>CM060428.1:16949605-18431284 GCA_030545235.1 Helianthus tuberosus | reverse complement strand
TGATAGTAAGCATTTTTAGCTTTGAGATAACAATCAAAATCGTTAATGAGTCACACGAAACTTTACCATTTAGGTAAATTATATCTTAAAATGACAACAGTAAACAGGTTCATCAACAAAATTAAAGTGATTGTCATAGGACCACCATAAGATCTAGTTTTTCATTAGTACCATAAAAATGTCCTAGGACACTTGGAAACTAGCCATTTCTTCCCATATTCATCAAACACACATCATCCTCAGAAGCGGCCTCTAAGCTATGGTAATCAATGCCAAAGCAGGAACATAGTTTACAATAGAATATTATCTCCTGCCAGCACATTTCCCAAAATGTAGGTGTCATCCGTGAGTGAATAATACTCATAACATCCATCAACTCCTTTGCCCAAAGACTAGATTTATCATCTAGCTCATCCTCAACCCGGTCTCCGATAGGGGTGTAACCAGCCATATCATATCTAGGTTGACGCGTGGTGTCATACCCGGCAACAACGGAGCTGGCTTTGTCCCGTCTGCTGCAAAAAGAGAAAAAAAAAAAAACATGTGCATGTAAAACTAAAATAATAAAGGAGGATTTTTTAGAAAAAAAAAGGCATACTATTCCCAGTCAGTTGGCAGATGAGAGTGGAAGTAGGTACAAAAAAACCTAATTTTGGCCTCAACCCTTGTCAAATCTATCAGATCATTAGCGTTGTTGCGCCACTCAGAACGCTTCATGATATCAGCTGCTTCCTTAACCAGCAGATACAAATGATATGGGATATAATCAGGTGTTTTCCCAGAAGAATAAGAACCGAATTCAAATGGCCCCGTATGGATCGCTAAGCTGTACCCAACCTCCTCATGCTCTATCTAAACAATCAGAGTATTATTTTTTATTAGGCACCAAAAGGTTTATCATAAACATAATTTCCTAAAACTCTTGTTTCAGTTTGATATATAACAGTACTTGATATAAGCGCTCCTCATATGACATATTTGTTGTAAGGAGTAGGTTCACGCCACTACATTCCGTATGCTCTTCCTAAACAATCAGCGCAAATAAATTAGAATAATACCATTTGTTAGCTTTGATCAGTCAACAAAGTCCAATGGTCTTTAACTAAGCTTCATGTCAAACTAAGATTCATACAACACAAGCTCGCTATCTATAAACATATTATTTCATTAGGCACCAAAAGAATATCAACTTTATATAAAGAGTAAACTTCCGTTTTGCTCCCTGTGGTTTGGTCACTTTAACGGTTTTGCCCCAAACCTTTAAAAATAGTCATTTTCCTCCAATAGTTGGCTATGGTTTTTCCATTTTGCTCCTTGCGGGGAGCAAGCAAAATGGAAAAACAGACAATTTGGATGGAGTTAGAGGCGGGGAGTAAAATGGAAAAACGATGACTTATGTGATATCAATCAATTGCATGAATGAAAAATATGAAATATGTAAGTACCGGCTCTTCTTCATCTTCTCGCGATACCTCTTTTGTAGAGGGTTGGTTCACGCCACTATACTCCGTATGCCCTTTCAATGACGTCTTGGGTGAAAGTGATTTGTTCCCACAGTCGGTGGCCTCTAAATGCTGATAATCAACACCAAAGCAGGTACACATTTTAAGATAGAATGACATGGCATACTCACCCCACTCCACATATATGTCAGGTGTAGGCGTCTTCCGTGAGCGAATAATAGCTAGAATTCTACAAGTCTTGCTCCATGAAAGATGAAAGGGCTCATCGTTTGAACTAAGCTTCCTCATGTCCTTGAACTCTGTACAGAAAAACTTCCTCGTGTCCTTTAACTCGATCTAAGCAATTAGAGAAAATGAATTAGTAAGCATTCAAGTCAATCAAGAGCCTCTACATAGAACAATGGTGAGTAGTAACTCAAATATACTAAAAGATTTCATGTATAATTAATTACTCATAATCTTTATGAAGAAAACATTATAAGTTTTTAAATTCAGAACTCATTCATTAAGAATTCCTTTAGATCAAAATAAATAATTACAGTTTGAGTAGGTCCTTTGAAACGAACAAATAACGGCCCATGATTAACTAAAACAAAAACAAAACAAAGACAATTGATGTATAATAATTAAATACTAGTAAGTATTCTTACATTCATCCTCCTCCTCTTAGAAGCCTTGTTGTTATTATTCTTACTGATGAATCAACAACAACGTACACAAATCAGCCAATCACGATGACTTATGTGATATCAATCAATTGCATGTGAATGAAAAATATGAAATATGTAAGTACCGGCTCTTCTTCTTCTTCTCGCGACTACCCATAATTGTTGCCGTTCAAAAAAAAAAAGAGTTAATTGTTTGATTGGTCCTTGTGCTTCTTAGATATTATAAATTTGCTCGGCATTCTTTATTAGTTACACAATTGATCTGATGGAGTCTGATAGTTGCATTTTTATTACATGAATGGTCCTTACTAGTTAACGTCGTTAAAATTTTCAATTAAATCCATGTGGAATTACTATTTTACTCATGCTAAAAGACAAGACAACGAAAAACAATATAAATGTAAATTTAACTAAATCATTTATTAAATCCATGTAGGGTTGGCATATCATGTATACCCGTACACGATAAGACACGACACGATAAAACACGATACACGAAATCCCATACACTATCACGACACGATAACTTATCGTGTCCTTTTTTTTAAACACGACCACGAACACGGCACGATATACACGAAAATTACCTGTTAATACCTGTTAACACGACTGTTCGACTGTTATACACGAAAATTACATGTTAATACCTCTTAACACAAACAAAAACACGAACACGACATGCTATATGAGAGTTACAAAGGGAGTTTAGGGTTTTATTTTTTTTTAATTGAATGAGAAATGAAAATACAAAGGAATTAAGGAACTCACACACACACATGGCTGATGAGTTTTATTTAATTTAATTTCTTAACGTGTACTAATGGGTATTAGCAGGTAAATAGGTATTTAACCTGATTATACACGAAAATTAACATGTAATCTCATGTCTACCTGTTTGGTACACGATACATGTTAAGGTCATACACGATACATGTTAACTTCGTGTAGGTTCGTATCATGTATTAGTGTAAAACTGCCCCCCCCCCCCCCCCAAATGCAAATCCCCCTTTCTTTTCCTCCTACATCAAGTGCAACAACACCATCTACAACCTCCACTACCTACGCCCCCCTCTCTCTCGCTCATCTCGCCTCTCTCTCGCTCTCTCTAATCTCTTATCTGATTGGTCTAGTGTTCACCCCACTGCCGGAGACCCCTCTCTTAAAACCACACCATATTCCGATGATCATGGTGACTATGAATATGGTAATTATGGTGCAATGATGGTGTGACGCTGATGATGGAGCGATAATGGTGTGATGGTGATGTTTCATGGTGGGGTCGAGTGGCGACAACCCATGTTGTACTTCTAGTTGGACTTAAATTTCAACGCTAGTGGAGATGTCCCACTAGGTTTTATTTAAGTGGTGGGTTTTATTCGTTTAAATACAATATGTTTTTTTATTTTTTATTAATATGGTCGGGCAATATATTATTTTACATGGAGTTGACTTGAAAATATAACGACGTTAGGAAGTTAGGAGCATTCGTTTTTTTTTTTTTTTTATGAAAATGCAACCACCGGGTCCACATGTGAACATTTTTCAAACCATCAGGACCAATTATGTAGTTTTGAAACCACGAAGATCAATTGTGCAATATCTGCACACCACGACGACCAATTATGTAATTAACGCTTAAATCAATGGCTCAGGTTAAACTTAAAAGGTCATCACATTTCTAGAGGGTTAACACAAGATACCATTTACAATAATACAATTCTAAGTTTCTGTATATGGTAAATGTTTTGATCAGTCGAATACAATCTAGGGGATTTTGTGCACATTTACCTTTTGTTTTTATATTTGGGTAAAATTACCATAATCATTTGACCAGTCAAAATCACCAAAATAGATAAGCGTTGGGTAAGCCGACACATTTAGGGGCTAAACCGCATTTTTGCCACAAATTTGCCAACTTAATTCCAACTATTTTCCATTCTTTGAGATAGGAAGCTTAATCTCTTCGTTGCTAACATCCTCCACATCCTTGACGTTACTTTGAATTGTAGAATTAAACATACTTGGCTCTCCATCAAAGTTGTAAACATCAACTAGTTCACGCTTGTTTATTTTATTTTTATAAAACTGCATACAACTTTATCACCAATGGTAGTTGCATCATCATTTTTAACACTTGCGATAGGAGTTACATTTTTGTCATTTTTGCGAATGTTTTCCTAGGACAAATAATAAAAGTGAGTAAACAATAACAGATTGTTCACGTCTAGATTATATTTGAACAACTACTGCATAATCTACAACAAACAACTATAGATCTTTCGGTGGAGTCCCCAAATCTAAGACTTTAGCTGGAGTAGGGGATAATGGTTGGATATAATTTGGTTGTTCAGTAAATAAACTTCAACAATTATCTAAGGGTGATTGAATATTCAAGATGCCATAATTAAGTAATAAGATCATCAGTAATATAATAAGCATTACACATACAGCTGATGGTATTACATGTTGCCATGAACACAATGTATTAGAATGATGATAGTAAGCGGTTTTAGCTTTTTTGAGATAACAATCAACAACCGTTGATGAGTGTCACGAAACTGTACCATTGAAAATAATATCTTAAGATGACGACTGTAAACAGGTTCATCAACAAAATTAAAGTGATTGTCATAGGACCACCATAAGATCTAGTTTTTCCTTAGTACCATAAATAAAAATGTCATATGACACTTAGAAACTAGCCGTTTCTTCTCCCATATTCATCAAACACACATCATCCTCAGAAGCGGCCTCTAAGCAGTGGTAATCAATGCCAAAGCAGGAGCATAGTTTACAATAGAATATTATCTCCTGAATGCCCATTTTCCAAAATGTAGGCGTCTTTCGTGAGTGAATAATACTCATAACATCCATCAACTCCTTTGGCGAAAGATGAGAATCTTCATCTAGCCCATCCTCATCCCGGTCTCCGATAGGGGTGTAACCGGCCATATCATATCTAGGTTGACGCGTGGTGTCATACCCGGCAACAACGGAGCTGGCTTTGTCCCGTTTGCTGCAAAAAGAGAGAAGAGAAAAAAAACATGTGCATGTAAAACTAAAATAATAAAGGAAGATCTTTTAGGAAAAAAAAAAAAGAAAAAGAAAAG
The DNA here is from genome assembly GCA_030545235.1 of Helianthus tuberosus. NCBI lineage: Eukaryota > Viridiplantae > Streptophyta > Magnoliopsida > Asterales > Asteraceae > Helianthus > Helianthus tuberosus. The sequence goes on along the minus strand of CM060428.1, from coordinate 18,426,043 downwards.
GCATACTATTTCCAGTCAGTTGGCAGATGAGAGTGGAAGTAGTTACAAAAAAAACAAATTTTGACCTCAACCCTTGCCAAATCTATCAGATCATTAGTGTTGTTGCGCCAGTCGGAACGCTTCATGATATCAACTGCTTCCCTAACCAGCCGATACAAATGATATGGGATATAATCAGGTGCTTTTCCAGAAGAATAAGAACCGAATTCAAATGGCCCCGTTTCGATCGGTAAGCAGAACCCAATCTCCTCATGCTCGAACTAAACAATCAGAGTATTATATTTTATTAGGCACCAAAAGGTTTATCAAAAACATAATTTCCTAAAACCTTGTTTCAGTTTGATATATAACAGTACCTGATATACGCGCTCCTCATATGACATATTTGTTGTAAGGAGTTGGTTCACGCCACTACACTCCGTATGCCCTTCCTAAACAATCAGCACAAATAAATAAGAACAACAACATCCGTTTGCTTTGATCAATCAATAAGTTTATGTGATAATAAATTTTGATACCTGTTCCTTCACTGACGTCTCGTGTGAAAGTGGTTTGTTCCCACATGAGCCAGTGGCCTCTAAATGCTGATAATCAACTCCAAAGCAGGTACACATTTTAAGATAGAATGACACGGCATACTCACCCCACTGCATATATATGTCAGGAGTAGGTGTCTTCCGTGAGCGAATAATAGCTAGAATTCTACAAGTCTTGCTCCATGAAAGATGAAAGGGCTCATCGTTGGAACTAAGCTTCCTCATGTCCTTAAACTCTTGAAAGAAAAACTTCCTCGTGTCCTTTAACTTGATCTAAATAATAAATATTAAGCATTCAAGTCAGTTGCCTCTACATACTGAATCATATCAATGAGGAGTAGTAAAGATTTCATGTAATTTTCATGGTAAAAACATAATATATATATACACACACACTCCTATAGATGAATTAGTTAATGATCATGTGCTTAATTATGATCAGTTTGAGTGGACGAACAAATAAGCTAGTGATGATTAATTAAAACAAAAGAATGAGTTTTGACGTATAATTCTTACAGTTACATACTTCTTCTTCCTCTTAGATGTCTTGTTACTGATGGATCAACAATAATAAAAACTCAAGTTATTAGCAAATCACAATCAGTTCAATCGGCAATTAAACATATATATGAATTGTATGAAGAATAAATAAGTACCTCTTCTTCTTCTTCTTCATCTTCTTCTTCTTGGCAATTTCATAAACCGACTCCGATGAAACCAAACGCTCGCAACCATCCATAGTCTTCTTCATCTTCTTGCGACTACTGCCCATGGAGATCGATCAAACCCTAGCTAGGCGAATGAACAAAATCTAACTACTTTTTATATGCCCCCTAACTTGGAGAGAAATAAATGTTTTTTTTTTTTTGAAGTTAATTTCTCAATTGGTCCTTGTGTTTTTTAGATATTTAATAATTATACAATTGACCCTATAGCCAATTTAAAGACAACATGATTAATTTTGTAACTTTGGGAACAAGTTACACTAGGGTGATCAAGGAGGGACCTAATTGGAAAATCACCAGGGTTTGCATGGGGTTCGGTGTGGGAGTATGGGTCCAAACAGGCCGTTGGTAATGGGAGGTTGCATGGGACTAGGGTTTCGTCGTTGATAGGTTTTGAATGCGTGATTGGATGTTGTTGTAATCATGATTGTAGAAATCAATAGTTGCTAATCCACCAGTGGGACTAGCGATTAATCAGTAATAATTGGGATTAATTGTGATAAATCAGGGATTAATCGCGGTGATTAGGGCAGCGCCTAGTCGGGATTTTTACAAACCATGGTTGTTATTGCGATTCACGATGCGAATGAGGTGTGTGCTAGGGTTTGGTTATCGCAAAGACCAGCCAGATAGATATCTAACAATTTGATACTTGACCAATCACAGTATGCATCATAACATGATATGAAAGTTTTAAACGACGATGAAGCATAAAGTGATAGTTTTTATACCATATTTACAAAATTGAAATGCCCACGTACATATTATGACCAGATTATATGAATAATCGAGTGGGATATACAACTATAAAAAGATTGTAAAATAATGAAGCCATTTGGTTTTTTTAGAAACTTAAAAAACTTAAGTTTTGTCAATTACAATTTGCATTTTAGTCGCAATAAGAAGAAGAAGAAGACTATGGATAGCCGCGAGTGGTTGGTTTCAATGTTGTCCCCCGGCAATAAGAAGAAGAAGAGGTACTTATATATTCTTCATTCAATTCATATATATTCGTGTTTGTCGATTGAACTGATTGTGATTTGCTAATAACTTGTGTTATAATTATTGTTGATCTATTCAGTAACAAGGCATCTTCTTCTCTAACATCATCTAAGAGGAAGAGGAAGAGATCTCAGGATGTAAGAATTATACGATTCTTTTGATTTAATTAATCATCCCTAGCTTATTTGTTCGTTTTTACTCAAACTAATTATAAGTACATGATCGAATGATCGATCCTTAACTAATTGATCTATAGGAATTCTTAATGAATACACATACATATTTCTGTTATGTTTTCTTCATAAAAGTTACTAGTAACTATACATGAAATCTTTTACAGAATTTGAATTACAATTGATATGATGTATGTAGAGGCTATTGACTTGAATGCTTAATTAATAATTATTCATTTGCTCTACTTGTTTAGCTCTTGTACTTCAAGGAGATGTTGAAGCTTAGTTCTAAAGAATTAAAGGCTATGAGTCAGCTTAGTTCTATGGATGATGCTTTTCATCTTTCATGGCTGTCCTTTAATGAAGTTGCAGTTATTTTTAAATCAAGGAGGTCGCCTACTCTTGTGTTCCTGAGTTTCATTAAATGATAGAAAAGAAAAGATTTGGAGGTAAATAATTTTTAGTTGTGTTTTTCAGAGTTTCATTAAAGGAGAGAAAATAAGAGAAAATAAGAGATTTTTTGCTCAAAATTAATCTTTCCAATTTGGAAAGAAACAGAGAGAAAAAAAAGAAAATGAGAGAATCAATTCTTTTCTCTTCTTAACTTAACTCGGGAACATAGTGGAATTTAGGAAGTGGGATGTGTATTCAGGGCCGGCTCAACATTTTGGTGGCCCAAAGCATAGTAAAAATCCGAGGCCCTTGTGACTCATTGTTCTTCGATTTAAAACTAAAAAAGTTTACAAACCGTCTTCATTTACCCGGCCTTGGGACCAGATTCGTACTTCAAAATTTCTATTTAAGATTATAAACTAGCAAACTAATTTCAATTAGAAACTTGCAAATCAATTTTAATAAAGAAAAAAAAAACTAGCAAAGCAATTTTAATAAAGAAAAAAAACTAGCAATTTCAGTTAGAAACTAATTATTTCTTCCATGGAATTCTCAGTCTATTGAGCGTACTCTCTAGTCTATTGAGCGTACTCTCTCTTCTGGAACAATTATTCTTGCAGCCACAAACAACCAAGAACCCTGAAATTTTTAAAAAATGGAGGCCTTTATAAAATGGAGGCCCAAAACCCAAGCCTCAAAATACTTGGGCTTGGGCCGGCCCTGTGTGTATGCCAGAGCTTTATATCTTAAAATGCATTCCTGCTGTGAGGACAAACCACCTCTCAGCTACGAGTCATTGAAGGGACCACAGGTAATGTTGTATATCAAAACTTCTAAGGGGGTAGGGACGCTCCACTAGTGATGGAATTCCATCACTCATAACATCCAATCAAGTTCCGCCATATCATCGATCATTATTCTATCACTACTGATAGATTTTAGTGGAAATGTCCATCATTAGTTATGGTTTTTTTTTACTTAAATATTTAAATAAATATAACAATAAAATTTAAATAAATAAATACAACAATAAACTTTAAAAAACTTAATAAACTATTGAAATGAAATTAATTGAAATATGAATTATATAATGTAATTTTGATAAAATAATTAAATTTATATAACATTAAAATATAAAAAAAACAAAGAAAAAAAGGTATTTTTTTTAAATAAAAGGGTCATTTTTTAACTTTACATAAACTGTAGGGGGGAATATGAATATTTTCAATTTTATTTTCAATTTGTTCATTAGATCGGCTGGGCTTTTGGAGTATGTATTGACCGTAGTAGATTCACGAGGATTTCAGACGACGGTACGAGGTTTAGTAAACCTTTGGAATTGCTGAAGTGCGTGCGTCCTCTTGATCAGGTGGAGAAACCTAATAGAATAAAATGGTGAAAAAAAATTAAATGTTTGGAAAAGCAGAGGAATAAAGAATTGTGCCAAAAATCCAGAATCAATTGAATTAAATATGGAGATGAAAACTCCACATTTTATCACAGTTTCATTAATCTTAAGAAGGCGCATAAAAGAATCAGTTGTTTGCTTATTGATGGGAAACAAGTTTCGGATCCTGTTGAGTTAAAAGTGGAGATTACAAAGTTGGTTAAAGCCAAGTTTGATGAACCATTGAGGCGGCGTCCGAAACTAGTTGTGAACGACTTCACAAAATTGTCGCTTTCAGAGGCGAGAAGTATCACAGCTTTGTTTTCGAATGTTGAGGTGAAGAGAGCCGTCTGGGATTGTGTGTGTGTGTGGGGGGGGGGGGGGGGGGGGGGAGGGGGGATAAGGCCCCGGTCCAGACGCGTTTATGTTTAAATTCGTTAAAAGGTTTTGGGTTCTATTAAAACCTTTTTTCAAGGATTTGATGCATAATTTTAATGTGTCGGGGAGAATTAATTATAGGTGCAATCCTTCGTTCTTCACTCTCATTCCAAAAGTTCAAGATCCGCAAGCTTTAGGGGAGTACAGACCTATCTCTCTTGTTGGGATAGTCTACAAAGCCATTGCTAAAACTCTGTCAAATAGACGGAAACTAGTGATGAACTCGGTTCTTCATCCACTCGGCTTTTGTGGAAAAAGAAGCATTTTTTTATGGGCTGCTTATTGTTAATGAGGTTGTTTCGTGGGCTAAGAAGAGAGGTGTGGAGATTATGCTTTTTAAAGTCGATTTTGAGAAAGCATACGGTTTGGTGAACTGAGGTTTTATTTTGGATATTTTGAGGTTGACGGGTTTTCCAAAAAGATGGAGAAGGCGGATAAATGCTTGCTTTGTGTCTAGTAGGGCGTTGGTTCTTGTGAATGGATCCCCTACGAAGGAATTTGAGCTTAAAAGAGGTTTCAGTGCGACCCTCTCTCTCCATTCTTGTTTATTTTAGTTATGGAAGTAATTGAGGGCTTTATGAAAAGGGCGGTGCAGATGGGGTTGTTTGAAGGAGTGACCCTCCCTAATGGCGGACCCGTTCTCACACATCTATGTTATGCAGATGATGTCATCGTCATGGGTGTATGGTCTAAGAAAAATACTTTAAATTTTAAGAGAATCCTTCGATGTCTCCAACTTGTATCGGGTTTGAAAGTTAATCTAATAAAAAGTAGCGTGATGGGTGTTGGGGTAAATAAGGTGGAGGTCGAAAGGATGGCTAGTGTGTTAAATTGCAAGGCGGGGTCTTTTTCCGTTCATGTATCTTGCCCTCCTGGTCGAGAAAACATGAAGCGGGTCAATCCGTGGAGGCCCTTTATTGAGAAATTTTCGAAGAAATTGTCAAGTTGGAAAGCAATAACCCTTTCCATGGGGGTAGGTTGACCTTGCCAAAGGCGGTCCTTGGTAATCTTCCTTCATACTACCTTTCTATATTTAAAGCCCCTGTAAAGGTCCTAAATACCCTCGAGGGTATTAGACGGGCTTTTATTTGGGGTAAGTCGAATAACAAAAGCAAACTTAGGTGGGTCGCGTGGCATAAGATTCAAACGCCGAAATGTATGGGTGGGTGGGGGCTGGGGATATCAGGAGTCTCAATTAGGCTCTTCTAGCTAAGTGAAAATGGAGGATTAAGTACCCCTCACAACATTGGGCCAAGGTTATTTTGGCTCTTCATGGCAATGATAATTCCGTACAGGAGGCCCCGTTAAATCGTCATACATCCAGGGTTTGGAAAGACATTGTGTCGGTGGACGTGGATATGAGGAAAGCAGGGCTGCAAATTACGGAGTCTATTGGGGTTGAAGGGGATATGATTGATAATCGATCATTTTCGGTAGCTCGTTTCAGGTCGTATGTTACAGAAAAGTTGGGGAATAAGATACAAATGGGTCAATTTAATTGGAATGCTTGGGTTCCCAGAAAAGTTGTATTTTTCATGCGGAAATTCAATCTTGGTACTGCCACTGAGTGCACCTTCATAAAAGCTATTTGGTGGCATATCTCCAACTGGACAAAGCTTCATGGGATTTTCCTCGCGTCTGATATAAATGGGATGTTGGATGGGATTTTCAACTGTAATTGGTCTAAAACATGGAAAAGGGGTGTGGAGGCAGTGTGTTATGCGGCATTTTGGAGAGTGTGGAAGGCGAGAAACGCGAAGATTTTTGAAGATATCCCTTTTTCGGTTCTGAAAGTGGTTGAAGATATTAAGGAGGACTCCTATCTATGGATGAAAAATAGATGTCCGTTTCATTCTTTGGATTGGGAGAGATGGCGGGATCTTATTGTAAAAGATACATCTTTTAATGTTATTTTCTTTTTCCAGGACCTCCGGTTACTAATTGGCCGCTTCGCTGTAATTTTATATTGATTTATATAATACCACCGTTCGAAAAAGAAAAAAGTAAGTGAGTATTGTTTATAAGGGAAAAGATCAAATAGGAAGTTTATTTTGGCTAGGAAGTCTAGGAAGCAATAGGATTAGGACATGTGGCAACATTTAAAATAAAGAAAAAGGGTATTTTAGTCAATCCAACCCTTTCTTCTTCCTTTTCAAAACCCAGTAACTTCAAAACCCACCATCTTCAACCTATTCTTCACTTTCTATCTCAATAATCACTACATTATAGTGCGATTTTCATCACCAATCAATGATTCAAACACCAGATCAACATGTTCTTCAGCTTTTTTGAAGAAAACTCAGTTTAATTTCATACAAAATCTCTTTTTTTCTGGTGATTTTGAAGAGAATCACTCGATCCGTTCGATTCGAGCGCTAATAAGTGTTTCAATCATTCAAAAATCGTCAATTGTTGAAGAAATCACTTCGATCCATGTAAGAAATTCTTTAATTTCATGTTTTGCGATATGGGTTTTTGATTTAGTCATTGCGTTTTACGATCTTAGCGGGGAATTGGAGGAGAGAGTTATTAACGTTTAAAAAATGGGGGGAATTGGAGGAGAGAGAAACTATTGGCTTTGATTGACTAGAATGCCTTTGAACAAACTCACGCGCCTTTTTTTTTCCTTTCAATTTCCCTGATTTAATCTTAGCCCTTGATTAACTTAATGGATGGTCAAGATCACTTTCTAGCCTTCCTAGCCAAATAAACTTCCTATTGTATGTCCACCCTTGTTTATAAAATATAGTAGATTAAAATACACATATGTATACCTACAATATCTAATTATTTTATATAAAATATATTTATTTATTTATTTTAGTTTCAGTACTACATGTAGTACTTATTTATATGGGAAGTTCACGGACTAGCATGTCATAAATGGTTATTTGACAAGTACAACTTGCAAAATTAAGTCTAGTATGTTATTGTGCTATTGTCTTATGGGATTTCATTAGCTACTAGCTCAAAAATTTTCTAATTTTCGCCTTCTCAGTCAAAGCCGACCTTCTAGAGATTCATAACATTAGGATTAGGGATCCAAAGAAGAAGGTGATTCATGGCATAATCTTCTATCGTGTTGGTGCCTGTGGAAGGCTCGTATTGATGATATCTTCAATGGTAACCGGCCAAGGTGAATAATATAATTGAAGATGTTAAATCTCTTGGTTGTTATCTTTGGTTAAAAATAGATCTAGTTTTAAGTCTCTTCGGTGAAAGAATTGGGTCAATTTTGTCTTGTAGGTATGTCTGGATTTCCTGGTTGTTCTGTTTACCCTCCCTCTGTTGAGGTGGGCTGTTTATAAAATTTCACATTTCAAAAAAATTAAATAAAATATGAGATTGGAATAAGTTATAAACTAATTACAAAACAACGTGCCTCTTATTTACTTCTAATATTTAATTGTGTTTATATATATTCTTTTAAAATGTGTGGGACTAGCATTGTTTTTTTAAAGCAAACTTTAATCTTTTTTTAATTGTTTTTCTTTACAAATAAATATACATACTTAGATGATGTGTCAAATATACCATTTTATAGTTATTTATATTTTGTAAATAATATAATAAGTTAATATTCCTTAAAACTCAATCAAACACCCTCTAAATAATACGACTAGTAGACTACACCAAGCTAAAGTTTTTTTAAGACACGGTGAGCTCTCAAAGTTTGAAAAAAGGATGAGGTCTATACAACTTACCACATGGACTTATAATGCAAATTAAAGGAACCACAAATGATCTAGACAAGTTTCCAATCTATAGGGATTAATCTCTCAATTGAAACACATCACCAACTCACCAAGGGACTTAAGAGAAAAATTACCCTAAAAAGGTTAAACACAAGTGAAGTGTTTACCTTTTTTATTTCCGAAATCATAATGTAAATGAATAAAATACGAGGTATTAAATACACATGCATGTTGTACAGTACAAAGAATTAAAGCAGCACAAATTGTAACTTTTTTTTTGTAGTGGTACCAATCTCCTAGTCATACTTGGAACTTAAAATGGGTGACTGAAGTCTAAACAAGTGAACATTAAAGTCAGAATTTAATGATTCAAGACTATCTCAACCCCACCACTTGAGATGCCCATGGGGGCATGGGGTGAGGTGAAGGGCAAAGTTAGAGAAAACCGCCCGTGAGGATAGCGCTCGTGTGTAAGGGGAGCACTCACCGTTGAGGAGATAAAAGGTCGTTTGAACAAGTTTTCTTTTTGAACAACATTTTTTTACTCTTAAATACTAGCTAATCAACATATACTTGAAGAGTTATGAACTGGTACCACATTCGTGACCAAAAATCACCAATGCCATTAGAGTTGTGTTATCAAGTTAACTAATCTTATTTTTATTCTAATAATTTGTCAATGTCTTGTAGCAAGTTTTTACCTATTACTTATAATTTGATTATGTATATTACCTAAATAATCATAATATTCATTGTACACAATCGTATAAAGCAGAGGCGGATCTAGAAAAATCATTACAGGGGCAATGTTTCAGAAAAAAAGGTAACGAAATCGAAAAAAGTCAAATTTTCTAAAATTTACACTACTGACAGAGCGTTAAGGTGTAACAGGGACTACCCCTGTTTACAAGCTATATCTGCCCTTGGTATAAAGAATCAAAACTGATTTACTTAAAACATACATCCAAACACCCCATTAAACTATCATGAGTAAAACTTAAACAGTAAAAACAAAGTAAAAAGAAAAAAAAACAAAGATATGAGAAGGTAAAGCACACAAATCAAAACAGAGTAGTCAAAATTAGAGTTCTCCATTAATTACATTTCTTTAAATAAAGATGTAACAGTCACAGATTAACAAATTCTGTAACATCAAATAAAAACTCTAGAATCAGATCATTAATCCCCATTCCTCCCTAAAATCAATAAAAAAAAAAAAAAAAAAAAAACTTTACCAGTTCCCAAATATTGACCAACTTCATATTATTCGTCATCATCATCATCACTTGGAGCAGGAAGATTAAGATCAAACATATTAATACTCTCTTTCACAACCTGTTTAGTACTAACATGTGATCTTTTATGACCACCTAGAGCTTGACCAGAAGCAAACACTTTGAAACACACATGACATTCATATATTTTATCTTCTAACACATTTCCCTTTGGATGATATTTATTATACTCAAACTGCTTATTCAGTTTTATTTTCTTGTGACTTGCTATATGCCCACCAAGTGCCTGATATGATTTGAAAATCCTGTTACATGTTTCACATCTGTAACCCTTTTTCGCCCGAGTTTGTTTAACTTTAACAACCTCCCCCTCAGATTCTGTTTCCGATTCCAATTCCAATTCCAACTCTGATTCCGGTTCCAGTTCATCATCATTTTCTTGTTCATGGGTCCATGTATCTCTTGATAACATCATCAAGCAGTATGCAACAACTTCTTCGGGTGAACTATCGGATATCGAACTCACCGGAGATTGTTTCGGCTTTTTTACATGATTTATTTCATGCAAATGTTGTTGATCACCAAACCATGAGCTTTCGGGTCTCCGAACCCGCTTCGATCGGTGTCGGGCGGTCGTGTTTCTCGACATCTCTGATTTGATTTCTTCTGATGACGACGACAACGACGGTGACAGTGGTGGTGGTGGTTTTGGGTTGGGGTTGACGTAGAGATTAAGCATGTGGGATCTCATGTGGCCACCTAAAGCTCTGCCATTAGCAAAGCTTTTTAAGCAGAGCTTGCACTTGTGCTTCTCCATTTCTTCTGCAGTTTCTCTCACTAAAAGTATAGCTTTCTCTCACTAAAAGTGTGTGTTTGTGTGTGTGGTTTATGGGTTTGAATGAAGTTTAAGTAAAGAGTGTGTTGAAACTTAAAGGAGTAGGTGACAAGCATTCCTTTACCAAGAGTGATATGCAAAAGTAACAAAAGTTATAATTATTATAATGGTTAATATCAATGACATTAATTGTGAACTTAATGTTGTATTTGACTTTTAAAATAATATTTTTTTTTGAACGGCAACTTTTAAAATAATTATGTTTATTTTGTATAAGGGTGTAAGGAGTGGTTAAACACTTTGAAGTGGCAAACCAAAAAACTGACCAATCAGAGCGCACCATGTCAATCAGTCAAAAGTGTTTAAACTTTGGTGAAAAGTGTTGGCAATGGTTTAGACACTTGGTGAAGTGGTAAACTATTTTTTTTTTTAAAAAAAGAAAAAGTTGTGCTTGGTTGAGATAGGAATGGACCCCACCCACTATACCCTCTCTCTCTCTCCTTCCTCCCTTCTCCGAATCGGCTAACCTTCACCGAATTGGTGAAATTTGGTGACTAAAGTTTTGTTGGTGGTGGTGTTACCGGGTGGTAAACTCACTTTGCCGAGTGAGTTTGCCGCCCTCTCCTTACACCCTAATATCCTTCGTTTCAAACCAAGTGTAAAATAGAAAAAAAATAGTGGGATCAATGTTGTTCGGTCAAAATTGGTTTCATCTGTAACAACAGTATCGATACGATAACTAAACTATAGCTTACAAAACAATACTATATTTAATACACGGCTCTGTTTTCAACAAGATTCACGCCAAAATATTAAGAAAAAAAAAACGCAGTTTAGTATTCCGTTTATTTAAAAGCTAGGGAACACATGTTATAAGAGAACCAAACTAGTAAAAAAAATTAAATGGGCAAAATGTGTATACTTTTTATGATTTAGAGGATATAAAAGAAAAAATAAAATTATTATAGTATTTAAAGCAAAGATGCTTTAAAAGTTGTATATTGATGGGTTGTACAATACTACTCATCAAAGTGTGCAAATTAGACATACACATTAATATATTTAAAAGTTTAATAAAAAATATATTGCTGTTCAAAAAAAAATATATTTAAAAGTTTAATAAAAATATGTAAAATTTTAGTAGTGAATTTATGTGAGAAGAGTTAAGTTCACATTTACACACGGTTTAAAAAAAAAGAGTTTAAGTTTAAGTTGACATTTAATATATACACACGGTTTAAAAAGCTTTTAATTAATACCTTTAAAAAACAAAATACACTACCCTAGTAAAATAAATCTAGGTGGTGGAATGGTAAGAGAGAGATCTGGTGTTATAACTGACACAGGTTTAATTCATATCCTCATCAATTAGTTTCGGCGGCATTATCATGATGGGAGACTAGGCGAGTAGGCCGTAATCGGTAGTTCGATCCTTAAATTGAGTGGGTTTTACCTCACCGTAGTGTCGTGCCTCCAGAGGAGTGTTTACGGGTTTCGGCCCTAGGTAAAGATTTTCCTCGGTTCGGAGGCGAGTGTATCCCGATATAGTGAATTTTAACAGTAACCCATTTATAGTATTCGTTTACCTTAAAAAAAATACATCTACACATGTAATTAACATTGTTGAATGTTGAGTAACAAAGTAAGATAAAAATAGAAGTAATATATTGATCATAAATATTTTGCAAGTTACACCTGGAATTGTTCTCATTTATTCTGGATTTGATGTTTATAATGTGTATACTTTTAGAGAAAGTTTTATTAGATACCATTTGTTAGTTGAATTTGTAGAAATATGTATTAGTCAAATATAATAATAACAATAGTAAGACAAAATTGTATTTTATAATCCAAACTATGGCGTATATGACGAACAATAATTTATACCGACAATGTGAATAAGGACCTTTTTAATTTTCTCTTTTGTAGTTAAGTACAGTTTCACTCTAAGGCTGGAGGGTGTGGTATAAAGTCATTAGGTGCTTTATCATGCCACGTCATATCCACCTAGGCGCCATGTCATATGAGGGGTTTTAAAGTCACTCCCTTTAACTTGTATGGTGCGGTATAAAGCCCTCTATTAAAAAAAATAAAAAATAAATTATTGGTTGAAAAGAGGTAGGCCCCACTTGCACACCCCTTTTTGCTCGTTATCATGGTGACAGACAAAGGTTGTCGCCCCCCTTTTAACAACCTGGAGGTGGTCGATGGCGGAGAAAGGGCGTCATACATGGATGAGGTGGCGGGTGGCCCTAAGCCACACCGCATAGCCTAATAGAGAAGTAACCGTGTCACATAACTTTCATGTATGTTGTCATAAAACAATTCAGAACATTCCGACTTGGTAGAAAATGGATCAATTGTTTATTAAGGGCATACAAAGGTATTTTGCTTAGAGTGAGAGTGTCGTTAGTAAAGAAAGTTAAAATTATGAGTTTCATTGGTCAAATAGCCACTAAATCATAATTTATAGAGTTAAATGCTTGGTTGGTTCCTGTGGTTTGCAAAAATTGCAGACTTGGTCCTAGTGGTTTACTAATTACACACGTGGTCCCAAAACTTGTCAAAAATGCACTCGGTTGGTCCCCAGCCCTAACCTCAGTTAAATTTCTCAGTTAACTATGTGTGAAATGACTATATTACACTTGAACAATTAAAAAAACCCACAACCTGCATCATCTTCATCACCATCCTTGGCGACCTGTCGGCCGTCCGATTTCTCCGGCAAATCAGAGACTTCATCTTCACATGACAAAGACCACACCCGAACATAAACCCGAATCGACTAGCCCAAAACTGTACCGTCACCCGTGCCGAAAGAGAAGCCAAAACTAACTCCCCGTTTTCTCTCTCCAGCTCTCTGATTATGTCGCCGTCGTCGCCTCCACTACCGGAAATCAGAAAACCTCACCGGTTAGTCGCCGGCCGTCGAGCCACCTGTCGGCTCGTCGCTTCCCGGTTCCGATCGGAGCACCCATCCTCCACCACCATCACGCGCCGCTACCAACTGTGGAATCTCAAATGCAGAAAAAAAACCCTCAATTGATTTTGATTCATTCTACTCATCATCACAACCCATTTCCACTTTTTTCTTTCCCTTTTCAACATTCACCAATTCATTTCACTTTCACACATTCATTCAGCTTCAATTGAAGCTTCTTTGTTTGCAATTAGACATTCCTTGATAGATATCATCGAAAGCCATGGGGATTTCGCCATTTGGGTTCATTTTATTGAGGGCAAAATCTTCTTCGGCAAGCAACCTCTTGGCACCACTTTCTTCTTCGGTCATTACCAAACCAGATGTGTACCATCTCCGGCAACTTCGTTTTTCAGATCAGAACCATCTCATGCTTCGATTGAACATATGGCAGTTATGATTAAAGACCTAGTCCTTGTCGGTTTCATTTTTCAGATTTGAGCTCGACCCTATGCCATGAATCTGATGTAACCACCGGACAACAATGGCTTCCTATTTTAAGTTAGATCGACACAAATGGATCAGAGAAGGAATGGGGGTGATTGGTGGTGGTGGGTGTTCGGTGCTGGAGGGGAGACAGTGGTGGTGGGTGTTCAGTGCCGGTGGTTGTTCGGCGGTGAAGGAGGGATGTTGGTGGTGGGTGTTCAATGGTGGTGATGGTGTTGGTCTTGGGTAAAAGAAGAAGAAAGGTGGAGGAGAAAGATAATAAACAATAATTTATTGAGGGCAATTTGGTCATTTAACATCAACTTAACTGAGAAATTTAACAGAGGTTAGGGCTGGGGACCAACCGAGTGCATTTTTGACAAGTTTTGGGACCACGCATGTAATTAGTAAACCACTAGGACCAAGTCTGCAATTTTTGCAAACCACAGGGACCAACCAAGCATTTAACTCTAATTTATATTATTAAAATCTAGGGTGGAGATACAATAGGAAGTTTATTTGGCTAGGAAGGCTATGAAGTGATCTTGACCATCCATTTAGTTAATCAAGGGCTAAGATTAAATCAGGGAAATTGAAGGAAAGAAAAGAGGCGCGTGAGTTTGTTTAGGGGCATTCTAGTCAATCCAAGCCCATAGTTTCTCTCTCCTCCAATTCCCCCCATTTTTTAAACGTTAATAACACTTTCATACGACATTATTTTTTTATAAAAATTGCACCAAAAAAACGAGCTTTTTTTTATCTCTAAAACGAGTATACTATTGCTATATTTTCAAAAAAAAAATTAAAAACTCAGTTGCGTAAAACGCAATAGAAAAACCCTCAGTTACGTAAAACGCAATGAAAAAAAAACCTAAAAATGATATTTTTCTAAAACGCAATGCACCAAAAACACAAAAAAATGACTTATTTGTAAAACGCAATGGCTAGAAAACACAAAGAAATGTCTTATTTCTAAAACGCAATAGCCTAAAAACTCAAAAGAAAATGTACTTTCTAAAACGCAATGGACTAAAAAACACATAAAAATTTGTTTTACCTAAAACGCAATGCACCAAAAACACATAAAAATGTGTTTTACCTAAAACGCAATGCACAAAAAACACAAAGAAATGTCTTATTTGTAAAACGCAATGCTCAGAAAACACTTAAAAATGACTCATTCTAAAACGCAATGGACTGAAAACACCTAAAAATGTGTTTTTACCTAAAACGCAATGACTAAAAACACTTAAAAATGTGTTTTTTTCTAAAACGCAATAGCAGAAAACACATAAAACTCTCTTATTTCTAAAACGCAATGGACATATAAAACTGTCTGGGAAGTGTCTGTGACTGTGAACTGGCTGAATTGTCAACCAATTATTGTCTTCGAAATGAGCCAATTTCTGGAAAATTAATTTTTCTGATGATTTTTAATACAACAACTCAACCCCAGCCAGGGGCTCTGCCCCTTGGACGCCGCCAGGGGCTGGGAACCTGCTACCAGGGGCGCTGCCCCCGGACCCCCGCAATGATCGTAAAACGCAATGAGTAAATCAAAAACCCAGATCGTAAAAATGAAATTAAAGAATTTCTTACATGGATCGAAGTGATTTCTTCAACAATTGACGAATTTTGAATGATTGAAACACTTATCAGCGCTCGAATCGAACGAATCGAGTGATTATCTCCAAAATCACCGGAAAAACGGGATTTTTTATGAAATTAAACTGAGTGTTCTTCAAAAAAGCTGAAGAACACGTTGATCGGGTGTTTGAATCATTGATTGGTGATGAAAATCGCACTATAATGTAGTGATTATTGAGATAGAAAGTGAAGAAATGGTTGAAGATGGTGGGTTTTGAAGTTACTGGGTTTTGAAAAGGAAGAAGAAAGGGTTGGATTGACTAAAATACCATTTTTCTTTATTTTAAATGTTGCCACATGTCCTAATCCTATTGCTTCCTACACTTCCTAGCCAAAATAAACTTCCTATTTGATATTTTCCCTTAAAATCTAATTTATCTTTATTATTATTATTATTATTATTATTATTATTATTATGATGATTGTTGTTATTTTATTATAATTATTATTATTTACATTAGGGATGAGCTCGGTACCAACCAATACCGGTACCGAAAATATCCAAAAGTGGGTACTGGTACCGGTATCGAATATACCCGGTACGGTTTGGTACCGGTATTTGAGGGTAAAAACCGGTAAATGTCACACCCCAACCGATGGCGGAAACATCGGAGTCAGATGAAATAGATTGCTCGAGAGATCATAACACTAATAATTGTGACAAGTATTTAAATAATAAATTTATTTCATTACTAAAGAGTCATTTACAAGATTTAAATCAAATACAACAACTTGAAATACAAGAATTACAATACAATAAGAATACAAAATTTTAAATGTGTATCTAGGCATCCTACTATGTCCCAAGCATCATCAACATCATCTTAAAACCTGCAACATGTTTTAAAAGCATAGTTCAATACAACGTATTGGCGAGTACACTAGTTTTAGACTCGTGACATATGTATAAAAAGTATTTTCAATCAAACATAGTAATTTGGTATAACGCCCACAAAAAGGCTTTATGACTACACATGGCCTTAGAGTGTTTTAAAAAAATGACTACGTTTAATCCAAAACTTTTCATCTTTTGCAATATACCCTCACAAAAATTGATATTTTACTTTTAACTCAAAAACCTTTCATCTTCTACAATTTAACCTCACAGCATTTTACTTTCAACTTTGGTTTCCTATACTTTTCATCTTTCGAAAATTTTCGTTTTACGTTTCATTTTAAATGTTGTGAACTTACACAGTGCAACACGTGTGTGTGACTCAACGTTTTTATGTTTCATTTTACATTTCATTCTAAATTTTGCGAGTTAACACAGCGCAACTTGCGTGTGTGATTCAACGTTTTTATGTTTCAGTTTACGTTCCGTTCTAAGCTTTGCAAGTTAACACGGGGCAACTTGCGTGTGTGATTCAACATTTTACATTTATTTTTTCCCATTTGCCTGGTTTGTCGCAACACGCGGGTTCTAAATCTATTAGTTATTCTTTTCTATGTTTTATGTTCATGTCTAATTTCTTCGCATTAACACGTGTAGTCACTAGTGATTGTGTGCAATTAGTGGCATTTGACATGATTTTTTGCCCAAGTCGCAACACGGTAGGATGTGAGGGGCTTAATTCTAGTTATTATTAAAAAGTAAAAGTTGGGGTGAGGTGCATAAGACTGAGGGGAGTGGGGCGACTCCCACCCCCAAGTCGCCTGGTACACCGCCCCCTATGGCAACCTCCTTGAAAATTTTGGCCTGCCCAACTTGTATAGGGCGCCCAAACTCAATCTTTTCCTTTTTCATCAACCAATCAAAAACCTTCCTTTTTCAAACAACCAATCATAAGTCTTGGAGGGGCATCTTCAGTTGCCATGAACACCACGCCCCCTTTTTTGAGGACGCCCCAAGCCGCCTCCAAACGCCACATGTCGCAAGACGCCCTCTTTTGAGGACGCCCCACTCCCCTCAGTCTAATAACCGAGGGAAAAGCTATGCAGCAGAAATTATGTTTCCACCAAAAGGGTTAAAATTAACAATAGCATGTACACCCACACCAAACAGCTCACGTGCATGCATGGTAAGTATGGAGTGTGTTGTGCACCGACGGTGATCCCCCAGCCTTGGTTTTCGAGTTCATGATCCGGATATAAAGGGTTGGGTCCATGGTCAGCTAGTTAATTTGGTCACGGTGTCGCCAGCTGTTGGTTACTTACAACTTACAAGTTACACCCTAATCCCATGTTAAAACATTAGTAATATTATGAAAGTATTCTTATACATTTTTTTTTCTAGGTATAGAGTCATGTAAATTTTATTGTTTTAAATTTTTATAAATGTCAATTTTTTATATTAAGCTAACTAAATGAAACAAATATGAAATTTGATTATTATTAATTTAGTGGTTTTTTTCATGTTTAACGGAAGTATAAAATAATGGTAATTATAAAAAAAAATCACTAAATATAACGAAATTACATAAGTATTTCATTTGGGTAACGAAACTTATACAATTATGAAAAATATATCATTACATGGAAACAATAATTAAACTCAAATGCAGTTTGTAGTTTAAGAAAATATATGTGATCACTTTATTAGAAAAATAATAAAACTTGGTTATAAATAAAAAAGTTTAAATTTTATTTGATTTAAACCAATTTTAGCATGTTGGACTACTGTTGTAGTGACTTGCACCCCACTCATCAACCAACAGAGAGGAGAGGGTTTGGGGTTTTATTTTAATTTGTTTACTTTATTTAGTTTTAACTTGCATGCTGCAATTAGTGATATTAATCGAATACGTTACCGTGTAATAAAGACTTGAGTTTACACCTACAAAATCCTTAAAAGTAATGATAAAAAGTCTTTAATATTAATACATATATAACATATTGCGTAACTAACCTTGTTCATTCAAGGTTTATGAAAAGGCTTTATTATCCGTCGCCTACAACTAGATGGTCAAAATCATATTTTTATATAAAAATCTTAAACTTTATATATTAACATCTAACAAATTATCCTGTTGATGAGTCACCGAACCCTATTGACCCTCTCTTGTTTCGCTTATGTGTTCTATTTTCAATTATTTGTAGGATATATAATTTCAAAAGTTGTATATGTTGAGATGGAGTCTTACTCTTAACAACACACCGAGTAAATCATGTGTTGCGAAATGTGATCAGGTGATGTCAGTCAGATCTGCCCTCTCACATGCTCCAATCATGATCTAACGACTTGCTTTCCCTTCTCGTGAGACTCTAGTTGGACACCCAAATTAACTAGTTTTTCTTGTCTTTATATAGATCGTATCTTTTTATGCTTTTTAACATAAAAACTATTTATTTTTTTACTTGGGCTTATATAGTAATAATCAGCATAAAATAATAACTTTCAATATGTGGGTAACACAACACACTTTGGATTATATAATAACTTTATAAGACTAATATCTTTTTCTATATTTTATGATAAACGGGTATATAAGTGTATACACACGAACCTCATGGATATTAATTTAATAGCAATATCCTAACCGTATGTCGTTAAAAAAAATAGCGAGTTCCTGAAAATTTTCGCATTAACAGGGTTGAAATTTAAAGCGCTCGATATGGCTTTGATTTGGGGCATGGACTGCTTGCTTTGGATCGTTATTTACATATCTCATAGAGGTGTTTTCATGGTACGATTCAACTAGTTTTGATGAAATTTTTTAGCCAAACCACTAGCTATGGTTTCAAAAACATTCAATCAAATGGGTTGAGGTTGAGTGACTTGAGTAAGTCAAACTGGCAAAAACCATTCCAGTTTTTAATACATTTTGTTCCAAACGGTTAGTTTGTATAAAATTTTCAAAATATCAAAGATTATTCATTAATACTATTCATAAATATTAAAGGTAAACATGTTTTACATGGTTTCAAAGTTTTACATAGCTCATCGCGAATTGAACCATTTAAATTTTAACTAGTTGAACCGACTAATTTGCTTATATATGTATGGACGGTTCAACCCGTTTTTTAACAACCCTACTATAGTACTACTAACTAATACAAATCACAAACATGTCATTCCCACCGTAATCTAGTCTTAAGAGAAAAGATATGGTTTCTAACTTTTGGCTTTGAGCAAACACATTAGACTAATGGGTATGGTTTGGCACATTCCCACCGGGATGAGCCTCCACGTGGGCGGCTCGTGGGGGATGGGCCTCCATGAAATTTGAGGGGGATGGAGGCTCATGTGGGATGGGGCCCCACCTCATTATTTTATAATTTTCTAAGTTTAAAAAAAATAAAAAAATTATTAACTTAATTAAAACTTTATAAAAATTAAAAAATACAACATAAATAATTTCATTTCATAACATAAAAAAAATTACATTTCCTAAAAAAAAAATTACTGAAAAATAAAAATAAAAAATTACATTTCCTAAAAATAAAAAAACAACCTACGACGACCATTTTTTCATCACTTCTTCCTTCATCCTCCGATAAACCGCTCGTTCCTCCTCCGGAACCGAGTCGAGATCCAACCTCATAATCCTAAAATCCTCCGCTCGAGCTTGGTCGGCCGACACGGTTTTCTTGTGAGTGTATTTTTCGGCCGCGAACTGTTTGAACGAACGGAATTCGTCTATCAACTCGTCCATTTTCGCCGATGCCTTCGACCCGCCCCCTCCACCCGAGCCGGCCCCTCCACTCGACCCGACCCCTTTGCGCTTTCCGGCCGCCTCTTTTTTTGCTTTGTCCCTCCCGGGGGGACGTTCCGCCTCGTGAATGGGCAACACGTCCTCGTCATCTTCCGGGTCGTCGTTTATGTTGATTTGACAACGACCGGTGGAGCCTCCCGCACTATAACTTCCGGACTCGGAAGTTTTAGTCCGTTTGGCGGTTGCTACCTCATTTGGAATCGGCTCCCATTTTTGTTGATTCTTTACTACGTTCCATGCTCGGAAGTGCGGGAAAGGCTTTGTATTTTGAGAGTCCCACTTAGCGATAGCAAGGTTAAGAATGTCCGTCTCGTTATTCCCGCTAGGAGGATTCATGACAATTTGGTTATAAATTGCGTTAAAGTTATTGATGACCTTGCTCATTTTACGCCACTTGCCCGAGACGGCTTCTAAATCACGATCCGAGCTATGCTCCATAATCTAATAAAATTTAGCCGTTGCCTTCTTCCAAAAACTATCACCCGTTTGATTGTTTCCTAAAGTTTAAAAAATAATGCATTAGTAAAAAAAAATTTAAAACTTTTAAAATTTAAATTAAATATTTAAACTTTGGTTCATACCGATTATCGGGTTAGTAGAGGACTTAGTAACCGCCATTGCTAGCGCCTCCTCCTCTACTTTCGTCCAAGGTCTCCCCGGTTTTCTCGAACCGCTTTTTGACGCGGTTTCGGGTACGTTTTCAACCTTCTTCCCCTTCCCCTTGTTTTTTTTTTCGCTTGAGCTCTTGCGGTGGCGATTCGGGGACGACTTCATCATCATCATCGTCAAGGTTAACCGGTTGGGAAATTGGCGGTTGCGATTGGAGTTGTTCAAATGAGTTGCGTTGCATGATTTGTTGTAGCGCTTGGTATTGTTGGAGTTGTTGAACTTGAGACATTTGTGAGAATGCGTTAGGTATTTGTTGGAAACCCGAAAAAGGAAATTGCGGAGCCCCCCACGATTGATCCATACTCGGAGTGTAACCGGGGGTCGAAAAAAAGTTAGGTTGGTTCGGGTTGGGGTTGTTTGGGTTGGGGTTGTTCGGGTTGGGGTTGTTTGGGTTGAAAGGATTCATGATTTAGAGAAAAGGGTATAAAAAATATGGAGTGTTTTTATAAAAAAAGGAAGAAAATTGGAGAAGAATGGGAGTAGAAAGGATAGAAATGTATAAAAATGGTTGAGATATTGGGTATTTAAATTGAAAAATGAATTTTTTTTTTTTTTTAAAAGTGCCGTTCATTAACGGCTAGTTTTTTGATGTGGGGCCCCGTCCAAGTCGTCCCGTGTGAGTCGATTCAGCCGGGCCGGGGCTAAGGGGGGCGGTGTGGGGGCTCGGCGCCGGACCTAGCCGGGGCTAGCCGACCCCCATACCCATTAGTCTTACACGTAGTACCTAGATTAATTAAGGTTTAATAAACAAAGTATTGTTACATATATTTTTTGAATGTAAAAGAACCCATTTTTATTAAGTGTCTGGGTTCTACGGTATTAATATTTTTGTTTTTTTTTTTTAGAATCTGGTTTTTTACATTTCAATCAGACAAAAAAATGACCCTTATTATTAATAGTAATAAAGTTTAACTGAATTATAAGACTATAGTTAGAGCATCCACAATAATACATTTTTTGGTGTTGTTTTTACTCATTTTTCCACATCATCCATTTTTTCTTATTGTGGACCTTGTTTTTGTACATCATTTTTTAGATATGTTTGTCTGCAAAAACGACTAAAAACAACAAAATGGTAGGACCTATGTACTTTTAATATTTATTATATAGAGAGAGAGAATAAGTGGTGTAAATGTGTGGTTAAAAATTAAAAAGGTGGTGATGATGTGGTAATGTTTTTAAGTGTTTTTGTGTTTTCTTATTGGGTGGGTTTTTGATACTTTTGAAGGGTGAGTGTTTTTCTGATGTGTCAGCTAGCTGACTGGACATGTTTTTGGGTGTTTTTAACGGGCCTTATTGTGGATTTCTTGAACATATATTATTAAATAACATCACTAACCCTATAAGCCCTAGAATAAAACTCATCGTGGGGCAAAAAAATAACTGTCATTGGTATTTACTTTTTGGAGCATTTTTCTGGTTACGGGCATTGGCCAATATGCCATGTTTCTGGACACAGATGTGTACAGTTGGGAGCTTTATTGGCACTTTAGCATTTAACATAAGAAGTTTAGTGGTGTCAAAACTTTATTGCGAAAAGAAGTAAAGGCAAAAAATCGAACTTTTCAACTTCTCAAGTAATGTTTGGTCAACTATTCAGTTCAACTTTATTTCCATTCATATGAATTAAAGCTTTTGTTTATCGACTTAAAAGTCATTCAAACAAAGACATACAAATGAAGACTTATAATAAGAAAAATCTAGACAGAGAAAAAAGGTGTGTTCTACTATATGTTATGTAAGAGCATTCAAAATGATCCTTCATATTTATCTGTATATCTATATATACATATATATATATATAAACATGATAAATAAGGGCTTATGTGTCATGTTATGAGGGCTTGGAAAATGAGGTTGCATCACCTAAGGCAATCTAGAAATTGGTTTTGGCTCCAAAACTCCCGTGTCCTTTTTTCCTTAAGGTGAAGCCCCGAATTAGCCTACCCGACCCACAAAATCGGATCCTATAATACCCTTCTTTTTTCTCATTCAGCTTCTCACTCTTCATATTTTCTCTAAAACCCTAGCTACACTATCTCCCTCTTCTCTATAACTCGAACTACAGCCGCCTTCAACAATCTTCCTATCATCATCAAGGTTTGTCATCATCATCGTTCAATCCCAGATCTTCATCATCCTTTTTTTAAACCCTAAAAACCAAAGTCGTATTTCAACAAATGGATGTTTGTTGTTATTTCTATAACTTAAGAAGATTCTTGATTTTTCTGGATTATTTTTGTGAAATTGTTTCAGGGTTTTAGTTTCTCAAATCATCCAAATCTCTGATTCAAGTCTCAGATTCTGGTTATTATCATCGATGTATCAATCGCCTTTCGTGTTTCTCGGTATTTGATTTCCAAATATTTAATTTTTTTTAGATTTTGATTTCAAGGGTTTCAAATGAGTTATTAGTTTTTCTGGATTAATTTGGTTTCTGAGATTGGTTTTTGATTCAAGGGGTGGTTGAATTTGGTCTAAAGTTGGGGCATTTAGTGGGTGTTTGTTGTTATTTCTACTCTTGGAATTGAAGTCATAGATTTTGACTAAAAAATGGAAGTATAATTAAATATAGATGAATGAGGTCAAATGTTTTAATTTTCAATTGAAATCATATACAGCTTCTTTACAATTTTGAAAAACAAAATTAATCTTAATTGTTAATATAATGGCCGATGAGAACGTTAAAAGAGAGACCGGATTGATGCAAACGTTGTCGTATTGTTGCAGAGTACACCACTACAGTGTTGCTTAACAATGGCAAACTTCAGGTAAATATGCGGGTTGATTTTAGATGCATTTGTAGTGGTAATTGGTTTAAATTTTGATTGGAATTTTAAGTTTTACTAGGGGTTTAATTTTGATTATTAAGACTGGGGGATTAAGGTGATTATGCATATACCATTATTGTGAGGTACTTTTTTTTGTTTAAAAGTAGTTTATTATGTGCATATTTTAATCTCATACTAACAACGATAAAAATAGATTCGCCCGATTAGCAATGGAAGTTCGTTACCTGGTGTCAGGGATTTTCTTAAAGTGTAAGTTAGTTTTCAATATTTTATTATCACAAAAGGTCATATATTCATATTATTAATTATTTTAACAGAAAACTAACATGTTTTCCGGTGCTTTGGTTGTCCTGTATCTGAGGGGTATGGAATGACCGAGAGTTCTTGTGTTATAACGTTTATGAATGTCAACGATGTCACATCGGGTCACGTGGGCGCTCCTAATGCTGCTTGTGGTCAGTTTTTTTCTTTTTCAATAAAATATTAGAAGCTATAGTTTGCTATTCTTTGGATTAGGAGATAAATTTAGCACATGGTACTTCTGTTCTCACTAATTTAGTAGGAGTGTTGAAACATATAAAAGTATGAAATGTCAATTAAAGTCTCGATCATATGATAATAATAATAAATTTGATATTCTAATTTTTTTTTATTAATTTCTTGTTTCAGAAGTAAAGCTTGTAGATGTTCCGGAAATGAACTATACATCCTATGATCAACCATATCCTCGTGGAGAGATCTGTGTGAGAGGACCGATTGTCTTTCAAGGCTACTACAAAGATGAAGTGCAAACATATAATTAAGTCTTGATTACCCTCTTCTGCTTTTAATTGTGTATCTTTAAATGTGTGTATTATACCGAGTTTTGTGTTGATTTAATTTGATCAGGAGAGAAGTAATCGATGAAGAAGTATGGCTTCATACCGGAGACATAGGATTATGGTCACCTGGAGGCCGCTTAAAGATCATTGACCGGTAAGACATGTCGGTTAACGGCTCTAATAGATTCAGGTCAAAATGGGTCAGTTTTATATGGGTCAGGTCGAATCCCTTATATCAAAAGTTTTTTATTTCTTTTATAGTAGTTAGTGTGTGAAAAAATGATTACAAAAACTATATTTATTTCAATGATAGTTTAATTCTTTGAACATAATGATCTACGAGGTTTTAACTTTATGCTTTGTTTGACCCGTTAGAGATAACACGCAACCCAAATCCATCTGTAAGTAAACGGGTCGAATTTGCCACCAACAGGATTATGACCTATAAGTATTTTATTAATTATATATTTTCTTATTATCAGGAAATAGAATATATTAATGGGTCGAATTTGCCACCAATAGGATTACGACATTTGAGTGTTATATTAATTATATTTTCATAATATCAGGAAAAAGAACATTTTCAAATTGGCACACGGAGATTACATAGCTCCTGAGAAAATTGAGAGCGTATATGCGAAGTGCAACTTTGTGGCACA
Source organism: Helianthus tuberosus (assembly GCA_030545235.1). Taxonomy (NCBI): domain Eukaryota; kingdom Viridiplantae; phylum Streptophyta; class Magnoliopsida; order Asterales; family Asteraceae; genus Helianthus; species Helianthus tuberosus. The sequence continues at coordinate 18,400,975 of CM060428.1, read as the reverse complement.
ATGCTTTGTTTATGGTAAGAAATTTAAAGATTTATTAATTTGGTTATATCTTTGTTAATTGTTTCATATTTCTTAAAGTTTTATTTATTATTGGTTGAAAATAGGTGACAGCTTCAACTCTTCTTTAGTTGCTATTGTCTGTGTGGACCCTGATATGCTCAAAGCATGGGCTGCTAAGGAAGGAATAAAGGTGACAATTTATATTTATTTTTACTTTTGATCTTCATAGAAATTGAAAGGCAGCTAATATATGTTTAAACTAAGATATGATTAGGAAATAATTAAACTTCAGTTGCATTTAATATGTTTTATATATTTGACCAAGACTTCAATTTCCCGCACACCGCTTATAACCCTATTCTTTGAACCTACACTTTGTTACAAAAGATTACAAAAGCTTGAATTTTTTTTTTTACATTTTATATTAAAACTTATTCTATGACTTATAGTTTGAAAGTTTGGAACAACTGTGCAATGACCCGCAGGCAAGAAAAGCTGTCCTTGCCGACATGGATGCAGTTGGAAAGGAAGCTCAGGTAACTCTTCTCTGCTAACTTTCTTTTGTTCTATCTTATCAGTCAAATGTGATTAGTAAAATCAAATTATTTCAATAATATTAATTTTTTTAAATAAAAGGTTTAAGGGGTTTTATGCATTAAAATTAGGCGTTGGCCAACATTCGATTCATATGACATGTTTCCTTTTTACCTATCTTTTTTTCTAGATTTTACCTGTCCAATAAGAGTATTTGTTTGGACCTCCATTGGATTAATTTTTTTCCCACTAACTTGCTTTTACAGAACGCTATTAATATCTTTCAAGAGTTCAACTAAACATAAACCTCACTGAATTATTCTTCAAAGGTATGACTACTCATTTTTCTTTTTTTAAGTAGCCTAGGTTGTGTTGGTTCTTTACTTTGGAGGGCAATTCGTAGTGTGATCCAGTGTCTTCAGTGAAATTAGTTTGTCTTTCAGCAATCGAACTAACAAAACTTTTTGGTCTCTGGAAGAGGTGGTATGGGTTCGGACAATTCCAATTGGCATTTTGAGTTGAAATATTACAAGATTTTGCGGGTTGACCAGAATATATATGTTGGAGTTTTATTTTAATTTATTTCATAATTCTATATATTGTGGGGATTATATTTGTTAGGCTTTGAATTCTATCTTAATATTAGTTAGGTTGTATTGTTAATTAAGTATTGTTAGCCCTTTTATGTGAATTTAATTGAGTTACTGATAATTAAAATTTTAGTTTAGTCTTATAGATTGTTGGTGGGTAATTATGATTGAAAACTAAGATGATTAAACTGATTTCCTCCTTTGTTTCTGAATAGGTTTCGAGAAGCTGGGGTAGATTTGTAACATCCTATTTTCGGATATGTTTTTTATTTGTATTATGAGTTGTATTTGTCTTTAATTTGATGTTCAAGTTCTCAGTGCTCCACAAAAGCTAGCGGTATAAGATCAGTGCGTTGAAGAAAGGCTAAAAGGGTGTTCTGCCACCAGATGCTGCCAGTGGACCTGACAGATCTCACATTCTCACGATACATTTCACACATTAGTGGGTAAGTTGATCATCTTCCATCAAACCAATAGGCGGGTCGAGGGTGTTGGGTCAACTGTTGACCTTTTGGCATTGAATTTTCTGTTACAATTATTAGTTACTTCTCATTTTCTTTTAATATAATCGATTATCATTGTATAAAATTATAGTATTTCATTTTTAGTCTGTTTATTGTTATTCACAAACTAACTAATGTTTACATGTCGTGACTTATCAAACATTAGCAATATTTCTGTCTTATCCATTTTCGCCTTTTGTTGTTTGTTTACTTGATATAGTGCAATAAGTTGGTTTGTCGTATTTTGTATTACTGCATTCAACATTTTTAGACATGATAATTTGCGGACAAATCATTTAATGTACCGAATCATTTAACAACAGTGTAACAAAATAAACTGATGGTACTTCACCAGTATATTAATAACTAACAAAATAAAACAACCCGTGGGTACCACGGGATATAACCTAGTAACCTCTATATTTGTAAAAGTTGTAAATTATTGTGAGTAAAGCAGAGAGAAAAAAGAGACAAAATTACTGTTGATCATTAAATTTGAAAGAGATATTGATCACCTCTATGATGTTTTAATATTTTTTGAAAGTAATTGTCAGTGGAAGAGAGAATACACATACTATTAATCAGTAAATTTGAACGTGTTGTGTTGTATTATATGCAAGAGTTTAACTTTTAAGGTTTTAAAACAAGTCACAAACACTGAAAAAATCGTCAGCCTACTATTGTTGCGTTAAAGTCCCTGAACTTATCGAGAATACACATACTAGGGATGAGCAAATGGTACCCGATACCGGTACTGGTACCGAATTTATCGAACCGGGTATATTTTCGGTACCGACTTTTGTCATTTTTGGTACCGGTATTTACCGGTTTTTACTCTCAAATACCGGTACTGTACCAGTACCGAACCGTACCGTACCGGGTATATTCGGTACCGGTACCTACTTTTGGGGATTTTCGGTACCGGTACTTTCGGTTCCGGTACCGGTCGGGTACCGAGCTCATCCCTAACTGTGAAAAAATATTTAAAATAATGTCTTGTTACTTTGAACTTGTCATAAAAAGATGTATTTTATATATTTTTATTTAAAAATTTTGAATATCACTTCATATATTTTTTTTAACTATTAAGAGCTAACAAGTTATTATTTTTAAATATTATTCCAGAAAATGAGTATTTTGAATAAATTTAGGGACTTTAATAACAAAGATGGGTTGGTGGACTCTTTTTTGTTGACTTTAAAGGGAGTATAATATACGAAAACTAAGGTGTTTTTTTTTAAAAGCTTGTGTGCAAGCTTTTCTGTTTATGTCACGCAGACATTGTCACGCGCAGACTTTTTTTTTTCCGAAGACGTTTCAATAAAAAAACGTCTCCGCGAGCTCTTCTTGGTGCATCCTTGGCCCAACCACTTCTAAGATTTTCTAAGGTCTGCAAATTGATATTTTAGAGCTTCTGATCAGAACGACGATACGGGTTGATCGATGCAAAACTTACCTCGAAACGGTGCTCCAAACGACTTGATTTTTGTTAATTGGAAGTTTAAACACTCGAATTGAAGCACTGTTTTCGTCGTTGGAGCACCATTTCGAGATAAGTTTTACATCAATCGACTCGTATCGCCGTTTTGATCAAAAGCCCTAAAACAACTGTTTGTAATTTGGGAAAAAAACTGAACTCTGTTAAGTTTTTTTAACGGGGGACCGGTGGAGGAAAAATAGGTGAAAGGTTGGACTGACAGGGGAATATTTAAAAGTATGAGTGCCAACGGCCAATGACGTCTACTAAAGATTATTACATGCCAATATCCCAATAATAATAAAATAAACTAAGAAAGTAAGTTAGCTTAGATGATATAAACCCTTCTTATAACATATATTATGGTTTGTTTTATGAACCTTAATTAAGTACAAGCAAAAAACACATACCACGGAAAATGACTATGTTGATCTTCTACTTACTAAGGGTGAGCGGGGCACCTTCGGTGACCCCATTCGGTGACCCAAGTCACCTTAGGGGAACACCGCCGCCATCACTTAGGTGAGGCAATTAGGGGAGCAAGATCGGTGAGAACTCACCGCATGAAGAGGGAGAGAGATGGTGGGCCAGCCTCATTTTCAACCAATCAAAACATTTCTTTTTTTTTTTTGAATAAAAAAACAAGGGGAGTTAAGAGGGGAGTGGCGCCATCAAATTGAGAGTGTTAGGGGAGTTTAAAAGGGGAGTTGACGTGGCATAACCTGATTGACCGTGCGTAAGAGAGGGGACTCCCCTCTTAGGGGAGTGCCCCGTTCACCCTAAGGGTTATAGTGATTTGTGTTTGTATCTTTGATGATTAACCACTAATGATGGATTCATGAGTGAAGCACTGAAGCACAAATTCTAGGCCATACTAGCCACTACACATGGATGTGCTTAGTCTTTACTTGCAAGATATAGGTCTTTAGAAGCCATGGTATTCTCCACGAAAAAAAGCATCTTTTTTACCGGTCCACATTCTCATACTTTTCATCCCTTGTTAAAGATTTAAATGTCAACTTATTCCTACAAAAAAAAATATATATCATTCTCAATCGTATTCTATTGATTAACTACCAAAATGATAAGAAGTGTCCAGAAGTGCTTCTGGCCAAAAAAACAAACACCACCATAAAAACTGAGTTATGGAGAAAAGGAATCAACTAGGTTGAACCATGCCTCTATAGTCAAGGAATCAACTATATATAGAGGGACCAACATCATGATATAATGTATTTAGTTGTTGGGTTAATGTCTAAAACCATATTTATCTCTTTTACATTATATATTTTGGAATTAAATATCTGATCAGTTGAATTTAGAATATAAAACACATATGTTTAAAAAAAATACAAAAGTACACATGTTAAACGGGCTAACTCGCCTGGTCGACCTGAACACTCCATAAAGCTAAATATGTTCAAGGGTTCACCTTGAAATTGACACAGACTTGTTTAGATTAAATATCTCATGACTTTTGTGCTAGGTTCATATTGTATCATAAATTTACACCCCACTGTGTTTATTTAAAATAAAATATATTACCTTCTTATAAACGCACACCAACCCTTTTTCAGTTGTGTCTAAAAGAAGCATGAGTACGATGGCATGTAAAACATCTCAAAAACTTATTACCCATTTGTTTGTGCATGGTCAACCAGTGGCGGATCCAGCCAGTTTTTTCACTGGGTTCCTTTTTCCAAATCATACAAGGTTTACACTACAAAAAAACGTTTTTTCCAAATCATACAAGGTTTACACTACAAAAAAAACGTTTTTTTCCAAATCGACTGGGTTCCTGGGAACCCGTAAAAAGGCTCTAAATCCGCCCCTGTGGTCAACAATAAACCCATTTGAGATATGGTCAATACCAATGCACATGGTTGCAAAGGGCCAATATGGGTCATGTTTGTAAAGCATAAATGTTTGTCAAACAACGCCATGACAAATTTACCGTTTATGAGTGTTCATGAAGTACCACTACCATTGATATTATAAAAGATCATGTAAAAAAAAAAGTTCGACCGATTATCTTTAAAATAATCGTGCGTCAAATAGCACCACTAGCCTAATAAAAGGTCAAGACGAAAGACACTTTGATAGATCTATCGTATATAACAATGTATCCTTTCATTATAATGGTGCATCTAACTTTTTAGGTTTAGTTTATCTGTGATTAATTTTTTTTTTCACAAGTGTATACACCGGGTGTCTTTATTTTCCATAATTTTACATAGCAACAAATTTCACCTCGACCTATTGTTTATAAAAGTTAGAGTTAAATGCTTGGTTGGTCCCTGTGGTTTGCGAAAATTGCAGACTTGGTCCCAGTGGTTCACTAATTACACGCGTGGTCCTAGTAGTTGTAAAAAATGCACTCGGGTGGTCCCCAGCCCTAACTTCAGTTAAATTTCTGAGTTAACTATGTGTGAAATGTCTGTTTTACCCTTGAACAATTAAAAACCTAAAACAATATTACTCTCTGCATCATCTTCATCATCATCATCATACCCATTTCCCTCTGCTCTCTCTCGATCTCACACCAGTGACCGGCCGGTTTTCCGACATCTCCGTTCTCCGGTAGCACCACACCCACCTCCGACAAACCCCCAACAACCACCTGCCATCCCCCCTTGTTTCACACAAACCCTAACCTAAATTACACAAATCCTAACCTGAATTTCACTCTCAACACGCAACCAGATGCATCACACGAACACGTTAACGAAACCGATGTATATTCTGAATTCAACCGGATTTCGAAGATGTTTCCGGTAAACCACATCTTCATGACTGAGAAAGAAAACAAGATCCACGAGTCTGAACACAAGTCGTCTGCAATCACATACTAAAACAACATGATTCGATTCAACCTTTTTGAGTAAAGTATGAAATCAGTGACGATCTGTTGAACAGATCGTTGATTCAGATGCACAGGAAGAACAAACAGTTGTAAATCGAGAAGATGCAGATGAAGAGAAAGGTGATACGGGTGTTTGTCGGAGAAGGAAGGGCTAGGGGTGTTTGTGTGTCGCCTGTAAGCGGACCCGCCGCCGGCATCCGTCGCCGGTGTTTCACCGGTGACCGGCCGTGCTTCTTGCTGTGAACACGAGAGAGAAAGGGAACCGAGAGAGTGGGGTGATCGGTGTGTGTGATGGACTAGGGAGGGTGTGTGCGTGTGACTGACCGGGTAATGGTTGTTTGGGGAGTTGGTGGTGGTGGGTGGTTTTAAAGGGTGGAGTGGGGAAGAAGAAGGGTGCCCTATTTCTATTTTTTTTAATCTTAGGGGTAAAACAGACATTTCACACACACTTAACTGAGATATTTAACTTAGGTTAGTGTCAAGGACCACCCGAGTGCATTTTTTACAACTACTAGGACCACGTGTGTAATTAGTGAACCACTGGGACCAAGTCTGCAATTTTCGCAAACCACAGGGACCAACCAAGCATTTAACTCTAAAAGTTAGCAATGTTATAGTTATCGATTCTTTACCGAATGGATAATACATCGTCTTGATCCACCAATTTCCAATGATAAATAGTTGAAGAACTTATTGGGCCTCACACATTATTCTAAGGAAATAATCTACTTAAGGAAAAAAAAGAAAAGAAAGAAAGAAAGCCCATAAATGTCAAACCAATTGGGCCATTGACATACTAGTACGGTACTACAGTTTCACCATGACACTATCACAGCACTTTTCTGCTGATAAGCCTTTTTAAAAAGCCCATCATATTTGGTTTGGGCTTTTCTAAAATCCTCTCTCTAATGTCTAATCTACTTACATACCAGTAAGGTTTAGGGTTATGTACATTTTCTAAAAAATTACTGATTTTTTTGTTGTCATTGAAGTTTCATTTGCTTTTTCTATTTGTAAGTAACTATTAGATTACCCATAATGATGACAAATTTCATTAAATTTGTTTAATAGTTAATATGATGTGAAAATTTTAAACAATGACATGGTTGTTTCAATTAAAAATCACATTGTTATTTGAAATTTTATAAAACACAAAATAATCAGTTCTAATTTAAAATGATTGTTTTTTATGAGTTTCTATATGTATTTTTAGATCATAAAATTATGTTTTTTAGTGTGTAAAATTAGGTAAAGCACATTTTCTATTCATAATATCGTATTTTTATTCATAAAACCGTATTTGTATTTTCATCATATTTAAGATTAAAAAAACTTGGTAAAACTTGACACATCATTATTGGTAATCTGGTAATTATATAGTATAGAACAACAAAAGAAATTTCAGAAAGAAAAATAATAAGAAGTTTCAATTACATAATTGGGACTGTTAACAAATTTGGTTATGTTATTGTGACATTTTCCTAATTTTTATATTCAAATGTGGTACTTTTTTCGAAATTGAGTTAAATGCCATTTTAGTCCCTGTGGTTTGGGCCATTTTGCCAGTTTAGTCCAAAGGTTTCATTTTTAACCTGTGGGTCCAAAAAGGTTTCACCGTTGCCATTTTAGTCCACTGGGTTAACTCCACCCATTTTTTCTGTTAACGAGAAGACCAATTCAGTCCTTTTATATGGCTGAATTGCTCTTTTAGTTAACAGAATTACATACAAAATTACCGAATTGGCCTTCTGGTTAACAGAAAAATGGATAAAGTTAACCCAGTGGACTAAAATGGCAACTGTTAAACCTTTTAGGACCCACAGGTTAAAAATGAAACCTTTGGACTAAACTGCCAAAATATCCCAAACCACATGGACTAAAATGACATTTCACTCTTCGAAATTTCTAAAAAATGTTATACGTACAAAAAAATCTTTATAATGATGTATTCTAAATTTCTAAAAAAAGTTATACGTCCAAAAAAAAACTTTATAATAGTTGATATATCTTAAAGGTAAACAACGGATAAAATGGTTATCCACCACACACAGACACGCGTATATTAACGCTATATATTAGAGGAAATCAAGTCATCAATTATTGTAGTAAACATAAAGTTTAAAAAAATAAATTTATTTTTATAAATAAAAAAAACAACTTTAGAATAAAAAGTTGTTTAACATCTCCCACCTCCTATCCACATTCAATATAAATGGAAGAAAAGGACAATTCCTCACCAAGATAAGCACTACACGTAGCTAATCATTGATTGAATTAGTATTTAATTCATCTTCTCTTTCCAAAATTAAGTAATTTGAACAAATGAAGCAATGATGTAACAAAAAAATAAGGAGGTTGTCTATTTAGCTTTTAATAAGACTCTTGATAATTCAGACATTTTACTAATTTAGTACTTATTGGTTCATACTGTTTGTTTCACAAGCAGATGTCTGAATGGTTCAGACATTTATCTCTGAATGGTTAAGCATTATAGTAAGTCTGAATGATTAAGATCTCTAATCTGAATTAGTTAGACATTTGCCTCTGAATGATTAAGCATTATACTGGTTATTAATGGTTCAGACCTCTAACTGGTTCAACACTTAACCATTCAGAAATTTTAAAACAACCCTAAATAGAAGTTTTAAATTCTTCTCTTACAGATTTATTTTTTCCACCACTTTAAGAAGTAAAACGACTACAGGTATTTTAACATGTCATCAAATACTCATTAGGTACACAGAAGAACATATTAAAATAAATGAAAGTATGCACGTTGGGTAGATGTGACCCTAATATCAGTACAACAAGGAGCAAGTTTACTTAAATGTACCCACCCCTAAGATTATCGACCAAAAAGCGATGTTGTAACGACAAAACAGCAACATGAAAGCAACAAAATGTAACCCATTATGATGAAATACAACAAGGTAACAACAAAACGGTAGTGTATTAGCGATAAAGTATAACCCATTATAAATCCAAAGTGAATCGCCATGAAAGACCAACGACAACAAGCTAGAAATATGATCCTCTAATATTAGCTATAAAAATAGAATTGTGATAGAACGGTGATGAAATGGCACTAGAGCGAAATCTATTGTTAAAGGGACATGAAACCCAAGTGAACCACGTTAAAGAAGAGACATATACGAAACTCACCATTCACAAATAACATAAATGTTTGATGTTTAATGTCTTTAATCTTGTGTCACAGTCTCTTGTTACTATAATGTTTATTATAACATTAAAGAACATAACCAAACCAGGGGCGTAGCTTAAGAGGGGCCGGGGGACCCCTCAAACTTTTTGCTCAGTAGTGTTATATATGTAGTTTTCATATAGAAATTTTTTCGGTATATACGTTTTCGACTCCCCGATTCTATAGAAATTTTTGAGTGTATACTTTTTTCGACCCTTCCGTCTTCACTGTCAAGTTTCGCCACTGAACCAGACCCAAGAATAGAAGGAAATAATATATCTTGTAATTTAATCAAAAATTTATTGTTCTAAAGGTACTTTAAATTAGAAGAAAAAGTGTGTAATGTTGGTGGGAGTAAAATGGTGAGAGAGATGTTTGAAAAGAAATATAAAATAGACATTAAAAAGAATCAATTATTAAAAGGGGTAACTTTGTAGAATAGTAACCAAGTTTTAAAAGTGTTCTAATTAGGTCACTCAAGTTTCAAAAGTCTTCCAATCAGGTCACTCAACATTCATTTTTCATTAAAATTAAGGGTTTTTTCATCCATTTTATAAGTAACCATGGTGATGTGAAAATGAAACAACACGAGACTTCAGAAATCCAAATTGTCATTTCTTTATTGCGTGTTCTAAACTTTTAGTTTAAAAAAAAAACAATATAGATAACTAATACTACATGATGTGTCTTTTAATTAAAAATAAATAAAAAGACGCCAAATTAAGACAGTGATGGATAAAAAGAAATTTTCTTTTGTTTTACGATGTAATTGTCTAAACTTTTATACAATGACTTGAAAAAACGGTATCTAAAGGTTCACTTGTCAATCTAAATTATAAACTAAGACGTAACTTTTGGGTAACGCATGCAGTGTTAATCACTTGAGTCCATCACACATATATATCTTATATTCATTCTAGCTTTCATTAATTTTATGTCTTTTTCCTCTCCTCTTTTAGACCATCTATTCGGTGTATAGTGCGTTTTGCTTAATAGCGTTAGTTAGCAGGGTACTAACGGGAACCCGTGCGATGTTCAATAACAACTTTTAGAAAAAGGAAACTAAAAAGTATATGTTGAATCAAATCTTATATATATCTAATATAAAAGTTTTTGTTTGTTGTTGAGCTCATGTGAATTTTATATGATAAAGAATCAACGCACCCTAACCAAATAACATGTTACACAAGAAGGGGATGGGAAGTACGGAATATGGGAGACGAACATGAATTATAATTGACAATTACATTTAAATATATAGATTAGAATCAAATTAACATCGTAACTTCATCATTGGTCGGGTAACACACATATAAATAAGAGGGTTTTAATAAGATGCTTTCACATTTGCATCATTTGCTATTTAACTTGTGTTTATTAAAAAAAAATTAAAAATTGAAGAGAAAAACAATTTCTAAAAGTTTATTCTCACTATAAGACTAAAGGGTACGGGGCCGGCTAGGCCCGGCTAGGACCGGCGCCGGTCCCCCACACCGCCTCCTGAGGCTCGGCTCGGCCCAAACGGCTCCCCACAGCCGGGTGAGACGGTCCTCTTTCTCTCTCTCTCTCTCTCTTCTTTCTCTGTCCTCTCTCTCTCTAAATAATCAAATAAATTAAACTTTTAATTGTTTTTATAAATTATGTGGAGCCCCATCCTCCCTCCCCCTTAAATGTGAAGGAGGCTCATCTCCTACGAGCCGGTGATGTGGCGCCTACGTGGCGGCCCATTCTCGTGGGGATGAGCCTCACCATACCCTTTAGTCTAAAGAAAACATTAAAAAATGAAGAGAAAAATAATTTTCTAAAAAGTTTATTCTCACTATACTTCGTAGGTGAAGTGTCGCTAAAAGTCTATTAATCGTTGAGTTGATTGAATTGACTTATGAATAAAACTTAACTTGCCCCCTCATTTTATGTACCCCACCAAACCTTGCTTTCGTTAAACAAAAACACCTTTCATTTCAAAACCGAGGCCAATCATGCTTGAAAGGTTTTTGAAATAATATGTTCCTTGCCTTTATTCATTGATATTGATCCCTATATATAATACATTGTATATCGGCTATTTTGGTACAAATATATACAAATAATATATTGAAATCATTGCCTAATATATATATGTTATTATACCCCCGCAGTCGAAGCGGGAGGAGACCGTATGCTGAGACTGGATCTGAAATCTTCGAATAGGATACGTGGAAGACCCTTGGTAAAGATGTCCGCTATTTGATATCTCGATGGAACATGCAAAATCCGCACCTGACCCCGCTGAACCTGTTCGCGAACGAAATGAATATCGAGCTCTATGTGTTTTGTTCGCTGATGTTGAACGGGGTTACCCGACAAGTATATGGCACTAACATTGTCGCAGTAAACGAGAGTAGCGCGAGATAATGGAAGATGAAGTTCAAGTAATAAATTTCGTAGCCAGCAAATTTCAGCAACCACATTTGCCACGCCACGATATTCGGCCTCCGCGCTAGAACGCGAGACAGTAGACTGCCGTTTAGAAGACCATGAGATAAGATTGTCGCCAAAATAAATGCAGTAGCCGCTAGTGGAGCGACGGGTATCGGGGCAGCCGGCCCAGTCCGCATCCGTGTAAGAAACCAAAGACGAATGTGAGGAACCTGTGAGCATCAAGCCTAGATCTGCAGAGCCTTTGACATACCGGATGATCCTTTTTAATGCGTTCCAGTGATCGATCCGGGGAGCATGCATGTGCATGCAGACCTGTTGAACCGCGTAGGTAATGTCAGGGCGAGTGAAAGTAAGATATTGAAGAGCACCTGCCAGGCTGCGATAAAGAGTGGGGTCGTGAAAAAGTTCACTATTTTCGGCACTGAGCTTTGAATTTGTGTCGACCGGGGTGGATACCGGGTTACAGGATTGCAGTCCAGCTCGAGCAATAATGTCAGACGCATAAGACTGTTGCGAAAGAAACATGTGGTTGGCCGTTCGAGAAACAGAGATGCCTAGAAAATAGCTGAGGGGGCCCAAGTCCTTCATTGCGAATTCATTAGCAAGACGAGACATTAAGGTTTGACGAACCTTATCAGAAGAAGTGACTAAGAGGATGTCATCAACATAAAGAAGGAGAAAAGCTGTATCACTGCCCTGATGAAACGTGAAAAGAGAAGCATCACAACGACTGTGTTGAAACCCCACTGCAAAGCTTGCCTTGTTTTTGATCACATCCAAAGCAAACCTGAACCGATATTCAAGCTTATGTATTGTGGTAGAAGGAACGAGAGGATAACAAAGGCACCCAAACACGCGAAGATGGTCGTATGTTGGGGTGGTCTGATAGAGTATTTCAGTTGGGGAGGCCTTTTGAGAATGTGTATTAGGTAAGATATTTAAGAGGTAGGTTGTCGTTTCTAGGGCGAAGTGCCATAAATAGGTTGGTAAGGAGGCTTGGGCAAGAAGTGTACGGATCATATTATTTATAGTTCGGATTTTTCTTTCAGCTTTACCGTTTTGAGATGACGTATAAGGACATGACAGACGGTAGAGAATACCGTTAGTGGTAAAGAAATTTTGAAATAAGTGGTTGACGTATTCACGCCCATTGTCACATTGGAAAGTTTTGATAGTTCTTTCAAATTGTGTTTTTATGGTGGATGCAAACTGTTGAAAAGAGTGAAAGACTTTAGATTTGTGAGAAAGGGGATATGTCCCTAAGAAATTTGAATAATCATCTAAGAACAAGACATAATATTTATGGCCAGATGAACTAATTATTGGAGAAGTCCAAACGTCACTATGTATGATATCAAAAGGTTGAACAGTGTAATTGTTAGAAGCAAAAAATGGCAACCGAATACTTTTACCAAAAATGCAAGACTGACATATATTGTTATGAGGTTTATTAAAGACAATAGAACTAGAAGTTTTTAAAGAGTCCAAAGAGGAACGTCCAGGATGCCCTAGACGTTGATGCCAGAGTTGAGCCGAGATAGCAGCAAAAACGGTAGGTTGAGATGTGGTTGACCCGAGCACCAAAGGGTATAGATCACCGCTGTTGTTGCATCTGAGAAGCGGCTTCTTGGTCTTGTAATCCTTCACAAGAAAACCAAATGGGTCAAATTCGACAGAAACAGAGTTATCGGTGGTAAAACGACGAACGGATATTAAGTTTTTGACAATTTTGGGTGAGTATAGGACGTTTTTAAGTATAAAGGGTGGGAAAGGTTTGGGTAGGTATTTGGTGCCCTGTCCTAGTACCGGAATGGTGTCGCCATTTCCTACAATGATATTTTGAGAGACGCACGAATTAGAAAAAGAATGGTAGTTACCTAGTTCATGAGATGCATTGGAAGTTGCTCCCGTATCCATATACTGAGTCGGATCAGGCTGCTGTAGAGACATGGTATACATGGCTTGCTCGATATCCGTTGGACTGTAAGCGACATGGGCTTGAGTGGGGCGTGGGCCAAGGATTCCTGATCCTGAAGTATGGGTGTTTGGCCTGGTGGTAGACGGGTATGGACACGGCGGAGCGGCCCAGTACGGCTGTTGAGGAGGTCCGTAAGGTGGCGGGTATGAACCATAGGGGGGCATCCATGGGTTAAAAAATTGATTTGACCAGTGCTGCATTTGTCGACCTCGGCCAAAAGACCCACGTCCCCGGCCACGTCTGCCGGAGCGACCACGGCCCCTGCCGCCGGTTCGGTCATCATATCGAGGTGATTCAGAAGGAGCCGAACGTTGAGTGGTTGCTGTGAGAGCAGAACCGGCTGTTTTGGAAGCATGAAGAGTCTGCTCGGCTTTGCGGTTCTCTACCTGAATTATCTTGGATCGGGCGGCATAGAAAGATGGCAGTGGTTCCTGTTGTTGTAAGATAGTCGCAATGCTGTCGTATTCGTCGTTCAAACCAGCGATTAACTGAAGAACCAGGCGATCATCATCCACAGGTGCATTGACATTTGCAAGTTGGTCAGCCAAAGTTTTCAGTTCTTGACAGTACGCAGACACATTCGGGAAGCCGTCAAGGCGGGTGTTAGAGAATTTATGCATAAGTTGGATCGCACGAGCACTTTTGTTGTCATGAAAAAGATTTTCGATGGCAACCCAAGCGTCGTACGCAGTAGCAGTCTTATTAATAATGGTGTGGAGAAGATCGTTTGAGATTGTACTGTATATCCATTGTAGCACAATGGCATCCAGACGTTCCCACTCGTCCGTCGGCTTGTTGGTGGTACTGGAGGAAGTTTCAGGTTTGCTTTGGATGTGATCAAAAACAAGGCAAGCTTTGCAGTGGAGTTTAAAGAGAGTGGCCCAAGAATTGTATTGACCGGATTCGATTTCTAAAGTGATAGGGATCGATGTCTTGATGTTGGAGATGGTTGTGGCAGGGTGAATTTTAGAATCACTGGGAACAGAGGTGTTTGGACCAGTCATGGCGGCAGCGGTTTATTGTGAGAATAGGGGGTGGGCGGAATAGGGTTAGAGAAAGAATAGGAGAGGATCGATGGGTAGGGGTGATACCATGAAATAATATGTTCCTTGCCTTTATTCATTGATATTGATCCCTATATATAATACATTGTATATCGGCTATTTTGGTACAAATATATACAAATAATATATTGAAATCATTGCCTAATATATATATGCTATTAGTTTTTTATAACAAAAAATAATTAAATAAAAATATAAACACTAAAATGATTATAAAAATAAAGGGGCTCCTTTTTATAAATTACCATTTTTTGTAAACTAAGGCTAACCGTTTTGGGCGTTAACTCATTTACGCCCATTGCCAAGTTGGAGGCGTGGGGGCGCACACCTCCCCCCCCCCCACACCAAGGTGTGGAAGATGGGGCGAGTAGTGGCGTGGCTCCGGTTGAGGGCATGAAGGGTAGGGGTGCAAATGAGTCGAGCCGAGCCCGAGCTCGACTAGGCTCGAGCTCGCGCTCGTCTCGAAGGTAATTTTTCAAGCTCGAGCTCGGCTCGGGCTCAACTCATTTAGTATTTATTAATTAATTTATATTAATTATAATTATTATTATACATATAATTTAGTTATTTTTATATTTATATAAATGGTAATTATTATTATATAAATATATAATAATAAATGAGCTTGTTTTTAGGCTCTGGCTCGAGCTCGTTTAAGCTCGACTCGTTCGAGTTTTTTTTCAAACCGAGCTCGAGTAGCTCGCGAGTAGCTCGGCTCGTTTGCACCCCTAGACTGAAGGGCACAATTCATTTCTTTTTTAATATACAATCAATCATAGCTAGTCACTCCAACCCAAAATCAAATTTAACATAAAACCCTTTAGATGCCTGGGTGTGGGAGCAGGTTAATGGTCAGGGAGCTGAGGTGGTAGCCGACCCCGACGGGGAACACCACGCCCTTCGTCTTTTCTTCGGTGCCGACGTGGAAAATCCCCCGATCTCCCCCGAACCATTTTGCTTGTTGATGCTACCGTTGTTAGTTGATGATTGGAGGAAAATCAAAAGGGGGTGAAGGAGAATAATTTCCCTTGATGTAGATAGAGGGGGAGGTGGTGATGTGGATGTTGGGGGAGGGCACTTCCACACCCCACAGCCTTAGAGACGTACAACACCCCTTTAGAGTCTCTTACCAAACTTACGTGACACCACATTACCACAATTTTTGTAGAATCGTTCGACTGATCCGAATGAGTCGTTTAGAGAAGTTTTGATCTATTTCAGGTGCGGAAAACAAGAAATAGACTTAGTAACAGCTTGATCTTCACTTAATTCACTGATTGTATTGATTGGACGTTGTTTACAATCGATCTTCTTCGGCATGGAATACATGGACTGGCTTACTTACTGATTTCGCTCATTGAACCCCTATATATAGGGTTGATGGTTTCGCTCCAAGATACATGCACACATGAGCGAAACCTCTACATGACCAAATAAGCGAAACCCCTTGACTAAGACCCTATGAGCGAAATCATCTCATTAAACACAATACACTTCCTATTTTGTCTTCTAGTGAGCATTTCATTCGGTTTCACGTGAGGATGTTGTAGTAATGATGTAATCATCATGTCACTTTGATGATGTCATCATCAAGAATGATGACATCATTCTTGTTCCGAACCGTAACGAAACTGAGACTCGATATAAAATGCAGTCTTCAGACTCTTTCACAATCTGAGACTCGAACTAAGATGAAGTCGACAGACAACTGCACTAACAGACTCCCCCTTGAATGTTGACGGAATCTTCAGTGAGAGTCTTCATCATAACGACTCTTCAATCTTGATCGATCTCTTTTCTTTCATAACATGTACCAGGATCTTCTCTTTGGCTCTAACCTCGTCAAACTCCCCCTTTCATCATGCTGGGATCACTGTCTGGAATTAGCTATTACCTTGAGATTGCATCCTGGTTTTAACTCTGTTTAAGCTCATCTCCTGCACAATTTTCTCACTAAAACATAAGTTTTTACTTAAATCAATAAGAAAAACTTACTAGAAATAGTTACATCAAGTTCAAATTAATGATCCTGATTAACTAAACAAACTTTCTTTTTCAAAATAAATTTCTCAATTTAGCACACACACTCCCAAACCAGTTCATCATGTCCAGCACTTGGAATTTTGAAAATCAGCTCTCCAACATCAGTTGTCGAAAATCTTTTTGTATTTTTCAAAATTTATGCTAAAACACACTAAAATCTTTTTGGATTTTTTATAACAAAGGAATGCAGTAAAGAAATATTTACAAACAATATTTTTGTGAGCTTGTGTAAGAGGATCATATCAGTGTATGTGACCAATCACTAGCATCGTTAAGCTTTAAACATTTTAAGCTCTAAACGATTCACATCGATTGACGATATATTTGTCCACTTAAACTCAATCTAAAAACTTTCGAATCACTAGCATCGTTAAGCTTACCGATACGTTAAGGTATATTAATTTGCACTAAATTCTTATGGACCCCACGATCTCAGCATATCTCCTCATCATGCAATACACTGACTCAAGTAATGCCTATAAACTTTTATCAACTGTGATTTGTGCGAAAAAAAGCAGAATGTTTAAACATTAACAATCAGGTCGATCTTTCGATACGCAGAGAAAGTCCAATGTTTAAACAAAATAAGAAAAATAAAACAAGTTGAAGTTGTTTAGGCTTTAACCACCAGGTCGATACTTCCGTATACGCAGAGGTGATCCAAAGCTTAAACGAAACACCAAAGAAAATAAAGCAGAACGTTTAGGCAATAACATCCAGGTCGATACTCACGTATACGCAGAGGATGTCCAATGCTTAAACAAAATAAAGAAATAAAACAAGTTTAAATCTTTGCAAAATAAAATGCACAATCACAGTGATTTTTCAGCAAAGTTGTGAAAGTTCACAAACTTAACCAGTTTTTATGCTTTTGACATTCAGCGATTACTGAGCAGGCACACAATCAAGAATGACAAAACTAAGTACTACGCTTTCGATCATGTTTCCCACTAGAACAAGGCTTTTTCATTTAGGTTTGTATCGTTATCGCAAATCTACTAGTCTAGCTGAGGCTACCGTCACATCTTTAGTAAGATCGTTTATCACATTTTATCTCTCCATTTCTTTAGCATGCTGTGACAGTCCAACTGATCTACAATCATTTCCTCTTTTTGACAACAAAACTCATTTTTTCATTTTTCAATGTTTTTGACATTTTCAAATTTTCAATTTTTTTTTTAAATTTTTACTCCCCCTAAAATCAAAATATGTCTCAATTTTGATTTTCTGGGAAAAATTGAAAATACACTGTACAAGAAATATGACAACATGATGAGAATCACTTCAATTCTCCATTCACTTGGCTTGAACAATCAGAACTCCCCCTGACAACAAACTATTTTCCCATAGTGATTTCAAAACACTTAAGTTTGTTTTAATCAAAATGGTTTTTTCCGGAAAATTAGTTTTGCGTGTCATTTTTCAAACATGGGGATCATTCATCACCTTGTTTTCTTCAACCACTTGTAAAAACTTACATTTTTAAGATCAATCCTCAAACATCACTTGTATAAAATCAAGTACAATTTAATGTCCCTGATTTACCACTTTTAAATCGAAATCACTTTCGTGAATTTCTCAAGAAATGTGCCGATTCCTGTTCCACACTTAACAACCTGGGAACTCCGGCAAGTCAGGTTCTTCATTTAAACAGATTCATCCAAGCCTGACGGTCCTTGGGTGTTTTGAAATTCTTGTTCAACAATGGTGAAAAATTTTCATCATCCATTGTTAGACCAGAATTCTCATTTTTTACCTCAACACACGGCTCTTCTGGCTTTATCATACCAGAATCATTGCCTGAACTTGGCTCTTTTGACTTTGACAAGTCAAATTCATTGCCTGATCGTGGCTTGTCTGACTTTGATGAGCCAGATTCATCGCCAACAACTGGCTCCTTTGTTTTCGGAGAGACAAATTCATCACCAGTAACTTTCTTTTTCATCTTTCTCTCTTTCTTTACTCTCTCTTCTGTCCTCAGATTTGTATCTGAAGAATTCGTTTTGCTTGATTTGTCAGTCTTTGGCGAGCAAGACGATTTATCAGAACTTTTATCTGTTTTACCAGTTGTATCCGAGGACAATATCTTCTCCAGATACTCTCTGGCCTTCTTCCTCTTCTTCCTCAGTCTGTCTTTTTGCCCCTGAGAAAGCTTCACTTTCTTTTCTTGAACTTTAGGTTCTTGAACCTTCTGTTCTTTGGGCTTTGCTTCGACTTTGACTGGTTTCTTCTTTGCCATTTTCTGAGATTCAGCCCTCAATCTGTTATTCGATCTCCTTGAGCAATCTCTGGCAATGTGACCTCTGATGTTGCAGTTAAAGCATCTTCTCGTCTCATAATTCCAACTTTGGTAGTTAACAGCAATGTGTCCTTGATAACCGCATCTGTAACACACACTGTTATCGTACCAATCACCATTTTCAGTCCAAACATTCAGATCATAGCACTGTTTGGCTTGGTGATAAACATTTCTCCTCTTGTTTGCTGGATTTGGCTTTTGAGCACTATGTCCGACCTGCACCACTCATTACCAACAATTTTTGAATTTTCAATTTTTATTTTTTGTAATTTTTGATTGCGATTGGATGATTGATCTGATGAACTTTTATTTTCTTTTTGAACATTTTTCAAAATTTTCTCTTTTTGTTTTTGTTCCACTTTCTTCTTCAAAGGTTTTTGCTTAGAGCATTTTCCCTTTTCAGTAGATTGTGGAACAGTTTCTTGAAACTTTTCTTTTAACTTCCAAAATAAATTCTTTTTCTTCATTTTTTTCATTTTCATCATCAGATTTCTCATCGCAATCTTCAACTATGACTTTGTCATAGTTTGTGACATCGTCACTTATTGGAACTGAATTAACAGGTTTTGGACAGGGAATAGCTGAAGTATTTACAAAAACCTTCAACTTTTCTTCCCATTCTCTGATTTTACCTTCTAACTCTTTGATTTTCTTTCGAGCACATTCAGCTTCTTTTTCATGTCGAATAATCGTCTGAAGATGAGAATTTATCATTTGTTACTTTTCAATGTTATTCTTGCTAAAAACAGATCTCCCATCTTCAAGAATTTTTATTTGACTTTGAAATTCGTTTTCAATTTTTGATTTTTCATTTTCAAGACTTTTAATTTTATCTTCAAAATTTTTTCCATTTTCTTTCAACTTCTTGTTTTCTGATGTCAAACTGTTCAAGTCATTTAATAGTTTAACATTTTCAGATTTTTGCTTCTCACAAAT
Organism: Helianthus tuberosus; assembly: GCA_030545235.1. Classification (NCBI taxonomy): domain Eukaryota; kingdom Viridiplantae; phylum Streptophyta; class Magnoliopsida; order Asterales; family Asteraceae; genus Helianthus; species Helianthus tuberosus. The sequence goes on along the minus strand of CM060428.1, from coordinate 18,381,065 downwards.
TTCCTGCAAAATAAGAATCTGTTTAACATCAGTTTGCTTCTCATCCTTCAACTTTTTGACTTCCAATGTCAAACTTTCCACATCTTTCAAGAGTTTGCCATTGTCAGCTTCAAGTTTATCACATTTAGAGCACCCTGATGCAGAACTTGAAGATTCATTCTTCATAAATTCTTCATTTTGTGAAACTTCCTTTGTTCTTGTCTTGAATGATCCTGCACAAAAAATTTTAACGAAATTAAGAGGATTCGCATTCTCATCAATATAACAACCCCTCTTGTTATCGTATTTCATAACATTTTTTGCCTTAACACATTCAATAATCCTTTTGTTCATTTCGTCAATCACATCTAAACTCATATCCACCAAATGTGTTTCCAAGACCTTTATCAATTCTTTCTTTTTCTTTCCATTTTCATATTCATGAGTTTTAAGTTTGCTAATGAATTCTTTTAGATGTAATTTTGAAAAATTTGATTCATTTCTTAAATTTTTCAAAAATTCAATCCATTCAATAGGTAATGCATCGGCAAACTTTGTTATCTTTTCAGCATCTGTCAAGAATATCTCATGATTTTTTAGATAACCAAGTAAAACATTATATCGGTTTACTAGATCATCCAATGTTTCATTTTTCAAGCACACAAAGTATTTAAACCTTTTCTCCCATCCAATCTTTTTCACCATTTTATAACTTTCATCTATAAACCCTCGATTCCAATCATTAAATTTCTCAAAATATTAGTTTTCTTTTTCATCAAACATCATTTCCATTTTTCAAATAGTCCCAACAAATTTCACTCAAAACACACTTTCAATTGTTCCAAGTATGAAGTGGTCTGCACTAAACAATGATTGGGCCTATTAATGTAGCAAGCCGACAGCAACTTTGACTAAAATCTGATTTGACCGTAAATGAGTATTCACATGAAGCCGACAACTATTCACATTTCGATGAAATCAATTCTCACATGCAATGTTCAGATTTTAAATTGAGAGTCAATTGTGATTGGACCTAAAATACCACTAAGCCGACAACATTAAATGTGATCACATGGGCCGATTATTTCTTGTTATTGTAAGACCGATATCACATGCAACAAACAGACAACATTCCTCAACTATTAGACCTCCAAACTTAACTAACACATGCATATACTGATCAACCGATACAACCTGACATCCTCGTTTAATGTTTCACAATACTCGATGTACTTTCAATCAGTTCACACTTTAAAGTTTTTGGAGCGGAATCAGACTTTGTGCACTAAAAACGAAATCATCAATGTACATAAAAGCGAAATCAGGGTTTTGGGTGTCCCTTTGAGCGAAATCAGGTGTTTAGGGTGGTCCTATGAGCGAAATCCCTCAATTTTGGTGACACAAGAGCGAAATCTCATATACTCAAAAGCGAGACCTGATGTCTTATGAGCGAAACCTGATGTCTTTGTGTACACAAGAGCGAAACCCTAATGTTTACAATAGCGAAATCATAGAATGTCCGTAAAAGCGAAATCACTTCGCACATCAATTTGGTCCATTTTTACTCCGAATTTCAGTCTCAAATTTTCAAGGATTTGTTTATGTTCAATTATCTACAATCTGTGAAATTTTGAGCGGATTTCGACCGTTAAATCTCGTTCTGATGAAGAAAGAAGGTGTAGAAGATAGAAATCTCAATGAATTAAGGCTGTAATCTGCAAAACTTCTCCAACTGGCTCTGATACCAATTGTAGAATCGTTCGACTGATCCGAATGAGTCGTTTAGAGAAGTTTTGATCTATTTCAGGTGCGGAAAACAAGAAAAAGACTTAGTAACAGCTTGATCTTCACTTAATTCACTGATTGTATTGATTGGACGTTGTTTACAATCGATCTTCACACCGGAAGAGCTTCGGCATGGAATACATGGACTGGCTTACTTACTGATTTCGCTCATTGAACCCCTATATATAGGGTTGATGGTTTCGCTCCAAGATACATGCACACATGAGCGAAACCTCTACATGACCAAATAAGCGAAACCCCTTGACTAAGACCCTATGAGCGAAATCATCTCATTAAACACATTACACTTCCTATTTTGTCTTCTAGTGAGCATTTCATTCGGTTTCACGTGAGGATGTTGTAGTAATGATGTAATCATCATGTCACTTGGATGATGTCATCATCAAGAATGATGACATCATTCTTGTTCCGAACCGCAACGAAACTGAGACTCGATATAAAATGCAGTCTTCAGACTCTTTCACAATCTGAGACTCGAACTAAGATGAAGTCGACAGACAACTGCACTAACAATTTTCCATCTTAAATCCCCCCAAAAACACATAACCTAATAACATTTGCCCTAGAAAATTATATAGGGGTAAAGTTATTATAATGTTTCGGATGCAGTATCATAATCTTTGTGAAAAAGTATGATAATCTAGGTGTAACCGCTGAATGTTACATTAGTTAAATCTATGCAAATTTCATCGGAAACTTTCTGGTTGCCATTGTTTTAAATAGCCATTGCTAATTCAGTTACCAACGATACAAATTTGCTACTGATGCTCAATTTCATAACTGATCTCAAAAACCTTCAATTATCCGGATCAACTAATCATCACGTTCTACTAATAACCATTATTCATGCAACTTTTCATCAGTCATACAGCTCGCCTCCATCAGGGGTGTTGCCTCTTGGATACCACAAGGGGCCGACCCTTTTACTTCCATTAGGGAGGTAGTGCCTGACCCCTTGAAACTTTCCATGGTCTAGGGTTTTTGCTCCTAAGAACCACTGAGGTTTTATGGTATCTGAAATTAAAGTAGTTTTTACCAATAAACATTTGTAAACTTGTATCTAGGTTTGCTTTTGTTTTTCATTTGGTTGTTAAGTAAAGTTCAATTAGCCAAATTGTTTTGATGACAAAATGTATTATTCCTATGTTTTATTATCAGTTGTTATCAAATATAATTTATCACTTAATGTTTGAAAATTAGGAATGACCATAATGAGAGGTTATCTTTATTTACATTTATATATACTTTATAAGTGATGATTAGACAATTGTTTAAAAAATAACTAGGCCAAATGACTTGTAATATGTGGAGTTACACAAAGGTAACAATCCTCATTCCACACTATTTCGTTTGTTCTTGACATAATTGTCTATTTTCCCTTCTAAATTTCACATCCAAATAAAGACCAATAGCAAACTCTGAAAATAGGATGTTGATCCATTTACTGTTAGATATTGGTTTGGTAGTTGGTTTGGATTGATTCCAGCTTTTAAAGACTTTGAACGGTAAGTTTAACATGTAAGTATTGAAGGGTGAAACACTGAATGATTGTTATTGAATAATTATGTAGAGATTACGAGTAATCTTAGAAACCTAACTAAGCCCGTGGACCCATAATAATATATTCTAATACTCCCCCGCAGTCATAGCGTATGGAAACTAAAAGACCAGTGGCTTGGTTATGTGCTTGAGTTCTATTCTAGATGCTACCATAGTTGCCGATGATGATGATAAATGATGTCACAATACAGTTAAGCCTTTTGCGGCAAACCAAATATAATGGCATGGGCCACAAATGCACACAAAAGAAACCTTTTCTTTTCAATATTTCAATCCAAACATCCAAATTGTTTGTCAAAATCAGAATTTCAAATAGCGGCGACTTTTACAAAATAATTGTAACCAGTCAAGAAAGGGTCGACTAATGCAGAGATCAGGACGACGACTAAAAACGGTTATATATGAAGATTTTAACTCAAACACACGTACCAAAGATTGTATGGATGATGGTTATTTAGAAAGGTTTTGGGAATCGTGGCTGGTATAGAATCTAGAACCGAAACCTAGACTTTATTTAGAACATGAAACAAGAAAAAGTGAACGGAAAACTAAGAAACAAAACAAAGGTGGGTGATATGCGCGAATTAGATATATTTTTATAAATGTATTTTTTGTTTACACAATTTAGTTTTAAAATAGTTTTTACCTTATGACTAAATTTGTAGGTAAGAATCAGATATCAATCCGTGGACACAATGTCTCAATACTAAACTTTTGTTACTTTAATGTCTTTTCAATTATCGATTTTGGGTTTTCCTAATTTATCATGCAATAATATAAAAAAAAAAATACTAAAACAACAAGAACTAACGATTTCTAAGAGGAAGTTGCTTAAACTAAGTATCCACTAATGACTATGTGACGACTAATCGAAGCTCTAGTGATGATACAACCTAAAGAATAACTAAGTTCGGGTCAAGGTTCCTAGTTTTATAATTCTTTTGGAAAATTAAAATGAATAACACTCTAATCACATACGAATCATTTTTTAAGTTCGGTCGTAAAGTGATGTTAATCTATTAATCAAGAGTTACTCGTTTGTCAAAACTCTTAACTCAACAACTTAGGGAAAACTAACATGAACAACATACTAATCACCCTCAATTGCTTTCAAGTCAATAACATTTTAACATTGTTTTTGAGATAAACTACAAGCATGACCATGCTAGAAGACAATCTTGGCCTAAATCATCATACTTACACAAGTACATACTATAGAATTCACCTAAGCACTATCATGATCTTTCCAAATCCAAGTGCAAGAATTCATACACATATTCAAATCATCATCTATTTCATGTTAGCAATCACCATTCCTAGTCTCATGCTACGAATCAAACTAACAAGTAACAAAATTCAATAAACATAATCTACACATGGGTTTTCCAACATGTCATGTATAAATTTATGATCAAACATTCATGAACAACAACCTTCAATATGCATATGAACTACAAGAACAAGCTAGAACATTATTATGAAGAATTGAAGATTAACAAACACTTATCATCACATCAACTTCCATATTCATCACATATTCAAAAGATTTAACATATTTTAGACAACTACAAGTGTTTAGCCCATAAGCTTACAAGAACTACAAACATGCTTGCTAAAGTACCAAAATTCATGGTTAAAATCAAGAAATTTCAAAACATAAACAAGCAAGGAAGTAGGATGGTTGATAAATGATGATCTTCTTGATGTTGGAAGCCCTCTTGATGCTTGAAAATGGATGGAATCACCAAATTTTTTCGAGTTTAGAATTGGTGGGTGAAAACTCCAGGGGCTTCCTTTGAAAGAGAAGTTGTTCTCTTTTTATTATAGGGCATGAGAAACAGGGCCTTGCTTGATTGTAGACAAGGCCTTGCTTCTATGTGAAATTGGATGTAGACTCGATCTATCACTCCCATTAGTTCCCCGATGTTCAAGACAACTATTCCAGAGTAGTTACTGGGACTTGGTAACGTGAGATTATGTTTAAAGCTGTTTTTGGTTCTGCTTAAGTTCTGAAGAAGAAAAGGGGGTGCACACCTTTCTTTTGTGGAAGCAAGGATACAACGTCTAGTTTAGGAATTAGGGTTACTAGCATGACCTTGCTTTATGTGGGGCAGGGTCTTGCTTATAAAAACATTTTGTTTGGGGAAAGACCTTGTTTATGCGAGGCATGGCCTTGCCCTTAACCATCATCAGAACAACAAACAGAATGTCCTAAACTTCACTTATCATAATAAATCTTTAACGGCTCTCAACAAACATTAACCAAACCTGGAGTTTCACAAATGAGGAAAATAAGTATCAAATCACGTGAACATTCCGATAAACGATTGTAAAATGGGTTTAAAATCATTCTATAAATATGTATAAATTTAAGCACATCAGTGGGATAGGGTGATGGCGGTGGCGGCACACCGCCCAGTCTAGGGTTTGAACACGTTGATGACAACTAGGGTTTGTATTTTCATGGTGGCGTGACAGAGAAGAAGGTAACCGAAACCTTAAGGCTCTAATACCATGTTGAATGGTGAAATACAAAATGCTTATTATGGAATAATTAGATTATAATATGTAGAGATTACGAGTAACCCTAGAAACCTAATTGAGCATCTGGGCCCATACTAATATAGTATAATAGTAAAGAACTTGTTAGAATTTGAATTAAGTTCAAAGCCCTAAATTACTCACCTAATGAAGCTAGTAGTAACATACAAACAAGAATTTAATTTTATTTATATGTCTAATTGTCTATGTAAGTTGTTTTCATTAAGGATGACAAAAAAAAAAAAAAAAAAAAAAACCCAAGTCCGATGAGAATATCGAAATATCTAGGATGTGTATTGGGGTATGGAATTGGAAAACAAAAATATTTTAAGGGTATGGAACGGGTCTGAGATTAGGTTTTACCCAACCAGATTACCTGAAAATTTCTAATTTCTATTTTCATTTCCCTTGAACTTTGTCTAGTAATGTTTCATACTAGTTTCATTGTAGGAAAAAGAACTTTTCCCTTATGACATGAATTTTGATGATATTATTTATATTTGTATGCATCAAATTACAAAGTTATCTTTTAAGATTTATATAATTGTGAAGTTTACATATTCTAGAGATTTCTAATATGTTACGGTGATAATTTATCATGTTTAAGCTATTGTAATTGTAACGCATACAGTTGTTATAAATTAAAACGAAAAAAAGAATAAGTTGAAATTCCCAATTGATATATCATTCTTAAAAAGTCTAATGGATATACCCACTCAATAACCGATGGTAATTTCCTGATAAACACCCAATGGGTATTGGTTGGATGCACATAATTTTACAATCAGGTATGAGACTAAGATTATTAATACGTGTTTTCGTGTTTTATTGTCATACCTAGTTGTCATGGTGAGGTGAGGAGATTGTGGAATGAATTGAACTGGTTTGAGCCAAACTTGCCTAGACATATAATAGCCCCGATGTTGAGCCTAATACATCCATGTTATTTTAAGTGTAATTATTACAGTCAAATAGATTGTCAACAAGTTTTAATAAAATATATCTATTCTCCTCTTACAAATATAATCGTTTTCGTAATCCACCTGTTAAATAGCCATCATGTTAAAGGAACAAATCTCAAGCCAGTTTTCAAACATTCGAAAACATCAATTTCGTAGTAAATCTCAAGTAAACTCAACTTTAAGCAAGATACAAATAAAAAAATAAAACACCCAAGATTTTCTTGCTAGCTACTTTTATACAAATATATTATATACACTACATAAAAATAAAAAAAATAAAAAAGAAGCTAATTTGATTACAAAGTAATTCTGGTGACTCTCTCTTCTATTTGTCGAGATTTAATTTCTTCAGCACATCGTAAAGTTTTTTCAATATAGTAACCACCACCTATGCTTACTTCTCTCTCTAAATGACAACAATAGCTCTCAAAAACACTCAAATTTACATGCATTTTAAAATTCATCAAGAACAGAAAATCAAACTCCAAACTATTCATTTCTTTTGTTGTTATTCCACCAACTTTTGCAAAATATGAATTTCTATAGTTCCTGCAATAAGATATACATCACACCAATAATTAGAACAATCATCTCTTATACCCCACGTAAATGCCACTAATTTTCTCTTAAAGCTATAGCTTTTGTAATTCTTTAACTTCAAATATATTAATACTCATTATATCAATAGATTTAAGTAGTTTTAAAATTATATAAAGTAAAATATTGGTTACATCAATTATTTTTCATTTAGAAAAGAGAGATTCGATTTTATATTTAATTTCTGTATTATAAAGAATATAATCCCAATTAATCAAATTGTTGAAAATAAGTCCAAATGATTTTTTAATAAGATATTAAAAAAATAAAGTTTTATTTTCTATCAAGTATTTGTTTTATTTATTTGTTGAAAAGAATAAAACCAAAAACTTACATGTCTTCAACATATTTAGAAGCCACCATTATAGTTGTAATAAGAAGTCTATGAACATTCCGGCTGGTAATTCTAAACTCCGGTTGCGATCGACAAAACCTGTCGATATACACATACGCGACAACATACACCGACGGTCCAGCTTTCGTGTACTTAAAAATCCGTTCAAGATACGATTTTATTGTCATATCCGGTGTTTCATGGCAATCAAATATCCGAGTCTTCGACATGGTGGAACCGCACTTTCTATCAATTCTTTGATTTCTAATCAAAGTTCTTTCCATTAATGAAGCAAGAACTGAGATGACCAAAGGGGTGTTTGAGTCATTTTGGTATGAGTATGAATACACATCATTTCTTAGCTTTCTTGGAGATATGGCCATATTGCTGATGAGTGATGAGAATATATGAAAAGGGTTTTTAGAGGGTTTGGTTTTTGTTTGAATTAAAAGGAGATTAATGGAGATTTATATGCATATAGAGAGAGTTGGTAGATATGTGTTATTATTATATATGAATGTATTTTATATATATATACACACATAGAGAGACAGAAGGGGGAAGAACTTGACAAATGGAAGGTACAAGGAAGGAGGGAGATTTTAGGTTTATAAAATTTTGTGTCATCTTCATTGTAAAGTACAGACATACCAGCTATTAATCTCATTATTTTAGAACAACCCTAAAATATGAGTTTGTCTTCATATGATATTAAGTTTTATTTATGGATTTAAATTGATTGATGATATGTTTCGTTTATCTATAGTTTTTGGAAAACGTAATAAAATAATAATAAGTTATTATATGTTCTTATGAAGACATATGTTGAAATTTTATAACTGGGGAGGTATTTGTTTTTAGTTAGTTTTGAATTGGTTTTCCATATCTGTTTTAGAAGAAAAAAAACGAGAGCTCATGCTAAAAGGATGACAATATGAATAAATATATGCAACCATATCACTTGAAGGAAAAAAATGATGTTAAATGTTGTATAAACACTTCTAAAAGATATTAGAACACATGATAAAAGAAAAGGTAAAGATTAAAAGATAGAAGTATAAATATTAAAGATATTTGTTGATCTATGTATGCATAAATTAATTATTATTTGAAAATTCCTTAATTAAAAAAAATATATATGTGGTATTTCATATTTGGGTATAAGTGACATTTTGTAGTACTCTTTTAACATTCACAATTCATGTTTTGACAAATATTTGGGCCAAAGATAGGGAACTCAAGCCCATATCGGCCGGCACAATGGTTTAAATACTAGGTAACTTGGAACGAGTTCATATAGGCCGGCACCTCACTAACAGATCCAGAACTTTCCATTAGCGGGGGAAAATGGATCAGGTCAAATTGGGCCGGGTCAACCAAAACAACTAAATCAACTAAATGATGATAGAATTAACATGAAATCCAAGTGTCATATGTGGTTTTGACCACACGGTGGGAGGGCATAAAGAATGGCGTGAAACGCCATGTGGCAACCAAGTCAACATTGTGGCGTGGAGAAAAAAGTAAAGGGTGGGACATGGCATGGAAGAGGGAAAAAATTAAAAAAAAAATAATCACAAACATCAACCAATCAAAACAAAACTAAACTACACCCACCAATCAAAAGCCTCCACCTCACCTACACAATTGCCCTCACGCCGGTGGAATTCCACCCGCCCCTTCCCCCACGCCAGCCACAACGTCGTCTACGGGGTGGTGTTTCAGCGTGGTTGTGGCTTCCAAGCCACTTTTCCACGCCCACACCGTATGGTCTTAGATGAATTTCCTTTTTTAGAATTTTTCCATGGCTCAGGGTGAGAGGGGCACTCCTCTAAGAGGGGAGTGACCTCTCTTATACACACCCAATCAGCACGCGCCACGTCAACTCCCCTCTTAAGTCCTCATTTTGCACTCAAACGGTGGCATCACTCCACTCACACAATTATTTTTTTATAAAAAAAGAAGAAAAAAATATAATTGGTGGAAAAATGGTGGACCCACGTTGACAACCAATCACCCATTCTCTCTCTCCTCTCTCTCAATCGGTGACCACTCACCGAGCCAACCCATCCCCGCGCGGTAAAGGTTGGATGGCGGCGGTGTTCCCGCTCGGGGACTTCACTCACTGATCCCCTCCCCGAGAAGTGCCCCGCTCACCCTCATAATAATATATTAGTAAAAAAGCATCTAACATGAACAAACAGGTTACCTTAATAAATTGTGAGTATTTTAACTTAGTTAAACAAACAAATCAACATAAAAAAAAAACAAAATAATTAACCACACAGAATGAAAGATGAAAAAAAAAAACTAGCATGACTAAACTAAAATTAGAAAACAAGAAAGAATTAACGAAGTAAAAAAAAACAACATACAAATTAATAGATCAAGCAAAATACAATCACATGGACTTTGGTGCCAAATAAGCATTTAATATATGGGCTAGTGACATTTTCTTTACAAAAGCCAACCCCACCCCACCCCAAACTCTTAGTAGATAGGCGTCACTTGTGTAGGAGCAGTTTTACCTAAATGTGAGATGTTGTCGATGAGTAATAAAATAAATGACAAGGTAAAGCAAATTGATTGGTTTGAATATTATTTAATAATTTAAAAAAAGTTTAAACCACATATAGGCTTCGCGCCAGCCAAAAGCTCCAATGAAAAGAGTTCAGCACCCTGACATGGCACCGCTTATGCACCTAGACCTTCTCCCACAACACATACTCTAAGTTGATGATGTCTAGTATAGAACAAATACAGTGATTGGGGTTGAATTGTATTGAGATTGTATTGATAAAATGTTTGTACAAGAATAGGGTTACACAAAGATGGTGTTTATATAGAACACCATATTACACACTAGCCCCTATACTATTTTTTTCTTCTTTCCGACACTCCCCCTCAAGTTGAGTAGTGGGGTAACCAATACTTAACTTGCTCAAACAGCTACTAAAAGCGTTTCCGTTGACTGCTTTTGTGAGAATATCTGCGAGTTGATCTTTTGTTGATATATACGGAAGCTCTATGATTCTTTCCTCCAGTTTTTCCTTGATGAAATGTCGATCTACCTCCACGTGTTTTGTTCGATCATGCTGAACTGGGTTTTCTGAGATTTGTATTGCAGCTGTATTGTCGCACATAATTTTAATGGGTGTCGCCCTTTGGGAGAAACCAATGTCTTCTATGAGCTTCCTGATCCAAAGAACTTCACTTATCCCTCGAGCTATATCTCTGAACTCAGCTTCTGCACTCGACAGAGCGACCACCTTCTGTTTCTTACTTCTCCAGGTAACGAGGTTTCCACCAACCAAAGAAAAATATCCTGATGTTGACCTTCGGTTTCCCTTATCTCCTGCCCAGTCTGCGTCAGTATAGAACTCAACATTTAAATGTCCATTTGTTTTGAACAATACTCCATGGCCTGGAGTTCCCTTGAGATATCTTAAAATTCTCTGAGTAGCTTCCATGTGGGCAACTTGAGGTTGATGCATGAACTGACTCACCACTCTAACAGCATAAGCTATATCAGGGCGAGTGTGAGAAAGATAAATTAACTTGCCCACGAGCCGTTGATACCTTTCTTTGTCTGCAAGTTCTCCATTAAGTTCCATGTGAAGATTGTGGTTCACTACCATTGGAGTATCTGCTGGTTTACAATCAACCAACCCAGTTTCTGCTAGGAGATCAAGGACATACTTCTTTTGGCAGATGAAAATCCCCCGTTTAGACCTGAGAACTTCTATCCCGAGGAAATACTTGAGATTCCCAAGGTCTTTCATTTCAAACTTAGAAAACAGATTTCTTTTCAGCCGTGCTATTTCTTCTATATCATCTCCGGTAATAATCATGTCGTCTACATATATGATCAAGCAAGTTACAAGACCGTTTCTTCTCTTGAGGAACAGAGTATGATCAGCGTTACTTTGGTGATACACATACTCTTTCATGGCCAAGGTGAACTTTCCAAACCATGCCCGAGGAGACTGCTTTAGCCCATAAAGGGACTTTTTCAACCGACAAACTTCTCCTTCTTTAAAACCCCCTGAGAACCCTGGAGGTGCTTCCATGTAGACTTCTTCTGTTAGGTCTCAATGGAGAAAGGCGTTTGTAACATCAAACTAGTGAAGAGGCCACTCCTTATTGGCTGCTACCGAGAAGAGAACTCTGATGGTATCCATTTTTGCAACCGGAGAAAATGTTTCAGAATAATCGATCCCATACGTCTGAGTGTAACCCTTGGCTACAAGCCGAGCTTTGTATCGCCCAATGGAACCATCTGGTTTATACTTGATTGAATACACCCACCGGCATACAACTGTTTTCTTTCCTTTAGGAAGAATGCACTTCTCCCATGTGTTGTTTTTCATAAGAGCACATATCTCCACTTCCATTGCTTCTTCCCAGTTCTTCTTACCTTGAGCTTCCTTTACGGAATTAGGTATTTGTTCAGAGTATAGTGAAGTAACAAATGCTTTCGCACTGTTAGATAAGTTCCCGTTGACCATATTAGCTACAGGATACCTTGAATTTCTGGTTTCCCTCTCTGGGGAGTATCGTTTTGGAGGGACCCCTCTATTGGCTCTAGGAGGAAGAGAGTATCTTCCGGTTGTCTCTGCTGCACCTGGTGGTTCAACATGTTCAACCACTGGTTCAATTTCTACTTGTTCAACATTTGGTTCAACCTGTTCTGTAGGTTCTATTGTTGTCTCATAGTTACAAGACGGCGCATGACATTCAGGGTTCTCAGTATTTCTTACCTCAGGTATCACGTTGGATGGACTTTCTTCAGTGGTACTATGCTCCGCAGATTGTGTGGCTGTGTTTGAAGGACTCGCAGTACTGTGAGGAAGTTCTGTTGTTACTTCTTCAGATGAGGGAAATTGGGTTAGCCAACTTAGAGGGTCTATACATTCATTCTCCCCCTGACCACTGAGTTGGGTGTCATAAAAGTATTTTGTTTCAAGAAAGTCAACGTTCATTGTGGTGAACATTTGATGAGTTTTTGGATTATAACACCGGTAACCTATTTGGTCGATCCCATAGCCGACAAACACACATTTCTCAGCACATGGGCCGAGCTTGTTTCGGTTGACTTTGGGTATGTGAACAAATGCGGTACACCCGAAAATTCGAGGTTCAAGTGTAAGAGGATGGGGAATACTGGCAGACTTAGACAGACAATCTAAGGGAGTCTTAAATTTAAAAGCTTTTGTGGGAAGCCGATTCAGGATATACACAGAGGTTGCAACTGCCTCCGGCCATAAAGATTTAGGAACCTGAGATTTGATCAAAAGGGCTCGAGTCATTTCAAGAATAATACGGTTTTTCCGTTCGGAAACACCGTTTTGTTCAGGGATATGAGAACAAGAGGTTTGATGAACTAATCCTTTGGTTTTAAAGAACTATTTCATGGATGTATTGACAAATTCCCCCCATTGTCAGATCTAAGGATTTGGATTTGAGTTTGGAATTGAGTTTGAATCATAGCATAAAACATGATAAATTTTTCGTAAACTTCGGCTTTATTTTTCAAAAAATATACCCATGTCATGCGAGTGCAATCATCCACAAATAGTATAAAGTACCGAAGACCCTGCCCCCCATCACAGGAGCAGGACCCCACACATCAGAATGGATTAGTGAAAAAGGTGAAGCAACTTTCGTATTGCTAGGTTTAAACGGTTGTCGATGGCTTTTAGCACGAAGACAGGTTTCACAATCTATTTTTTCATTTGAAGGGAAGAGTTTTGGAAACAAAAGGTGCGAATAGCCATGGGATGGATGCCCCAAACGTCTATGCCATAGCCAGGCTTCCCGGTTTTTAGTTCCATGAGCCAACATCACAGTACCCTGTTGAGCCACTTCATCCACATAGTATAATCCTTGGCGTTCAGTACCACGTCCAATAATCACACCCGTCCTGATATCCTGTAGAAGGCAAAAAGTAGGGTGCATTAGTACTGTGCAATTCAGCTCTTTGGTAATATGGCTAATGGAGAGCAGTTTGTGTGATAATGATGGAACATAGAGACAATTTGATAATTTCATAGTTGGTGAAATTTCAATAGTCCCTCCTCCTTTTACTTGCATTATTCCATTGTTTGCGGTATGGATTTGAGTTTTTTGAGGATTGGACATTGACTGTATGTCCAACGGTTCAAATGACATGGTGTCAGTGGAAACAGAATCGAATATCCAAGAACTGTTTTTCCCATGATTCATTTCCTTTTTTTTGATACTGTCACTACGGATAAGACAGCAGACCAGCGTATTTAATAAATATGCTGGACACTTGAACTCGCGTTCAAGGTTTATCGATTACGCCGGGAACAAATATGCTGGACTACTTAATTTCGCCAGAACAACGACGTCTGAGAAAGACGTTTTCTTACCGGCGTATTTATCAAATACGCCGGGCGACTTGAACTCGCGTTCAAGATTTAAAAAACTACTCCGCTTAGAGCCTGCCGGGCGTATTTATCAAATAAAAAAAACCAGGTGTGGGTATCAAATACGCTAGGACCAGGGATCAAAAGGAAAACGACGGCTGGGCTAGGGTTCACCAGATCCAAACATCCAAAAACTAAACAAATCTTCAGCTTTGATCGACAGAATCAACATCTGACTGGGCGAAGTCACGTGTCAGCGGATTTGAGAGGGTTGTTTTAGGGTTTGTTGGTTACAAAGAGGCGGCGGCAGATCTGATTTGTTAAAAATTAGGGTTTGTTGAAACTTGGGGTTTTGCTGAATGGATTCGCCGGAAATAGTGGCGACTGGTTGGAAGCTTTCAAACAAATGGTAGAGTGCGGCGGCTGAAGAAGATCGGAAATCACAGGAATTGTTGGGAAAAATTAGGGTTCGTCTTTTTTTGGTGTGCGGCTGAACGGGATAAACAGAGTTATCTACGAGTCACCGGTCTTCTTCAATGCTTGAGACGACAACGCGACGGAGTTATCTACGGGTTTTTCGGCAGGTTCGATTCGGAGTTTGATTTTTTTATTTGCTTTTTGGTTTTTTTTTTTTCTGGTTTAGAGTTGAATTGGCTTGGATTGGGATAAACTGTAGATGATGAGCAAGGTTTCAAGAATCAGAAACACTGCTCTGATACCATGATGTCTAGTATAGAACAAGCACAGTGATTGGGGTTGAATTGTATTGAGATTGTATTGATAAAATGTTTGTACAAGAATAGGGTTACACAAAGATGGTGTTTATATAGAACACCATATTACACACTAGCCCCTATACTATTTTTTTCTTCTTTCCGACAGTTGATGTACTTGTCCCTTAGCACTACCCCTGATAAATGTTTGTCGTCATCACTCACCATGCAGTCGAGTAATCACTATCGCTACCAACACCTACTAGTCGTCGTTGGAATCACCTCTACTGTCAGCATCGCTACCACCAATGCCATCGCCACTATCGTTACCGCACTCCATTGTCTTTGCCCGTAGTTTCCACTATCAGCCATAAAAACAAATACAGTGGGTTGCTTTTTCCCCTTGGAAACCTACTTTGATACCTTTTATTTCCCTAATCTGACTTGTCTTAGCTCGAGATTGTTTGATTCGTTAGCTGACACAACTCGACTTAACAACTTTGTTAGGCTTAGAGATAAGCGTAGCTAACGCATTTCCAAAACCTTTAAAATCACCTTAAGTTAGGGGAGGGAGTTGGGATGGTTAGGGGACCTCGTTCCATGAGGGTCAGATAGGCTAAGGTGAAAGGTGGAGATGATGGCACCTGGGGGGGGTGGGAGAAGAAACAAAGAAAGGGAAGCAAGAGGGAGGCTCGAGAGGAATGCTGATGTGGTGAGCGAAAACATCGGCCAACCCTTTTTGATGCTACAGTGCGAAATCACACCATATAGCTGTATGGGGCATGATAGTATCTCCTTCAATCTTATAAATACACTTGATCAAACTGTTGGATCGTCGTGTGACCCTAAATAGTCAGTATGAGTAGTTCATCATCAATTACAAAGGCAGAATCAATGTAAAAGATGTCAACACAGCTTGTTCCTTTCTAATTATCTTCTTATTGATCAATCCTGAGCTTTTACACATTCAAATGACAAACGGACAGCACCTCGACTCAGAGCATATGATCTAATTCCGCTCTAAATGAATTCGGCACACACCTATATATACTTGAGCTGATTTCGCTTGAACATGTCAATGTTCATTTCAAGCGGAATCACCCACTTTTACATATAAAACCCTAATTTCTAACCCTGTTGTGTGCTCGTTTATCCTATCTAGACATAAGACTCGATTAAGACAAAGTTAACATACACTAAATGTACCAACAGACTCCCCCTTGGATGTTGACGAAGTCTTCGGCGACGAGTCTTTAGTCTTTGTCTCTTTCCAAATTGTCTTAACATTGTAATAGCTTCCTTCAATCTTTATCTTCAAATTTTAATCTTCAATCTCCCCTTTGAGTGCTGATCCAGAATTCTGACTCCCCCTTTCGCAGACTCCCCCTCTCGATAAGCTAGGGCTCGAATTCTGATTCAAACTTTGACATTTTCTTTGCCATGGGAAACTTAACTCTTATTTCCTGTACAATCTCTACCCAAATATAAGATATATGACAATAACAATTTCAATCCAAACTTATCATTTACCTTCAATGATTTTGTCAGAATGAAAAAAAATCCACTTAAGTATTCAGGTCCAAGTTAATGACCCTGATTACTCAATTATTCTACCAAGTCCAACTTAATGACCTTGGTTGACCTGAGATAATTCACACTAACATTTTGTACAAACAATTTCTGAAAATTTACAAGTTTCAAATTAATGAACTTGCTTTAACTTTTCAATTTTCACAAACTTATCATGTTAAGCTCACAACTCATCCTCCAGTTCAGAAACTTCCTGCATCTGCTCCAAATTTGAATCTGAAGATCAGCTTTCCACTTTGGTTTGTCAAAAATAAAGCAGAAGTGTAAAATCTTTTTGTATTTTTAATAAAGTTTCTAAACTAGAAAAGAAATACAGAAATAAAATGCAGTAAATGTAAACTATTTACAAACATATTTTTGGTAAGCGTGTTAGGGAATCATATCAGCTATTCGACAAGTCACAAGTACCGTTAAGCTTTTATTTCATACTCAGAATTAAACAATTCACTTAGATTGTCGATATACTGATCCACTTAAATTCTCACACAGTTTTCAATCTGTCCAGGATACGGATTTAGTGTTTTAGAGACTTAAACTTATACATGTATCCCACCTCTTGAATATACTCCCGTATCCAAATCCCAATATTCAGTCTTACAGGTGAGTATACCACAGATGATATCTGTAAGGGGTTAAATTGCGAAAAACTGTGAGAGCTCAGGTCAGAACTTCCGTTCAGCAGAGAGATGACGGCTTCGACTTTTGGTGTGTCCCCTTTAGAGGATCTTTTTTACAACAGCCATGATTAGCATTTTTCAATGTTTTATCATTTTTTAGCTGAGGGCGATGCTATATTTCAAGCAATGCAGAAAGTATTATTCGGGGACTAGGCCATTGCTTCCTCAAAATCAGAAGTCCCGGAATAATACCCCAGATATCACTGAGTATAAAGACCTAGTATCTAAGAACAAGGGATCTTTCAAACAAGATTTCAGGGATTACCTATACATCCAAGTAGTGTTCCCCACGAAATAAGTAAGTAAAGATTTAAGTTTGTATCCCGAACAAACCTACTAAATGTGCAAAAACCTATCGGCACATCATCAGCGAGACTGTTTAATCACTTTAAACATTACAATTCTTTAGCATACTGTAACTGTCAAGCCGATGTACTATCATTTTCCCTTTTTACACAAGCTCTTTTCTGGTTTTCTATTGTTTTTGGATTTTGAAAATATCTCATGTTTTTGTATTTTTGAAATTTTTTACTGTTTTTGTATTTTCTGAAAATATTACCCTACTCTCCCCCTAAATACCAAAACAAGTAAAAAATCGACAAACCATTGCAGATTGCTTCTCAACATCATCATCTATAGTGGTACCTTCATCAACACCAAGAATCTCCTCCAACACCGATAAAAGCTTCATACCGTTCAATTTTAACAAGTATTGAAAACGAGTTTTATCAAACGCTTTGGTATGTAAATCAGATTTTTGTTCATCAGTGTGGATTTTCTCAATTCGTATCAACTTCTTCTCGAAACAATCTCGGATGAAGTGATGACGAATTTCTATGTGTTTCGTTTTAGCGTGAGGAACTGGATTTTTAGTAATGTTAATCGCTGCCTCATTATCAACAAAGATAGGGGTGTTAAGAAATTGTAAACCGTAGTCGCGCATCTGTTGCTGGATCCACAAGATCTGTGAGCAGCAACTGCTAGCAGATACATAATCCGCTTCACATGTGGATAAAGGCACAGAGGTCTGCTTTTTGCATTGCCAGGTAACCAATCTTGATCCAAAGAACTGGCACCCCGCTGTTGTTGATTTAGCGTTAACTTTGCAACATCCGAAATCTGAATCGGAATAACCTTCGAGCATAAATTCGCCATCTTTTGGATACCACAACCCCAACGATGGAGTTCCTTTAAGGTAGCGTAATATCCTTTTGACAATTACCATGTGCGACGCTCTCGGGTTAGATTGAAATCTTGCTGCTAGGCAGGTTGGGTACATGATATCGGGTCTGGAAGTTGTCAAATATATCAACGATCCTATCATGGAACGATACATCGTTTCATCTACCTTCTCTCCGGTAAGATCAGGGTTTATCCCATGATTCGTCGCTAACGGGGTGGAAGCTGGAGTAGAACCTGACATCCCGAATTTCTCCAATATATCATGAACATACTTCGTTTGATGTATGAAAATTCCCTTAGGCAGTTGATCAACCTGTAGTCCCAAGAAAAATTTCATCTCACCCATCGATGACATTTCGAATTTCTGCTTCATAACTTGTTCAAAATCTTTGCACAGATTCTCATTTGTTGACCCAAATATAATGTCGTCCACGTATATCTGAACTATCAGAAGATGTCCGTCGACCTCTTTGGTGAAGAGGGTGGCATCCACTTTTCCACGAATGAAGTTGTTGGCTAACAGGTGTTGAGACAATGTCTCGTACCAAGCTCTCGGGGCCTAGTGTAAACCATACAGCGCTTTGTCTAGCAAGTAGACCTTGTCTTTGTGGATTGGATCGGTGAAACCCGGTGGCTGACCGACATATACCTCCTCTTTTACCTTCCCATAGAGAAACGCCGATTTCACATCTAGTTGATAAACTTTGAAATTTTTCCAAGATGCAAATGCTAGGAAGATTCTGATCGCTTCTAGTCGAGCAACCGGAGCATATACTTCAGTGAAATATATCTCCTCTTGCTGACTGAAACCCTGAACTACGAGTCGAGCTTTGTTTCGAATAATAACTCCTCTATCGTCTCTCTTACATTTGAACACCCATTTGGTGTTTATCTTCCTCTGACCATCAGGCAAGTCTACTAACTTCCACACTCCTAACTTCTCAAACTGACTCAACTCTTCTTGCATAGCATTGACCCAAGAATCTTCAGTTAGCGCCTCTTTATATGTTCGCGGTTCAATCTGCGAAATAAAACAACTTAGTGAAAACTCAGTTTGTAAAGGAGCAACTGTAGAATAAAAACAAGTAAGGCCTTGGTCAATTTGACATCTAGTGCGAACGCCTGATTGCAATTCTCCAATGATCAGCTCCTCTGGATGGTATGAAAGAGTTCTCGGCATCACCTCGCCTGAAACATCTACCTCGCCCTCCAGATTAGTAAGATTCTGATTTGCTCCCCCTCAGAATCTGAATCACCACGATCAAATACTAGTCTGTTCTCAGATTCTTGATTATCATTCTGTGCCGTCTGATTATCATGAGCAACTTCATTTTGTTGAATATCATCATGTTCACCAGCATTACTTGGACCTGCTTCATCATCGTTCGAAGCTTGTCTTTTTCTACTGAAAGATTCTGCTGGGAATCTCTCCTGCGATTCTTCATATTCTCTCAAAATATCCAACTCGTCAAAGAAATCTTCTTCTTCTTCTTCCTTTTCTTCTTCCATGTCAAACGAATCCCACAAAGTGTCATAATGAAAACGCCATGAATCTCCGGGATTCTGCGGTGGCATTGTGTAACCTTGACACTCAACATTGTGTGCTTCAATAATCCGCTTCAAGCTTGGAACAAAGACTCGTTTTTGAGGACTTGAGTATCCCACAAATATCCCTTCGATACTCTTTGGACCAAATTTCCCAAAAGGCGCTAGAACTGTGCAAGGAGACCCAAACGGCTCTAAATACTTCAGGTTCGGCTTGCGGTTATTGATCAGCTCGAAACACGTCTTGTTGAATTTCTTGACAGTGAGAACCCGATTGAGTGTATAACATGCGGCGGATACTGCTTCTGCCCAAAAATTAACTGGTAGCTTTGAATCAGCAAGCATCATCCTGGCCGTTTCAATTAGCGTCCTATTCTTTCTTTCAGCTACTCCATTCTGCTGTGGAGTGTAAGGAGCACTAAATTCATGCAATATACCTCTTTCATCACAATATTCTTCCATCTTGTTGTTCTTGAACTCAGTACCATTATCACTTCTGATTCTTTTGATACGCCTTTGGTACAAATTTTCATTTTTTCTAGAACAACGCCATCAAACTATCAAACGTCTCATCTTTCGACTTCAGAAAAGAAACCCATGAAAACCTTGAAAAATCATCCGTTACCACTAGACAATAGAGATCCCCTGTAATACTTTTGACGTTTACTGGACCAAACAGATCCATATGGAGTCTCTCTAATGGTCTTGAGACTGAATTGACTTTCTTTTTAGGATGTGATTTCTTCTTTTGCTTGCCTTTGATGCAGCTAATGCATTCTCCTTCAAGATGAAAACCTTTGACATGAACACCAATAACCAAATCGTTATGCACCAAGTGATTCATTTTTCTAAGATGTATATGACCCATCTTCCGGTGCCACAATTTCGATTCCTTCTCAGTTGCTCTGGACACAAAACAATGTGCTTGACCCGTGGTTGTAGTTGCTACACTCATGTCCAACACGTACAGATCATTCACTCTAGGTGCCCTCATGATAATCCATTCTTCAGGAATAACAAATCCTGGTTTCAAGATCAAACATTCTTTGTCTGTAAAGTGCGTTGTATACATACGATCACAGATCTGAGATATGCTCAGAAGATTATTCTCAAGCTCGGCAATGTAGTTAACTCTTTCAAACGTAACAATCCCATTGGATAACGTTCCTTCACCAACTATTCTACCACCTTGATTTCCTGCGAATCCCACATAACCACCATTGAAATTTCTAACATCGTACAGCAGGGCTGTTTTCCCCGTCATGTGCCGAGAAGCTCCACTATCCATAATCCATCTTGAAACGGATCTTGGAAGCTCCTGCACCAGATAGAAATATGATTAGCTGAAATAAGCTACCCAAGCCTCATCAGACTCGGGTAACTTAACTTCATCTACACACTTTACAACCGACTTTAGGGGTGGAAAATTTTTATCATTCATTTCCAATTTATCTTCTATTTCATCTTTTGCAACACTTTTTGAAGAAACATTCTCTTTGGTGAAATCTTCATAAGAAATTGGAATGTTTTCCTTTCTGTTTTCATTTTGAAGAATTTTTTTAGGAACAACCTTCTTCTCTTGTGAAGTTGAAGTTTGTTTCTCTGATTTTGGTTTCCATGTTTGTTGAGACGAAGCAACTCGTTTGTAAAACTTGTCATTTTTAGTTACCAAATTCTTAACAGGTTCAGTTTTGATCTTGGTGTTGTCATTTTTCAAAACCTTTTTCTCAACAACCAATGGAGCTTTTCCCTTCACATCAACTTTCTTCCTTAAGTTCATCACAACTTCAGTCTTAGGCTTCAAGTTGGTACACTTTCGTGCAATATGTCCAACTTGATTGCATTTGAAGCATGTTCTGGTGTCAACTACCCGACTTGTGCCTTCAGACTGAGGCTGTTAGGCCTTCTTCTCAAAGAATTCTTTGTTTGATTTTGAAAAAAATTTAGATTCTTCATCAGAAAGTGAACTTGAACTGTTCACAAACACCTTTTTCTCAGCAAACTTCTTGTTTTTAACATTCCTTCTCTGATATTTCTTATCACCCTGATAACCACCCAACCATCTGTTTTGATTGTTGTTATAAAAACGCAGAGGAACAACAGGTTTCTTGTAGTAAGCTTTATCTTTTTCAAAATTCATTTGCCTCTTTGTCTGATTCAAACCTTCTACTTCAGACAAATCAATTTCAACCAGTTTGAAAACATTTTTCAACTTGTCCATATTAACTTTCTCTAGTGGAAACTCAGAATCCGAATACAACTTATCCGATCCCGACATCTTGTACATGACAAGAGTAGGTTCTTCATTTAAGTTGTTTTTGGATTTTGATTTCAGAATGTAATTGTTCAGAAAACACTCTTCATCCTCAACTGAATCACTATCAGATTTCAGAACACTTACAGCCATGCCTTTCACAATATCAGTTTGAACACTATCATCAGATGAAGAAAATATAACATCAATTGACTCTGGAAGTTTTATTTCATTTGTTTCATCTTCATCATTAACCAACCCGGACTTTTTCTTTGAGAAATTGTTTAACACTGGCGGTGGAACCTGATGAAACCCAACCCCAGTTCCATCCGAGTAAACATCTTCGCCTGCTTTGTTTTTCCCGATGGGTTTAGGAACAATGTGTTGCAAAACAAAGCTTGCGGAGTTGTAACTGGTTAATTTCAACTGGATGCGTTCATTTTCAATTTTGGCTTCTTGAAATTGACGCTTCAACTTAGCAATTTCATCCAATTGCTGATGGATTAACTCTTCTTTTACTCTAAGAACACCGGTCAGTTGAAGATTTTCCCTGTCTGTCTTACCATTTCTTTCATCACAATCTTTAACCGTTCTTTTTAGCTTCTCAAAATTTTCTGAGATTTGACGATTTTCAAGAATCAAATTTTCATTTTCTTTCCTAATTCTTTCTATGTCATTTTTATCTTTTTCGATTTTATCAGTTAATTCTTTTAATTTGTCGTTCGAAGCTTTCAACAACTTATCACGGTTTAAGATTTGATCTTCAACACTTCTGACTCTACTTGTCAGATCTTCAACTTTCTTACCACTGAGGTAAGCATTTGTACTACAAACTTTGCACTCTTTCATGCAATTTTTGCAGTTGTTCTCAGATTTACCATTCTTACCTGACACATGTGTATCATTTGTACTAACCTTATCTTTGGACTCAGTTCCAGAACCAGAAACTACCTCTAGTTCTTTTGCAGCTAGAACTTTGTCAGCCATCTTCTTCAAGTTTTCAGCGGTGAGTTCTTGTGACATATCAATAACTCCGTCATCAATCTTCTTTGGCTCCAGTTCTTTTGCTGTCTCTTTTTCTTTTTCTTTCTCTTTCTCAACAGCTTCTCCTCCTCCCCACCATTCTCTTTGTCTGGCTTCTTCTTCATCAGCAATTTGTTTGGTGAGAACTTCAAGATCAACAGTATCTGGATCCACAGCTATGTTTCCATTTTGATCAAGATAACATTCTCTATCAGGATCCCATCTTTTCGCCTGTTTAGCTTCTTTGTATATACGATAGATTTTGCTTTTCATGAAATGAGTTGTTTCCTTCCTGTTCACATACTTCACTTCTTCAGATCTTTTATCTTTAAACGGAATAATCTTTGCTGCAATGAAGGCATAACCAACTGCGTCTTCCTCAGGCAAAACATCACTCCAATCATAACCTTCATCGTCATGAATAACTGCAAGTGCCCTGGATTTCTCTTTGGGTACCTCCTCTATCTGCTTCATCCTAGGAGGTTCTGATTTATTCTGATGACAAATTGCCCTTTTGTAATAATCCTCTCGAAAAGGATTTGCAGTATCATCAGTGTAAGCATTTCTGCACTCACGCTTAAAATGACCTTTCTGTTTACACTTGAAACACGTCACTTTTGACTTGTCAAAACCTAACTTGGTAGAAGGTCCACCAATAGACTGTCTTCCAGTAATCTCCATGAAACGCTGCGCTCTTCTCTCTGCACTGGCCATACACCACTTTATATTAATCAATTCCATCACCTCAGGATCGATTTGATCGTAGTCTTCTTTTGTTAGGTTGGTGTTGCCTATCTTGCCTACCACGAGACTTTCGTACGATTCTAACACGGATGCTAAGAACACCATCTGTTGTTTGGCAGATTCCTCACTGAAATTCTGACCATTCTTCAGATCAACAGCAATCTTACATTGAAATAGATTCTTTGGTGCAGATTGGTTTGAATTATTTGACGAAGATCCACCATGATAGCCACTGCTAGAAGTTTCTTTATTCATTGAGTTTGAACTTTCTGCTGAAAAAGCTGTCTTTGGAGATGCAGTCTTAGGAAGCATACTGCCTCTGTAATACAGCTCCACATTCTGCTGATAAGATGTGTTATTGACTTTGCTAGATTTCTTGATCTCCAATTCATGGCTTTCCAGTCTTTCTATAAGCAGATCAACCTTCAAATCAGCAGGCTTTATCGTATTTTTCAGCATCAATGCAAAATATTGCCAGTCTTGCTCATTCGGTAGAGCATCAAACAATTTGTCTACCAGCTCTTCTTGACTGTAAATGATATCATGTCTAGCAAGCTCCATCTTCAGATGCCCAGATCTCTCAATCATCTTGGAAACTGACTCGTTCTTTAAACAACCAAACAAATCAAACTCTTTTCGTAACAGTTTCTTTTTGTTCTTAACTATTTCAGCACTACCAATACATTTAATTTTTAATTTTTCCCAAAGGTCTCTCGAATCTTTGTACTCGATCAGTGCGATAATGTCATCTCGAACAGATTGGTGAAGCAGAGCAATACATTTTTGTACAGCAACATATCTTTCAATTTGATTTTCTTCCAAGTTCTCATAATCATCTCTCCCCATATCAAAACCATTTTTCAAACTTCTCCAACTCTGATAAGCAAACGCTTTAAGCCATTCCTCAAATCTTGTACCCCACCTGTTGTAATCTTCAATCGCCATGAACTTGGGCGGCTTGTTGTATGTTCCATACGCACTGTCTACACTCATAGCATCTGAAAGTATTTTCTTTGCACTCGGTGTTGTTGTAGTCTCATTTGTGTTGTTTAATGTGCCATCTCCCGAACCACCAGTATATGCAAATATATCACTAAATGGATTGAAATCATCCATCTTTCAAGTACCTGAAATGATCAACAAACACTTAGAAAAATTTTGAATTTTAACAAAAACAACAATTTCAAGCGGAATCAGTTTGAAGCGAAATCACTTATTTTAAACTGAATATTGTTTCAAGCGGAATAAGACTCAAGCAGAATACTACTCAAGCGAAATCACTTATTTCGCTTGAAGTTTCAAGCGGAATCTTATTTCAAGCGAAATCAGATAACAGTTTCAAGCGAAATTAGGCAAAATAGCTTATTTCGCTTGAAATCACACTTGCAAGTTCAAACGGAATCATGATGACATCAGCATTTACGAACATATTTTCAAGCGGAAATACAAGTTTTTATCAGATTTTGTTCGAATTAAGGTCCAAAACTTTCAAGGATTAGTTAGAACTATGTTTCGCTTGATATGTGTGAGTTTTAAGCCATTTCAACCGTTAAATCTCGTTCAAATCAGAAAAGAATGAGTAGAAGAGTGAGAATCTGGTAAAATCAAGCTGAATTGGTATGAACTCCTCGTCCTGAGCTCTGATACCACTTGTTGGATCGTCGTGTGACCCTAAATAGTCAGTATGAGTAGTTCATCATCAATTACAAAGGTGGAATCAATGTAAAAGATGTCAACACAGCTTGTTCCTTTCTAATTATCTTCTTATTGATCAATCCTGAGCTTTTACACATTCAAATGACAAACGGACAGCACCTCGACTCAGAGCATATGATCTAATTCCGCTCTAAATGAATTCGGCACACACCTATATATACTTGAGCTGATTTCGCTTGAACATGTCAATGTTCATTTCAAGCGAAATAACATATGTTGATTTCGCTTGAACTGCACATCGACACTTTCAAGCGGAATCACCCACTTTTACATATAAAACCCTAATTTCTAACCCTGTTGTGTGCTCGTTTATCCTATCTAGACATAAGACTCGATTAAGACAAAGTTAAAGACACTAAATGTACCAACACAAACTTATGAGACGACACTTTCATGGAATAAGATGTATGTACGTGGAATTGCAACGCGCGGTTAAAAAATATGTTGCTCTATATGTTTAACTTATGAATTCTTATTGAAAACTTTAAATAAAGTTGAAGTCTGAGCCGCTAAGGCTTGGGGACTTCGACCTAACGCGGCCCCAACCACCTACTATCTCCTCCCCTACAAAAAATGATCATCAAGAGTTATTTTCATTCATCAACATTAGAAGACAAAACTTCCTACACATTCAAATAACTTAATTATTTACTTAATTATGATCAAGAAGTTACAATTGAACGAGAAATATTGACCCAAAGATGCATCAATAATCTATACAAAAAGGTAACTATCGTGTCGTGTGTTCTAAAGCTATCTCAACACAACCAAAATAACCAACCACAAACCACACTCATGGATGTTATAAAGTTAAAAGGATATTTAGTTACATCACCAAAATCATATCACACCACACATATTATGGAGGTGTATAGATCACCTCCGGATATTTACACACAAGATAGAGTTTTCTAAAAGGAGAATACATCAACAAAACTGTTTATATATATCTAAACATTATGATGAGAAAATCATTTTATTTCTTAGCACCACCTTAGTTCTTTGGAAATGGGCCACAAGGTTGATTTTGCATCTGTTGATACAAAGCTGCCATCCTACTATAAGAATCCATGTTTTGTGGCTGCAAGAAATGTACAAATTTCAATGCGTCATGTACAAGTTATTAAAGCAACAAACCCAATATGGTATAAATAGCTGCAATGTGTACAAGTTTTTTTTTAAGTTAAGATGTTTATGTTACGAAAACAATTAAGTGAAATGAACATATGGTATTACCTGAGACCGGGAAGCTAGAAAAGCTGGCATGGGGTTTCCGGCCATGGTATTGGCGTTGACTTGATCGTTGGTGTTGTTGTTCCACGAAGGCATATGCATGAAAGCGGACGGGTGAAAACGATGTGGGATGTTGGCATTCATATCCATGCCTCCCATTCCCATTCCCATTCCCATCCCCATACCCATTCCCATTCCCATCGAGTTCATTATAGACTTCTGTAACTGTAGCTGTTGTTGCATTACCATGGACATCATCATCGGGGACATATTCATCATATTCGCCGCATTAACTTGGACTTGCAATTGTTTTATGTGCTCAATTACTTCATCTAGCATTGACGCTTTATCCGTCTGTAAAAAGTCAAATACTCAAGTTAACATCAATATGTTTATACAGTTCTCACAGTTGTACATATATCAATACATACACGTATAAGTGAACTTATACACTTATACCTTGCTCGAGTTCGGTACCAACTTCTGTAGCGTCTTCAATTTCTGATTAATCTTGTCCCTTCTTTTCTAATAAATTTATAATGCAAAATTACATATATAGTTAAGCAACCTGTTGGTATAAATATTTCATATAAACTTGTTTTTTTTTTTTGAACGGCAAATTTGGATCACTGACGGACTACTGGAGTATCATCGTGTCACCAGGGCAACCACCCGATCATATCCATCACCAATTCAGAAGGAAACCCAATAAATCTTGGAAAAACCTTTTTATAAAAATCAAACTCTTAATAGTCAGTAATCTTTATACAACTGAATTAAGCATTTGAGTGAAATTTTTTTTTGAACGGCAAAAACTCTATATATGTAAATATATAGGTCCAGCAAGAAACTGGAAAGAAAGAACAAACCACAAAACAAACAGACCAAGGAAATAATATAAATATACGAGGATAAACGGTAAATAATATAAATATATTATATTATTACATATACGAGGATGTCGTGTTGCATGCCCGTTCGGATTGATTATGAATGGCCGCCGTCCTCCGCCGTTTATTTACCATGGAAGATTTTGTCATTTCATTTGCTGCTTTTGTCTGAATTATTAAAAAATTCAACCAATTATTTTACTTAACGACACGTGTTAAAAGACAATAAACAGTATTCCACGTCAGCTCAATCGTAGTCAAATTTGCCTTAATGCTTAAGTTAACTTTTTTTTTTTTTTTTTTATTTCTTCTATTTTTTAATATCACTTTTTACGCTTTAATATTATCTAACCTTACACTTACAAGGATTTTAGATACGACTATTAAGTCGTTACCTGAGTTCTACGGTGACAAGCGGTGTGCTCCGGAAACGTTGAGTTCGAGCAGTCTCGACCAGAGCTAGTATTTTCGGGTGACCCCGTTGAGGTAGACGTTAATCGTCGACCACCCACATCACACTCGTATACATCACGTGTTACAAAATTCCCACCACCACGAGCCATCCGTGGGTCCATAAACGCGGACGGGTTTCCACTACATGAACTAACGTGTGTCGAACAACCCGCATCACGGACGCTCTTAACCGACGGTTGGGCCTGAGCCGATCCCTCACCGGTTCGATGGTTGGAGTTGGGTACTAGCGCGTCGGAAGTCATGGTGGTTGGTTCGTTTAAATTGCCGACGTCGACGGTGGGCTTGTGGTGGTGCATCCACGGGACTAGCTCGTCGACGTCTTTAACCGCTACGTCGGTTTTGTAGCACGGTTGTTGGAGTGTAGCTTGGTTGACTAAAGCCTCCAGTGTCTCGGCGGCGCGTGGTTGGTCCCACGAGGTTGTGGTTTGGGATTTGGAAGGCACGCGCCGGGAACCTAGTTCGTGCAATGCAAGCTGACCGTTTTCCCATGTTAATTCTGCCACTTCATAGTCTAACCTACAAATTAAATTTAAAAAAATTATATAAAAATGCAATGATTGCATGAAACTTTTTATGTCTACTTTTATGTTTTATCTCATAACATACGAATACGAAAAAGAGTCACTGTTTTTATGTCTACAAATTCGTTCATTTTATATGGCCGAATTATCATTTAGTTAACAGAATTACATATAAAATGACTGAATTGTCCTTTTCATTAACATAAAAAATAGATGAAATTAACCCAGTGGACTAAAATGGTAACGCTGAAATCTTTTTGGACCCAGAGGCGAAAAATAAAACATTTAGACTAAACTGGCAAAATAACCCAAACCACAGGGACTAAAATGACATTTAACTCTCTAAGAAAAATGAAAATAATAATAATAATAATAATAATAGAGTACTCCGCTGGTTTCTTGGTTCAAACATAGAATTGAACTTAATAAATCACAAACCGGCTAAACCAGCTGACTTGCTTTGATTTACGTTTTTAGTTGGAAAAAAAAAACATAAGTTCCATAAAAAGGGTAAGTTAAAACATAAGAATACACATATGTAAACATGCATAAAGATAAATGTGATGAGAGAAAGAAAGAAAGATTAATTACTTGAAAATGTGGTGATTTGGATTGACTTCTTCCAAATCCCAGCTTGGTACACGCTGGGTCATGATATATATATTCTTCAGACTTAATAAAGTCTTCTTGAGATATGAGTTTAGATATATATTGTATATATGTAGAAAGGACGTCGTTATATAGTTTGGTAGGTAAAGATCAATTGTGAATTAAAAGCTGTATATTCGTTTGTAGGGGACGTGTCGGGTCAGGTCGGGTCCTACACGATATATATATGTATGGTTATATATATAAATAAACAAGGAGAATGGAATAATGAGGAAGTTGCATTTTGTGGTTGTAGTTTGCATGTGTATATATATGGACCAGAGTAGAGAGGACCTAATTTGGGCCACTTATAGAGATAGTGGCATATTGCTCATGGGAACATTTATTATACCTTATCCTAATCCAATTTTGTTTGGTTTTTCTTTCCACCGTTACATTTTACATTTTTTTTTTATTATAGAACAAAACAGTTTTCATTCTTAAAACTTGAAAGCGATGACGACTACATGTTTACTCATTTAGGGACAATATTAAACATTCTATAATTTTTTTACAACATTTTATATACCGTGTAATTATATAGAAGATTAATAACACTACAAGAAAGTCGATTAATAGCGGCGACATTTGTCGCCGCTAATAGTACTGATCTACGCCGCCAAAGGTAATAGCGGCGACATATCGCCGCTAAAGGTTGGCCGCTAAAGGGTCGCCGCTAAAGGTTGGCCGCAAAAGGGTCATATTTCGCCGCTATTAACCAATGTCGTCGCTATTGATGTTGACTTTTAGCGGCGACAGTTGTCTTCGCTAATAGTGTCTTTGCTATTGATTTTGACTTTTCGCGGCGACATATGTCGCCGCTAAAAGTCATTTTTTTAAATTTTGCTGCATTTGCAGTATTTCCAGTTATAAACAAACCTGCCAATTTTCCAGTTTTACGCAACACAAACAAACTAAACAAACATAATGCTTTACATACTAAAATCGCATAAAACGTATCTGTACAATAACATCCTAAAATATTCAAAAACTACAAGTAGATAATACTAATTACTCATCCTCATCATCCTTGTCAAAAAGGTCGTCATCGCCATACTCATCGTCGGTTGCGGCTTGCTTTCCCCTCGCCGTAAGATAGGATTCAAGTTGGTTTACGAATGCCGGACTTTGGAACAAACTCGAAACGTATTCCTACATTAATACATATCAAAACCAATATTATGAGTATTCAAAGCGGCTAAAGGTTCAACAATATGTAAACCACAAACCTAAAATCATCTAACTAATAAGAAGTAGGAACGTGGCCTAAATTATATTGAAAACCCATAGATTTGTTCGGTTTATTTGATTTGGTTATCATAAGAAACATACCCAAGATCAATTATATAAAAAAAAGAACCAAAACTAAAAGCCTAAATTATATTGAAAACCTATAGTATTAGATTGTAATATTAGATATTGTTTGGATACATGCTATATTTTTAAGGTCAAATTGTATAGTTTACCTCCGAAAAGGGTTGTGGGGTTGGAGATTGTGCACCAAATGGGTTCGATGGTATATTCGAAGGTTTATGCCCAAGCCCCCGGTACCATCCTCGTCGATCACCCAACACGTTTTGAAACACGGCAACCTCATTCGGCGGTTGAAAACCGCCGCTTTCTCCGCCCATAATCTCGCGTTCTAAATTAAGCTGTATTTTACAAAGATGATTATATATATATATATATATATATATATATATATATTATAGAGAAAAAAACTTTAGATAGATACTTACATAATTCTGCTCGGCTACCGGGTCAACAAAATTCACATCTTTGTCGGTGTGAGTTTTGCGGTACGTATCAAGACGTTTCAAACCCTGTTTAACATTAAAACTTAGATTAGACATTTAAATAAACATAAACATACAAACACACATATATAAAACATTACATGTTTGTAGGCGGTGCTACTGTATGACGATGTACCCCACGGTTTGGGAATCGTTGAAGTTGGCGGACTCTTGAGTTTGCCTCACATCTTGCAATATATTTGGGGTCCAAGAAGTGATCAATGGTTCTCAGCCAGTTTTCATAAGGCATATCCTTGGGGTGGTATGCCCTTGCTCTTTCGACATCGTTATAACCTCCATTACCAATAAATTCATCCTTAGCCATGTGTTTGCGGTCGGAGTACCGCTTCATAAGCACTTGTCTAATGCCGCCTTTCATGTTGGTAGCGTCCAAATCCTGTTCAACTTCATCGAAATTGAAGTTCTCCTAGGAATTAAATAAAAAAGTTAAAACATTATATAAAAACGTTAAAACATTAACGGCGCGTTTACAGCTGCAAACGTGGCAGCAAATGGCGGCGTTTTTATACCCATTTGTTGCTGCGTTTGAATCCGTTTAACGCCGCGTTTACGGCTGCAAACGCAGCAACAAACGGCTGCGTTTTTAAACCCGTTTGCTGCTGCGTTTGCAGCCATAAAAGCAACCGTTTGCAGCCGTTTAACGGCGCGTTTACGGCTGCAAACGCAACAGCAAACGGCTGTGTTTATGGGCCAGTTCTTGGGGAAAAAGTAAGGTCTTTATATTTTTTGGATACAATGTTCGGAAAATGTTATAAATAGCGAAAAAAGATAATCCCTTTGCATATTCTATAAGGCGACAAAGCAGCCAAAATAAATGTCATCGCTTACGCTATTGAACACGCAGTCAATATTCAGCACTTATTTTTTTTGTTCTTGTTTTATTCGATCTTATTCAATTACGCTTCTGTTGACTTAAATATGGTTGAGCATATACATTTCATTCAGATGTATCTACGTTGTATTAGAAATAGTATGTGTTTATTGAATACAAAGCTAAAACAACATGCAAATTCACAGGTTATCTAGTCAATAACAATGACCAACGGACCATATAACTATCTATTAAAATCCTTGTCCTAGGTAGGAGGTATCACTACAAAAAAGTCGATCAATAGCAGCGCATTTATGGCAGCAAACGCAGCAGAAAACGCAGCTTAAACGCTGCTGTTTTCGCTGCGTTTCCGTTGCTGTTTTCGCTGCGTTTTCACTGCCATTGTAATAATATAAAAGAAGACGCTTAAGGCGAAATAACTTATTTACCTTTAGGTGGTTCATGATGGCATCCTTGTAAGGAGTCGGAACTTTTTCCCAACCCATTCTATCGAACGGGATGGTCCGCCACATGTACATACCCGCCTCGCGTGAAAATAGGTCGCTCGGTTCACCAACGGGGGTATACGTTACATCCCTATCAAATGTAAGAGAAACGCCCCCCCCCCCCCCCGCTTTGACCATCCTGCGAAGCTTTTGATTTTTGGCTTTCCCCCTAACTTTCCTTGGGGGGACCGCTATAATTAAAATAAAATTAAATATAATTAGTGACAACATTTATAATAAATGTAATAAAAGTACTAAATAATAATTGATAACTTACCGTCAGTCTTGTGAGTGCCTCTCCGAAAAGGATCCAGATTTGGTGGATCCCCAGCTCCGTCTCCCCCATGTCCTCGGGGCATCACATCCGCCATCAGGTAAACAAATACAAACCACAAAGAAAACATATTTCCTACAAAGTTACAAATGTTACAACAAGTGTATCAAATAGAAATTAGTAGAAAGTACAACGCGTTTAACTAATATGCAAATAAAGATTTCAACAATACAACTTAAAAATAAACAACAAATGAACCTAGTTCTTAATTAAATCTCAGCTTAAAAATAAACAATACAACTTCCAGCAGCCATAATATAACAAGCACCCTTAGGCAGTCGCGGATTTAGAATAAAACTTTAGGGGTAACGCTCAAAAAAATAAATTACTGTACATTTATACCATGTAAACGAAACAAAAGAAAACACAATAATAAATAAAATTAAACATTTATCTAATAGATTTTGGGAAAGTGGAAGGAGGCAAGTGGAATAAATGAAAGGTTTTGGGAAAGTGGAAGGAGGGAAGTGGAAGAAATGGCGCTAACCAGATGTTTATTCGTCGGACCAATAGGGGCGACAAAGTGTCGCCGCTATTGGTTAAAATCCGTCGCCGCTATTGACCTGGAGAATCCCCAACCGTTGGATAATGATAAGAAACGTGTGGCTAGGGTTTAACGTGGGACACCGGGTGCGGATAAGGCCAATAGCGGCGACATATTGGCTGTCGCCGCTAATAGTGTCCCCGCTATTGATCCTTTTTCTTGTAGTGATTACACAATTTCTCATAATTTACACAAACATATATACTAACATACACCTACATTACACAATTTATCATACTTTACACAAACATATATACACTAACATACACCTACATTACACAATTTCTCATCTTTAACAAACATATATATACTAACATACACCTACATTACACAATTTCTCATCTTTGACAAACATATATACTAACATACACCTACATTACACAATTTCTCATCTTTAACAAAAATAAATAGATACTAACATACACCTACATACACACATACATAGACTTACATACACACATTTTCACCAAGTATACATAAATTATACATTTTCATATACATCCACTAACATATACACATTTACATACAACATACATCTTTACATACACATATACATACACACATACATAGACTTACATACACACATTTTCACTAACTATACATAAATTATACATTTTCATATACATCCACTAACATATACACATTTACATACAACATACATCTTTACATACACATATACATACCTACACAAACCAAAATTACATAATTTCTCATCTTTCAACTAAAATAAATATAAAACTAACCGTCAAAATGATGATTCTACTCGTGGTGGTGGAGAAGACGTGGTGGGTGACCGGAATTTTCTAGCAAACACACATACATACACCGAAAATCAAGAGATTAACAAAATGTATAACAAAATCAAGAACAAAATCAACTTAAACAAAGAATACTAACCGATTTGGAGGAGATCTTGGTGAAATTGATGAAGGATGGTCGATTTTAGGGGTAAACCCGTGAGAGAGATGAAGAGTTTGGTGGGAAAATGGGTGAAAAGAGGGGAAATCCCGCTTTTACTGCTGTTGTCTGCGTAAAGGCAATAGGGGCGACGATGTCGCCGCTATTGACCTAATCATGTCACCGCTATTGCTCTTTTTCACCCCCAGCCGTTAGATCAAGATAACAAATGAACGGCTGGGGTTTAACACAGGACACCGAGTTCTGGATCGACCAATAGCGGCGACATATGGGCTGTCGCCGCTACTGGTGTCGCCGCTATTGCCCGTTATTCTTGTAGTGTAAGTGATTAGTGAAATCTATAATGATGTGTAATTTCTGTGTTTTATTTTCAACTTGCTCACATGTATTCATTTTATGATCAATGCCATTGCCAACAATTGAATGATATATTTGATAGTAATGATGAACGGAGATGGATGAATATTCTAGTGAGTAACATTTGAAGATATATCTATATGTAATCATTGTGCTATTTTCTTTCTATGATTTATACTTTTGAAAATATTTCATACATTATGATGGTGTGAGATGAAGAATGGAAAGAAAAAAACTTCAATGTTGGCTGTCTATTTGGTAAGTGGTGACGACAGGCCTAGTTGGTGGCCCAACATAACCCGTCTTGGGCTCCTGTCATTCGGGGCCAACTAACAAGCCCATTCCTCATAAAAGTATCCGAGATAATACAAAATGAGCGGGAAGAAGAGGAGGATCCAAGGAGAAGACAGAGCTCATTAAATGTTTGACTGACGGAGAGGAAAGAGTGGCCGGAAAAGAAGTACAGTGACCTGGCCGCATTAAATGAAGCCTCTTATCCTACCGTTGGGAGTCAGACACGTGTCTTAGTTCCCCAAAGATGCTCAGAAACCGTTAGATCGCCCGGGCATAGCTCCCAAGAGAGATAAGTCACTCCCATTATATAAGGAAGGTGAAATAACTCAACGGAGGACGAAAGATGGATTCTCACTAAATGCTCGGTAACCTCATTTATTCCGACAACCTCGTATAAGCATTTACTCCCACACATTTACTCACAAACAAGAATTCACACCAAGGAGAATATTCAGACAGTGACACCCATCAGAATAAGCTTCTCATTATCTCCGGCAAGTTTACTTATTCTCACGTCGGAGCTTGGTCACGTATCCCCCCCACCCCCGGGTCCTCAGTGACGAGGCTAACAGTTTTCTTTCTTGTAGGACGAAGAGACAGGAACCTTGTGACGTCAACGAGACCCTTCGATCGTCATCAGTGACTCGAGGACTCGACAAGTGGTAACCGTGTAAACAAGTCTAGCAGACTTGAGATCGGGTCGAAAAAAAACTCGAAACAAGCCGAGTCTTATTGAGCTCGATCCAAACTTAAGCCTAAAATTATGCTCGTTTAATTATCAAGCCCGAGCTCGAGTCTGGCATGTGAAGCTCGTCAGACTCGTCGATCATTAGTATATTAATAGTTTTTATTAATATTTAATAACATTTACCGCTTATTTAAAATTGTTTAGTAAACGCCCTCGAGCTTCACTTATCGAGTTCACGAGACTAGACGAGTCTACTATTTTTATTTGATATATTAATTATATATGATTAACGAGCCGAGCTCAAGCTCGAGCTTGAGAAATTACCAACGAGCCGATCTCGAGCTTTAAAAACAAAGCTAAAACCGAGCCGAGCTCGAGCTCTCGTAAGTTAATTGAGCTCGGGCTCGGCTTGTTTGTACCCTTACTATTTGGCAATAAGAATATAATATCAACATAATTGAAATCAAAGTAAAATTATATAATGTTATTTGTTGCAAAAGTCGCTAGATGCTCCCTAGTCGATCAACCGGGGAGTTGAGAGTATTCGGCCTAGGCAGAGGATACTCAGAGAGTACACGGACATGTTAAATTATAAATAAATTAGTTTTCAGAAATTAAATATATGTCAAATAATATAAATTTACAAATATATGTAATAAAATACGCGAAAATAATATTCATTATTTAATATAAATGGTATAGAAATATGTTTTATTTTTTTTAAAGTCAAACTCGCCCCGAGTTGTCCTACCAAATCTGATTTTGGCAGAGGTTGACCACATGTGATCGATTCCGAATAATTAAGCGAAGTTGAAGAAAGTCGTCTGGTAACCTACCTTAGAGCGATTACTTAGAGAGTATTCGGTCTTGTAGACCTTGTTTTACAACCATGTTTACATTTAATAGTGTTATAATAAACAAAGTGAATATTTTGACAACATATATGTATTTCAATATTCAAATACCAATTCTGCCTAAGAAAATCTAATCGTTATAATGGGAGCACAATTCATCGACCAAAAAACAACCAATATATATTGTAAAAAATGTTAAAAATGTGAGAAGTGTGAAAAATATTGAGCAGATGACATGTGTCCTCAATCTAAATTAATTCAAAAGGGTAAACAAGTAATTTTATCATTGATTCAATTAATTCAAAACCTTCCATAACCGCCACCTTATTTATAGGAACATGATTTTTTTAAAAGATCTCTATAAAAACACTACGAATAACACTGCAACCACCATTCAACACGTATATAACACCATTCAATAATTATATAACACCATTCAGTAAGTATATAACATCATTCAACAAGTATATAACACCATTTTAAAGATCTCTTTAAAAACACTACGAATAACACTGCAAAATCACCATTTAGCACATATATAATACCATTCAATAATTATATAACATCATTCAATAAGTATATAACACCATTCAATAAGTATATAACACTATTAAAGACACTACCTTCATTTTCAGAATGTGTTCTTAGTATAATGTTCATAGTATGGTTATTGTACATGGTGTTTTAAACCTGCATGCATGGTGTTTTAAACCTGCATGCATGGTGTTTTACATCTGCATGCTAGTAGATGTTCCAGATTCCATATGTTAAAACATCATGGTGTTTTAAAACCTACATTCCAATAGATAAAAAAAACACCACACTTTCCAGTATGTGTTTAAAACACCACGCTTTGAATCACAATACAATTAAAATACCACTGTATGAACATAGAGAAAACATCATGGACTAAACATCTGATCGAAACATATTTTTTCTCTATATAAGTATAGCAATATGGTACTCATATTAAAGATAAAAAAACGCTCGTTATTATGGTGTAATTTTTTTTTTAAAAAGTTACGTATAAAAGGTTATTGACGTTTAAAAAAGACGGGGGAAGTTGCATGTGCATTAATGTTAGTTTCTTAATTTAAAAATGTTAAATTTACCTGTATACCCTTAATCTAGAAAATTAATATGTTTAATAGTAAACATTATTTACAATTTTGCCATTATGATCTCAACCTGTAGAGCAAAAATCTAATGGTGTAGATTCTTTCTTACCTTTCTCACAAAAAAAACCCTTTTTTTACAGGAACCTCTACCTGTACTAATAATTGTATTTGAAATTTATATACTATTAATTTGAAACATTTGTATGCATGTTTGGTTGTAAGTTAAGTTTAAATAGTTGTACCTTAATCAAATACTTGTTGTAAGTGTAGGTCCCTAGAGGAGGATCTAGAACACCTATCCTTGTTGTCGATTACACCCGCAAGTGCGGAATCCAAGTGGGTGTACAAACCAAGCAAGAGAACACGAAAACAACACAAGATACAACGTTTAAAGCTTCAAATGTATTATAACCAGTAGAGTTTATTTACAAAGATTACAGAAGATAATGCTCTCAAACTCACTGTGTTCTCTCTATGTATTCTCACTTCTGTGTCTGCCTTATCTGTTGTTACAAGCTGTTTAAATAGACAAAACATATCAGCACATCCACGAAGAATGGTCTGGGCCATGAACAATCACCAGTCCCATGAAGACTAGGAGTCTTCGTGGACTATGACAACGAACCTTCAAATTCTCACGAAGATTCAGTCTTCGTGGTGAACAATCAATCACAAAGGATTGTTCGTCGAACCATGTTTTTCCCACGAACCTTCATTCTTCGTGACATACAGTCTTCGTGACATGAAGTCTTCGTTCAGTGGAGTCTTCGTCCAAGGGAGTCCTTTGCATTCTTCGTGGGTATCATGAATGGCCGACGAACATTGATCATTCTTCGTTTGGGGGCTACATCATGCAGATTAACTTGCAGAACATGAACTAACAGCAACAACAGATCACCAGCATGCGGAACATGCAACATGAACATGATTGATCCGAACCTTGATGGAGGATACCAGGCTTCGGTCTTCATTCCGTAAGGCGGGCGAACCGAGTCGAGCCGCATCCACAAAGTGCATCAACAAACTCCCCTTGGATGCTGCTCGTGATGGTTCGTCTTCATATTGTTATTGGATCTTTAAAGGTCTTCACTTATCACTATCAGGAGGTGTATCAGCAAACTCCCCCTTAAACGTTGCTCGTGAGACGTTGATCTTTAAATCTTCGAATCCTTGTGGTGTCGATGAGAGGTCAGCTGCAACTCGATCATCTTGATCCTTTGATTGCGTCAATGTCGCGTCTTCATTCCAAAGTTCATCATTTAACACGTTCTCTTCGCCTTTAGCTGGTTCGAATGTCGCATCTGCACAAACAAGAAAGCTAAACGAGTAATGTGAACAAACGCTTGAAATATAATCAAACGACACACAGGTGACCAACTCTCAATTAACTACCGACCTACAGCAGTTTGAAAGTTGTAAAATTTGAACAATTTTAGACTTTAACTTTCAAAACTTGTTAACTTTGACCGTTTATGAAGATGCAATTGTTTTTAGGTTTCGAACAGGTTTCAGGTGGTAGAGACTCGAGATCCAACATCAGGCAATTGAAAATAAAACAGAAATAAAATCTTTTTGGCTTTTATAAAGTTTATATTAAAACACACCTAAAATCTTTTTGGTGTTTTTGCATATTTCAAATGTAAAGACAGAAAGCAGTAAATAAATATATACAAGGATGCAGAAACGGAAAGCATTAAATAAATATTTACAGACATTCTTTTTCGAGTTTCGAGGGTAAGAGAATCATATCAGTGTACGGTCACGCCAAAACGCTCTTGTTGTTCAATTAGTTAATATTAAGATAAGCATCCTATAACGATTATCGGTATTGCTGTCCACATAAGCTCAACTTATCAGATGTACTCGCGGTTAGGGGATACGTTAAGGTATGATTTATACTTACTGGCCGGTGTTCATCCACATACGACATATTCCCGTATCAGGGTATGCACGAGAGTTCATCTTACTGGTGAGTATACCATTTATCATCTGTTTTCAACGTATATGATGTGAGATACTCACTTTTTTTGGGTGAATACAAGCCCTATGTGATTAAATCACTTATTGATTACGAACTTGATATTCGATGCATGTAGGGCACAAGTGCAAGTCCGTAAACAGGTTAGTACCATCGTACCGACAAAGAGACGAACTTGACTCTCGGATAAACGGTGATATATTATCACTTATTGATTGGGACATGTGATTGTTATCACTTATTGAGGTCGTATGCATCATGTATTATATACATGTTTGTATGATATGTACACGTATGTATGGTATCATGGAAGATCTAGACTTGCGTCTTCGTTGTTTTCGGTACAAGAAACAACCATGATACCCAGATGATAAACAGCATAAAGACCACATATCTTAGAACCTCGGCAATCTATCAAACGAAATTTCGGTACCAAGACCATATGCCAATGAGCGGTTCCCACACAGTCTTCAGTCGATTTAGGTTTATATCACCCTGCACACTTTAAAATGATTGTGAGCCTACCGATACATCATATATAGAGCTTTAAGGGGTAAGGTCCCAAAAACCGTGAACAGGTGCTTGAGACCATACCACAACTTCACCACAATAAGTTCTCTTTAGAAAGAACCTTGTCGCCCGCGCACTAGTTCTAAAAGAGAACTTAAAAAGAAAAACAGTATTTAACATCCGCGCGCCAAAAGGAACTAATAAATCCTTGCTCAAGCTCTCATGTAACATATAGGATAAAATCCTAACAATATCTCCACGCAAAAGTCACCCAGACTTGGACAAAAATAACCTTTCTGTCATAACAGAATTAGCATGAGGAAGAGCCACATAGGATTACAGCTATAATCCTTCTAGAAGGCTTTATCGTGCATAACCATTCGGCTATAACCGAATGGCCACTGGCATCATCCCAAAGCACCCCTCAAGGTCACTATGATAGCACTAACTTGGAGAAGGATCCACACTTGCCCACTTTCCACGTGGCATCACCCTAGTCGTTGATCGTGAGCATGATCCGTGTGCACATACACCCGTCAGTGATTAACAGTGGGGAAAATAACCGCCTACGGAAATTACTTTCCGTTACGTTCTCCGTCAACAAATTTTCCCGCCCAAACTTCAGCTATAAATAAAGGATAATTCAGGTACAATTTCTCAAGTTACTCTCACTTCACTTTCAATACTTCTTCTTCTTCATCAAACCCTGTACTTATTCTCACGCCGGAGGGTGGTCACGGACAACCCCTATTCTCCCCGTGGCGAGTCTAACGGCCTTTTTTTTTGCAGTTAGTGCTCGAAGAAGGAGATCATTACCCCCCGAATCAAACGATAAGACCTAACCCTTTTATGCAGATTCAAACCCCCTGGTTCAATTGATTCCGATCAATTAAACTAGTGTTTCTTCATTGGCGCCCACCGATTCTCAGTTTTTTATTCATATATTCTCGTTTTGATTTACTCTTTCACCACTAATTTCCAATGGAAGAAACTCCGACGAACCGTCAATCAGGCCCTCGGCCAGCAAATTTCGCACACAATACCCAAGTCGAAGGGATTGTGGAAGAGGCTTCGAATGATAACGAGGTCCAATACAATGTTAATCATCCGAATGATCCTGTTACTCCAGGAGCACAACCCGAGTTCCCTATAAGGTCAATTTTACCACCCGGTGAAACTCCTATCTCGTGGTATGTCAGATCTTCGGGTGCCTTAAACGCAGTATACGCACAACTTTGTGCACAGACTGCTCCTCCTGTCACTCAGTCACGAAGACCTACATCTCATGTACGGGCATCGGCACCACGTACTTCTCACCATGATACACCATCACGAGTACACGTAGACGAAATTGAAGTCTACTCCAGATCTCCTACCAGGTATGAACCTACCTACTCCGGAACTCACCAAAGGGATTACCATGATGAGCCATATTCTCACAGAAGGCAGTCAGTTCACTCTTCGTTGGGCCCGCGTTCTTACCAAAAGTGGCACACCCAGACCGACGAATATGACAAAACATACCATGAAGGAGATAACACAAGTTTGTTCAGCCAGCTGCAGAGGGATCACAAAAATTATAAACCTCGTACGGTTTATAACCCGGATGTAGAGCATGATTACAACTTAATCTACCGCCCGGCGAAGGCAGCGGAGAATTCAAAATTTGTCAGTGAAATCGCCCTAGCTCCCCTGGAGAATTCAAAATTTGTCAGTGAAATCGCCCTACCATCAAACGTCGAAAAATTTAATGGCATGACAGATCCGAACGATCACCTTCGTGTATTTACCAACGCAGGCCTGGTAGGAGGTTGGACCTTGCCAATGTGGTGTCACCTATTCGTCCAAACCTTGACAGGTGCAGCGCGGCTGTGGTTCGATAACTTACCGGTCGGGAAGATAACGTCGTGGGATGATTTAAGAGAGAAATTCCTGGTGCACTTTAGCCAACACCGAAGATCTATCAGAGACACTGCTGACGTGATGAACATTTGGAGGCGTGATGAAGAGAGCTTAGAAGACTTCATAAAGCGATACAACAAGAAGTACTAGAGATCAGTGACGTTCATGAACATTTGATAAGGGCGCAGTTCAAGTATGTTGTACACTGCGATGACATGATCAAAGTCCTGTCGGGAACAGAAGGGTTACCCAAGAGCTGGGAAAAATTGATGGCTAAGCCAAAGTATACGCCCAGACAGAACGAAACCTCAACACCAACAGACCCCCGCCACCACACAATCGTATATGAGCGGGAGCAGCGGAAAAAAGTTCAAGAAGAATTGGAGAGACTCAACCTCCGAAACTTACTCATCTGACGATGCGCGCGCAACAATAAACAAATGGGCGGCGCAGAAAGAGGCAAAGCAAGAGAATCGAGAACGACAGTGGACCCCTCTTACTAAGACTCCAGCCGAGGTACTCAGTATAGAAGACTATCAATTTAAGACCCCTCCGCCAATGAAGAACAAGAGGGGTCAAGATTCGAAACAGTATTGTGACTATCACAAAGATAACGGTCACATTACCAACAATTGTATAAGCCTCCACACTGAAATTGAGAAGGCATTAAAGAGTGGCGAGCTTACCTACTTACTTCAGAATGTGCCCAAAGATATTAAACAGATTACTCGTGGAGATGAAGGCCCGAGTAAGAAAGCTAAAAACTAAGAAGCGTAAGAAGCAAGTAGCATACACTAGCCTCTTCGCATGTTGGTTAAGTTATTTAACTTACCAATCCATGGCGTAGAACTATTAGTATGAGTAAGTTAAGTCCCATTTAATTATCCTAAACTGACAACTTTGTACTACGACCTCTGAGCCTTATCATTAATCAAAGCAAAGTTAGTTCTATTATTTATGTGTTTATTACAAAGTGCATGCAATTCCTTTTGGTAAGCGCAAAAACATTATGGTAACCTTAACACAAGTCTCATGAATGGTCAGTGATCACACGCATCACGCAAGGCCTAGCCTTACGTTCATACATGAGCTTTATACCACCTTTATTCGCCTTACCTAATCAAAGAAATTGTACTCATGCAAAATATTGTAATTCAAACACATTTCATACTAGTTACTGGTGCATCATACACCTTAACAAAAAATTATAAACATACACAACATTGTATAATATAAAGTTACTTGCGCCATAGCGCATTAACAGACAGGGATCCACATCCCAAACCTAAAGTTAACTATCCATTGTTCATACAACCACAAACCAAAGAAAACCTAAGCTAAGTCTTCGTCTTCACCTTCTTCCTTGTCTGGGAAAACTTCTCTTAATCGCGTCATGAATTCTTCAGAATGTAGCGCAGCAGTGTCAGGATCCATAACAGGAAGCTGCAAAGTGTTGAACTCGGTCTTTGCAGCAGCAAGAGCAGCCTTGGTGTCAGCATCATGCGTAGCAGATCTGCTAGTATCCCAGTCAACTTTTAAGGCACTAACAACATGCTGGGAACATTCTGAATACTCTTGAGCATACCCATCGTTGCACGCAGCAACCAGCAGGTTCTCAACCGTTTTATCCAGTTCTTCAGAATTAAGAACAGACTCAGCAATCTGCACAATAAAATAAGTAAGAAGGCGCATTATCATCAAACATCATCGAAAGTAAATGAACTTACACTTATGATCCCATACTCTTTAAACCACAACATGTCATTCTTCAACGGTTCAAGCTCACTCTCCGCCGTTGCCCGCGCCGTCTCGGAATTTTCCAACTTTTCTTCAGTTTTGGAAAGACGGCGGGAAGTCTCAGCCTTTTCGGACCGTTCAAGCTCCAAGTCTTTCTTAGCAGATTCCACTTCCGCCTTCAGTTGTCCTTGCTCAGATAGTAAAGAGGTAAGTTCATCTATCTCCTTATCCCTAAGGGCAAGGGTAGCGCAGGTTTGTACCTCTCTCTGCTCGCTCCTTTCCCTGTGAGAGTGTGCCTTATCAAGTGCTGCTTCAACCTCAGCTTTTTCTCTTTTTAGCTTCTCAACCTCCGCATCTTGCTTTTTTAATCTCTCAACTTCAGCCATGAGATTGTTGATAATGTTGCGAAGACCTATTTTCTCATTGTTATCTTTCTCGCAAATTTCCTTCCAATTTTTGCGCTCCTTAGAAAGGAGAGCAGCTTCAGCCTCTGCCTTTCTTCTCCACCAGGAACGGACCATTCTTCTGTTTTCAGATCACTTTCAAACTTGGCCCGATCAGCTTCCAACGTAGCCTTCATCTGGGCTACCCGGGCCTCATCCTCAGCAAATTTTTTCTTGGACTCCTCATAGGCAGCCCACTCTTTGCACATACTACGCCACTCACGCACTATACGATGTGTAGTGGATGTATGCCTAGCAGCCTCCTCAAGATAAGCATGATAAGCCTGTTCTTGGGCACGATCTTCTGGAAATTTAATCTCTGCAGGAGGGAAGGTACCCTATAACCAGTCACGACAAACCCTCCGGTTTGCGAAGGTATCACTGTAACACCTCGTAAAAATCATACCCAATGAAATAAAGACACGTGTCATGTAAGGCAAACGTGCTATAAACCGGATCGAGTTAAAAGATGTATGATAGGATTCAAAAGTGTCGACATGTTAATTAATACCTCTGAGCGACCTAGTTATGAATCCCAAGACCCTAATATATTTTATAAACATCTGAGATGCTAAAATCCGGTTATCCCTGGTAATGAAAAATTCAAACTTTGTAAAAGATGGGATTCTAGGTACTTACGACAAAATTCTTTTAAAGTCTTCTTAGATAGGTCCATGAAACCTC
This sequence comes from Helianthus tuberosus, assembly GCA_030545235.1. NCBI lineage: Eukaryota > Viridiplantae > Streptophyta > Magnoliopsida > Asterales > Asteraceae > Helianthus > Helianthus tuberosus. The sequence continues at coordinate 18,336,189 of CM060428.1, read as the reverse complement.
ATGTGCATGGCAACACATGCAAGGACATGCAAGGCCTGTCTACATGGTCCCTCTACTGAAAAGAAGACATAAGATTCGAAGTTGTAAAGTTGCATGATCAAGACCTCAAAGTTAACAAATTTTTGTCTTCTGATGAAGGCTTACGGACTGTAAAGGTCTAACCCATATGGTTCGTAAGAGAGCGGAGCTGGGCGATGGCTTCTGAAGGACGATTACGGATCGTAAAGCCTAAAGGCTTACGGTCCGTAAGGCATGTATCTGGGCAGAATTTTGGACAGATGCTTGTTAAACAAGTTACACCGCCTTATAAGAGTGGTATTCGAAAATCAGGGGCCCTATAACTGGTTTTTAGCATCATAGGGACACCTGGGAACATCTTACAACAATTGTAGACTGATTTGGAGTGATATTGATGCATCAAAGTTGCTATATAAGAGAACCTCTTGTTGCAACATTTGGTCTTTCATTTGAAACTCACTTCAAGCTGGTCTCTGGAGCTCCTCTGGTCAGCAAGCAAGTTCCCTTAAGTTCCAAATCATACTTAGGACCTTTGTAAGTGTCCTTAATCCTTCTTAATTCAGTTTAGCTTAGTTAATTAGCTAAAAGTCAAACCGTCGTAATTAAGGTTTGACTTCGAGATTAATCAATAATTGTTCAGTCAAATCTCGAATCAAAAGTACCTATAAGTAGGTAATTATGTGGGTAATAAACCCTTAAAAGGGGTTTCTCTGATTCCCACTCTAACTAGGTCAATTGTCGGGTCAAACTTGATATTAAAAAGTCAACAAAAAGCTTAAATTCAAATTAATGCATAATTAGCATTGTAGAAGACATGCAGTTTGTTTTATCACTAATATAACTTGGTAATCAATGTAAGAACATGTCTAAACATGTTCCACCCGACAATTTTCAGTTTAAACTCGGTTCGGAACCGAAAGGCGCATAATTTGACTTTTGCATTGACTTTCGATTCTGACCCATTGTAGCACGTTTTAGAAATGCCTTAGAGCCCTATTAGGACCAGGTTTCATGTTAGTATAACCCTCTATGATTATACACCTTGGATTCAATAGTTATCCGATTCATATGCATGTTCCCGTTAATTGCTTAAATGTTGACTATTATGCCCATGTGACCTTAAAACGTGATTTGTGAAAATGTAAAAGAGTAGAAGCCTTAGTTACTGATTTATAAACTTGCACCAAAAATTTGACATCAGTTTGAGGTCTAGATTAAGAGTTATGCTCAATAGCGTAATTAGAAAGGTTTTTGTTAATTAAACGGCATAATTAGCTTATAGCCTAGTTTAACCCACTTTTTGATATCAAACTTTTTACCCACTGATGTAATATAATATTTTGGGATTTTTGAAGATTTTTAATTAATTTTAGTATGAGCATAACATAAGGTTGTAGCTATAATTCGGTTAGTGCCGGTTTTGCCCTTTTGAGCTATAAAATGAGTTTTACAAATCTTTTTGACCCCAAACCTTTTGCTACTGATTTTATATGATAAATAAATTATTTTAAACCTTCTGGAATAATAAAAAATATCAGCCTTCTATATAGAACCCGGAAATGGCTCCAAATCGCCCTTTTTAAGCGTTTTTAACGCATAGTATGTATTAAAACTATTTTAAACATATAAGCTTTGATACCTACTGATAATTTAAGTATATTTTTATACTTTAACAGTAAGCTAAAGTTTTAAACTCAGATTTCCAGATTTGACCTTTAAAGGCTATGTGAAATTACCAAAATGCCCCTACGGTGCATAGTTTGGTTTTAATAGATAAATTTCACGTATAATTAGTACCCTACTGTTATAATTTATAAAAATGAGTATTTTTACTGATTATACCAGGCCTGTAACTCAGATTATTATTTAAACTCTTTTATAACCTTTCAAATGGCCAAAATGCCCTTACGGGGCATAATTCGAGTTTAAATCCGTTTTGGGCATAATGGAAGATATCTTACTGGTGTCACAACATATTTAAGGCATATTAACTTAGGAAACTTGTATATGACTCATTTGGTTACTCGTTACGCACTTTTCGCGTTCGGATCGGCTTTTGTAACTAGTTGCATATATTAGCCGAAACAGGTTAAACCTTATCATTTCTGTCTCAAAATCCAGAATGTGTTTAGTTTACCCATATTATACAAGTCTTCAAACTTGTCGGGTCCAAATCACATTCTATTCCGGTCTTCGCTTATTCATGCGTTTGAACCGTATCTTCCTTTAAAACTAACCGGTCTAAGTTAAGCTTAATTGAAGACCCGTTAGAAATCTAATAGGTTATTGTAAACCTTCGTTCCAGAATAGGAGGCCCAGTAAAAGCTACGTGCACTTGCTATTTGTGATTATTACTTGCAAAGGTAAATACTTTTAACTTATTTTCCCTATACGGGCTTGGGGTACGGTATATAAAATACCGTTTGGTCGGGCATTGAATCTTTAATTGTATGAAGGTTAAATCATTGAAATGTCCCGTTCGAAAATGTTTTGTTTGCTTAAAGCCTTTGGGGGGTTAAAGACCATGTCCCGGATATCCTTGGCATCATTTTACGAAATGGCCACGACCTAAGCATGGAGTGTAGGCGTACACTCGACAGTGCATAGATAAATAATAAGGTATAACCGCCGATTTCAGGAATAAACCGCCGCGGGACTATATCATGTGGTGTGTCTATTAATCTTTAACCCGGTGTTCAACCCGGGCTACTGAACGCATAAGTAACATGTAATTCTTTTACAAGATTATATTCAAATAATTATCCCAAGTTATAAAAAGTTTTGTGCCACGTGCATTCAAATCAATTTTATTAAACCTTTTCAAAATGAGTCAGTTAATTGTATTTACCAGTGTAAACTGACGTATTTTCCCAAAAAGGTTAAGTGCAGGTACTACTCGAACTAGGCTGGCGTTCTCCTAGCATCCACAATAAGTCTCGCAAGATTGGATGTCATAAAACTGTTGAACAATGTTTCCTTTTTATTTTGATCTGCCTGTGGATCTGTTTCAACTATTTTGTGATACATAATATTACAATTTATTAAAGTTGAAATGAATCTATCTCTTGCTTCCGTTGTGCATTTAAATTTGTGTTGTTTGACTATGATGATATCAACTACGTCACGATACTCCCCACCGGGCCCACCGGTAACACGTGGAAATATCGGGGTGTGACAATCACCTTTCTTCAAATTCCAAACTGGGATATGAGCTTCAGATGCCTTCTTCTCCGAGTAAGTTCTGTAGTAATGATCCCCCAAAGTTTCATCTGGACGAAGGGGATCATCCTCATCATCATAAGAAGAGGCACCTTGATCTTCAGTTGGGTTCTTTTCAACATTCACTGGCGCAGAGGCGGGAGCATAAACAGGGATAGTAATTACCGGGTCTTCAGGAAGGAATTTTCCTTTCTCCACATTGCGCGCCACAACTTCAGGAGACTTAGGATGAGCAGCATCCGCAATCTCCGGATCCACAACCTTCTTCGTTTCCACCTCAACAGGTTTCTCCACCTCAGGATTGTCCGCCCCGATAACCTTCACCACCTCATCTTCAGCGGCTTTAGAACTTTCCAATTGTTCGCTGATTGGGGTGCGAGGGGGTGAAGGCGGAAGATCCTCATTGACCGCGGATGAGGGCTCCGCTTGCACAGGAGAAGTTGGTTTCTCTACAAAACAAATATATGTATTACAGAACATATAATGCGGATAGAAAGAAAACAAAGAAGATACTCACTTGGAGGAGGTTTTGCGATAAAAGCATCAAGATTATCCCTTCTGGTAATCTTCCTCTTCTGAACCTTCTTCGCTGGCTGCGCCTCAGCATCAACCCCAGACTGTTTTCTTTTTCCCGCTTTTGTCCTCAACAAAGTCAATTGGGTCCTCAGGATTTGAAGGAGGAATGTCCGCAGTATCCCGAGGTTTCGTCTTTGGTTTCTTCACAACTGCAGGCGCAAGACCCTCCAACGAGTCAGACACCACCACATAATCACACCAGGAGTCAGAGGAATGGCGCGTACCTTTCTTCTCTCCTTTAACATTTTTGGCTTTGAACGACTGAGCCTTCTCCGCATCATTCTTTCTCGGCGTAGTAGTGGCAGCTGACGCACGTTTTTTTCTTTTCAGGGCCTATGCCCAGGTTAGACAACTCACCTACTGGGAAAAGCAAAGTTTGCAAAGTTACGCGCAAAAGCAGCAAAAAATAATATTGCAATTACAAAAAGAATTATAGTAAAATTATCAGCGCCAGTTGGGGGTTGCGCGGACAAATCTTCATCCCGCGGAAGAACAAAATTCTTGACAATCTGACGATACCAAAGCTCCTCATCAGTCCTTTTTGGCGCAGTGGCCATCTTCCCACCTTCTCACTCAAAGCCAACAACATATAAAGAGACAACTGCAAATGGGGAAAAGGGGCAAATTCAAAATATATATATATATATATATATATATATATAAGAGAAAGAGAAGAAAAGAGGGAAAGAGATCTAGAATCTTACTGCTATCACCCTCCATATACACCGGCTTGTCTTCTTGATTCATCAGCCAGCAAAGGCTCATAGCAGCACCAACCAGGGCTTTTTCTGGCAAAGCAATCGATGGAACATCCTTTATGTCCTGGTACCAAGCCTCCGAATAAGGAGTTTGTATCATCTCCATTACAACCTCCTCTTTACCCCTGAAAACCATCTTCATCGGGATAACTCCGGCTTTAATAAAGAAGAATTTTGGCTTCCAATCGTGAAAGGATTTTGGGGGGCTCAACATGATTTTCTTTGCCGAAGCACGTTAAATAAAAGAATAAAAATCATGTGAACAATGCATTTGATGGAGTACAAGGAAGCGATTAACAGTCGGCTCGATAGGCATTCCTCGGCATACAAATTCTAAGTGACGAATCCGAACCATCCCTATAGGATGCATTTGGGAGATATGAAACTTGTAAAACGAAAGGATATCAAGAAAGAACTTCTGTAGGATCGTTTTCAGACCCAAACGAGTCGATCAGAAGAGTTTTTCTCAATACAAATGGCGGAAACAGACGTATCGAGTTCAATTCAGCAAGAATATTACTTTAAACTGTCTTCTTGATTGATATAACAAAGATTTACAATGAGATGACACTTCGGCAACACTTCGGCTCCGGAAACACACATACAAGAATGACTCAAACGAAATCAGGCAACAACTATATATAGGCACTGTAATTCCGTTTGAACCAGTTTAAACGAAATCAGATTCAAACGGAATCAGTGATTTCGTTTGAAACTGTCTTTATGATTTCAAACGGAATTACCCATTCTAATTTCGTTTGAAATGATCTCTCACCCTATATTTGACATTTTCCTCGTATAACGTGCCCTGATCTATCTAAATACAACTAAGACTCGATACAAGACGAAGTCGACAGACGCATGCACCAACAAACTCCCCCTCGAATGTTGACGAGTCTTCAGTGTCGAGTCTTCGCATCTTCAGTCTTTATCAGTCTTCTCGACCTCTCCTGAAGTATCTAACAATGTAAAGTATCCTCAATTTCTGTCTTCTCTTTATCAATTTATCTCCCCCTCGAATGTTGATCTAATCTTCAATTCCAGAAACACAATCAGATCTCTTGATTCTTTAAGTTCATCAACATCATCAGCGTGCGTGAACTTCAGGATCTGAACTTGGCTCTTCAATCTTCAGACTCCCCCTTTTGACAAGCTGGGATTGTAGCCTGGCCTACCTGCACAAACTCTACCTCACAATAAATTTCATAAATTTAACATTTGACAAATTTATTCTCTACTTACCACTTGTAAACACAATTAATAAATGATTTTACAATTTTAATATCTGATGAACCACTTGTTGGTAAATATATACAAACTTTTCTCATTTAAACACAGACTCTCCCAAACCTTTTGTTCATCATGCTTAGCACTCAAAATTTTTAAAATTAGTTCTCCAATATCAGTTGTCGAAAATCTTTTTGAATTTTTCAAAATTTATGATAAAACACACTAAAAATCTTTTTGGAATTTTGAATGAAATGAAATTTAGTAAAGAAATATTTACAAACAATATTTATGTGAGTTTGTGTAAGAGGATCATATCAGTTTATGAGACAAATCACCAACACCATTAAGCTTTAAAATTTTTAAGTTCTAAATGATTCACTTAGATTGTCAGTATACTGATCCACTTAAATTTTCACACAAAGTTCAACTGTTTCGAGATACGAGATTAATGTTTTAGAGACTTAAACTTAATCATGTGTCTCATCTCAGAATATACTCCCGTATCCAGATCCCAATATTCAGTCTTACAGGTGAGTATACCACAGATGATATCTGCAAAGGGTTAAATGCGAGGGCCGTGAGAGCTCAGGTCAGAACTTCCGTTCAGCAGAGAGATGACAGCTTCGACTTTTGGTGTGTCCCCTTTAGAGGATCTTTTATTTCAACAACGCATTATTAGCATTTTTCAATGTTTCATCATTTTTTGTACTTAGGGCGATGCTATATTTCAAGCAAGCAGAAAGTATTATACGGGGACTAGGCCATTGCTTCCGCAAAATCAGAAGTCCCGGGATAATACCCCAGATATCACTGAGTATAAAGACCTAGTATCTCAGAAAGAGGGACTTTTCAAACAAGATTTCGGGGGTGACCCATATATCCGAGAGATGTTCCCCACGATATAAGTAAGTTTGAAATTTAGATTTATATCTCGTCACAATCTACTAAATGTGTAAAAACCTACTGGCACATCATCAGTGAGACCGCTTATCGCATTTTGTCTTTCCAATTCTTTAGCATGCTGTGATCGTCCACTGATGTACTATCATTTCCTCTTTTTCACAACAAAACTCATTTTTTATTTTATCATGTTTTTGGCTTTTTCAGATTTTCAAATGTTTTTGGATTTTCTGAAATTCTTACTCCCCCTAAAATTCAAACACATTTAAAAGAAATTTGAAAACAAACTGTACAAAGTAAAATGACAACTGATATCAAATCACTTTATTTCGCCATTCACTTGGCATAAACAATCAGAACTCCCCCTCACAACAAACTATTTTCCCATTATGATTTCAAAACACTTAAGTTTGTTTTAATCAAATGGTTTTTCCGGAAAATAAGTTGTGTTGATTTCATAAAACCACTTGTAGGTTAGGGGATTCGTTCATCACCTTGTTCATTTTCAACCTATTGAAAAAATTTAACAGTTCTAGATTCAAATAACAAACACCACTTGTAAAAAATCAGATACAATTTAATATCCCTGATTTACCACTTGTATGTTAAAACCCTTCTTCAACCACTTGTAGGTCGAAATTACCAGAGTGAATTTCTCAAGAAAGATGCCGATACCTGCTCCACTCTTACCAACCTGGGAGCTCCGGCAAGTCATACTCTTTATTCATCATAATATGTTCCATCCCAGTCACAAACCTGAGATGTCACATTCTTACCTGGTTTCTTTAATTTTTTCTCATAAAATTCTTTCACCCCTTTTACCTTCCCATCAACCATTTTACCAAAAAATATGATGCACTTTGGGGTTAAAAGCTTTTTCAATATCAAATTCTTTCTTTTCAGAGAAAAATTGATTTGAAATCTCAATTTTGCCAACCTTTTGTTTAAAATTTTCAGCCCTCAATAGTGGAAAATTGACATCATCCATTGGAGGTACTGATGTTTCCAATTTCAACTCATCACGTGGCTCCTCTGACTTTGTGGAATCAGATTCATCGCCTGAAAATAGCTCCTCTGATTTTGACGAATCAGAATCATTGCTATAACTATCAACAGATTTCTTAACAACCCATTTTTGGTTGTCAAGATTTGCACTTTTCTTGTAAAACCTCTTTGAACATTCACCAATTTCAAATTTTGAATTTTTGAAAAGTTTAGTTCTCTCAATAGGTGGTTCAAACTCAATCATTTTTTCTTTCAATTTAGAAACTCCCTGTTTGGTTTGAATTGCTTGTGAACATTTCACAGCTAGATGTCCAATTCTACCACATTTAAAACAGGTTCGAGTCTCCTTCTTCTTTTGATCAACCATCTTCTCCAATTCTTCTTGCTTCTTCGCAAGGAATTCTTTGTTCGACTGCTTTCTGAACAAATTTTCTTTTTCCTCTTCAGAAGATGTTGTTGGACTCTGTATGCCCAAGACACATATTAAATTGATGTGGCTAGTACGTTATGATCCAAGTCGAGTCATACCCAAATACAAGCTAGACAAACACTTAGAATATTTATTTGTGATATGATCAAACAAATAAATATTAACACTTACAATATTTAGAAATTGGTTTTCTAAATAATTGCACTTGACAAACTAATAAATTATATGGATAATTTATTTTGAGAGAGTATTTTATTTTGTTATTTAATGGGTTAAATAACTTAATAAAAGTTGTATAAAGTCTTATAACATGTGATTATATAATTTTATAAAATTTATAAAATTAGTAACGACTTAAATTATTTTTATAAAAGAAATTATTTTTTTATAAAATAAAGGGTGGGCCCCCCCTTGGTGTTCTTCCCTAAAAGTTTTGGCCAATCACAAACCATGCATTTGCATGCGTTAGTGGCAACTTGGTTGGGCAAGAGAATAGTCCAATTAAATTACATGCAAGGTGCATGGTTAGATGCACTCCTATTGGTCAAATGGGTGGCTCTTTCTGTCTCCTTGTTTTATATAATTTTGTATGACAAAATTAGTAAAAAAGATGAACTTGAAAAAACTAGAGAATAGTTGTAGAGATGCTCTCAAAATCGGCCAACATAGAACAAGTTTTAGATGATGAAATTCAAGTGTAAGACTTGAATTTACTCTCTAAAATCGGGTTATGTATGGTTGATCAAGAGGGGGTTTTCAAGTTGATAAATCAAGTGCAAGAACTCCACAAACTCCCTTCATATTTTCGGCCATGGTGGTTGATTAAGATGGAATTTTAGTGAGTTCATAAGTGTAGGAATCCTAGCTACAAATCAAAGTGTTTGTTGAAAGGCTTGGGGTATACAAGCTTGAGGTCTTCTACACTTGAAGGAAACCGTTCAAGAAGCATCATCTTCTTCATATCCTTTACTCCTTGGAAGGTAGTATTCTAAACACCCTATGGTTGTGTTTTAATTTTGATAGCATGCATATTCATATATGGATTCGGGTATTGGGTTTTTACATATAAAAATGGGTTTTATATCTTGTAAGTAACATGTTTTAAATAATATTTTCCGCTGCCTTTTTATTTTATAAGGATAAAATACTTTGATAAACATGTGAAAATCCCAACAATGGTATCAGAGCCGCTTATATGAGTGCATGCTTCATAGGATATGAAATTTTCGGGTTTGGGTAAAACCCTATGGCCGAAATTTTCACCATGGTTATCCCTTTGTTTTTCAAGATTATATTCCTACATGCATAAATGAATCTTGAAAAATTATTTCATTTGGATGATTATTTTGTTTGGACAAAAACCCACATTTTTCGGTTTTTCATTCTTGACCGAAAAATTGTAGGTTGTAAAAGGGAACCATTTTGCTTCTTGAATTTTATATATTTGGATATATATATATTTTTTGGTGTTCATAACCTAGCCATGACCTTGTGTGAATTTGTTGAATGATTGTGTTTGTGATTTATATATAATTATTTCAAAGGGTTGTAATAATTATTATTTTTGTTCTTCCATTTGTAAAAATATGTAATTTATTTATTTTCATTTGGTATGTAAGTAAATAGATTAGGTGCATTTTATTTTACTAGAAAAAAATGTATTAGGATAATTTTTTGTAAAAGAAGATGCACACAAAAATGCGTTTTTGGTTTTGGCTATTTTCGGGCCTAAAGGACTTCACGGTTCTTAACGGGATTTTAGCCCGATAACCAAATCACATTTTGAAGTCCAAAGGAGTTTGGAGCTGAATATAAAGACATTTGGAAGCTCAAAGAATGTGACGAAATCACAACACAAGGAGACTTGAAGCATTTGGATGCGGGATCAAGTGGGAGTTCAACGACACATTATTTGTGTCAATATTCACCCCTTTAGGAATGACCTTTTGACACACTTGTTTCGGCTAACAAGTGTGGTCAAAATAGTTGGCTATGGTTATGCACCTATTGTTATGTATGTTGTGCTTGTGTGGTTGCTTATTTATATTGTTTTGATGATATTTGGATATGCATGCTTAACAAACTAATAATCAACAACAAGCGTAAAAATTGGTTCTTAACAAAATCATTAAAATGGTTAATAAAGGTTTTATTAAAAATTAATGATTTTACAAAATGGGTTTTATTAAAAGAACCTTGAAAATTTGTTTTACAAAAAAACCAAGGATTTGAATGCATGCAAATGTATGGTACATAAAGTTTTCTAAACTAGAATTTTGAAAACTCAAAATTCCTTTTATAAAACAAGTCAAACACCATCCTTTTATACAACACTCGAATCACTTGGGAACTCTTTTGTGGGATAAAGGTCACCTAACCACATTTGAGGGAACTTGTATATTCGAGGTGGGTTTACGATGTTTGTGGGATAAAGGTCACCTAACCACTTATGTGTATAAACTCACACGTGTGTGTAAGTTGGACGACTTGATTTGGAAACCATGAACTTAGGGTCACCGAAGCATGGGGAACAAAAGGTGTTGATGGGATTAAACATGCCAACTAAACATAAATATGTTTAACCAATCCCATATGGCTAGAAGTTGCAAAGGGTTGCAATCGTCAAACATTGACTACCTTGTTAATTTAAATAATGGGATAAAGGTCACCTAACCAATATTTAAATGTAACGTTGGATTCTAGATTTTAATTATTAATTGTCTATAAGACACAAAAGGGTATTAATGATTAAAATATAATAATAATAAAATTGAACGTTGTAAAATTTTGAAGATGGCCGCTAACAATATTACCCAAACCATCCGTAACCTATCATTGAAAACGATTCTAATCCCGATGAACCTCTTATGGAAGATAAGGATGCCTATGACGATTGGATTAAGTATATCGAGGATACTACGCAGCCTCTTGCCTCATGTTAGGAATTATGATTCCCGAGATTCAAAAGGTTTTGAACATCATGAGCATACGACATGATTACCCAATTGTAGGAAATGTTCCTAAGGGTAGAACGTTTCGAAACGGTTCGAGCGCTTCATGCATGTCGAATGGAGAAAACCCAATCGGACTCATCTTATGTCTTTAAGATGAAAAGCCACATTGATCACCTCGAAAGGCTCAATATGGATAAAAGGGTTTTATCCATTCTAACGATCAATGAGGGTGGCAATTAGAAAGGGCATCACCCCTATACCAAAGCAAATGTTGAAAATGGAAACGGGTAATTCAAAGGGAAATGATTAGAAAGACTAAAGCGAAACCACCGAAACAAAAAGAGAAGAAGGAAAAGGTTGCCACGAACGATCCGTGCTTTGAGTATGGTGAGATAGGGCATTTAAATAGGAATTGTCCAACCTATCTCAAAGAGTTGAAAAACAAGAGGGATGCTAGGCAAACCTCAGGTACAATCTTAATGATACATATTGACCTTAATGTTATTTCTTCTAACACATGGGTATTAGATACCGGATGTGGAACTCATGTTTGCAATTCGTTGCAAAAGGTTCAAAAGAAATAAACATTACAAGAAAGCAGACTATGTTTTGAAACTTACAAATGGTTTGGAAATTGTTTTAAAATGTCTTGAATGCTCCTAGTTTGACTAGGAACATTATTCAAGTTTCCCTTATAAGACAATATGGTTTTGACTTAAAGTTTGCAAACAATGACATTTATATCGATGAATGACATGTTTTACTTTAAACCTATGCCTTCAAATGGTATTTATGAATCGATTCATAATAATACATCATTTGATAGTTTAATATACCAATCAATCACCAAGAAACTCAAAATGGATTTGAGTAAGACCTATCCTTGGCATTATCGCCTTGGTCATATAAACAGATGTCGCATGTAAACACTTCGAAAGAATTGTCTTTTGGACACAAATGAAGTTGGGTCATTTGATACATGTGAGTCTAATTTACAAGGTAAAATGACTAAGAAACCCTTTAGTGGGAAAGAGCAAAAGATTTATTAGGTATCATACATTCGGATGTATGTGGTCCTTTTAAAGCCAATGACTAGGAATGGTGAAAGATACTTCATTACCTTTAACCAACGACTATAGTAGTTATGGTTATGTGTACTTGACACAAAGATGAAGTTTTGAAACGTTCAAAAACTTCAAAAGTGAAGTACAAAATCAACCCTTTTAAAGTTCTTCGTTTCGATAGAGGAGGAGTCGAACTCTATTGAATATGGTTCGATCTATGATGGCTAGGAGCGCATCATCTCTATCATTATGGGGTTACGCTTTGCTCTCCGTGGCTCATATATTAAATATGGCCCAAACCAAGAAAGTGGATAAGACAGCTTCTGAAATATGGCATGGAAGGGCTCCATCATTATCATATTTGAAGGTATGGGGTTGTGAAGCTTAAGTGAAGCAATACACCCCAAACAAATTCGAAGTACGATCCACTAAGTGTATCTTTGTTGGATATCCTAAAGATGGTATAGGATATTAATTCTACGATCCAACAGAGCAAAAGGTATTTATTGCTCAAAAGGCTGAGTTCTTGGAACCTAAGTTCCTTATGGAAGGAATTAGTAGAACAATGGAACTTGATGAGGATCAAGAACCACAAGCCAATACACGTTTGGTTGATACTAGCACTCAAGAAGAGGTAGTTGAAAATAATCAAATGGTTGATTAATACACACAAAACGTTCGCAGATCTGGTAGAATTAGTAGTCCACCTGGAAGATATGAATTTTCATGGAGGGATTCTACGTGGTAGTTCGGGTGAACCTACCACATACCATGATGCAATGTCAAAATCCGATTGTGACAAATGGCGTGAAGCTATGAACGTAGAGATGCAATCCATGTATGACAACCAAGTTTGGGAATTGGTTGTGCCACCTCTTAACTCCAAAGTAGTTGGAAGTAAGTGGGTTTTCAGGAAGAAAACAGATATGCATGGTAACTTAGATACTTATAAAGGGAGACTTGTAGCAAAAGGTTTCACTCAAACTCAAAGGGTTGATTATGATGAGACTTTCTCGCCTGTGGCAATGCTAAAGTCAACTTGGATATCATTTGCCATACTTGCACAATATGAGATTTGGCAAATAGATGTCAAAACGGCTTTTCCTTGATGGATATCTTGAGGAAGATGTCTATATGGTTCAGCCTGAAGGTTTTGTCAATCCAAAACATCCTGGAAAAGTATGCAAGTTACAGAAATCAATCTAAGGATTGAAACAAGCATCTAGAAGCTGAAATCACCGTTTTGATGAAGTGATTAGGGAATTTTGATTCATCAAGAACGTCGATAAAGCTTGTGTGTACAAGAAGGCTAGTGGGAGCAATATTACTTTCTTAGTATTATATGTCGATGACATTCTACTATTTGGAAATAACATTCCAAACCTTGGAAGGTGTAAATGCCTGGCTTGAAAGTTGTTTTTCCATTAAGGATCTTGGTGAAGTCGCCTATATTTTGGGAATAAAGATCTATAGGGATAGATCAAGGCGCTTGATAGGTTTATACCAAAGTGCATACATTGACAAATTCTTGAAAAGGTTCAAGATAGATAACTCTATGAAAGGTTTGTTGCCTATTCAAGAGGGGACAATATTGAGTGCGTCTCAATATCCAAGCTCAAAGGATGAGCAAGAAAGAATGAAAGAAATCCCATATGCGTCTGTTATAAGATTCATTATGTATGTAATGATATGCACTAGACCGGACATGTCATGCGCATTAAGCATGACGAGAAGATACCAGCGAGTAACGGTCATTGGGTGACTGTTAAATATATATTGAAATACCTTAGAAGGACTAAGGATATATTTCTAATATATGGATCTTGTGAGGAAGAACTCGTTGTAAAGGGTTACATAGATGCGATTTTCCAAACTGATCGAGATGATTCTCGATCACAATCAGGGTAGCATTGTCCACTACAGAATCAGAATACATTGCCGCTTCATTGATCGAGAAAATTCATATGGATCTGCCACTTGAATTATTGCCGATCTAGGGGTAGTCCCAACCATTCAGGACCCTAGAGATCTTTGTGATAACGATGGTGCGATTGCTCAAATCAAGGAACCTCGTGCACATCAAAAGACTGGGCACATTGAGCGGAGTTTCAACTACATAAGGGATGAAGTTGAAAAAGGGAAAGATATGTATTCTCAAAGTTCACACTGATCAAAATATTGCGGATCCACTCACGAAGCTCCTTGAATGGGCAAAGCATGAAAGGGTCATACTTGTGCCTTAGGACTTCGATATTCTAGTGATTGGATTTGATCTATTTTGTATTTGGATATTGGAACAACTATTATTATAACTCTTTATGGTATTTTGAGTTATGTTCCATTTTAGCATGTTTAAATCCATGAATAAGTTACTTATTCTAAATGTCCGTAGTCGATCATACTTGTGGGAACAAATATGAATGTAAGACTATTATGAACTTGGATTGGTGGATATTCATTATGTATGAATATAGAGCAAAGTGTTGCTGCCAAAGTTCATAGATATTTGTGGGATACAAATATTGGACTGACTCGCTCTCAAATATTACTGCATGGAATCATCTGTGATTGATCATAAGTAAATTTGAGTAAAGGAGAATATCATAGTATCCTCTAACCTGAGATACATATTGGGTCTTGATATTCCCCAAATATTGTACCTTGACTTATTTCTTTGCTGTCAGTAACATGACAGTAGATAAGGCTAAGCTCAGGTGTGGTACAAGGTGATTGTGAGAGACGTATGTAGTCAAGATGGAATTTGTTCCTCTTATTTGTTGAGAGTAAGATGTCTAAGGCCTGCTAAAGTCAAATCAACAGAGAGTGATCACTTTATGTCTCTGGATTTGACATGACATCTGTAACTAAAGGATAAATGATAGATTCACCTAAATCATGTTCAAGTAATGGACTTGAAGGCGATGATGTTATTGAATGGCAAATATAGTCATACATATAGGGGATAGTAAACCGTAGTTAGGCGTCATTTACTACTTGCATCAATCTTCTATGTATCTTGTGCAAGTGGGAGATTGTTGGACTCTGTATGCCCAAGACACATATTAAATTGATGTGGCTAGTACGTTATGATCCAAGTCGATTCATACCCAAATACAAGCTAGACAAACACTTAGAATATTTATTTGTGATATGATCAAACAAATAAATATTAACACTTACAATATTTATAAATTGGTTTTCTAAATAATTGCACTTGACAAACTAATAAATTATATGGATAATTTATTTTGAGAGAGCATTTTATTTTGTTATTTAATGGGTTAAATAACTTAATAAAAGTTGTATAAAGTCTTATAACATGTGATTATATAATTTTATAAAAGTTATAAAATTAGTAACGACTTAAATTATTTTTATAAAAGAAATTATTTTTTCTATAAAATAAAGGGTGGGCCCCCCCTTGGTGTTCTTCCTTAAAAGTTTTGGCCAATCACAAACCATGCATTTGCATGCGTTAGTGGCAACTTGGTTGGGCAAGAGAATAGTCCAATTAAATTACATGCAAGGTGCATGGTTAGATGCACTCCTATTGGTCAAATGGGTGGCTCTTTCTCTCTCCTTGTTTTATATAATTTTGTATGACAAAATTAGTAAAAAAGATGAACTTGAAAAAACTAGAGAATAGTTGTAGAGATGCTCTCAAAATCGGCCAACATAGAGCAAGTTTTAGATGATGAAATTCAAGTGTAAGACTTGAATTTACTCTCTAAAATCGGGTTATGTATGGTTAATCAAGAGGGGTTTTTCAAGTTGATAAATCAAGTGCAAGAACTCCACAAACTCCCTTCATATTTTTGGCCATGGTGGTTGATCAAGATGGAATTTTAGTGAGTTCATAAGTGTAGGAATCCTAGCTACAAATCAAAGTGTTTGTTGAAAGGCTTGGGGTATATAAGCTTGAGGTCTTCTACACTTGAAGGAAACCATTCAAGAAGCATCATCTTCTTCATATCCTTTACTCCTTGGAAGGTAGTATTCTAAACACCCTATGGTTGTGTTGTGTTTTAATTTTGATAGCATGCATATTCGTATATGGATCCGGGTATTGGGTTTTTACATATAAAAATGGGTTTTTTATCTTGTAAGTAACATGTTTTAAATAATATTTTCCGCTGCGTTTTTATTTTATAAGGATAAAATACTTTGATAAACATGTGAAAATCCCAACAGATGTACCTGAAACAAATATCATTTTTAATTTAAAATCTCGAACATATTTTTCATTTTTATAATTTTCTGGTGGAATAAAACCAAGTTCTTTCTTTTTGAAATTACCGTTATGGTTTGGTTTCTTTTGAAAACCTGAACCAGAACTGTAACCCTTTTTCTTGTCTAACCTTTGTTGAACTCTTGAGGTGTAAGATCTCGGTTTTTCAGAAAGATTTATATCTTTTATTTCAGAAATATTAATTTCTGTTAATTTGAAAACCTTTTTTTATCATTTCTGGTTTAACACCTCTTATTGGAAATTCCTTATCAGAATATAATTTGTCAGAATCATTCAATGTATATGCAACTTTGAATGTTTCGTCATTCAAATTAGATTTTGATAGAAGAAATTCTTTATTGTAAACCCGTTTCTCCCTTTTGACTGAAGTACTTGACATGTCGGACTTAGACTTTGACTCTGATTTAGACTCTGACTTTGACTCCTCCATTTCATCGTTATCTAACACATGATCCACCACTTTCTTCATCAATTGAGATTGTTGATCAGTGTCAGACGATGTAAAAGTGACATCAATATTTTCTGGAAAGTTAACTGAAGACTACGACTCCCACTGTAAATTTGTTGCCTTTTCGACTCTTTCTGAATTTGGATTTCTCGGAGAATATCCATTTTTCAAGCGGGGGTGGACACTTGTTGTAACGACACCTTGTTTCTTACCGGATGTCTTTACTTCAGTATCCTTCTTCTTTTCTTCTTTCTTTTTAGAAGTCTTTTCTTCAGATACTTTCTGTTCTTCAGTTACTTCATCATCCTCAAATGCCTTCATGCCTTCAACAGTTGGATAAATCATGTCAATAACATAAGAAGTACATGAGTAACTTTTTAACAACCTATTTACTCTTTCTGTTTCAATTCTTTGAGTTTCCAGTTTTTGTTCCAGAATAGAACACTTTTCAATATAATTGTTAACAACTTTTTGCTTTGTCATGAAAGCTCCTTAAAGTGTTTTCATGGCTGTTGCTTGTTCGCTACTTGACTCATTGTACTGATTCATGGCCTTGTTCAGAACATCGTAAGATTCCTTTAACTTGTTCATGTTGTTAATCAATTCGCTGTTTTTCTTTTTCATGATCTCACAGGTTTCACAATTCACAGGAATCTTTCTTGCATCAACTTCTTCATCAACTTTGAACTTTGGAACTTCCTTTACCTTTCTCTTTATCACTGGAATTTCCTCATCATCACTGCTAACCTGCTTTTTAACTTTCTTCTCTTTCTTTTTCTTTTTAGCTTTATCGTCATCACTATCACTTTCTTCCATCATTTTCAAATGAGCTGCCATTCTTTTCGCATAATAATCATCATCATTATCACTATCTTCAGCAACTCGAGCAACAAAGGCTTTGTGATTTGAAGTTTTGTTAGGATCATAATCATCCCAACTGAAATTTGCCCAGCTAAACCCTTCAGGTAATTTTCTTATCATCTTGGTTTATTAGACATGCTTTACTATCAGCTGAAACATATTTTTCCCAACTGAAACCTTTCGATGATTTCTGATCTTCTTGATTCACCAAACATGCTCTTTTTGAAGACTCCTCTATTGTTTTTCTACCATGTGCCACTTGTGGTTCTTGTTGTTGTTGTTGTTGAGCAACTTGATGATAGATGGCCTGCGGTAGTAATCATTGTTGTTGAACGGATTTTAAGCTCCACTTCCTTCGCGATTAGTGCACTCCCTCTTGAAGTGTCCTTTTTCCCTGCAACGAAAACAAATAACTTTAGATTTATCAAAACCCAAATTAGAAACACATGCATCACGGAAATCATCTCTTCCTGTGATCTGTTTGAATTTCTCAGCTCTCCTCAACACACTTGCCAAACACCACTTTATATCCATTAACTCCATTTCTTCAGCATCAATCTGATCGTAATCCTCTTTTGTAAGCATTGGATTCCCGATCCGACCTGCAATTAAACTACCATATGACTCTAAAACAGTCCCCAACAAAGACATATGACTTTTTGCAACTTCTTTAGAATAATCTTGATCACTCTCAAGATTCAATACAATGTTGCATTGTAACTTTATGCCATTCTTGGTTGCTGACAAGTTTGGATCAAATGACGGATATGACGAAAAACTCGTTTTGCTGTTTGATCCTTTAGAAGAACCTCCCGATGAACTCTTAGCATTGAAAGCTGTTTCAACTTTTGGTGACATGTTGGTCTTGTCATTAATACCAGCTTTGTAATAAAGACCGATATCTTGTTCACTATCAAAATCTTTCATTCTTGAAATCTTTCTTTGTTCCATCTCCCATGCTTCAATTTTTTCAATGAACTTACTCAACGTTAGGTTGTAGAACCCTTTCTTGTTTCTTAGAATCATAAGGTATGTTCCCCAAGTCTCATGTGGTAATGCATCAGCCAACTTCTCAATCAATTCTTCATTATCCTTGGTGATGCTTACTCTCTTCATGTTGACTAACAAATTGCAGTATCTTTCAATGATCTGCTTTGTGCTCTCATTTTTCAAACCTTGAAATAGATCAAACACTTTTTTCAAAAGCGATTTTTTGTTCTTTATCATTTCTTGACTTCCAACAAACTTGGATCTTAATGCCTTCCATATTGAATATGCACTTCCAGTGTGTTGCAATAAGACCAAAATATCCTCTTTAACAGCTTGTTACAGTAAACTGATCATCATCTTTTCGTTTTTGTATTTCTTTTTCTCATCCACGCTAAGATCTTTGATAGCAATCTCCTCTTCGTCATCATTCGCTGGTCTAACATATTTCGTCTCAATACATGCCCAAGCATCCAAATAATTTGCTTGCACCCAATTCTCAAAACGTTCCTCCCATCCCTTATACTCCTCAATGTTCATAAGTTTTGGCGGTTTTTGCATAGTGCCCGTTTCATTTTCCATGTTCAAGTTTTGAGTAACACTAGCCGGAGTAGTCGGGGTAGTAGCAAAAGCGTTATAAAATTCCTCTTCCATGTTTCGGTTTTCAACAAATTCACAATCAGACTGTTTCAAACGGAATTAAGTTTCAAGCGGAATATCTCTTTCAAACGGAATCAACTACTAGACAATTTCAAACGAAATACCAACTTCAAACGGAATCACTTTGGAGCGGTATACCCTTTCAAAAGGAATAACAACTTGAAGCGAAATCACTAATTTCGTTTGAAATTTTCAAACAGAACTACAATCTGATGCGAAATAATGCTGTTTCAAGCGAAATTAACAGACTAATTCCGTATGAAATGCTGCTGACATCATCATCTTGAACTATTTTTCAAGCGGAATTATCAACTTTTACCAATTTTAGATCGATTTTAAGTCCAATTTTCTCAAGGATTTGTTAAAACACAATTGCGTATGTACTGTGAGAAAATCAAGACATTTTGACCGTGAAAACTTGTTAATTTTGAAAAAGAAGGTGTAGAAATCAGAATTTACTGCTGAATTGGTATGAACTCTTCTTCCTGAGCTCTGATACCACTTGTAGGATCGTTTTCAGACCCAAACGAGTCAATCAGAAGAGTTTTTCTCAATACGAATGGCGAAAACAGACGTATCGAATTCAATTCAGCAAGAATATTACTTTAAACTGTCTTCTTGATTGATATAACAAAGATTTACACTTCGGCTCCGGAAACACACATACAAGAATGACCCAAATGAAATCAGGCAACAACTATATATAGGCACTGTAATTCCGTTTGAACCAGTTCAAACGAAATCAGATTCAAACAGAATTAGTGATTTCGTTTGAAACTGTCTTTATGATTTCAAACGGAATTACCCATTCTAATTTCGTTTGAAATGATATCTCACCCTATATTTGACATTTTCCTCGTATAACGTGCCCTGATCTATCTAAATACAACCAAGACTCGATACAAGACGAAGTCGACAGACGAATCCCAAAAAATCCCAAAAAAGGGTAATATATCCGGCCGGAGCGTCTGCCGCTGTCTGACCTTCGTCAGGATATCGAGCATCCCAACTGTTAGGGAATTTGAAGTTTCGAACCATACCGCGAAAGTTTCCTTCGGCCACTTCAATGGTGGAAGACCAGTCGCCATTTCTTTAGAAGAATCTTCGTGGTGTTCTCCGGTTGACATAAAGGGGAAAATTGCAGATTTTTTCAAAGATATCAATAGAGAAGACGAAGGAGACTCAAGTGCAGAGAATAAAAAACAAAGGTAATCAACGGATTTATATACCCACCGCCATCAATGTTCTAGAAAACCGCAATAACACCTTTTTCAGAGAAAACACGGTTATCTAAGCACCAGGGGCGAGTGGGAATAACAATGATGCGAGTTCACGCGCACGTGTAAGCCACAATCGACGACGTGCAACTGACAAGTGATTGCCTGTCACACGTCAAACAACTGTCACTATACCCTTTCACCTGCCAAAAGTCAAGATTTTCAAAATCGAAATCAAGAGCAAGAGTATCTTCCCCAAGAAGATTCTCCATTTTCGCGCCCAAAAACTCTACAGAAAAAATCACCCACCTCTTATAGTCCAGTGCTCCACTTATTTGCATAAGAGCAGCACTAGACTGGGGGGACTTGAAGGGGTAAGGTCCCAAAAACCATGCACAGGTGCTTGAGACCATACCACAACTTCACCACAATAAGTTCTCTTTAGAAAGAACCTTATGCGGCCGCGCACTGGTTCTAAAAGAGAACTTAAAAAGAAAAACAGTATTTAACATCCGCGCACCAAAAGGAACTAATAAATCCTTGCGCAAGCTCTCATGCAACAGATAGGATAAAATCCTAACAATATCTCCACGCAAAAGTCACCCAAACTTGGACAAAAATAACCTTTCTGTCATAACAGAATTAGCATGAAGAAGAGCCACATAGGATTACAGCTATAATCCTTCTAGAAGGCTTTATCGTGCATAACCATTCGGTTATAACCGAATTTCCATGTGGCATCATCCCAAAGCACCCCTCAAGGTCACAATGATGGCACTAACTTGGAGAAGGATCCACACTTCCCAACTTTCCACGTGGCATCACCCCAGCCGTTGATCGTGATCACGATCCGTGTGCACACACACCCGTCAGTGATTAATGGTGAGGAAAATAACCGCCTACGGAAATTACTTTCCGTTACGTTATCCATCAACAAATTTTTCTGCCCAAAATTCGGCCATAAATAAAGGATAATTCAGGTACAATTTCTCAAGTTACTCTCACTTCACTTTCAATACTTCTTCTTCTTCATCAAACCCTGTACTTATTCTCACGTGGGAGGGTGGTCACGGAGAGAACCCCCATTCTTCCCGTGGCGAGTCTAAAGGCCGTTTGTTTTGCAGTTAGTGCTCGAAGAAGGAGATCATTACCCCCCCCCCCCCCCGAATCAAACGAGAAGACCTAACCCTTTTATGCAGATTCAAACCCCCTTGTTCAATTGATTCCGATCAATTAAACTAGTGTTTCTTCAGAGCTTCTTAGAGTTTTTCATTTTAGGTTTAAAGAGGTTTCGACAGACCACTGATGTACTATCATTTTCTCTTTTGCTCGCCAAGAAACTCATTTTTGTTTTTCTATTGTTTTTGTGTTTTTGAAATTTTTCGATGTTTTGTATTTTTTTTTGAAATTACTCCTCCTAAAATGCAAAAATTACGAGAAATTAAGAAAACAGAAATAAATATTTACAAAAATGATTTTCCGATGTTGGTTTTACTTTGGGTTGACCTTAATGCCATTTACTATTAGTAAATGGTCAAAACGTGATTTCTCAAATGCTTTGGTAAAAAGGTCAGCACGTTGGTCATCGGTGTGGACCTTAACAACATCGATAAGTCTTTTATCAAAACAATCACGTATGAAGTGATATTTGATTTCGATGTGTTTGGTCTTTGAATGCTGCACAGGATTTCTAGTGATCTGTAAGGCAGCAGAATTATCAACGAAAATAGGAGTAGATAGGAATTCAAAACCGTAGTCGCGCATTTGTTGTTGAATCCACAGGACTTGGGAGCAACAACTTGAGGCAGCAATATATTCAGCTTCACATGTTGATTTGCCGTCGATTTTGCTGCCACCAAAGTCAGAATCACTAAACGCGATCAATTCGAATCTATCATCCCTAGGGTACCAGAGACCGGTGTCCGGGCAACCCTTCAAATAGTGGAAAATCCTTTTTACAGTTGCTAGATGTGAGGCCTTCGGGTTGGCTTGATAGCGAGCGAGCAGGCACGTAGGATAGATTATGTCGGGCCTCGAGGCTGTGAGATACATAAGAGATCCGATCATTGCGCGATAAAATGAAGAGTTAACGCTTTCACCCTTCAAGTCCGGAGTAATCCCGTGATTCTGCGGAACTGGGGTACCAATGGGTGTCGCTTCGGACATCTGGAACCGGCTCAAGATGTCTCCGACATAGTTAGTCTGATGGATGAATATCCCAGACTCCGTTTGTTGAACTTGTAGGCCCAAAAAGAAATTCATTTCCCCCATGGCGCTCATCTCGAATTTCTCCTGCATAACACGCTCGAAGTCCCTACACAAAACATCGTTAGTGGAACCAAAAATAATATCATCTACGTATACCTGTACCAACAGAAGATCTTCATCTTTTTCTTTGATGAAAAACGTGCAATCGATAAGACCCAAGCGAAAATCGTTCTCCAGTAGATAGTTAGATAAGGTTGCATACCAAGCTCTCGGTGCTTGATGTAATCCATAGAGAGCTTTGTTGAGCAACCAAACCCGATCAGGATGAATAGGATCTTCAAAACCCGGAGGTTGTTCAACATACACCTCTTCTTCAACCACACCATGTAAGAATGCACTTTTCACGTCCATTTGGTAAACCTTGAATCCTTTGAAGGAAGCATAGGCTAGAAAAATCCGAATACCTTCAAGACGTGCAACCGGTGCATAAACTTCGTTGTAGTCTATTCCTTCAACCTGACGAAAACCTTGAACAACTAATCTCTCCTTGTTTCGAATGACAACTCCACGGTCATCCTTTTTGCATTTGAAAACCCAACAGGTGCCAATCTTCTTATAGTTTTCAGGCTTCTCAACCAGTTTCCAGACACCAAGCTTCTGGAATTGTTGCAGTTCCTCCTGCATAGCTTCCACCCAAGAATTATCTTTTATTGCTTATTTCCAAGACCTTGGTTCTTCTTGTGAGACATAACATGCGAAGGACCAATCATTCTGCAAACCCGATTCTATTCGCTGCATACAAGCTAGCATTGTTGTTGTTTCTCAATTGATTTCTCGTCTGCACGCCACTATGAACATTACCAATGATGTTTTGTTGAGGATGGGTATTATGGATTCTCGTTTCTGGATTATCTGGAACTGGAATATTTATACCAAGATTGTTGAAGTTGAGATCTGTTAGGGCATGGATTTTATGCTAAGGATCATCTATCTTGAGACTGGGCATGGATCACGGATCCTTAACGAATTATGCAGGGGGTCTGAGGATCCAGGATCCTTAACATTACTTATGATTTCTAACAATTGTCACGTTTTTAATGTTTATATGCAGGTAATGGATGACATGGACTTAGTGTATGCTGGAATCTCGTAGAATATGCTTCATAGGCACGTGCTTGATGAAAAGTAACCGTTTTGGAGAACATGGGTGACTTCCACCTTTTTAGGAAAGTTTGTTACTAGATATTTTTCTATCTTTAAAGGGGAAAACAACTCATTTTAGGCATAATTCGAATACAACACACAAAAACACACAACTTTCTACAAACACTTAGCGAAAAACACACACACACACTTTATCAAATCATTATATTAAGCTTGTTTTCTTCCGAAGTTATACAAGGATCATTATTATTATTTCAGCAATATAGTTGGTGATCGGTAGTTTCCATCTCCCGAGGTTTTTTTATGCCAGAGATCTTCTAAAGATCAAGGGCTTTTTCCTCGCATAAATCTCGGTGTTCATCGCTCATTTCATTCATATATTGATCATACATTTGACCATTTATCCAAGGATCTAACCTCACAAAAATTAGATTTGGTTACATCATCCTTGTGTGATTTTTGACCAAAACAGTTTGACGCCCACCGTGGGGAAATTGGTGCTTCAATTATGAGAAATTTTGTTCATTTCTGTTCATTACCTTCAACTACATGGCTTCTCATGCGAAAACCACTTCAAGTTCCATGTCGGCGGTTACCTCATCACAGGGCATTCCACCTTTGCCCCCTGTTTCTCCTGCATTCCAGAAGAATGCTGAGAATGCTCCGAAGAAGACAACCCCCGTTTTCACAAAACCAACTGTTGTTTCTTCCTCTACACCTACTAACAGTGATCTTTATACTTTGATTTTGCAGATGAGAGGATACATGTAACAACAGGATGAAACTAATGGTAGGATTCTTCGCGAAATTGATGAAATCAAGAAATTGAAAAAATCAGTAGAGGACCACTCCCCATTGATGCCCAGGTCGTTGGATTTTACTACTCCATCATCAACAATCCAGTTTTCCAAAGGATCCAGTGTCCAGATTCAAGGATCCGCTATCCTTCGGCAAGGATCACTGGAGACAGCGCAGCCTCAAGGATCCTCTTTTCAGCCTCAAGGATCCTCATCTCAGCATCAAGGATCCTTATTTAGTTCGGGAGTATACATGGGGATGCTTTCAGATCGAGGATCCTATCCTCAGTATCAAGGATCCTCGTCGCAGGTTCAAGGATCCATGGAATATCCTCCAAGTCCTTCAGCATCGATGTATCATGGATCCAACATCTTCCAGGATCAAGGATCCTTAGGGAGCCAACAACCTAGAAGTTCAGAGATTCATGTGGGAGACTTCATTCCTATGCAAACTATTGCTTCATTTGGTCCCTCAATCATGCCAGAATCACATCAATATGGATTCACATCAGGAATCCTAACATTGAATCCATTAGGAGGTAACACTTTGAATACTTCTTATAATGCTAACCATGGCTTTGTGCAGGATACAGGAATCAACCAAGCTATGGCTAGGGAATTGCAAAAACTCAAGGATATAATATCCAGTGTCCCAGGAGTGGTTAAACCCATTCCTGAGATTCCGGATGGGAGTCACAGAATATCTCGTTTTGCACCACCTATTTGTGATGCAGAGATACCAAAGAGGTTTCAAACACCAAATATGAAGCTCTATGATGGCACAACTGATCCAGAAGAGCATGTAGCTCAATACCGGGAGAGAATGGAGATCAATCCCATTCCTGAAAGGTTGAAAGAAGCATGTCTATGCAAGGGTTTCGGATCCACACTGACAGGATCAGCTCTTAAATGACTGCTAAGTCTTCCCCTTACTCTATTACTTCATTTGCTAATCTAGTTAATTTGTTTAATAGCCAATTCTCATGTAGTTGGAGATTTGAACGATTACCTAGTGATCTATATAGGGTAACACAAGGTCAAAATGAATCACTAAGAGATTACATAACTAAATTCAGTAGAGAATCCTTAGAAATCCCTAACTTAGATATTGCTACTGCTGTTGAAGCTTTTAAAATGGGTTTACTTCAGGATTCACAATTCTATGATGATCTTGTTATGACACCTTGCAGGAACCTAGATGAAGTAAGGAACAGGGCCCTTAGATTCATCCGTTTAGAGGATGATAAAATGATCCAGGAGAGATTGTCAGGATCCTCAAAGCAAGACAAACAAGGATCCTATTTCAAGAATAACTGATCCAAGCAATACTCCAAGCATGACAACCAGAATGTGCATGCTGTGGAACAAGAGGAAGATGATGAGGATTACCCTCCTATTTCTGAATATTGTTTTTATACTGATAATAATGAACTAATCCTTGCTATGCAGAATTTAGGTGACAAGCCTAGGTGGCCAAGGAAGAATGACAAACCGCCTGTTACCAAACACAAATCGAAATGGTGTGCTTACCATGAGGATATTGGTCATCTCACAGATGAGTGCATAGCATTAAGGAAGGAGATAGGATATCTTTTGAGCAAAGGATACTTGCAGGAATTGCTTGGAAGGAAAAAGTCAAGGATCCAGGATTCTGAGAAGGTTCCTGAAAAAGCTCCTCCTCCACCAGCTGATGCTCAAATCATCCATTTCATCTCCGGAGTTTCTCAGCAGCTAAAAGACATGCAAAAGAAACAAAGATGGAGAATGGGGACATACCTGTTCGAACTTCCATTCTTACCCAGGAAAAAGTCATATCCTTTGATGAGGATGATCGTGTGGACATATAGGATCCTCATCATGACGGTTTGGTTATTACATTATTTATATCTAACCATTTTGTTCACAGGATTCTCATTGATAGGAGAAGCTCAGTGAACATAATCCAGATTGGATGTCCTCAAAAGAATGAACATCCTTGAATCTGATATTGTCCCAAGATCATCTGTCCTTGTGGGATTCAGTGGAGAGACAAAGATTACATTGGGGGACATCAGACTTCCTATTTATATAGAAGGAGTGAATTCTGTTCAAAAATTCTATGTTATTGATTGCTTGTCTTGCTGTAATGTTATCTTTGGCAGGCCATGGATACACGATATGAAGGCAGTCCCCCTCAACATATCATCAATGTGTCAAGCTCCCAACTCTATGGGATCTGGTGAAGATAGAAAGTGATCAGCATGAGGCAAAGAACTGTTACACTTCTTCAATAAAGCCAGCTTCCAAGGAGCAAGACGTCATGGAGGCAAGAGAGCAAGACGTCAAGGATATTCTGTTGAACCCAGAGGATCCTGAATCCAAAAATTTTTATAGGATCCGGGATCCTAGGCAATATTGAGCAGGGTTTAATATCCTTCTTGAAAAGAAGAAAATCTACCTTTCCTTGGAAACATGAAGACATGACAGGTATATCTAAGGATGTTATTACTCACAAACTTGGTATTTACAGGTCTTTCAAGCCAATACACCAAAAATGGAGAAAGTTTGCACTTGAAAGGAATGCCATTATCCAAGAAGAGGTTGACAAATTGCTCAAGGCAGATAAGACATATTGAGGAAGAATAAGAAGTTTGAGTGGACTGATAAGAATGAAGCTCTTAAGGATTTTCTATCCTCAGCACCAGCCCTGATGAAACCAGAAAATGGAGAATCATTATCCTTATACTTAGTTGTATCAGCTAAAGCTGTAAGTGCGATCCTAGTTAAGGATCACGAAGGCTCTCAACATCCGTTATACTATGTAAGTAAAATTCTACTTGATGCTGAGGCCAGGTATTCTCATTTTGAGAAATTAATCCTTGATTTAATTATTTCCGCTAAACATAGACATTATTTCGAAACTCACACCATTATTGTGAAAACTAACCTTCCTATCAAGAATATTCTCGGGAAACTTCAAATGTCAGGTAGAAGGGCAAAGTGGACAGTCAAGCTTAGTGTATATGACATTAAGTATGAACCCAGGACTGCCATCAAGTCCCAAGCTTTAGCTGACTTTGTGGCTGATTTCAGTAGTGATCTACAAAGGGAAGCTGAATTAGAAGTTCAACAACTTGAGAAGACCAAGGATCCTTGGACACTCTTCACGGATGGAGCTTCAAATGTTAAAGGAACTAGACAAAGCACACTACTAAAATTGCCACAGGGGGACATTATACCCCAATCCATTGCATGTAAAATCCAAACCACTAATAATGAGGCAGAGTATGAGGCCTTGATAGCAGGTTTGCAATTAGCTAACAATATGAGGATCAGGTATCTTCAAGTATATGTAGATTCTCTATTAATTAATAACCATTATAACGGTTCTTATGCTGTCAAATGGGAAAAGCTAACCAAGTACTTAGAAATAGTCAAGAAATTGGCAGATTCTTTTGCTTTTTTCAGTCTATCACAGGTACCCAGGGAAGAAAATGCAGAAGCTGATGCTCTAGCTAATCTTGGATCATCACTGAAGATTCCATAGGATGTGAAAATACTCATCATCCATGTTTTAACTCCTGCAATTGAGGATCACATAGCCATGACGATAGTGGAAGATTCTGCAATTGTACCCAATGATGGTGCACAGTAAAATTCAGGATCCTGGATCCTTCCAATCTTGAGATATATACAGGCCAGATGATTTTGATACATAATGAATGGGTAATTACATTAAGCTTTTTTAGGTACACCTGTTGTTGTTTCTTCCCTCTTTATTTTTCATTTATCATCTCCAAACAACTGGAAAGTTATTGGAAATCTGATGATAATGTTAAACTTTTTACAGAAAACTTGAAGTGTTCGGACAAATGTGGATCAATGATCCTTAACCAAAAAGGGTAAGAGACAACTTGCAGCTTAGAAAAAGTTAGAATATAACATACCAGAGAATCCAAGTTAGGATTCTACATCCTTGTAAATTAATACTGAATAAACAAACTGTGAAAAGTAAAGTTTCGAAGATCCAGGATCCTTATTGTCAGAACTTGTATAACTTTAGAGCTCTAAGATCCTGTAAGAAAAATAAACTTGGGACCAAGCCAAATAGTTGGGAATGAACCCATAATAACTGGGGACAAGCCCAAATAAACTGGGGACAAGACCAACAAACTAGGGACAAGCCCAAATAAACTAGGGACAAGCCCAACAAACTGGGGACAAGCCCAAATAACTGGGGACAAGCCCAAATAAACGGATGTAAACTGGGGTCAAGCCCAAATAAACTTGTGTAAACTGCAGTATGGCCCAAACTGGCGACTATACAAACGTGAGCGACATGAAAATGCCGAAACATTAGCTAACGTGAAAACATTAGAAACCTTAGGAATGGATGTATGGTACGTCTACCATTATACTTAGGATCCTGAATATAGCTAGTACAATGAAATTGTCAGCCCCTAAAGCGGGTACTGGTCCCATTGCCTTTAACTGCATCTGGATAATCGTGCGCTACTGGCGAAGCTGGGGACAGGCCCAAAAACTGGGGACAAGCCCAAATAACTGGGGACAAGCCCATAAATTTTGGAGAGTTGGCCAACCACTTTGATCTTCTGTAAAATGATAACAACTCTGCAAAAGCTTAAACTTTGTGAAAATAGATGTTAAATGTTTAACATCTTTGTCTTATGATAAGTAATAAGTATAAAATGAATGAAAATGAAAGTAATGTGTTACCAAAGATATAATCATATATCCTTTGAGGATCCCGGATCCTTAATCAGAATACTGGTATCGCTGAGGATCCCTGATCCTTCTTACTTAAAGTATTTTTTGAGATGAACAGTGTTCCAAGCTCTTGGTAGGAGATCGCCATCCATTGTTAACAAACGATATGCCCCCTTTCCTGCTTCAGCTTCAATTAGATAGGGCCTTCCCGTTTTGGTGCCAATTTGCCATTATCCGGATTCATAGTGTTCTAGAATGCTTTCTTAGCACAAAATCACCAACTTGAAATCTTTGATCCTGACATTTTTGTTATACGCTCCAGCCATTCTTTGTTGATAACTGGCCATCTATCACAAAAGTTAGTAGTTCTACTCCCAATAAATTGGGATCCATTATCACAAATAATTTCAGAAGGTATTCCAAATCTAGTAATAATGTTTCGCTTGATGAAGGATATAACTTCCTTTTCTCTGACTTGAGCAAAAGCTTCTACTTCTATGCATATAAAGAAGTAGTTTGTCATGGCTAGCATAAATACTTTTCCTCCTGGTGCCTTGGGAAGTTTTCCAACTATATCCATTCCCCATCCCATGAATGGCCAAGAAGAGGATATAGGATGCAGGAGCTCTGGTGGTTGATGAAGGATATTGCTATGTATTTGACATGCATCATATTTCTTTGCATAATCCACAGCATCCTTCTTCATAGTAGGCCAATAGTATCTTGTTCTAAGGATCCTTGAGAAGAGTGCTCTGCCCCCAGTGTGGTTTCCACAGTCTCCTTCATGAAAATCCTTTAGAACTTCTTGGATTTCAGGATCCTCGATGCACCTTAGTTATGGATCTGCAAGAGATCGTTTATATAACATGTTATTTAGTATGGTGAATTAAGATACCTTGACTTTGAAAGATCTAGGATTTTCTCCAGTAGGGATCTCTCCATGTTGTATATATCTCATGATTGGAAGGATCCAGGATCCTGAATGTGACTGTGCATCATCACTAGGTATGATTGCAGAATCTTCCACTATCTTCATGGCTACGTGATCCTCAATTGCAGGAGTTAAAACATGGATGATGTGTATTTTCACATCCTCTGGAATCTTCAGTGATGATCCAAGATTAGCTAGAGCATCAGCTTCTGCATTTTCTTCCCTGGGTACCTGTGATAGACTGAAAAAAGCAAAAGAATTTGCCAGTTTCCTGACTATTTCTAAGTACTTGATTTGCTTTTCACCTTTGACAGTGTAAGAACCATTATAATGATTAGTAATTAATAGAGAATCTACATATACTTGAAGATACCTGATCCTCATATTCTTAGCTAATTTCAAACCTGTGATCAAGGCCTCATACTCCGGCTCATTATTAGTAGTTTGGAATTCACATGCAATGGATTGGGGTATAATGTCCCCCTGTGGCGATTTTATTAGTGTGCTTTTTCTAGTTCCTTTAACATTTGAAGCTCCATCCGTGAAGTGTGTCCAAGGATCCTTGGTCTTCTCAAGTTGTTGAACTTCTAATTCAGCTTCCCTTTGTAGATCACTACTGAAATCAGCCACAAAGTCAGCTAAAGCTTGGGACTTGATGGCAGTCCTAGGTTCATACTTAATGTCATATGCAATAAGCTTGATTGCCCACTTTGCCATTCTACCTGACATTTGAAGTTTCTTGAGAACATTCTTGATAGGGAGGTTAGTTTTCACAATAATGGTGTGAGTTTCGAAATAATGTCTATGTTTAGCGGAAGCCATAATTAAATCAAGAATTAATTTCTCTAAATGAGAATACCTGGCCTCAGCATCAAGTAGACTTTTACTTACATAGTATACCGGATGTTAAGAGCCTTTATGATCCTTAACTAGGACCACACTTACTGCTTTAGCTGAAACAGCTAAGTATAAGGATAATGATTCTCCATTTCTGGTTTCATCAGGGCTGGTGCTGGGGATAGATAATCCTTAAGAGCCTTGAGTGCAGCTTCATGCTTATCAGTCCATTCAAACTTCTTATTCTTCCTCAATATGTCTTATCTGCCTTGAGCAATT
This sequence comes from Helianthus tuberosus, assembly GCA_030545235.1. Classification (NCBI taxonomy): domain Eukaryota; kingdom Viridiplantae; phylum Streptophyta; class Magnoliopsida; order Asterales; family Asteraceae; genus Helianthus; species Helianthus tuberosus. The sequence goes on along the minus strand of CM060428.1, from coordinate 18,304,690 downwards.
TGTCTACCTCTTCTTGGATAATGGCATCCCTTTCAAGTGCAAACTTTCTCCTTTTTTGGTGTATTGGCTTGAAAGACCTGTCAATACCAAGTTTGTGTAAGACCCATCTTAAAATAACAGAATTTATAATATTTAACACGCATTTATTACAAAAATACGTGCTTACAAAAACTTTGTTGGGTTTACAATCATACATGATCAAAATATTTGAGTTATCATTCTAACTAGTTTAAACATTCAAATGCAATTCTTGTTATTTACATATTAATTTAAACAAAATAAATCAATGCGGAAGCTCGGTGTGTTCGGTTCTTGAAAGACGCTTGATCTTCATCCGGAAATCTTGTGAGCATTCACCTAATGCCAAAACCACATAAACTTTTAGTTTTGACAACTTTTAAATACGTATAATCAACTCCTACGGCCCAACAATGGAAATAAAAGAAAATTTTTGAAATATAGATCGGTCGCGCCCCCTGACCGTTTTCGTCTCAGCTTTCGTGGCCCGCGACAAGTGTCGCGTCGCGCGACCAGTTTATTAATTCGCCGTCGCGTAACGCGACAACCTATTTTTCACAGCACGTTTGTTTGTTTGAGCTGCAAATGCCCAGTTCCGAGTTTTAACCAAATTCTAACTTTAAAATTTCATAACTTTAGTTCTACATGTCCGTTTCTCGTGATTCTTTTTCCCACGCGACCGTAATTCGATTCTCCATCATATGGATTTATAATTCAACATTCAAACTAATAAAATTCCAAATTTTTAAGCATTTGACTTATTATTCAAAATCAACATTTTGACCCGTTTGTATTTAAAACCACCTACTTGTTTTTTTTTTTAAAACCCAATACATACATCAATGTTTTTAACTCAAGATCTCTAGCTCGGGTTTATAATTATCATGAATTATGCTATTAGTACGCAAGCTATGAGCATAAATCCGTTTTTAGACATTCGACCCACGAATGTAATTACCTATAATTTTTATACATATCTAAGGACTACATAATCATAATACAAGTTCCTAAACAACCCCTAAGGGTCGTTTGCCCGACTTACCCCTCAAGGGATTTTTGGTCAAATTTATGTCCTTCATTTTACGGCGAGGGACCGTCACTATCTATTAGACCAAAAATTACACTTTTAACTATAAATTCAATTAAGCGTACCTGGCTCGGGTTATAGAATTAACCCGTTTAAATACCTTTTGCTTTTAAACTGGCTAGTTTAAAGCAACGCAAGCCATAAATTAATTCATGTGATCGCAAAACTCAACAAACGGTCATCAGTTATTGTTGTCAAATGGTATTAACACACCATTTGACCCGTTTAGTCGAAATGACCAATTGTTATAATGAGAGGATATCTAGTTACCATCTCGCCCTTTTTACCCATTCTGGTTTTCTCCTTGAACTCTTTTTTTTACTTAAAGACTATTTCTTGTCTTGTTTGACCCGTTATGACTTTCGCCATATGATATCTATTTGGATCTCTTTTCCCATCCGTCCACTCATGTCCGGATTACCTTTTTACCATTTTTCATGGTTTCTTACCATTTCTCCCTTGTCCCGACTCGCATTATTTCGTGCCGGAACATGATATTTCAATTACTTAATAAAGTTCATATACAATACTTACCTTGCATCCGAAACACGCTTTTCCTTCACACTTGATTCGTTTGACCCGCTTCCTTTCCAAGCCTCCACCTAGCTTGTCAAGCGTCAAACTATAATCATAATTCGTAAGACGGTTAGATTAGTCATTATCACATACGACGATTCCATCTTACGAATTCTATGTCGAATCTACTATTCGACTTCATCATTGGTTGATATGACTTATAAAAGTCATTTACCCTTAATCATACAAAATGCAAATTTGCTTTCAGTAACTCACTTAGGCAAGTTCATATCACTGAAAATAGGCTGTTTTTGGTGACCTGTTTAACCTGTTTACAAGTCTTCAAAAATTATGATTTTTTTATGTGACTTACCTCTCGGAGGGTAGGCCTTGTGTTAGAATTTCAAGAACTAACTATTTACCAAAAATTCGTAAAAATTCATTTACTAAGCTGCAATCAGATTCGTCACTTCTGACTGCAGCTTAAGAAAAAAATTCATTTAAAATTCCTTGTTTATCCGATTGACGAAATTCCAATTTGAGATTTTTGTAATCACTTAAAACTATCTACAGTAAAAATTTGAGATCATAACTAAATTCCTAAATTAAGTTATGACATTCGTAATGGGCTGCAAATTCTGCCAGAAAACGCAGCTTGAACCTTCGATACGGAAAAATTCATAAAACGCTCAATTTCCGTCGAAAAAATGCAATTCCAGTGGGGTTTTAAAGATATTTCCTGGAATTACATTTTAGACTGAAGAAACACATGTTCTTGTCAAGTTTTGTCCACATTACAGTCAATAAAAGTCGGCTGCAAATTCTGATTAGAAGCTGTTTGAATTCAGCTTTCAATTAAAACATGTTTATGACATTATAACATTATTTTTTTGCAATCAAAACCCTAAAAACATCACATACACGAATTTAGCATCAACAAATCTGAATTTACTTCATGGGACTCAAATTACACTAGAATAATAATCATAATCCTAGTGTTTGACATGTTTCTACAAAACCCGCTAAGCACCTATATTGGTGATTATGGATTTTCTTAGTAATGAACATAATTGAACAAACTAATGACTAGGGTATATTCATAGACATGATTTCTACCCAATTTCACCCAAACAACTCTCATGCAAGCTCAATTTCGAATCATAAGTGTTCATCCAGAATTTTAGATTGAACCAAATAGTGAAATTTTTACATACCTTATGATCCCTTTACTGAGAAGATCATTAATCTATGCTTGGATTTCGATTTGGAATCGATTTGAGCCTTCAATTTGATCAATTAGCAAGAACTAGGGTTTGGAGGTGAGTTTGGTCGCCCTCCTGTGTTTTGTTCGATCCAGACACACACAAGTGTGTGTTTGGAATTTCAATTTTTTGTTTTAATTAAAACAAGTTTAACGTTTAACACCTTTAGCCCCTCTAATTCACCCAAGTTACATAGAGTGTATTTTAACCAACTTCTTTATTGTTTTGGTCAAAAATCAAGCAATGACAATGTAACCAAACTTTCTGTTGTGAGGTATGATGCTTGAATTGATGAACAACAATAAGGATCACTATGAAGTGTAATGGACAAGTGACACAAAGATTTATACGAGGAAAAAGCGCTTGATCAATGAATGATCTCCGGCATAAAAAACCTCGGGTGATGGAAACTACCGATCACCAACTCAAATTAAACAAGAAATGTATTACAACTTCGGATGATAGCGAGCTAAGTACAAGGATCACTATAGTGTATTGTGTAGAAAAGGTGTGTAATCGCCAAGTGTGTTAGCGAAAGCTGATGAGAGCGATTGTATGAGTGTGTGTGTAGCCAAAAATAGCCAAGTGTCTAAAAAATAGCTCGCTACCCCCTTAAAATTAGAAAATATCTAGCCTAACTAACTGTCCGCAAATCGTGCAAGTCCTCCACGACTCCATAACGTCCATTTCTGACCAAGCACGTGCGGAATAGACTTAGAATATTCTCCAGGAATATCGCCAAGACCAAGTCCAAGTTGATAGTCCTGCAAAACAATTACGAATTCAAAGTAGACAATCATTAGTACAGGGATCCTTATAGTGATCCATGATCCTGATCCTGCAACACTTCTGAGGATCACTACTTCAGACAGAATTGAGGATCACTAAACCCAACAGTAAATAAGGATCACTGATCATTTAGAAATCCACCCCTAACAATTGCCCCCAAAATATAAGGAGTAATTATGTAAATAAATGAGTTATATTTTGTTCTTATCCGTAACGAATTAATCAGATAACTAGCCATTGGAGTCGGACTAGCCGTTACGATCATGACGTCACTGAGGTGATTATCCTGCAGAATCATTATTATAAATAGGAGTTAGAGATAGGGATCAATCAGCATTCAAATTCAAGATAACTCCCTTTAAATTCTCATCCGACGATCAAGCAGTTAACTCTTTTCCTTTTCTTCTTTTACGTTTTCTTCCTCTGTTCATCTTTCTCCACCTTCTTCAAATCAAGATGATGCTGAGATCCTCACCAGCCAAGGATCATAAGAAGGAAAGTCCTCTCAAAAGCCAGGGGATCATTGAAGATTCGGTGAAAGAAATATGTTGTTTCTCTGATCCACAAATAGACAGAATTCGCCACTGTTTCCCGGCGAACACCATTTTCAAATCCTTTGATCCCACTACTTTGAGTGACTATATCTCTGAAACTTGGATAGCCTTCCTAGTCACACCTTTCACAATAGGATATTCATATCCCTTCCCTGAATTCACCCAATCCTTTTTCTCCCTCACTGGCATCTCCTATATTCAAGCTATGCCAATGATCTGGAGTGTCTTGTATACCCTTGAAAGGATCATTGAGCAAGAAGGAATTGACTTGGGAATGTCAAAATTAGCCGAGATGTATGACCTTACCACATTTGGATCCCATTGATATCTATTCAAGCGTAAACCCGGAAAAGAACATCCCATCTTTAAAGCTACTAAAAATGATACCAACTGGAAACAGCGGTTCTTCTTCATCAGAAGGGATTCTATCCCGGATGGAAAGGATTTGCCAAGGAAATGGAGCACTCATGGTAGGATAGGAGGATCCTTAGAAGGATCACTAAGTAAGCTCATTTCTGATAATGATTACTAATATGTTGTTTCTTTTGTACAGCTATCACATTTTCGCATATTATTCCTTCAGCTGCCACCAAGGGGAGACTTGCTGCTTTTAGAAAACTTGATCCTGCCACGAGATCATTCAAAACAAACACCCAGGATTCTCAAGAGGTATCCTCAGGCTCTGTCACCATGTCAAGTAAGTATCCTGTTCTTTTTATATTCAAATGTTTAAATAAATAGTTATATATGAATAGAATAAGGACACTTATCTGTTTTGGGTGTGTAGGCGCTGGAAAGTCATCAAGATCTGCTTCCAAATTTAGTGTCACTGAGCTTGACACCATACGATCCTCCAAGAAGAAGCTTCCTGCCAGCCCAACTGCTTCGATCCCCAAGGCACCCATTAAAGGAAGGGGTGGCAAGAAAAGAAAAACCTCTGAAGCTGAGGATCTGCAAGGTCTGCCCCTGATCCGCCACCAGTTCCTTGAATACTTCAACGATGTAAGGATCCTTATCCCTGCTTTGGTATCCAGCTTATTTGAGGATCACCTGTTCTTGAACTGTTCTTTATCTTCTTTGCAGAAATTTGCTGAGATTGAAGACTATGTTGGGCATGTCGAGGAGCAGGACAAGAAGATTACTGACCTCCAACAAGTTGCATTGCTCAAGGATCTTAAGATTGATGACCTCCAAAAGGATCTCAAAGATGCCAAAGCTCAAACAGCTGCTATTCTGATCAACTTCGATTATGAAAAGCACGAGATCACACAGGATGCTAAAGTCTCTGCTGCCATAGCGATGTACAAGACCAAATTGCAGATGGCCTCGGAAGCTCAGGAACCTGCTTTTGATAGGAGCAGCTGGGATGTGGAAGGCTGGAAGGCTAGGCTGGCTGAATTGGAGGATGAGGATGAGGCTGATGAGGTTCTGGCAATTGAGGCTAGTGGTAGTGGCAAGGATCATGCAAAGGATACTGGAGCTGGAGGGGATGATGATGCAGCGAAGGTGTAGGCTGCTTGAATGGGCGATGAAGGACATTTCTAGACGTAGCCGGAGCCCATTTTTTAGTTTGGTTATGGTTTTTTGTTTTTATGATGTTTTGATAAACAATGGTTGGTCTGTACTTGAACAATAGTAATTAGGGTTGAAGGTCATGGATGATCCTTTGAACAATAGGTAGGATTACAAATGGTGGAGGGATCCTCTGTTTGGGGGATGAAGCCATTGTGATCCTGCCGTCTTTAATTTCCTGCACTTGTTAGACCTATGAACAATGGACACCCTTTGCCAACCCATGTGGACGGGCCACGTTTTGCTGGTAAAAACGTGGGTTGGCAATTTGGACAACCTTAAAAGGGTTTAAGCTTTTGTGAATAAAATGACTTTACTTTTTGGCTATATCCTGTGTTGATATCCTTATTGTTATTTTATTTTTCAATCTATTGTGATGTTCATGTCGTTTAAACTCATCAAGTAAGGAAAAATTTAAAAAATATCCCTTAAGACTTAAGGATATGATTAAGGATCACATAAAAATAGTTTAAGGATAATAAGTTCAGTTGTCGAAGGGTAAGTGTCACTTAAGTACATAATGAATAAAATCAAAATAGTTAAGGACTATACCTGAGAATCCAAGTTAGGATCCTATCCTTTAACACTTAAAATTAGGATAACCCAAGATACAAACCTTAGTTGAAAGTAAGGATCAAGAATCCTTAGTCATTTATCTTCACAAGCCTGAAATAAGATATTACTTGGGACTGAGCCAATATAAGATGAATGTTAGTAACTGGGGACAAGCCCAACAATTCTGGGGACAAGCCCAATATACTGGGGACAAGCCCAAAAGATAACTGGGGACAAGCCCAAAGGATAACTGGGGACAAGCCCAAAGGATCGTATGTAAACTGGAGTATGGCCCTCACTGGCGACTATCCAAACTTAGTGACATGAAAATGCCAAAACTTTAGCTAACGTGAAAACGTTAGAAACCTTAGGAACGGATGTATGGTACGTCTACCATTATACGTAGGATCCTGAATATAGCCAGTACAATGAAATTGTCAGCCCCTAAAGTGGGTACTGGTCCCATTGCCATGAACTATACCAGGATCATCGTGCGCTACTGGTGAAACTGGGGACAGGCCCAAACTGGGGACTAGCCCAAAGAACTGGGGTCAAACCCAAATAACTGGGGTCAAGCCCAAATAACTGGATACTTCTGTGGATATTCAATCCTTAGTTAAGGATACCTGAACCTTCAAAACTCAGAATCAAGTAAAAGGAGGATAAAGGACGCAGGATCCTTATCCTTGTAAGAGAATAAAAAGAATGAAATAGTTTGAGATTGGAATGTTACCAGAAAGAGGATCATCTGTCAGTGGGGATCCTTCAAGGATACTTGTCTGGCAAGGATCACGGATCATGATCACACGAAATATTTCTTCAAATGGACAGCATTCCAAGCTCTAGGTAGCAAATCACCTTCCATTGTTAGCAATCGATATGCCGCCTTTCCTGCTTCAGCTTCAATCAAATAGGGGCCTTCCCACTTTGGTGCTAGCTTTCCATCAGCAGGATTGGTGGTGTTTTGAAATGCTTTCCTTAATACCATATCCCCAACTTGGAATTTCCTGAGCCTGACATTTTTGTTGTAAGCTCCAGCCATCCTTTGTTGATAACTGGCCATCCTTATCCTTGCTAAATCCCTGATTTCTTCTATAGTATCCAAGTCTTGAATCAAGTTTTCAGCATTTTCTTTAGGATCACGAATGCTTGTTCTTGCAGTTGGAACCACCATCTCTGTAGGGATCACTGATTCTGCCCCAAATACCAAAGAAAATGGAGTTTGGCCCGTAGCATTCTTGGGAGTTGTCCTATCAGCCCAAAGCACATAAGGTAGTTCTTCTGCCCATTTTCCTTTCTTGGATCCAAGCTTCTTCTTCAAATTGTTGATGATGATCTTGTTGGATGACTCTGCCTGACCATTAGCTTGTGGATGGACTGGTGTTGATGTTATCATCTTAATCCCCCAACTGTCACAAAAGTTAGTGGTTCTATTCCCAATAAATTGGGATTCATTATCACAAATAATCTCAGAAGGGATACCAAATCTAGTAATAATGTTTCTTTTAATAAAGGATATAACTTCCTTTTCTCTGACTTGAGCAAAGGCTTCAGCCTCTATCCACTTAGAGAAGTAATCAGTCATAGCAAGCATAAATACTTTTCCACCAGGTGCCTTAGGAAGCTTTCCAACTATATCCATTCCCCATCTCATGAATGGCCAAGAAGAGGATATAGGATGCAAGAGCTCTGCTGGTTGGTGAAGGATATTACTATGCCTCTGACAAGGATCACACTTCTTGGCATACTCCACAGCATCCTTCTTCATAGTGGGCCAATAGTATCCTGTCGTCAGGATCCTTGAGAATAATGCCCTGCCCCCAGTGTGGTTTCCACAATCTCCTTCATGGAAATCCTTTAGGACTTCTTGAATTTCAGGATCCTCAATGCATCTTAAATATGGTCCTGCAAGAGATTGTTTATACAACATATTATTTAATATTGTAAATTGAGATACCTTAATTTTGAAAGCCCTTGGGTTTTCTTCTGTAGGAATTTCTCCATGTTGTATGTATCTCATGATTGGGAGTATCCATGATCCTGAATGAGATTGGGTATTATCACTAGGGATGATTGCAGAATCTTCTCCTATCTCCATAGCTACATGATCCTTGATAGCAGGGGTCAGGATATGGATAATAGGGATCTTGATATCCTCAGGAATTTTCAAAGATGATCCTAGATTGGCTAATGCATCAGCTTCTGCATTCTCTTCCCTTGGTACCTGTGTCAAACTAAAGGATACAAAAGAGAGTGCCAATTCTTTGACTATCTCCAAATATTTGATTAGCTTTTCACCTTTAACAGCATAGGATCCATTAAATTGATTAGTGATCAATAAAGAATCTACATGTACCTCAAGATACCTGATGCTCATGTGCTTTGCAATTTGCAAACCAGCTATCAAGGCTTCATATTCAGCCTCATTGTTGGTAGTTTGAAATTCACAAGCTATGGAGTGGGGTATTATGTCCCCCTGTGGCGATTTTAGTAGTATTCCAAGCCCTGTTCCATTTACATTGGAGGATCCATCAGTGAACAGTATCCAAGGATCCTTGGTTTCTTCAAGCTGTTGGACTTCTAGTTTAGCCTCCTTTTGCAAATCACTACTAAAATCTGCCACAAAGTCAGCTAAGGCTTGGGATTTGATGGCAGTCCTTGGTTCATATCTTATATCATATGCACTCAACTTCACTACCCACTTGGCCATCCTTCCTGACGTTTCAGGTTTCCTTGGTGATCCTTAACAAGGACCGCACTTACTGCTTTTGAGGATACCGCCAAGTATAAGGATAACACATCTCCCTTTTCTGGTTTCATCAAGGCTGGGGCTGAGGATAGGTAATCCTTAAGAGCTTTAAGGGCACTTTCATGCTTCTCAGTCCATTCAAATTTCTTGTTCTTCCTCAGGATGTCATAGAATTCCTTGCACTTTTCTGAGGATTTGGATATGAATCTGTTCAAGGCTGCGATCCTGCCAATCAACCTTTGCACATCCTTAGCATTGACAGGAGATTTGATATTCACAATAGCCTTAATCTGCTCTGGACTTGCTTCAATGCCCCTCTTTGTCACCACAAATCCTAAGAATTTACCTGCCCTTACACCAAAATGACACTTAGTAGGATTAAGTTTCATATTATATTTATCAAGGATATTGAACGCTTCCTCCAAGTGTTTAAGATGATCCTCAGCTTTATTGGACTTAACCACCATGTCATCAATATAGACTTCCATAGTGTGTCCAATTTGCTCCTTGAACATCATATTGACTAGCCTTTGATAAGTAGCACCTGCATTCCTTAATCCAAATGGCATAGCAATATAATAGTATATACCAGTTGGGGTCATAAAGGCTGTATCCTCTTGATCGGATGGTTCCATCTGAATTTGTTGAAATCCAGATGAAGCATCCATAAAAGTTAACAACTCATGACCCGCGGTAGCATCCACCATGGCGTCAATGTGGGGTAATGGGAAAGGATCCTTGGGACATGCCTTGTTTAAATCTGTAAAGTCGACACATACCCTCCACTTTCCATTTTTCTTTTGAACAACAACCACATTGGCTAACCATCTTGGATACTTAACCTCTCTAATCATACCTGCTCGAAGTAGCTTATCTACCTCTTCCTGGATAATAGCATTTCTTTCAGGTGCAAACTTCCTCCTCTTTTGATGAATTGGCTTGAATGACCTGTCAATGCCAAGTTTGTGAGTAATTATATCTTTAGATATACCTGTCATGTCTTCATGTTTCCAGGCAAAGGTGGTTTTCCTTCTTTTGAGAAAGGATACTAGCTCCCGTTCAATATCACTGAGGATCCCTGACCTTATGAAGATCTTGGATTCAGGATCATCAGGATCCATGAGGATTTCTTTCAAATCCTGTTCTCTTGCCTCCAAGACATCTCTTGAAGGATACTTTAATTGCTATTGCTCCCTTGGTTTTGAGGCTGGTTTCATTGATGAGGTATAGCAATTCTTAGCCTCCTGTTGATCACTCTCAATTTTCACCACTCCCCGTGGACTTGGAAGCTTTACACACTGATGATAGGTGGATGGGACTGCCTTCATATCATGTATCCATGGCCTGCCAAGGATAACATTACAACACGACAAGCAATCAATAACACAAAACTTTTGATAAGAATGCAATCCTTCAATATAGATTGGGAGTTTGATGTCCCCCAATGTATTCTTTGTTTCCCCACTGAATCCCATAAGTACTGAGGATCTTGGGATAATATCAGACTCTGGGATATTCATTTTCTTGAGAACATCCAGCTGAATGATGTTCACAGAGCTTCCTCCATCTATAAGGATCCTGCGAACAAAGTGGTTAGAAATAAACAATGTAATTGCAAGACCGTCATGATGAGGATCCTGGATGTCAACACGATCATCCTCATCAAAAGTAATGACTTTATCCTGGGTGACAACGGAGGTCCGGACGGGTCTGTCTCCATTATCCATCTTGGTTTCCTTAGCGTGTCTTTTTGCTGCTGAGAAGGATGTACCACAGATGTCTAATCCACCGGATATGAAATTTATGACTTGTGCATCTGCTGGAGGAGCAGGAGCCCTTTCCGGGATCCTGGGTCCTTGACTTCTTTCGTCCCAAGAGTTCTTTTAAATTCCCCTTGCTCAACAAGTAACCAATTTCCTTTCTAAGTGCAATACACTCTTCAGTGAGATGCCCAAAATCCTCATGATATGCACACCACTTGGATTTATCCTTTGTAGCAGCTGGTTTATCACTTTTCCTTGGCCACCTAGCTTTCTCACCTAGATTCTGCATTGCAAGGATTAGTTCATTGTTATCAACAGAAAAACAATATTCAGAAATAGGAGGATAATCCTCATCATCCTCTTCTTGTTCCACTGCGTGCACATTCTGGTTATCAGAGCTGTTGTAAGACTTGGATTTGTTGTTCCTGAAGTAGGATCCTTGTTTATCCTGTTTTGAGGATCCTGTCAATCTGTCCTGGATCCTTTTGTCATCCTCTAGGCGGATGAACCTAAGGGCCCTAGTCCTTACTTCATCAAGATTCCTGCAAGGTGTCATAACAAGATCATCATAGAATAATGAATCACTAAGCAATCCCATTTTAAAGGCTTCTACAGCCGTAGCAATATCCAAATTAGGAATATCTAAGGATTCTTTACTAAACTTAGTGATATAATCTCTAAGTGATTCATTTTGACCTTGTGTTACCCTATATAAATCACTAGTTAATCGTTCAAACTTTCTACTACAAGAGAATTGACTATTGAACAAGTTAACTAAATTAGCAAATGAAGTAATAGAGTAAGGGGGAAGACTTAGCAGCCATTTAAGAGCAGATCCTGTAAGTGTGGATCCAAATCCCTTGCATAGACATGCTTCTTTCAACCTTTCAGGAATTGGATTGATCTCCATCCTCTCCCTGTACTGAGCTACATGCTCTTCTGGATCCGTTGAACCATCATATAGCTTCATTGATGGTATCTGGAATCTTTTAGGTATCTCAGCATCACATAAAGGTGGTGCAAAACGAGATATCCTATGGCTACTATCCGCAATCTCAGGAATGGGTTTAACCACTCCTGATACACTGGATATCATATCCTTAAGCTTCTGTAGCTCCCTAGCCATGGCCTGATTGATACCTGTATCCTGCATAAAGCCATGGTTTGTGTTATATAAATTATTAAAAGTGTTACCTCCCACAGGATTCGAGTTTGGAATTGCGGATGTGAATCCATCTTGTCGAGACTCTGGCATGATTGAAGGACCAGAGGAGGCAATGGTCTGCATTGGTATGAAGTCTCCTTGATGAACGTCCGAGTTCTGAGGCTGCATACTTCTCAAGGATCCTTGATTTTGAAGGAGGTTGGATCCTTGGAATTGAGATGATCCTTGAACCTGAAAGGATCCTGGGACCAGGGAGGATCCTTGAACAAGGGGGAATCCTGGGACCAAAGAGGATCCTGGGATCTGGGAAGATCCTTGGACCTGGGAGGATCCTTGGACCTGGGAGGATCCTTGGACCTGGGAGGATCCTTGAACAAGGGGGAATCCTGGGACCAAAGAGGATCCTGGGACCAAAGAGGATCCTGGGATCTGGGAGGATCCTTGGACTTGGGAGGATCCTTGGACCTGGGAGGATCCTTGGACCTGGGAGGATCCTTGGACCTGGGAGGATCCTTGGACTTGGGAGGATCCTTGGACCTGGGAGGATCCTTGTACTGCATGCATTCCCACATATCCTCCTGACGTGAAGTATCCCTGGTGCTGAGAGGAGGATCCTGATGGCTGAGAAGAGGATTCCTGTGGCTGGAAGTAAGAGCCAAATGCCTAACTCATTGTTGTTGTTCCATAACGCCTTCCTGGTAGTTCACCCAAGTATTGCACGTCCGGAACTGCTGAGTGTTGGGAAGTTATGACCGGAGTGTTGAAGTTCAGCGACCTTGGCATCAGAGGGGAGTGATCCTCCACTGATTTCTTTTGTTTCTTGATTTCATCGATCTCCCGGAGGATCCTTTCGTTGGTTTTATCCTGCTCTTGTGCATGATTCCTCATCTGCAAAATCAGGGAATAAAGATCATTAGTAGTAGGATTAGTTGAAACAGAAGAAGTAGGTGGTTTTTGGAAAATAGGAGTTGGTTTCTTCGCAGCATTCTCAGCATTCTTCTGGGATCCAGAAGGTGGTGGAGGCAAAGGAGGAACGCCTTGTGAAGAACTGAATGAGGGCATCAAACTTGAAGTATTCTTCACTGAGGATGCCATCTGTTTGGTTGTAGTGAATCGAAATGACCACAAAAATACGAATCTTTCTAGGAATGAAGCACCAATTGCCCCACGGTGGGCGCCAAACTGTTTTGGTCAAAAATCAAGCAATGACAATGTAACCAAACTTTCTGTTGTGAGGTATGATGCTTGAATTGATGAACAACAATAAGGATCACTATGAAGTGTAATGGACAAGTGACACAAAGATTTATACGAGGAAAAAGCCCTTGATCAATGAATGATCTCCGGCATAAAAAACCTCGGGTGATGGAAACTACCGATCACCAACTCAAATTAAACAAGAAATGTATTACAACTTCGGATGATAGCGAGCTAAGTACAAGGTTCACTATAGTGTATTGTGTAGAAAATGTGTGTAATCGCCAAGTGTGTTAGCGAAAGCTGATGAGAGCGATTGTATGAGTGTGTGTGTAGCCAAAAATAGCCCAGTGTCTAAAAAATAGCTCGCTACCCCCTTAAAATTAGAAAATATCTAGCCTAACTAACTGTCCGCAAATCGTGCAAGTCCTCCACGACTCCATAACGTCCATTTCTGACCAAGCACGTGCGGAATAGACTTAGAATATTCTCCAGGAATATCGCCAAGACCAAGTCCAAGTTGATAGTCCTGCAAAACAATTACGAATTCAAAGTAGACAATCGTTAGTACAGGGATCCTTATAGTGATCCATGATCCTGATCCTGCAACACTTCTGAGGATCACTACTTCAGACAGAATTGAGGATCACTAAACCCAACAGTAAATAAGGATCACTGATCATTTAGAAATCCACCCCTAACATTTATTACTACAAGACTTATAATTAACTAGGTTATTTATTTCCTAGTTATTTTATCTTGTTCATAACCGATGTTTAATAAATATATGACACCTATATATTTTTCGAGTTTTACCTAACCCGTTTCACTTTAAGTCTCGTTAGATCGGTCCTTTTATATACTTTGTTTTCTCAAAGTATTTATCCACCTTTTTATTAATATGAGATTTGTTTATTTAAATCCTAATATTTACCGGGTAAATTTTCACCGCTAACGGTATTTTACCCGTCGCCAATATTAACGTGGTTCGATTACCGAACCCGTTTTTAGGGTGTTACAAGTCTACCCCCCTTAAAGAGGTTTCGTCCCGGAAACCTTATTTACGTAGCTCATGAATTTAGACTAAACGAACTTAGTTTCTTTTTTAAGGCATTCAATTATTCTTTTCGTTCTAACGTTTTCACTTATATCGACGCACACGTCTTTCATGTGTAAGGCCTCGCGGGCCGTTACTTTCAGCTTTTATCCTTCATCTTTCTTGACCGAGTTGTCACTTGACCACTTAGACTCATCAGTCTGTTAACATGTTTATCCCACGCTTGTCTTATATTAACAAGCATTATGTATTTGTCATGACATTTTCTCAACCTTGAATAGTTCCTCCGGCTAGACTATTTAGTCTCCGTCACTTCATACCTCGTCATCTGGGTATACTATTTTGTCATCTCTGGCCTTATGTGTGTTTAAGACTTTCTAAATCCCCTCATGTTACTTATGTTTGTTAAAAAACTGCTTTTGACTAAAAAACTAAAATTTTAGTTTACGTTTTCTCTGTCTTATGTCTTTTCCTCATGTCTAGGAATTTCCGTCTAAGTTTTAGTCCTGGCCGTTATTATTTTACATGGAGAATTGTAACCAGTTTTCCACGCTTTATCCGAGTGACCCGCAGGTTCTTTTACTTAGCCTCGTAAGCTTTTTCTTTAGATTTTCACCTTTTTAAGGTGAGAACCCCAACAATTCGTTTCTTTCTATTTGTGACCCGAAGGTCTTTTTGGTCCCGTAGACCTTAGAATCATTTATAATCTCGTAGGTTATGATAATCCCGTAGACCATCTTTTATTCAAGTCTTTATTCAAAGGTATATACACTTATATTTTTATATGGCGTTAAGGCACCTTTTTTATGTTCAAAATCATTTATTTTCGCTTTTGTATTTCCTTTGACTTTGACCGTAGTCTAAGGCTACATTTTTTTTTTCTTTCGGACAAATTTTTCCGACTTTATGACTTCTTACGTCACTCACACGTCGGTTTATTCTACGCTTACCATTATCTGGTTATCACTTATATTTCTTTGCAACCCTCTACCCGAGTTCTTTTACCTTAAGGTTTTTATCGCCCATAACCCCTTGCATAGGTTTATTAATATTTCGCGCTTTTTATTTATTCGGTTCGCGCTTACTTACATTAGCAAACGTTATTCTTTATTTATTTCGTTTGACTTGTTCGTGTGAGATTTTATCACTTATGGATGTCAAACTTCATTCTTTGTTCGACCCGTTCAACTTTAAAATAGTTGAACATAATTTATCAAAATTTCTATTTACATAATCTTGTCGTCTTTTAGTCATGACTCAAAACCCGAGTCTTTTGACTTTCCATCCGAGTTCCCGCTTCTCGGTCTACGCATGTGTTTAAATCCTTACCCAACAACCGGGTGTTTTACCGAAATCGTTATTATTGCAACCCTTTCGGTATGCATTAAGACTTCGCTTCAATTTATTTGGTCGTCTTAGTGAAATTCATCGCTTTTATTCGACCATGTCTTTTATTCTTTATGTGACCATCCTTGACGGCTTTATAATTTATGAGTGACGATTATCATCGCCATCCCTTCCTTACTACAACCAAGTTAACAACCTTGATTGTCTTTTCGTGTGGGCAACACCTTTGTTTTTATGACCCTGCGGGTCATCTATACTTTGGTTTTAGTTGCCCCTTTTGTCAACCATGGCTCTTTCGTCCAAAATTATTTATTTTCGTGAATTTTTTTCCTTAGGTCATTTATTTATGTCATCGTTTACATTAATCTTTGTCCCTTCTCTCAGGCTCATTATCCTAATGTAATACGCTTCCGTCACCCGGCTGTGCGTTTACATTATTATCAAGTATTTTGCTCATTTGATTCCTTTGGGTACTTTTAATTTATCCCACTCACCCCGTCCTTACTACATCAGATGTAAGTATGTCCATCATAAAAGTTTATGTTACCACGTGTTGACTACTTACTTGGCCAGAGTAAGCGATCAACACCTGATATGCATGACCTTTTATAATTTTCACGTTACACCCCATGTAAGTAACGCCTCTATTTAGTTTCCTTGGAAATAATATCCTGGATAGGTATTCTATTTAGGGTTTTCCAAGTTTTTAATTTATATATTCAACGGTCAGTCTCTATGTATTTGTTGCATATTACTATTCGTGCAATAAATTTAAAATGCGCACCTGGTAATGCTTGCCCTAACGGGCTTCTCTTGCCATTAGCCTTGTTCACGATCGCTACGCGATTTAGGTCCTTGGTGAGCATGTTCTACTTGTCGTACTTTGGACCGTTCCTCCATCAAATCCGCAATTTGTTAGACTCCCTCTATCTTTAGATGCGAGTGTTCTTCAACTAAAACATTTACAAGAGTTAATAATGTCAACTTCAATAATCACCCGTATTATAATACAAGGCTTTTCAACTATACGCGTCAACGCGCGTAATTTCGTCAACTATATTTTTCATTTAATTGAGGAAACGTGTATTACACGATAACCCTATGTGTTGTTCACAACACTTTAATCATGTTAACCGTTAATATACATGTACTTACCGGATTTGCGATCAAGCCTCGAACCGAACACTTTATTCTTTTAACCTTGAGCTCTGATTACCAACTTGTAAGACCCATCTTAAAATAACAGAATTTATAATATTTAACTCGCATTTATTACAAAAATGCGAGCTTACAAAAACTTTGTTGGGTTTACAATCATACATGATCAAAATATTTGAGTTATCATTCTAACTAGTTTAAACATTCAAATGCAATTCTTATTATTTACATAGTAATTTAAACAAAATAAATTAATGCGGAAGCTTGTTCGGTGTGTTCGGTTCTTGAAAGACGCTTGATCTTCATCCGGAAATCTTGTGAGCATTCACCTAATGCCAAAACCACATAAATTGTTAGTTTTGACAACTTTTAAATACGTAAAATCAAGTCCTACGACCCAAAAATGGAAATAAAAGAAAATTTCTGAAATATAGATCGGTCACGCCCCGCGACCGTTTTCGTCTAAGCTTTCACGGCCCGCGACAAGTGTCGCGTCACGCGACCAGTTTATTAATTCGTCGTCACGTAACGAGACGGCCTATTTTTCACAGCAGGTTTGTTTGTTTGAGCTGCAAATGCCCAGCTCCGAGTTTTAACCAAATTCTAACTTTAAAATTTCATAACTTTAGTTCTACATGTCCGTTTCGCGTGATTCTTTTTCCCACGCGACCGTAATTCGATTCTCCATCATATGGAGTTATAATTCAACATTCAAACTAATAAAATTCCAAATTTTTAAGCATTCGACTTATTATTCAAAATCAACATTTTGACCCGTTTGTATTTAAAGCCACCAACTAGTTTTTTTTAAACAACCAAATACATAAATCAATGTATTTAACTCAAGATCTCTAGCTCGGGTTTATAATTCTCATGAATTATGCTATTAGTACGCAAGCTATGCGCATAAATCCGTTTTTAGACATTCGACCCACGAATGTAATTACCTATAATTTTTATACATATCTAAGGACTACATAATCATAATACAAGTTTCTAAACAACCCCTAAGGGTCGTTTGCCTGACTTACCCCTCAAGGGCTTTTTGGTCAAATTTATGTCCATTTTACGGCGAGGGACCGTCACTATCTATTTGACCAAAAATTACACTTTTAACTATAAATTCAGTTAAGCGTACCTGGCTCGGGTTATAGAATTAACCCGTTTAAATACCTTTTGCTTTTAAACTTGCTAGTTTAAAGCAACGCAAGCCATAAATTAATTCCTGTGATAGCAAAACTCAACAAACGGTCATCAGTTATTGTTGTCAAATGGTATTAACATACCATTTGACCTGTTTAGTTGAAATGACCAATTGTTATTATGAGAGGATATCTAGTTACCATCTCGCCCTTTTTACCCATTCTGGTTTTCTCCTTGAACTCTTTTTTTACTTAAAGACTGTTTCTTGTCTTGTTTGACCCGTTATGACTTTCGCCATATGATATCTATTTGAATCTCTTTTCCCATCCGCCCACTCATGTCCGGATTACTTTTTTACCATTTTTCATGGTTTCTTACCATTTCTCCCTTGTTCCGACTCGCATTATTTACCGCCGGAACATCATATTTCAATTACTTAATAAAGTTCATATAAAATACTTGCAAATAAGTATTTCGTAAATAATATAAAGGGGTGTAAGCTTACTTACCTTGCATCCGAAAAACGCTTTTCCTTCACACTTTATTCGTTTGACCCGCTTCCTTTCCAAGCCTCCACCTAGCTTGTCAAGCGTCAAACTATAATCATAATTCGTATGACGGTTAGATTAGTCATTATCACATACGACCATTCCATCTTACGAATTCTATGTCGAATCTACTATTCGACTTCATCATTGGTCGATATGACTTATAAAAGTCATTTACCCTTAATCATACAAAATGAAAATTTGCTGTCAGTAACTCACTTAGGCAAGTTCATATCACTGAAAATATGTTGTTTTTGGTGACCTGTTTAACCTGTTTACAAGTCTTCAAAAATTATGATTTTTTTATGTGACGTACCTCTCGGAGGGTTAGGCCTTGTGTTAGAATTTCAAGATCTAACTCTTTACCAAAAATTCGTAAAAATTCATTTACTAAGCTGCAATCAAATTCGTCACTTCTGACTGCAGCTTACAAAAAAAATTCATTTAAAATTCCTCGTTTATCCGATTGACGAAATTCCAATTGGAGATTTTTGTAATCACTTAAAATATCCACAGTAAAAATTTGAGATCATAACTAAATTCCTAAATTGAGTTATGACATTCGTAATGGGCTGCAAATTCTGCCAGAAAACGCAGCTTGAACCTTCGATACGGAAAAATTCATAAAATGCTCAATTTCCTTCGAAAAAATGCAATTCCAATGGGGGTTTTAAAGATATTTTCTGGAATTACATTTTAGACTTAAAAAACACATGTTCTTGTCACGTTTTGTCCATGTTACAGCCAATACAAGTCGGCTGTAAATTCTAATCAGAAGCTGTTTGAATTCAACTTTCAATTAAAACATGTTTATGACATTATAACATTATTTTTTTGCAATCAAAACCCTAAAAACATCACATACACGAAATTAGCATCAACAAATCAGAATTTATTTTATGGAACTCAAATTACACTAGAATAATAATCATAATCCTAGTGTTTGACATGTTTCTACAAAACCCGCTAAGCACTTATATTGGTGATTATGGATTTTCATAGTGATGAACATAATTGAACAAACTAATGACTAGGGTATATTCATAGATATGATTTCAACCCAAATTCACCCAAATAACTATCATGCAAGATCAATTTCGAATCATAAGTGTTCATCCAGAATTTTAGATTGAACCAAATAGTGAAATTTTTACATACCTTATGATCCCTTTACTGAGGAGATCACTAATCTATGCTTGGATTTCGATTTGGAATCGATTTGAGCCTTCAATTTGATCAATTAGCAAGAACTAGGGTTTGGAGGTGAGTTTGGTCGCCCTCCTGTGTTTTGTTCGATCCAGACACACACAAGTGTGTGTTTGGAATTTCAATTTTTTGTTTTAATTAAAACTAGTTTAACTTTTAACACCTTTAGCCCCTCTAATTCACCCAAGTTACATAGAGTGTATTTTAACCAACTTCTTTATTACTACAAGACTTATAATTAACTAGGTTATTTATTTCCTAGTTATTTTATCTTGTTCATAACCGATGTTTAATAAATATATGACACCTATATATTTTTCGAGTTTTACCTAACCCGTTTCACTTTAAGTCTCGTTACCTCGGTCCTTTTATATACTTTGTTTTCTCAAAGTATTTATCCTCCTTTTTATTAATATTAGATTTGTTTATTAAATCCTAATATTTACCGGGTAAATTTTCACCGCTAACGGTATTTTACCCGTCGTCAATATTAACGTGGTTCGATTACCGAACCCGTTTTTAGGGTGTTACAGTTTGTGAGTAATAACATCCTTAGATATACCTATCGTGTCTTCATGTTTCCAAGCAAAGGTAGACTTTCGTCTTTTCAAGAAGGATATTAAATCCTGCTCAACTGTCTAGGATCCCGGATCCCATAAAAATTTTGGATTCAGGATCCTCTGGGTTCAACAGAATATCCTTGACATCTTGCTCTCTTGCCTCCATGACGTCTTTCTCCTTGGAAGCTGGCTTTATTGAAGAAGTGTAACAATTCTTTGCCTCCTGCTGATCACTTTCTATCTTCACCACATCCCATAGAGTTGGGAGCTTGACACATCGATGATATGTTGAGGGGACTGCCTTCGTATCGTGTATCCATGGCCTGCCAAGGATAACATTACAGCAAGATAAGCAATCAATAACATAGAATTTTTGAACAGAATTCACTCCCTCTATATAAATAGGAAATTTGATGTCCTCCAATGTAATCTTTGTCTCTCCACTGAATCCCACAAGGACAGATGATCTTGGGAGAATTTCAGATTCAAGGATGTTCATTCTTTTGAGGACATCCAGCTGGATTATGTTCACTGAGCTTCCCCCATCAATGAGAATCTTGCGAACAAAATGGTTAGATATAAATAATGTAATAACCAAACCGTCATGATGAGGATCCTGTATGTTCACACGATCATCCTCATCAAAGGATACGACTTTTTCCTGGGTAAGAATGGAAGTTCGAACAGTTATGTCCCCATTCTCCATATTTGTTTCTTTTACATGTCTTTTAGCTGCTGAGAACCTCCGGAGATGAAATGGATGATTTGGGCATCAGCTGGTGGAGGAGAAGCTTTTTCATGAACTTTCTCAGAATCCTGGATCCTTGACTTTTTCCTTCCAAGCAATTCCTTAAAGTATCCTTTGCTCAAAAGATAACCTATCTCCTTCCTTAATGTTATGCACTCATCTGTGAGATGACCAAAATCCTCATGGTAAGCACACCATTTCGATTTGTCTTTGGTAGCAGGCGGTTTGTCATTCTTCCTTGGCCACCTAGCCTTGTCACCTAAATTCTGCATAGCAAGAATTAGTTCACTATTATCAGCAGAAAAACAATAGTAAGAAATAGGAGGATAATCCTCACCATCTTCCTCTTGTTCCACAGCATGCACATTCTGGTTTTCATGCTTGGAGTATTACTTGGATAAGTTATTCTTGAAATAGTATCCTTGTTTCTCTTGCTTTGAGGATCCTTTTGTCATCCTCTAAACGGATGAACCTAAGGGACCTGTTCCTTACCTCATCTAGGTTCCTTTCAGGAATGGGGTTAATCTCCATTCTCTCCCTGTATTGAGCTACATGCTCTTCTGGATCAGTTGTGCCATCATAGAGCTTCATATTTGGTGTTTGAAACCTCTTCGGTATCTCTGCATCACATATAGGTGGTGCAAAGCGTGACACTCTGTGACTCTCATCTGGGATCTCAGTAATGGGTTTAACCACTCCCGGGAAACTGGATAACATATCCTCGAGTTTTTGCAACTCCTTTGTCATAGCTTGGTTGATCCTTGGTTCCTGCATGAGATCATGGTTAGTATTATAAGATGTATTGAAAGTGTTACCTCCCGATTGATTCGAGACTGGGATTCCAGATGTGAATCCAAAATGAGGCAATTATGGTGCAACGGTGGGATCATATGAAGCGATAGTCTGCATGGGAATGAAGTCTCCCACATGAATCTCTGAACTTATAGGTTGTTGACTCCCTAAGGATCCTTGATCCTGGAAGATGTTGGATCCAAGATACATCGGTGCTGAAGGCCTTGGAGGATATTCCATGGATCCTTGAACCTACGACGAGGATCCTTGACACTAAGGGTAGGATCATTGATCTGAAAGCGTCCCCATGTATCCTCCCGAACTAAATAAGGATCCTTGATGCTGAGATGAGGATCCTTGAGGCTGAAAAGAGGATCCTTGAGGCTGGAAGTAGGATCCTTGAGGCTGCTCTGACTCCAGTTATCCTTGCCGAAGGATAGAGGATCCTTGAATATGGACACTTGATCCTTTGGAAAACTGGATTGTTGATGATGGAGTAGTAAAATCCAACAACCTGGGCATCAATGGGGAGTGATCCTCTGCTGATTTTTTCAATTTCTTGATTTCATCAATTTCGCGAAGGATCCTGCCATTAGTTTCGTCCTGCTGTTGCATGTATCATGTCATCTGCAAAATCAAAGTATAAAGATCAATGTTAGTAGGTGTAGAGGAAGAAACAACAATTGGTTTTGTGAAAACAGGGGTTGTCTTCTTCGGAGCATTCTCAGCATTCTTCTGGAATGCACGAGAAATAGGGGGCAAAGGTGGAATGCCCTGTGATGAGGTAACCGCCGACATGGAACTTGAAGTGGTTTTCGCATGAGAATCCATGTAGTTGAAGGTAATGAACCAAAATGAACAAAATTTCTCAGAATTGAAGCACCAATTGCCCCACGGTGGGCACCAAACTGTTTTGGTCAAAAAACACACAAGGATAATGTAACCAAATCTGATTTTTGTGAGGTAAGATGCTTGGTTAATTGAACAAATGTATGAACGAATAGAAAATGAAATCAACGATGAACACCGAGATTTATACGAGGAAAAAGCCCTTGATCTTTAGAAGATCTCCGGCATAAAAAACCTCGGGTGATGGAAACTACCGATCACCAACTATATTGCATAAAAAGATTACAACTGTTTTGGTCAAAAATCAGACGAGGATAATGCAACCAAACTCTCAGTTACGGGGTATGATGCTTGAATTGGTAAACAACAATGAGGATCACTATGAAATGAATTGCACAGGGGACACAAAGATTTATACGAGGAAAAAGCCCTTGATCAATGTATGATCTCTGGCATAAAAAACCTCGGGTGATGGAAACTACCGATCACCAACTCAAATTAAACAATAATCCTTTTACAACTTCGGATGATAGCGAGCTAAGTACAAGGATCACTATGGTGTATCGTGTAGAAATGTATGAAAAATGCTAAGTGTTTTGCCGAGAGCTGGTGAGTGCAGTTGTACGAGTGTGTGTAGCCAAAAAATAGCCAAGTGTTGTCTAATTAGCTCGCTACCCCTTTTAAATTTAGTAAAATATCTAAATAACTAACTGTTTTGGTCAAAAATCAGACGAGGATAATGCAACCAAACTCTCTGTTACGGGGTATGATGCTCGAATTGGTAAACAACAATGAGGATCACTATGAAATGAATTGCACAGGGGACACAAAGATTTATACGAGGAAAAATCCCTTGATCAATGTATGATCTCCGGCATAAAAAACCCCGGGTGATGGAAACTACTGATCACCAACTCAAATTAAACAATAATCCTTTTACAACTTCGGTTGATAGCGAGCTAAGTACAAGGATCACTATGGTGTATCGTGTAGAAATGTATGAAAAATGCTAAGTGTTTTGCCGAGAGCTGGTGAGTGTAGTTGTACGAGTGTGTGTAGCCAAAAAATAGCCAAGTGTTGTCTAATTAGCTCGCTACCCCTTTTAAATTTAGTAAAATATCTAAATAACTAACTATCCGCAATTCATGCCTTCTCCCCACGATCTCCATAACGTTCACCATGGTCAAGCACGTGCGGAATAAGCGTGGAATATTCTCCAGGAACGTTACCAAGACTAAGTCCAAGCTGGTATTCCTGCAAAACAATATCGAATTCAAAGCAGACAATCATTAGTATAAGGATCCTTAGGATGATCCATAATCCTGATCCTGAAGCACTTCTGAGGATCACTAACTGACACAGAAGTAAGGATCACCAAACAGGATAACAATTGAGGATCACGGGTCATTAAGAAATCCTCCCCTAACAATTGCCCCCAAAATATAAGGAGTAATATTGTAAATAAACGAGTTGTATTTTGTTGATCTTATCCGCAACAGACTAACGGATAACTAGCCGTTGCAAACCTGACGTCACTGAAGTGACAATCCTGCAAATCATCACTATAAATAGGAGTTAGAGATAGGATCAATTTGCATTTAAATCCAAGAGAAACTCCCTATAAATTCTCAGCCGAAGATCAATCAGGTATCTCTTTTCCTATTTCTCCTTCTCTTACTCTGTTTTTCTTTCTTTACCAACATCACGTTAAGAATGATGCTCCGGTCCTCCCCCGCCAAGAATCACCAGAAGGATAGCCCCTTGAAGAGTCAAGGGATCATCAAAGACTCAGCGAATGAGAGGTGTTGCTTTACTGATCCACAAGTAGATAAGATCTGGTACAGCTTTCCGGCGAACACCTTTTTCAAACCCTTCGATCCCACTGTTCTGAGCGACTACATTTCTGAGGCATGGGTTGCCTTTCCGGTTACCCCATTCACCATAGGATACACCTATCCTTTTCTAGATTTTACCCAATCCTTTTTCTCCCTTACCGGCATCTTCTACATCCAAGCTATGCCGATGATCTGGAGGGTCTTATATACCCTTGAAAGGATCATAGAGCAGGAAGGGATTGATTTAGGAATGTCGGAACTGGCAGAGATGTATGATCTCACGACGTTTGGATCCCACCGATATCTGTTTAAGCGAAAACCCGGTGAAGAACATCCCATTTTTAAAGCCACCAAGAACGATACAAACTGGAAACGACGCTTTTTCTTTGTTAGAAGGGATACCATTCCAAACGGAAAGGATCTACCAAGGAAGTGGTCCACCCATGGTAGGACAGAGGATCCTGAGAAGGATCACCAGGTAATCTTGCTCTTGTGATAGGATCACTAACCCCCTTTTGTTTTATGTTATGCAGCTGTCACTGTTTCACACCTCATACCGTCTCCTGATACTAAGGAAAGGCTTGCTGTTTTTTGAAGACTCGGTCCTGAAACAAGATCATTCAAGACAATCACCCAGGATTCTCAAGAGGTATCCTCAGGCTCAGTCACCATGTCAAGTAAGTATCCTGCTTTTTATATAGTTAAAGATTTAAATAAATAGTTAAATAGAAATAGGATAAGGATACTTATCTTGCTTTGAATGTGTAGGTGCCGGAAAAGCTTCCAAGCCTGCCTCCCAGTTCAACATGGCCGACCTTGACACTGTTCGATCCAGAAAGAAGATGGCCATTGCCAGCCCTAGTGTCTCCATCCCCAAGGCACCCACTAAAGGAAGGGGTGGCAAGAAGAGGAAAAACTATGAGATAGAGGACCTACAAGGCCTGCCACTGACCCGCCACCAGTTCCTTGAATACTTCAATGACGTGAGGATCACCAATTCTGCCTAGGTATCCTACTTATTTGAGGATCACCTGATCTTGAACTGCTTTGTCTTTTTTGCAGAAATTTGCTAAGATTGAAGACTACGTGGGGAGCGTTGAGGAGCTGGATAAGAAGATTGCTGACCTCCAACAAGTTGCAGTGCTCAAGGATCTTAAGATTGCTGATCTCGAAAAAGCCCTTCAAGACGCCAAGACTAAGACAACTAAAATCTTGATCGACATCGACTACGAGAAGTATGATCTCATAGAAGGTGCAAAGGTCTCCGCTGCCATCACAATGTACAAGACAAAACTGAAGATGGCCCAGGAGGCTCAAGATCCTAACTTCGACAGAAGCAGCTGGGATGTTGAGGGCTGGAAGGCGAGGTTAGCTGATCTGGAAGATGATGAGGAGGCTGAGGAGGTTTTGGCGATCGAGGTTGGAGGCAGTGCGAAGGATCAGGTGAAGGATACCGAAGCTGGAGGGGATGAAGATGCAGCGAAGGTGTAGGCTGCATGATTGGGCAATGATGGACATTCCTAGACGTAGCCGGAGCCCAATTTTTTAAATTCGGTAGTAGTTTATTTTGTGGTTGTGCTGTTTTAAAACAATGATGGTCTGTATTTGAACAATAGTTTTAGGATTAAGGATCTAGGATCCTTTGGATAATAGGTAGGATTACAAATGGTGGAGGGATCCTCTGTTTGGGGGATGAAGCCATTGTGATCCTGCCGCCTTTTGATTTCCTGCACTTGCTATAACCGCATAAACAATGGACACCCGTTGCCAACCCATGTGGACGGGCCACGTTTTGCTGGTAGAAACGTGGGTTGGCAATTTTGACAACCTTCGACAGTTAAACCTTTGTTAATAAAATAACTTTAATCGTTTTTGGCTTATCTTATGTTGTTATCCTTGTTTTAATTTTCAATTGTTTTGATGTACACTTGTCTGAGTAAGAAAAGTTGAACAAATTAGATAAAAAATTTAGGATATGATCCAGGATCAAATATCCTATAGTTGAAAAATTCCAAAAAGTGGTATATTTTAAGGATCATGAGTTTAGTTGTCAAAGTATTAGGGTTATTCAAATAATCAATGAATAAAATCAAAATAGTTAAGGATCATACCTGAGGATCCAAGTTAGGATCCTAACCCTTAATACTATAACCAGGATAACCATAGGACAAACCTTAGTAAGAGGTAAGGATCAAGGATCCTTGGTTGTTTAACTTCGAAAACCTGAAATAGAACATAACTTGGGACTAAGCCATTATAAGATAAAAGTTAGCAACTGGGGACAAGCCCAAAGGATAACTGGGGACAAGCCCAAGGATAACTGGGGACAAGCCCAAGGATAACTGGGGACAAGCCCAAGGATCGTGTGTGAACTGGAGTATGGCCCTAACTGGCGACTATCCAAACTTAGTGGCATGAAAATGCCAAAACCTTAGCTAACGTGAAAACGTTAGAAACCTTAAGAACGGATGTATGGTACGTCTACCATTATACGTAGGATCCTAGGTATAGCCAGTACAATTGAATTATCAGCCCCTAAAACGAGTACTGGTCCCACTGCCATGAACTATACCAGGATCATCGTGCGTTACTGGCGGAACTAGGGTCAAGCCCAAATAACCGGTTCCTTTTGTGGATAATCATCCTTTTGCTAAGAGTACCTGAACCTTCAAAACTCAAAATCACATGAAAGGGGGATAAAGGATGCAGGATCCTTATCCTTATGTGAGAAAGTAAGGAAATGAAATAGTTTATGATTAGAATGTTACCAAAATGAGGATCATCTGTGCTTTAAGGATCCTTTAAGGATATTTATCATGTGAGGATCATGGATCCTTATCACATGAAGTATTTCTTCAAATGGACAGCATTCCAGGCTCTAGGTAGCAAATCACCTTCCATTGTTAGCAATCGATATGCCCCCTTTCCTGTCTCAGCTTCAATCAAGTAAGGTCCTTCCCATTTTGGTGCCAACTTTCCATCGGCAGGATTGGTGGTATTCTGAAATGCTTTCCTTAGTACCATATCACCAACTTGGAATTTCCTGATCCTGATATTTTTGTTGTAGGCTCCAGCCATTCTTTGCTGATAACTGGCCATTCTTATCCTTGCCAAATCTCTGATTTCTTCTATAGTATCCAGGTCTTGAACCAAGTTCTCATCATTTTCCTCAGGATCACGAATACTTGTTCTAGCAGTTGGAACCACCATTTTCTGTAGGGATCACTGATTCTGCCCCAAATACCAAAGAGAATGGAGTTTGGCCTGTAGCATTCTTAGGAGTTGTCCTATCAGCCCAAAGCACATAAGGTAGTTCTTCTGCCCATTTCCATTTCTTGGATCCAAGCTTGTTCTTCAAATTGTTGATGATGATCTTATTGGAGGATTCTGCCTGACCATTAGCTTGTGGGTGGACTGGTGTTGATGTTATCATCTTAATCCCCCAGCTGTCACAAAAGTTAGTAGTTCTGCCCCCAATGAATTGGGAACCATTATCACATATAATTTCAGAAGGAATACCAAATCTAGTTATAATATTTCTTTTAATGAAGGATATAACTTCCTTTTCTCTGACTTGGGCAAAAGCTTCAGCCTCTATCCACTTGGAGAAGTAATCAGTCATAGCAAGCATGAACACTTTTCCACCAGGTGCCTTAGGGAGCTTACCAACTATATCCATGCCCCATCTCATAAATGGCCAAGTGGAGGATATAGGATGCAATAATTCAGCTGGTTGATGAAGGATATTGCTGTGTCTCTGACAAGGATCACATTTCTTAGCATACTCCACAGCATCTCTCTTCATAGTTGGCCAATAGTATCCTGTCCTCAGGATCCTTGAGAATAATGCCCTGCTCCCAGTGTGGTTTCCACAATCTCCTTCATGGAAGTCTTTTAAAACTTCTTGGTTTTCAGGATCCTCAATGCATCTTAAATATGGTCCTGCAAGAGATCGTTTATATAACATATTATTTAAAATTGTGAATTGAGATACCTTAATTTTGAAAGCCCTAGGGTTTTCTCCTGTAGGAATCTCTCCATGTTGTATGTATCTCATGATTGGAAGGATCCATGATCCTGAATGAGATTGATTATCATCACTAGGGATGATTGCAGAATCCTCTCCTATCTCCATAGCCACATGATCCTCGATAGTCGGGGTCAGGATATGGATAATAGGGATCTTGATATCCTCCGGGATCTTCAAGGATGATCCTAAATTGGCTAATGCATCTGCCTCTGCATTCTCTTCCCTTGGTACCTGTGTCAAACTAAAGGATACAAAAGAGAGTGCCAATTCTTTGACTATCTCCAAATATTTGATTAGCTTTTCACCTTTAACAGCATAGGATCCATTAAAGTGATTAGTGATTAACAAAGAATCTACATGTACCTCAAGATACCTGATCCTCATATGCTTAGCAATTTGCAAGCCAGCTATCAAGGCTTCATATTCAGCCTCATTATTAGTGGTTTGGAACTCACAAGCTATAGAGTGGGGTATTATGTCCCCCTGTGGCGATTTTAGTAGTATTCCAAGCCCTGTTCCTTTGACGTTTGAGGATCCATCAGTATAGAGTATCCAAGGATCCTTGGTCTCCTCTAGCTGCTGAACTTCTAACTCAGCTTCCTTTTGCAAATCACTACTGAAATCTGCCACAAAGTCGGCTAATGCTTGGGATTTAATGGCTGTCCTGGGCTCATATCTTATATCATATGCACTAAGCTTCACTGCCCACTTAGCCATCCTTCCTGACATTTCAGGTTTCCTGAGGACATTCTTAATTGGAAAATTAGTTTTGATGATAATGGCATGAGTTTCAAAATAATGTCTCAATTTAGTAGATGCCATAATTAATGCAAGGATAAGTTTTTCTAAGTGTGAATACCTGGATTCAGCATCAAGTAAACTCTTACTTACATAATAGACAGGATGTTGTGTACCTTCGTGATCCTTAACAAGGATGGCACTTACTGCTTTTGAGGATACCGCGAGATATAAGGATAACACATCTCCTTTTTCTGGTTTCATCAAGGCCGGGGCCGAGGATAGGTAATCCTTAAGAGCTCTTAAGGCACTTTCATGCTTCTCAGTCCACACGGATTTCTTGTTCTTCCTTAGGATATCATAGAATTCCTTGCACTTTTCTGAGGATTTGGATATGAATCTGTTTAAAGCTGCAATCCTGCCTGTTAACCTCTGAACATCCTTAGCATTGGCAGGGGACTTGATGTTCACTATAGCTTTGATTTGTTCTGGACTGGCTTCAATGCCTCTCTTTGTCACCATATATCCTAAGAATTTACCTGCTTTAACACCAAAGTGACATTTTGAAGGATTAAGTTTCATGTTATATTTGTCAAGGATATTGAATGCTTCCTCCAAGTCTCTTAGGTGATCCTTAGCCTTTTTTGATTTTACCACCATATCGTCCATGTAAACCTCCATAGTTTGTCCAATCTGATCCTTGAACATCATATTCACTAGCCTTTGATAAGTTGCACCTGCATTTCTTAGTCCGAATGGCATAGCAATATAACAGTATATACCAGTTGGAGTCATAAAGGCTGTATCCTCTTGATCGGATGGTTCCATCTGAATTTGTTGAAATCCAGATGAAGCATCCATAAAAGTTAACAGTTCATGACCCGCAGTTGCATCCACCATGGAGTCAATGTGGGGTAATGGGAAAGGATCCTTGGGACATGCCTTATTTAAATCGGTGAAATCGACACATGCCCTCCACTTTCCGTTTTTCTTTTGAACAACAACCACATTGGCCAACCATCTTGGATACTTGACCTCTCTAATCATACCTGCTCGGAGTAATTTCTCTACCTCCTCCTGGATAATGGCATTTCTTTCTGGTGCAAATTTCCTCCTCTTTTGATGGATTGGTTTGAAGGACCTATCAATGCCAAGTTTGTGAGTGATTATATCTTTAGATATACCTGTCATGTCTTCGTGTTTCCATGCAAAGGTAGTCTTTCTCCTTTTGAGGAAGGATATGAGGTCTTCCTTTATTTCGCCAAGGATCCCTGATCCTATATAAACTTTAGATTTAGGATCATCAGGATCCATAAGGATTTCTACTACATCCTGTTCTCTTGCCTCCAAGACATCCCTTGGAGGACGCTTTAATTGCTATTGCTCCCTTGACTTTGATGCTGGTTTCATTGATGCGGTGTAGCAGTTCTTAGCCTCTTGCTGATCACTATCAATCTTCACTATTCCTCAAGGACTAGGAAGCTTCACACATTGATGATAAGTGGATGGGACTGCCTTCATGTCATGTATCCAAGGCCTGCCAAGGATAACATTACAACAAGATAAACAGTCAATAACACAAAACTTTTGGTAAGAATGTAGGCCTTCGATATAGATTGGGAGTTTAATGTCCCCAAGAGTATTCTTAGTCTCGCCACTGAATCCCACGAGCACAGAGGATCTTGGTGTGATATCGGATTCTGGAATATTCATCTTCTTGAGGACATCAAGCTGGATAATGTTCACAAAGCTTCCTCCGTCTATAAGGATCCTGCGAACAAAATGGTTAGAAATAAAAAGAGTGATAACCAAACCATCGTGATGAGGATCCTGAATGTTAACACGATCATCCTAATCAAAAGTTATAACTTTTCCTTCGGAGACACTGGATGTTCGAATGGGTCTATCTCCATTATCCATCTTGGTTTCCTTTGCATGTCTTTTAACTGCAGAGAAAGATGTTCCACAAATGTCTGATCCTCCAGAAATAAAGTTTATAACTTGTGCATCTGCTGGAGGGGCTGGTGCTTTCTCTGGGATCCTGAGTCCTTGACTTCTTTCTCCCCAATAATTCTTTCAAGTGCCCCTTGCTCAACAAGTATCCAATTTCTTTTCTCAGTGCGATGCATTCTTCTGTGAGATGCCCAAAATCTTCATGATATGCGCACCACTTTGACTTATCTTTAGTTGCAGCTGGTCTGTCATTTTTCCTGGGCCATTGATGCGCGTTTAAGTGTCGTATATATTAGGTGTATATTTTAAGCCCTTTTAACACTTATTTTAGCCAAGTTTTAAATTTATAAAACACGATATTTTACTAACACTAAACACACATATGGGCAAGTGCACCCATCGTGAGCGTAGTATAGCGTTGGTAAGATACCGAGGTCGTTCAAGGACACAAGAGCTTTTAGTACCGGTTTATCCTCAACGTCTAATCAAAATAAAAAGTTTTAGAAAAATGTTTTAAACTAAGAAAAGTAAAAACTAACTAAAATGCTGAAAATAAAAACAGATAGACAAGATGAATCACTTGGTTCCGACTCGTATCTAGTATAACCTTTGATTATTTCCGCACTTTTGCACATAATTAAGAGATTATCTTAGTTATTGTAGTAGGCCCCTCTTTTGAAGGTGACGTTACCCTCACCCCAGTAGTTTGAGTCAGCAAGGAAACAATCCTAAAAGGGTGGATTATTGGAAGATAATGAATTAAGTTATTAATGCATTATTGTGGTAGGCCCCGCTTTTGGCGGTGACGTTACCCTCGGCTAAGTAGTCTGATTCAGCAGGGATACAGTCCTAAATAGCCGGGTTATAGTATTAATAGTAGTTAACTTATGAGGGGATCAAAGAGTTTGGACCCCCGCCATCCAATACCGTGAAGCATTGAAGGAGGTCCTACTAAATTTGACCCAGGTCCATTGCAGGACCTCTAAACACTGAACAATGGCAAAACCTTTACCAAACCGTTCCCTTAACCCCCGACCAGGTAGCCAACATACCTCCATATAGACCGTGGAGATATGAATGGTGAAAATCCTTTATTTTATATAGACAGTAAAATAATGCCAAGACACCACAGACAAACGATAAGGAAAGATCACCTTCAACATAAGTAACTAGTTATTAAAGTCATTAATACAAAACCAAATAAAAAGTGCAAAAGATTAGAAATAAAAAGTATTATACTAGACACTTTGTCTTCACCAAGTGATTTAAGAGACTTAGGCAAACATGGCCTTGATTGTCAAGAACTCTTACGATCAATCTTGGATCCCGAGATGACTCACACACTCTATGATGGACAATGGATGATGGTGGTGGATGATGGTGTTGTGATGGTGGTGGGTGGTGGATGAAGTGTGAGAGAGGTGGTGTGCCAAGGGATGAGTTGAAATGAATCCAAGCACTCCTATTTATAGGCTGAACAGAGAGCTGGGCACGGCCCCGTGTCCGCTGGGCACGGCCCCGTGCCTGTCTGACACTCTCTCTCCTCATTAATTGTAATTCGCAATTACAATAAATGCGCCTGCTGTACTTTCGACACGCCCCCGTGTCCGCTGGGCACGGCCCGTGGTGGGCAATAGAAGCTTCTATAGGTTTGTCTTTTCTGCTGCTTCTTGGGCACGGCCCCGTGCTGGCTGAGCACGGGGCGTGTTCAGTCTTCTGACTTCTCTATTTTGCTTTGGAAGGTGCCGTTGAGGGGTCGGGCAGTCCACTAATGTTCCTTTCCTTGTATTTATGTTGGAATTAGCTCTCTTTTTGCTTCTTTTGTGTTTTTGAGCTCATTTAATCCTGAAAATACAAAAGGAAGACAAAAACACTCTTTTTCCGATATTAGTACTTAAAAAGGGTTAGTTTTATGCCTTATTTGATGTAATTTATATGTTGCATTTTACACACATCAAATACCCCCACACTTGAACTTTTGCTTGTCCTCAAGCAAAACTCTTTAATATGTGGCTTACACTCCCAAATGGAATGGGTAGAAGAGAAGGTTTTGGGCTTGTCGTAGAGTGTCGGGATATCCAAGATCTTTTTGGGTTTTATTTTTATTTATTTACACTCCTATTCGTAATGATTTATTTAGAACTTTTCATAGGAGAAATTACTTATTTGGGCATAACATGCCTTTTTTAAAATTCCATTTATATACAAGTTCACATACCTTACGGGAGAAATCACTCACACTCGGCCGAAGGTGTATTTTTAGTGAATCACTCGAGAGCGGCATGGAACTTATTCCTACCATAGGCTTGCCAAGCAATCAATCCTCCTCCTTTTTAACTTTTATACCTTTGTAAATATCAAGAGGACTTTGTGGGTTAAGGGTTAGGCTTGGGTTAAAGGTAGGTGGTTGGGATAGTGGTTAGTGGTTAGTAGAAAAAGGGCGAAAAACGTAACAAGTGTCGGTTTTCGTAGAACTTTCTATTTTTGCAACTTTTTATTTTGATGAAGCTTTTATTCAAACAAAGTTATTTTTGATGAACTTGTTTGTTTATTTTCTTTTTGCTTCATCATCAACACATTTTTTTTTTTACGAAAAACCGAACTTGTTACTAAAACAAAGGGTTAAAAATGAAAAAGGTTTTGGTGGGTAAAAGGGTTTTTGGTTTGGGTGATGAAATGAAAAGGTTTAGGCTCAAAGGGGCTAACTAGGGGGATTTTTTTGGGTAGGTGGTAAAAGAAAAAGAAAAATAATGGTGTAGAAATAAAAATGGGTTAGTCCTAATGCCTCCATCATTTACTTACTCGGGTTTAAGTTGATAAGGACCGGGAATGTATCGTCATGGCAAGTTCTAGAGTCGTAAGAACCAAGCGGCTATTCACACAAGAAACGAAAAATGAGCATTTAGTTTTAATGATATGTAATTTTGCTCAATAAAGGCTCAAAACTCACTTTTTGTGGGAATGGGTTTTTATGTGATCAAGTATATATAATAAAATTTTAACTAAGTTTGCCATGCCTTTTCATAATTTTCTTATGTTGGTTCTTTTTATCACTACGCTATCGGTTGTAAATTTGTAAAAATATAACCTTTTTGAGAACTTGAATTTCCCGAATTAAACCTAGACAAGTAAGAAAAAATGAAATTTTTGAAAAAATTTGGGGTGATTGGCGGTTCCAATAGAGTTTTGTGTAAGGCTTGTATTTAGGACTTGCAAAATTCAAGGCTTTAGCACCCCCCCCCCCCCACACTTAATTTACACATTGTCCTCAATGTGTCCCAAAAATAAATTTTTAGGTTGATTAGATGTGTAAAATAATTTTAAAAAGCAAAAATTTTGTGATACTGGGCGTTGAACACGGCCCCGTGTTATCCGAGCACGGCCCCGTGTTCAAGTGCCAGTAACAAAATTAAAACAAGAGAAACAGAAGTCTGGACACGGGGGCGTGTTGGGTGAACACGGCCCGTGTCCAGTTACCTGAACTGGGCGTTTTCTGCAGGTGGTTCAGCACGGGGCCGTGTTGGTTGGGCACGGCCCGTGTTGAACCTTCTGAAATGGAGAGAATTGTCGGGTTGCCTTGTTCTTGTGCATGGGGTCATTTTTCTCGTTCCCCTTTTCATCCTTTACCACCATGAGTGTGTTTTATTCATTACAAACCATCCAAACCTTAAAACCATCATTTCATTTCATCATAGAGAGAACTTACATAGTCCTAAATTAAACTAGATAAAACAAGGAAATAATAAACCATGGAGTCCTAGCCTTTACTTTATTTTAATTAGCAAAATCTCCAAGAAGTAATTAATCTTGGTTAAACAAGGCCTTTTTGAACTCCATCTTCCGCGTGCGGTTCTCCTCAAATGTCGGCGAGCCATTCTTCCACCTCCCTTGGAAGGAGAAAAGAAGGCTCATTGGCATTAGTTTGAGGAGTTTCAACTTCCACCGGGATCTCTTGTTGGTGTTCCACGGGAGGTTCCGCCGGAAAGTCTTCCCACCCGGTAGGGTTGTTGATTCCGAGTGCCAGGTTCCAATCCTGCTGAGGAAGGACTGGTTCCATTGGGGGTGCTACAAGAATATTTAACCTCTAGTGCAAGAGGTTAATTTCTTGGAAGCTGCTTTCAAGTCCCATCGTAAGATCGTTAATACGGTCGATTAGGACCTCCTCTACTGAAGTCATTTCGTCGAGAGCCTCCCTTAATGCTATCACATAGTGCACAAGTGTAGCTTCAATGGAGGGTCTTCTTCCTCTTCGGCTGTTTGACGAATGCACAGAAGATGTTTCGCTGTTTTCACTTGACATTCTATGAAAAATAAACTGAAAAAGTTTATTTAAATGAAACAGTTACCGGACACGGCCCCGTGCTCAATGAGCACGGCCCCGTGTTCATCTTTCTGCAGAATTTTGGAGCAAGGAAACTTGGATTTTTAAGTTATTTTCTGAACTTGTGGGGTCTTTTTAGTTGATAATAACTTAAAACAATGTTACATAACATGTTTTTACCAAGATTCCTTGAACAAAACTCATTAATCCCTATCACAAAGTTTGAAGAATTCAAACTTTTAATGGTAGTTCTTTGAAGAAAGATGGACAAGAAGGAAATGGCTAAAAGAGGAAAGGACAAGATGGGTTGTTGGAACCTTCTTTTAGACTTACCTAGGATAGTTTGAGAGAAGATTCCTGCAAATCTCTGCCCCAAGTTGGTCCAAATGTGCAGAATTCTTGGCTGCATTTATAGAAAACGACAGCATCCGGGACACGGCCCCGTGCCCAGTGGACACGGCCCCGTGTGCAGGTGGAGTTCTGACACAGTTTGTCCGTATTCTGACGTACTGATCAGAATGGAATCTTTTGATGGACACGGGGGCGTGTTGGCTGGACACGGCCCCGTGTCGAGGGACTGTTTTATGAAGTTGTCTAGTTTTTTAAGGAACTTGTTAGTATCGGGTGGCTCCTGACTGGTTGGAACAACCCCAAAGTGCCTAAGATACCTTAATTGTCCTAGACTAAGGCGAGAACGCAAGAGGTTGTCGGTGAGGGTAATTCCTATTTTCATTCTAGGTGGACAAGTCCAACCCTTTCCCGGGCTCTCGTTAAAGAAGGTGTATGCCGAATCGCTCAGGTCTATGTATGCACCGAACGAAGTCGATGGAGAGTCCTTCACGGCACAATCGACACAGGGATGACTATCTTCCAAGTCTTTGCTAGGTACTAAGGCATTTTCGGGAGCAACGAGGTTGTTGGAATGCGGTTCCAGCATTTCGTCATGGTCATCGTCTTGTGGTGGGTTAATAAAATCCTTCCTAAGCTCTTTTAACCAATTCAAAATTAGCTTTTCTGGTTGAAATAACTCATCAAGGAGCATTTCCTCTAGAATATCTGGCTGGGCGCATTCGAGGGAGAAATAGTGCTTATTTTTACTTTCGCCCCTCTTAAGGTTGTAAGAAGTCGGTGGGTCCATGTAGTGGGGCCTATAATTTAGAAAGTAGCATTCTACTTCTTCATGTTTGCCACCACATAATTGACACCACGTACCATAAGAGTGCCGAAAGTAAAAACAATTACTATCACTCATGTTTATGTCAGAAATTACCAACCGCTGGGATCTTACGGTTCTGTTTTCAGTAACTGAAACTTGGGCACGGGGGCGTGTTGAGTGGGCACGGCCCCGTGTTCAGCTTACTGTCTGACGTAAAACAGGATTGCCAGTTCCAATGATTGAGCACGGGGGCGTGTTCAGCGGGTACGGCCCGTGCTGAGCTCTGCAGAAGCTGAAAAACTAAGAAAATCCTAAAAAAAATTAAAAAGAAAAATAAAATATGATTAGGCCGTTGATTCCTAACTTTCTTAAAATCCTTGTGTCCCCGGCAACGGCGCCAAAAACTTGATGCGCGTTTAAGTGTCGTATATATTAGGTGTATATTTTAAGCCCTTTTAACACTTATTTTAGCCAAGTTTCAAATTTATAAAACACGATATTTTACTAACACTAAACACACATATGGGCAAGTGCACCCATCGTGAGCGTAGTATAGCGTTGGTAAGATACCGAGGTCGTCCAAGGATACAAGAGCTTTTAGTACCGGTTTATCCTCAACGTCTAATCAAAATAAAAAGTTTTAGAAAAATGTTTTAAACTAAGAAAAGTAAAAACTAACTAAAATGCTGAAAATAAAAATAAAATAAAAACAGATAGACAAGATGAATCACTTGGTTCCGACTCGTATCTAGTATAACCTTTGATTATTTCCGCACTTTTGCACATAATTAAGAGATTATCTTAGTTATTGCAGTAGGCCCCTCTTTTGAAGGTGACGTTACCCTCACCCCAGTAGTTTGAGTCAGCAAGGATACAATCCTAAAAGGGTGGATTATTGGAAGATAATGAATTAAGTTATTAATGCAGTATTGTGGTAGGCCCCGCTTTTAGCGGTGACGTTACCCTCGGCTAAGTAGTCTGAGTCAGCAGGGATACAGTCCTAAATAGCCGGGTTATAGTATTAATAGTAGTTAACTTATGAGGGGATCAAAGAGTTTGGACCCCCCCCCATCCAATACCGTGAAGCATTGAAGGAGGTCATACTAAATTTGACCCAGGTCCATTGCAGGACCTCTAAACGCTGAACAATGGCAAGACCTTTACCAAACCGTTCCCTTAACCCCCGACCAGGTAGCCAACATACCTCCATATAGACCGTGGAGATATGAATGGTGAAAATCCTTTATTTTATATAGACGGTAAAATAATGCCAAGACACCACGGACAAACGATAAGGAAAGATCACCTTCAACATAAGTAACTAGTTATTAAAGTCATTAATACAAAACCAAATAAAAAGTGCAAAAGATTAGAAATAAAAAGTATTATACTAGACACTTTGTCTTCACCAAGTGATGTAAGAGACTTAGGCAAACGTGGCCTTGATTGTCAAGAACTCTTACGATCAATCTTGGATCCCGAGATGACTCACACACTCTATGATGGACAATGGATGATGGTGGTGGATGATGGTGTTGTGATGGTGGTGGGTGGTGGATGAAGTGTGAGAGAGGTGGTGATGCGTGTGAAGTGTTACTTATATTAGGTGTATATTTTAAGCCCTTTTAACACTTATTTTAGCCAAGTTTTAAATTTATAAAGCACGATATTTTACTAACACTAAACACACATATGGGCAAGTGCACCCATCGTGAGCGTAGTATAGCGTTGGTAAGATACCGAGGTCGTCCAAGGACACAAGAGCTTTTAGTACCGGTTTATCCTCAACGTCTAATCAAAATAAAAAGTTTAGAAAAATGTTTTAAACTAAGAAAAATAAAAACTAACTAAAATGCTGAAAAATAAAAATAAAATAAAAACAGATAGACAAGATGAATCACTTGGTTCCGACTCGTATCTAGTATAACCTTTGATTATTTCCGCACTTTTGCTCATAATTAAGAGATTATCTTAGTTATTGTAGTAGGCCCCTCTTTTGAAGGTGACGTTACCCTCACCCCAGTAGTTTAAGTCAGCAAGGATACAATCCTAAAAGGGTGGATTATTGGAAGATAATGAATTAAGTTATTAATGCAGTGTTGTGGTAGGCCCCGCTTTTGGCGGTGACGTTACCCTCGGCTAAGTAGTCTGAGTCAGCAGGGATACAGTCCTAAATAGCCGGGTTATAGTATTAATAGTAGTTAACTTATGAGGGGATCAAAGAGTTTGGACCCCCGCCATCCAATACCGTGAAGTATTGAAGGAGGTCCTACTAAATTTGACCCAGGTCCATTGCAGGACCTCTAAACGCTGAACAATGGCAAGACCTTTACCAAACCGTTCCCTTAACCCCCGACCAGGTAGCCAACATACCTCCATATAGACCGTGGAGATATGAATGGTGAAAATTCTTTATTTTATATAGACAGTAAAATAATGCCAAGACACCACGGACAAACGATAAGGAAAGATCACCTTCAACATAAGTAACTAGTTATTAAAGTCATTAATACAAAACTAAATAAAAAGTGCAAAAGATTAGAAATAAAAAGTATTATACTAGACACTTTGTCTTCACCAAGTGATGTAAGAGACTTAGGCAAACATGGCCTTGATTGTCAAGAACTCTTACGATCAATCTTGGATCCCGAGACGACTCACACACTCTACGATGGACAATGGATGATGGTGGTGGATGATGGTGTTGTGATGGTGGTGGGTGGTGGATGAAGTGTGAGAGAGGTGGTGTGCCAAGGGATGAGATGAAATGAATCCAAGCACTCCTATTTATAGGCTGAACAAAGAGCTGGGCACGGCCCCATGTCCGCTGGGCACGGCCCCGTTCCTGTCTGACACTCTCTCTCCTCATTAATTGTAATTCGCAATTACAATAAATGCGAGTGCTGTACTTTCGACACGCCTCCGTGTCCGCTGGGCACGGCCCGTGGTGGGCAATAGAAGCTTCTATAGGTTTGTCTTTTCTGCTGCTTCTTGGGCACGGCCCCGTGCTGGCTGAGCACGGGGCGTGTTCAGTCTTCTGACTTCTCTATTTTGCTTTGGAAGGTGCCGTTGAGGGGTCGGCCAGTCCACTAATGTTCCTTTTCTTGTATTTATGTTGGAATTAGCTGTCTTTTTGCTTCTTTTGTGTTTTTGAGCTCATTTAATCCTGAAAATACAAAAGGAAGACAAAAACACTCTTTTTCCAATATTAGTACTTAAAAAGGGTTAGTTTTATGGCTTATTTGATGTAATTTATATGTTGCATTTTACACACATCAAATACCCCCACACTTGAACTTTTGCTTGTCCTCAAGCAAAACTCTTTAATATGTGGCTTACACTCCCAAATGGAATGGGTAGAAGAGAAGGTTTTGGGCTTGTCGTAGAGTGTCGGGATATCCAAGATCTTTTTGGGTTTTATTTTTATCTATTTACAATCCTATTCGTAATGATTTATTTAGAACGTTTCATAGGAGAAATTACTTATTTGGGCATAACATGCCTTTTTTAAAAATTCTATTTATATACAAGTTCACATACCTCACGGGAGAAATCACTCACACTCGGCCGAAGGTGTATTTTTAGTGAATCACTCGAGAGCGGCATGGAACTTATTCCTACCATAGGCTTGCCAAGCAATCACTCCTCCTCCTTTTTAACTTTTATACCTTTGTAAATATCAAGAGGACTTTATGGGTTAAGGGTTAGGCTTGGGTTAAAGGTAGGTGGTTGGGATAGTGGTTAGTGGTTAAAAGAAAAAGGGCGAAAAACGTAACAAGTGTCGGTCTTCGTAAGATTTTCTATTTTTTTTTTTTTGCAACTTTTTATTTTGATGAAGCTTTTATTCAAACAAAGTTATTTTTGATGAACTTGTTTGTTTATTTTCTTTTTGCTTCATCATCAACACATTTTTTTTTTTACGAAAAACCGAACTTGTTACTAAAACAAAGGGTTAAAAATGAAAAAGGTTTTGGTGGGTAAAAGGGTTTTTGGTTTGGGTGATGAAATGAAAAGGTTTAGGCTCAAAGGGGCTAACTAGGGGGATTTTTTTGGGTAGGTGGTAAAAGAAAAAGAAAAAATAATGGTGTAGAAATAAAAAAGGGGTTAGTCCTAATGCCTCCATCATTTACTTACTCGGGTTTAAGTTGATAAGGACCGGGAATGTATCGTCATGGCAAGTTCTAGAGTTGTAAGAACCAAGCAGCTATTCACACAAGAAACGAAAAATGAGCATTTAGTCTAATGATATGTAATTGTATGCTCAATAAAGGCTCAAAACTCACTTTTGTGGGAATGGGTTTTTATGTGATCAAGTATATATAATCAAATTTTTAACTAAGTTTGCCATGCCTTTTCATAATTTTCTTATGTTGGTTCTTTTTATCACTACGCTATCGGTTGTAAATTTGTAAAAATATAACCTTTTTGAGAACTTGAATTTCCCGAATTAAACCTAGACAAGTAAGAAAAATGAAATTTTTTTGAAAAAATTTTGGGGTGATTAGCGGTTCCAATAGAGTTTTGTGTAAGGCTTGTATTTAGGACTTGCAAAATTCAAGGTTTTAGCATTCCCCCCACACTTAAATTACACATTGTCCTCAATGTGTCCCCAAAAATAAATTTTTAGGTTGATTAGATGTGTAAAATGGTGTTAGAAAGCAAAGGTTTATGTTACTGGTAGTCTGGACCCGGCCCCGTGTCCACTGGACACGACCCCGTGGCGAACTACCAGTAACGAGAACTTACAGAAGGTGAACACGGCCCCGTGTCCACTGGACACGGCCACGTGTCTGACAAAAATCTGCAGGACAGTAGCCAAACAGCAGGTCTGGGAGGTGAGCACGGGGGCGTGTTGGCTGGACACGTCCCCGTGTGGACAGTCTGAAAGCCTGAAAAACAGGTTTCTTCCTCCGGTTTTTCCATCCTGGCCCTATAAGTGCTGAGGCTTAGCATTCCAAGCCTTGGTTTGTACCTGTTTCATCACTTAATACCACACCAAGCAACACAAACATCCTAAATTACCATAGTCAATTGTTCCAAGCATAAAGTAAAAGAAAAAAGAAAAATAAAATGCAGGAAAAAGTTAGGAAAAGTAAATTGTCTAACACTTGGCACGCAGGCCATCAATTGGTCAAGATTGCAAAGGGTTAACCTGGGGAGTCATCAATCAACCGCTTCCTCCTATGCTCCTCCCGCCTACTCCATATCATCATCATCATCATCATCATCGTCATCATCCCCTCCATGGCGTGCAATGTGGTCTCGTATGTATCCGACATCGTCTTGTATCTCGGATAGGTTTCTCTCAATAGCTCCGACCCGGTGGTAGGTGTTGCTCGCCATGTTATAGGTATTCCGAGTACACATGAGGTTTTCCTGCAACAAATCATGCAAACTTTGAAAATTAGGAAAACCACCTCCCGAGGAGGATGATTGGCCCGGATCACCGTGGGGTTGGTAGGGGTACTGAAGATGTTGCGGAGCTGGGAGGACAAGCGCTTCTTGCGGGTTCCATGCATGACCTTGCATCCTTTGAAAGGTTACCGTCCCGTCTTCCGCCTCATAAAGTAAGTTCATGGCTCGGCAAATGTGGTAGTCAACTCGTCCCGACCATGGGCTTCTTTCAAAGGCTCTTGGAATTCGCGTGTAATGCTTGAAAAGACGGTACACCCATCCTCCGAAGAAGATAGGCGTTAGAGCGCGAGCAAGGCGGTTGAGATGCATGTTTCGTAATAGGAGATACGGAACATCGAGAGGCTTCTGGTTGTGGATACAGTGGAGGACAACCAAATCTTTCAACCCTACAACACCGCTACTGTCGTGACGTTGGTTTAG
Organism: Helianthus tuberosus; assembly: GCA_030545235.1. Lineage (NCBI taxonomy): Eukaryota > Viridiplantae > Streptophyta > Magnoliopsida > Asterales > Asteraceae > Helianthus > Helianthus tuberosus. The sequence goes on along the minus strand of CM060428.1, from coordinate 18,262,187 downwards.
AGAGTAGGTGAGGATCCTGTGAATGTAGCGATAGAGCGGATCCCTTAGCTTCGTACTCTTGGTGCTGCGAGGGTTGTAGATTCCTTCACCGATTTGAGCCCATGCGGCTTGTCTTTCATTTTCATCCAAATCTCTTAATCCCCGGTATTTTCTTCGTTTCCCGATTCCTCTTCTTGGTATAGCCCTATTATGGCTCCAAACTGTGCCATGGAGATCGAGTACATTGTCCCTCCACACCGAAATACAACCCCTTCATTGTCGAATGGGCCACACCTTGAAGTGAAGTTGAAGGTACTGTAGAACTCCATGGTGCATTGATGCACCGACTGAAGCCTAGTGTTTAATGCAACAGCTAGTGGTCCCGTAACGATGTTGTTGAATCGGTCCAGCTGGTTTACCAAGGTTAACAGGTCCGTGCAAGCTCTCCTGGGGTACTCCTCGGGTCTTGTTTGAAGTATCTCGTACCTTGCCCTTGCATCGAGCTCACTTGCATTGAACCTTGTGAACTTTGCCATCTGAAAGAATACACCAAAAATTTCACGGAATAATGAGATTTTTAAAGAAACTGCAAACAGCCGGCTGGACACGACCCCGTGCCCAGCAGACACGGCCCCGTGTCTAGAGGTCTGTTACTCAAAAACTTCATTTTTCGACCCGGTTTCGAAAACTTGAAAATTTTTGGTCCAATAGGTGCGGTTTCCCCCGAAAATGAAACCCTAAACACCGTTTTTCCCAAAATATCCCGTTTACCCCATCAATTTTATCTTTTTCGGTTCAAGAACAAGGGTTTGGGGTTTTTGTAAGAAATCGGGTGCATCTTTGAACAATCTAAGTGTATTTACTTTCCTTAACACTAATCTAACTAAATGCAAACAGATCTAAACAAAAATTTGAGGTTTGATCCGGATGAACTTCAAGAACCCTAGATTTTTCCCCAAATTTTTGGTGTTTTAACTACATGCAAGTAACTAATCTAACTACTAAGAATGATAGAATCATACCTTGACGTTGTTAGATCGATAGGAGACGTCTAAATTTCGTGAAAAATCGCCTGGAACCAGAGCTTTTGTGGGGAAACGGGGCGTGTGGAATGAAGAAACTGTTTTGAAAAAGGGGTTTTATCCCGTCTGCAGCGCGAACACAGCCCCGTGTCCAGCGGACACGGCCTCGTGCCGAGCTATTTTTTTTTATTTTTTTTTAGTGCGCGTGTGAGTGCCCCCTTTTCCCATAAGCTATGGTTAGAAAACTTACCGCTTTATTTTGTCGTCTCAATCGTTCCTAACTTACCAGGCATGATGTTTTTATTCTTCCACGGTTTGAAGCGAGATTTCTTCTTCCTCATCCTCAATGAATCCTTGATAGAGTTTCAGCCGTTGACCATTGACTTTAAATGGTGGCCCATTTCGAGATTTAATTTCCACTGCACCGTGTGGAAAAATGTGGGTGACGGAAAAAGGTCCTGACCACCTAGACTTTAATTTACCAGGAAACAATCGAAGTCGTGAATTAAACAAAAGAACTAAATCTCCTACCCGAAATTCATTAGGTTTAATATGTTTGTCATGCAAATTTTTCATTCTTTCCTTATAAATTTCAGAGTTTGAGTATGCATAATTCCTAAGCTCGTCTAATTCATTTATTTGACAAAATCGATTTTTACCAGCAAATTCTAGATCTAAGTTTACATTTTTGATTGCCCAGTAGGCTTTGTGTGCAATTTCTACTGGCAGATGACAACTTTTTCCATAAACTAGCTTATATGGGGTTGTACCTATTGTTGTTTTATAAGCAGTTCGAAAAGCCCATAAAGCATCGTCTAATTTATCAGCCCATTCCTTTTTATTTAACCCTACGGTTTTTTTTTTCGAGTATTCGTTTTAAACCTCTATTAGTCACTTCGGCTTGTCCGTTTGTTTGAGGGTGATATGCTGTCGAAACCCGGTGATAGACCCCATATCTTGTTAAAAAAATTTCAAGTTGATGGTTGCAAAAATGGGTGCCTCTATCACTTATTAAAGCTTTAGGTGTGCCAAAACGAGAGAATAATTTTTTCAGAAATCTTACCACGACTCTTCCATCATTTGTTGGAAGTGCCTCGGCCTCGGCCCATTTAGACAAGTAATCTACTGCCACAAGTATATATTTGTTTCCTTTCGATGGTGGGAAAGGTCCCATAAAGTCGAGTCCCCACACATCAAATATTTCACAAACAAGAATGCCATTTTGTGGCATTTCGTTTTTTGAAGAAATATTACCTGTTCTTTGGCAAGCATCACATGTCTTTACAAGACTTTGGGCGTCTTTGTAAATGGTTGGCCAATAAAATCCTGAATCGAATACCTTTCGTGCGGTACTGGCAGCACCATGATGTCCTCCGTATGGACCTTCATGACAATGGCGGAGAATTCTTCGTGCTTCTCTACCATGTACGCATCGTCTGACGAGTTGGTCGGCACACATTTTGAAAAGATATGGATCTTCCCAAAAGTAGTGTTTCACATTAGCAAAGAATTTTTTTCTTTGATGATGTGGCCATCCTTTAGCGACTATACCGCTAGCTAGGTAGTTAGCATAGTCGGCGTACCATGGTTCTTCCTTGTATTCCACCATTTCCAGGGACTCAGTTGGAAATTTTTCGTTGATTTGCTCGTCCCTGGTTGCCTCTAAAGCTGGGTCTTCTAAGCGTGAAAGATGATCTGCTGCGGTATTTTCTGCTCCTCTTTTGTCCCTGATTTCAATGTCAAATTCTTGGAGGGGTAGAATCCACCTAATCAAACGTGGTTTTGCGTCTTGCTTCTTGAAGAGATATCGAATGGCTGCATGGTCTGTATAGACTATAGTTTTAGAAAGAACAAGATAAGAACGAAATTTATCAAAAGCAAATACCACAGCTAGTAACTCTTTTTCAGTTGTTGTGTAATTTTCTTGTGCATCATTGAGTGTTTTACTAGCATAATAGATTGGGTGGAAATGCTTTTCTTTTCTCTGTCCCAAGACAGCTCCAACTGCAAAGTCACTGGCATCACACATGATTTCGAAAGGAAATTTCCAATCAGGCGCTATCATGATAGGTGCATTGACTAGCATTTCCTTTAGGGTTAGAAATGCTTGATTGCAATCCTTGTCAAAGATGAAAGGAGCATCTTTTTCAAGTAATTTTGATAGAGGCCTTGAGATTTTTGAAAAGTCTTTGATAAATCGCCTATAAAATCCGGCATGCCCTAGGAAACTTCTGATAGCTCTTACGGAGGATGGAGGTGGTAATCTAGAAATGGTATCTATTTTGGCTCGATCCACCTCCATTCCTTCGCTTGAGATTTTGTGACCGAGTACTATTCCCTCCGTTACCATGAAATGGCATTTTTCCCAATTAAGGGCGAGGTTAGTTTCCTCACATCGGGATAGCATTCGTTCAAGGTTATCGAGGCATTGGTCATATGAATCCCCAAAGATAGAGAAGTCGTCCATGAAGACTTCCATTGTCTTTTCTATCATGTCATGGAAAATAGCTACCATGCAACGTTGGAATGTCGCTGGGGCATTACATAGACCAAACGGCATGCGTCGATAAGCAAAAGTTCCATAGGGAGATGTGAAAGTTGTCTTTTCTTGATCTTCGGGTGCTATCGGGATTTGAAAGTAACCTGAAAAACCATCCAAGAAACAGTAAAATTTATGACCGGATAATCTTTCTAACATTTGATCAATGAAGGGTAAAGGAAAATGATCCTTTCTTGTTGCTTCATTTAATCGTCTATAATCTATACATACTCTCCATCCTGTGACGGTTCTCGTTGGTATTAGTTCATTCTTTTCGTTAGTTATTACCATCATACCTCCTTTCTTTGGAACTACTTGGACGGGACTCACCCAAGGACTATCGGAGATAGGATAGATAAGTCCGGCGTCAAGTAACTTGATGACTTCGTTTTTTACCACTTCTTGAACATTTGGATTTACTCGACGTTGTGGTTGTATGACCGATTTGTAGTCATCATTCATCAAAATTTTGTGCGTGCACATAGAAGGACTAATTCCTTTTATGTCAACAAGTTTCCAAGCTATTGCATTTTTGTGTTTTTTCAAAAGATTAATTAATTTTTCTTTTTCTAAGTTATCTAATTTGGACGAAATAATTACAGGTAACTTACCATCTTTATCTAGAAAAGCATATTCCAAACCTTTTGGAAGTTCTTTGAGCTCAAGTGGTGGGTCTTTAGGAGACTCCTTATTTGGTTGCTCGTTTCGATCAAGAACTTTAAAAGTTTGTTCTATGGCGACCTCTTCTTCAACAAAGTGGTCAATCTCTTCACTTGTATCGGGTGGTTCATCTTCATCTTCAATTAGGGGGTCATTATTGCCGAATGGATATTTCATTGATCGTTCGAGATCGACACTTCTTTTAAATGCCCCTAATTGAAGAGGTAGATTATTGAACTTCCAGTTTTTCAAAGCTTCGTGAGTTTTTACAAATGGTCGTCCCAACACTAGAGGAGCGTCATCGAGGATGACGAAGTCGGTTGGGATTACCATTTGATTTGTTTGAACCAAGACATCTTCAACTATACCGATTGATTTTATTACTTTCCGATTGGATAGAAAAATGGGTATTTGAAGTGGAGAAAAATCACTAATACTTAATTTTTCGAAAATGTAGTTAGGCATTATATTAACACAAAGATCTTTATCGATTGTGACATTACTAATAAACGAATTTTGAAAGAAACATGGAACCGGTGTAATGTTCATTTCAAATGGGTCTTCTTTTATTAGTGAAGTTTGATCATTAGTTAACTTAACACTTACCGTTTCGTCAATTTTAGTGTTAGTGTTTAACTCTTTTAAAAACTTAGCATGAGTGGGTACTAAACAATGATTTTCGAAAGAAGGTGTCAAGAGATTAATTTCTTCAAAATTAGACTCTTCTTGGATTTTAACGTTGTCGGGCTCACCTTTTTCGTTGTTTAACTCATGTGTCGGTTTTTCACTTATTTGTTCTTCCATTTTTACATTTTCAGTTATCTCTTCCCTTTTTAATTCTTCTCTTGCGCGGGACTCCTCTTCCCTTGTGCGAGCTTCTTTTATACATCGATCGATAACTCTAATGTGTTCTAATATCCTATCGGTCACTTCGGTTATAGAAAAAGAATCATTATTTCCTAAGCTTGAATCCGGTTGTTCGACCCTTTGTTCCTCATAATACTCATATGAAGTTGATGGTTCACACCATTGTTCTTCATTGTAAGCATATGATGGATAAGGTTCGTAATTTTGTTCTTCATAATACTCATATGAGGTGGGTTGTTCACGCCATGGTTCCTCATAGTAAGCATACGAAGGTGGTGGCTCATATCTTGGTTCCTCAAAGTATGAGTATGAGGGCTCATACCTTGGTTCATCAAAATATGAGTATGAGGGAGGAGGTTCATACCTTTGGTCTTCATAGGATGTGTATGAAGTTGATGGCTCGTACCTGGGCTCCTCATAGTAGGTGTATGAATTGGATGGTAGATACGAGTGATTATTTTGAATCGAGCGTGCATTACGACAATTAGTGCAATAATTACCCCTATAATCATCCTCATCATAGGTGTAGTTGTAACCTCCTGAGTATTGATCCATAAGAATCACTCAGCAGACCACAACCGAGTCTCGAGATCAGAAAACAAAAAGAAAAACGGAAACAGAGGCTGGACACGGCCCCGTGTTCAGTGAGCACGGCCCGTGTTCAGGATCTGTATCTGGGCGTTTTAATTAAATTTACTGATTTCGTTGAGCACGGGGCGTGTTCAGTGAGCACGGCCCGTGGTCAAGCTTCTGTTACTGGGTGTTTTTATGAAAATGCTGGACACGGCCCCGTGTTCAGTGAACACGGCCCCGTGTACAGGTTACTGTAAATGCAAATCTAAACTAAAATGCAGAAAAAAGTGCGCGGGTTTTTTTAAAAAAAGTTTTGAAAAACTGATTAGGCCGTCGATTTTAAGCTTTCTTAAAATCCTTGTGTCCCCGGCAGCGGCGCCAAAAACTTGATGCGTGTGAAGTGTTACTTATATTAGGTGTATATTTTAAGCCCTTTTAACACTTATTTTAGCCAAGTTTTAAATTTATAAAACATGATATTTTACTAACACTAAACACACATATGGGCAAGTGCACCCATCGTGAGCGTAGTATAGCGTTGGTAAGATACCGAGGTCATCCAAGGACACAAGAGCTTTTAGTACCGGTTTATCCTCAGCGTCTAATCAAAATAAAAAGTTTAGAAAAATGTTTTAAACTAAGAAAAATAAAAACTAACTAAAATGCTGAAAAATAAAAATAAAATAAAAACAGATAGACAAGATGAATCACTTGGTTCCGACTCGTATCTAGTATAACCTTTGATTATTTCCGCACTTTTGCACATAATTAAGAGATTATCTTAGTTATTGTAGTAGGCCCCTCTTTTGAAGGTGACGTTACCCTCACCCCAGTAGTTTGAGTCAGCAAGGATACAATCCTAAAAGGGTGGATTATTGGAAGATAATGAATTAAGTTATTAATGCAGTATTGTGGTAGGCCCCGCTTTTGGCGGTGACGTTACCCTCGGCTAAGTAGTCTGAGTCAGCAGGGATACAGTCCTAAATAGCCGGGTTATAGTATTAATAGCAGTTAACTTATGAGGGGATCAAAGAGTTTGGACCCCCGCCATCCAATACCGTGAAGTATTGAAGGAGGTCCTACTAAATTTGACCCAGGTCCATTGCAGGACCTCTAAACGCTGAACAATGGCAAGACCTTTACCAAACCGTTCCCTTAACCCCCGACCAGGTAGCCAACATACCTCCATATAGACCGTGGAGATATGAATGGTGAAAATCCTTTATTTTATATAGACAGTAAAATAATGCCAAGACACCACGGACAAACGATAAGGAAAGATCACCTTCAACATAAGTAACTAGTTATTAAAGTCATTAATACAAAACCAAATAAAAAGTGCAAAAGATTAGAAATAAAAAGTATTATACTAGACACTTTGTCTTCACCAAGTGATGTAAGAGACTTAGGCAAACATGGCCTTGATTGTCAAGAACTCTTACGATCAATCTTGGATCCCGAGACGACTCACACACTCTACGATGGACAATGGATGATGGTGGTGGATGATGGTGTTGTGATGGTGGTGGGTGGTGGATGAAGTGTGAGAGAGGTGGTGTGCCAAGGGATGAGATGAAATGAATCCAAGCACTCCTATTTATAGGCTGAACAGAGAGCTGGGCACGTTCCCGTGCCTGTCTGACACTCTCTCTCCTGATTAATTGTAATTCGCAATTACAATAAATGCGCCTGCTGTACTTTCGACACGCCCCCGTGTCCGCTGGGCACGGCCCGTGGTGGGCAATAGAAGCTTCTATAGGTTTGTCTTTTCTGCTGCTTCTTGGGCATGGCCCCGTGCTGGCTGAGCACGGGGCGTGTTCAGTCTTCTGACTTCTCTATTTTGCTTTGGAAGGTGCCGTTGAGGGGTCGGGCAGTCCACTAATGTTCCTTTTCTTGTATTTATGTTGGAATTAGCTGTCTTTTTGCTTCTTTTGTGTTTTTGAGCTCATTTAATCCTGAAAATACAAAAGGAAGACAAAAACACTCTTTTTCCAATATTAGTACTTAAAAAGGGTTAGTTTTATGCCTTATTTGATGTAATTTATATGTTGCATTTTACACACATCAGGTGGTGTGCCAAGGGATGAGTTGAAATGAATCCAAGCACTCCTATTTATAGGCTGAACAGAGAGCTGGGCACGGCCCCGTGTCCGCTGGGCACGGCCCCGTGTCCGCTGGGCACGGCCCCGTGCCTGTCTGACACTCTCTCTCCTCATTAATTGTAATTCGCAATTACAATAAATGCGCCTGCTATACTTTCGACACGCCACCGTGTCCGCTGGGCACGGCTCGTGGTGGGCAATAGTAGCTTCTATAGGTTTGTCTTTTCTGCTGCTTCTTGGGCACGGCCCCGTGCTGGCTGAGCACGGGGCGTGTTCAGTCTTCTGACTTCTCTATTTTGCTTTGGAAGGTGCCCTTGAGGGGTCGGGCAGTCCACTAATGTTCCTTTCCTAGTATTTATGTTGGAATTAGCTGTCTTTTTGCTTCTTTTGTGTTTTTGAGCTCATTTAATCCTGAAAATACAAAAGGAAGACAAAAACACTCTTTTTCCAATATTAGTACTTAAAAAGGGTTAGTTTTATGCCTTATTTGATGTAATTTATATGTTGCATTTTACACACATCAGCCATCTAGCTTTATCACCTAAATTCTGCATCGTAAGGATTAGTTCATTGTTATCAACAGAAAAGCAATATTCGGAAATTGGAGGATAATCCTCATCATCCTCTTCTTGTTCAACAGCATGCACATTCTGGATATCAGATTTGTTATAGGATCTGAACTTGTTGTTCTTGAATGAGGATCCTTGCTTCTCTTGCTTTGAGGATCCTGCTAACCTCTCCTGGATCCTTTTATCAACCTCTAGCCGGATGAACCTAAGGGCCCGGGTTCTTACCTCATCTAGATTCCTGCATGGTGTCATAACAAGATCATCATAGAATAATGAATCCCTAAGCAATCCCATTTTAAAGGCTTCTACAGCCGTAGCTATATCCAGGTTAGGGATATCTAAGGATTCTTTACTAAATTTAGTGATATAATCCCTTAATGATTCATTATGACCTTGGGTTATCCTATACAGATCACTAGTTAAACGCTCAAATTTTCTACTACAAGAAAACTGGTTATTAAATAGGTTAACTAGATTAGCAAACGAGGTAATAGAGTAAGGGGGAAGACTTAGCAGCCATTTAAGAGCCGATCCAGTAAGAGTGGATCCAAATCCCTTGCACAGACATGCTTCCTTTAACCTTTCTGGGATGGGATTAATCTCCATCCTTTCCCTGTACTGTGCTATGTGTTCTTCAGGATCTGTTGAACCATCATACAACTTCATGGTAGGCACATAGAACCTCTTGGGTATCTCAGCATCACAGATTGGTGGTGTAAAACGAGATATCTTGTGGCTCCCATCTGCAATCTCCGGGATAGGCTTGACCACTCCTGGGACACTTGATATCATATCCTTTAACTTTTGCAATTCTCTGGCCATGGCATGATTGATACCTGTATCCTGCATAAGGCCATGGTTAGTGGTATAAGAATTATTGAAAGTGTTACCTCCCATTGGATTCAAATTAGGAAGAGCGGATGTGAATCCATATTGTTGGGGCTCTGGAATGACCGATGGACCAGTAGAAGCAATGGTCTGCATTGGAATAAAATCTCCCTGATGGATATCGGAACTCCCTGATTACAAACTCCTTAAGGATCCCGGAATCTGGAAGGATCCCTGAAACTGAGAGGATCCTTGGACCTGGGAGGATCCTGGGACGTAGGAAGATCCTTGAACCTGGGAGGATCCTTGAACATAGGAGGATCCTTGAACCTGGGAGGATCCTTGAACCTGGGAAGAGCCTGGAACAAAGGAGGATCCTTGAACCTGGGAGGATCCTTGAAACTGAGAGGATCCTTGAACCTGGGAGGATCCTGGAACATAGGAGGATCCTTGAACCTGGGAGGATCCTTGAAACGGCCAGAATCCTTGAATCTGCTGCGCTCCTGAGTATCCTCCTGAGCTTACGAAGGATCCTATATGCTGAGGATAGGATCCTGCTGGTTGGAAGTATGACCTTGAAGCCTGAGTCATTGCTGATGATCCGTAATGCACTCCTTTTGGCCCTCCCACATATTACGTCTGGAACCGCTGAAGGCTGAGAAGTTATAACCGGAGTATCGAAATTCAAAGATCTGGGCATCAGTGGGGAATGATCCTCTGCCGATCTCTTCTGTTTCTTGATGTCTCCAATTTCTCTAAGAATCCTTTCATTGGTCTTATCCTGCTGCTGTATATGCTCCTTCATCTGGAAAATCAGAGTAAACAAGTCACTAGTAGTAGGAGTATAAGAAGCAGAAGAAGTTGGAGGTTTTGAGAAAATGGGAGTTGGTTTCTTCTCGGCATTTTTCTGAGGTCCAGAAGGTGGTGGAGGCAAATGTGGAATGCCCTGGGATGAATTGACTGCAGACATCGCACTGGAGGTGTTCTTTGATGATGAAGCCATCTGCTTGGATGTAACGAACCCAAATGATCACAAAAATGAGAATTTCTTAGGAATGAAGCACCAATTGCCCCACGGTGGGCGCCAAACAGTTTTGGTCAAAAATCAGACGAGGATAATGCAACCAAACTCTCTGTTACGGGGTATGATGCTTGAATTGTTAAACAACAATGAGGATCACTATGAAATGAATTGCACAGGGGACACAAAGATTTATACGAGGAAAAAGCCCTTGATCAATGTATGATCTCCGGCATAAAAAACCTCGGGTGATGGAAACTACCGATCACCAACTCAAATTAAACAATAATCCTTTTACAACTTCGGATGATAGCGAGCTAAGTACAAGGATCACTATGGTGTATCGTGTAGAAATGTATGAAAAATGCTAAGTGTTTTGCCGAGAGCTGGTGAGTGTAGTTGTACGAGTGTGTGTAGCCAAAAAAATAGACAAGTGTTGTCTAATTAGCTCGCTACCCCTTTTAAATTTAGTAAAATATCTAAATAACTAACTATCCGCAATTCATGCCTTCTCCCCACGATCTCCATAACGTTCACCATGGTCAAGCACGTGCGGAATAAGCGTGGAATATTCTCCAGGAACGTTACCAAGACTAAGTCCAAGCTGGTATTCCTGCAAAACAATATCGAATTCAAAGCAGACAATCATTAGTATAAGGATCCTTAGGATGATCAATGATCCTGATCCTGAGGCACTTCTGAGGATCACTAACTGACACAGAAGTAAGGATCACCAAACAGGATAACAATTGAGGATCACGGGTCATTAAGAAATCCTCCCCTAACACTAACTATCCGCAATTCATGCCTTCTCCCCACGATCTCCATAACGTTCACCATGGTCAAGCACGTGCGGAATAAGCGTGGAATATTCTCCAGGAACGTTACCAAGACTAAGTCCAAGCTGGTATTCCTGCAAAACAATATCGAATTCAAAGCAGACAATCATTAGTATAAGGATCCTTAGGATGATCAATGATCCTGATCCTGAAGCACTTCTGAGGATCACTAACTGACACAGAAGTAAGGATCACTAAACAGGATAACAATTGAGGATCACGGGTCATTAAGAAATCCTCCCCTAACAATTGCCCCCAAAATATAAGGAGTAATATTGTAAATAAACGAGTTGTATTTTGTTGATCTTATCTGCAACAGACTAACGGATAACTAGCCGTTGAAGACGGACTAGCCGTTGCAAACCTGACGTCATTGAAGTGACAATCCTGCAAATCATCATTATAAATAGGAGTTAGAGATAGGATCAATTTGCATTTAAATCCAAGAGAAACTCCCTTTAAATTCTCAGCCGAAGATCAATCAGGTATCTCTTTTCCTATTTCTCCTTCTCTTACTCTGTTTTTCTTTCTTTACCAACATCACGTTAAGAATGATGCTCTGGTCCTCCCCCGCCAAGGATCACCAGAAGGATAGCCCCTTGAAGAGTCAAGGGATCATCAAAGACTCAGCGAATGAGAGGTGTTGCTTTACTGATCCACAAGTAGATAAGATCCGGTACTGCTTTCCGGCGAACACCTTTTTCAAACCCTTCGATCCCACTGTTCTGAGCGACTACATTTCTGAGACATGGGTTGCCTTTCCGGTTACCCCATTCACCATAGGATACACCTATCCTTTTCCAGCTTTTACCCAATCCTTTTTCTCCCTTACCGGCATCTCCTACATCCAAGCTATGCCGATGATCTGGAGGGTCTTATATACCCTTGAAAGGATCATAGAGAAGGAACGGATTGATTTAGGAATGTCAGAACTGGCAGAGATGTATGTTCTCACGACGTTTGGATCCCACTGATATCTGTTTAAGCGAAAACCCGGCGAAGAACATCCCATTTTTAAAGCCACCAAGAACGATACAAACTGGAAACGACGCTTTTTCTTTGTCAGAAGGGATACCATTCCAAACGGAAAGGATCTACCAAGGAAGTGGTCCACCCATGGTAGGATAGAGGATCCTGAGAAGGATCACCAGGTAATCTTGCTCTTGTGATAGGATCACTAACCCCCTTTTGTTTTATGTTATGCAGCTGTCACTGTTTCACACCTCATACCGTCTCCTGATACTAAGGAAAGGCTTGCTGTTTTTAGAAGACTCGGTCCTGAAACAAGATCATTCAAGACAATCACCCAGGATTCTCAAGATGTATCCTCAGGCTCAGTCACCATGTCAAGTAAGTATCCTGCTTTTTCTATAGTTAAAGATTTAAATAAATAGTTAAATAGAAATAGGATAAGGATACTTATCTTGCTTTGAATGTGTAGGTGCCGGAAAAGCTTCCAAGCCTGCCTCCCAGTTCAACAAGGCTGACCTTGACACTGTTCGATCCAGAAAGAAGAAGGCCATTGCCAGCCCTAGTGTCTCCATCCCCAAGGCACCCACTAAAGGAAGGGGTGGCAAGAAGAGGAAAAACTCTGAGATAGAGGACCTACAAGGCCTGCCACTGATCCGCCACCAGTTCCTTGAATACTTCAATGACGTGAGGATCACCAATTCTGCCTAGGTATCCTACTTATTTGAGGATCACCTGATCTTGAACTGCTTTGTCTTTTTTTGCAGAAATTTGCTGAGATTGAAGACTACGTGGGGAGCGTTGAGGAGCTGGATAAAAAGATTGCTGACCTCCAACAAGTTGCAGTGCTCAAGGATCTTAAGATTGCTGATCTCGAAAAAGCCCTTCAAGACGCCAAGACTAAGACAGCTAAAATCTTGATCGACATCGACTACGAGAAGCATGATCTCATAGAAGGTGCAAAGGTCTCCGCTGCCATCACAATGTACAAGACAAAACTGAAGATGGCCCAGGAGGCTCAAGATCCTGACTTCGACAGAAGCAGCTGGGATGTTGAGGGCTGGAAGGCGAGGTTAGCTGATCTGGAAGATGATGAGGAGGCTGAGGAGGTTTTGGCGATCGAGGCTGGAGGCAGTGCGAAGGATCAGGTGAAGGATTCCGAAGCCGGAGGGGATGAAGATGCAGCGAAGGTGTAGACTGCATGATTGGGCAATGATGGACATTCCTAGACGTAGCCGGAGCCCAATTTTTTAAATTCGGTAGTAGTTTGTTTTGTGGTTGTGCTGTTTTAAAACAATGATGGTCTGTATTTGAACAATAGTTTTAGGATTAAGGATCTTGGATCCTTTGGATAATAGGTAGGATTACAAATGGTGGAAGGATCCTCTGTTTGGGGGATGAAGCCATTGTGATCCTGCCGCCTTTTGATTTCCTGCACTTGCTAGAACCGCATAAACAATGGACACCCGTTGCCAACCCATGTGGACGGGCCACGTTTTGCTGGTAGAAACGTGGGTTGGCAATTTTGACAACCTTCGACAGTTAAACCTTTGTTAATAAAATAACTTTAATCTTTTTTGGCTTATCTTATGTTGTTATCCTAGTTTGTCCTTTTAATTTTCAATTGTTTTGATGTACACTTGTCTGAGTAAGAAAAGTTGAACAAATTAGATAAAAAAATTTAGGATATGATCCAGGATCAAATATCCTATAGTTGAAAAATTCCAAAAAGTGGTATATTTTAAGGATCATGAGTTCAGTTGTCAAAGTATTAGGGTTATTCAAATAATCAATGAATAAAATCAAAATAGTTAAGGATCATACCTGAGGATCCAAGTTAGGATCCTAACCCTTAATACTATAACCAGGATAACCATAGGACAAACCTTAGTAAGAGGTAAGGATCAAGGATCCTTGGTTGTTTAACTTCGAAGACCTGAAATAGAACATAACTTGGGACTAAGCCATTATAAGATAAAAGTTAGCAACTGGGGACAAGCCCAAAGGATAACTGTGGACAAGCCCAAGGATAACTGGGGACAAGCCCAAGGATAACTGGGGACAAGCCTAAGGATCGTGTGTGAACTGGAGTATGGCCCTAACTGGCGACTATCCAAACTTAGTGGCATGAAAATGCCAAAACCTTAGCTAACGTGAAAACGTTAGAAACCTTAAGAACGGATGTATGGTACGTCTATCATTATACGTAGGATCCTAGGTATAGCCAGTACAATGGAATTATCAGCCCCTAAAACGAGTATTGGTCCCACTGCCATGAACTATACCAGGATCATCGTGCGCTACTGGCGGAACTGGGGTCAAGCCCAAATAACTGGTTGCTTTTGTGGATAATCATCCTTTTGCTAAGAGTACCTGAACCAAAATGAGGATCATATGTGCTTTAAGGATCCTTTAAGGTTATTATTATGTGAGGATCATGGATCCTTATCACATGAAGTATTTCTTCAAATGGACAGCATTCCAGGTTCTAGGTAGCAAATCACCTTCCATTGTTAGCAATCGATATGCCCCCTTTCCTGCCTCAGCTTCAATCAAGTAAGGTCCTTCCCATTTTGGTGCCAACTTTCCATCGGCAGGATTGGTGGTATTCTGAAATGCTTTCCTTAGTACCATATCACCAACTTGGAATTTCCTGATCCTAACATTTTTGTTGTAGGCTCCAGCCATTCTTTGCTGATAACTGGCCATTCTTATCCTTGCCAAATCTCTGATTTCTTCTATAGTATCCAGGTCTTGAACCAAGTTCTCATCATTTTCCTCAGGATCACGAATACTTGTTCTAGCAGTTGGAACCACCATTTCTGTAGGGATCACTGATTCTGCCCCAAATACCAAAGAGAATGGAGTTTGGCCTGTAGCATTCTTAGGAGTTGTCCTATCAGTCCAAAGCATATAAGGTAGTTCTTATGCCCATTTCCCTTTCTTGGATCCAAGCTTCTTCTTCAAATTGTTGATGATGATCTTATTGGAGGATTCTGCCTGACCATTAGCTTGTGGGTGGACTGGTGTTGATGTTATCATCTTAATCCCCCAGCTGTCACAAAAGTTAGTAGTTCTGCCCCCAATGAATTGGGAACTATTGTCACATATAATTTCAGAAGGGATACCAAATCTAGTTATAATGTTCCTTTTAATGAAGGATATAACTTCCTTTTCTCTGACTTGGGCAAAAGCTTCAGCCTCTATCCACTTGGAGAAGTAATCAGTCATAGCAAGCATGAACACTTTTCCACCAGGTGCCTTAGGGAGTTTATCAACTATATCAATTCCCCATCTCATAAATGGCCAAGTGGAGGATATAGGATGCAATAATTCAGCTGGTTGATGAAGGATATTGTTGTGTCTCTGACAAGGATCACATTTCTTAGCATACTCCACAGCATCTCTCTTCATAGTTGGCCAATAGTATTCCTGTCCTCAGGATCCTTGAGAATAATGCCCTGCCCCCAGTGTGGTTTCCATAATCTCCTTCATGGAAGTCTTTTAAAACTTCTTGGATTTCAGGATCCTCAATGCATCTTAAATATGGTCCTGCAAGAGATCGTTTATATAACATATTATTTAAAATTGTGAATTGAGATACCTTAATTTTGAAAGCCCTAGGGTTTTCTCCTGTAGGAATCTCTCCATGTTGTATGTATCTCATGATTGGAAGGATCCATGATCCTGAATGAGATTGATTATCATCACTAGGGATGATTGCAGAATCCTCTCCTATCTCCATAGCCACATGATCCTCGATAGCCGGGGTCAGGATATGGATAATAGGGATCTTGATATCCTCCGGGATCTTCAAGGATGATCCTAAATTGGCTAATGCATCTGCCTCTGCATTCTCTTCCCTTGGTACCTGTGTCAAACTAAAGGATACAAAAGAGAGTGCCAATTCTTTGACTATCTCCAAATATTTGATTAGCTTTTCACCTTTAACAGCATAGGATCCATTAAAGTGATTAGTGATTAACAAAGAATCTACATGTACCTCAAGATACCTGATCCTCATATGCTTAGCAATTTGCAAGCCAGCTATCAAGGCTTCATATTCAGCCTCATTGTTAGTGGTTTGGAACTCACAAGCTATAGAGTGGGGTATTATGTCCCCCTGTGGCGATTTTAGTAGTATTCCAAGCCCTGTTCCTTTGACGTTTGAGGATCCATCAGTATAGAGTATCCAAGGATCCTTGGTCTCCTCTAGCTGCTGAACTTCTAACTCAGCTTCCTTTTGCAAATCACTACTGAAATCTGCCACAAAGTCGGCTAATGCTTGGGATTTAATGGCTGTCCTGGGCTCATATCTTATATCATATGCACTAAGCTTCACTGCCCACTTAGCCATCCTTCCTGACATTTCAGGTTTCCTGAGGACATTCTTAATTGGAAAATTAGTTTTGACGATAATGGCATGAGTTTCAAAATAATGTCTCAATTTAGTAGATGCCATAATTAATGCAAGGATAAGTTTTTCTAAGTGTGAATACCTGGATTCAGCATCAAGTAAACTCTTACTTACATAATAGACAGGATGTTGTGTACCTTCGTGATCCTTAACAAGGACGGCACTTACTGCTTTTGAGGATACCGCGAGATATAAGGATAACACATCTCCTTTTTCTAGTTTCATCAAGGCCGGGGCCGAGGGTAGGTAATCCTTAAGAGCTCTTAAGGCACTTTCATGCTTCTCAGTCCACTCGAATTTCTTGTTCTTCCTTAGGATATCATAGAATTCCTTGCACTTTTCTGAGGATTTGGATATGAATCTGTTTAAAGCTGCAATCCTGCCTGTTAACCTCTGAACATCCTTAGCATTGGCAGGGGACTTGATGTTCACTATAGCTTTGATTTGTTCTGGACTGGCTTCAATGCCTCTCTTTGTCACCATATATCCTAAGAATTTACCTGCTTTAACACCAAAGTGACATTTTGAAGGATTAAGTTTCATGTTATATTTGTCAAGGATATTGAATGCTTCCTCCAAGTCTCTTAGGTGATCCTCAGCCTTTTTTGATTTTACCACCATATCGTCTATGTAAACCTCCATAGTTTGTCCAATCTGATCCTTGAACATCATATTCACTATCCTTTGATAAGTTGCACCTGCATTTCTTAGTCCGAATGGCATAGCAATATAACAGTATATACCAGTTGGAGTCATAAAGGCTGTATCCTCTTGATCGGATGGTTCCATCTGAATTTGTTGAACTCCAGATGAAGCATCCATAAAAGTTAACAGTTCATGACCCGCAGTTGCATCCACCATGGAGTCAATGTGGGGTAATGGGAAAGGATCCTTGGGACATGCCTTATTTAAATCGGTGAAATCGACACATACCATCCACTTTCCGTTTTTCTTTTGAACAACAACCACATTGGCCAACCATCTTGGATACTTGACCTCTCTAATCATACCTGCTCGGAGTAATTTCTCTACCTCCTCCTGGATAATGGCATTTCTTTCTGGTGCAAATTTCCTCCTCTTTTGATGGATTGGTTTGAAGGACCTATCAATGCCAAGTTTGTGAGTGATTATATCTTTAGATATACCTGTCATGTCTTCGTGTTTCCATGCAAAGGTAGTCTTTCTCCTTTTGAGGAAGGATATGAGGTCTTCCTTTATTTCGCCAAGGATCCCTGATCCTATATAAACTTTAGATTCAGGATCATCAGGATCCATAAGGATTTCTACTACATCCTGTTCTCTTGCCTCCAAGAAATCCCTTGGAGGACGCTTTAATTGCTATTGCTCCCTTGACTTTGATGCTGGTTTCATTGATGAGGTGTAGCAGTTCTTAGCCTCTTGCTGATCACTATCAATATTCACTATTCCCCAAGGACTAGGAAGCTTCACACATTGATGATAAGTGGATGGGACTGCCTTCATGTCATGTATCCAAGGCCTGCCAAGGATAACATTACAACAAGATAAACAGTCAATAACACAAAACTTTTGGTAAGAATGTAGGCCTTCGATATATATTGGGAGTTTAATGTCCCCCAGAGTATTCTTAGTCTCGCCACTGAATCCCACGAGCACAGAGGATCTTGGTATGATATCGGATTCAGGAATATTCATCTTCTTGAGGACATCAAGCTGGATAATGTTCACAGAGCTTCCTCCGTCTATAAGGATCCTGCGAACAAAATGGTTAGAAGTAAAAAGAGTGATAACCAAACCATCGTGATGAGGATCCTGAATGTCAACACGATCATCCTCATCAAAAGTTATAACTTTTCCTTCGGAGACACTGGATGTTCGAATGGGTCTATCTCCATTATCCATCTTGGTTTCCTTTGCATGTCTTTTAGCTGCAGAGAAGGATGTTCCACAAATGTCTGATCCTCCAGAAATAAAGTTTATAACTTGTGCATCTGCTGAGGGGCTGGAGCTTTCTCTGGGATCCTTTCAGGATCCTGAGTCCTTGACTTCTTTCTCCCCAATAATTCTTTCAAGTGCCCCTTGCTCAACAAGTATCCAATTTCTTTTCTCAGTGCGATGCATTCTTCTGTGAGATGCCCAAAATCTTCATGATATGCGCACCACTTTGACTTATCTTTAGTTGCAGCTGGTCTGTCATTTTTCCTGGGCCATCTAGCTTTATCACCTAAATTCTGCATCGCAAGGATTAGTTCATTGTTATCAATAGAAAAGCAATATTCGGAAATTGGAGGATAATCCTCATCATCCTCTTCTTGTTCAACAGCATGCACATTCTGGTTATCAGATTTGTTATAGGATCTGAACTTGTTGTTCTTGAATGAGGATCCTTGCTTCTCTTGCTTTGAGGATCCTGCTAACCTCTCCTGGATCCTTTTGTCATCCTCTAGCCGGATGAACCTAAGGGCTCGGGTTCTTACCTCATCTAGATTCCTGCATGGTGTCATACAATGTTTTAAAAACCGGTTTTTAAGTCATATCGGGTTGGGCTATAAAATGGTTCAACCGGTTGAACCGGGTTGTATCGGGCGGTTAAACCGGGTTATTAGTTAACCTTATAAATTCCATAAAATACAAATTCATCTAAAAAAACAATCAAATCGCAACTTGAATTTATGTAACCGATCATAGTTTTATCTAAAAACGACTATTTTTATTGTAACTTATTAAACATTTTAAGAATATTTTTATTAGTTATAAACAATATTGTATTGTACGAGGTGAGTAATAATTTCAACAACGATTAAATATTAGAATAGAAGACACTAGGTTAATTACCGGAACTATGGAAGATAAATATTACCTTAATATCGTATTTTATTAAAATTAAGAAATCAAATATTAAGATAATGCAAACCGGTTCAACGGTTTGAACCGGTAGAACCGGATTTACCGCCGGTACGTAAGATATACCGTATTCGGGTTTTACCGGCCTTTATCGTACCGGACTCGTGTCCGATATTCGGTTTAACCGGTATAACCGGCCGGTTCATACCGGTATTTAAAACATTGGTGTCATAACAAGATCATCATAGAATAATGAATCCCTAAGCAATCCCATTTTAAAGGCTTCTACAGCCATAGCTATATCCAGGTTAGGGATATCTAAGGATTCTTTACTAAATTTAGTGATATAATCCCTTAATGATTCATTATGACCTTGGGTTATCCTATACAGATCACTAGTTAAACGCTCAAATTTTCTACTACAAGAAAACTGGTTATTAAATAGGTTAACTAGATTAGCAAACGAGGTAATAGAGTAAGGGGAAAGACTTAGCAGCCATTTAAGAGCCGATCCAGTAAGAGTGGATCCAAATCCCTTGCACAGACATGCTTCCTTTAACCTTTCTGGGATGGGATTGATCTCCATCCTTTCCCTGTACTGTGCAATGTGTTCTTCAGGATCTGTTAAACCGTCATACAACTTCATGGTAGGCACATGGAACCTCTTGGGTATCTCAGCATCACAGATTGGTGGTGCAAAACGAGATATCTTGTGGCTCCCATCTGCAATCTCCGGGATAGGCTTGACCACTCCTGGGACACTTGATATCATATCCTTTAACTTTTGCAATTCTCTGGCCATGGCATGATTGATACCTGTATCCTGCATAAGGCCATGGTTAGTGGTATAAGAATTATTGAAAGTGTTACCTCCCATTGGATTCAAATTAGGAAGAGCGGATGTGAATCCATATTGTTGGGGCTCTGGAATGACCGATGGACCAGTAGAAGCAATGGTCTGCATTGGAATAAAATCTCCCTGATGGATAGCGGAACTCCCTGATTGCAAACTCCTTAAGGATCCCGGAATCTGGAAGGATCCCTGAAACTGAGAGGATCCTTGGACCTGGGAGGATCCTGGGACGTAGGAAGATCCTTGAACCTGGGAGGATCCTTGAACATAGGAGGATCCTTGAACCTGGGAGGATCCTTGAACCTGGGAGGATCCTGGAACAAAGGAGGATCCTTGAACCTGGGAGGATCCTTGAAACTGAGAGGATCCTTGAACCTGGGAGGATCCTTGAAACGGCCAGAATCCTTGAATCTGTTGCGCTCCTGAGTATCCTCCTGAGCTTACGAAGGATCCTATATGCTGAGGATGGGATCCTGTTGGTTGGAAGTATGACCCTGAAGCCTGAGTCATTGCTGATGATCCGTAATGCACTCCTTTTGGCCCTCCCACATATTGAACGTCTGGAACCGCTGAAGGCTGAGAAGTTATAACCGGAGTATCGAAATTCAAAGATCTGGGCATCAGTGGGGAATGATCCTCTGCCGATCTCTTCTGTTTCTTGATGTCTCCAATTTCTCTAAGAATCCTTTCATTGGTCTTATCCTGCTGTTGTATATGCTCCTTCATCTGCAAAATCAGAGTAAACAAGTCACTAGTAGTAGGAGTATAAGAAGCAGAAGAAGTTGGAGGTTTTGAGAAAATGGGAGTTGGTTTCTTCTCGGAATTTTTCTGAGGTCCAGAAGGTGGTGGAGGCAAAGGTGGAATGCCCTGGGATGAATTGACTGCAGACATCGCACCGGATGTGTTCTTTGATGATGAAGCCATCTGCTTGGATGTAACGAATCGAAATGATCACAAAAATGAGAATTTCTTAGGAACGAAGCACCAATTGCCCCATGGTGGGCGCCAAACTGTTTTGGTCAAAAATCAGATGAGGATAATGCAACCAAACTCTCTGTTACGGGGTATGATGCTTGAATTGGTAAACAACAATGAGGATCACTATGAAATGAATTACACAGGGGACACAAAGATTTATACGAGGAAAAAGCCCTTGATCAATGTATGATCTCCGGCATAAAAAACCTCGGGTGATGGAAACTACCGATCACCAACTCAAATTAAACAATAATCCTTTTACAACTTCGGATGATAGCGAGCTAAGTACAAGGATCACTATGGTGTATCGTGTAGAAATGTATGAAAAATGCTAAGTGTTTTGCCGAGAGCTGGTGAGTGCAGTTGTACGAGTGTGTGTAGCCAAAAAATAGCCAAGTGCTGTCTAATTAGCTCACTACCCCTTTTAAATTTAGTAAAATATCTAAATAACTAACTATCCGCAATTTATGCCTTCTCCCCACGATCTCCATAACGTTCACCATGGTCAAGCACGTGCGGAATAAGCGTGGAATATTCTCCAGGAACGTTACCAAGACTAAGTCCAAGCTGGTATTCCTGTAAAACAATATCGAATTCAAAGTAGACAATCATTAGTATAAGGATCCTTAGGATGATCCATGATCCTGATCCTGAAGCACTTCTGAGGATCACTAACTGACACAGAAGTAAGGATCACCAAACAGGATAACAATTGAGGATCACGGGTCATTAAGAAATCCTCCCCTAACAACAACTTTGGAAGATATTGAGCTTGTTACAATGAATTCTAGTGTGTGTGTTTGAGAGTGAGTAGCAGAGGTGTTGGTGTCGAAATAAGATGTGTTTTTTCAGCTCAATACCCCCTCAAATAAATAAGCTAACAAAAATTCCTATTTTCTAGGAAGATCATGTCCACTCTCATAACCGTTGTGAAAATAGCACATGTGGGGCATCTTAAACGAATATTCCCCTAAATTCCAGCTGAGAGTTAGCCCACTACGTCCATTATCTGCATATAAACATTAAAAACGTGACAATTGTTAGAAATCATAAGTAATGTTAAGGATCCTGGATCCTCAGACTATGGATCCTCAGACTCTGGATCCTCAGACTCCCTACATAATCCATTAAGGATCCATGATCCATGCCCAGTCTCAGGATAGATGATCCTTAGCATAAAATCCATGCCCTAACAACTGCGTATGCGTCTCACTTTCAAAGTATACAAATTCTCAATCGTAGTGATCAAGTTTTTGATTATTTCGAAAGTTTCACTCTTGTGTGCCATAAACGCCACCCAAGAAAATCTTGAATAATCATTTGTCACAACTAGGCAGTACGAGTCATTACTGATGCTTTTGCGATTGACATGACCGAATAAATCCATGTGTAAGCGTTCAAGCGGCACTGCAACTGTGTTGATCTTCTTTATCGGGTGCGATTTCTTACTTTGTTTTCCTTTCTGGTACGACAAGCAGACGTCTTGAAGATGAATGTTTTTTTATGGGAACACCATTTACTAATTCATTCTTCACCAGATGATTCATTTTCCTTAGGTGAATGTGTCCCATCCGCCTGTGCCAAGAGACCGTTTCCTTTTTCGTGGCTTTGGAAACAAAACACGTTACTTGTGCAGACGTTGTAATTGCTTGGCTCATATCAAGGACATACAAATCATTAATCCTTGGGGAAGATAATAGAATCCAGTCTTTGGGGATCTTGAAACCGGGCTTCAGCACATAACATCCATTAGCATCAAAGTGCACTGAAAACTTCTTATCACAGATTTGAGAAACACTTAGAAGATTGTGATCAAGTTGTTGCACAAAGTTGATCTTATCAAAGTTGACAACCCCGTTGGATACCATTCCTTCACCAGTAATATACCCGCCTTTATCTCCAGCAAAGGCAACATAACCTCCTCTAATAGATTTGACGTCGTAGAGAAGTCTCATGTCGCCGGTCATGTGCCTGGATGCCCCACTTTCAACAATCCATAGACTACTGATAGTTCCTCCTGGAACACCCTGCACATGTACTCAAATGATCAGTTGGAGATGGGGACCCAAGCCTTCATGGACTTGGGTCTTCCATTTTCATCGACAAAAGTTATTTCAACTTCGCGATGATTTGGAAATGGTGATGCTCCCCCTGAGTTGGTAACCAATTTAGGTTTCCAAGTCTGTTGAGTTTTACCAGTTTGATTGTTTGAAATTTTAACTTCATGATTGTTTGAAGTTTTTGAAATTCTTGAAATTTATGGTATGACTGAAACAGATTGTTTTTGAACCACATCGGTTTTAAGAGCCTTTTCAATTACCTTGATTTTCTTGCGTTTCTGTTTCTTCTCCCTTTCTTTCATAAGACCGGGATCTTGTTTTGGAGAAACAGATCGCTTTTGGTAATTTTGCTCACGGGGAACATCAACTTTAGCTTTTAACTTATGAAGATATGGACAATTTCGAATGATATGTCCAAATTCACCACACTCGAAACATGATCTTCGTTCAACAAATCCCGACGTATCATGTTGATGTCTCGTTGATGAACTTTGGGAATTCGAGGTACTTGGTCCTGAGTTATTTTGATCATTTCTTTTCAAAATTTTAACTTGCTTAACATAATCTATGTTAGATTTGTTTTCAAGTGTTTCAATTTTATCCGTTCCCTTTGACTTCACAAAGTTCACCCTTTTGTTCTTTCTCTGGTTTTGTTCCTTTCGACCTTGAGTTGTCGATTTTCCATTTGGTTTAGTGTGATTTTGCTGAATTTTCTCTGTTGGTCATTTCTGATTGCCATATTGCTTTTGAATTTCAGCCTTTGGAATCGGAGGACATTGTGTTACCACAACTCGTGAGCTCGACTCTCCCAAAAACTTACTTGTCGAATCTTCAAAAATTTTGTTGATTAAAGATTGATTTACATTTTTAATCGAAAAATATTTGTTTGAATAAACTTTATCATCACCAACTAGAGTGTACAGCAAATTCACACTCTCAGACTCTTGTGCAGAAGTGGACTCGACCCGAACAGTCTTAGCAGCTTTTGCGGGAGGATCACATAGAATATGATTATCGAGAGGTATGTCCTCTTCTTTGATAACCGCATCAGACTGTGCAGAGTCAGTATCATCGGATTCATCATCTGAAGAATCAGCATCCTCAACAATGACTGGAGGATCCTGATTTTGTTCAGTAGTTGATACTTTCGTATCTGCTAACACATCCGAGTCTGATGATACTTCCTTTTTGTAACCAAGTCCAGCTGCGAACTCCTCAACATCTAAGGGAATAGATGGCTCAAATTGAGGTTAGTTCTCCTCATCAGGCATTGCGGAATAATTGTGTCTAATAGGTGGAGGACACTTCTTATAGCCAATGCACGTGACATCATTCTTCTTTTTCTGTATGGAAATGATGTGATCCATAACATACCTAGAGTTTGAGTAACTATCTAACCTAAGCTGGATCGCATCATTTTCACACTTGACACATGCCAACTCAGTTTGTGCTTCATCGAGCCTAATGATGTAATTATTTATAGCAGTTTGTTTTCTTGAAACTGTTTTTACTAGCTCAGTTTTATCTTCCCTTAATGTGTCAATTACTTTCTTAAATTCTTTTTCATGATTTTTATGGAACAAGTTCGCCTCTATGCATTTCGCAAGATCCGCGATCAAACTTTGATTGTGGATAAATATCAAAGGCCCACTGATTTGCGGTAATCAAACTTGATTGTGCTGATGATGAAGACGTGGGAGTCTGAGCCCATGAAGGGACTGGACCTGAACCTTTACTCGTATACATATCCGTATTGGGATCCGGTTTCCAACCCCACCAGTCGAAAGTCATATTTGGTAGAAACTTAATGACAAAGCCTTGAAAAACCAGATTAAATAAGTTTTGGTGTGAAAAACAAGTCTTCTGTGAGAACTGTAACAATGAGACCACGAAGACTCAAGTCTACGAAGACTCAAGCCAACGAAGAGTTAAAGCTCATGAAGAATCAAAACAGGTTTCACGAAGAATAAAAAGTTCATGAAGAATTCAATGTGCACGAAATTCACAGTCCACGAAGATTAGCTTAATCTTCGTCCATGAAGATTAAATTCCACGAACATTCAAAGAATCTTCGTTGCTGGGATTGTTCGTAAACTTTAGTTGGTGAGAGACCTTATCTAAGCAACAGTGAGTAGGTACACATGATGTCAAACAACCATACTTTCGGCGTAAAATTTTCAAAAGACCATCATTTGATTACCAACTTTTTCAAACAAACAATATTTTAAGATTTCCAATATGAAGAAACACAAGAAATCTATGAGTTTTCCGACCACAATGTTCACCGGAATAATTTCCGAACTCAAATTTTGCACGAAAGTTCACTAAAAACCATATCCCATCACGTACACATGAGATTTAAGAAGGTTTTTATATGAACTAACAGCAAAATAACATGAATTTCAAAGATTTAACCCATAAAACTTTCAAGACACAAACTTTGAAAACTCGACATACGGCTCGGTTTTTACAAGGATGAGAGCCAAGGCTCTGATACCACTTGTAGGTCCCTAGAGGAGGACCTAGAACACCTATCCTTATTGTCGATTACACCCGCAAGTGCGGAATCCAAGTGGGTGTACAAACCAAGCAAGAGAACACGAACACAACACAAGATACAACGTTTAAAGCTTCAAATGTATTATAACCAGTAGAGTTTGTTTATAAAGATTACAGAATATAATGCTCTCAAACTCACTGTGTTCTCTCTATGTATTCTCACTTCTATGTCTGCCTTATCTGTTATTACATGCTG
The DNA here is from genome assembly GCA_030545235.1 of Helianthus tuberosus. Classification (NCBI taxonomy): domain Eukaryota; kingdom Viridiplantae; phylum Streptophyta; class Magnoliopsida; order Asterales; family Asteraceae; genus Helianthus; species Helianthus tuberosus. Next base: position 18,236,333 of record CM060428.1, on the reverse strand, counting down.
TTTAAATAGACAAAACATATCAGCACATCCACGAAGAATGGACTGGGCCACGAACAATCACCAGTCCCACGAAGACTAGGAGTCTTCGTGGACTATGAAAACGAACCTTCAAATTACCACGAAGATTCAGTCTTCGTGGTGAACAATCAATCACAAAGGATTGTTCGTCGAACCATGTTTATCCCATGAACCTTCATTATTCATCACATACAGTCTTCATGACATGAAGTCTTTGTTCAGTGGAGTCTTCATCTAAGGGAGTCCTCTGCATTCTTCGTGGGTATCATGACTGGCCGACGAACATTGATCATTCTTCGTTGGGGGCAGCATCATGCAGATTAACTTGCAGAACAGGAACTAACAGTAGCAGCAAATCACCAGCATGCAGAACATGCAACATGAACATGATTGATCCGAACCTTGATGGAGGATACTAGGCTTCGGTCTTCATTCCGTAACGCGGGCGAACCTAGTCGAGCCGCATCCACAAAGTGCATCAACAGTAAGTTGTGCTTTTGGTTGTAAGTTGTGTTTAAGTGGTTGTACCTTAATCAAATATTGGTTGTAAGTTATGCTTAAGTGGTTGTACTTTAATCAAATATTGGTTATAAGTTGTGCTTAAATGTTTGGTTGTAAGTTGTGCTTAAGTGGTTGTACCTTAATCAAATATTGGTTGTAAGTTGTGCTTAAGTGGTTGTACCTAAATCAAATAATGGTTTCATTACCTTACCAAATTCAATATGTTTTGTATGCATGTATGGTTGTAAATTGTGCTTAAGTGGTTGTACCCTAATCAAATAATGGTTTCATTATCTTACCATATTCAATCGGTTTGATCCATTCAAAGTTGTGTTGTTTTATTTGTAAATTATTGTTATTTATAATAATCTAATTAATTTAGCCAAAATCTTGTATTAATATAATTTGCAACATATTGATTCAATGGTTGTTGTAATGTATGCATTATGGTTTGTATAGTGGTAATGATCTATATTATATATAGATTACGATGAACCTGTCAAATGGGAAAAAATAGACGCGGATTAATCGTAACGCGCGAGTCCTAGATCAACTTAGTTATTTTATTTTATGTTTTACGGTTCGGTTTAATTTCTTCGCATTAACACCGCAACTTCAGTGTCGATAGTCCCTGGCAGTACTGTTGCATTAGTGCTCGCCCCCGCCGCAACGCGAGGGTGCTTAATACTAGTTGTTTATCAAAGTACACTACTCATTATTTGAAGCCACTCAAGTCTCCATGATGTTTATTATAGGAGAAATTGCGTAACATCTCTTTTTTATGTATTATAATAGAAATATTATGTTTTAATAATGAATAGAATATTTTTCAATAACTTATGTTGATGTATAAAACAATGTCAAAAGGCATAAATATATAATTTTTGTGTACAAAGTCTAAAGGAGTGGCACCCTTTGGACAAATTATGCCAATATCTCTTGGATCAAATCATTGGATAAACTCAATTTACTCTTTGTAAAGGATTCAAAATTTAGAGAATTATTTGTCAATGGTTCTTGCATTTATTTCCAATCCTATGTGCAAATATCAACGAAATCATCATTCTTACATCTGCATGAAGATTTATACAAAAATAGGTATGGTCCTTATATCCCGTTTTAAATACAATAAGTATAAGAAGTATTGAAATATTATCTATTACTATGAATGTTCTTACAAGCAAATCGTCCGTTAACAAGAGATACACTTGGTATGGGATGTGGGTGTTAGAAATATTACGCATTACATATATATTCTTGAAAGAATAATAATGATATGTATGTCTAAACTCTAAATTTATATTTGATTTATTGCTTAAATTATAACTTTATTTTTTTTTATCCATCATTATTTTAAATTATTAAAGCATATGAAGTATGGAATTATGAATATAATATAATCTTTAATATTGTGGGTATCCAGATGAAATTATTGTTTATAGACAAATGAAAAATACACATCATCGTAATGAAAGATATTTGTGTATAATGGAAGATATTTGTGTATAATGTGAAACCAATTAATGATTCATATGTCACGTTAGCTATCATGTGAAGTAGGGATGGTAATGGGATCGGGTTCGAATTAACTCAATGCCCGACATATGTCAAGATAATTATTCGTCGGATGTTGGGCACACCAAATATATCGGGTAGACCCGTTGAGATTTTCAAATACAATTTTTCTTATCATTCTAATTTTTATACAAAGCAATATACCTAATAACTAAATTCAGCTATAAATAAAAGTTTAAAATATTGATAATACAGAAATATCAATAAAAAATAAAAGTTTAAAATATTTATAATAGATAAATATCAATCAGAATGATACAAATTTCATTTCAAAGATAATTTAAATTTTTAAAACCAAAACAAATAATATCATCAAGATGTATATTTTAAAAGAAAAGATTTATCAGTAATAGAAATAATTTTAAGTAGAGAAATATCAATAAAAAATAAAAGTTTAAAATATTTATAATAGATAAATATCAATCAGAATGATACAAATTTCATTTCAAAGATAATTTAATTTTTTAAAACCAAAACAAATAATATCATCAAGATGTATATTTTAAAAGAAAAGATTTATCAGTAATAGAAATAATTTTAAGTAGTAAGGCTATTTGATAAGGTTTACATCTTTCATTTTTCTCCCAGCTTTATGATAGCAAAAGCTAATATGCACTAGGGAAGATGTGGAAGTAGTATTCAAAAAGCTCACGGCTCGCAATTCGTTCTAAAGCTCGGCTCGAAATGGGCTCGGTTGTAAACGAGTCAGCTCAGCTCGGCTATAACAACTCTCCCAAAACCCTTAAACATATCCTATACGTCCTAAAATACACCACGTATATGAAAAACGGACCTAAAATACCTTTATATTATTAAAAATCAAGAAAAACAAAACTCAGCAGTCGGCAGTCGCTTGCGGGGCGCGACCGAGACCCCCTTGGTCTGTCGCGGGCCGCGACTGCCCTTGTGTGCCGAACAAGTCATGGTGCCACGTGGCACATGACTCAGAAACCCTACTCGATGACTCGGCAGGCCTTTGGCCGCCTTTTTGATGCTCGCGGGCCGCGAAGGCCTTGCCCGTCTTCGTCGTGGGGCGTGACGGCTTCTCTGATCAGGTCTATAAATAGCATGATCGAGATTCATTTCCAAAATCTGATTTTCTCTCTCAAAAAATTCTGATTAGTAGAAATAATATCCGGGAATAATACCCACTAAAAAGCGAAGCTCTGCCTCGTTGTAAGTATTATAACCCCTGGTTACGTATTAGTTACTCTGCCCGATTGATCTAGAGCTCCGTAATGCATGTCGAGGCTCTGTCTGACTTAGTCGTTGGAGTTCTGTCTCGGGGGGTATAGCTAATGTAAATTGGGTTATCTTACTAACACGTGTGCATTGTTTAATTTTAATAGATTATAACCAGGAAGTCACCAGAAAGCCGTAGGGTTATATAAAATAGCAATGTGAGTACATTCACTTTTTGTAAACTGTTTTTACCAAAATCTCAATTGTTTTAAATTAAGATAAATAATGATTGAGTCTATGTATTCTACAATTACTGTCGGTATGTTGGGGTTTTGTATACATTACTTGTTACTAATACTGTGAATAGTAACATGACCACAAGTCAGGATTGATAGTACCGTGGGTGGTAATTTGGTAGATAAAAACATTGTAATCTCCTTCAATACTATAAATATATAATATTGTTTTGATTAAACTGAGATGCACTCGCCAGTATTTCTTGCTGATAAAACTTTTTAAAACGCGTTTCAGGTAACAAAATGTGAAAGCCAAATAGAAGCCAGCTGAAGAGCACTGAAGGCTTGGAAAAGTGGCTATAAAAGTTACCTAAACAAGAAAGAAGTTTTATTTCAATAAAATAGGGTTTATCCCTATAAACATATTATAAATGGAAACTTGGGTTTTTCCCATGTATTTATTATTTATAAAATGTGGTGTTTTAAACCTGCATCCTTCAACTTCTTGCAATCCAAGGTCTTGTGCTCCTTGGACTTGCATATCCCACATGCAAAAGTTCTCGACTGTGTCTGCGAGTTCGATTCAAACCTGCACTTGGGTTTATCCCGAAGTGTTGTTTTTTGCAGACTTTGCACTTGGGCTTATCACTAGATTGATGCCCATCTTTCTTAGATTCTGACCCCTTCTTGTTGTCACTGTTTCCTCGGTGCTTCTTGTTTGACCTCCATGAATTGTCATCTTCACGTTTCCTTTTCTCGGCATCCTTGTTCCTCAGCGATCTTTGTCTGACCGCGTCCAGTGTGAGGGACAAAGATATATCAGCCACAGATCTGAAAGTAGTTGGTCGAGAGGCCTTCACGCTTGCCTTTATCTCTGGGGCTAAACCCCCAATGAAACGAGCTATTCTTTTGGGTTCCGGGGTCACCAGATACGGAACCAACCTCGACATTGTATTAAAGCTGTAAGCTTGGCAATCTAGATTTGTCATTACCAATGAAAGAAAATCTGACTCAATCTTTTTGACCTCGTGCTGAGGACAGTAGTTCTCCCTGATGAGGGCAACGAATTATTCCCATGACATGTTGTACAGTGGAATCTTCCCAGTAGCTTGGATCAACGATCTCCACCAGGCTAAGGCCTCACCTTTGAACGATTGAGACACAAACTTGACTATATCCCTCTCAGCGCACCCGCTGATATCCACTACTGTGTCCATCTCATCTAACCACGTCATGCACTCAATGGCTCCTTTTTTCCCCAGTGAAATCCCTGGGTTTGCATGAAATAAAGTATTTGTAGGAGCAACCCTTGTCACGGGGTCCTTGGTTCAGTACGACCTTCTGAGATGGAACACTTTGATGATTAGAAGAGTGACGATCGTCATCATCTTTCTTTGGTTCATCCTTCTTGGAGGGTGGTGGCTTGCTGTGAGCCTCAGAATGAGTCTTCGGCTTTGAATGCGGTGCAGATAGGGTCCTACTTCGAGTCCCGCTATAATCTTCATACTGCCGCTCTAAGGCCTTTGTAACAGCGTTGTCTATTAACGCTTGCAGTTCAGCACCCGTTATATTAATTCGGGCATTATCATTATTCTCCCTTGGGTGACTATTAATTTCATCCGAGTCAGCCATTGCAATTTAAACTGTTACATAAAAGATTAACAGTAGTTTATTTGGGAGTTTATTATGGAATTATCCCTTAGGGTAATTCATTAACCATGGTAAACATAGACCATATTTGGTTAATTTGTTACTCACATTTATTTAGGATTTCTATTATAATTTATCCTAATTATAAACAATAACAGTATTATTAGCACACAAGGCCTAGTCACAGGGACATTTTTAAATTATAAGCCATGATTTCAGAGAATCAAGGCATGAAGGTTCGAACATAGTTCCTTACCTTTTTCTGACAAAGAGTCGTAGACTACTACTGTCTTTTGTCTCATATGAAAATGAGCAAGGCCCGTAGGCACTATATTACCAATGTATGGTCAAAATATGATCATCTTAATTGATGATTTAAACCCATGATTTATAGATCATTAGGTTGGGTTAGGAATCTTTGGAAGAATCCTTATATAAGAATGACATGTGTGATTTTTAACGAATCACGTCTGCCAGGAGCGTTAACATGTTTTCAGATGTTAACTGGGATTTGAATCTTTTTAACAGGTTTTACCATCTTGGCCAGGTCTTATAATGACATGCAGGCTAGGTTATACCTTTAAGATCCTTAGTTAATATTTAAATAGGCAGATTATTTTTAAAAGGAATGATTTTGATTCATTTATTTCATATATAATTTATTCATGCATATAATGGCAAAAATGAAATTTATAAATAAACATTCCATTAATTATTAATAGATTACACATCGCCCTAAACGGGACTTTTTAACAGAACAACATACCCACGCAGGGGTCAAACTGAAATACTAGTCCACGCAGGGACTTAAACAAACAACATACCCTCGTAGGGGTTAACAGAAAGATAGACCCACGCAGGGGTTAAAATAGTAAGACAGACCCACGCAGGGGCTCAACTGGAACAAGGGAAATACGATCAATAATTGAAGGATTCAATGGTCCTTCTTGCTCTTCCATTTTATTAAACTTGTCAATCCCTGGAATAAACTTTGTCGCTCCATGCGATCTGTGTGAAAATCTCACTCGACTTGGTCCAACCTTTGAAGAATTTCTTCATGCTCTGGTGGGGAGAACCTTGGCGGCTGCGATTGTTGCCGAATTATAGGTCTAGCAGGTATTTGGTACCCATGAGTTGGGTACCCTACTCCCCAAGGAGCTCCATACGGTCCTTCAGGATGAAGGGCGTTATAGTTGGCCGCTACCAAGTATGGGTCGGCTTCAGCGTAGTTATATTTGGCGTGAGCCGGCTACTCAAACGGGTTGTACGCCATAGAACCAGTGTAGGCAGGAATCGGGTTATCAAAACCCAGCGGTGGTGGCTGCAGTGCAACTGGGTTTGAAGGTCCACCCATTTGCGGGTCTTCCTGTAGTGGCGGATAATGACTGCCACTTGAGTGATGAGGGGAGCTGAAGTGAAAATCCCCTCCACGCGCGAACATTCGAGCGTCTGTCCTCCTACGCCTCGGCGGTTCTAGAGGTGCTTGATGAACTGGCGGTGGTGGAGGCGGTGGCGTGACTGCCACAAATCGTGAATCCCCAGAGGGATCATGCTGCTGCTGGTGAGGCGACGAATGATGCGAGGGTGTAAAATACCACTCGAATTGGTTAAACCGTGCCTGGTAACTGTCCGGACCACGGTAGGGTGATCCATGAAAAGACGAACCATCAGAGACCTCGATAGGATGGTTGGGGGTCCCGGTTGCAGGCTCGACGGGATCCGTGTCCTCGTCCATGTCCTCTGCATGATCGCTGGAGAAATGATCCTCTGGCCCTAATGGGTTAAAACCCACTGGTTCTTGTATGTAGTTTGTCGGGTTAAACCGGCCCTGAAAAACGGGTGTGGGGTCTCCAAAGGAATGGTGCGATAGGGATTGCTGTAGAGGTATATAAGAAGGTTGAGGGTTATCGGGCTCGTTTTCTGACTGTGGCCCATAGGAGTTACGAAAGGGAGGCGTCGAACTGTGTGAAACAGACCGTCTAGCGGGCTCCACATTGGTCCTCCAGTTCTCTCGAGGATCGGCACTCGCAGTGGTAGAAGGAGCTCGCCTGTGTGAAGGCCCGGCTTCGTGATCATTGGGGGCGGTAATTGGCCCCTTGCCTCGTCCTCTTCGTCTGAAAAATCTTGGTGGCATATTTAGACATGTCAATAAAACATCAATATAACATCAGATAACAACAAAATATAAAGGACAAAGTTAATGATAAAAGCAAAAACATTTTGGATTATTCTTATGTTCTTTGTCTAGACTCAAAAATTTAGGAATGTGCAATTGTGTCATTGAGATTAAACACAAAAGGCTAGTGTTTAATTCACTCAATGTTGGCTCTGATACCAACCTGTCACACCCCGACTTTCCACGTATTACCGGTGGGCCCGGTGGGGGAGTATCGTGACGTGGTTGGCAACGTTACAGTCAAACAACACAATATTTAAATGCACAGCGGAAGCAAATGAAAGATATATTTCAACCGAATATAATTGTAATATCATGTGTCACAAACAGTTGAAAAATAATCCACAGAAGGATCAAAAATAAATAGGAAATAGTAATTCAACAGACGTTAGGCATCTTAAGATTGCGAGACTCTTTATTGATGCTAAGGAGAAATCCAGCCTATTACGAGTAGTACCTGCACTTAATCTTTTTGGGAAAATACGTCAGTTTACACTGGTAAATACAATTAACCGACTCATTTTAAAAATGATTAAAAATTGATTTGGATGCACGTGGCACAAAGATTTTATAACTTGGGATAATTATTTAAATACATAAACTTGTAAAAGGATTACATGTTCCTTATGCGTTCAGTAGCCCGGTTCGTGCCGGGTTAAAGATCAATAGACACACCACAATACCGAACCGAACGCGCAAGAAGCGTAACGGGTAACCGTAAGAGACATATACAAGTTTCCTAAGTTAATATGCCTCAAATATGTTGTGACATCAATAAGATATCTTTTATTATGCCTGAAACGAATTTAAACACAAACTATGCCCCGTAGGGGTAGTTTGGTCATTTACAAGGTTATAAAAGGGTTTAAGTATTAACCTGAGTTACAGGTCTGATATAATCAGCAAAAACACTTAATTTAATAAGTTATAATAGTAGGGTAAAGTATATATGTGAAATTTATCAATTATAACCAAACTATGCACCGTAGGGGCATTTTGGTAATTTCACATAAGCCGAAAAGCTCAAAACTGAAGTCTGAGTTAAACAACTTTTGCTTACTGTTAAAATATTATGATTTACCTAAAATATCAGTAGGTATCAACCCTTATATGTTTAAAATAGTTTTATTACATACTATGCGTTAAAAACGCTTAAAAAGGCGATTAGAAGCCGTTTCCGGGTTCTATATAGAAAGCTGATATTTTTATTATTCCAGAGGGTTTAAAATAATTTATTTATCATATAAAATCAGTTGCAAAAGGTTTGGGGTCAAAAAGATATGTAAAACTCATTTTATAGCCCAAAAGGGCAAAACCGACAATTACCGGATCAAGCCTATGACTCTAAGTTATGCTCAGCCTAAAATTAATTAAAAATCTTCAAAAATCCCAAAATAATATATTACATCAGTGGTAAAGAGTTTGATATCAAAAGGTGGGTTTAAATAGGATATACGCTAATTATGTCGTTTAATCGCTAAAAAGCTTTCTAATTACGCTAATGAGCATAACTCTCAATCTACACCTCAAACAGATGTCAAATTTTGGGTGCAAGTTTATAAATCAGTAACTAAGGTTTCTACTCTTTTATATTTTCAAAAATCACGTTTTATGGTGAAAAGGCATAATGGTCAACATATAGGCAATTAATGGAATTATGCATATTAATTGGATAACTAATGAACCATGGTGTATAATCACAGAGGGTTATACTAGCATGTAACCTCATCCAATTAGAGCTCTAAGGCATTTCTAAAACATGCTTAAATGGGTCAGAACTGAAAGTCAAAGCAAAAGTCAATTTATGCGACTTTCGGTTCTGAATCGGGTCTCTATTGAAAATTGTCGGGTTGAACATGTTTAGACATGTTATTATATTAATTACCAAGTTATATTAATGATCAAACATGTTGTATGGGTTCTACATTGCTAATTATGCATAAATTGGAAATTAAGCATTCTGTTGACTTTTTAATAACAAGTTTGACCCGACATTTGACCTAGTTAGAGTGGAAATCAGAGGGTGCCCTTTTAAGGGTTTATTGCCTACATAATTACCAACTTATAACTACTTTCAATTCGACTAATCACTAGACCATCAATGATTAATCATTAAGTCAAACTCTAATTACGACGGTTTGACTTTTAAGCTAAAACTAAGCAAAAACTTAACTAAGAAAGGTTAAGCATACTTACTGAAGTCCTATGCACGATTAGGAAGGCTTAGGGTCTGCTCTTAAGCTCCAGGAAGCTCCAGAAATGCAGAAGTGAGGTGTGATCAATATGGTTGCAACAAGAGGGCCTTTTATAGTGCTTTTGATCTCATAGATCATTGACACACAAGCCTAGCAATGATCCCAGATGATTTACAAGTGCTCCTAGGGTCTACAAACATGTAGGGGTCGTCCAAAGAAGTGGAAAAACGTTTTTAAGTCGGTTACAATGCATCTAGGAGACATCAGCCAAAGTTTTCGGAGTCAGAAGACCCCTCGCGGCACGCGTAGGTCTCCATAGGGAGCCTCGCGTCGCGCGACGCCCCATCTGAATCAAATCAATTTTTTGATTTTTTGTGTTTAGGTCCTTGGTCCATAAAAACTTTGTTTCGACTTTATTTCTTGCATTTTGAACCCTCCAATTTGACTTATAAGGGCTTCAGGACATATACCCACTTTGTTAAGTCCTCGGTTAACTTTATTGTCACCCGAAAAGTCATAAACTTCATCGTTGACGCTTTTAACCCCTGGTATACGAATTTGATCATAACTTTCTCATACGATAATGAAACTTTATGAAATTTATATCGTGCATTCTAGTGAGCATAATTAACCGTTACAAAGCTTCAGGTTTGCTAAAAGGTCACTCAGAGGTATATTTTAAACATGTTGACACATTTAACCCCTGTAGTTTGTAATCTCTCACTTTCTTTCATATTTAGCTTCGTATGATCCATGATTTATTCATTTGAAGGTATGAGCATCATGTAGGGTTATTGTAAAGTATATTCATCCTTTGTTGACATTTTGAACCCTTATATTCACGTACTTTCCATGTTTGTCCACTTTAGTCCTTCTAGAACATTCTTTCACACGTTCAAACCTATGACACGTGTCAACACATTATAGGACCTGAATTTTCGAGGTGTTACAAGCAACCTATGTTGCCTAGTGTCTAACCTGTTCACAGGTTAAAGCTGAACATCAGAAACCCTCAGGTTTACTACAGCAACTCGAAATGTCAATATGGAAATGAGAATTAGTAACAACGGATTTTGTTACCAAATTAACCAAGACACCAAAAGGTAATGATGCAATCCGGGTGATTGTGGACAGATTACCCAAATCTGCTCATTTCTTACCTATGAAGGAAACTTTCAGTATGGAACAATTAGCCAAGTTATATGTAAATGAAATAGTTTAATTACATGGAATTCCTTTGTCTATTGTTTCTGATAGAGATAGTCGTTTTACTTCTCATTTTTGGACTAGTTTCCAAAAAGCAAGGGGAACCAAGTTAAAACTAAGCACAGCCTATCATCCTCAAACGGACGGACAAAGCAAAAGGACAATTCAGACAATGGAAGATATGCTTAGAGCTTGTGTAATTGATTTCGGAGGAAATTGGGACGATCATTTACCATTAATAAAATTTCCCTACAACAACAGCTATCATACCAGTGTCAATGCTGCACCATTTGAAGCATTCTATGGACGAAAGTGCCGAACTCCAGTCTGTTGCGCAAAAATTGGAGAAAAACAACTATCTAGACCAAAAATCATGCAAGAAACAACGGACAAAATAATTTAAGTCAAGGAAAGACTAAAAGCAGCACGGGATCGTCAAAAAAGTTATGCTGATAACAGGTGAAAACCGTTGGAATTTCAGATAGGAGACAAGGTATTATTAAAAGTTTCTCCCTGGAAAGGAGTGGTCAGATTTGTCAAAAGGGGAAAGCTAAGCCCCAGGTATATTGGATCTTTTGAGATTATTAAAAGAATAGGACCAGTAGCTTACCAGCTATAACTGCCAGAGGAAATGGGGGCATGAATACATGATGTATTTCATGTATGTAATCTCAAGAAGTGTTTAGCAGTGAAACATTAATGGTACCTCTTAAGGACATAGAGGTAAATGAGAAACTTAAATTTGTAGAGAAACCACTGCAGATTGAAGATAGGAAGATCTAGAATCTCAAACACGAGAGATTAGTTCTGGTCAAAGTAAAATGGGATTCCAAGAGAGGACCAGAATACACATGGGAGCTCGAGTCGGAGATGCAAAGGAAATATCCACACCTGTTCCAGTAGACCTTGAGGACGAGATCTAAAACAAGGTGGGGAGGATATAACAACTCTCCCAAAACCCTTAAAACATATCCTATAAGTCCTAAAATACACCCCGTATACGAAAAACGGACCTAAAATACCTTTATATTAATAAAAATCAAGAAAAATAAAACTCAGCAGTCGCTCGCGGGGCGCGATCGAGACCCCCTTGGTCTGTCGCGGGCCGCGACTGCCCTTGTGTGCTGGACAAGTCATGGTGTGTCACACCCCAACCGATGGCGGAAACATCGGGGCGTGGCACTGAGCGAAACAGATTGTCCAGAAGTTTCCATAACAACTATAATTACCAATTATTTAAAGCATCATGTCCCATACCATGACATAAAGAGTAACATAATTATTACAGAGAAGATCTAGTCAAATTGTTCTGTTCCGACAACTCAGATTTCAAATACAGACAAAAACAATATTAGAAATAACAATTTACCTGTATTCGTAAATAAAGAAAATTTACAAATGTGTAAATTTTTCATTTACACATGTGTAAATTTATTGTACTTACACGTGTAAAAAAATTATTAAAAATGATACTAAGAGGAGAGATAAATTATTTTAAGAGTAAATTCTTTTTTTGATATTTTATTTTAAATATAAAGAGGTTTGTATTAAAAAATGTGGATTTGTTTTTTCATTTGTTCTCGCGGTTATCGCAATATTTAGCGTTTTCAATATAACCCTATATATGTGGGAGAGTTATCTTGAGAAAACTAAATATTGCGAAAACCGTGAAAAGAAATGAAAAAACTGCGAAAACTTGGTAAAAATAACAATTCAAAATCATTTTTTACACTTATCATTATTATTCAAATAAAATATTAGAAATTCAATTTACACTTTTAAATTTAGATGTATACATAAACAAAGATAATCCTGTATATGTTGGAGGTTTATCTTGTGAAAACTAAATACTGCGAGAACCGTGAGAACAAATTAGAAAACTACGATAACTTGGTAAAAACAATTCACATTAAAAAAAACACTTATCATTATTATTCGAATACAATATAAGAAATTATATTTACATTTATAAAGTTGCATGTATTCGTAAATAAAGAAAATTTTATTAGGAGTGATTTTGATAGAAGAGATAAATTATTTAAATACTAAATTCTTTAATGTTGTATTGTAATTATAATGAGGTTTGTATTAAGAAAATAAGTTTGATTGGTTTTTCATTCGTTCTCCTCGTTACCGTAATATTTAGCGTTCTCTAGATAACTCTTCTTTGTATATATCAAAAGAAAGGATCATGAGAAAACTCATTGTTAATGAGAAAACTAATAAACTCCATTTGACGTATTACATGTGTAATACATTGAAAAAACACGCTACCTGTAACAACCCGGCTTTGCAAGTCAAAGTCAAGACATGTCATTGTTCAGATCTGTCTTTTCTTGCTTAATTATGGCTTAATTAACTATATTACGCTTATTATCGCACGCTAAACGCTATTTACAAACGCATACTATTTAAACGCACTTTATCGCATAGTTACTACCGCTATCACAACACAACACAACGTAAACTCAAAATGCAATTAATGGTATTGTTCTATGTGTGTTATTATGTGCTTTACTTGTGTGTGCCTTATATATATGTTGTGGGATGTTATTCGCAAAAGCAATCGCAACTCGAAACGTAGACTTACTTTTATGCTTTTTATGTGTTATGTTATTTGTGTAACTACTTGTTTAATGCTATCGCAACGCTTACTCGCAACACGCTTAAACAAAACGCAACGCTCAACGCACGAAACGAAGACCCACTTAACTTTCCACCGCCTCTCTCCCTCTCACCTATAAATACTCACCTGTCACATCAACTGTTCATTGATGTGACAGCCTTATCCGACCAACTCGCTCCCAGCTCATTCTCAAGCACTTTTCACTAGATTCAAGGCCATTTTCGTAAGTTTTCTTCCTAAATCTTGTACTTCTATCATCAATGCACACTTTCTCATCATTTCCTCCATCAAATCTTACATTTTCACCATGAAATCATCCGATTTGGACTGCCCTAAGGTGACGTCACCTCGGGTTCTTATGAACATTGAAGTGTGACCTCATCTCATCAAGGTTTGTCCAGATCTAAGGGATTTCTACATGATTTACCATGAATCTCAACTAGATCTAAACACTATCAACTGATTTCATGCTTTTCTTCAAACTTCTTTACTTTTCACTCAAAGACGATGGAATCTAGATTTATTCAGGCTCCTTACTCATACCTGAGAACCAGTCTGAGAACGGATTTCCACTGAAGAGACGAACGATTCACGGGTTGAACATGAAAATTCACCAAAAGAACAGCGAGTACAATCGAATGGGGCGATTCCCATCCGATCGGCTGAATTGGGCTTGGTGTGGGTTCCCGTTGTTTGACACGTCATCACGCCGTCTCCATTAAAACTTTTAACTTAGAAAATTTCGCAAACTTTTCAAGCAACATATCAACCAATCGAATAGCCATCTGATCGGATGACCATCCGATCGAATGACTATTTGACCAGGTGACTTGTCTTTTTATAACTTTCAACACTTAAACAATTTGATCAAAACTTCAACAAATATCAACTCTCATTCGAATAGCCATCCGATCGAATGGCCATCCGTCCGGATGACCATCCGTCCGGATGACCATCCGTCCGGATGACTTGACATATAGAGATACTTCTCGTTTTTCAAAATGCTACAACAAAAACTTCAAAGTTCAAAACGATTTACAAACACACACTCACTTGATCGAATGACCAACCGTCCGAATAGTCATCCGTCTGGATGACCATCTGTCCGGATGGCCATCCGATCGACTCATCATTCGACACTCGTCTCATTCAATGCACTGTTATACGCTGTTCAATGCTCACGCTCTCTTTCTGTACCCAGGCTAACCTCCAATCGCTCCCTTCGATCCAAGGCTGTGTTTATTTATTAAACACATACTATGAGTATACCCAAACCCATTTTCCTTTTACGCACTTTGGGTGTTACATACGTTCTCTATATCAAATCACATTGAACATACAACCCAAACACTTTTAACGCTAACCGCTCTCGCATGTTATACGTGACTCGATGAATGCTTGTATGTTATGTTTACACAGTGATTTTTTGCCTAACACCTTAGCAACGATAGTACTATAGTTTGGACTCAGCACCTGTCATAGACGGGGGTTGTTAAGGGTTTTACTTCACATGGTCAGAGTGGTGATAATGTGTTGCGCATTCTACAACTCGCAGTCATGTCAGTTGCATACTTCATTGTCGATAGCTTACTTGCTTCACATTTCTACGTGTTACATGCTGGTTATGCGTAAACACTTTCGCTATACTATATGCTATTAAACTTGTGTACTCACCTTTACACTCTGTGTATTAACTTTATTTTTACGTATGTGACAGGGGTTTAGGATGCTATGCTCTGCTTGATGAAACGAAGTAGGTAGTCTAGAAACGTCATTCAATAAAATCTGAGTTGTCGGAACAGTTTATTTGTCTTTGAGAACAATGTCTGTAATAACTATTCATGCTTTATATGTTATTGGTATGGGACTTTAACGTTAAATATATTGTCACTAATAGTGTTATGGATTCTCTTGGATAATCTGTTTCGCTGAGTGCCGCGCCCCAATGATTCCGCCATCGGTTGGGGTGTGACAGATTGGTATCATAGCCATAACTATAGGGAATTAGGTAAGACACGACATAGTCCGGGTCTGATGTCTTAGAATGACCTAGTCTATAGTCTAAGTACCAACAGACCGCCTTGTGCGAACCCGGTAGTGCTTTTGCACGAGCACACTCTTTACACTCTCGCTTATACTTGCTAAACTCACATCTTTGCGCGAACACCGCATACTACAGCTTCGTGCAACTACTCAGCCTTTCCTAAGGCTGATGACACACACACATTTTCGAAAATACTCGCGTACCACAATCGAGTGACTTGGTCGAGACTAGGTGTGAAAACCGTAAAATATCGATAGAATCACTCACTTAACGCGTAATTTTTACTATCAGCACGAGAATATTCGTTAAGTCAGTAGTGAAATCCATATCTCGACGAGATCTTCCATCTCTCTCTCTCGTGGTTTTGCCACTCAAACAGGAATGAAGTGTTAAGTTAGGATTGAAACCCACATCTTAATGACTTGTTCCGCTCTCAATTTTGGTTTTACAAAACTCTCACCAAAGTCACGATGGACTCCAACTACTCGAGTCACGCAGTAACCGGAAGGATGCATGCCGATCGCCCGGATTAAGGCGAGAGCACAGTCTAGAAGGCCAAAACGTGTATTCAAGGTTGTTGTGAGTAGTCGAATCAATTTGGGTAGTCGATGTCACAAGACCCAGACACTCTGTTTCGATTCTGAGCTCGCAGCCGCTGGTTTTTCGATTTTATGTGTTTATATGTTTATGTGTTTCGATTTTCGAATCTTCATGCTTTTCGCTTCTCACTTTATTAAACGCGCACAACTCGCACTACACTATTATCTCAAAACGCTAACAAATCGCAGACAACTATGAACTCTCGCTATCGCTACTCACTGTCGCAGCTCTCGGTCGCTTTACACAGCTATAAAAGATAGGTGAATATGTGAAAAATAGGAAGGTGAATACGTGCAAAATGTGTGCCTACGTGGATTACATGCTCCTAGGTGCTTACATGCTTACGTGAACTATGTGATTTTACGCCTATGTGTTGATATGTTCCTGCGCTTTATGGAGTAATAATAATAGTATGATGGTTATACGCTAAGCTAGTACTTAAGCCCGATATAATTGAACCCTCGTCTAAATCATACGATGATGTCTGCTGCAGACAATGTCTTCCCTTGGTTCTCACACTCGCCGAAACGCCCAGAGAAGCAGAGATGACAAGCGCACTGCTTCTCTTGTTGCCAAGGAAATGGCAAAGGTCATACCTCAGATCGTCAGTGAGATCAATGAGGTTTGCAGCAATTCATCTGTTGAATTGAAGAGCGACTCTCCTAAAACTCCTTTCAGCTTTAAGCAATTTAAAGCTTGTGGTCCTAAAGACTTCACTGATGACGATGGACCCAGCGCAATGTTCCAATTGTTTGACTCGATTGAAGTCACCCTCCGACAAATCGGATGCCCTGATAAACTCCGCACTGTGAACGCTACCGGGATCTTCCAGTCTAGGGCACCGGATTGGTGGACTGCAGAGCGCAACAAGCGCGGAAATGACACAGCCTATGGTTTAGCATGGGAGGAACTGAAGGAAGTCATGATGAAAGAATTATGTCCCCCACATGAACTCCAGAAGCTGGAAAACGAGTTCTGAGGTATCAAGCAAGAAGGAGGTGATAATGCTGGACTCACAGCTCGCTTTAAACAGCTCTGTATCATCTGCCCAGGTCAAGTGTCAACTCCAGACATCACAATCAAAAAGTACATCTGCGCTCTACCAGATTGTGTTGCCGATTTTGTTCAAGCAGCTAAGCCTGCTACCATTGAGGAGACCTACCAGCTAGCTGCCGAGATTAATGATAAGCGAGTTTTGGCTGGTTACTTTAAAACTTCAACAACTACTACTCCCGCTCCCACTACTGACACCGCCTCATTTCAGGGTTCAAAATCGTCACGTCCGAATCGCAAACGCAAGGGTAACAACAACAAGAACTGTGCTGCAACTGTCGCTCCTCTCAATGCTATACCCGTCCAACCCCACCAGAACCAGAATTGTCAAGTCGCAGCTCCTGTGACCAACGCACCGCCTGCAAAGCGTGTATACACTGGTCCTCATCTTATCTGCCCTACTTGTACCTACCATCACCCAGCTGGGATAGCTTGCCGTTTTTGTGTCCACTGCAACATCTACGGACACTGCACAGCGAACTGTCGCACTGGCCCATGTCAACAAGCTCAAGCTGTTCAAGTTCCTGCCCCACCAGCTCAACCTCTTGCTATCCAGGGTAACCCAGCAGCTCATGCCCCCGTTGTGGCCGATTGATTAGTTTTTTTTTAACGGAAAGGAACGACGTGCCAACCACCGTGACACCGTCGCTGTGGCCAAGGTCGACTACTTGTAAGACCCTTGCATTTATTTTACGGTTTTCGTATAGTTTACAAAAATAAACATGTAATTATAATCACATATACAATGAAAATACATGTTAATTAAAACTTTTCTAAACTTTAAAACGTTACATCATGATTGGTAAAAATTCGCCGTTTAAAAATAACGACGAAACTATGTGCGGAAGTTTGTAATTGCATCGTGTTGGGATCTTCGTTGAGCTTGATCTTCATCCGGGAAGTCTTGGCATTCACTTATGATCAAAACCAACTTAAAAGTTAGTTTTGATTGCTAAATGACAAATTTAAAAAAGTTATATGGGTCAAACAAACAAAATAAAACAAAATGCCAGTGTTTTCAGCTCTCGGGGGCCGCGAGAGCTTACACCTCAGTTGGTCACGGGCCGCGACTCACGTTGCGTGACGCGACGATTTTAACCAAATGCTTTCGCGTAGCGTGACAGCCCAAATTCGACAGAATGTTTCTTTTTGTTGAGCTGCATCTGCCCAGCTCCATTATACTAAGGGGCTGTTTGGCAACATCTGAATCAATAAGTGCTGAATGAATAAGAGGTCTGAATGGGTAAGAGGCTCTGAACCAGTAAGTGCTGAACCAGTAAAGTGCTGTTTGGTTGCACATCTGAATGACCGTGTGAAATTACATTTTTACCCCTCTAAACAAACTAAAAAAAACATAAAAATGTCTACTGTTTTTGCAATTTATATCACAAAATACAAAACCCAAATCATAATAATATACAATAGATTGATGAACCATCAAATTCAAGAACAAATACAAAACCTGTATATAAACGAATCAAACCCAAATCTGTATATGAACGAATCAAACCCAAATCAAGAACAAAGTGCTGTTTGATTCGAATCAAACCCAAATCTTTATATGAACGAATCAAACGATTCACCTGTAAACTCAAATCTGCCATCACCGGCCAACGATCTGCCGCCACTGGAGCTTCTTCCGGTCCTGTGGTGGAGGCCGCCGGAGCTTCTTACGGTTGTGAGTTCTCCGGTGACTGTGTCGAGGAGAGAGAAGAGCGAGGGTGATTCCGCCGGAGCTTCTTACGGTTGTGAGTTCTCCGATGACGGAGGAGGCGGCTGTTCGGTGGTAAGGAGAGGGAGGAGGAGGGCGGCGGGAGGCGTTCGGTGGTGAGGAGAGGGGTGGGGGCGGAGGTCTTGGCTGATGAAGTAGGGTGGAGGCGGGAGGTGGTGAGGAGAGGGAGGAGGCGGCGGGAGGCTTCGGTGGTGAGGACAAGAGTGGGGTGGAGGTCTTGGCTGATGATGGCATGTTTCTTGTATCTGTACAGAGAAGAGAAGGAGAAGAGAGGTGAAAGGGGGTAACAATTGTCTTTTTTTTTTTTTTTTCATTCAGCAAGTTCACAACTCTGAATGATTCAGCACTGATTCATTAAGAGGTTTGCCATTAAGAGGCACAACCAAACACGTATACCTCTGTCCGAATAAGAGGTCCACCTCTTAATGATTCATTAAGAGGGTTGCCAAACAGCCCCTAACTTAATATGCACAAAAATGTGCATAACTTTCAATGTACAAATCCATTCTACCCGATTCTTTTTCCTAAGCAATCGTAATTTGATCCTCTATCATATGGAGTTAAAATTCAATGTTTAAACAAATAAAATTCTAATTTTTTTAAGCATTCGGCTCATTATTCAAATTCAACATTTTGACCCGTTTGTAATTAAAACCACCAACTTGTTTCTAAATAATCAAAATACATACATCAATGTATTTAACTCAAGATCTCTATTTCGGGTTCATACTTTCTTCTGAAATATGTGACTAGTACACAAGCTATGCACATAAATCCATTTTGACCCATTTAGGGGATTTTAAGCAATTTAGTCTAAAACTCGCTCTTTTCTTTTTACACTTCACATTTCCACATTAACATATCTTCTTATATTCCACCACAACTATTATCGTGATGGATTTGATATAATATACTAATTAACCCGAATATTTCCCTTCGGTTAACCGATTTACGCGAATGACCAATTCTTAGGCATTTGATCCACGAAATTTATACCTACAACTCTTATACGTATCTAAGGGTCACATAATCATAATACAAGTTCCTAAACAACCTCTAAGGTTCGTTTTCCTGATTTACCCAACAAGGGCTTTTTGGTCAATTTTAGTCCCTCATTTTACGGCGAGGGACTTTCACTATCTATTTGACCAAAATTGCACTTTTAACTATAAACTTATTTAGGCGTACCTGGCTCAGGTCAACATATAGACCCGTTTCATACCTTTTTTTTATTAGCCGCTACTTTATAGCGATGCAATAATCCACTTCCTGTCCACTCCTATGAACATATGAATTGACAACCAAACGTTTGTCAATATTGTAAAATGGTGTTATCACCACCATTTGACCCATTTGGTCTATACGACCAAACTTTTATATTATAACAAAACATGGTTTTTAAGTACCCATTCACACATCCGACCTATTTCGGATTTTACCACAAAATTCCTTTTTCTTACGCATTTAACCCGTTTCGGCTTAAACCGTGGGCATCTTTTTAATCTCAACTTACATTTAGTCATCACGTGACTAAATTACCCTTCCCCCCCCCCCCTTTTTTTTCTAGTTACGCTATAAGGTAACTTTGAGAAAACTTATTAATTCTTAGTCAATTCATAACTAAATTACCATTTTGCCTCTTTTTACCATTAACCATGGTTTTGATCATTTTATTCGTTACAACTCATTTCGTTTTGTGTCGAAACTCATAAATACGTATACTACAAATGGGTGTAAGCTCTACTTACCTTACATCCGGTTATGCTCTTTTTTCACGTACTCGATCCGTTTGACCCGCTTCTTTCCCAAGCCTCCACCTAGCTTGTCAAGCGTCAAACTATCATCATAATTCGTAAGACGGTTAGATTAGTCATTATTACATACGACTATTCCATCTTACGAATTCTATGTCGAAACCACTATTCGACTTCATCATTGGTTAATTTGACCTTTAAAAGTCAATTCCCCTTAATCGTATGAAATGCATATTTGTGTTCAATAACTCATTTAGGCGATCTCATCAATTATCCGCTAGACATTATAATGATGCTACCGTTTTAAACTATTTTTCTATCCATGTTCATGCTATTATTAACATCAAGTTAACTTAGCTTCCAATTATCAAAGACACTTTATTCATTCATTACACAAAATCTACGCGTTTTCATCTATAAGTCAAACCCGTTTCATCATGTTATTACGCATTCCTTCGGATACCTAATCTAATCGAGTTCTACTTACAACCGAGTAGACGCGTGATTTCGCCTAGGCATTTTAACAAACACCTAGCAGTCAAGATTTTTCTACATTTTTTGTCTAGTTCATGACTAACATTTTAACTAAGCTTTAACATCAAAATCAAGCTTCTATGTCTAGTATACATGAACCACATCTAGACTTGCATCACACATCATTTTTACACTATTTCCACATTGAGAATTCATGTGTTCATCACCTAGCTATAATACCCATTCAACACATATATGGGGTAATCAACAATTTCCTAGTTTTCAACATTAATACGTCAAATTTTTCAACTAGGATTTGTTCCTAAACAATCATACTTCACTAATTCTGCTATAGCCTCTACGATTCTTACATAAATCGCATCTTGTAATGTTAATCAAAATTTCACAACTTCATGAATGTCAAAGATTCGACATACCTTACGATCCCTTCACTTGGTGATCGTTTATTCACGTTCATGCATCGATTTGGGTCTTGAATTGATCTTCAATTTTGAAGATTTGTTGAACTAGGGTTCATCCCCTTCTTTTGTCTCCTGGTCGCTCATACGCACACACACACACACACACTAAGTGTGTGTGTTGTGTTTTTTTTTTAATAAAACAAGTTTCCCACTTGGCAATATAAGTCCCTCATGTTTTATCTTGACCAAATGAAGCTATAACTCACCATTGGTCACTTAATCAAATGCTACTAACTAGGTTAATTATTCCTGGTTACCTCAATGGGTTCGGGAAGTTATAACTCGTTATATTTTAAGTCCCGTTAACTCGGGCCTTTTATATACTTTGTTTTCTCAAAGTATTTGATGTATGTAAAATGCAACATATAAATTACATCAAATGAGGCATAAAACTAACCCTTTTTAAGTACTAATATTGGAAAAAGAGTGTTTTTGTCTTCCTTTTGTATTTTCAGGATTAAATGAGCTCAAAAACGCAAAAGAAGCAAAAAGACAGCTAAATCCAACATAAATACAAGAAAAGGAATATTAGTGGACTGCCCGACCCCTCAACGGCACCTTCCAAAGCAAAGTAGAGAAATCAGAAGACTGAACACGCCCCGTGCTCAGCCAGCACGGGGCCGTGCCCAAGAAGCAGCAGAAAAGACAAACCTATAGAAGCTTCTATTGCCCACCACGGGCCGTGCTCAGCGGACACGGGGGCGTGTCGAAAGTACATGAGGAGAGAGATTGTCAGACGGACACGGGGCCGTGCCCAGCGGACACGGGGCCGTGCCCAGCTCTCTGTTCAGCCTATAAATAGGAGTGCTTGGATTCATTTCATCTCATCCCTTGGCACACCACCTCTCTCACACTTCATCCACCACCCACCACCATCACAACACCATCATCCACCACCATCATCCATTGTCCATCGTAGAGTGTGTGAGTCGTCTCGGGATCCAAGATTGATCGTAAGAGTTCTTGACAATCAAGGCCATGTTTGCCTAAGTCTCTTACATCACTTGGTGAAGACAAAGTGTCTAGTATAATACTTTTTATTTCTAATCTTTTGCACTTTTATTTGGTTTTGTATTAATGACTTTAATAACTAGTTACTTATGTTGAAGGTGATCTTTCCTTATCGTTTATCCGTGGTGTCTTGGCATTATTTTACTGTCTATATAAAATAAAGGATTTTCACCATTCATATCTCCACGGTCTATATGGAGATATGTTGGCTACCTGGTCGGGGGTTAAGGGAACGGTTTGGTAAAGGTCTTGCCATTGTTCAGCGTTTAGAGGTCCTGCAATGGACCTGGGTCAAATTTAGTAGGACCTCCTTCAATACTTCACGGTATTGGATGGCGGGGGTCCAAACTCTTTGATCCCCTCATAAGTTAACTACTATTAATACTATAACCCGGCTATTTAGGACTGTATCCCTGCTGACTCAGACTACTTAGCCGAGGGTAACGTCACCGCCAAAAGCGGGGCCTACCACAATACTGCATTAATAACTTAATTCATTATCTTCCAATAATCCACCCTTTTAGGATTGTATCCCTGCTGACTCAAACTACTGGGGTGAGGGTAACGTCACCTTCAAAAGAGGGGCCTACTACAATAACTAAGATAATCTCTTAATTATGTGCAAAAGTGCGGAAATAATCAAAGGTTATACTAGATACGAGTCGGAACCAAGTGATTCATCTTGTCTATCTGTTTTTCTTTTATTTTTTATTTTCAGCATTTTAGTTAGTTTTTAATTTTCTTAGTTTAAAACATTTTTCTAAACTTTTATTTTGGTTAGACGTTGAGGATAAACCGGTACTAAAAGCTTTTGTGTCCTTGGACGACCTCGGTATCTTACCAACGCTATACTACACTCAACGATGGGTGCACTTGCCCATATGTATGTTTAGTGTTAGTGAAATATCGTGTTTTATAAATTTAAAACTTGGCTAAAATAAGTGTTAAAAAGGGCTTAAAATATACACCTAAAATAAGTAACACTTCGCACGCATCAAGTTTTTGGCGCCGTTGCCGGGGACACAAGGATTTTAAGAAAGTTAGGAATCAACGGCCTAATCTTCTTTTATTTTTTTTTTATTTTTTTTAGGATTTTTTCTTAGTTTTTCAGCTTCTGCAGAGCTCAGCACGGGCCGTGCCCGCTGAACACGCCCCCGTGCTCAATCATTGGAACTGGCAATCCTGTTTTACATCAGACACTAAGCTGAACACGGGGCCGTGCCCACTCAACACGCCCCCGTGCCCAAGTTTCAGTTACTGAAAACAGAACCGTTAGATCCCGGCGGTTGGTAATTTCTGACATAAACATGAGTGATAGTAATTATTTTTACTTTCGGCACTCTTATGGTACGTGGTGTCAATTATGTGGTGGCGAACATGAAGAAGTAAAATGCTACTTCCTAAATTATAGGCCCCACTACATGAACCCACCAACTTCTCACAACCTTAAGAGGGGCGAAAGTAAAAATAAGCACTATTTCTCCCTCGAATGCGCCCAGCCAGATATTCTAGGGGAAATGCTCCTTGACGAGTTATTTCAACTAGAAGAGCTAATTCTGAAATGGTTAGAAGAGCTTGGGAAGGATTTTATTGATCCACCCCAAGACGATACCCATGAAGAAATGTTGGAACCGCATTCCGACAACCTCGTTGCTCCCGAAAATACCTTCGTACCTAGCAAAGACTTGGACGATAGTCGTCCCTGTGTCGATTGTGCCGTGAAGGACTCTCCATCGACTTCGTTCGGTGCATACATAGACCTGAGCGATTCGGCATACACCTTCTTTAACAAGAGCCCGGGAAAGGGTTGGACTTGTCCACCTAGAATGAAAATAGGAATTACCCTCACCGACAACCTCTTGCGTTCTCGCCTTAGTCTAGGACAATTAAGGTATCTTAGGCACTTTGGGGTTGTTCCAACCAGTAAGGAACCACCCGATTTCGACGAAATCCTTAGAAGAAGCAAAACTCCATAAAACAGCCTCCAGACACGGGGCCGTGTCCAGGTCAACACGCCCCCGTGCTCATCAAAGAGATTCTCTGCTGATTTGGTCAGAATACGGACAAAATGTGTCAGGAATTCCTCTGCACACGGGGCCGTGTCCAGTGCACTGTCGTTTTCTTTAAATGCAGCCTGAATCCTGCTCATTTTTTACCACTTCAAAAGACAGAGATTCCTGGGATTTTCACTCATACCATCCTAGGTAAGTGCTAAAAGAAGGTTCCCAAAGACCCTCTTGTCCCTTCCACTTTTACTCATTTCCTCCTCTATAAAAATTTTTCAAAATTTCCTCCATGGAAGCTTGGAAATCTTTTGATTCCAACCCTCTATGTGAAGTTTGTAAGATTTTTTTTTTTTGCTAAGGATTCTTGTTTAAAGTTAGTTGTATAACTTTATTTTAAATTATCTAAGCCTAAAAACTAGCTAAAAATCATGAGAATAATTTAAAAACTCCAAGACTCCCTAGCATAAAATCCTGCAGACAAATGAACACGGGGCCGTGCTCAGTGAGCACGGGGCCGTGTCCGAGGATCTGTTTTGTAAAAATTTAGCTTTCTTCGGTTCCCTTCGCAGAAAATGGCAAGCAGAACAAGCGGATCATCTTCAAGAAGTAACCGACAAGGGAGGAGATCTTCAACAGCAGAAGACTCTCTTGTAAACTATGTTTACGCTCTAAGAGAGGCTATTGACGAAATGACGGGAGTGGAGGAAGCATTGGTCGACCGTATCAACCATCTTACAGTGGGGCTGGAGGGCTGTCTCCATGAAGTAAACCTCTTGCACCAGAGGTTGAACCTTCTCGCCTCCCCGCCTTTGGTACCTATAATAACCCAAAGGGCGTGGAACATGGTACCCGAAGTTGTCATTCCAGCCGAATGGTACTCCATGCACCAAGAACCTCCGCGAAGAGTGGTGCAAGGATTCCCGGTGAATGTTCCCCCTCAACCACCAGCTGCGGAGGAAAATGAAGCCGCATTCTTCCTTCCTAGGGAAATCGAAGAATGGCTTTAAATAACATTTAGGGAAGAAATCATTCGGCTAAAAGTCCTACTATATCGGGAAACTATTCTCGAAATTTGCTTAAAATAAGTAGAACTTCTTATGATAACCTCGTGCACCTGCTGACCTATTTAGTTAAGTTTTAATTTTATCTTAATTTAGGACTATGTAAGTTCTCTCTATGATGAAATGAAATGATGGTTTTAAGGTTTGGATGGTTTGTAATGAATAAAACACACTCATGGTAGTAAAGGATGAAAAGGGGAACGAGAAAAATGAACCCATGCACAAGAACAAGGCAACCCGACAATTCTCACCATTTCAGAAGGTTCAACACGGGCCGTGCCCAACCAACACGGCCCCGTGTTGAGCACCCTGCAGAAAACGCCCAGTTCAGGTAACTGGACACGGGCCGTGTTCACCCAACACGCCCCCGTGTCCAGGCTTCTGTTTCTCTTGTTTTAATTCTGTTACTGGCACTTGAACACGGGGCCGTGCCCGGACAACACGGGGCCATGTTCAGTGCCCAGTAACACAAATTTTTGCTTTTTAAACACTATTTTACACATCTAATCAACCTAAAAATTTATTTTTGGGACACATTGAGGACAATGTGTAATTTAAGTGTGGGGGGGATGCTAAAACCTTGAATTTTGCAAGTCCTAAATACAAGCCTTACACAAAACTCTATTGGAACCGCTAATCACCCCAAATTTTTTTCAAAAATTTTCATTTTTTTTACTTGTCTAGGTTTAATTCGGAAAATTCAAGTTCTCAAAAAGGTTATATTTTTACAAATTTACAACCGATAGCGTAGTGATAAAAAGAACCAACATAAGAAAATTATGAAAAGGCATAGCAAACTTATTTAAAATTTGATTATATATACTTGATCACATAAAAACCCATTCCCACAAAAGTGAGTTTTGAGCCTTTATTGAGCACACAATTACATATCATTTGACTAAATGCTCATTTTTCGTTTCATGTGTGAATAGCCGCTTGGTTCTTACGACTCTAGAACTTGCCATGACAATACATTCCCGGTCCTTATCAACTTAAACCCGAGTAAGTAAATGATGGAGGCATTAGGACTAACCCTTTTTATTTCTACACCATTATTTTTCTTTTTCTTTTACCACCTACCCAAAAATCCCCCTAGTTAGCCCCTTTGAGCCTAAACCTTTTCGTTTCATCACCCAAACAAAAACCCTTTTACCCACCAAAACCTTTTTCATTTTTAACCCTTTATTTTAGTAACAAGTTCGGTTCTTCGTAAAAAAAAAAAAAAAAAGTGTGATAATGATGAAGCAAAAAGAAAATAAACAAACAAGTTAATCAAAAATAACTTAGTTTGAATAAAAGCTTCATAAAAATAAAAAGTTGCAAAAATACGAAAACCGACACTTGTTACGCTTTTAGCCCTTTTTCTACTAACCACTAACCCAACCACCTACCTTTAACCCTAGCCTAACCCTTAACCCACAAAGTCCTCTTGATATCTACAAAGGTATAAAAGTTAAAAAGGAGGAGGATTGATTTCTTGGCAAGCCTATGGTAGGAATAAGTTCCATGCCGCTCTCGAGTGATTCACTAAAAATACACCTTCGGCCGAGTGTGAGTGATTTCCCCGTGAGGTATGTGAACTTGTATATAAATAGAATTTTAAAAAGGCATGTTATGCCCAAATAAGTAATTTCTTCTATGAAAAGTTCTAAATAAATCATTACGAATAGGAGTGTAAATAAATAAAAATAAAACCCAAAAAAGATCTTGGAAATCCCGACACTCTACGACAAGCCCAAAACCTTCTCTTCTACCTATTCCATTTGGGAGTGTAAGCCACATATTAAAGAGTTTTGCTTGAGGACAAGCAAAAGTTCAAGTGTGGGGGTATTTGATGTATGTAAAATGCAACATATAAATTACATCAAATGAGGCATAAAACTAACGCTTTTTAAGTACTAATATTGGAAAAAGAGTGTTTTTGTCTTCCTTTTGTATTTTCAGAATTAAATGAGCTCAAAAACGCAAAAGAAGCAAAAAGACAGCTAAATCCAACATAAATACAAGAAAAGGAATATTAGTGGACTGCCCGACCCCTCAACGGCACCTTCCAAAGCAAAGTAGAGAAATCAGAAGACTGAACACGCCCCGTGCTCAGCCAGCACGGGGCCGTGCCCAAGAAGCAGCAGAAAAGACAAACCTATAGAAGCTTCTATTGCCCACCACGGGCCGTGCTCAGCGGACACGGGGGCGTGTCGAAAGTACATGAGGAGAGAGATTGTCAGACGGACACGGGGCCGTGCCCAGCGGACACGGGGCCGTGCCCAGCTCTCTGTTCAGCCTATAAATAGGAGTGCTTGGATTCATTTCATCTCATCCCTTGGCACACCACCTCTCTCACACTTCATCCACCACCCACCACCATCACAACACCATCATCCACCACCATCATCCATTGTCCATCGTAGAGTGTGTGAGTCGTCTCGGGATCCAAGATTGATCGTAAGAGTTCTTGACAATCAAGGCCATGTTTGCCTAAGTCTCTTACATCACTTGGTGAAGACAAAGTTTCTAGTATAATACTTTTTATTTCTAATCTTTTGCACTTTTTATTTGGTTTTGTATTAATGACTTTAATAACTAGTTACTTATGTTGAAGGTGATCTTTCCTTATCGTTTGTCCGTGGTGTCTTGGCATTATTTTACTGTTTATATAAAATAAAGGATTTTCACCATTCATATCTCCACGGTCTATATGGAGATATGTTGGCTACCTGGTCGGGGGTTAAGGGAACGGTTTGGTAAAGGTCTTGCCATTGTTCAGCGTTTAGAGGTCCTGCAATGGACCTGGGTCAAATTTAGTAGGACCTCCTTCAATACTTCACGGTATTGGATGGCGGGGGTCCAAACTCTTTGATCCCCTCATAAGTTAACTACTATTAATACTATAACCCGGCTATTTAGGACTGTATCCCTGCTGACTCAGACTACTTAGCCGAGGGTAACGTCACCGCCAAAAGCGGGGCCTACCACAATACTGCATTAATAACTTAATTCATTATCTTCCAATAATCCACCCTTTTAGGATTGTATCCCTGCTGACTCAAACTACTGGGGTGAGGGTAACGTCACCTTCAAAAGAGGGGCCTACTACAATAACTAAGATAATCTCTTAATTATGTGCAAAAGTGCGGAAATAATCAAAGGTTATACTAGATACGAGTCGGAACCAAGTGATTCATCTTGTCTATCTGTTTTTCTTTTATTTTTTATTTTCAGCATTTTAGTTAGTTTTTAATTTTCTTAGTTTAAAACATTTTTCTAAACTTTTATTTTGGTTAGACGTTGAGGATAAACCGGTACTAAAAGCTCTTGTGTCCTTGGATGACCTCGGTATCTTACCAACGCTATACTACACTCAACGATGGGTGCACTTGCCCATATGTGTGTTTAGTGTTAGTGAAATATCTTGTTTTATAAATTTAAAACTTGGCTAAAATAAGTGTTAAAAAGGGCTTAAAATATACACCTAAAATAAGTAACACTTCGCACGCATCAGTATTTATCCTCCTTTAAATTAATATTTGGTTTATTTATTTACATCCCAATATTTACCGGGTACATTTTCACCACTAACGGTATTTTACCTGTCATTAATATTAATGTGGTTTGATTACCAAACCCGTTTTTAGGTTGTTACAAGTCTACCCCCCCTTATAGAGGTTTCGTCCCCGAAACCATTCTTATGTAATCCATCGGTTTAGACCTAACGTACTTTGTTTCGTTTTCATTTGAGTATTGCTCACTTTTAATAATTCCATAATCTTAGCGGGAATGTATGGTAATATCTTTCGGGCTCCAAAGTGGTGTCCGACTCCTTTCTGATGCTCCATTCTTGCATCCTTCTTTTGATTAACATCCTTGTTCCTCAGCTCAAGGATTATTATAAACCACATCGTATGTGCCTTTCATGTATAAGGCCTCGTAGGCCGTTAGTTTCTTTTAATATTCCTCGTTTTTATCACTTATTATAACGAGTCACCTTTTGGCCACTCGGTTATCTGATGTAGTCAACACATTATCCCATGCTAATCTTATCGAGACAAGCGCTTTATTAAGTTATAATTACTGTTTTGACCTTAAATGGTCTTCTCGGTTAGACTTACTAGCCGCCGGTTACCTTATACCTCGCCATTCGGGTATGCTATATTTCCATCATCGGCCTTTTGCGTGTTTATGATTTCATGTGTTGTAACTCACGTTATAACATGGTTATATTCTATATCACTTTTGTGACCGTGATCACATCACGTCATGTTTAAGTTTATGTCAACTCTTCATTATCGAAAATATTTCTTTCGAATGTATCGTTTTACACCTATCGGTGTTAAGACCTGTATCCTTTAATATTAACCATTTTCTAATTTCTCTCATAATATCCATATTTGTTAAAACGTTGACTAAAACTGAATTTTAGTTTAACGTTTCCTTTTCTCCTTGTCTTATGTCATTTACTTGTATCAGGGAATTTTACTTCCGAGGATTTATTCCTTTCCGTTTTTATTTAATGCGGGGAATTTTAACTAGGTCCCTCGCTTAACCCAAATAACCCGTAGGTTCTTTCGCTTAGTCTCATAGGCTATTTCCTTAGATTTCCACCTTTTTAAGGTGAGACCCAAACTGTTCGTTTCTTTCTATTTGTGACCCAAGGGTCTTTTTGATCCCGTAGACCTTAACACTACTTACAATCCTGAAGGTTATGATGATCCCATAGATTATCTTTTACTCGTGTGCTTATTAAAGTGTATATATTTATATATATACGTACACAGCGTCAAGACATCCCTTTTTATGTTTAGAAATATTTATTTTTTCTTTTTGGATTTCATTTGACATTGACCGTAGTCTAAGTCTACATTTGTTTTCTTTCGAATTATCCTTCCGAGTTTATGACTTCTAACGTGATTTACACTTCGGTTTGTTCTTTGATTGCCGTTATCCAGTTTACGCCTCTATTTCTTTACAGCCCGTTACCCAGGTTCTTTCATCTTAATGTTTTTAACGCTCCCGTTTTTTGGTTTGCGTTTTCCTTTTTATATTTTCCCATAACCCTTTATATAGATTTGTTAATATCTCACGCTTTTATTTATTCGGTTCGTGCTTACTTACATTATCAAGCGTTACTCTTTATATAACTCGTTTGACTTGTTCGTGTGAAATTTCATCACTTGTGAACGTCAAACTTCATTCCTTATTCGACCCGTTCAATTTTGAAATAGTTGAACGTAATTTTCTAAATTTATGTTTGCAAAATCTTGTTGTCCTTTAGTCATAACTCTTAATCCGACTCTTTTCACTTTTAACCCGCGTTCCCGTCTCCTGGTTTACGCGTATATCTGAAATCCTACCCATCTATCGGGTATTTTACCGAAGTCGTCATTATTACAACCTTTCCGGTATTTGTTAGTACTTCGTTTTGATTTATTTGGTCGTCTTAGCGAATTCCATTGCTTTAATTCGACCATGTCCTTTATTCTTTACTCAATCCGTTTGGCTTGTCCGCGTGAATTTCATCTCTTATGACAGTCAAACTTTATCCCCCATGTCTTAGCATTCTCATTGGTTGGTTTGTATTTTCATTTACTTTGATTCTTGTCCCTTCCCTCGGGCTCGTTATACTAACGTAATACGCTTCTTTCATCAGGCTTGCGTTTACGTTTATTATCAAATATTTTACTTATTTGATCCGTTTTGGGTACCTTTTAATTCGTCCCATTCACCCCGTCCTTACTACATTGGACATAATTGTGTCCATCATAAGAAGTTCATGGTATCATGTGTTCACTACTTACTTGGCCAGAGTAAGCGATCAAAACATGGTACACATGATCTTTTTACAATTTTCACATTACACCCCATGTAAGTAACGCCTCTAATCTTCCTATATTACTGATTTAAATTGGCAAAACCTTATTCAATTGCTATTTAACAATTATTAGTTTTACCAGTTTCATTTTTGAACATATAAAATGTTTTCCTTTTTACCTAACTATTATATAATCACATTCGTTAATTTGATCGCTATTTTCTCAATAGTATTATATTGAGAATTATTCACTTGGATAATTACTCCCGTCCAAGTTTCCATATGAACTAATCCTGTTATTGCTTTGTTATTCATCATCGTGAATAACACATGTTTCTATTAATTTCTCTCGGAAACGTCGTCCTGAATAGTTATCCTATTCAGGGTTTTTTTTTCAAGTTTTATCCTACATATGCAACAGTCATTCTCTACGTGTTTGTTGCATATTTCTATTTGTACGATTAAATTTAAAACGTGCACCTGGTAATTCTTGCCCTAACGGGCTTTCCTTGCCATTAATCTTGTTCGCGATCGTTACGCGATTTAGATCCTTGGTGAGCATACTCTACTTGTCATACTTCGGACCGTTCCTCTTGTCTTATCCGTCCCTTGTTACACTCTCGCCATTTTCAGATGCGAGTATCCTTCAACTAAAACGTTTACAAAGATTAGTAACGTCAATATCAATAAACGCTTGTACTATAATACAAGGCTTTCTACTATACGTGTCAACACACGTAATTTCGTTTTCTATATTGATCCTATATTAATTCCATTGGGGTAAGGTGTGTTACACGATAACCCTATGTGTCGTTTACAACACTTTAACATGCTAAACCATTAATAAAATATACTTACCGGATTTTGCGATCAAGCCTCGAACCAAACACACTTTACTCTTTAACCATGAGCTCTGATACCAACTTGTAAGACCCTTGCATTTATTTTACGGTTTTCATATAGTTATGAAAATAAACATGTAATTATAATTACATATACAATGAAAATACAGGTTAATTAAAACTTTTCTAAATTTTAAAACGTTAAATCTTGATTTGTAAAAATTCGCCGTTTAAAAATAACGACGAAACTATGTGTGGAAGCTTGTAACTGCATAGTGTTCGGTTCTTCGTTGAGCTTGATTTTCATCTGGGAAGTCTTCGCATTCACCTATGATCAAAACCAACTTAAAAGTTAGTTTTGATTGTTAAATGATAAATTTAAACAAGTTATATGGGTCAAACAAGCAAAATAAAACAAAATGCCAGTGTTTTCAGCTCCCGCGGGCCGCAAGATCTTACACCTCGGTTGGTCGAGGGCCGCGACTCTCGTCACGTGACACGACGGTTTTAACCAATTGCTGTCGTGTAGCGTGACAGTCCAAATTCGACAAAATGTTTCTATTTGTTGAGCCGCATCTGCCCAGCTCCATTATACTAACTTAATATGCACAAAAATGTGCATAACTTTCAATGTACAAATCCGTTCTACCCGATTTTTTTTCCTATGCAATCGTAATTTGATCCTCCATCATATGGAGTTAAAATTCAACATTTGAACTAATAAAATTCTAAATTTTTAAGCATTCGGCTTATTATTCAAATTCAGCATTTGACCCGTTTGTAATTAAAACCACCAACTTGTTTCTAAATAATCAAAATACATACATCAATGTATTTAACTCAAGATCTCTAGTTCGGGTTCATACTTTCTTATGAAATACGCGACTAGTACACAAGCTATGCGCATAAATCCATTTTGACCCATTTAGGGGATTTTAAGCAATTTAGTCTAAAACTCGCTCTTTTCTTTTTACACTTCACATTTCCATATTAACATATCTTCTTATATTCCACCACAACTATTATCGTGATGGATTTGATATAATATACTAATTAACCCGAATATTACCCTTCGGTTAGCCAATTTACGTGACGGACCAATTCTTAGGCATTTGACCCACGAAGTTTATGCTTAAAACTCTTATATATATCTAAGGGTCACATAATCATAATACAAGTTCCTAAACAACCTGTAAGGGTCGTTTGCCCGATTTACCTATCAAGGGCTTTTTGGTCAATTTTAGTCCCTCATTTTACGACGATGGACTTTCACTATCTATTTGACCAAAATTGCACTTTTAACTATAAACTTATTTAGGCGTACCTGGCTCGGGTCAACATATAGACCCGTTTTATACCTTTCTTTTATTAGCCGCTACTTTATAGCGACGCAATAATCCACTTCCTGTCCACTCCTGTGAACATATGACATGACAACCAAACGTTAGTCGATATTGTAAAATGGTGTTATCACCACCATTTGACCCATTTGGTCTATACGACCAATCTTTTATATTATAACGAAACATGGTTTTTAAGTACCCATTCACACATCCGACCCATTTCGGATTTTACCACAAAATTTCTTTTTTCTTACGCATTTAACCCGTTTCGGCTTACGCTGTGGGTATCTTTTTAATCTCAACTTACATTTAACCCGTTTCGGCTTACATTTTCCTCCTTTAAATTAATATTAGGTTTATTTATTTACATCCCAATATTTACCGGGTACATTTCACCACTAACGGTATTTACCCGTCATTAGTATTAACGTGGTTTGATTACTAAACCCATTTTTAGGGTGTTACACTACTCGACCGCCGCCAGCACCTTGGCTCTCCCAAATGCGCGGAACCCGACTTCCACCCGCCCGAAGGCACGACAGTGGAATAATCGATAAAACCTCGCCTCCCATCCAAGTCGAACCGGCGTCACCCGTATTCGCTCTTCACTTGGATGCCGCAGAAAATAGTAAGGAGAGTGCGAATCGAACCTGTGTCACAAGCAACACTAATTCTTTCCCCAACCACCCCACTACTACCTCATTAACGCGGTTGATTAGTTGGAGTAGTACCTTTGGATGCCCTTCCTCCTTGACCTTTTAGTCCTTTCTAATAATTTCAACCGGTGGATACACATGATAGAAATAATTTAATTCTAAGTTCTAGCTTTAAATTTCTTTTAGTAAATAAGATTATCTAAAGAAAAAAAGTCATTTCTTCCCACCAAAAATAATATTAAGTAACTATTAAAAAATATATTAGAATTCAAAAAGGAAAAGTCAGCTTCATAATAGCAAAAGGTAATTTGCACTAGGGAAGATGTTTAAGTGTTAATTTTTTTTTAACATTAGCGTTTAACACCTAAACATCACAAACTATGCATTTGCAAGAAATTAATTTGAATTTATACCACTTTTGTTAGGACAAAAATCATAACACTAGACAACAAGATTATGATTTGATAACTGTTAATCAATAATTATTTTATCAGAGATCAGATTTAACATGAAACGTCATCTAACATTTTACTAGTGCTATAAATAGACCTGATCTACCAGTCGTATCAGAAACCGTTGATGTCGTTGTCTTTATATATCATGAGTTAATAGATTGGGCTACAATGAATTAGAAAAACCTTATAAAGGAAGCATATCTTTTTTTTTTTTTGAAAAGTATACTTCATTAAAACAACCTCCGACCCAAACGGGTAAAAGGTCAAACAAACATAAGCACCCCCGACCCAAACGGGCAAAGAGTAACAAATTACAACATGTACATCGGGTATTTACACCAGTCCGTCCAAATAATATAATTATAGGAAGTTCTATTCTTAACCCACGGGTATAAAGGAAGCATATCTAAACAGCATTTCAGATAGAACATATATACAAAAGTTGTAGGGTCACCTTTTATTCGGGAACATAAACATAGAAAAAGATGATTTTGGAATGTTGCAAAGGTTTAAATGTTTGGTGTCGATGATTGAACGGGTACACACGTGGAGGAACACATATGCGCCATGTTTTGCCACGTCGGGAGAAACCTCAACCACGTACTACTTTACGCAACGTGTTCAAGTTTTCGTGTGCACTAAGCTACACTTGCTTTGGATCCCGATGCATCACGTACATTGACACTCATTCGAGTAACTGTTGCTCGTTTACCTTCTATTTCGATGTAATTTTCATTATTGAAATATTCATAAAAACCAAACCGAACAGTTAAACTAGATCATAGGTTCTTTGGCATAACAATGATATCAAGGTGTTGTATAAAGTTTTGTATTTTTAAAGGGTAAGGGTTTAATCCCCGTAGTGGACTAAAAGAATCGTTTAGTTAGTAGAATTAGAGAGTGTGAGTTGCCGTTCTAAATAAATCAATGGTTAAATTATGATTTTTTTTATAATCCATTTTAATGATTCGTGCAGGGTTAAGATCAAATTTAAAGTCTCTTAAAAATAGAAAGTCGTAAGAAGGGTATCAAACAGATTCCAATTGAACGCATTCAAGTGGCATTAAAACTGTCTCAACGAATTATACGATATGAGATTTTAGGTTTTCGTTTTTGGATTTTTAGCTTGTAGATTTTAGAAATTTTTGTTTAGATCAATGTGTTTTTTTATTTAACATTATGTCTTTTCTATATTTGCGTTATTGCGTTTTTCTTTTGCGGCTCATTGTGTCTTTTTTTCTCGTCATTTTGTTGTATTTCTCGGCATTGTGTTATATTTTGCTCGAAATTGTGTTATATTTTGCGATCTATTATATAATTCTACGCTTGCCATTTTAAGAAAATTTTAGGATAAAATAAAAAATAAAACAAATGCTATTTTTTTATTTAATTCAAGTTCTAACTAGATTTATTAATTAAATTTTTATTTAATTCTCCCACATTCATAGTTAACCGTTAATCGAATAACCAAATTGTTTTTTTCAATAACCGAATTAATTGAATCTAATTGGTTATGAAAAAAAAAACATTGGTTATAGGTTGGTGTATAACGGAATCAAAGCCATGGTCATCTCTAGGACCAAGTCGACTAAGGAGATTGGAATAATCGGTTAAGGCGGAAAATACTCAGGGAGTACACTATAAAGAATTTAGTTTTCGAGAAATTATATATATATATATCAAATATCATAAGTTTATTTATATTTATAACAAAATACTTGAATATAAAAAAAATACATATTGAAATAGTAAAATACTTCAATAATTGATATTGATTCCTTGAAAATGATATTTATTTTTCAATTTGATAGACATAAATTTTTCTTTATTTTTTTAAAGTCAAACTCGGTCTGGGTTAACTAGGGCTGTCCAAACTGCTCGACGATCGAGGATCGCTCGACGATCGCTCGAAAAATGCTCGAAAAATGCTCGTTCGATTCCCGCTCAGTTTGTAAATGAGCCGCTCGGATCGGTTCGATTCAAATTCAATCCAAGCATGAGCATAGGTCCGCTCGCTCGTTGATCGATC
Organism: Helianthus tuberosus; assembly: GCA_030545235.1. Taxonomy (NCBI): domain Eukaryota; kingdom Viridiplantae; phylum Streptophyta; class Magnoliopsida; order Asterales; family Asteraceae; genus Helianthus; species Helianthus tuberosus. The sequence continues at coordinate 18,199,620 of CM060428.1, read as the reverse complement.
GGTTTCGCTCGAATTATTTTTATTAAATAATTAATATATATATTTAATTAATATAAGCATAAGTATCCAAAAAAAATAGTAAGCCCAATCATTCTTTAGTCCTTAAAAATATTCTTGGCCCATTAACCTAAAATAGATAGTAAGCCCAATCGTTCGTTTACACTTCACACGCGCATCACAACTCTGAACTCTCCATAGTCCATACATTCACTTTTGAAAAAATAGGGTTTCTTTAGATCGTCAATATCACGGTGCCGCTCAGCCTCACAGCCTCACTTTAGACCGTATTACATCTGTCTCGGGCGACTCGATCGTTATCCACTGCCCTAAATTATGTAAGTGTTGATTGATCTGTTTCGATATGCATTATTCTATTTTGATTGTGTGTGTTTGTTTGTGATTGTAGCACCTTGATTCTCCTGATAATAATCCGGATCTTCCTTGGGAGTTTAGTGATTCTAACAAACCTAAGGTCAGTTCACTCAGTTGTTAGTTTTTTTTTTTTATATTAACTGTTGTTAGTTGTGATTTGATGTTGTTATTGTTGTATGGATTTTCTGAGTTGTAATGTTTTAGAACTATGTTAATTTTGGAATTAGTTTTGAATTGAAATTGAGTATGCTAATATTAACTGAATAAAAAAAAATTAAGAAGTGTCAGTTGATAAATCTAGAGTGTAGACACCCAACGGTTACTCAACTGCCTGTTGTGCAATGCCCCCTTTGAATGAAATCTAGAGTGTAGACACCCATCGGTCTTCTTCTTGTTGGTGTTCTTAAAGGTCAGCTTTTTATTTTCTTTTCTGCTTCAAACTTATTATTATTTGAACCCTTTTAACCTGTGTTTAATTTTCAGGTGTTATTGTTGCCCCAATAGTTTGTGTTATTATGACTGTTGGGAATTCTGCTATTGTTTTGGGGCTTTGGCCTGCACATGCTGTCTGGGCTTATTTTTGCATTTTAAGGTGCTTTGTTTGATTAGTTTTCTTCTTGGGTTGTCTTGCTTTTTTTTGCTGTTTGTGTATATGTGATGGTTATATGCTTGTTGGTTTGGATTGTATGGCAGTGCGAAACGACTAGAGTTGTAATGTTTTAGAACTACCGTGGCTTCCGAATCAGCCTTTAGTGCTGGGGGGCGTATATTGGATGACTACCGGAGCTCTCTTTCAAAGGATATGGTGGAACTTCTTGTTTGTGGAAGTGATTGGTTAAAGGCCAGCTCAAAAACAACCTTAAAACATTGAAAGTAAGATTTTATTACATTTATAGTCTATTTATACATTTGTAGTTTATGCATTAACATTTATATTTTGTTTTTTTAATGTGTAGCAAGCTGCAAGAGATGAAGAAAAATTGGAAATTGATGTGTTGACTCCAGACGGGTCGGATAACAAATGAAAGGTATTTTTATAATTAACAAACCATAAAACTGTCATGTAATGTCAAATGTGTAGAACTTAATGGTTTTGTTTAACGCTTGTGTTAATAGGTTATGTATGTTGATTTGAAGTGGAATTTTGTGGATGGAGATGACCAAGCTCTAAGAAGATGTTTATGGCTTTTGAGCTAGATTTCAATTTGTATTTCGCACTATATTTTTATGCTTTGGATTCGATATTGTTAAGAACATTTTTAGGATCGTGATTTCAATTATGTATTGCTTTTGTTATAGTTTAATGCAGCCTAAAAGGTGCTGCTGGACATGTTTTATTAAGTCATGATTTCAGTTTTTTTTTTTTTTTGTTGCTGCACATTTTTTAGTTAGGTGTTGAGAAAAACCGAGCGAAACCGATCGAAATCGATCCGATCGATTTAAATTCGAACCGATCATGAGCAGCACTTTTAGGATCGGTTTTACAAATTCGAACCGAACCGATCCGATCGGTTTTAATTCGATCCGATCTCGAGCAGACCCTCGCTCGGATCGGATCGGCTCATGAACACCCCTAGGGTTAACCGACTAAACCTAATTCTGGTAGAGGTTAACCGTATTTGATCGATTTCGAGTAATTAGACGGAGTAAAAAAAAAATCGTTTCGACAACCTAACTTCTAGCAATTACTTGGCCTTTTAGACCTTATTTTACAACATTGTCGAAAACTAATAGCATTTAACATTATTTATACGACGTTTGATTGTTCGAAATTAGTATTTGTTGCATATTTACATCTCTAGTTGTGTTCGTATATTCACCATTAATACGGTGAATGAATAAGATACTTTATACTTTGAAGGATGTAAAGCGTAATAACAACGATGCGTTGTTATTTTGGTTGATATACATGTTAAAAAAATACAGAATTGGACACTATACAAGAAACAATCTCTTTTCGATGGATTTTGTTTGCTTATAAAACAATTTATATTAGAGAATATTTAGATAAGGACGGGGACATCTTGAGTTTTCCACTGTTAGAACCACCTCCTCAGTTACAGTAAGGGCGTAAAATCCTACCTAGTAGCACTAACGTCAAATCAGTATCAGTGACCAACATCACCGGAAACTCAACTAAAAGATAAAAACGGTTGTTTCAGGTTTAACTTGGAGCGTAACACGTATAAATATAAAATAATATTTAACCACATATCGAGTTCGTACAATGCTTGCAAATTTAAAGGGAAAAAAGTAAAAGTCAGGGATCTAAATAGTAATTAAAATAAAGTGTAAGGGTAAATAATGAAATTAAAAAAAAAACTTATGAAAGTTGAGAGGTTAGACATGTCATTATCAAAGTTGAGGGACCGAATGAGAAATTAAAAGAATTAGGTAAATAATGAAAATGAAAAAAAAAACGTTATTAAAGTTGAGAGGTTAAACATGTTATTACTAAAGTTGAATTGTCAAAGGAGAAAAATAAATAAAAAATATTAATAAAGCATAAGTAACATGATAATTAATATATATACAGTAAAATGTCAAAATCGTGTATATATATATATAGAGTAGGAGTTGGGTGGAAAGTGTGTTTTTCCTAGAAAGTCTAGGAAGCAATAAGAACGCGACATGTGGCATTTAAGGATTTTATCTAAAAGGGCATTTATGTACTTTCACAATCTATTTTTATTTTAGGAAATTATCTTCAATAACTAACTATCCATAAATTTCGGAATTTATTGTTTTCGATTTCTGATCTCACGTAATATCAATCATTCCTTCTTTTTCTTGTTGGAATCTATCAGCATGTTCTTGGTACTGTGTTTTAACAGTTTGTTCTTGGTGATGTGTTTTAACAGCAAGCAGATTCATACAGCCGTGTTTTATTATTCAGATTCATACAGTTGTGTTTTAACAACAAGCAGATTCATACAGTTATGTTTTAGCATTCAGATTCATACAGCTGTGTTTTAACAGCAAGCAGATTCATACAGTTGTGTTTTAGCATTCAGATTCAAACGGTTGTGTTTTAACAACAAGCAGATGCATACAGTTGTGTTTTAGCATTTAGATTCATACAGTTGTGTTTTAACAGCAAGCAGATTCATACAGTTGTGTTTTAGCATTTAGATTCATACATGTGTGTTTTAACAGCAAGCAGATTCATACAGTTGTGTTTTAATAGCAAGCAGATTCATACAGTTGTGTTTTAGCATTCAGATTCATACAACTGTGTTTTAACAGCAAGCAGATTCATACAAATGTGTTTTATCATTCAGATTCATACAGCTGTGTTTTAACAGCAAGCAGATTCATACAAATGTGTTTTATCATTCAGATTCATACAGCTGTGTTTTAACAGCAATTCAGATTCATACAGCTGTGTTTTAACAGCAAGCAGATTCATACAAATGTGTTTTACATCAGCAAATTTCGCCCCAGCTTTCGATCGGCTTCCGGTAACTGTTCCGCTGCTATTTATCCTTTCCAAAGTTTCCTGCTTTTTGAATCTCTTTCCTGCAACCAGCAAAATACCGTCAATTACAAACAAGAATCACCCGTAATCGCTTTGTAAAACACGCAGTACAATGAAAACTTGATCTTACGTATATGGAACAAGGAAAATCTCTTATCTTCATCCATGATTTTAGGTATTTTTGGTATGATTTTGGGGGTTTCCGAATTTGGGTTTAGAGAGAGAAAGAGAGAGAGAGAGGGAAATTGGCGTGAATTAAGGAGATGTGATATCTTTGACGGTTTTTTTTATTGGTTTAAAAGACACGTAAGGACGAAATTGCCCCTACTAATTTAAAACAATCTATTAAATATAGTTAATTATTACAAGATTGCCATTGATTTAATCTCAACCCTTAAACACACCAATCGGATGGACAAGATCGCTTCCTAGACTTTCTAGGAAAAACACACTTTCCGTAGGAACCCTACTCTATATATATATATATATATACATACACTTATTTCTTTTAAATTATATTTTTTACCGTTAAATAAAAAATAATAATAAATTAACGATGTTTGGTATGACGGGAGGGATGATTGGCAGTGATATTTCGTACGAGGGCTCAACGAGGGGTGATGAGGTACAAGTGCCGAGATAAATGGAGTGGTTGTGGCGGCCATCATGGTGGTGATGGATGTGGTGGAAGTGCAGGTGGAGGTGAGAGAAAGATAGAAGAGAGAGTGTGTATGGTGTGTGTGTGTGTGCATATATAGTTTGATTTTGAAACCTATGATAATTCTCTTGCATTTGTATTGTATTCGTGAATTATGGAGTGAAGATTAAATTTGACTTTGCGAAATGTTTATGTGCAATCATGCCTTGTCTAGGTTAGAATTTACATGTTCTTGGTGACAAAGTGCATTGCGGTCCGTCGTTCACGACGTCGATAGCTCTTGGCACCTAAGCCACGTGACACTAAATTCGTTAGTCATTGATAGAATTGAATTGAATCTAAAACGTGCAGGAACCCTAGGACTTCAATTACCGAACCGGGTGTGAACCTTTTTCTCACATATTGTTTAAAATCGTTAATTAAGTTTTCGTGCAATTATTCAAGTTCTTAGTAGTTAAGTAATCAAAACAAACTTGTCGGTTCATTCTGACACTCTTTCAAATAAACAACCAAATTAATCAATTTCGTAGCAAGCTTCATAAAAGTGACAACAAACATTTAAAACTCAATCAAGTCCGCACACAAACCATAAACTCTTCGTGGTTCGACCCCTTACTACCACTAACACATTGTTAAGGGTAATTTAGGAATATAAATATTATCTTTGACCGGAGCGCGACACTCCGATCAATTTCCATAGTTCATTAGATTGCATATAAAGTAATTGGTTTTGTACTAGTAGATTTTGTGTCCATAGATTGATACTTGGGTACTTACTTTAGCTATAATACATATTGATAAGTACGCTTACTTAGAACGTGTATAGATAGTATTAATGTTTTTACCTTAAAACTCAGTTTGTTTGTCTCAATTTCTTGTTACTTTCTAAGCACGTCAGTGGTATATAAGTAGATTTTAATTTTGAAAAAAATGACAATTTTTTAAACTCCTCAATTGTCACACCCTCAAAATACCACATGCAGGAACACCGCGGGACGTGTGACGTACCAGGATCCAAACCACCAATCATATTGAACCAATAACAAAACATTGCCAAGTTTATGTTTATTAAGTAATCATAATTGTCAAACAAGAGTTATCAGGTAAAGCGGAAACAAAAGACATAATCATGTTTAATGTATTCTCAAAACCAAATGTAATAGTGTTTAAATAACATGCAAGTGATCCTCAACGACATGACCATAAGCACTCCAGCTATCCAGATAGCAAGTTCCCATCCAAAGTACCTAACGACCTGCGAGCATGCAACAAGTGTATCAGACAACGCTGGTGAGTTCACCGTTTTACGAAAATGTTAGTTACCAAGTGTTTAATCCAGTTTGTTAACAAATCCGAAAGTAATGTTGATAATATCTCGTAACTGAACAAGACGGCTCCTGATGTATGTTTTGCCCGTTCCCCAGTGCTCCTATCAAAGCACTAGGCATGACTGGGTCATTAGTTCACACCCGTCCTCTCCGGTATGGGGTGAGGGTGCCAAACCTAAGTAGCGCTACCAACTAATACCCGTTACCTCTCCGGTAACACAAAAAGATGGGACTTAAAAGTGATAGAGTGAGAATATTATCCAACATCCCAGTTTTACCCAAAAGACTTATCCCTCCCCGGGATACCCACTGACTTTCCCAACCACCGGGACGCATGCTCAAGAGTAGTGGACTCACCTTGGATTTGCTCGGTATGTTTTAATTACCTGTCCATTCGGTCAACCCCCCTACCGTGGTTACCAAACGATATTAGTTTCAACGTCATTCAAACCACATATTTGCACGCAGTAATCACATATAGTTACATAGTTTGCACGTAGCTGTTAGGATCGGAGGCTCTCATGATTGTGTTTGTTTGTAATAAATGAATAGTTAATAAACATGATTCAATGAGTCATGCAGCGGAAATGAAACACAAACTTTGTAAACACAATTAAGGAAGAAAATAGTTTTGATAAACATATGCTTTTCATCAATCGAAAGGTTACAAAGCAAAGCAAATCAAAAGATTACAAAGCAAGCTTACAAACTAAACTCCCCCTCAGCCTGATACTCCATGGTTGATTGCACACAAGATGAAAAGATTGGACTAGAGGAGAAGAACTCGCTCAGTCAATCAAATGTAACAGTACAGAGTACTGCTTCATTTATAGGCAAACCAAACCACTGAAGCATCTCAGCTGACGTCACCATGAAAGCGACATCTAACCTCCTAACAAACTCTAACCTATGATCTATACAACCTCTGCTATGTTAACTACTGTTATTACATTTCAATACATAAAGACATCTAAACTACTGCTGCATCCTTCCACTGATGTGAACCCAGCAGTACTAGTCATGATCAGCAGAGCTTGACTTAAGGTAGTAGATTGAACAGCAGAGCTTTAGGCTTCCATCAGTCTTTTACTAGATCAGCAGTTTGTAGGTCAGCAGTTTGTACGATCAGTAGATAGGAGGTCAGCAGATGTTGAAACCACTTTCAAGGGGAGAGACATGTAAACATAACATCTGCTTATTCTGGATCCACTACTCTGATCCATTTTTGGCTTTAATTATCTGTTCCTTTGGTAGGGTTCAATCCCAACAATCTCCCCTGGAACAGATAATGCCAAAACCCTTCATTATTGTGGAACTTTATTGCCTCATCAACAGTTCCCTTATCTGACCTTTAAGTTGTAACTCAAAGTCTAGGGCATCAGTGTCATCTTCATCCCTACTAAGTGGAAGATCAAGGAGATCCCGCATATCTTCAAGACTTAGGCCAAGTGCTTGTTCCCTTGTTATTTTCTTCACTTCTCCACTAGACCTGAACATTATCAGTACGTCTGTTTATCAGTTTCCCACTTTAGTACTTTTGAGCCTGGTGAGTTTCTTGGGAGATTGTTATTGGATGAGGTGTTTGGTGATGCAGGCCTATTTATGACTGTCTGAGCAGTACTTGCAGGTTGATCCAAACCAAGAGTTTCTACAATCATTTTCTTTATGCCTTCTTTTACAAGGTCATCACCTTCTATTAGCTCTTGGATTGTTTCAGCACCCAACTGTTTGTGTGGCCTTCTTTTATAGATGGCTGCACCAGCTGGAGCAATGGATCTCCTGATTTGCAGCTTTGATGGTCTTTTTGAAACCTCTGCTTCAGGATAGTCAGGCTTTTGTGGAGCAGTAGGATCTGTCCTTCTTAATTTCTCCAAACTTTTATAGGTAGCCCTGACTTTATCTTCTTTCCATCTCATCACTTGATTTTTGGACCCATAATCAGCAGCAACCAATTCCTCATTCATTCTCTTCAGCTCTAGTGTCTTGTCAGGCATATTCTTTTTGTATTTTGACCAATCTGGAGGAGTGTGTTTGACCTTCTTATTTATCATTTCTTGAATCCTGGCTGCTTCTCTTTCAAGCTCAGGAATGGTCCACTCCTTGTACATATACTTTTCTCCCTTGTACTTCTTGGTTGCCATGATGCTTTCAATGTAGTCTTTTCTCAGAGTTTCATCTGCTCTCTCTGAGATTTGTTGACAAACATTTTTTGCAAATTGCTCTAAGGATCTGACTTGAGTATATAGAAACTGGTAATGCCTTTGAATTTCTTTGTCAGTTTTTCCTTGAGAGTTCCTTTTGGAGATATCCTCTGCCTGTTTAGCCTTAACTTTTAAATATTCTTCAATGTTGTTAGGCCTTGGATATCCTTCAATTGATGGCAACTTCCTTTTAGCAGGGTCATCCTCATAGTAAAAGGATTTGATCTCTTCTCTAACTGCTTCAAGTTCTAGAGGAAACTGGACACCTGCAGGAGTGATGACAGGGATTGATTGTTGAACTGGAGCTGATGAGAGAGGAAGAGGCTTTTGTATTGAAACAAGTGATAGAGATTTTGAAGATGTTGGTGGTGGTGATGGAGAATCATCATCTGGTATGAAAATCCTTCTCCTTTTTATTGTAGGAGAGGCAGATGATGTTTTGGGCGGATCCGTGGTGGTGATTTGAGTGGCAGTGATTTGTGATTGACTAACAGCTGTTGAAACAACTAGTGTTTCAACCACTGTTGTCATTACAACAGATGTTGTAACATCCGCTGTCTTCTGCTTTTTGGCAGGAGGCGATGGTGGTGATGTTGTTTTTAGTGGTGATGGTGGTGGTGGTAAGGCAGTGGTTGTGGTGTGTGTTGAAGTGGTGTGTGTTGAAGTGATAGAAGATGTTGAAATAACTGGAGTACCAGTAGATGTTGATACAACAGGAGTTACAACAACTGTTTGGGTGGAGGTTTGATGTTGAGGGCTTTTGGATGACGGTTTTGGAGTATGCTTTTTGAGTCTGGATGGTGTGGACTTAGGTTCCCTCACTTTTCTAGTGAGATTTCTTTTTGGCACAGGATTTTGAACATCCTTTGGCTCAGAACAACCCTGAGCATTCAGCTCCATGTAAGCTTTTTTCTCCTCATTCCATCTTGACATATCCTTTGCTTCCCTGTCCCTTTTTACACTTGCTATAGCTTTATCAAGTGCATTTTGGGTAACATCAACCTTTTTGCTACCATCTGGCAAAGGAATTTTTCTGGTCATAGCATCCCTTTCTGGTTCAATGTAGAGACCATCATCTATTCCTTTCTTTTTCCACTCCTGAATTTTCTCCCCCTTTTTGGCATTATCTGGGGGTAATTGATCAATAAAGAGAACAGTTGGAGGAACAGTGCCAATGGTTTTCAATATGTGGGCCTTGAGAGCCTTGATGTCTGCTTGTGTGTTCTTGAACCTAGACTCCATTGTGTTTCTCAGCTCTTGTACATGTATTGCATGTTGCTGATCAGCTATGTGTTTTTATTGTTAGAGAAAAGGTTGAAATAGATTCCAGAGCTCATTTGTAGCAGGTGCTTGTGGTGGAGCAGGTGCTTGAGGTGGAACAGCAGTGGATTGCACCTTTTGTTCTTTTAACAACTGTTGCAGCATTTCTTTGATTTCTGCAACCGAAGTATCCAGTTTTTCAACACGCTTCGTCAATTCCAGGTACTTTAAACCATCACCCAATTTAATGGGATCATCTGATTTCCCACTAGCAGTGGTTTTATCAGTGGTTGAGGTAGGGAGTGTACTTCAAACATTAACCACTGATGCCCCTTTTTCTTGGTACTGGGGTCTTCTTCCTTTTACACTTGACAACCTTTTGATGTTGCTAGTGGTCAAAACAAATCCACTGGTGGATGTTAGATGTGCTATGGAAGGAATTGCCTCCAAGGAAGTCTTATTGATGTAACCACTGTCCAAGTGCAAACAAGTGGGTTCAGCACTTGTAGTGGCTGCTTCACTTGGATTACCACCAAGAGTTACTTGTAACTCAAGGGGTGTAGCCTCCTCAGGCATTGTTGGTGGGTTAACTATGATTGATGCATCAGACCCAGTCATTTGTGAAGTATATTCTCATTGATAGGTGATTGAGAAGGACTGGTTTGTGCCTGGTTCAAATCAATAGCATCCAACAAAAGTTTAGTTGGTGGGGGAATTGTGGATGTGATGGTTGGTGTAGAAAGAGAATTTGCCCCGGGCATTGGGCTGTGGATGATGGAAGCAAGTGATTCTAGAGCATCATATTGTGGTGTCCCTATATGTACAACCTGTTCTTTTTTAGAAGAAACAGGAGGAGTTTCGGTTATGGGTTGAGATATTTGTACCAACTGCTGTGAGGAAGAAGCAGCAGTGGTTTCTAGTGACTTTTGTGATGTCACTGGCAGTTGCTCTGGTATCTCATCCTCCAGAGTTGCCTTTTTGATAGGTTTTGGGGGTTTTTGAGTTTTCTTTTTGTTTGGCTTTTTGGTGATTATAGGTGTGGGTTTCAAAGTAGTTGTTTTGCTACTTTGATCACCTTGAGCAGTGGGCTCAGCAGCAGATACCTGAGGAGCAGTGGTAGCTGCTAAATTCTGCTCAGGCACCTCTGCTTGTGTTTTGCAAGGAGTTGACATTCTTGTAAAAGTTTCAGCAGTTAAGCTGTGCATTTGAAGAGAGACACCTTGTTTTATTGCAGAAGCATCATTCTTACCAAGTTTCTTTTCAAAATAATAACTTAGAAATCTTGGAAACAGTAAGAATGATTTTGTTTTAACATTTTTAACCAGATCATTAAAAATTACCTGGGAATAATTAAAATTTTCTTCTTGAAGAATAACATATCCCAGATTTTGATTTTTTAATGGTATTTCATTAAAAGCAGTGGCTTTGTTTGAAACACACATTAGGAGGGTATGAAATAAAAACCTTGTTGCAGGAGGGAAGAAACCTTTTTGTAAGGTATCCCTCTTCATCATTGTGTCTGCATACCCTCTTTCAATAAAGTCAGTTTTTAATTCGTTTTTAGGAAAAGAAGTTTTACCTTGCTGATCATTGAGTTCAAAGACTTCCGAGATTGATTGTGGTGTGATTTTGACTGCTTTACCCTGTAAAGTGGAGTTAATGGCTATGACATCGTCGCCTTGTTTGTCAAGGGTACAATTTTTCCAAAACTCTGGGTTTGCAGGTAAATGGGAGCATCTACTGTAAGCAAAGTTTTGTACTTTGACGCAGATATGATAGCAATGATGGAATCGAAAGTTTCTGTGGTGCCGGGTTTTGTGAGTAGACCCAGAAGGTTGTGAGAAGGTTTGTGTGGAATTTCAGTGGGTTTGGCCTTTTGAGATACCTCTTTTGAAGATGATTTGGATGTGGGTTTTGCAGATGACTTCGATTTTGTCATTTTGGAGATGATGATCGAAGAAGGTCGTGAAGAAATTTTGAGAAAAACTGCTTTGAGAAGAGAATTTTTAAGAATTCAATTCGACAGTAAAACCCTGTTTGGGTGTTGAATGGGGGTTTTATAGAGAGAAAGTGAATGCTGACGTGGCAGCGGTTACAAAAGGACTGACCACTATGTACTACCCACATGCCAAACCCTGATGAAATGAAGGACGGTACTTTTATGAAAACTACTGATAAAAGGCAGTGGTTACAATGGTAACAAATGGAAGCAGTGGGTGATTTTCACTATCAGTAGATAGCACATCAGTGGATAAAACACTGATTTTGAGCATCAGTGCTTATCAAGGAAATGAGAGAATAGGGGATGGCTTTCAGCAGTGGACAGTATTTAGGAAACAGATGTTTGACCAAAACAGTGGTTAGGAGTAAAATAATGGTAAGCATTTGAAATGGTAGTATATCAGCAACCGTTAGTGCAACAGTGGATAAGCTTTTATAGATTTCTGACAGTGGTTTAGTATCCCAGTGTTTTAAAATCTGTTAGCAATCAAACTTTGATCTGTGTTAAAATCAAACTTGAGTTTGACATGACCTTGATCTTGACACATACACCATTTCCTTTTGATCCATTTTTTAGGATAATATCACCAACAAAATAAAGGTTCTATATCCTGGCAGGAGATTGACACTTTTACAATAAAAAACTAGTAAAAGTACAAAATATATTATTCTTAAAAAATAAGGAATAATATATCCTGCTTTATTTGAGAAAATCCTTTTCCAGAAAAATAATTAAAGGATTTTCTGAGAACAGCACCAAAAGGATCTGGTATATTTTTCAATAAAACTCATAATCATATCATTCTCAATTTTATGAAAATGGTCAGTGGTTTGACAACAATGGTATGAAAATGTAGATATATTTTGACCACTGTTTGGTACCATTTTCTTGTCAGTTGATTACCAAAAAAAATGAGGACACATGAACTCATAAGTTTTTGAAAACCCTGTTACATATTTTGTTATCATGTGATGAGTCTGATAGCTTGTCTAGTCCTCTTTGTAAGTTTACTTACTGGAGATACTATTTATACCTGAGCTTCCCTGTACCAATGAATGCACACAGTTGGTTGATAACCATTGTTCACCCTATTTTTGGACTCTTAAATGTTTTACATTTATACTCTTTTCTTTTGACAACAAAAGTTTTGAGATAAACACACTTTTGAGATTTTGAAAAAAAAAAAATTCCCTTTTTACCCGTCCCATTCATAAGTACTGAAATTCTCACTAAGAGGTTTTATTGAAGGAATATTTATTTCAAAATCATTTTGCAGTAATGTTTTGAGAGATTTGGTCATTTCTGCACATGCTTATGCCAAATTTCACATTACCCATGATCTGGACATTTTTGACTGCTGATTTTCTTAATGTATTCTTAACACAATTGATTTTTAGTCCTTTTGAAGGATTCTCAACCTGTTTTTCAATACATAAGATCTAAATGACTAAAGTGGTAATTTCCCTCTTTTATGTAAACAAAAACACTAATGTTTTTATGAACATAGGTTTTTGTTAGTCTGAGGTTCATACTTCAGCATCAAACATGATGCAACCATCACAAATTTCATAATCAACAGTTGAAATCAATTTTGAAAAGAATTGATCATACCATAGTTACCAGACATGTTTTCAGATCTGAGAACTATGGGTGACTTGTGCATGACATCACTTGTTGTGTGAAATTTGTGTATCTTATGACATCTTGGTTGTTTTACAGAGTTTTTGAATAGAAGCTTTGAACGTGATAACTCGTTACTCTGTTTTTCAACTAAATGCAATCAACCATAGTATCAATGAGTTTTGAGCTAAACTGTTATGTCAAATTGACTGTTAGATCGAATTTGACTGTCCAAGCTCTGATACCAATTATTAGGATCAGAGGCTCTCATGATTGTGTTTGTTTGTAATAAATGAATAGTTAATAAACATGATTCAATGAGTTATGCAGCGGAAATGAAACACAAACTTTGTAAACACAATTAAGGAAGAAAATAGTTTTGATAAACATATGCTTTTCATCAATCGAAAGGTTACAAAGCAAATCAAAAGATTACAAAGCAAGCTTACAAACTAAACTCCCCCTCAGCCTGATACTCCATGGTTGATTGCACACAAGATGAAAAGATTGGACTAGAGGAGAAGAACTCGCTCAGTCAATCAAATGTAACAGTATAGAGTACTGCTCCATTTATAGGCAAACCAAACCACTAAAGACGTCACCATGAAAGCGACATCTAACCTCCTAACAAACTCTAACCTCTGATCTATACAACCTCTGCTATGCTAACTACTGTTATTACATTTCAATACATAAAGACATCTAAACTACTGCTGCATCCTTCCACTGATGTGAACCAAGCAGTACTTGTCATGATCAGCAGAGCTTGACTCAAGGCAGTAGATTGAACAGCAGAGCTTTAGTCTTCCATCAATCTTTTACTAGATCAGCAGTTTGTAGGTCAGCAGTTTGTACGATCAGTAGATAGGAGGTCAACAGATGTTGAAACCACTTTCAAGGGGAGAGACATGTAAACATAACATCTGCTTATTCTGGATCCACTGCTTTGATCCAGTTTTGGCTTTAATTATCTGTTCCTTTGGTAGGGTTCAATCCCAACAGTAGCACATACCGAATTTATCATACAGGTCCATTACTCACGTATATGTCACTTATGGTTAAACAATGAGGTCATCATGTACTACTACATTTCATAAACAAGATACCAACAATACGTAATTCTCAAAATGTTTACTGTTCCAAATACTAGCCCCTTCGACGAAAGGCCACATTTCGTCGTTATGCATGTGACGAAACCTATGTATGTTTCGTCGAGATGGAGTTTGGCGAAACCCCTGACTTTCGTCGGGTCCCTCATGATGAAACACTAACAATGTTTCGTCGAATTGAGTTATCAGCCCCATGGCCACATATTCAACAGTTACACGCATACTCAAAAATCAATCGACGGTTACGTTATCATGTTCATAGCAATTCCTAATCATTGTTCATCATCAAATCAATACCCTCGATATTAAACAGTGATGCACATTAACATGGATTCAAGCATTTCGTAAACATTGATCAATACCCAATACAGATTCAAAATCACAAGTTTCCATTGTTTATCCTAAACCCTCACATGTAACACATACCCTCACAATAGCAGTTCACATAAAATCACGTTAATCAATTCACATAAGATCATGTTAACCCTATATACAAATCTCAGACTCCATATTATCTTAACTCCTAACTGATCATCACAAAAGCACACAAATCAATTAGGTAGTGACCTACTAACCGTGGTATCAAATATCTTGATAGGCCAAGATGGAACGCTTCGATGTTAAGCAACGATCGCCACTCAGGGAGGAAGGACCAAGGGAAGGTTTCTAGGGTTTCAATGATCGGTTATGCGACAAATAAATACACGTTCTAAAAGGGTGTGAGGATTGGGCCTCTCCTGGGCTTCGGTAATGGCTAGGCTCGACGAAAGTTCACCTTTCGTCGTGGTGATGATGATGAAACCTCAACCTTTCGTCGTGGTAGTGATGGCGAAACCTCAATGTTTCGTCGAGTATGGATGGCGACGAAAGACATATGTTTCGTCGTGTGAGTATGACAAAACCCTATGTGATGTATGCCAAGCTTATAAACTTAAACAGTCCACAAGTTCCTAAGTTTATTACCTCACCAAACTAGAGTACAGTACATCACACCAACGTAAATTAAACATGAACAACTATAGTACAATACATACAGGTTACAATGCAACTAAAGTACAATACATCACACCAAACATAAATCACACATGAACAAGTTACAGTGCAACTAATTATGAAAACACTTTAACAAGTAAAGACCTTGAAAACTCGGTTTGTCACATCATCCCCAACTTGAAAGAAATTTCATCCCGAAATTTGTCAAGTAATCCAAAACAGCAAGATGGTAACTCAGGATGACTGTGGATTTTCCACAGGTACCACATCATCCCCAACTTGAATGGGAATTTCGCCCCGAAATTCTCTAGTTGCATTAGGTTTAGATTTGCCAGGCCTGGACTTGTCATCAGGGAATAAATGCGGGTACTTAAGCTTCATTTGATCCTCGCGTTCCCACGTGAACTCCGGTCCACGTCTTGAGTTCCAACGAACTCTCACGATTGGAATACGGCTGTGCTTACGGACCTTGACCTCCCAGTCCATAATTTATATTGGTTCTTCGATGAACTGCAACTTGTCATCAATTTTCAGCTCTTGCAATGGTACGACCAGTGATTTATCAGACAAACACTTCTTTAATTGCGACACATGGAACACATCATGAACGTTACCCAACTCAGCAAGTAATTCCAGCTTGTAGGCCACTTTACCAATTTGTTCCAGAATTTTGAATGGCCCAACATAACGAGGGTTTAGCTTGCCGCATTTTCCAAAACGCACCACACCCTTCCAGGGTGAGACCTTCAACATAACGCGATCATTAACTTCGAACTCCAAAGGTTTTCTATGCTTATCGGCGTAGCTTTTCTGACGATCACGCACTGCCGCCATCCGATTCCTGATCTAAACAATCTTTTCTTAAGTTTCCAACACAAGTTCAGGGCCTGTGACCTGGCTGTCACCCACCTCAGCCCAACAGAGAGGTGAACGGCATTTCCGGCCGTACAACGCTTCAAACGGAGCTGCCTGAATGCTAGTGTGGTAACTGTTGTTGTAGGAGAACTCGATCAATGGCAAATGTTTCTCCCAGCCTTTACCAAAATCAATCACGCATGCACGCATCATGTCTTCAAGTGTCTGGATGGTTCGCTCACTCTGACCATCCGTCTGTGGGTGATAAGCAGTACTCATGTCAAGACGTGAGCCGAACGATTTGTGCGTCGACTGCCACAAATCCGAAATGAAACACGGGTCACGGTCAGAGATAATAGAAATTGGCACCCCGTGCCTAGAAACCACCTCTTTCAGATACACAGCAGCGAGTTGAGAGAACTTATCCGTTTCCTTGATCGCAAGGAAGTGCGCAGACATCGTGAGGCGATCAACGATCACCCAAATGGTATCGTTCCCCTTTTGAGTTCTTGGTAAACCAGTGACGAAATCCATAGCAATCTGCTCCCATTTCCACATGGGTATTTCTAGTTGCTGCACCAAGCCTGAAGGTTTCTGATACTCTACCTTGACTTTCGCACAAGTCAAACATTTACTTACGTATGTCGAGATGTCAGCTTTCATCTTCGGCCACCAATACAAAACTTTGAGGTCCTGATACATCTTATCTTAACCTGGATGAACAGAGTATTGAGACTTGTGCGCTTCGTCCATCACAAGACCTCTAAGGTTACCAAACAACGGAATCCAGATCCGTTCCATGCAGTAGAGAATACCAACAGATCTCTTCTCGAGTCGTTTCTCCATGCCCCGTAAATACTCAGCTTCATAGTTTTCCTTCTTCAACGCTTCGGTCTGAGCCGAACGAATCTGGTCAGGCAGGTTAGAATGAATGGTAAGCTGCAAGGTGCCAACACGTTTGGGTTTTGATGCCTTTCGACTGAGAGCGTCAGCTACAACGTTAGCTTTACCGGGGTGATACTTGATGGCGCAATCGTAGTCATTCAAAAGCTCTACCCAGCGAAGCTGTCGCATATTCAAATCCTTCTGGTCAAAAATGTGCTGAAGACTCCTGTGGTCGGTATAAATAGTGCATTTAGTACCATACAGGTAATGCCTACAGATCTTCAACGCGAAAACCACAGCCCCCAACTCCAAGTCGTGGGTCGTGTAATTCTTCTCATGAACCTTCAGCTGTCGAGAAGCATAAGCGATCACATTGTTGTGTTGCATCAGTATGCATCCAAGACCCTGAATAGAAGCATCACAAGATACCACAAAATCTTTTGTACCTTCAGGTAGAGACAAAATCGGTGCACTGCAGAGTTTCTGTTTTAATAACTGGAAAGCCTCTTCTTGTTTCGTTCCCCAAGAATACACAACGCCTTTCTGTGTCAATGAGGTAAGAGGTTGGGCAATCTTCGAAAAGTCTTTAATAAATATTCGATAATACCCAGCGAGACCAAGAAATTGTCACACCTCCGAAGGATTCTTCGGTGCCGCCCAATTTCTAACAGCATCAACCTTTGCAGGATCCACGTGTATCCCCGATTCATTCACAATATGGCCAAGGAATTGTACCTCTCGAATCCAGAAGTCACACTTGGAAAACTTCGCGTAGAGTTGCTCCTTCCTCGGGAGATCCAAAATAAGACGTAGGTGCCGCTCGTGATCTTCCTTGCTCTTTGAGTAAATCAGAATGTCGTCGATAAACACGATAACGAATTCGTCAAGATAGGGCTTGCACACACGGTTCATAAGATCCATGAAGACTGCTGGTGCGTTTGTCAGACCAAACGACATAATCAAGAACTCATAATGCCCATATCGCGTTCTAAAAGCCGTTTTAGGAACATCCTCCTCTCGAACTCTCATCTGATGATAGCCCGGCCTTAAGTCGATCTTTGAGTAAAAACTTGACCCCTGCAACTGGTCAAACAAGCCGTCGATACGCGGTAGCGGATAGCGGTTCTTGACTGTCACCTTGTTAAGTTCCTGATAATCTATACACATACGGAAGGATCCGTCCTTCTTCTTTACAAACAAAACTGGGGCTCCCCAAGGCGAAGAGCTGGGTCGGATAAAACCTCTATCCAACAGTTCTTGGAGTTGATTCGATAACTCCTGCAACTCCCATGGTGCAAGTCGATAAGGAGCACGAGCAATTGGAGCTGCTCCTGGCATAAGGTCAATCTGAAATTCCACCTGACAATGTGGAGGTAAATCAGGTAACTCTTCAGGAAACACGTCAGGAAACTCCCGAACAACTGGAAGATCCTCGATCTTCCTTTCTTCAGGTTGTGAATCGGTGACAAGAGCTAGAATAGCAGGGTAGCCCTTTCGTAGACACTTCTGGGCTTTCATGACTGAGATGATGCCAACCATGACACCACTACGATGGCCTTGAACCGACAAAGATTCCTCACTAGGGAGAGGGATACGCACAATTTTCTCCTTACAGAGAATTTCCACCTGATGCTTGGACAACCAATCCATGTCCACGACCACGTCAAAACTTCCAAGAGTAATGGGGAGTAGGTCAATATCAAACACTTGACCCATGAGATTGAGTTTACAACCAAACAAAACATGAGAAGCTTCTATCGACTTACCATCAGCTAGTTCTACTACATGCTTATTTATAAGAGGTGTGGGAGTCAACCCTAACTGACGACTGAACCCCAAAGACACATAACTCCAATCGGCACCAGAGTCGAATAAAACAGAAGCAATCAAGTTGTTCACAGAAAACGTACCAGTCACAACATTGCCATCGTTGCGAGCTTCCCCAGCTTCAATAGTGAACACTCGCCCATGCGCGCCATTTCCACCATTGCCCCCATTGTTGTTGTTTCCGTTGTTGTTGTTACCACCAGCATTCTGATTTAGCTGAGGGCAGTCTCGCCTGATGTGACCCTCGGCTCCACATTGAAAACATCCCTTACGATTTCCATGATTTTGCTGGTGTTGTTGCCTTTCCTGCTGCTGTGACTGCTGCTGTTGCGGGGTGTGCTGCTGCTGCTGATTCGGAAGTGAAACCCTACAATCCCTGGCCATATGCCCCACTTTGTTGCACCTGTGACAGACTCGGGTACGCTGCCCCCGATGGTGATAATTGCACTTATTGCACTTTGGTAGTTTCTCCGCGTAAGAACCCTGACCCGAACTGTTGCCCTGACTTTGATTAACAGAGGACTGACTGAAGTTGCGATTGCTGCTATTGTCTGGTCTCTTCTGTGACTGGTTCGAGTTCGCCCCCTTATCTACATCATTCCATTTCCGCTTGCTATTAGTAGTGGGCGTAGTAGCTATGGTTGCAGCAGCAGTAGTGGCAGAAACACGCGGTGGTAGTGAACCACTCTCCACCTCCTGATTGGTGATCTTGTGAGCCAAACGGACAATCTGAGGTAAGTTGTTGAGGTTCGCTGCAGTAACCAAACCCTTCACTCGTGGAGCTAATCCCTTGATGAACAGTTCTATTCTCTGGTGCGGAGGTCGGGACAAGTTCGGACACATGATAGCCAACTCATGAGACTGTTTCACGTATGCCTCAATCTCGGATCCCACCATCTTCAGATCATAATACTCATTCTCCAGTTTCTGAATCTCATCGCGAGGACAATACTCCTCCCTTATCAACTCCTTAAAATCGTCCCAAGTAGTGGCATTTGCCACCTCGATGCCCAACATCTTAACCTGGGCATTCCACCATGTCAGGGCACCATCCTCGAGTGTGCCCGTAGCATACTTCACTCTGTCCCCAGCAGGACAGTTACATATTGCAAACACAGATTATGCCTTCTCAAACCATCACAGGAGTCCTACAGCCCCTTCAGTCCCACTGAAGGTCTGTGACTTACAATCCATGAACATCTTGAACGTACAATCAGGTGGATTGTTTTGGTTTTGCGCTTGCTGACCTAATGAATGAAAGAAAACACATTACAGGGGTAAGAGTTGTGTACACGACATAAGAACAAAAGGTAATTGGCACATATCGTACCAGCTTGGTAGGCTGCCAAAGCCTCGGCCACACAGGTGTTAATCAAATTGGTCAGCTCAGCCTGGGTCATCGCGATGTGACCACGTCCGTGACCTCGTCCACTCATGTTTCTATATAAGAGAAGGAAAGAAGTTTAAGAATCGAGTCAAGGTAGGAGTCAAACCTCACGTTGACATCTACAACTACAAAGTTTACACCAAGCAATAGGGCAGAACCCTTCTCGCACTCGTTAAGCCTCACTGGAACTTACATGCACCTCACGTTATTATTATGTGTGCACCCATAATAATAAGGCAATTTTCATGCTCATCTCATTGCCTCTTAGCTTGTGCTCAAAGTTTCCCCCACATTCAAATAGGAAAACGAAAGGCATCACAGAATTCATAGTCACTAGAGTCGAAAGGTAGTGCCGCACTATCTAGCCCTACTAAGACATGCAGCACAGGTAATCACATCAAGGTACCAGATATGTTGTTTCATGCGAGTCATATGTGTGTAACTACTAAGCAAGTAACGCATGAAGTAAACAGAAGACGAACCTTGCAATCTGGAGCTGAGTGTCATGTTCGATTCTCGAAGTTGTTCGGTTATAGTCTGGTTTTTTAAAACATTTTAAAACCTAGTTCACTATAACCTGGCTCTGATACCAAACTGTGACACCCTCAAAATACCACATGCGGAACACCGCGGGACGAGTGACGTACCAGGATCCAAACCACCAATCATATTGAACCAATAAAAAAACATTGCCAAGTTTATGTTTATTAAGTAATCATAATTGTCAAACAAGAGTTATCAGATTCAGCATATGCAAAAGACATAATCATGTTTAATGTATTCTCAAAAGCAAATGTAATAGTGTTTAAATAACATGCAAGTGATCCTCAACGACATGACCATAACCACTCCAGCCATCCAGATAGCAAGTTCCCATCCAAAGTACCTAACGACCTGCGAGCATGCAACAAGTGTATCAGACAACGCTGGTGAGTTCACCATTTTACAAAAACATTAGTTACCAAGTGTTTAATCCAGTTTATTAACAAATCCGAAAGTAATGTTGATAATATCTCGTTACCGAACAAGACGGCTCCTGATGTATGTTTTGCCCGTTCCCCAGTGCTCCTATCAAAGCACTGGGCATGACATTAGTTCACACCCGTCCTCTCCGGTATGGGGTGAGGGTGCCAAACCTAAGTAGCGCTACCAACTAATACCCGTTACCTCTCTGGTAACACAAAAAGATGGGACTTAAAAGTGATAGAGTGAGAATATTATCCAACATCCCAGTTTTACCCAAAAGACTTATCCCTCCCCGGGATACCCACTGACTGTCCCAACCACCGGGACGCATGCTCAAGAGTAGTGGACTCACCTTGGATTTGCTCGGTATGTTTTAATTACCCGTCCACTCGGTCAACCACCCTACCGTGGTTACCAAACGATATTAGTTTCAACGTCATTCAAACCACATATTTGCACCCAGTAATCACATATAGTTACACAGTTTGCACGTAGCACATACCGAATTTATCATACATGCCCATTACTCACGTATATGTCACTTATGGTTAAACAGTGAGGTCATCATGTACTACTACATTTCATAAACAAGATACCAACAATACATAATTCTCAAACTGTTTACTGTTCCAAATACTAGCCCCTTCGACGAAACTCCCCAGCGACGAAAGGCCACCTTTCGTCGTTATGCATGTGACGAAACCTATGTATGTTTCGTCGCGATGGAGTTTGGCGAAACCCCTGACTTTCGTCGGGTCCCTCATGACGAAACACTAGCAATGTTTCATCGAATTGAGTTATCAGCCCCATGGCCACATATTCAACAGTTACACGCATACTCAAAAATCAATCGACGGTTACGTTATCATGTTCATAGCAATTCCTAATGATTGTTCATCATCAAATCAATACCCTCGATATTAAACAGTGATGCACATTAACATGGATTCAAGCATTTCGTAAACATTGATCAATACCCAATACAGATTCAAAATCACAAGTTTCCATTGTTTATCCTAAACCCTCACATGTAACACATACCCTCACAATAGCAGTTCACATAAAATCACGTTAATTAATTCACATAAGATCATGTTAACCCTATATACAAATCTCAGACTCCTTATTATCTTAGCTCCTAACTGATCATCACAAAAGCACACAAATCAATTAGGCAGTGACCTACTAACCGTGGTATCAAATATCTTGATAGGCCAAGATGGAACGCTTCGATGTTAAGCAACGATCTCCGCTCAGGGAGGAAGGAACAAGGGAAGGTTTCTAGGGTTTCAATGATCGGTTATGCGACAAATAAATACACGTTCTAAAAGGGTGTGAGGATTGGGCCTCTCATGGGCTTCGGTAACGGCTGGGCTCGATGAAAGTTCACCTTTCGTCGTGGTGATGATGATGAAACCTCAACCTTTCGTCGTGGTAGTGATGGCGAAACCTCAATGTTTCGTCGAGTATGTGTTACACCCCGATATTTCAACGTATTACCGGTGGGCCCGGTGGGGAGTATCGTGACGTAGTTGATATCATCATAGTCAAATAATCACAGTTCAATGCACAACGGAAGTCTAAAGTAAATATATTACAAACCGATTCGAAAGTAACATCAAATATTACAAACGGATTATAAGATGGATCCACAGGCGGATCTTAAAACAGAAAGATAAACACTGTTCAACAGATTTAGACGTCTAGAACTTGCAAGATTCCCTATTAACGCCCTGAGCTCCCAGCCAATTACGTATAGTACCTGTCACTTAATCTTTTTGGAAAATACATCAGGTTACACTGGTAAATACAATTAACTGACTCTCTTGAAAAATGTTTATGAAAATTGATTTAAATGCACAAGGCATAAACATCCTTTTTAACTTGGGACAATTATATAAAAATAATCTTGTATACAGATTTATATGTCCGTTATACATTCAGGGCCCGATGTTAGAAACCGAGTCAAGATTAACAGACACACCACAAGTATAGGCCCACAAGAGAGTGATATACTATTTCCCTTACGCAACTGTCAGGTGTATGCCTACACCCCGTTCTTAAGATGTGGCCATTTCTTAATAATGATGCCAAGGATATCCGGAACATGGTCATTAACCCCCAAAGGCTTTTATTTCAAACAAGACAGATATAAACGGGTTCCCTCAATAATTTAATCACAATCCGATTAAATATTCAATACCCGACCAAGCGGTATTATTATAATACCGTATCCCAAGCCCGTATAGAGAAAATAAGTTAAAAGTGTTTACCTGAGCTTAAAATGCAATTTATACTCAGACGTATATTCTAATCAGCAATCACAACTACCTCTACTGTGGCTCTCAATCTGGAACGAAGGTTTTATTAACCTATTAGATTCCTAACGGGTCTTATTTAAGTTGTAACTTAGACCGGTTAGTTTTAAGGAAAGGTTTATGGTTCAAAACGCAAGATCAAGAGAAGACCGGATTAGAATGTGATTTAGACCCGACAAGTATGGAGACTTGTATAATATGGGTAAACTAAACACATTCTGAATTTTGAAGCAAAAATGATAAGGTTTGACCCGTTTCGGTCAATTTATGCAAACTAGTTGCATAAACCGTTCCGAACGCGAATAATGCATAACGGGTAACCAAAAGAGTTTTGAACATGTTTCACAAGTTAATATGCCTTAAATATGTTGTGATATTAGTAGGATATTTTCCATTATGCCCAAAACGAATTTAAAGTCAATTTAAGCCCCGTAGGGGTATTTTGGTCATTTTAAATTTTAAAAGATTATAAAAGAGGTTAATTGACAATCTGAGGTTTTGGTCTAAAATGATCAGTAAAAATATTTATTTTAGTAGGTTATATCATTAAGATATCTCACATATGTGAAATTTATCATTCATGGCCAAACTATGCACTGCACGAGCATTTTGGTCATTTCACATATGCTTTAAGGGTTAATTTTGGAAGTCTGAGTTCAAAACTTTTATTTACTGTTAAAGTATAAAAAAAACTTATTCATAACATCAGTAGGTATCAAGCTTTAGATGCTTAATATGGTTTTAAACCATACTATGCGCCTAAATCGCATAAAAGTCGGTATTTGACGATATTCGGGTTGATTAAGGAAATCTGAGATTTTGTTCAGCCTTTACTGTTTAAAATAACTTATTTAGTATATAAAATCAGTAGAAAAAAGTTTGGTATGTAAAGGATGTATAAAACTCAATTTATTAGCAAAAACGGCGTTATCGTCAATTACCAAGCCGATGCGAGAACTCTATGTTATGATCATCTTAAAATTTAATAAAAATTTCCAAAAATCCCAAAATATTATATTACATCAGTAGGTAAAAGGTTTGATGTCAAAATTTGAGTTTAAATAGGATTTATATCAAATATGCTGTTTAATTAATAAAAAAAACTTTCAGTTTACGATATCGAGCATAACTCTTAATTTAAACCTCAAACTGATGTCAAATATTTAGGACATGTTTATAATTCAGTAATAAAGGTTTTTGTCCTCTTACATTTTCAAAAATCTCGTTTTAATATCAAAAGGGCATAATGGTCAACTTTTAGGCATATAACGGAAACATGAATATGAACTTAAATTCTAAGGGATCATGTAGTATAACTTCAGGGGGTTATACTAACATATATTATGATCACAAAGGAACCCTAAGGCATAATTAAACTAAGCTAATTCGGGTCAGAACTGAAAGTCAAAGCAAAAGTCAACTTTTGCGACTTTCGGTTGCGAACCGATTCTAAACTTAGAATTGTCGGGTTGGACATGCCTAGACATGTTCATTTAATATTTACCAAGTTATTAAGGTGACAAAACTGATTTTATAGCTTCTATATTATCCGTTATGAATTTTATTTAAAAACTAACCCGTTTGACTTTTATTTTAATTACGTTGACCCGACAATTAACTAAGTAAACGTGGTAATTAGGAGGTGCCCTTAAGAGGGTTTAACACCTGCCTAATTACGATCACGTAGCCATGTTTGTTGCGAACCATGGCTTGACCATATAAGGTCTAACTAAAAGTCAAAGCGTTTATCGAAACGTTTGACTTTTCAGCTTTAAGAGCCAAATAAAATGAACTAGCCAAGGATGGACACTTACCAAAGGTCCAAGGGACAGAAGATAACTCAAAAGGAGGTTCCCTTAATCAGGCTCCTCAGATTTGAGTGATAGAGAGCAAAACTCAAGAAATGGTGTGAATTTCAAATGAAGTTCCTCCCCTATTTATAGTGTTTGAGGGATTCATGGATGATCAACAAGTGTTAGGGGCCTTCTTAAGATGATTACAAGTGTCTAACAGGTGTCCTAAAACAATCAACAAGCCCATAGATTCGAATATGTGAGACAAAGAGGCAAACCAAGGCTGGTTTCTAGTTTTCTGCTGCTGGGCATTGCTATACGGACCGTAAGGGTCCTCATACGGTCCGTAAGGATCTAACCAGCTTACAACAAGTTTCAATTGTTGTCACGTTTGGTCCATGCACTTGATCAATGCCATTTCCGATACATTTAAGGCCCGTTAAACCATTCTTAAGGCTCTATAATGATGCCTAAACATAGGGAACATAAAACATGCTCAAAAATATGTCGTACAGTCGTACGGTCGCGTAGTTCGGCTAATTACGACGAAACACGGACGGACGCGAAAAACGACCCAAATTACGCGACGAATGGAATTTTATCATGCCGATCACTAAAATAAAATATTTTAATGATTACGTAAATTTTTGGATGTCCGGATATATTCAGAACGTAAGATATGCGCGAAAATGCAAACTTGTGCACTTTTTGACACTTTTAGTCCCTGCTTGACTCAAAAGTTTATTTTTGCGCACCAAACACCTCTAAGCCTATATCTGAGTAATATAAAGGATATTTAGGGCATGTTTAACTTACGACCATATTCCGCAAGTTCGATACCCTACGAATCTGTATACTATTGCAGTTTGA
This sequence comes from Helianthus tuberosus, assembly GCA_030545235.1. Lineage (NCBI taxonomy): Eukaryota > Viridiplantae > Streptophyta > Magnoliopsida > Asterales > Asteraceae > Helianthus > Helianthus tuberosus. Next base: position 18,173,698 of record CM060428.1, on the reverse strand, counting down.
CGCAATTAGTCCTTCTAATGCGGAAACTTGAGTATATCATTGTTAAATAGCATCGAAGCCTTATCTAATCCATATTAGGCATTATTGAGAGTATTATAAAACATCATCATGCTTCAGGTTTGTTAAAAGGTCATTCAGAGGTATAATTAAACATATTGACACTTTTAGTCCCTCTAACTTGCAAAGTTGCGCGTAACTTCACTTATAGGCATAAAAGCCCTTAATGGCCAATATTAGGCATTCCCAAGAGTATAATCAACTATTATGAAGCTCTCGGTTTGCTAAAAGGTCACTCAGAGGTAAGAATTAACATATTGACGCTTTTAACCCTTCATCTCGCAAACTTTCAATTAATTACGCAAACGGCTACTCTTGATCAACAAGTGGCTCATTTGTGAACATGATTACCATGTAACGTTATTCAGAGGCTTATAATAAGCATGTTAACATTTCCAGTCCTTCTAAAATCAAAGTTTTTGATTTTTCGCAAAATTAGTCCCTCAAATTCAGTGTTTGACTTTATTAGGGTTTATTACACGTGTCAATACACCATTGGACGTGATTTTTATGAGGTGTTACAGTATGGATGGCGACGAAAGACATATGTTTCGTCGTGTGAGTATGAAAAAAACCCTATGTGATGTATGCCAAGCTTATAAACTTAAACTTAAACAGTCCACAAGTTCCTAAGTTTATTACCTCACAAAACTAGAGTACAGTACATCACACCAACGTAAATTAAACATGAACAACTAGAGTACAATACATACAGGTTACAATGCAACTAAAGTACAATACATCACACCAAACATAAATCACACATGAACAAGTTACAGTGCAACTAATTATGAAAACACTTTAACAAGTAAAGACCTTGAAAACTCGGTTTGTCACATCATCCCCAACTTGAAAGAAATTTCATCCCGAAATTTGTCAAGTAATCCAAAACAGCAAGATGGTAACTCAGGATGACTGTAGATTTTCCGCGGGTACCACATCATCCCCAACTTGAATGGGAATTTCACCCCGAAATTCTCTAGTTGCATTAGGTTTAGATTTGCCAGGCCTGGACTTGTCATCAGGGAATAAATGCGGGTACTTAAGCTTCATCTGATCCTCGCGTTCCCACGTGAACTCCGGTCCACGTCTTGAGTTCCAACGAACTCTCACGATTGGAATACGGCTGTGCTTACGGACCTTGACCTCCCGGTCCATAATTTCTATTGGTTCTTCGATGAACTGCAACTTGTCATCAATTTTCAGCTCTTGCAACGGTACGACCAGTGATTCATCAGACAAACACTTCTTTAATTGCGACACATGGAACACATCATGAACGTTACCCAACTCAGCAGGTAATTCCAGCTTGTAGGCCACTTTACCAATTCGTTCCAGAATTTTGAATGGCCCAACATAACGAGGGTTTAGCTTGCCGCGTTTTCCAAAACGCACCACACCCTTCCAGGGTGAGACCTTCAACATAACGCGATCATTAACTTCGAACTCCAAAGGTTTTCTACGCTTATCGGCGTAGCTTTTCTGACGATCACGCACTGCCGCCATCTGATTCCTGATCTGAACAATCTTTTCTTAAGTTTCCAACACAAGTTCAGGGCCTGTGACCTGGCTGTCACCCACCTCAGCCCAGCAGAGAGGTGAACGGCATTTCCGGCCGTACAACGCTTCAAACGGAGCTGCCTGAATGCTAGTGTGGTGACTGTTGTTGTAGGAGAACTCGATCAATGACAAATGTTTCTCCCAGCCTTTACCAAAATCAATCACGTATGCACGCAGCATGTCTTCAAGTGTCTGGGTTCGCTCACTCTGACCATCCGTCTGCGGGTGATAAGCAGTACTCATGTCAAGACGCGAGCCGAACGATTTGTGTGTCGACTGCCACAAATCCGAAATGAAACGCGGGTCACGGTCAGAGATAATAGAAATTGGCACCCCGTGCCTAGAAACCACCTCTTTCAGATACACAGCAGCGAGTTGAGAGAACTTATCCATTTCCTTGATCGCAAGAAAGTGCGCAGACATCGTGAGGCGATCAACGATCACCCAAATGGTATCGTTCCCCAATGTTCTTTTTCTCGTTTATCTTATTTCGCCCTTTCATTTTCAGTATTATCGTTTTGTTACTCAAAGTACTTACACCTAATTTCAAGCATATTTTAACCAAAAAGTATCGTTTTATAATCCAAAAAGCATGTGGAAGGGATGCTTGATCCACATACTTTATTTATCATAACATCTTTTCTTTTATATCAACAGTCACTTCATTTTTCTACACTACTTGCCTTTTAGACCGGTGGGTATGGGGGTCGTCCCCGGATCGTCGCCGTCCCGGAGGCACGTCGCACACCGCCCCCTGGGCACGTCGGCGGCACTTCCGTCGGAATAGAGACGAAGGAGACGGGCCATGTGGGTTTTTTATTTTTTTTTTATAGGGTGGCGGGCCATGTGGGTTTTTTATTATTTTTTTATTAAAGGGTCGGAATATATATATATTTTTTTATTAAGGTGGGTAGTCCCCCCACACCCTTGGGTAGTCCCCAAGAGGATGCTCCTACTCCCGTGATTACGTGGCGCCTACGTGACGAATAGTCTCCAAAGAGACTATCCTCCCCATACCCACCGGTCTTACCTACCATAACTTGTCAAATCACAGAAAATCGATTCTCATGGTACAACCAATTAAAAACAAATGGCTAAAAGATTGAATTTGGGGCCCCACTCACACTTTGTCTCAGCATGTGTAGCAAGCTTGTCACCCTTCGTTTTGCTAACTATTCATTGAACGTTGATCCACCATATGTTGCATGATGCCGAAGTTTGGGGGAATACTTGCTTCCCACGACGTGACTTGCCGAAGCATGCTGATTAAGGGGAGCCGAAGCATTACATGCAGCCTGATGGTTAAATAGTGTGTTCTACAAACCAAAAGATTAGGAGTTTATATCTTGTAATATGCAAGTTGTGAACTACTTTATCCTAGAAAACTCTAAGAATTATAATTAAAAAATATGTAATCCTACTAATAAAACAAAACAAATATACGTAATAAAAATGCTATATAGTTTTAAAAAGTTTTTTACTTATTTTATGTAAACATTTTCTCTATATTTAAACTTGTCTTTTTCTATATTCAAACTTGTCTTTTAAAAAAAGTCAATATACGTTAATTTAAAATATTACAATGTCAAATTTTATATGTTTTGTTTGAATAAACCTAAACCATGTCTTTTAAAAAAGGTCAATATACGTTAATTTAAAATATTACACTGTCAAATTTTATATGTTTTGTAGGCCGAAGAAACCCAAACTATAAAGTAATAGTTTGCTCTAATTCGGTTCAACTTTTCAACTAGTTGGTTTGGCTCGCAATGATTAGAAAACAATAGTTTGGCTCATTTAAGATTAAACACGAACTAATTATCACCCTAAACATATGTGTTATGGTTGGTGATATAAGTCACGCATCACATTAGACCATGCTTAGTCGTTGGGGTGAATAATGCCCCACCCTAAGGCGTTTTGCGTCATGTGGTAGCCGAGTCAGCAATGGGGCATTATTAGGCGGTTTTACAAAAGGGTGTAGTGAGGATGTGGACATTATGTTAAATGAGATGTAACATAATTATATAAAACAAAAACCATCAAAAAAATCTTATTGGATAAAAAATAGGAAGATGGAAGGTGATTGGACAAACAAATGAGGGCAAGACGTGTTTTAAATCACGCTGGAGACAATTTTATCGAAAAAAACGCCCGAAAATGCCCCCGGGGGTGGGGGTGGGGCGATATTGGGCGTGTTTGGTGAAAGATTTTGAAAAAACCACGCCCATTATGGGTGTTCTTATCACAATCCTTCACTCACTCAACTTATTTCATGGTGTTACTCACTCACTCGTATATTTTACTTTTTTAATAAAACTAATATTTATTGTTTTAAAACAATTACGTACTAAATAAATATAAAAACGCTCTCTAGAAAACCAAAAGTCGCCGGAGCATAAACAAACCGTCGCTGGTGGCTCGACGGAGTGGAGAAATTTTGGTTTAGCGGTCGAGGTCGCTGGTATTTCGGCTTGACCTTTATCTCTAAACCGATTTTCGATCCTCCCATTCGTCGTCCGGGACTGGTTCCACCACCATAAGAACTGAGTGTGCAGGGAACAAATTGTTGGTGGCTCGACGAAAAGTTGGATATCGGAATAGGGTGTGAGGTTTGACCTGAGTCACATATCGCTTGTGACCATAACATTACCTTCCATTCTATCTTGATCTTCAGCGATTCCATTTGCCACTGGAATTGCGTTTCCTGGAGATGGGGAGAGAAACAAGAAAAAACGTAGGTGCGAGAAACGGGCGGTTGGTACATGAAGGAAAAAACCAGCCAAGGTTTAATAACCAAGATAGTGGAATACAGTATAAGAGTGAGGATGCCATAACTTTCTATGTCTCGAATATTCATCCGGAAGTATCTGATGGTGAACTTTGGATGGAATGCATGAACTTAGGTCATCTGGTTGATGCGTATATTGCAAGAAAGAAAGATAAATGGAGGAACCGATTTGGATTTGTCAGATTCGTCAACGTAAGAGGCGGAGAAAGGATGATAAAGGCTCTAAACCAGTTGATGTTCTTTGGGTGGAAAATCAGAGCAAAAATTACAAGATTTGTGAAGATTGCCAAGAAAAAAATACATAGTGGTAATAAAACCTGGGTCAGAAAGGAGGAGACAAAAGTTGAAAATTCAGGAGTCCGGGTTAGCGGTGGACAGGCAAGGGTTAACAATGGAATGTCGTACGCTGAAATGGTGAGAGGCTGCAAACCAACGGTAGGAGGAAAGGAACAAATGAGGTTTGCCAATGAATCAGAAGCTTACAAAGATTGGACCAACAAAGCATTGATAGGCGAGTATCATGACATCAAGTGTTTAAAGGAAGCTGATAAGTGCGTCGAAGAACTAAAGCTAAACAAAGGAGTAATTCGATACTTAGGTGGACTAAAAGTCATTATTACATTCAAAGATGTTAAGGATATGGAGGCGGTCATGAAAAAGGAGAGTGATTTGTGGAAGAAGTGGTTTCAGAAAGTGGAGATATGGAAAGGACAGATACTCCCTTATCAACGAGCAACATGGCTGATGATTAGAGGGGTCCCTATACAACTGTGGACGAGCGAAGTGATGGATGTCATTGCAGGAAGATTTGGGAACATAATACAAGCTTCAGAGGCTGATAAATACGATTTGAATCTTCAGTTCGATATAGTTGGAATATTGGTAAACCATGGGTCCAGCATCAAAGAAACAATAACAATGAAGTGGAAGGAGCATACTTTCAATGTGTGGGTTTCGGAAGTTGATGATACATGGATACCGGAAAGCATAACAAAAAGGAGAGCCCCCACCATCGAAAACACGGCGAATACAAGTGAAGGAAAACACTGGAGAAACAACGCAGAGGAGAACAAAACCCAAGAAAAGTTACCGGAAAAAATGATGGTGGATAACACAATACCGGTAAACATATCTCCGGTAAAAAATATTCCGGTAAGTAATATTCCGGCACCGGCAGAGGAGCATTTAAAGGGAAACGAAGAGTCGATTATTGGCACTCGTGACGAGGAAAACGAAAGGTCCAAAAAGAATGAGGAAAACGAGAATGAGACAAAGGTACAAATGCCTTTAAATGGGAATATTAATGATGGGACATGTAATACTCCCAACACAGAAGGAAAATGTGAACAATCTCAAATCCAGGCACAACAAAAGGAGGGGGCCCAGATACCGATATTACAAGGAACAAACAATAATGGGCCGGTGGAGGTGGACCAAACTGGGCCTTCCATAAAAAAAGCTAGGAAAAGAAAGAGAAGTAAATTGGCTGAAGCCCGGATTAAAACACTGAAGCCCAACACCAAGATAAATAAAGGAAAGTTACCAGATTTAAACGTCGAACTATCGGAGGATTTTAATTTTCAGCCCAAAAGGAAGGCGTTGAACAGGCCAATAAAGGTGAATCGGAACAAGAAAACTAAACCAACACTGAATGTGACGAAGGAATATATTATCAATGAAGTGTTTGGTGGAACAGTACCCGATGATGATTTTAATTCAGATTGGGAAGAAGAACAGCTGATCGATGAAACCTTGGTAGATGATACACAAGTCAGAGAAAGGAATCAAAATACCGATAAAAAAACGGAAGAGGAAATACTTGAGGAAGTTCGGGAAACAAGCGAACTAGGGCTAAAATTGGGGGTGAACCTTAGGAACAAGGAGGATCTGGTAAGGAAAGTGATACTAGAAGAACAGGAGGAAGCAAGTAATCGATGAATTACGGACAATAAACATTAAGGGAGCAGGGGGGTCTGGTAAAGCATCTACTGTTCGAGGTATGTTATCAAAATTTGGGTTAACATTCATAGCAATTCAGGAAACTCAGTTTGTCGATTTACCCGAGAGGATCATAAAAAGATTTTGGGATAATTCAATATTCGAGTACTCAAAAGTAAATTCGGATGGTAGATCTGGTGGGCTATTATCGGTTTGGAACCCAAATGTTTTCAATAAGGAACAAGAAATAAAAAATCAGCATTTTATCTTACTAAAAGGAAAAGTCAAAGGAGAACAAGAGGATTTAATAATTGTAAATGTGTATGCTTCTACAAACCAGAGCAGGAGATGAGTTTTGTGGGATGAGATGTTAACATTGAAACAAACAATACAAGGAAGGTGGATTATGTTAGGGGACTTCAATGAAGTAAGAGTGCCAGAAGATAGATTCAACTCACAATTCGATGCTGTAGGAGCCATGTGTTTCAATAATTTTATAAGGAATGGCAGTTTGCAAGAATATAACATAGGGGGTAAAAGATACACGTTTATGTCTAGTGATGGGAGGAATCTAAGTAAAATAGACCGAGTATTAGTCTGCGGTGAATTCATGTCAAAATGGCCTGGTGCATCTCTCTTAGCCTTAAATAGGGAGGTCTCAGATCACAGCCCACTGATTTTAACAACCGCAGCAAACAGGTTCGGACCTAGTCCATTTAGAGTTTTCCATAGTTGGTCGGAAATGCCCGGTTATGATGAAGCGGTCAGAAGAGGGTTAGAAAAAACAACCGAATCAAAATTTAAAGATGAATTAATAGTAGTAAAACTAAAAGGAATAAAAGAGGAGTTAAAGTTATGGAGAAAAGGTGAAAAAGACAAGGAGGAGGAAGTTTTAGCTAAAGCCACAGAAAGTAAGGAAAACTTAGAACTCGTAGCATAATTGAGATGTCTTGATGATCAGGAAATTCAGACATGGCAGGAAAGCAAAAGAATAATCGGTGAATGGCATAAAACAAGAGCCAAGGATCTCCATCAAAAGTCAAGGGTTAAATGGATTGAAGCTGGCGATGAGAATACATCGTTTTTCCATACAGTGGTAAACAGCCATAAAGTAAGGAACCAAGTGAATGGGTTATGGTTGAACGGTGTATGGACGGTGGATGCCAACGCCATCAAGGAAGGGTTCAGGGCAGCTTTCCAGGAAAAGTTCAAAGAACCAATCGAGTCTAGACCGAGAATGGAAGCGGAAGGTTTCAAGAAGGTGAATGAGACAGAGGCAGCCGAACTCGTGAAACAGTTTAGTGAGGAGGAGGTACGTAAGGCTATATGGGAATGTGGCAGCAACAAAGCACCCGGTCCAGACGGAATAACTTTTTCGCTAATTAAAAAGTACTGGTCTGAATTCAAGCAATGGATTATGGAAATGATGCAGCAATTTTTCAGGCATGGATCCATCCATCCGACTTGCAGCTCCTCTTTCATTTCATTGATACCTAAGGTACAAGATCCTATGACTTTCTCCGACTTTAGACCAATCTCTTTAATTGGGATTGTTAGCAAAATTATTTCAAAAGTATTAGCAAACCGTATGAAAAAAGTGTTAAGTAGTGTGATCTCAAGTTCTCAATCAACTTTCGTATCAAGAAGAAATATAATAGACGGGCCTTTGATCATAAACGAGGTAGTCGGGTGGGCAAAAAAGAAAAATAAGAAAATATTAGTGTTTAAAGCAGATATAGAAAAGGCATACGACACGCTGAATTGGAAATTTATTGTTTCCATTTTAACGCACATGGGGTTTCCCCCAATTTGGAGGAATTGGGTAATGGGGATCTTATTATCGGGGAAATGTTCGGTATTGGTAAATGGGGCACCTAGTGGAGAGTTTCAGTATAAAAGAGGATTGAGGCAAGGAGATCCACTATCTCCATTTCTTTTTATTGTTGCAATGGAAGCGTTACACGTTATGATGATAAAGGCATCAACAATTGGCCAATTTTTGGGGGTAAAATTACCGGAAGAAAGTCTGACATTGACGCATATGCTTTTTGCGGATGACTCCATTTTTGTTGGGGAATGGGGAGTAGAAAACCTTAAAAACTTAAAAAGAATTCTAAGAATTTTTTATCTTGTGTCGGGTCTAAAAGTAAATCCTAGGAAAAGCCAGCTCTTTGGGGTTGGGGCGAACGAGGATGAGGTGTCCAGTTTGGCAACAAATTTTAACTTCAAAGTAGGGAAATTTCCCTTCACATATCTCGGACTAAAGGTTGGGGCAAATATGAACCGAGTAGTCAATTGGAAGGAGGTAATTGATACCTTCAATAGAAGGTTTGCAAATTGGAAAGCTAGATTCCTATCTTTTGCGGGAAGGGTAGTACTTGTGAAATCGGTACTAGGGAGTTTACAAAACTACTATTTATTCTTGTATAAGTGTCCGATAGCAGTCATTAAAGCACTTGAAGGGATTAGGAGAAAATTCCTATGGGGAGGATGCAGCTCAATTAAAAAACCAAGGTGGATAAAATGGGAAAAAATAATAGCATCAAAAAAATTTGGGGGACTTGGATGGAGTTGGAAGCATAAGAGATCTGAATTTGGCTTTACTAGTGAAATGGTGGTGGCGATTTAAAACAGAGCCCCATCAATTATGGGTAAAAGTCATTGAAGCAATACATAAGAATAAGAGGAAAGTTCAAATGGTTCCAAGAAATAACATCCATAATGGCATTTGGAAAACGATCGCTGAAGTAGATAAAGACATGGAGAAGAGAGGAATAACTTTGGTAAAAAAGTTGACAAGTAAGGTGGGCATAGGCGATAAAAAAAAGTTCTGGACTGACGTATGGCTAGGTGAAACACCATTACGGGAACAATTTCCTTTGATTTACCAGTTAGTGATGGATAAAAAAGCAAAAATTCAAAATTATTACAAGCAAAGTGGTTAAGGCAGAATATGGGACTGGGCCTGGACGAGAGAACCATGCTCGGACGAGGAGAAGCAACAAATGACAGATTTAAAAGAAAAATTGCTGCAAGTCCAGTTGTCGAATGAATCTGATGTATGGATTTGGGGGAACGAGGGGGAACAAATCTTTAGGGTAAAGGGTGTGAGGAATTCTTTAGCAAATCAGTTGAATCTAAATGAAGTCGCGGAAGATTTCCAGTGGAATAAGTGGGCTGCAAGTAAGTGTAGCATGTCTTTTTGGAGGGCAATACAGGGTCGAATCCCCACAGCAACGCAGTTAAGGGGGAGAGGTATACAAATTCCATCAGTTACTTGCAAGGTATGTGGCCAAGCAGACGAATCGCCGGATCATCTACTCGTATCTTGTTACCATGCAGACTTGGTTTGGGAACAAATCCGTTTTAGTCGCATATAATCTGCCAGACTTATTGCCTTGATTGTATCTTTTGTATTATTGCCACTTATTGTATTTCCTTGTATATCAGTAGGTTTGTTAGGCAAAGTCTTGTATATATATCCCTATATTATTTTCAATAGACATCGAACCATTACAGTAAATCACATGGTATCAGAGCCCACTGCTCTGACGCCTAACAAACCCTACTGAGGCTACGGTCTCATAACCTTTGCAAAGGCCACGGCCTACTCCTCTGATTTTCGTGTTCCGAAACTGTTTTTCGGTCTCCGACCTCCATCAAACTGCCATGGCCGATGACAACAATGCAGGTTCTAGCAAAACTCCCACCCCAACCGCCCTTCACCCTGTTTACACGGTTACGAATATTTCAAATAAGGTGCGTACGCTGGACGACACCAAAGTGACCTACTCATCGTGGGTTAAGTTGTTCCAGTTGCATGCACGAGGATATAAAGTGCTCGATCATATTGATGGAACGTTGCCTCCCGCGAAAGATGATCCTACGCGTGACGCTTGGATGGAAATTGACGCCATCGTCATGCAGTGGATATACTCTACGGTCTCGGATGATCTCCTGGCTCGAGTTTTGGACACCGAAGGCACGACCCTTGAAGCATGGAATCGCATCAAGAAACTTTTCTTGAACAACAAAGGACCCCGAGCTGCTGCCCTTACAAAGGCTTTTACTAATTTAACTTTAAAATCTATGCCTTCTTTGCAGGAATATTGTCAAAAACTCCGGGATTTGGCTGCTCAATTAGCGGATGTAGATCAGCCCGTTTCTGAAAGTCGCTTGATTATTCAGCTTGTTAACGGCCTTCCTCCTGAGTTCGATGTAGTCGCTGCTCAACTTCATCATTCTCTTCCACCATGGGAGGATGCAATCAACTTGTTAGATGCTGAAGAACGCCGTCAAAAGGCAAGAGCTGATCTAGATCCACCCATTGTGGCTGCTGCCTCTCGTGAACAAAATTCACAGCCGAACCAAACAGCCCATTCCCGACCCTTTAACAATCGTGGGCCGCCCCGGACATCCTACTCTAACCGGCCAGCCCACTTCCGTGAACCCAGGGACAGCCACAATAAATCCTGTCCAGGCCCACGCAACAACCGAAACCAGCCTTCGGGCTCGCGTAACAGCAACTCGGGGACCTCCTGGCAGCCATCTCAGGCCTGGACCGCTTACCCTCCTTGGTGGGCTGCTCCCGACCCATCCGGCCCACCTGCACCATGGGCTCCTCCTCCTTGCCCATACCCCACTCAATCCGGTTGGGCCTCTCCTTGGCAACATGGTCCATGGGAATCCTCACACAAGGCAGACAACAAAAAGGGTGCGGGCTCCTCCCGCAAATCCACTCCAGAAGCCTACATCACCGACTTTGATCCACTCGAGCCAACGGACATTGGCCAAGCATTTCAGGCGCTAGCTATTGATTCTGAGGATCCGAACTGGCACATGGACACGGGCGCTTCCGATCATCTCAGTGATGACGAAGGTATACGTTCTAACTCTCAATTGTCAACTTCCATAAAATCTATTTTAGTCGGTAATGGCCAGAAAATGCCTATACTTGGATCGGGACACGCAATTTTTCCAAACAACCAAAACAACCTTCACCTAAACCATGTCCTTTACTCACCTCAAGTAATTAAAAACTTGATCTCGGTCCGCAAATTTACTACTGAAAATTCTGTAACAGTTGAATTTGACCCATTTGGCTTTTCTGTGAAGGATCTGAAGACTGGGAAGATGTTGTCTCGTCACAATAGTGACAGTACTCTCTATCCTGTCACTGCTCCTGCCCCTCTCACACCCCTAGTTTTTGCAGTTACCGCTCCCGAATCATGGCATGCGCGCCTTGGCCACCCGGGAGCTTCTCTTATTGATTTCCTGTCCACCAATAAATTTATTCCATGTAATAAGTCGAGTCGTATGTTTTGCACCTCGTGTCAATTAGCCAAACATAAACGCTTGCCATTTTCTTTATCTACTTCAAGTACTATTTTACCTTTTGACATTGTGCATTGCGATTTGTGGACGTCACCTGTCATCTCGAATTCGGGATACAAATATTACATGATTTTGATTGATGATTTCACTAATTATGTCTGGTTGTTTCCCTTACGCTATAAATCAGAAACTGTTGCCAAATTCATAAAATTCTACACCTACATAAAAACCCAATTTCACCTTTCAATAAAATCTTTTCAATGCGACAATGGTGGGGAATTTGACAACCACACTTTCAAAAATTTTGCATCCACCAATGGCATACAGTTTCGATTTTCCTGCCCCCACACCTCCCAACAAAACGGGAAAGCTAAACGGATGATACGTCGTATAAACGAAATCGTCCTTTCCCTCCTCACCCATGCAACCATCCCCACCACATATTGGGTTGAAGCCGCTCACACTGCCGCATACCTGCATAATATCCTTCCAACTAAACTACTTAACAACCATACCCCTACCGCTGCCTTATACCTCAAACACCCCACCTATGAGCACTTACGTGTTTTTGGTAGTACTTGTTTTCCCAATCAATCCTCCACTCGTCCACATAAACTTACACATCGGTCAGCCCTATGCGTCTTTCTAGGCTACCTGGCGGATTACCGGGGTTACCGATGCCTTAATCTATCCACGGGCAAAACCATTTTCTCACGTCATGTCACATTTGACGAAACCCAATTCCCCTTTTCCCAAACCCATCCCAACACCGATTATACACCCCTCGAACATGACCTCGCCAACACGCTCTTCACTCACCCCCACGCATATCATCTTCCACCTGACCCCCCTACACCACGATCACTCACCGACCCGGCCACACCTTTCACTAACTCACCCCAACAACAAACCCCACTACCGGCCCACCAACAAACCTCGCCACCGGCCCACTACCACAACACTCCCTCCCCATCTTCATCTCTGCAGCCCAACCCATCCATTACCCAAAGTCCGCCAGATTCCCCACCAAACACCAATGCCGCTCCACCTATAAACACACATCACATGACCACCCGTTTTAAAGCGGGCATCACCAAACAACGTGCTCCCATGAACCTTCACACCACCGCACCACCACCTATATCACCAGTTCCCACCTCCCATATAAAAGCGTTAACCGATCCAAATTGGCACAAGGCCATGAATGACGAATATAGAGCTTTAATGGATAATGACACTTGGGAATTAGTACCTAGACCCGAAAATGCTCATACAATTCGATGCATGTGGCTCTTTAGGCACAAATTTCATGCAAACGGTTCTCTGCAGTGTTATAAGGCTCGTTTGGTCGTTAATGGGAAATCTCAACAGGTTGGTATTGACTGCTTTGACACATTTATCCTGGTGGTGAAACCCACCACAATACGCACCGTACTTAGTATCACCGTTTCCCGCAACTGGCCAATTCATCAACTGGACGTAAAAAATGCATTTCTACACGGGGATCTCAACCGCCCGGCTTTACTAATAAACATCACCCATCTTATGTATGTCGGCTTCGAAAATCTCTATATGGGCTTAAGCAGGCTCCCCGCGCTTGGTATCAACGGTTTGCGAACTTTATTGTTCAATGCGGTTTTAAAAGCACCTCATGTGATACCTCTCTGTTTGTTTATCAACAAGGACAAAGAACCGCATACCTACTATTGTACGTGGACGACATTATTCTTACAGCTTCGGATGACACCTTCCTCAAACAAATCATCAAGTCCCTGTCAGCCGAATTTGCTATGACTGATTTGGGTCACCTACATCACTTCTTGGGAATTGAAGTCTCACGTTCCACACATGGTCTTCGGCTCTCTCAAGAGTCATATGTACGAGACATTCTTGCACGGGCAAACATGTCAAACTGTAAACCGTGCAACACTCCCTGCGATACGGACTCCAAGCTCAGTGCCAACACCGGTACTCTTATGTCGGATGGCACCCTTTATAGAAGCCTTGCAGGTGCTCTTCAATATTTAACATTTACGCGTCCTGATATATCATATGCGGTCCAACAGGTCTGCCTCTTTATGCATGATGCACCACGGGAACCTCATTTCCAGTATTTGAAACGGATTCTCCATTATCTTAAGGGAACGTCTGATCATGCTCTTCACATCCGCCCCTCAAAGTCATTGTCTGTCACCGCTTATTCTGATGCTGATTGGGGGGGGGGGTGCCCAGACTCCAGACGGTCTACCTCGGGTTACTGCGTCTTTATTGGTGATAATTTGGTTTCATGGTCTTCCAAGCGCCAACATACTGTATCTCGCTCCAGTGCTGAAGCCGAATATAGAGGTGTTGCTAACACTGCCGCTGAAACGAGTTGGCTACGCAACTTGCTTTTGGAATTACACATCCCTACTCGTCAAGCAACTATTATTTTTTGTGATAATGTTTCGGCAGTCTACCTTTCTGGTAACCCGGTTCAACATCAACGAACCAAGCATGTTGAAATTGATATTCACTTTGTTCGTGAGAAGGTTCGTATCGGCGACATTCGTGTATTACACATTCCGGCAGATTATCAATACGCAGACATCTTTACAAAGGGGCTTCCTAAGCAGCTGTTCAATCGTTTCAAGTCCAGTCTGTGCGTCCGCTAACTACCGCTGCGACTGCGGGGGACTTTTAGTCGCATATAATCTGCCAGACTTATTGCCTTGATTGTATCTTTTGTATTATTGCCACTTATTGTATTTCCTTGTATATCAGTAGGTTTGTTAGGCAAAGTCTTGTATATATATCCCTATATTATTTTCAATAGACATCGAACCATTACAGTAAATCACAATCCGGAGCTGGGTGAAGATTAATGGAACAAGAAAACCGGAAACACTAAAGGAAGTTATCGAGGATATAAACGGCTACCAGTGGCCAAAAGTTAAAAAGAAAGTCGTTCACGCAATATGCATGCTAACAGCTTGGATTATCTGGAAGAATCGGAACGCAAAGATCTTTAAAGATAGGTGTGATGCAGTCTACAAGCTAGTTGAAGATATAAAGGAGGAGTCGTACCAATGGATGAGGCAGAGAACGAAGATGCAAATAGCATCGTGGGAGGAGTGGAAGTTTTTCTCATGGTGTAAATAAAAATCTTTGTTTTCTTTTAAAAAAAATGTAACTGAAACTTGTAACATTCGGTTTCTATAATCTCTTGCTGTAGGTCCGAATGTAATTTTGATGAGGTATAAAATTTCGTTGGCTATTAAAAAAAACTAAATAAATATAAAATATAAATATAAGATTTATATTAATTAATTTTTGCAAAAAACATTACATAATATTTTTTTAAAAACCTCCATATTCTTTTTCCATTTTTTCCAGCAATTTAACTATTTCACCTTTCGTTATGGTTTAGTGATCTATGTATTATTTTCAAATTTTCCATTTCAACTGGTTCTTGGCTTTAAAGGGTCTTCTTTTTCTGCAACTTGACTTTTTAATTGATTCTCGTTAAATTGTGTCAACTTACCCACTAAGAACTCCATATTTAGACTATGGGTTTGGATTAGACAGCATTACTCAACACAACAAATGTTAACTTTACCAGTCCACACAAAAAAAAAGTGGGGTGTGGAAGCAGCATGGTCAGGCCGGCGTTGTGGAAGGGGATAGCCAAACGGTCATCAACAACCAGCCAACCATTGCTAGACATGTCACCCCAGGCCAGCACCCCACGCCAAGCAGTATTGCCACGCCAAGCGGGTAACACCCACCAAAACGCCAACCCGGGGTGGAACACCCGGCGTTGAAAGGGCCATCAACGCCCAAAACTCACGCCAACACCCAACGGTATTAGGCTAACATCGGGTACATTTGATGTTGATGGCCATTTCTTTTTATTCTTCTTGGGCATGCGTGGTGGTTCTTCGAGGTTTCCTCATCTTACGACTCGTTGAGGCTTATTTGATAATATGCATTTGAATCACTTGTACTACCCTCAGTGACGGATCCATGAATTATTTGTTGGGGTGCGGATAAGTGGTTCAAACATATTTTCAAAGGGTGTGATCGTGTTTGTTGCCTAGAAAATACACTAAAATATTTTTTTTCAAGGAGTGCGCCCGCCCCCCTAGACAGACACTTAGGTCCGCCACTGACTACCCTCTTATTCCAATGTCTTCGATCTTTTTGAATATTGACTCAAATGGAGCATTGACGCCCTCTATGGGTTGCGATTGCTTGGATCTACTTTGTAGAGAATGAGATTGGCTTTTTGTGTAAAATAATAAAGATGATAAAAAACAAAATTACTATTATCGAATGGTAAAAAAAATTAGATGCATCTTACGAGCGTGAGTAGGCTTGTGGATGCCAGCTCACGGAAGGTCTCATATATAGGGTGAGTGCAGTGTGCTCCTGTCACTCACGCGTCACGTCATTGCTTACGGACCGTAACAAATAGTCTAAAAGACATAGTATTGATTTTTCTATCATTTGAAACATGATATATCAAAAATGATTGTTAACAACATATTCTTTTCAAGGTATTATAATTACAGCTTGTTGGTATATTTGGAAGGCAAGAAACGAGGCGATCTTCATCACTAGAACGTCGTTGATTCCCAATACGGTGGCAGAGATTAAGTCTTTGAGCTATCTTTGGATCAAGAATAGATCGTCATTTAAAAATGTAAGCTGGCGCAATTCGTATGTTTTTATGTTGTAAGTTGGCTTTTGTCGTGTCTAGCTGCTTGCTAGTTTTATGAAATATTGTCGTTCCAAAAAAAACATGTTCTTTTCAATGAGTTATTTCTTCCACTAGAAGTTTTGGACCATCTTATCTAAAAATTTGATATCTTTTACTTCGTATAAATATATCATTCTTTTAAGTCATCGTTTTAATTTGCTCTACACTTGTTTCATATATTCTCCTTTAGGGCCTTTTGTTGAAATTTAGATTCTAACGAAAGTTCTTATTTTACAATCTAATCATTCCAATTTTGTGGTACATATCTATATATAATCTATATTTATATTTGTACTATATAATAAAAGAAATCGATGTGTCACGTGTCATCCATTAAAGGTAACTACTTTTTTTCCCTATCTTTTTCTCCTACTTTTCTTATATTAATTAGATAAATAATAAATAAATATTAAATATTATCCTAGGTTGAAAACATATAATCAATCCTCAAAGGTTTCAAGAACAGCATGGGCCAAGTGGCTTTACAAACACTTTTCCAGCAATAGAAGCAGCATTGTATCTTGTACTTCACCAGATCGTACATATAAAGGAATCGATACAACGATTGTGCTACTTACAAGGTGAAAGCGTGAGAGCCTAAGCTCCGATGCCAAGTGATGGACACCTGGGTGTTAACGAATAGAATGTGCGACAATGGCTAGACCTTAAAAAACAGTGCCAATAACTCGATAAGACAACCACTGCCAACAAAACAAGCTGATCAACAACGACTAATAATCATCGACTCTTAACAACAAAAACTATGAAAAGCAAATTCTTAACAATTAAAAACCGTTAATGAATCGCAGTAAACTGTACCAACTGAAAAGATAACATCTAGTTATTCATTAGTACCATATAAAAAAGTCAACGTCACTTAGAAATATCATTAGTACCATAGTGAAACACTGTTGTTACTTCCCACATTCATCAAACGACCAAAGCAGGAACATATATTACAATCGAATGATATCTTCGCCACACTCATTCATGTGTATGCTCTTCCTAAACAATCAGCGCAGAATAATAACATTCGTTAGGTGTGACAAGTCCAAAGTTACAAAGAACAGAACAGAACAGAATAATAACACTGTTTTCCCTTCGCCTCACGAGGCGTACACCTTGAAGCGTAAGCTCCAGGCAGAATTAAAAAAATAAATATAAGAATTACATATCTTGTAAAATATAATTTCAACAAACATCAACAAACACATCAGAACCCTTTGAGGCAAAACAACCCCATGAGGCGCCGTCTCATCCGTTTTGTTAAACTATGGATCAGTAAGCAAATTCCGATGATCTCTAAATGCCAAGTACTGATTCAAATATCATAAGAGATTAAGACTAAGCTTCGTGTCGAACTAAAATACATACAACACAAACAAGCTAGCTATTTAAAAGCCTATTATTTTATGAGTCAACTAATGGAATTTCCTAAATCCCTTGTTTCAAATTTAAACCAATGGCCTCTAAAAATTGAGCCTATGCTTCATGTTACAACACATGCTAGCTGTATCCCTATAATTACTCACCAAATGTTATCAAAAACCCTAATATGTGAACCAAATCAATTAATAGATTTATGTGAGCATACCTGCTCCTCCAGTGGCATCTCTTTTGTCATTGAGGGTGAAGTACTTAAAAGTGATCTTTCTGACAGTCATCCTCTGAAAGCTTAGAATCAACACCAAAGCATGTACACATTTTAAGATAGAATGAGATGGCATATTCATCCCAGTTCATAGTTATAGGCGTCCTCTGTGAGCAAACAGTATAGATAATTTCAGCAGCCATCGCCCTTGAAAGATGAAAAACCTCATCAATCGAACTAAGCATCTTCATGTCCTTTAACTTGAGCTAAACAATTAGAGCAAATACAATATTAAGCGTTGTTTTGAGGAAGATATGTTATATCAAGTCTCAGTTGTATGATAATTGAAGCTCTTATATGTTGAATTAGATAATTGAAAAATAAAATAAGTTACAGTTTGAGTAGGTCCTTAATTTAAAAGGGACAAATAATGATATTTAAAGTATAATAATGAAATAGCAAGAATACTTACATCCTTTGCCTTGTTAGGTGTTGAAGAAGATGCCTTACTGATCGATCAAAAATAGCAAATCACAATCAATTCAATCGAGAAAGACGCATATATACATATGAATTGAAAGAAGAAAGTACCTCCTCTCCTCCTCCTCCTCCTCCTCGTCCTCCTCCTCCAGGCTGATCGATTTCATCAAACACACATCATCCTCAGAAGCGCCTTCTAAACGACGGTAGTCAATACCAAAGCAGGAACATATTTTACAATAGAATATTATCGACGCCGCACCAAGTTTCCAAATTGCAGGCGTCTTCCGTGAGTGAATAATACTCATAACGTTGATCATATCTCGTCGCGCAAGATTGGTATCCGCATCAAACTCATACTTCCAAACCTTCAGGTCTTGGAGAGAGAAAGGGATGTAACCAGCCATATTGTATTCGGGCCCACGCTTGAGGCGATATCTGTTAACAATAGTGTTGGCGTTGTCCCGGCGGCTGCAAAAAGAAAAAAAAAATATGTGTGAATAATAATAAAAACTTAATGATAAGGGAAGATTTTCTTAGAAAGAAAAAGAAAAGGCATATATACATACTATTCCCAGCCGTGATATGGCAGATGAGAGTGGAAGTAGTTACAGAAAAAATCAATTTTGTGCTCAACCGTTGCCAAAGCTTTCTTCGGATAATTGTGCGTTTTCATGATATCAACTACTTCCTTAACCAGCAGATACAAACGATGAGGTATACGATTAGGTGCAGTCCCAGGAGAATAATAACCAAATTTAAATGGCCCTAAAAGCATCCGCCTGCTGCGGAAACGATGATGCACGGACTGAACAATCAAATCAAAGTAAATAATAAGTTTGAATAATAATAACATTGCTTAGCCATGGATCTATTAGGGACCAAAAGAAAGGTTTATGACTGAAACATAAACCCTTGTTTCATATCAATCAATCAATCACTTTAAACCAAATCAATAGCATAATTAGAGATTCAAACTAAGCTTCATGACAAACTAAGCATTGTTTTGAAGTTATATCAAGTCTCAGATGCATGCATGAAAATTGAAGCTGTTGAATCAGATAAAAGTATAATAATGAAATAGCAAGTATATATACTTGCCTTCTCCTCCTTCTTCTTCTTCTTCTTCTGGCATGATAATTGACTGTCCTCGCTCTTCTTCTTCTTCATCTTCATGGTGATGAAACCCTAGGCGATCGTAAGAAACAACCCTAACCACTGTGCTCTTCTTGTTCTTTTTGATTCGATACCTGGGCCGCAGCCCACTGCTTCTTTTCTTTGTTCGGTCCAACAATAATCTTTGCAAACAAACACCTTAATTATTTTTCGGTTAACCAGTTATAACCGGTTATTACTTCAATCCATGAACCATATATACTTTGAAACCCTTGACTGTTACAATAATTACATATATGCATGGGTTAGATAGAGATCCCTTCTATGAATAATATATAAAAGAAGACCAACTGCATGGAGTAAAAGTAACGCTAGCTGTTGGAAATTATTTATCAAAAGTAAATTAGCTTAAACAAATCTTAGGTTGTTGCTCGCTAGACGAAGTCTCTTTTAAAAAGCTTAATTGCTTTTTAAAATTCATGTGAATTCTTATATCTAACCAACAGTTTAAATAGTTCTAATTATAACATCAAAATAATCTATGTAATAATAACATGTTTACATCAATTATGTTGGTTTGGGTTCTTTACAAGAAATCATCTAAATTTGGAAGTAAAAATAATGTAATAAAGATAAAATAAAATAGTAGCATATAATCTACGTTTACAAGCAGATTAGCTAGTTTTTGAAATTTGTGCTTTCATTTTTGTATATTTATGTGCTAACTTTTACAAGATGCATTCTTTGAATTATAGTTTCAAAAATCTCCATTAAATAGCTTTGCATAAATAATAACAATCATAAATATTGATCATAAATATATTAAGGGTCTGTTTGGTATGTGGTAATGGAATGGACGAAGGAATGGAATGGACGAGGGAATGGAATGGACGTGGGAATGCAATGGATCATCCATTCCATGTCTTGTTTGGTTACCATGTGTGAACGGAATTAATTATTATTGTGTGTTGTTCGATAGGCAAGAAAAAATGAGTAAAAAAATCAGCGATGAGTGGTGGTGGTGGTCGGTGGTAGTGATTGTGGGTGGTTATAGGTGGCGGTGGTGGGTGTCGGGGGCGGCGATGGGTGGTGGTGGTGGCGGTGAGTGGCGGTGCGGCGGTGACGACGAGTGGTGGTTGCGGCAAGGAGACCGTTGGTGGTGGGTGGCAGTAGAGGTGGCCGTTGGTGGCAGTAGAGGTGGCCGTTGGTGGCAGTAGAGGTGGCCGTTGGTGGCAGCGGCGGCGGTTGGTGGTGGCGGTGGTGGGCGGCGGCGGCGGCGAGTGGCGTTGGCGGTTAGTCGCAGTTGTGGGTGATAACGGTGGCGAGTGGGTGGTGGCGGCGGTGGTGGCGAGTGGCGGCGGTGGCTGTCGGGGTGAGGTGGTGGCGGCGATGGCGCCGGTGGTGGGTGGTGGTGGTGGGCTGTGGCGAAGGTGTAAGAGGGGATGGAATGGGAAAAAAACATGGGGGTGGAAGGAATGATTTTGAGGAAATGAAATGTCCTTTGGAATGGGTGATTCCATTCCATTGACCAACCAAACACGCTTTTCATCATTCCCTCGTAATCATCCATTCCATTCTAACTCTCATTCCTGCATACCAAACACTACCTAAGGGTGGAGAGAGTGGTCACCATTTGGGGAGTGGTAAACTTATTTTCTAACCAATAATGTCATGCCATGTCAAGTCCCCACTCCTCTCCCCATTTTGCACTCAATCACTAGCAATGGTCAAACATATGGAGAGTAGTAAACAATTTAAAAAAAATGTGATTGGTTGAAAAAGGGTGGAACCCACCATTAACCCTCTCTCTACTCTATCTCTTCTCTTCTCTTTCTTTTTCTCTCTCGGTGAGTATTCACCGCTAGTTCACCTCCCCGCACACCGAAGAAGGGGTGGCATCACCTTACCGCATGGTGACTGCCACTCCCCGAAGCCTTCCCCACAACCACTCCTCGAAGCCTTCCCCGCAACCACTCCCTCCACCCTAAGATCCAAATATATTGGTTTCATCAGTTTGGCAGAGAACAAAGAGAGGACGGCAGAGAAGGACGACATGCGACTGTCGCCGCCATGTCATCTCTTTCTCGACTTGACTACTTGAATCGTAATTCGTTTTTGCCAATAAGCTCCAATTGTATCATAGGCATTACAAAAAAGGGTACTTTTTTGTATACTTATAGTTATTATCTTCATTTTGATAGTTTCTACGATTACATGGATTATACCTACTTTGTTTTTGTGGCTGATAGTTCACGAATCGATCAGCAACGGTGTGTGGTGATGGTAGTTCTTGGCTGCTAGATATTTAGGGTTTCTAGGCGGTGTTTGGTGATGGTCATTACCACTTCCCTCAGTGGGAATTACAATTGTGATGGCGAACTTCAATTTGTTCTGTGTTCTAAACATTGTACAACTGACAGTTGAAGTTTTTTTTTTTTTTGGGGGGGGGGGGGGTTTACAACGGATCATTCTTTAACTAGGAGGCTGTGATGATGAACTCGAAATTGTATAGGCAGATTGGAATGAGTTTGTGATAATTTACATCTTGGCGGGGCAAGTCGGATGTTTACTTGAGTGGAACATCAGTTTCTCTCATATACATACATTTGGTACTTGATTTCAAATTGTCTTAATGTTTTGTTCGTAAAAATGTTATTTCAATAAGAGTATTGTGTGTGTGATTGTTATTTATACTAGAGTGTAGAGTTTCATCATGTCTGAAAGATGGAATTTTGATTGTTTAGCTGTGAATTTGATGACAATTTCCTTACTCGCATATGGTTTTCATCTTATGTGCATGTTTAAACAGTAGTGGTGGCCAGAGGGACAGATCTATGAAATAAACAACACCTTTGTAATTCTATAATCATTCAAATTTGTTAAGGCACCGGATCGATGACGAACATCAACATTGCACTTGATTCAAGACATGAAGAACAATCATAAACACCAAAGATAGAAAGATGTAGAAGATGAATCTCTTTATTAACGAATCAGTCATCACAGATAACATACCAAAAGAGTATACATCATCTAAGCTGGTTTAGATCAGAAAGATCTAAACCGAGCTTTCTCTCACTAACACCTAGTCTCCCTCTCTCTCTAGAATTCACACACTGATGGAGAATGGCTGGGATTTTTGAGAGATGCACCAAGCTCTAAAGGGTTGTCCTAATCTACCCTATACAACACATATATATAGACTAGGGACTAAACCCAGACAAAACATATTGTCCGGGATACAAAACAAATAATTCGGACAACAATAATAATCAACATATTCCGAGTTTAACATCATAAACTCGAAAATAATAAAGCTTCTGAATTCTTGACTTGGCTTGGACTTTGTTGACCGTAGACCAGAACTGATAAAGCACAGTTACCCGACAGGAACTGCACTTACAAAATTCCAGTTCAATTTGAGTTGAGTAGGATGTAGGTCCGTTTGCGGATCGCCGGACAACTATGAGATCTTGTTTCTAATACCGTAACGAGTGCGGAATCCACGTTATGATACAAACCGAGCGAGAGATAAACACAACACAAAGATTCAACGTTTAAACGGTTGTGTATTGATTCAGCAAAGTTTATTATACAAGATGATACAAGAAGTAAACATAATAAACTCTCTGATAAACTCACACTTCTCTCTCCAATCTGTTCTGTCTGTGTTCTGTCTGTATATATAGTCACAACAGGTCGACGAAAGACAGGAGGCGACGAAAAACTAGTTGGTTTTTCATCAACCTCCATTTGTGACGAAACATGTTTTTCGTCGATGTTGATCATGGGGTTTTTCGTCATGCAGATATGCTTGGAATCTTCTTCATGCATATATACTTGGAATCTTCGTCATGCATATATACTTGGAATCTTCATCATGCATATATATGAGCTTATGATTTGATGTCAACAATCAAACCATTAAATGGTTCATAAACATGATTTCAGGATTACTCACTGATGCATGGAATGATTAGATATTACATGACATCATCATGGTGATGTCATGGTGATGTGGCGTCGGGAAGGTTCGCGGCTCTCCGTGCTTCGCGTGTCGAACTCTGGGGCGCACGACGGAGGAATGTCGCTACGTCGGGCTTGAGCCGAACCTAACCGAGTCGAATCAAACCGAATCGAGTCGCGTCCACATAAAGTGTACCAACAAACTCCCCCTTGGACGCTACTCGTGATGGTTCGTTCTTCACATTGTCGGATTTTCAGAGGTATTCACGTGTCGCAAACAGGGAGTGTATCAACAAACTCCCCCTTGAATGATGCTCGCGAATCTTTTGATCTTCAATACTTTTGGTGTTGATGAGTGATCAGCTGCAACTCGATCACCTTGATCTTCTGATTGCATCAATGTCGTGTCTTCACTTTACGGCTTGTCATCTGACACGTTCTCTTTGTCTTTAGCTGGTTCGAATGCAACATCTGCACATGCAACAGAGCTAAACACGTAATGAGAACAACCGCTTGGAATATAGACAAATTAAAAAAATGACACATATGAGATCAAATCTCAATCAAACACCGACAGACAACAGTTTGAAAGTTTACAACATGATAAACTTTAGCTTTTAACTTTCAAAACCCATTAACTTCGACCGTTTATGAAGATGCAATTATTTTCCGGCTTACAATCAGGATTTTGGGTAGGATAGACTCGAGTTCCAACATCGGTCAATCAAAAATAAACTAGAAGCAAAATCTTTTTGGCTTTTATAAAGTTTATATTAAAACACACCTAAAATCTTTTTGGAATTTTTCATTTTTCAAATGTAAAGACGGAAAGCAATAAATAAATATATAAAGAGATGCAGAAACGAGAAAAAAAAATGTAAATAAATATTTACAAACATTCTTTTTGCGAGTTTCGAGGGTAAGAAAATCATATCTGTGTACGGTCACGCCAAAACGCTCTTGTTGTTCAATTAGTTAACATTCAGATAAGCATCCTATAACGATTGTCGGTATTGTTGTCCACATAAGCTCAACTTATCAGATGTAATCATGATTAGGGGATATGTTATGTATGATTTATACTTACCGACCGGTGTTCATCCACTCATGACACATTCCCGTATCAAGGTATGCACGAGAGCTCATCTTACCGGTGAGTATACCGTTTATCATCTGTTTGAACGTATAAAAGATGTGAGATACTCACTTATTTTTTATTGAAAACAAGCCCTATGTGATAGAATCACTTATTGATGAGGAACTTGATTTTCAGATGCATGAGGGCACATGAGCAAGTCCGTGAACAGGTCAGTACAAACGTACAGCAAAGAGACGAACTTGACTCTGGGATAAATGTGATATATTATCAGTTATTTTGTTTGGACATGTGGTTGTTGATCACTTATTGAGGTCGAATGTAATATGTACACGTATGTATAGTATCATGGAAGATCTAGACTTCATCTCTGTTATTTTTCGATAAAAGATACAACCATGATACCCAGATGATAAGACAGCATAAAGACCGCATATCTCAGAACCTCGGCAATCTATCAAACGAAATTTCGGTACCAAGACCATATACCAATGAGTGGTTCCCACACAGTCTTCAGTCGATTAAGGTTTATATCGCCATGCACACTTTAAAATGATTGTGAGCCTACCGATACATCTTATATAGAGCTGCTTATCGTTTTTCATTTTAGGTTCAGTTCGAAGAGGTTTCGACAGACCACTGATTTACTATCATTTTCTCTTTTTCTCGCCATGAAACTCATTTTTGATTTTCTATTGTTTTTGCGTTTTGAAATTTTTCGATGTTTTTGAATTTTCAAATTTTGGATTTGCTCCCCCTAAAATCAACAAACTATGATAATTAAAAAAAACACAAAGGTATTTGCAAAAAGGATTTCCCGATGTCGGTTAACTCATGTTTTACCTCAATGCCGTTTACCAAAGTTAAATTTTAATCAGAAAAAGACTTATCGAATTTTGGGAAAAATCAGTTGGTACGTCGGTAAGCAGTGCGGACCATGACAACATTGACGAGTTTCATATTAAAACAATCACGTGTGAGGTGATATTTGAGATCAATGTGTCTGGCCAAAGAGTGTTGTACGAGATGATAATAATTTAAAAAGCAGCTTAAATATCGACAAGGATATGATAGATTAGAAATTCAAAACCGTATCCTGCAACTGTTTTGTGCATTGCAAGGAATCTGAGTGCTCTCCTAAACTGGATATCCACCCGATGTAGATTTCAAGGTTGATTTTGCAGCTACTTCAATTAATACGAGAAATCTCTTCACAGCAACAAGATCAGAAACCTCCGGGTCCGGCTAGTCTTCCACAATGCACCAGCGAAGGTCTTTGTCTTTCTCTTTCAGAAGTAGTGTGCGGTTGTTCAATCCACGCCAAGGCATCCGCACACCCGGTTGGTTTGTTCAACAAACACATTCTCTTCAATCACACCACGAAGAAATGTACACTGCATGTTCATCTTGTTGATTTTGAACTTCAGACGTGCTGCAGGTGCGTACATTTTGATTGAATCTATCCTGGGGACCCGATCAAAGCCTTTAACAATCAAACTTTGTAATGATTTCCATTTTGTCGAAGCTTTCAATTTCTTTCATCAGACATTCTTTCACTTCTTTTCTTTTTCTCTCTGCATCAAAGACAACAACCCCTAGATGTAACAATGTTTCGGAGCCGCATGTCACCAATCTTGTGCATGGACGCTCCACTATCAACAATCTTAAGACTATCAATAGTTCCTCCTGGAACATCTTGCACACTCATTCAGATATTAGTTGGAGAGGGGGACCCAAGCCTTCACAGACTTGGGTCTTCCGTCATCGTCGAGGATTGTGACTTCGATTTCCTGATGATTCGGAGTTGATTGAGCTCCCCCTGAAACAGTTACCAATTTTGGTTTCCAAATCTGTTTTTGTTTTTCATGTTTAACATCCGATTTAACAGATTTTGTTTGAAAAACCTCTAGTTTTAAAAACTTTTCAACTTCTTTTCTTTGTTTCTTTTTCTGTTTCACTTCTCGTTGTTTAACAAGACGAGGGTCTTGTTTTGGTGAAACAGATCTTTTATGGTAACTGTTACCACGTGGGGCATCAACTTTTGCCTTTCCCTTGGTGAGATATGGACAATTCTTGACAATGTGTCCATACTCACAGCATTCAAAGCATGATCTCCGCTCAACAAACCTCGGAGTATCATAACTGTAAGAGCTTGATGATGAACTTCGTGATCTTGAGGTACTTGGTCCTACATCACAACCGTTTGTGTGTTGTGTGTAATTGTTTTGACTGTTTCTTTTCAAAATTTCAACTTGTTTAACAAAATCCGTGTTGGATTTGTTTTCGAAAGTTTCAATTTTATCAGCCCCTCTTGATTTCACGAAGGTTACCTTCTGAACCTTTTTCTTGTAACGAGCTCCCTTTGTTTCCACCCTCGGTTGTGAAACCTTGGGTTTTTGAGCTCGTTGTTCCTTTTGTTTACCTTTAAAAGTGATAGGTTGTTGCTTTGTCGGTAATCTTTGTTTTCCAAATAGTCTTCTAACTTCAGCTTTTGGAATAGGATCACACTGAGTTACAAAAACTCTCGGGATCGCTTTTCCCAAAAACTTACTGGTAGTATCTTCAAACACTTTATCAATCAAAGATTGATTGACGTTTTTGATTGGAAAATCTTTGTCTGAATATATTTTACAATCACCGACTAAAGTGTACAACACGTTATCACTTTTAACAGTAGATATTGTTTTCTTGATGGGATCTATCTCTTGTTTAACAGTTGAGTGCACAGTAGGAGTAGGAGGATCACACAGAATATGATTCTCGAGAGGAACTTCTACTCCTTTCCTATCATCAAGAGATTTATCCTCATCATTCACATCTGATTCATCACTCGACGAGTCATAGTCCTCAACAGTTGGAGCACTTTGTTCCGTAGATGTTGAATTTTCTTTTGTTTCAGATGAGCCCACTGAGGAACTGTCCGATTTGAACCCTAATCCTGTAGTTACTTCCTCATAATCAAGAGGTACACTTGGTTCAAACCGAGGCATTTCCTCCTCATCGGGCATTTTGGTATAGTTGTGTCTCAAAGGAGATGGACACGACTTATACCCAACGCCTTTCACGTCCCCTTTCAGCTTTTGAACGTCTATGATGTGATCAAGCACATATCGGGAGTTTGAGTAACTCTCCAATTTGAGCTTGATCGCATCATGCTCACATTTTGTCACGGCTAGCTCCTTCTTTGTTTCCTCAATGATATTAATGTAGTTATTAATACCAATTTGTTTATTAAAAACAGTTTTTGTTAATTCGGAAACGCTTTTCTTGAGTGTTTCAATTACCTATTTAAAATCCTTTTCATTGCGAGCTAATGCCATGTTTGCCTCTTTGCATTTTGACAGTTTAATAACTAAACTTTGATTGTGACTATGAATCGTTTCAGATTCATGTTTTAATTTAGCACATTCATGTTGCATATCAGTACAATCACTACATATGCAAGGAGTTTCAGATTTTACCTGACTTGTAGAAGCTGCGACATTATCTGTAGTGTGATTATGGCAAGAGAAAGATCCATCTTCAGATAAGAACTTCTCCATATCATTCGATGCAGCAGCAGCTTTCTTGATCAAGTCAGATCGTTGACATTTCATCTCCTTGGCATCATTCGACAAACTATCAGCTTCAGAATCCATTCCTACCTTCACCTCCGATTCTGAACTGTAATCACTCACACCTGAGCCATCTTCATCAGTACTGCCACTATATCCTGAACTGTCATCATTTCTTGAAGATTCACCATCATTGACATTCTTGACAATTTCAGCATAAAACACAATTCTTGTTTGATCACCGTTTCCCAACTGTATGGCCGGACCACAATCGAAGTAGGTTTAGGAAAATAGGTACTTGAATCGAATTGAGGTTGAGATGTGGAAACTTGAGGTTGAGTGTAACACCTCATAAAAGCACGTCCAATGATGTATTGACACGTGCAACAAACCCTAATAAAGTCAAACGTTGACTGTGAAGGACTAATTTTGTGAAAAATAAAAAACTTTGATTATGTAAGGACTAGAAGTGTTATCATGCTTAGAATAAGTCTCTGAATAACCTCTTACGGTATTTATATTCACAAATGAGCCACTTGTTGATCGAGTGTAGCCGTTTGTGTAATTAATTGAAAGTTTGCGCGACGAGGGCTTAAAAGCGTCAACATGTTAACTCTTACCTCTGAGTGACCTTTTAACAAAACCGGGAGCTTCATGATATTTTATTATACTTTTGGGAATGCCAATTATTGGCCGTCTAAGGCTTTTATGCCTTTAAGTGACGTTACGCGCAACTTTGCAAGTTTAAGGGGTTAAAAGTGTCAATATGTTTAATTATACCTCTGAATGACCTTTCTACGAACCCGAAGCATCGTGATGTTTAATAATACTCCCAAGAATGCCTAATATGGATTAGATGAGGCTTCGATGCTATTAAACGATGATATGCGCAAGTTTGCGCATTAGAGGGACTATTTGCGTCAAAACTGCAAAAGTCTGCCGATTCGTATGGTATCGAACCTTCCGGAATATGATCATAAGTTAAACATGCCCTAAATATCCTTTACATATCTTAGAAATAGGCTTAGAGGTGTTTGGTGAGCAAAAATAAACTTATTTGATCAACAGGGACTAAAAGCGTCAAAAAGTGCTTAAGTTTGCATTTTCGCGCATATCTTACATTCTTAATATCTCCGGACATCCAAAAATTTATGTAATCATTAAAATATTATATTTTAGTGATTGGCATGATAAAATCCCATTCGTCACGTAATTTGGATCGTTTTTCGTGTCCGTTCGTGTTTCGTCGTAATTAACCGAATAACGCAACTATAGGACCAAACGAACCGGCATCCGGCATATTTTTTAGAATGTTTCATATCCCTTATGCTTGGGCATCATTGTTGAGCCTTGAAAATGGCTTAACGGGCCTTAAATGTGTCAGAAACAGCATATAACATGTACAGGGACTGGTTCTGCATATCTGCCAAACTGTTGCTGAACTGGGCCAGTTAGGCGGGCCGCGTAAGCCCACCAAGATTCCTACGTGGGCCGCGTAGACAGATCAGCTGCAGAAAACTGGTTTTTGTTGCTGGTTTTCATCAAATCTGGTTTCCATACACTCATTTTTCAATCTAGGGGCTTGCCCACTGAATTATAAAACCATATTACACATGTTTTGATCTGATTATGCTTTCCGACACTTGTCACGATCCTACGCTATCCCAAAAACTATATATAGGGCCTTGTTTATTCATTTCATTTCACCCATATTTTGAAGTTCTTGCTCTCTAACTCAAATCTGAGGAGCCTGAGCATTGGGAACCTCCTTTTTGAGTTCCTTCAATCCTAAGGACCACTCGTAAGTGTTCCTTTCGTGCTTAATTCAATTGATTGGCTCTTAAAGCCGAAAAGTCAAGCATTTGCGATAAACGCTTTGACTTTTAAATGATCGAGCCATTGTTCGCAACGAACATGGTTACGTGATCGTAATTAGGTAAGTATTAAACCCTCAAAAGGGCACCTCCTAATTACCACGTTTGCTTAGTTAATTATCAGGTCAAAGTAATTAAAATAAAAAAATCAACGAGTCAGTTTTTAAACAAAATACATAACTAATTATGTAAAGGCAATAAAATCAGTTTTGTCACTTTAATAACTTGGTAAATATTAATTGAACATGTCTAGGCATGTTCAACCCGACGATTCTAAGTTTAGGCTCGGTTCGGAACCGAAAGTCGCAAAAGTTGACTTTTGCTTTGACTTTCAGTTCTGACCCAATTTAGCTTAGTTTAGTTATGCCTTAGGATTCCTTTAGGACCATATTATAGGTTAGTATAACCCTCTGAGGTTATACAACTTGGTTCCATAGAAATCCTAGTTCATTGCATGTTTCCATTAAATGCCTAAATATTGACCATAATGCCCTTTTGATATTAATACGAGATTTTTGAAAATGTGAGAGGACAAAAACCTTTATTACTGATATTTAAGTATGTCCTAAAAGTTTGACATCAGTTTATGGTCTAAAATGAGAGTTATGCTCAATATCGTTAATGAAGGCCTTTTTATTAATTAAACGGCATATTTGATATAAATCCTATTTAAACTCAAATTTTGACATCAAAACTTTTACCTACTGATGTAATATAATATTTTGGGATTTTTGGAAATTTTTATTAAATTTTAAAATGATCATAACATAGAGTTCTCGCATAGGCTCGGTAATTGACGATGACGCCCTTTTTGCTAATAAAATGAGTTTTATACATCCTTTACATGTCAAACCTTTTTATACTAATTTTATATGAATAAGTTTTTATACTTTAACAGTAAATAAAAGTTTTGAACTCAGATTTCCAAAATTTACCCTTAAAGCATATGTGAAATGACCAAAATGCCCCTACGGTGCATAGTTTGGCCATGAATGATAAATTTCACATATGTGGGATATCTTACTGATATGACTTGATAAATAAATATTTTACTGATTATTTAGGCCAGAAACTTAGATTATTATTTAACCTCTTTTATAAACATTAAAATGACCAAAATACCCCTACGGGGCATAAATTGGTTTTAAATTCGTTTTGGGCATAATGGAAGATATCCTACTGATATCACAACATATTTAAGGCATATTAACTTGTGAAACATGTTTATGACACTTTTGGTTAC
Organism: Helianthus tuberosus; assembly: GCA_030545235.1. Classification (NCBI taxonomy): domain Eukaryota; kingdom Viridiplantae; phylum Streptophyta; class Magnoliopsida; order Asterales; family Asteraceae; genus Helianthus; species Helianthus tuberosus. The sequence continues at coordinate 18,142,357 of CM060428.1, read as the reverse complement.
CCGTTATACATTTTACGCGTTCGGTACAGTTTATGTAACTAGTTTACATGAATTAACCGAAACGGGTCAAACCTTATCATTTTCACTTCAAAATTCAGAATGTGTTTAGTTTACCCATATTATACAAGTCTCCATTCTTGTCGGGTCTAAACCACATTCTAATCCGGTCTTCGCTTAATCTTGCGTTTTGGACCGTAAACCTTTCCTTAAAACTAACCGGTCTAAGTTAAGACTTAAATAAGACCCGTTAGAAATCTAATAGGTTAATAAAACCTTCGTTCCAGATTAAGAGCCCCAGTAAAGGTACTTGTGCTTGCTGATTTGAATATACGGCTGAGAATAATATTACATTTTAGCTCAGGTAAATACTTTTAACTTATTTTCCGTTATATGGACTTGGGATACGGTATTATAAAAATACCGCTTGGTCGGGTGTAGAAACCTTTTAATCGGAGATGATTAAACTGCATAATCCCGTTTTAATCAGTATTGATTGATAACAAATAACATTGGGGGTTAATGATCGTGTCCTGGATATCCTTGGCTCATTTAAAAAGTGTAAATGGCCACAACTTAAGCACAAGGTGTAGGCATAACACCTCCTGTTGCGTGTGTAATAGATATACTCACTCGTGAGGTAACTTCTTGTGAGTTATATTTGTGGTGTGTCGATTAATCTTGATCGGTTTGTTTAATCACCGGCCCTAAATGTTGGACAACCATGTAAATCTGATACAAGATTGTTATTAATATAATTGTCCCAAGTTATAAAAGAATATTTGTGCCTCGTGCATTTAAATCAGTTTTCATATAGATTTTCAAAAGAGTCAGTTAATTGTATTTACCAGTGTAAACTGACGTATTTTCCAAAAAGGTTAAGTGACAGGTACTGTACGTAATTGGCTGGGAGCTCATGGCGTTAATAGAGAATCTTGCAAGTTCTAAACGTCTAAAGTCTATTGAACTGTGTTTATGTTTCTGTTTTAAGATCCGCCTGTGGATCTATCTTACAATCCGTTTATAATATTTGATGTTACTTTCGAATCGATTTGTAATATATTAACTTTAGACTTCCGCTGTGCATTGAACTGTGATTATTTGACTATGATGATATCAACTACGTCACGATACTCCCCACCGGGTCCACTGGAAATACGTGGAAATATCGGGGTGTGACAGGTTGGTATCAAAGCCAACATTGAGTGAATTAAACACTAGCCTTTTGTGTTTAATCTCAATGACACAGTAGCACATTCCTTGACTTCCGAGTCTAGACATGAACTAGGAATGATCTCATCCATGTTATATATATGCATTGTTTTCGATATTTCTGTACTTCAGGAACATGTCGCCGAGCAAAGCTGCCCTTGGTGGAGGCTCTCCAAATCTGAAGTTTGAGAATGTAAAGCTTCGTACTACAGCTCGAATAAGCATACGACCAGTATGGAGAAAGGATCTTTTTGTACCCATTCCAAAATTAAACTAGTTGAAACCATTAACCATGTTTCAGATTCTTAACTTAAAACATTTGAAACTTCAAATGAAAAGCCAACATCGGAGGAGTTCATACCAGCTGTCCCTGATGATCCCGCTCCAAAGATAGTACCTATGGACCCAAAGGACTCATATTTATTACCTCCAAGTCTTGAAATCTCAAACTTGGATTATACATGTCCTGACCTTATTCATGATTCACATTATTCATTAACCATAAAATCCTTGGATTCCGCTTTTGCAAAGATTCCTAAAATGGAAGATTTCGACTGCATACCAAAACCTTCAGTATTCATACCGCACACAGGGAACCAAGGAGAAAACTTTCAGAATTAGAATGAAGAAGGAACTTCCTTATTATATTTCATTTCAATAGTAGTCCCTATAAGGACATATAAATCTCTTAAGTCCCCGCGTGGGCGAATTTCCTTGTTTAAGACCCGTTTAGGGCAATTATTGTATTTTTGAGGCTTTCTATGAAAAGTTTCCTATTTTACTTTGGTATTAAACAGTATACGCATGTATTATATCCTATATCAGAACGTCATTTCAATTTATGATTTCTCTGCCATTGTATATCAAAGAAAATCTTAGAGGTATAACCTAGCCTATATGTCATTTTCGACATAGCTAAGATGGTAAAGCCTTTTTAAGATAATAGATCCCTTGTTAACACCTAAGAACATGTTAACACTCTTGACAAATGTGGTTCGAGAAAATCACAATAGTTATCCTTATATTGGATTCTTCCAATCTCTTATCTAGCCTAGTGATTTAGAAATCATGGCTCAAATCATCAGATAAGATGATCATATCATAAACATCCCTTAGTGATGAAATGCCTACGGGCTATATCTATTGTCCTAAAAGACAAAAGACAGTTGTAGTCTTTGACTCTCTATCAAGAAAGGTAATAAACTATGTTCAAACCTTAATGCCTCGACCCTATAAGATCATGGCTTATAAATTCAAAACTGTCCTCGTGACAAGGCCTTTTGTGCCATTTCAATATCCTTAATAGCTTATAGCTGGATTAATTATAATGAAAATTTAAAATAAACCTGATTATCAAATTCACCGAATATGGTCTATTAATACCATGGTTAATGAATCATCAAAGATGATGATTCCAAAATAGACTCCTAAGCAAAATTATTGGCGATTGTTTTATAGAAAACAAGCTTCAGCATGTCTGAATCAGATGAAGTCAACAGTCATCCCAATATGAAGAATGACAATACAAGGATGAATGTAACGGCTACAGAATTACAGACGATGATAGATAAAGCTGTCACTCAAGCCATTGACAGGCAGTTCAAAGATTCAAGTGGTGCTCATAGTGGGACCCAATATGTGCCTCACACCAAACCACCTTCCAAGACACATATATCTCATAAGGATGATTCTCATCATTTGTCGAATCAGACAAGTGATCCATCCAGACAAATTGTGCTCAATCAGGAGCCACATGTTAAGACCTGCTCTTATAAATACTTTGTCTCTTGCAAACCAAGGGACTTCATAGGAGAAAAAGGAGCCATCGATTGTATGACGTGGCTGGATGAGATGGACACAGTAGTAGACATCAGTGGTTGTGCAGAACAGGATATTGTGAAGTTTGTTTCACAACCATTCAAAGGAGAAGCGTTGGCATGGTGGAGATCATTGATCCAAGCCACTGGGAAGATCCTATTGTATAACTTATCTTGGGATCAATTTGTTGCATTGATCAAGGAAAAATTCTGTCCTCAGCATGAGGTAGAAAAGATAGAAACTGACTTCTTAACTCTGGTCATGAAGAATTTAGATTGTCAGGCATATGTGACAAGTTTCAACACTATGTCCCACCTAGTTCCCTATTTAGTCACCCCTGAACCTAAACGCATAGCGCGTTTTATTGGAGGCCTAGCACCAGAAATTAAGGGAAATGTCAAGGCATCTAGGCCTACCACATATAGGTATGTGGTGGACTTATCCTTATCTCTCACTTTAGATGTAATCAGGAATAAGTCTGTTAAGGCTTCTGGCAAGGGAAAAAAGGAAAGAGAAGAGGAGAACTTTTATCGATCTGACAAGAAGAAAAAGGGAAGTTCGGAGCACAAGAAAGATTCCGAGTTTAGGAAAAACTCGAATCAGTTCAACAACAGACCCAAATGCAGTAACTGTAGAAAGCAACATTCTGGAAAATGTACGATTGACCCACGTGCTAAACTGTGTGGAATTTGCAAGACCAAGGGTCACAAGACATTAGATTGCAAGGAGTTGAAAAACGCGACTTGTTACAACTGTAACGAGGAAGGGCACATCAAAACCAACTGCCCAAAACTTATAAAGAAGCCTGGAGAGGCCAAGAAAACAAACGCGTGAGTCTTCCAGATGAACACCCAGGAGGCAGTACAGAATGATAACATCATAACAGGTACCTTTCCTCATCAAAGATGTTATGCGGGAATTTGTTGATTATGGAACAGATAAGTCTATTATGGACAATAAATGTTGTAAACTGTTGTATTCGCCTATTAGGACTCTAGACATATAACGCGAGGTAGAATTGGCCGATGATACTTTAGAGACCGCTTTAACAATCTTAGATGGATGCTTTATATCCATTAGGAATCACTCTTCTCAAATATCCTTATGGCGAGCTTTCAAGTTATCCAAAATCATCAATATAATAAAGACAGATGTGATATTTTGATCCCCTGTCAAAAAGGTGATGGACTAGGTCCAAACCTTAAATGCCATTGATGGTCTTTTTATGGCCTAGGCTAAATATAATTGATATATATTTAAATAACATTCATTAAGAATGTTCGTACTATATTAGCATGTATGGTTTAATGATACCATGGTTAGTATATGATAGGTCATCAGGATGCGGTTGTTGGATTGCAACTAAGTAATTGTTTCATTTGGTGTTAGGAACCAAGTCTCGAGTATGACAAACTCGGATAAGACAACCGTCAATCGCACCATTGATGATGCGACACATGCTAATGATGCTACAATTGTGAACCTCAAAATGGACAAAGATGTTCTCCAAGCTATGATATATGCAGCTGTTGGAAAAGCTATGCGAAAGGTCATGAAAAAGTTCAAGGAGCCCAATGCTACTTGCTCCAAATCTCATTTAAGACCACACTTCCATACTCACGAGAAGGATCTTGTTCATGCCTCGGATGCAAAGAATGAACTAAAAAGGAAAAGGGAGAAAGATAACTCCCATACTTCTAAGGAAAAGGGTAAGCTTGAGTTCAATAAGAACAAACAAAACTCCAACAAGAAACCTGTATGCAAGACCTGCAAGAAGCGCCATCTAGGGAAGTGCAGGTTCGAATTAAAATCCGAATCGCAGCCTAGGGCTTGTGGGATCTGCAAATCAAGGGAGCATAAAACGTTGGATTGCAAGGACATAAAGGATGCAGTCTGCTTCGGCTGTAATGAGAAAGGCCACATCAAGACTACATGCCCTAAATTTGTCAAAGGTAATGCGGCTAAGGATAGAAAGCCTAAGAATGGAAGCGCTTAAACTCTCCTGATGGATGCCAGAGGTAGTTCATATCAATAATGACATCAGGTACCTTCTTTAACATTCATTGGTATGACAAAAGCGCCATATGAGGATTGGTGTATCTTAATATGTTCCATAGATTGCTTCCATGCCTGATCAGTATGGAGGTTTAACGCATGGAACCACAAAGATATTCCAATGGTCATATGGTACTAAAGTCAGCTAATGGTATTCAAAGAAGATATCCATAATGGAATTGTCCAAGTAAGTGTCTCTGATTAAGGAATTCGTGGACTCGTAAAGTAAATGTGTCACTTATCTGACACAAGCAATGATAGGTGAACTGGAGCCTGAGATTTGGAAAATCTATGTAACCTCCTTGTGTCTTGATTATCTTCTCCAAATACTACCCTGTTTATCTCCTGAAAGGCAAGTAGAGTTAAGATTTATATCCCGCATAGGGCTGCATTATTGTGAAATCTCCAGGACGGCTAGTACCATCATTGGAAGAATCGAAACCACTGATTAAGTAAGTTTTAAGATAAGGTTCATAAAGCCTAAGTAAATATTCGAAGAATTCGGTATAATTAATTAAGAAAGACGGTTCATACTGTTTATGCAATGATTACCGCAACCATATTTAGGCAGCAATTAAGAATCGCCATCAGCTGCCCAGGATCGTCGATTGTTCGACTAAATGTGGAATTAGCTATTCTTTAAGATTGGTTTAAGCAGTAGTTGGAAAGATTATCCCACCTTAAATAAGCTCTCCTGTAACTAATAGTTAGTACGTAAGTATCAAGGTTGCTCCTTTGGAGACCTTGTATAGATGGGATGTTAGACATCTATTATTGGACGGAAGTTTGGTAAGTCCAATTATCAGGATCTGAAAGTTGCCTTGGAAACAACGTATAAGATCATACAAATTCGTAATCATCTGTAAGTTGTCAGTAGTCGGCAGAAAATCAAGGATTGATGAAAGTCGCAAGCCTCTTAGGTCCTTAATAAGGAATAATGTTCAATTGAAGGTATCGCCCTAAGAAGGGTGTGCTGAAATTTTTATACAACGGGCTAGTTAAGCTCTGGATATATAGGATCATTCGAGGAAAATCGAATACATCAAAGGTCAATAGCTTATAAGCTAAAACCTATTTAAGGAGCTTGGTAGAGCTCGCAATGTGGCCCACACTAGTGATTTAAGGATATGTTTCGTCGATAAGTCGAGACGGATTATCACATAATGATATGCAGATTAATGAAAATTTATGATATGATAAGAAACCTGTATCGATTAAAGATCGACACGTTAAGAAGCTCCAAAAGGATACATGTACCTATTATAAAGGTCCCCTTGGGTGCTTGGAGAGGCCCCAAATATGCTATGGAAGTTAAGTCCATAATACGTCAGAAAGTACTTCCATTATTTTAACAAATCTCGAGGTCGAGATTTCTTTTAAGGGGGTGAGGATGTAACACCTCGTAAAAGCACGTCCAATGATGTATTGACACGTGTAACAAACCCTAATAAAGTCAAACGTTGACTATGAAGGACTAATTTTGTGAAAAATCAAAAACTTTTATTATGTAAGGACTAGAAGTTTTATCATGCTTAGAATAAGTCTCTGAATAACCTCTTACGGTATTTATATTCACAAATGAACCACTTGTTGATCGAGTGTAGCTGTTTGCGTAATTAATTGAAAGTTTGCGCGACGAGGGGTTAAAAGCGTCAACATGTTAATTCTTACCTCTGAGTGACCTTTTAACAAACCGGGAGCTTCATGATATTTGATTATACTCTCGGGAATGGCAATTATTGGCCGTCTAAGGCTTTTATGCCTTTAAGTGACGTTACGCGCAACTTTGCAAGTTTAAGGGGTTAAAAGTGTCAATATGTTTAATTATAACTCTGAATGACCTTTCTATGAACCCGAAGCATCGTGATGTTTAATAATAAAACCAAGAATGCCTAATATGGATTAGATGAGGCTTCGATGCTATTAAACGATGATATACGCAAGTTTGCGCATTAGATGGACTATTTGCGTCAAAACTGCAAAAGTCTGCCGATTCGTATGGTATCGAACCTTCCAGAATATGATCATAAGTTAAACATGCCCTAAATATCCTTTACATAGCTTAGAAATAGGCTTATAGGTGTTTGGTACGCAAAAATAAACTTATTTGATCAACAGGGACTAAAAGCGTCAAAAAGTGCTTAAGTTTGCATTTTCGCGCATATCTTACATTCTGAATATATCCGGACATCCAAAAATTTATGTAATCATTAAAATATTTTATTTTAGTGATTGGCATGATAAAATCCCATTCGTCGCGTAATTTGGATCGTTTTTCGCGTCCGTTCGTGTTTCGTCGTAATTAACCGAATAACGCAACTATACGACCAAATGAACCGACATCCGGCATATTTTTGAGCATGTTTCATATCCCTTATTCTTGGGCATCATCGTTGAGCCTTGAAAATGTAACATATGTGCTTGTGTTATCATTATACAAACTCTGAACAATCCAATATTAATAAAACAATGTATTTTGATCCCAATGTTTGTTATTTATGTTTGACATTTTGCTCGTTTTGATTTTTGATTGATTTTGAACTCTATATCGCTTTCTGGAAAGTTATACGCAAACTGATGCGTAACCATAATCAGTTTAACGCGACAAACACTCCAGGACATCAACATAAGCTTAACATACCTTAAATAACCTTTTCATAACTTAGAAATAAGTTTTAAAGGGTTTGGTATGGCAAAAACAAGTTTATTCGCTCGCAGGGACTATTTGCGTCAACTTGCAAAAGTCTGTCGTTTCGTAAGGCAACGTACAGTCCAGAACTTGATCATAAGCTAAACATACCATAAATAACCTAAACATAGCTTAGAAATAAGCTTTGATAGGTTCGGTATGCGAAAACATGCTTATATGATCTTACAGGGACTAAAAGTGTCAAAAACGGCGTAAGTTTGCATTTACGCGCATATCTTACGTTCTGACCACATCTGGACATCCAAAATTTTTGTACACACTAAAATATTTTTATTTTAGTGATCGGCATGCAAAAATACCATTCATCGCTTAATTTGGATCGTTTTCGTGTCCATTTGAGTTTCGTCGTAATTAGACGAATAACGCGAACGTACGACCAAACGAACCGACATCCGAGAGTTTTCCGAGCATATTTTGAGTCCTCTAAACTTTAATGACCTTTTAGACCCTTAAAAATGGCTTAAAGGGGATCAAAAGTTCCTGAAATGAGCTTAAACACATTGTAGGGACTGATATTGTAAATACTCAAATTGTTGCTGATCTGCTGATTTCACACGGGCTTCGTAAGCCCTGTCTGAAACTTACGCGGGCCGCCTGAAAATGCCCAGTTCTAGATTTTGATTTTTCAGCAACTGTTTGATAGATTAGGGGCTGTTATTGAAAATTATTTGTGTGTTAACCAAGTTAACACCTCTCCAAGGCTTCTAACCTGCATCAAACACTTGTATGGTTGAGATTTCATGCTTGTTGGCCACACAAACATGTGTCTTGATCCTATGAACTTGCTACAGGTATAAATAGCCATGCCATCTTCTCATTTCATTCACCCTTGATCTGAATTCTCTAAGTTGAAGTTGAATAACTTCATACCTGAGATTTTAAGATCAAGTTCTTCCTAGCAAGGACCCTTTGTAAGCTTCCTTCGTTCTTTTATCGCTTTCCTAACGAGAAAGTCGAACAGTGTTTGACTTTCAGCTTTGACCAGTCAATGGTCAACGCAAAGTTCGTTTGAACTTTGTAACGTGATTGTAATCACGATGGTTATAATCCTTAGTGATTATACCTACTGATTACCACGTTAACTAGGTGTAGTGACGAGTCTAGTTTCGGTCAAAATGCGTTTTAGCATGCATTTTGCAACGGAACTACTCTTAGGTATCAAAACAAAAACATTTTGTTTTGATACCAAATCAGTTTTATAAGTAGGTTAAACATGTTTTGACATGTTTAACTCGTCACTATTAGTTTAGTGCTTGTTTAGGGTCGTGAGTTAAGCGGTCTAAAACAACCGCTTAGACTTTCGAACCCGACCCGTTTGGTCGATCATTAGGATCCGACCAAGCACGTTTAGTGATCATAGTTGCATAGGGAATAACCCCTGAGGTTATACCTTATGATCACCTAGGATTGGTTAGTTGATTGTTAAGTAGCTTATATGCCCATAGGAAATGACCAAAATGCTCTTTTGTAGCATAAAACCATATTGTGCATATATGAACATATTTTTGACATCTAATCTGATTTAGTAACATGTTAGGGTATAATTGGGCATGTAAGATTTAACATAACACATAGATAAGCATCCGACTTTAGTTTTGCGCAACCGACGCGTTATAGTAGCTTAAATTACCATAACGGGTCGAAACGGGTCAAGAGCACTTAGGTAGACTTCCAAATCAGAATGTTAGCTCTATTAAATCATACCATATGAGTTCAATTACTCATTTGATTTATAGAACATCATTCTATCCTATCTCTCGGTTTAGGATCCGATTATTAACATAGTTACCTATACTAGGTGCCTTGTTGATTCCGTGATCCTTGGAGCTTAAATTGGTCTTATTCTCAAGACTAATAAGCAATCCCAAGTGAGTACATAGTTCCCCTCTTTTACCGCTTTCAAATACTTTGGGGTGATACACATGTGCATACTTGTTACTTTCATGCTTTCATTGCTTTTATGACATAAACATGTTAGTTTCACCTAGTACACATATAGTACATGCTTTCAATTGTGTTTTGCTATGTATGTTTACTTAGCATGCTAGCACATTGATTTCATAAACATTTTTGCTATGTATGTTTACTTAGCATGTTAGCACATTGATTTCATAAACATTTTTGCTATGTATGTTTACTTAGCATGCTAGCACATTGATTTCATGAACATTTCTACTATGTATGGTTACTTAGCATACTTAGTACATGGTTTTTATAGCATGCTTACATTGGTTATGACATTTGGTATGTATAATCGGGACAATAATACATTCATTAACATTAGCTACGCCACTCGGTAGTATGTAATGGTACCATAGGAATTGACAACTCCCGTTTCCGACTTCCTAGGTTTGTTTGGAAGTTGGGAATGACAGAATCCGATATACATAACTTAGATGAACCTTTAATTTGTTTAAAGGTTTGTCGCCACAGTCGCAAGGCTTGAATGTATGCGATTAACATTACTGCATAAATGTTTGTAATCATAAAGCATTGTTTTCTGCAAAACATAACATTTGATTTAAACTTAGGTTTATTCAAAAAACTTTGTTTTGTACATTTTCCTACGGGGTTGAGTAAATACTATTTATTCACCGTACATGACACATGTTTTCACATTGACATTATCATATAGTTTGAGTAGATACTTTCTACTTGCTATGCATTACATTTGGTTATACATGATACATTTCACACATGACATTGAACATGGTTTACACATAAACATTTTCGACATTGAACAAGACATTTTGGTTGGTTATTGATAAGTGACTTATGTAACGGGGCTATGCGTTATATGATAAAAGCATGGTGGATACGCCGCTGGTACTTCCTATATATAAGTGCTTTTATTGTATTATACATTGTTGCGTTATCTAAGCCACTTGACAAAGACATGAAACATTTTTCACAAGGACACGACATTGTTATACAAAGTACATATTTTATACAAATTCACGTTTACTTGGTTATTCATTTAACCATACATATTTCTTTTATATCATTTGATTTTCACATTGATTTTCACATGATTTTATAAAGGAAAATATTTTACAAGGTTCATGACTACTTTTTGTTAAACCCTTCTTTAAAACTACAAGTCATGAATCTTGCATAAACAAAACCTATGTATCTCATAGGCATTTTTATGCTGACGTACCTAATTTCGCATTTGTTTCAGGTGCCAATGCATGATGATGTTTGTGCTACACTTAGGCGGACTTGGGCCTTAGTGACTTAAAAGACAGTTATTTATGCTATGTTTCATTTCAATTCCAAGACAATGTAAACTTTAATCTTAATAATACAAAACTTTAATTACCATGGTTGTTGAAACAATAATTCTGTCGCATCACTCCCCGACGTTTCCGCCGCGGTTTGTTGTTTTAATCGGTCGGGGTGTGACAGAAGAGTTGGTATCAGAGCCAATGGTTATAGGGAATTAGGTTAATAGTAATGCTTTGACCTAGACTATAACTTTCTAGGACCCTAACACAAGTTATCTTGTGTTTAGATCTTAAAACAATACACGTCACCTATCCTTAGGTGATTAACAAAAACATGAACATAATTTCCAAAATGATTTTGAAATCAATCATCTATCCTTGGATGATTGATTATAAGGTTTTGAACCCTTCCAGTTTGATTCATCTTTGGCTTTGTGACTTTTGAGTTTTCAAAATCTCGTCAAAGTTTGGGTCTAAATAATGTGAACACGTGCAAACTGGAAGAGTGAATGCATGTACCCTGAGTTTTCTGTCTAAGGCTAGAGTGTTCGTACAAATCCGCAGTATCGGACCAGTCACTCTTACCTGGGACTCTTGGGGTGAGTGTTCACTTATAGGCGAGCATGTCTTCAGCGATACATTATTATGACCTATTTACTTTGATTTGTTACTGTGTGTCGTTTGTTTGCTTTGTGGTAACAAACAAATGACCACCATCCTTGCATTTTGTCGATTTTATTGACATCTCATTGTTCATCACATCATCTCACTCGTTTTCTCTCATGTTTCCTCTTTTAGAATGCCTCCTCGACGTAACGTTCAACAACCTGATGTCGAACTGGCAGCAATAATAGCACAGCAGATGGCTGCTACGCTACCTAATCTCATCACTCAAATAAACCAAGCCAACAATAACAATAATGCACCTGCTCTGTGCAACTTCAAAAGTTTTAACTCGGCTAAACCACTCAAGTTTAGTGGTTCTGAAGGAGCAACTGGGCTTCTACAGTGGTTTGAGAGTCGTGAGAGCACCTTCCGCCATGTTCAGTGTCCGAACAACCGTAAGGTCGAGTTTGCTTCGAGTGTATTCCAAAAGAGGGCTCTTACCTGGTGGAATGGGTTATAATATATCGAGGTGCTGATGTTGCTTTGGGTCAAACATGGGAGGAACTTAGAGCTCTCATGATGAGAGAGTTTTGTCCTCGACACGAGCAGAGGGCACTTAAAAATGAGTTCCATGACCTGAAACAAGACATTGGTGAACACATGGCTTACACTGACAGATATGAGGAGTTAAGCTTGCTCTGCCCTACAATGGTCACGCCTTTGGATAAGGCTATTGAGAAGTACATAGACGGTTTGCCAGATCCTGTTCAGGATATTGTTACTGGCAGCAACCCTACTACCGTCCGACAGGCCATGGAGCTAGCTGCTACCCTTACTGAGTCGCAAGAGTGAGAAGCAAAAGGGTAAGAAGGTTGCTGAGTCTTCAAAGAAATTGAGGAAGCGTAAGGCTTCCAAGAATTTCGTTGTCACTACTCAGACTAACCAGGCTTCTCCTAATCAGGTTGCACAACCTGCTGCCAAGAGGCAGTATGCTGGTAATGCACCTCTATGCAACAGATGTAACAGCCTCCACCAGCCACAAGTGCAATGTCGCATCTGCACAAATTGTGGCAAGTCTGGTCATCTTGCGAACACCTGCCGCTTTGCTCCTAACCAAAATCAGCTTGCTCAAAACCAAGCAGCACAAAACCCTGCCCAGAATCCTGCACGACCTCACTATCCGCCTGGTTCATGTTTCAACTGTGGGGATCTGACCCACTACAGGAACAACTGCCCAAGGTTGGCAAATGTGAATCAAGCACCGGCTCGTGGTAGAGCTTTCAATCTAAATGCTAATGAGGCTTGTGCAGATAACGAAGTGGTGAACGGTACGTTCCTCATTAACAACCAACCTGCTTCTGTTCTATTTGATTCAGGTGCCGATAAGAGTTTTGTGTCCTTAGCATTTGAGCCTTTGCTTTTGATGACTAGAACAAAACTAGGAAAGCCCTTGACAATAGAAGTAGCTAGTGGTGAACATGTTGTACTCGATTCCGTTCTTCGAAATTGCCAGTTGAACCTTAATAACCATCTTTTCCCTATCGACCTCACACCGATGCAACTCGGGAGTTTCGATGTTATAGTAGGAATGGATTGGTTAGCCAAATACCATGCGGAGGTTGTTTGTTTTGAGAAGATTGTCCGCATACCGCTTTCGACTGGTGAGATCTTAGAAGTTTGTGGGGAGAAACCTGCTAGTAGCCTTAAACTCATGTCTTGTACCCAAGCCCACAAATACCTACGAAAGAAATATGTTGCTTTCTTGGCACATGTTTTAGAGGAGAAAGGCAAGGGTAAGACTATCCAAGATATCCTTGTTGTTTGGGATTATCCTGAGGTATTCCCTGAAGAATTACCTGGTTTACCCCCTGTACGCCAAGTTGAGTTTCGCATTGATCTTATGCCTGGCGCAAATCCTATTGCTAAATCACCTTACCGTCTTGCACCGTCTGAGATGGAAGAGTTGTTTAAGCAGCTTCAAGAGCTTTCTGACAAAGGATTCATTCGTCCGAGCTTTTCACCTTAGGGCGCTCCTGTCCTATTCGTGAAAAAGAAAGATGGATCTTTCTGAATGTGTATCGATTATCGTGAGCTTAACAAGCTTACCATCAAGAATCGATATCCCCTACCTCGCATTTATGATCTCTTTGATCAGCTACAGGGTGCTGCTTGCTTTTCAAAGATTGATCTGCATTCTGGGTATCATCAACTTCGAGTTCTCGAAGAAGATATTCCCAAGACAGCCTTCCGTACGAGATATGGTCATTATGAGTTTACTGTTATACCCTTTGGTCTAACAAATGCTCCTGCTGTTTTCATGGACTTGATGAATAGGGCCTGCAAGCCTTATTTAGACAAGTTCATCATTGTTTTCATTGATGACATTCTGATCTATTCTAAGACTCGAGCTGATCATGAGCAACATCTTCGTCTTACAATGGAGCTCCTAAAGAAAGAACAGTTTTTCGCCAAATTCTCCAAGTGCGAATTCTGGCTTAAGGAAGTTCAATTTTTGGGGCACATCGTTAACGAACAAGGTATACATGTATATCCCGCCAAAATCAGTGCGATTAAGGATTGGGATACACCTACTACTCCTACCGAGGTTCGTTCATTTCTTGGTCTAGCGGGTTATTACCGCCATTTCATTGAAAACTTCTCCAAGATTGCGGTTCCTCTCACTGCTTTAACTCAAAAAAGCAAACCTTTTGAGTGGGGATCCAAAAAGAAGAAGTTTTTCAGACCTAGAAATAGAAACTCTGTGACGCACCAATTCTATCTTTGCCCGAGGGTAACGACGATTTTGTCGTGTACTGTGATGCATCCAACTTAGGCCTTGGCTGCGTTCTTATGCAAAGAAACAAAATCATAGCTTATGCATCAAGACAGTTAAAGGTACACGAAAAGAACTACATGACTCATGATCTTGAGTTAGGTGCAGTAGTTTTCGCTCTCAAAATCTGGAGACACTACCTTTACGGTACAAAGTGTGTAGTGTTTACTGACCACAAGAGTCTCCGGCATATTTTCAATCAGAAAGAACTTAACATGAGGCAGCGAGGTTGGGTTAAACTTCTAAACGACTACGATTGCGAAATTTGCTACCATCCTGGTAAGGCGAATGTCGTGGCTGATGCATTAAGTCGTAAAGAACGTGTCAAGCTTCACTGTGTTCAGGTTCGATCTGAAATTCAAACCCGCATTTCTCAAGCTCAACATACTTGTGTTACACAAGGCTTGATGGGTAAAGAGTTACCACGTCATATTAAACCTGAGCTTGAACTAAGAGACTTTGGGATATTCTATTTCATGGGTCGTTTGTGGGTACCAAGTATAGACAATCTTCGCACCTTGCTAATGGATGAAGCACACAAGTCTCGTTATTCTATTCATCCTGGTGCAGACAAAATGTATAAGGATCTTCGAACCCAGTATTGGTGGCCGAGTATGAAGAAAGACATTGCCTTATATGTTTCCAAATGCCTTACTTGTCTTAAGGTTAAGGCTGAACACCAACATCCCTCTGGATTATTGGAGCAACCAGAGATTCTAGTTTGGAAATGGGAAAACATTGCTATGGATCTCATTACCAAGTTGCCACGTACTAAAAGAGGTCATGACGCCATTTGGGTTGTTGTCGATCGTCTTACAAAGTTAGCACATTTCTTGCCGATCCGTGAGGATCTATCTGCTGACAAGCTTGCTAAGATATATGTTGATGAGATTGTATCTCGACATGGTGTTCCTTTAAACATTATATCTGACAGAGATGCTCGATTCTCGTCTCTCTTTTGGAGAACCATGCAATTTACCATGGGTACCCAACTAAATTTGAGCACAGCATATCATCCGCAGATAGATGGTCAATCTGAAAGAACAATCCAGAAACTGAAGGATATTCTTAGAGCTTGTGTGATTGATTTTGGTGGTAGTTGGGATTCGCATCTACCATTGATCGAATTCTCCTACAACAATAGTTATCACTCTAGCATCAACATGACTCATTTCGAAGCTTTATACGGTTGAAAATGTCGTTCACCGGTCTGCTGGAATGAGATAGGTGAAGCTCAGCTTACTGGACCTGAACTCATTCTAGAGACTACAGATAAGGTCAAGAAGATTCGTGATGACCTTCAGACAGCTAGAAGCCGTCAAAAGAGTTACGCGGATCGACGACGCAAGCCCTTAGAATTCCAAGTTGGTGATCACGTCCTACTCAAGGTATCCCATTGGAAAGGTGTGATTAGATTTGGAAAGAAAGGAAAACTTGCACCACGCTATGTTGGACCATTCAAGATCGTTGAAAGAATCAGAAAAGTAGCCTACAGACTTGAGCTACCTCCTGAACTTGGAAATGTTCATCCAACTTTCCACGTGTCCAATCTCAAAAAGTGTTTAGCTGATGAGAACCTCCACATACCACTCAATGAAATTCGTTTTGATAACACGATGCACTTCGTTGAGAAACCTGTGGAAATCATGGACCGTGAAGTCAAAAAGCTCAAACGCAAGCGCATTCCTATTGTCAAAGTTCGTTGGGAATCTAAATGTGGCCCAAAATTTACTTGGGAACATGAAGATCATATGAAAGCGAAGTATTCGCATCTATTCTCACAAGTTTCCTCTAAATAAATTTCGGGACGAATTTTTCTAAAGTAGGGGAGACTGTGACATCTGTGCTTGTGTTATCATTTTACAAACTCTGAACAATCCAATATTAATAAAACAATGTAT
This sequence comes from Helianthus tuberosus, assembly GCA_030545235.1. Classification (NCBI taxonomy): domain Eukaryota; kingdom Viridiplantae; phylum Streptophyta; class Magnoliopsida; order Asterales; family Asteraceae; genus Helianthus; species Helianthus tuberosus. The sequence goes on along the minus strand of CM060428.1, from coordinate 18,125,998 downwards.
TTTGATCCCAATGTTTATTATTTATGTTTGACATTTTGCTCGTTTTGATTTTTGATTGATTTTGAACTCTATATCGCTTTCTGGAAAGTTATACGCAAACTGATGCGTAACCGTAATCAGTTTAATGCGACAAACACTCCGGGACAGCAACATAAGCTTAACATACCTTAAATAACCTTTGCATAACTTAGAAATAAGTTTTAAAGTGTTTGGTATGGCATAAACAAGTTTATTCGCTCGCAGGGACTATTTGCGTCAACTTGCAAAAGTCTGTCGTTTCGTAAGGCAACGTACAGTCCAGAACTCGATCATAAGCTTTGATAGGTTCGGTATGTGAAAACATGCTTATATGATCTTACAGGGACTAAAAGTGTCAAAAACGACGTAAGTTTGCATTTACGCGCATATCTTACGTTCTGACAACATCTGGAGATCCAAAATTTTTGTACACACTAAAATATTTTTATTTTAGTGATCGGCATGCAAAAATACCATTCGTCGCTTAATTTGGATCGTTTTCGCGTCCGTTTGAGTTTCGTCGTAATTAGAAGAATAACGCGACCGTACGACCAAACGAACCGACATCCGAGAGTTTTCCGAGCATATTTTGAGTCCTCTAAACTTTAATGACCTTGTAGACCCTTGAAAATGGCTTAAAGGGGATCAAAAGTTCCTGAAATGAGCTTAAACACATTGTAGGGACTGATATTGTAAATACTCAAACTGTTGCTGATCTGCTGATTTCACACGGGCTTCGTAAGCCCTGTCTGAAACTTACGCGGGCCGTCTGAAAATGCCCAGTTCTAGATTTTGATTTTTCAGCAACTGTTTGATAGATTAGGGGCTGTTATTGAAAATTCTTTGTGTGTTAACCAAGTTAACACCTCTCCAAGGCTTCTAACCTGCATCAAACACTTGTATGGTTGAGATTTCATGCTTGTTGGCCACACAAACATGTGTCTTGATCCTATGAACTTGCTACAGGTATAAATAGCCATGCCATCTTCTCATTTCATTCACCCTTGATCTGAATTCTCTAAGTTGAAGTTGAATAACTTCATACCTGAGATTTTAAGATCAAGTTCTTCCTATCAAGGACCCTTTATAAGCTTCCTTCGTTCTTTTATCGCTTTCCTAACGAGAAAGTCAAACAGTGTTTGACTTTCAGCTTTGACCAGTCAATGGTCAACGAAAAGTTCGTTTGAACTTTGTAACATGATTGTAATCACGATGGTTATAATCCTTAGTGATTATACCTACTGATTACCACGTTAACTAGGTGTAGTGACGAGTCTAGTTTCGGTCAAAATGCGTTTTAGCACGCATTTTGCAACGGAACTAATCTTAGGTATCAAAACATTTTGTTTTGATACCAAATCAGTTTTATAAGAAGGCTAAACATGTTTTGACATGTTTAACTCGTCACTATTAGTTTAGTGCTTGTTTAGGGTTGTGAGTTAAGCGGTCTAAAACAACCGCTTAGACTTTTGAACCCGACCCGTTTGGTCGATCATTAGGATCCGACCAAGCACGTTTAGTGATCATAGTTGCATAGGGAATAACCCCCGAGGTTATACCTTATGATCACCTAGGATTGGTTAGTTGATTGTTAAGTAGCTTATATGCCCATAGGAAATCTCCAAAATGCCCTTTTGTAGCATAAAACCATATTGTGCATATGTGAACATATTTTTGACATCTAATCTGATTTAGTAACATGTTAGGGTATAATTGGGCATGTAAGACTTAACATAACACATAGATAACCATCCGACTTTAGTTTTGCGCAACCGACGCGTTATAGTAGCTTAAATTACCATAACGGGTCGAAACGGGTCAAGAGCACTTAGGTAGACTTCCAAATCAGAATGTTAGCTCTATTAAATCATACCATATTAATTCAATTACTCATTTGATTTATAGAACATCATTCTATCCTATCTCCCGGTTTAGGATCCGATTATTAACATAGTTACCTATACTAGGTGCCTTGTTGATTCCGTGATCCTTGGAGCTTAAATTGGTCTTATTCTCAAGACTAATAAGCAATCCCAAGTGAGTACATAGTTCCCCTCTTTTACCGCTTTCAAATACTTTAGGGTGATATTTCATGCTTTCATTGCTTTTATGACATAAACATGGTAGTTTCACCTAGTACACATATAATACATGCTTTCAATTGTGTTTTGCTATGTATGTTTGCTTAGCATGCTAGCACATTGATTTCATAAACATTTTTGCTATGTATGTTTACTTAGCATGCTAGCACATTGATTTCATAAACATTTTTGCTATGTATGTTTACTTAGCATGCTAGCATATTGATTTCATGAACATTTCTACTATGTATGTTTACTTAGCATACTTAGTACATGGTTTTTATAGCATCCTTACATTGGTTATGACATTTGGTATGTTTAATCGGGACAATAATACATTCATTAACAGTAGCTACGCCGCTCGGTAGTATGTAATGGTACCATAGGAATTGACAACTCCCGTTTCCGACTTCCTAGGTTTGTTTGGAAGTTGGGAATGACAGAATCCGATATACATAACTTAGATGAACCTTTAATTTGTTTAAAGGTTTGTCGCCACAGTCGCAAGGCTTGAATGTATGCGATTAACATTACTTCATAAATGTTTGTAATCATAAAGCATTGTTTTCTGCAAAACATAACATTTGATTTAAACTTAGGTTTATTCAAAAAACTTTGTTTTGTACATTTTCCTACGGGGTTGAGTAAATAGTATTTATTCACCGTACATGACACATGTTTTCACATTGACATTATCACATAGTTTGAGTAGATACTTTCTACTTGCTATGCATTACATTTGGTTATACATGATACATTTCACACATGACATTGAACATGGTTTACACATAAACATTTTCGACATTGAACAAGACATTTTGGTTGGTTATTGATAAGTGACTTATGTAACGGGGCTATGTGTTATATGATAAAAACATGGTGGATACGCCGCTGGTACTTCCTATATATAAGTGCTTTTATTGTATTATACATTGTTGCGTTATCTAAGCCACTTGACAAAGACATGACACATCTTTCACAAGGACACGACAATGTTATACAAAGTACATATTTTATACAAATTCACTTTTACTTGGTTATTCATTTAACCATACATATTTCTTTTATATCATTTGATTTTCATACCGATTTTCACATGATTTTATAAAGGAAAATATTTTACAAGGTTCATGACTACTTTTTGTTAAACCCTTCTTTAAACTACAAGTCATGAATCTTGCATAAACAAAACCCATGTATCTCGTAGGCATTTTTATGCTGACGTACCTAATTTCGCATGTGTTTCAGGTGCCAAAGCATGATGATGTTTGTGCTACACTTAGGCGGACTTGGGCCTTAGTGACTTAAAAGACAGTTATTTATGCTATGTTTCGTTTCAATTCCAAGACAATGTAAACTTTAATCTTAATAATACAAAACTTTAATTACCATGGTTGTTGAAACAATAATTTTGTCGCATCACTCCCCGACATTTCCGCCACGGTTTGTTGTTTTACGTGGCCGAGGTGTGACAGAAAATGGCTTAACGGGCCTTAAATGTGTCAGAAATAGCATATAACATGTACAGGGACTGATTCTGCATATATGCCAAACTGTTGCTGAACTGGGCCAGTTAGGCGGGCCGCGTAAGCCCACCAGGATTCCTACGCGGGCCGCGTAGACAGATCAGTTGTAGAAAACTGGTTTTTGTTGCTGGTTTTCGTCAAATCTGGTTTCCATACACTCATTTTTCAATCTAGGGGCTTGCCCACTGAATTATAAAACCATATTACACATGTTTTGATCTGGTTATGCTTTTCGACACTTGTCACGATCCTACGCGATCCCGAAAACTATATACAGGGCCTTGTTCATTCATTTCATTTCACCCATATTTGAAGTTCTTGCTCTCTAACTCAAATCTGAGGAGCCTGAGCGTTGGGAACCTCCTTTTTGAGTTCCTTCAATCCTAAGGACCACTCGTAAGTGTTCCTTTCGTGCTTAATTCAATTGTTTGGCTCTTAAAGCCGAAAAGTCAAGCGTTTGCGATAAACGCTATGAATTTTAAACGATCGAGCCATTGTTCGCAACGAACATGGTTACGTGATCGTAATTAGGTAAGTATTAAACCCTCAAAAGGGCACCTCCTAATTACCACGTTTGCTTAGTTAATTGTCGGGTCAAAGTAATTAAAATAAAAAGTCAACGAGTCGGTTTTTAAATAAAATACATAACTAATGATGTAAAGGCAATAAAATCAGTTTTGTCACTTTAATAACTTGGTAAATATTAATTGAACATGTCTAGGCATGTTCAACCCGACGATTCTAAGTTTAGGCTCGGTTTGGAACCGAAAGTCGCAAAAGTTGACTTTTGCTTTGACTTTCAGTTCTGACCCGATTTAGCTTAGTTTAGTTATGCCTTAGGATTCCTTTAGGACCATATTATAGGTTAGTATAACCCTCTGAGGTTATACAAATTGGTTCCATAGAAATCCTAGTTCATTGCATGTTTCCATTAAAAGCCTAAATATTGACCATAATGCCCTTTTGATATTAAAACAAGATTTTTGAAAATGTGAGAGGACAAAAACCTTTATCACTGATATTTAAGTATGTCCTAAAAGTTTGACATCAGGTTATGGTCTAAAATGAGAGTTATGCTCAATATCGTAAATGAAGGCCTTTTTATTAATTAAACGGCATATTTGATATAAATCATATTTAAACTCAAATTTTAACATCAAACCTTTTACCTACTGATGTAATATAATATTTTGGGATTTTTGGAAATTTTTATTAAATTTAAAAATGATCATAACATAGAGTTCTCGCATAGGCTCGGTAATTGACGATGACGCCCTTTTTGCTAATCAAATGAGTTTTATACATCCTTTACATGTCAAACCTTTTTCTACTGATTTTATATAATAAATAAGTTATTTTAAACTGTAAAGGCTGGTCAAAATCTCGGATTTCGTTATTTAAACTGAATATCGTCAAATACCGACTTTTTTATGCGATTTAGGCGCATAGTATGGTTTAAAACCACTTTAGGCATCTAAGTCTTGATACCTACTGATGTTATGAATAAGTTTTTATACTTTAACAGTAAATAAAAGTTTTGAATTCAGATTTCCAAAATTAACCCTTAAAGCATATGTGAAATGACCAAAATGCCCCTACGGTGCATACTTTGGACATGAATGATAAATTTCACATATGTGGGATATCTTACTGATATGACGTGATAAAATAAATATTTTACTGATTATTTAGGCCAGAAACTCAGATTATTAGTTAACCTCTTTTATAAACATTAAAATGACCAAAATACCCCTACGGGGCATAAATTGGTTTTAAATTCGTTTTGGGCATAATGGAATATATCCTACTGATATCACAACATATTTAAGGCATATTAAATTGTGAAACATGTTTATGACTCTTTTGGTTACCCGTTATACATTTTACGCGTTCGGTACGGTTTATGTAACTAGTTTACATGAATTAACCGAAACGGGTCAAACCTTATCATTTTCACTTCAAAATTCAGAATGTGTTTAGTTTACCCATATTATACAAGTCTCCATACTTGTCGAGTCTAAATCACATTCTAATCCGGTCTTCGCTTAATCTTGCGTTTTGGACCGTAAACCTTTCCTTAAAACTAACCGGTCTAAGTTAAGACTTAAATAAGACCTGTTAGAAATCTAATAGGTTAGTAAAACCTTCGTTCCAGATTAAGAGCCCCAGTAAAGGTACTTGTGCTTGCCGATTTGAATATACGGCTGAGAATAATATTACATTTTAGCTCAGGTAAATACTTTTAACTTATTTTCCGTTATACGGACTTGGGATACGGTATTATAAAAATACCGCTTGGTCGGGTGTAGAAACCTTTTAATCGGAGATGATTAAATTGCATAATCATGTTTTAATCAGTATTGATTGATAACAAATAACATTGGGGGTTAATGACCGTGTCCTGGATATCCTTGGCTCATTTAAAATGTGTAAATGGCCACAACTTAAGCACAAGGTGTAGGCATAACACCTTCTGTTGCGTGTGTAAAAGATATACTCACTCGTGAGGTAACTTCTTGTGAGTTATATTTGTGGTGTGTCGATTAATCTTGATCGGTTTGTTTAAACACCGGCCCTAAGTATTGGACAACCATGTAAATATGATACAAGATTGTTATTAATATAATTGTCCCAAGATATAAAAGAATATTTGTGCCTCGTGCATTTAAATCAGTTTTCATAAAGATTTTCAAAAGAGTCAGTTAATTGTATTTACCAGTGTAAACTGACGTATTTTCCAAAAAGGTTAAGTGACAGGTACTGTACGTAAATTGGCTGGGAGCTCAGGGCGTTAATAGGGAATCTTGCAAGTTCTAAACGTCTAAAGTCTGTTGAACTGTGTTTATGTTTCTGTTTTAAGATCCGCCTGTGGATCTATCTTATAATCCGTTTGTAGTATTTGATGTTACTTTCGAATTGATTTGTAATATATTTACTTTAGACTTCCGCTGTGCATTGAACTATGATTATTTGACTATGATGATATCAACTACGTCACGATACTCCCCACCGGGCCCACCGGTAATACGTAGAAATATCGGGGTGTGACATTAAGGTTGGGGTTTAGGGAGCCAGGCACTCGGATCGAGTTGAGGTTTTGAAAGGGCGTGAGCTTGAGCAATAAGATGTGGTGGTGGGTGATAGGCTTTTGGATCGAAAACATGAGGAGCTGACTGGGGAAAGTGGCTTGTATTGGACACTTGAATTCGTTTGGCTTTTCGGATTTCTTATTCATCTTTGTTCTCTAGCTTCTGAACGAAATCATAAATGCTACTCTCATTCAAAACACCCGTGTACTCAGCAACTCAATGAATTGATTCCACTTAGGAGGTAAAGCATCAGCAAAACACATAACCATCTCTTTTTGTGATGCGTTGACCTTGTATGAGTACATCTTACTAATCAAATGATAGTACCGAGTAGTCATCTCGCTAAGTGTTTCATTCTCATTGAACAAAAACCCTTCAAACTCTTTCTTTAACAGATCATGTTGCACCTTTCTTGTTGCTGCATTTCCTTCTCCTCTGGTTACCAAGACGTCCCACAAATTCTTTGTACTTGTACAATACGCAATTTGATGATAGATATCCTTATGAAGTGCTTGCGTAAGGATAGCAAATGCTTTCTTCTCGAGATCATAAGCCTTCTTATCACCTTTGGCCATTCCTGCCAAGGTAACTGGATTGGAAACTGCTACTTCGAGAGCTTCATTGAATGGCGTAGTAAAACACGTCCACAGCTCAGTATTTTGCCCTAGAAAATGATTTTTCCATGATGGATAATCGTTCATATGATTAAGCTTTGGCGGACGATTGTTGCTTCCAGTCTCACTAATGAGGAGATTTTGAATACTATGACTTTGATTAGCAACACATGCCCATTGACTGGCTGTAATCGTTTGTTTGGGCATAAAAGATTTTACCCATTGTGAAGGATCTTGACTTAATTTAGAGCTATCACTCCAATCCCAAGGATTTGAGCTCATGATGGACCAAAAAAAATCAACTCAAAAACCAAAATGTGAATGCTCTATGAAAATTAAGTGTTCACAAAATATTGGAAGTTCACGAAAAATAGACCAGACGAATAATCAGAAGCCCAATCCCAAATATCAATCCCACAAATAACAAGTATGTTGGGCCTGAAGATGTCCACGAGAAAACTGGAACAAAAAAAAACCACAGGGTATAGCCCCACAAAGAAGTCTTGGGTCTTTAGTGAAGAGGGGCCCACTAAAGATGATATCAAGACTCACTAACAAGCCCACGAAATTTGTGGACTGTTAGCCCAAACCTTTGAGTTTTTCGTGAAGTGATAAGCCCACAACAATGAACCAGACGAAAAACCTATCACCTATATGTTTTTCGTGAGTGGATTTTGTCAAAAGAATGATTTATAAAAGCAACACCATGAAACCAAATCAACGAAGAACTGGTCTTTCGTTGACTTCAGGTTACAGTAGTTGGTAAGATATTTTCAAACACAATCAAATATCAAATCTTATCCCTGCAACAGTTGGTAAACAATATATTCAAACAACCTTAGTGAGAGACCACAAAATTCAACACACCATCATTTTGGATGACAAGTTTTTTTTAAAACAATTAAAAATTAAATCTTTCAATAATTCATACACACATTCAAACCCAGAAAATTATGAAGACCACAAGAACACACAAGAACTTATGATGATTCTGGCCAAAGTAGTTCACCAGAAAAATTTCCGAACAAGAATTTTAACGTGAAAGCTCAAAACAAATTCTTCCTTCAATGAATTCCAACCCTTTTAATAAGTTTTAAGCAAAACAACATCAAATAACATCAGATTTTCGAGCTTTTAAAATAAGAACTTCATGGAAAACAACTGGGTTTTTGATTTTTTAACCAAGAAAAACTTTAAAAACCCACTCGAAAATATCACCGGAAACTCGGTTTACAATAAGAAATTGAGCCTTACGCTCTGATACCACTTGTAGGTCCGTTTGCGGATCTCCGGACAACTACAAGATCTTGTTTCTAATATTGTAACGAGTGCGGAATCCACGTTACGATACAAACCGAGCGAGAGATAAACACAACACAAAGATTCAACGTTTAAACGGTTGTGTATTGATTCAGCAAAGTTTATTATACAAGATGATACAAGAAGTAAACATAATAAACTCTCTGATAAACTCACACTTCTCTCTCCAATCTATTATGTCTGTGTTCTGTCTGTATATATAGTCACAGCAGGTCGACGAAAGACAGGAGGCGACGAAAAACTAGTTGGTTTTTCGTCGACCTCCATTCAGGGGCGGACCTGTGTGGTAGTGAGGGGTAGCCCGGGATACCCCTCAACTTTTTTGGCGGAGTGTAATTTTTTTTTCTAAATCTTCGTTTTATTTATCAGGGATACCCCTAAGCATATGTTAGGAAACCCCTAAGTGTAGGTGAATATTAGATGAAATGAAATTTTACCCGGAAAACAAAAATTTCCGATACACAGAACTTGCAGAGGGACACCATTGAAGGAAGAATATGAAGTTATTTTAAGATAATATAATATTATAGGAGCATCGGGGAACAAAAGAAAAGTAAACACGTGTTCCAAATGTCAGAAGTAATATTTAATCATTTAGTTAAATACTTATTTAATTTAATTAACTTATTGTAACCCTTACTTTTCTGTCTTTTTTTTCAATGTATTTATTTACCATTTTATCTATACATAAGTTACTTGAAAATGACATGCACTCACAAATCACATTTTTCACAAAATCACATGCACTTTGTTTTTTTTAAACGGTGAAAATAATATAAGGAAAATGTAAATAGTTCTTTTCAAATTTTTATCAGAGAGTGACTAATAAAGTATGGATTAAGAAAGATTGATTAATAATTCTGCATTTTAGAAATAGTTTCACAACACGCGTCTGTAACCTAGTAATTATATATACACACGCTAGTTGCACATGGCTCCTAAGGGCTCTCGAATAATCAAGGATGAGTCTAAGTAAAAGAAAATTTAAGGGCCTATTTTTACTAGCTGAACATGGCCCTTTTGGGGTCCTCGAATTCTCAGGGATGGGTCTAGGTAAAAAAAATTTGGGATACCCCTGAATATTTTTTCTAGTTCCGCCACTGCCTCCATTTGTGACGAAACATGTTTTTCGTCGATGTTCATCATGGGGTTTTTCGTCATGCAGATATGCTTGGAATCTTCATCATGCATATATACTTGGAAACTTCGTCATGCATATATACTTGGAATCTTCATCATGCATATTTATGAGCTTATGATATGATGTCAACAATCAAACCATTAAATGGTTTATAAACATGACTTCACGATTACGCACTGATGCATGGAATGATTAGATATTACATGACATCATCATGGTGATGTGGCGTCGGAAAGGTTCGCGGCTCTCCATGCTTCGCGTGTCGAACTCTGGGGCGCACGATGGAGGAATGTCGCTACATCGGGCTTGAGCCGAACCTAACCGAGTCGAACCGAATCGAGTCGCGTCCACATAAAGTGTACCAACATAGGAATTAACAGCCAGCGTATAAATTCTGTTGCTAGAATTGTCAAAATAAAAATAATTTTAGTCATGTTTTTTATAGTTACAGTTGTATATTATTTTTAGGGGTGCTAAATGGGTCATGTTCGTGGGTTGGCAAGTCCAACCAACCCACCCCGAACTTGAACACGACCCAAACTTGATATAAATACATTAAAACTACAGTTGTTTAACATGTTCTTTTTTTTGTTTTTTATCCTCATATAAATACATTAAAACTACAGTTTTACAACATGATATATATATATATAGATATATATATAGGGTAATGTTCATCTACAAAGTGTGTTTTTCCTACAAAGTGTAGGAAGTGATTTAGACCATTGGATGAGTATTTTTAATGGATGAGATCATCTTGGTGGCATTTTAGTAATATTTATATTTTAAATAAGGAATGTTTTGATTGATGAAGGACAAAAAAGTCATTTGTCGTGTTTTAAAAAAGACAAATAACCGTCATTCCATAAACCTCTCCTTCAATCTCGCAAGCTTCTCTCTCTCTCTCTCTCACTTATCATATTCTATACTAAAAAACAACCAAAATCTCCTAAAATCATGGATGTAAATATAACACAATGTGAAGAAACCATAAACTGATAAAACATAATATGATGGGTAAAGAGAACCAGAAACGTGTTATAAATGTTTGGTGTGTTTTATATTGTGTTTTTTAGGCACTAGTGTGTTTATATTTAAGGGGTGTGTTTAATTGCGAAAACTGATATAACACAATGTGAAAAAACAATAAACTGATAAAACACAACGTATTATATATTCAATTAGTTAACATTAAGGACACAAAGTGTAAGTTACTCTTAAAGACATTTTTGTCTTTTAGTTAATATTAAAAAGAGTAAACTTCCGTTTTGCTCCCTGTGGTTTGGTCATTTTAACGGTTTTGCTCCAATAGTTTAAAAATAGTCATTTTCCTCCCTGATTTTTCTAACTTATTTTCATTTTGCTCCCAGCCTCTAACTCCATCAGGGAGGAAACTGGCGACAAACTCGAAAGATCAGGGAGGAAAATGGCTATTTTTAAACTATTGGAGCAAAACCGTTAAAATGACCAAACCACAGGGAGCAAAACGAAAGTTTACTGTATTAAAAATAAAAAAAAACTATAAGTTTAGTTATTTATTATTAATTTATATATATATATATATATAGGGTCGAGATTTAGAGAAAACGGTAAAAAGTGTGAGAATGGTGAGAACGCTTATCGATCGTTAGATCAAAACAATCTATGGACTAGATTGGCGCGGTGGCGTTTTCGTAAATAACATCAATTTTATTACTTGGACGCGCTTCATTAAGGGTAAAAGGGTCTTTTGACTTCTCCACACAAAACGCCATCTCATGAAATAAAACGCCAAAAACAAAAATCACAGACCATTCCCAGTAAAAACGCCATTATATATAATACGCCAAACTTAATTAGAGTAAAATCCCGCCAAAAAACTCCTATATATACAACATCTCAGACCTTCAATTAAAAACACACACAAAAACCCAAACGCCATATTTCATATATCTCATTCACCTTAGAAACGCCAAAAAAACCCAAACATCAAATACCATCTAACCCAAAACGTTTTTTTTTTTTTTTAATTCAGTTTGGTTGTCTGTAAGATTTCGCTCAATGAAATTGACAAAATCCTTAAGTGAGGATGTTGTCCATTTCATTGAGTAAAATCTTATTGACTAATCCTCAACTTCCATCCAATTTATAACGCCAAAACATTCAAAAACATTATTGAGCTTTGTTGTCAATAAAGTTTAGCTGTATGTGGTGGACAACATTGTCAGTTATCTTTCTTAACAGGGGATTAACAATGTTGTCCATCTCATACAGCAAAACATTATTGATTTTAGCATGATCAAATTTTGAGGTTTAAGGTGCTCTTATTTCGTGGCGTTCTTTTTATCGGTAAAACGCCAAAAAAGTTAACAAATCAAACATCGTTCATTGTGAAATTCAAGATTGTTGGCTGAAGGGTCTAAACTCAATAACATTTTGCTGCATGAGATGGACAAATCTTCAAGAAAAAGATGTTGATGTTAGGCTGTGTGCTTCCAAACAGCCACACATAAAACTACTTGAAAAACAAAAAAAAACAAAATGAATCATACGAAAGTCGAACCAGCCAGTTAACATGATTCAAAAAAGAAGAAAGAGACTAGTGACAGTGAAGATTTGGAAGATCAATTGTTTATGTATTCTTTTTTTTATTATTTTCCTTTTCAGTTGATTGTTATATAATAAAAACGCCATATATAATAAAAATGCCAAAACAGCCAAAATGTTTGTTTAAACGATATCATCCAGTTAAACGCCACCAAAAACTCCCAAACCATAATAAAATTACTTTGAAAAAGTATTATAAAAAACCCAAAAAAAATAAAAAAATAAAAAGCAAAAAAAAGATCCACAAAAAAAAAGACAGATCAACAGACGAGCAGGCAAAAAAATCAAACCAATGGGTTTGTTAAGTTTTACATAAAACGACATATATTTGGTGACAGTTCTAGTACTATTAAAGAAGAGGGAGACTGATGACAGTGAAGATTGGGAAGAGAGATCCGATTAGGATTTTTAATTTATTTTCTTCGTTTGTATTTTTTTTTCATGTGGTTGAAATATAATATAACAATAGTAAAACGCCAAGATAACACAAACGCCAAAATGTTTATAAAAAATAATAGAACAATGGGCCATCTTGTTTAAAACGCCTTGGAAAACGTCATTCAAATAGATAATGGCATACGATTTGAATAAACGGCATAAACGGCATACACGTCAAAATGTTAATACAATGAAAAACGCCATTAAATATTGAATTTGGTTAACGCCAAAAATCTTAAAAACCAACAATATTGGGGAAAGCGGAACTAGAAAAGCAGAAGAAGAAAGGACAAAAAAGCCCCCCCGCCCTTTTCTAAGCGGCGGGACACGTGTTGGGCCAGAAAGCGTTCTCACCGTTCTCACACTTTTGAGCGTTTTCTCCTGATCTCGTTTCTATATATATATATATGTTAGTTAACGTACAAATTACCTTGACGTATGATGCGTACGAGATGCAGTTTCAGCATGTGGATAATGGTTTATAACATGCAGTTTTTATTTTTTAACAACATGCGACTTTTTTTTCAACATGCTATTTTTTTCAACATACAACCTTTGGTTTTTACAAAATGCGAGGTTTCTTTTATCGTGCGGACTTCACATCGTGCACGCTTGTACGTTAAGGCAAATTGTACAATACACTCTCACTATATATCTATAATACTATATAATATATCTCCTATGTACTCAAATGTAATTTCACCATGAAATTTTAAGACGGCAGATGAAGAGCCATGCTTCTTCCCTGTTCTTTCATCCAATTCTCCCAATTTTGCCCCCAATTCCATGTATACAAGTATGTGTTCCCTGCCATCGACGTTCCTTATCCTTCACCCAATTCAATTCAACATATTGAATGTTATAAACAACCTTCTTGAATGGGAGAATCAACCATCGTTGCTTCAATTTCCTTCAACCCTAATCAACCAAAACGCCGCCGATGAACAATCGTCAGTTATGGCCTTTCAATTGAGGCGTGATTGAAACCAATTGAAGACGCGAATTGAATCCGCCCCTTCGCTTCCAGGCCCCACCCCCTTTAAACTCAACATATTGTCATTCAGGATGCGACACCTGCGACTTCAGTTGCTTATTATCAGGTTTGAACATCTCCTCTTTTATTATCCGTTTCATAAATTTGGTAGATGGTATTTGATGAGCTTGTAGAAGATTCGTGAATTTGGTATTTGATGAGTTTCTGACTAATTGATTATTGGTAGTTCAACATGAACAAAATCTACAAGGTTTTTATAGTTAAATTCCACTTCTAGAAACCGAACACTGTTGGTGTACTCAGGTCATTATTCTTTTTTGTTTTTGTTCTTATGAATCATAATATTGTTTTATTGGCAAAACTGATTGTGATAGAGCTATTTTTGGGAGGTGGTGGAGGAACCGTAGTTCTTGTTAGTATGTAAACTGGCGGATCTAGAAAAAACGTTAAGGGGTAACGTTTCAAAAAAAAGGGTATCGAAATAAAAAAAACGTCAAATTTTTCCAAAATTTACACTACCACCCGGGCGTTAAGGGATAGCGGGCTCTACACCTAATTAAAGGCTATGTCCGCCCCTGTTAAAACCACACAAGAACTTTCTATCATATACATGGGATATGGCTATTCTTAGGTTTCGTTGACCCGTTAGTAGCATTCTTTAACTTATTCATCGACCCGTTACAGATAAACACAACCTGAATCGGCTTGTTCACAATTAAATTGTTTGAATTCATTTACTTTAAAAAACATTGTGGTATGCAGCTTGCTCTGCGCAATATATGGTCATATACTTCATCTTAACATTTTCAATGGTTCCATCTTTCCTATTCAGGACAAAAAATATTGATATAATTTATTCACTGTGTAAGCTAGATCACATGCTACAAGATAAAATTTCTTGTGATAACAAAAACGTATTAAGCATGGTATGGGTTTTATGTACAAGTTTGATCAATTATATGTATCTTTTGTGGGTGCTTTGATACTGTTGGTGGTTGCAGTATCATTTGTTCCTTCCAAAGGCTCCAATAAAAAAAAGTAAAAACTGGAGTTGTCCATGCTTCGGTCCACATACTTTGAGCTATATTTTTGATGTTGTTAATGGAACTTTTTTGTAACACCTCGAAAATTCACGTCCTATAATGTATCGACACGTGTCATAAGTTTGAACGTGTGAAAGAATGTTCTGAAAGGACTAAAGTTGACAAACTTGAAAAGTATATGAAAATACGAGTTCTAAATGTCAACAGTGAATAAATATATTTACCATCAAACGAATAAATCATGGATCATACGAAGCTAAAAGTGAGAGATTACAAACTACAGGGGTTAAATGTGTCAACATGTTTAAGTTATACCTCTGAGTGACCTTTTGACAAACCCGAAGCTTTGTAACTGTTAAGTATGCTCACTAGAATGCACGATATAAATTTCATAAAGTTTCGTTATCGTATG
The DNA here is from genome assembly GCA_030545235.1 of Helianthus tuberosus. Lineage (NCBI taxonomy): Eukaryota > Viridiplantae > Streptophyta > Magnoliopsida > Asterales > Asteraceae > Helianthus > Helianthus tuberosus. Next base: position 18,110,736 of record CM060428.1, on the reverse strand, counting down.
AGAAAGTTATGATCAAATTCGTAAGCGAGGGGTTAAAGCGTTAACGTTGAAAGTTATGACTTTTCGGGTTAACCAGAAGTGTCCAGGGACTTGGCAAAGTGGGTATAAGTCCTAAAGCCCTTGTAGGTAAATAATAAGGGATCAAATTGCAAAATATAAGCTTGGTTGACCTTTCGAAGAGCCAAGGGGCAAGATGTGGAAAACAGAAAATGAAAAATCTGTTTACAGGGGTCAGGCGGGCCGCGTAAAGGTTAATGAAACCTTACGCAGGCCGCGTCAGGACGTCAGATGCAGAAAATGCGAACAGCTTCCTGTTTTCGCACATATCCAACCTTTAATCGATCTTTTTGCATTGTGGGCGACCCCTAGGCACCCCCTAAGCACTAGGGACACATGTTAGTGATTTGTGGTCAGTGCTAGACTTGCTTGTCAACAATTTGTGGTGTGTAAAACACTATATAAAGGCCATGAGTTGCAACAAGTCCCTCACACCTTCATCTGCACATTTGGAGCATTTCTGGAGCCAAGGACTTCTCTTAAGTGATCACATTTCGTGCATAGGACCTTGGTAAGTTTGCTAAACCTTCCTTAGTTAAGTTTTAGCTTAGTTATAGCTTAAAAGTCAAACCGTCGTAATTAACGGTTGACTTTAAGATTTATCACTAATGGTCCAGTGATTAGTCGAATCAAAAGTAGTTATAAGTTGGTAATTATGTGGGTAATAAACCCTTAAAAGGGTTCCCCCTGATTCCCACTCTAACTAGGTCAAATGTCGGGTCAAACTTGTTAAGAAAAAGTCAACATGATACTTAAATTCTAATTTATGCATAATTAGCAATGAACATATACAACCTGTTTGATCATTAATATAACTTGGTAATAAGTGTAAGAACATATCTAAACATGTTCAACCCGACAATTTTCAGTAGAGACCCGGTTCGGGACCGAAAGTCGCATAGTTTGACTTTCGCTTTGACTTTCAGTCCTGACCCATTATGGTATGTTTTAGAAATACCTTAGAGCTTTATTTGGAACAGGTTAGATGCTAGTATAACCCTCTGTGATTATACACCACGGATCATTAGTTATCCAATTAATATGCATGCCTCCGTTAATTGCTCATATGTTGACCATTATGCCCTTTTCACTTTAAAACGTGACTTTTGGAAATGTAAAAGAGTAAAAACCTTACTTGCTGATATTTAAACTTGCATACAAATTTTGACATCAGTTTGAGGTGTAGATTGAAAGTTATGCTCATTAGCGCAAATTGAAAGCTTTATGTTAATTAAACGACATAATTAGCGTATAGCCTATTTAAACTCACTTTTTGATATCAAATCTTTTACCCACTGATGTAATATATTATTTTGGGATTTTTAAAGATTTTCAATTAATTTTAGGCTGAGCATAACTTATAGCCGTAGGCTTAATCCGGTAATTGTCGGTTTTGCCCTAACGAGCTATAAAATGAGTTTTACATATCTAAATGACTCCAAACCTTTTGCTACGGATCACATATGATAAATAAATTATTTTAAGCCTTCTGGAATAATAAAAATATCAGATTTATGTATCAAACCCGGAAATGGCTTTTAATCGCCTTATTAAGCGTTTTTAACGCATAGTATGTACTAAAACTATTTTAAACATACGAGGGTTGATACCTACTGATATTTGAGGCAAATTATAATATTTTAACAGTAAGCAAAGGTTGATAAACTCAGACTTCAATTTTGAGCTTTTCGGCTTATGTGAAATTACCAAAGTGCCCCTACGGTGCATAGTTTGGTTATAATTGATAAATTTCACATATATACTTTACCCTACTGTTATAACATAGTAAACTAAGTATTTTTGCTGATTATATCAGACCTGTAACTCAGGTAAATACTTAGACTCTTTTATAACCTTTTAAATGACCAAACTACCCCTACGGGGCATAGTTTGTGTTTAAATTCGTTTTGGGCATAATAAAAGACATCTTACTGATGTCACAACATATATGAAGCATATTAACTTAGGAAACCTGTAAATGGCTCATATGTATGCCTGTTACGCTTATTACGCGTTCGGTTTATGTAACTAGTTTACATAAATTAGCCTAAACGGTCAAACCTTATCGGTTTTAACTCAAAATACAGAATGTGTATGAAATACCCATATTAAGAAAGTCTCCGAACTTGTCGGGTCTAAATCACATTCTATCCGGTCTTCGCTTAATCATGCGTTTGAACCGTATCTTTCGGTAAGACTAACCGGTCTAAGCTTAGGCTTAATTAAAGACCCGTTAGCATTCTAATTGGTTATTTATACCATCGTTCTAGACTAGAGCCTTCCGGTAAATGGTACTTACGCTTACTTAAGTGAATACGGCTGAGTTATTAAAATTTTTGCTATTTAAGACAGGAGCTAGCTCAGGTAAATACTCTTAACTTATTTTCCCTATACGGGCTTGGGATACGGTATGATGATACCGCTTGGTCGGGTATTGAATATTTAATCTTATTGTGGTTAAATTATTGAGGTAACCCGGTTTAATCTGTATTGTTTGAAATAAAAGCCTTTAGGGGTTAATGACCATGTCCCGGATATCCCTGACATCATTGTATTATAAAATGGCCACGTCTTAAGCACGGGGTGTAGGCATACACCTGACAGTTGCTTAAGTAATAACGGTATCTCACTCTCTTGTGGGCCTATACTTGTGGCGTGTCTGTTAATCTGACTCGGTTTCTACATCGGGCCCTGAACGTACAACGAACATGTAAATCTGTATACAAGATTATAAATATAGTTGTCCCAAGTTATAAAAGATTAATTTTGCCTTTGTGCATTTTAATCAAAGTGTCAGAATATTTTGTGCCTGGTGCATTTAAATCAATTTTCTTAAACTCTTTTCAAATGAGTCAGTTGAGTGTATTTACCAGTGAAAACTGACGTATTTTCCAAAAAGGTTAAGTGACAGGTACTGAACGTAATTGGCTGGAAGCTCAGGGCGCTGATAAGGAATCTTGCAAGTTCTAGGCGTCTAAAGTCTGTTGAACAAATGTTTATATTTTAAGATCCGCCTGTGGATCCTTTACCTTCCGTTGTAATACTGGATATTACTTTATATTCGGATTGTAATATATTTTCCTTTTGCTTCCGCTGTGCATTTAAATATTGTGTTGTTTGACTATGATGATATCAACTACGGCACGATACTCCCCACCGGGCCCACCGGTCAAACATGTAAATATCGGGGTGTGACAGGTTGGTATCAGAGCCAACACTGAGTGAATTAAACACTAGCCTTTTTGTGTTTAATCTCAGTTTCACAGTTGCACATTCTTGAGTCTAGACAAGAACATAGGAAAAATTCTAATTCGTTTTATTTGTCCTTATTTGGTTCCTTTGTCATTTTCTGATTAGCTCTTGCATGGGCAAGTCATTTTTCTGTTAGAAGACCCGTTTAGGGCAACCATATACTTGTTTAAATTTTAAAGGAACGATTATATTAAAAATATCATTCCTATATTCTAAAATCTACCATTATAATAAAATGGCAATATCTAAAAAGGACAAGACCTAGCTCATGTGTCATTTTAAGACAGGGCCAAGACGGTAGTTCCACAATTAGATTCAGATCCTTGTTAACATTTCAATTTAGGATTGTTCTGCGTTAAATATTAAAGGAATCTTAAAGGTAAAACCTAGCCTAAATATCAATGCAGACATGGCCAAGATGGTAAAACCTAGCCTAAATGTCAATGCAAACATGGCCAAGATGGTAAAACCTAGCCTAAATGTCATTGCAGACATGGCCAAGACGGTAAAACCTATCCAAAGGATTCCAATTCCTGTTAACATCTGTAAGTACGTTAACATTTTTGGTAAACTGTGAATCGTTAAAGTCACACAGGCCATCTTTTAAAAAAAAGGGGGTTAATCTAAATTCCCTTATTTGAAATAATCATCCATTAGTGATGAAATGCCTACGGGCCAAACTTGTTGTCCGATAAGACAACGATCGTGGTGGTCTCTGACCCCCGTCTAAAGATGTTGGACTACGTCCAAGCATAATAGTTTGTATGATCAATGCGATCCTGACTAATATCATCAAATGAAGATGATCATATTATAAACATCCATGAGTGATGAAATGCCTACGGGCCATACTTATTGTCCTAAGGGACAAAAGACAGTAGTAGCCTTTGCCTCTCTGTCAAGAAAAAGGTAATGAACTTTGATTCAAACTTAAATACCTCGATCCTCTGAAATCATGGCTTGTAAATTTAAAACTGTCCTTGTGACTAGGCCCTTTGCGCCACCTTAATATCCTTAATGTTTTATAACTAGGATAAATTATAATGAAAATGCTAATTAAATATAACTAACAAATTAACCAATGTGGTTTATATTACCATGGTTAATAAATCGTTTAAAACGATAAAACTGTAAAAGCTTCCGTATAAACCTTGCCCTTGTTTGATTTTTATGTAGCATTTAAAGCTACATGGCTAGGTCAAAAGAAGAGAACAGTCACCCTCTGGAAAACTGCGATGATGAAAGGATTAATATAACCAGAGGAGAGCTACGTACATTGATTGATTCAGCTGTATCTAAAGCTGTAGAGGAGCAATTTAGGGAGTATAGTGAGACTAATAGTAAAGCCTCATCTGTACCCCACTCTAAGTCTGACCCTAAGACTTATTCAGAGGCTCACAGCAAGCCACCGCCCTCTAAGAAAGAAGAACCAAAGAAGGATGATGATCGACATTCATCTGGTCAACACAGTGTTCCATCCAAAAGGATAGTGTTCGGTAATGAACCGCATACCAAGTCTTGTACCTATAAATAATTTGTTTCCTGCAAACCTTGGGACTTCACTGGGGATAAAGGAGCAGTAGATTGTATGACCTGGTTGGATGAAATGGACACGGTGGTTGACATCAGCGGTTGTGCTGAGAGGGATGTAGTAAAGTATGTATCCCAATCGTTTAAGGGAGAGGCACTAGCATGGTGGAAGGCTCTCATTCAAGCTGCTGGGAAGATCCCCCTTTACAACATGTCATGGGAACAGTTTGTTGCTCTCATTATGGAGAACTAATGCCCTCAACACGAGGTCGAAAGAATTGAATCAGATTTCTTATCATTGGTGATGACAAACTTAGATTGTCAAGCTTACCTCACCAGTTTCAATACCCTGTCCAGACTGGTTCCTTACCTAGTAACACCAGAACCCAAGAGAATTGCTCGCTTCATTGGGGGTTTAGCCCCATAAATCAAAGCCAGTGTTAAGGCTTCAAGACCTACTACATTCAGGTCAGCGGCAGATCTGTCGCTATCTCTCATACTCGATGTGGTTAGAAACAAGGCTGCCAAAGCCTCAGAAGATGGAAAGCGTAAAAGGGAGGATGAGAATTCTCATCGCTCCGATAAGAAGAGTTCCGGGTTTAAAAGAGACAGCCAGCAGTCGGTTGAGAAGACCAGGTGCGAAACCTGTAGGAAATACCACCTCGGGAAATGCATATTTGAATCTCAGCCTCTACCGTGTGGAATTTGCAAGTCTCAGGAACATAAAACCCTGGATTGCAAGAAGTTAAAAGATGCAACCTGTTATGGTTGCAACGAGAAGGGGCATATCAAGACCAACTGCCCTAGGAATCAGAAGAAGCCCGAAGAGGCCAAGAGAACAAACGCATGAGTTTTCCAAATGAACACCCAGGAGATGGTGCAGAATGATGACGATATAGCAGGTACCTTTCCTTATCAAGCAGTTTATACAAAAATTTATTTAATACTGACAAATATGATTCTATAAGAAACGATAAATATTGGGAACTGTTGTCCCTGTTGATTTGGACTCCGGTCATTTAACGCGAGATAGAAATTGGCCGATGACACTATAGAAAATGCTCCAACAAATCTTAGATTGATATTTTATATCTATTAGGAATCACTCTTTTCTGATATCCTTATGGCAAGTTTTCAAGCTATCCAAATTCATCACTATAATAAAGACAGATGAGACATTTTGATCCCCCGTCAAAAAGATGATGGATTAGGACCAAACTTTAAATGCCATTAATGGTCTTTTGTGACCTAGGCTAAGTATAATTGATATATATTAAATAACGTTCATTAAGAATGTTAATGCTATACTGACCTGTATGGTTTAATGAAACCATGGTTAGTATATAAGGCCATGAGGATGAGGAATAGCAGTGGTCGGATCGCAGCCAAGAAATTGATTCATTTAGTAATAGGAACCATTTCTTCTGTTCCTGTCAGAAATCTTTAAATCAAAAAATTTTAATATACCCCCTCTATAGATAAAGGACATTCGCACGAAATTAACATCTCTTTAACCCTTATTGATTGCGAATACCAAACAGTATGATAAAAAGCGTCATATGAGGATTGGTATATCTTAATATGTTCCATAGATTGCTTCCATGCCTGATCAGTATGGAGGTTTAATGCATGGGACCACAAAGATATTCCGATGGTCATATGATACTAAAGTCAACTAATGGTATTCAAAGGAGATATCCAGCATGGAATTGTCCAAGTAAATGTTCCCAATTAAGGAATGCGTGGACTAGTAACATAAATGTGTCACTTATTTGACACAAGCAATGATGGGTGAACTGGAGCCTGAGATATGGAAATTTATGTAATCTCCTTGTATCTTGAGTATTTTTCTCCTAAGATTACCATGTTTACCCCTGGAAGGCAGGTAGAATTAAGATTTACATCCCATTAAGGCTGTATTACTATGAAATCTCCAAGACGACTAGTATCATCATTGGAAGAATTGAAACCCTGATTAACTAAGTTTAAAATAGAGGGTTCATATAGCCTAACTCAATATCCGCAGAATTCGGTATAGTTAATTATGAAAGACGGTTCATTTTGCTTATGCATTATTACCGCAACCCTAATTAGGCAATGATTAAGAATTTCCATCAGCTACTCAGGATCGTCGAATTATTCAACTAGCTGTAAGGATTTGCTATTCCTTAATAATAGTTTTAAGCAACGGTTGGGATAACCATCTCACCTTAAGATAAACTTTCTATAATAGATAATATATAGGCATCAAGGCTGCTCCTTTGAAGACCTTGTATAGATGGAATGTTAAACGTCCATTGATAGGACAATAGATTGGTAAGTCTAATCATCAGGATCTGAAAGTTGCATTAGAAACGACCAATAAGATCACGCAAATTCATAATCATTTGTAAGATGCCAGTATTCGGCAGAAAATCAAGGATTAATGAAAATAGCAAACCTCCTAAATTCTTGTTAAGAAATAAGGTTCAACAATAGATATCACCCTGGAAGGGTGTGCTAAATTTGTTAAATTATCGGGCTAGTTAAGCTCCGAGTATATAGAATCATTCGAAGGAAATCGAATGTATCAAGATCAAATAGCTTACGAACTAAGACCTAATTAAGGGGCTTGGTGGAGCGCGCAATGTGACCCACACTAATGATTTAGCGACGTGTCACCAATAAGTCGAAAAGCACTATCACATAATAATATGCAGAACTATGATAGCATGAGCAACCTGTGTCGATTAAGGATCGACAGGATTAGAAGCTCCAAAAAGATACATGTGCCTATTATAAAGGTCAATTGGAGTGCCTTAGAGGCTCAAAGGTACTTGGGAAGATTAAGCCCAATATAAGGTAGAAAATACTTCCCTTACCTTAACAAATCTCGAGGTCGAGATTTCTTTTAAGGGGGTGAGGATGTAACACCTCGAAAATTCACGTCCTATAATGTATCGACACATGTCATAAGTTTGAACGTGTGAAAGAATGTTCTGAAAGGACTAAAGTTGACAAACATGAAAAGTATATGAAAATACGAGTTCTAAATGTCAACAGTGAATAAATATATTGTACATTAACCCTACATAATGTTTATACCATCAAACGAATAAATCATGGATCATACGAAGCTAAAAGTGAGAGATTACAAACTACAGAGGTTAAATGTGTCAACATTTTTAAGTTATACCTCTGAGTGACCTTTTGACAAACCCGAAGCTTTGTAACTGTTAAGTATGCTCACTAGAATGCACAATATAAATTTCATAAAGTTTCGTTATCGTATGAGAAAGTTATGATCAAATTCGTAAGCGAGGGGTTAAAGCGTTAACGTTGAAAGTTATGACTTTTCGGGTTAACCAGAAGTGTCCAGGGACTTGGCAAAGTGGGTATAAGTCCTAAAGCCCTTGTAGGTAAATAATAAGGGGTCAAATTGCAAAATATAAGCTTGGTTGACCTTTCGAAGAGCCAAGGGGCAAGATGTGGAAAACAGAAAATGAAAAATATGTTTACAGGGGTCAGGCGGGCCGCGTAAAGGTTAATGAAACCTTACGCGGGCCGAGTCAGGACGTCAGATGCAGAAAATGCGAACAGCTTCCTATTTTCGCACATATCCAACCTTTAATCGATCTTTTTGCATTGTGGGCGACCCCTAAGCACTAGGGACACATGTTAGTGATTTGTGGTCAGTGCTAGACTTGCTTGTCAACAATTTGTGGTGTGTAAAACACTATATAAAGGCCATGAGTTGCAACAAGTCCCTCACACCTTCATCTGCACATTTGGAGCATTTCTGGAGCCAAGGACTTCTCTTAAGTGATCACATTTCGTGCATAGGACCTTGGTAAGTTTGCTAAACCTTCCTTAGTTAAGTTTTAGCTTAGTTATAGCTTAAAAGTCAAACCGTCGTAATTAACGGTTGACTTTAAGATTTATCACTAATGGTCCAGTGATTAGTCGAATCAAAAGTAGTTATAAGTTGGTAATTATGTGGGTAATAAACCCTTAAAAGGGTTCCCCCTGATTCCCACTCTAACTAGGTCAAATGTCGGGTCAAACTTGTTAAGAAAAAGTCAACAAGATACTTAAATTCTAATTTATGCATAATTAGCAATGTAGAACATATACAACCTGTTTGATCATTAATATAACTTGGTAATAAGTGTAAGAACATGTCTAAACATGTTCAACCCGACAATTTTCAGTAGAGACCCGGTTCGGGACCGAAAGTCGCATAGTTTGACTTTCGCTTTGACTTTCAGTCCTGACCCGTTATGGTATGTTTTAGAAATACCTTAGAGCTTTATTTGGACCAGGTTACATGCTAGTATAACCCTCTGTGATTATACACCATGGATCATTAGTTATCCAATTAATATGCATGCCTCCGTTAATTGCTCATATGTTGACCATTATGCCCTTTTCACTTTAAAACGTGACTTTTGGAAATGTAAAGGAGTAAAAACCTTACTTGCTAATATTTAAACTTGCATACAAAGTTTGACATCAGTTTGAGGTGTAGATTGAAAGTTATGCTCATTAGCGCAAATTGAAAGCTTTATGTTAATTAAACGACATAATTAGCGTATAGCCTATTTAAACTCACTTTTTGATATCAAATATTTTACCCACTGATGTAATATATTATTTTGGGATTTTTAAAGATTTTCAATTAATTTTAGGCTGAGCATAACTTATAGTCGTAGGCTTAATCCGGTAATTGTCGGTTTTGCCCTTACGAGCTATAAAATGAGTTTTACATATCTAAATGACTCCAAACCTTTTGCTACTGATCACATATGATAAATAAAATATTTTAAGCCTTCTGGAATAATAAAAATATCAGATTTATGTATCGAACCCGGAAATGGCTTTTAATCGCCTTATTAAGCGTTTTTAACGCATAGTATGTACTAAAACTATTTTAAACATACGAGGGTTGATACCTATTGATATTTGAGGCAAATTATAATATTTTAATAGTAAGCAGAGGTTGATAAACTCAGACTTCAATTTTGAGCTTTTCGGCTTATGTGAAATTACCAAAATGCCCCTACGGTGCATAGTTTGGTTATAATTGATAAATTTCACATATATACTTTACCCTACTGTTATAACATAGTAAACTAAGTATTTTTGCTGATTATATCAGACCTGTAACTCAGGTAAATACTTAGACTCTTTTATAACCTTTTCAATGACCAAACTATCCCTACGGGGCATAGTTTGTGTTTAAATTTGTTTTGGGCATAATAAAAGACATCTTACTGATGTCACAACATATATGAAGCATATTAACTTAGGAAACCTGTAAATGGCTCATATGTATGCTCGTTACGCTTATTACGCATTCGGTTCGGTTTATGTAACTAGTTTACATAAATTAGCCTAAACGGTCAAACCTTATCGGTTTTAACTCAAAATACAGAATGTGTATGAAATACCCATATTAAGCAAGTCTCCGAACTTGTCGGGTCTAAATCACATTCTATCCGGTCTTCGCTTAATCATGCGTTTGAACCGTATCTTTCGGTAAGACTAACCGGTCTAAGCTTAGGCTTAATTAAAGACCCGTTAGCATTCTAATTGGTTATTTATACCATCGTTCCAGACTAGAGCCTTCCGGTAAATGGTACTTACGCTTACTTAAGTGAATACGGCTGAGTTATTAAAATTCTTGCTATTTAAGACAGGAGCTAGCTCAGGTAAATACTCTTAACTTATTTTCCCTATACGGGCTTGGGATACGGTATAATGATACCGCTTGGTCGGGTATTGAATATTTAATCTTATTGTGGTTAAATTATTGAGGTAACCCGGTTTAATCTGTATTGTTTGAAATAAAAGCCTTTAGGGGTTAATGACCATGTCCCGGATATCCCTGACATTATTGTATTATAAAATGGCCACGTCTTAAGCACGGGGTGTAGGCATACACCTGACAGTTGCTTAAGTAATAACGGTATCTCACTCTCTTGTGGGCCTATACTTGTGGCGTGTCTGTTAATCTGAATCGGTTTTTACATCGGGCCCTGAACGTACAACGAACATGTAAATCTGTATACAAGATTATAAATATAGTTGTCCCAAGTTATAAAAGATTAATTTTGCCTTTGTGCATTTTAATCAAAGTGTCAGAATATTTTGTGCCTGGTGCATTTAAATCAATTTTCTTAAACTCTTTTCAAATGAGTCAGTTGAGTGTATTTACCAGTGAAAACTGACGTATTTTCCAAAAAGGTTAAGTGACAGGTACTGAACGTAATTGGCTGGAAGCTCAGGGCGCTGATAAGGAATCTTGCAAGTTCTAGGCGTCTAAAGTTTGTTGAACAAATGTTTATATTTTAAGATCCGCCTGTGGATCCTTTACCTTCCGTTGTAATACTGGATATTACTTTATATTCGGATTGTAATATATTTACCTTTTTCTTCCGCTGTGCATTTAAATATTGTGTTGTTTGACTATGATGATATCAACTACGTCACGATACTCCCCACTGGGCCCACCGGTCAAACGTGTAAATATCGGGGTGTGACATTTTTGTTCAAACGTGCATCGGGAATTATGTATTCGCAACATAAGGCAAGACTTACTCTTTTATCTAATTGTTAATAACTTAATATAATCGAAGTGTTTCACATATATGCATGATACATGTGTTTCAGGTCCTCACTTGTCATATAAATGGCATCGAACTGTGGAAGGTAATTTGGTGTTGCAGAGATAGCACAAGAGGATATACAAGAGTAGTTTGAACTCAAAAAACGGTCGATAATGTTAATTGCACCAGTGGCATATATAGAGTATGTTCTTAATCCCTTTCGGCTTGAGTTACTTTATTGTCATTTGTTTTTTTTATTTAACAAGATTAATATTTAATCAGTACTTATTTGTTAATAATAAGAATTATATTATGCCTACAGATTTATTTATTTATTTAGAATCTCACATGGGTCAAACTAGGTTAAAGTCACTAGAGTTTATATCTTTTATACCAAGTTACTAACCACATGGGTCAAGCTAGCTGACTTCATTTTTTTGAATAATAAGACTATGAGGTGTGGAATGGCCAATTTTGGTTTGTGTTCTTTAATTGGGTCAACTGAAAAAAAACTGCCTGAATGTGAATTGGGCGATGGTTTGTGTTTTTTTAAACAGGTAAAATGAAAAAAAAAAACTAGCTGAAAGTGGAACGGGTCAAACACTAGAAAAAACCGCGTATTGTCGACTCCGGCCGCTTAGATTTCATTTTGTTCGCTGGTCAACATGTACGGGTCGAATAATTAAATGGGTCAGTTGGGTTTTATATTAGTCACATGGTACTGAATTAGTTTAGAAGATGACCGGGTTTGGAGGAGAAAATGCTGGAACGGGTCGAATAATTAAATGGAGCAGCGGTGTGCGAGAAATCTGGTGATTTGATTAAGGAGGAGGAACTTTATGATCCAGCAAAGTCAGATCTGTGTGATCAGAAAGCGTGTTTAGGCGGCCCTAAGAAAATAAGCTGGCTACAAACGACTTAGCAGTTATGTTCTGTGTAAACGTAGAATAAGTTAATCGGGTAATCGATCCTTTGGATTTTGGTTCAAGGCGATGGTGTGATTGAAAGAATCGGGGAAAAGGCATGATTGGCTTTTGTGGATAATCTAGAATATAAGGGATTGTGTTTCTTTTTTGTGGTTGAAAAGTCATACACAAGAATGAATATATCCAAGTGTGGTGGCTGGTGAAGTATATTCGACGATAAGAAAAAAGATGCAAGCAAACAGGGAGATGAATCACACTAACAAGCAGGTAGATTGTTGGATTGCGTTCGTTAAAGAAAAAAGCATGACAAGAATATACAACTGCTATATCGTTTTAAGGTTTAAGGTTGAATCATGTTTACGCCCTATATCGGCGACTCCGTTGCAATGCGCGCGTTCCCCACTATTCTCTTAAATCTATAACAAAAAAGCTTAATGAAGTGTTTATACATGGCTTTCATGGATTCGGTCTCTGGACCATTGAAGTTGGAACATCTTCTTTTCATATAAATGCTTCTTTTCTAAAGGTATTAATTTTCTAAACAGAACTGAAATAATTTTCCAAACACATCTTATTATTACAAGCACATATGCTAAATGTATAAATTTTTTCCCATCGAGAAGTAGTAATGTGACTTAATCAAGAATTTTGTGGGATGAGAGGATTCTGTTTTACCCATTTTTCATAATCTTGTATCAATTGTTGCAGTAGCAATGGTACAAGTCTGTCAACTAAAGCTTGCATCATTCTATATCCCAACAAAGTTCATGACACGTGTTGATATATTATTGGACATAAATTTACGAGGTGTTACATCCTCACCCCTTTAAAAGAAATCTCGACCTCGAGATTTACTGAAATAAATGAGGGTACTTTTCCTTCATTGTGGACTCTACCTCCCACGTGTACTCGGGACCTCTGCGGGCATCCCATTTGACCTTCACAATTGTCACTTGCTTCCTTCGAAGCTTCCTTCGAAGGTTCTACAAATAGAGCTTTATTTGGACCAGGTTACATGCTAGTATAACCCTCTGTGATTATACACCACGGATCATTAGTTATCCAATTAATATGCATGCCTCCGTTAATTGCTCATATGTTGACCATTATGCCCTTTTCACTTTAAAACGTGACTTTTGGAAATGTAAAGGAGTAAAAACCTTACTTGCTAATATTTAAACTTGCATACAAAGTTTGACATCAGTTTGAGGTGTAGATTGAAAGTTATGCTCATTAGCGCAAATTGAAAGCTTTATGTTAATTAAACGACATAATTAGCGTATAGCCTATTTAAACTCACTTTTTGATATCAAATATTTTACCCACTGATGTAATATATTATTTTGGGATTTTTAAAGATTTTCAATTAATTTTAGGCTGAGCATAACTTATAGTCGTAGGCTTAATCCGGTAATTGTCGGTTTTGCCCTTACGAGCTATAAAATGAGTTTTACATATCTAAATGACTCCAAACCTTTTGCTACTGATCACATATGATAAATAAAATATTTTAAGCCTTCTGGAATAATAAAAATATCAGATTTATGTATCGAACCCGGAAATGGCTTTTAATCGCCTTATTAAGCGTTTTTAACGCATAGTATGTACTAAAACTATTTTAAACATACGAGGGTTGATACCTATTGATATTTGAGGCAAATTATAATATTTTAATAGTAAGCAGAGGTTGATAAACTCAGACTTCAATTTTGAGCTTTTCGGCTTATGTGAAATTACCAAAATGCCCCTACGGTGCATAGTTTGGTTATAATTGATAAATTTCACATATATACTTTACCCTACTGTTATAACATAGTAAACTAAGTATTTTTGCTGATTATATCAGACCTGTAACTCAGGTAAATACTTAGACTCTTTTATAACCTTTTCAATGACCAAACTATCCCTACGGGGCATAGTTTGTGTTTAAATTTGTTTTGGGCATAATAAAAGACATCTTACTGATGTCACAACATATATGAAGCATATTAACTTAGGAAACCTGTAAATGGCTCATATGTATGCTCGTTACGCTTATTACGCATTCGGTTCGGTTTATGTAACTAGTTTACATAAATTAGCCTAAACGGTCAAACCTTATCGGTTTTAACTCAAAATACAGAATGTGTATGAAATACCCATATTAAGCAAGTCTCCGAACTTGTCGGGTCTAAATCACATTCTATCCGGTCTTCGCTTAATCATGCGTTTGAACCGTATCTTTCGGTAAGACTAACCGGTCTAAGCTTAGGCTTAATTAAAGACCCGTTAGCATTCTAATTGGTTATTTATACCATCGTTCCAGACTAGAGCCTTCCGGTAAATGGTACTTACGCTTACTTAAGTGAATACGGCTGAGTTATTAAAATTCTTGCTATTTAAGACAGGAGCTAGCTCAGGTAAATACTCTTAACTTATTTTCCCTATACGGGCTTGGGATACGGTATAATGATACCGCTTGGTCGGGTATTGAATATTTAATCTTATTGTGGTTAAATTATTGAGGTAACCCGGTTTAATCTGTATTGTTTGAAATAAAAGCCTTTAGGGGTTAATGACCATGTCCCGGATATCCCTGACATTATTGTATTATAAAATGGCCACGTCTTAAGCACGGGGTGTAGGCATACACCTGACAGTTGCTTAAGTAATAACGGTATCTCACTCTCTTGTGGGCCTATACTTGTGGCGTGTCTGTTAATCTGAATCGGTTTCTACATCGGGCCCTGAACGTACAACGAACATGTAAATCTGTATACAAGATTATAAATATAGTTGTCCCAAGTTATAAAAGATTAATTTTGCCTTTGTGCATTTTAATCAAAGTGTCAGAATATTTTGTGCCTGGTGCATTTAAATCAATTTTCTTAAACTCTTTTCAAATGAGTCAGTTGAGTGTATTTACCAGTGAAAACTGACGTATTTTCCAAAAAGGTTAAGTGACAGGTACTGAACGTAATTGGCTGGAAGCTCAGGGCGCTGATAAGGAATCTTGCAAGTTCTAGGCGTCTAAAGTTTGTTGAACAAATGTTTATATTTTAAGATCCGCCTGTGGATCCTTTACCTTCCGTTGTAATACTGGATATTACTTTATATTCGGATTGTAATATATTTACCTTTTTCTTCCGCTGTGCATTTAAATATTGTGTTGTTTGACTATGATGATATCAACTACGTCACGATACTCCTCACTGGGCCCACCGGTCAAACGTGTAAATATCGAGGTGTGACATTTTTGTTCAAATGTGCATCGGGAATTATGTATTCGCAACATAAGGCAAGACTTACTCTTTTATCTAATTGTTAATAACTTAATATAATCGAAGTGTTTCACATATATGCATGATACATGTGTTTCAGGTCCTCACTTGTCATATAAATGGCATCGAACTGTGGAAGGTAATTTGGTGTTGCAGAGATAGCACAAGAGGATATACAAGAGTAGTTTGAACTCAAAAAACGGTCGATAATGTTAATTGCACCAGTGGCATATATAGAGTATGTTCTTAATCCCTTTCGGCTTGAGTTACTTTATTGTCATTTGTTTTTTTTATTTAACAAGATTAATATTTAATCAGTACTTATTTGTTAATAATAAGAATTATATTATGCCTACAGATTTATTTATTTATTTAGAATCTCACATGGGTCAAACTAGGTTAAAGTCACTAGAGTTTATATCTTTTATACCAAGTTACTAACCACATGGGTCAAGCTAGCTGACTTCATTTTTTGAATAATAAGACTATGAGGTGTGGAATGGCCAATTTTGGTTTGTGTTCTTTAATTGGGTCAACTGAAAAAAAACTGCCTGAATGTGAATTGGGCGATGGTTTGTGTTTTTTTAAACAGGTAAAATGAAAAAAAAAACTAGCTGAAAGTGGAACGGGTCAAACACTAGAAAAAACCGCGTATTGTCGACTCCGGCCGCTTAGATTTCATTTTGTTCGCTGGTCAACAGGTACGGGTCGAATAATTAAATGGGTCAGTTGGGTTTTATATTAGTCACATGGTACTGAATTAGTTTAGAAGATGACCGGGTTTGGAGGAGAAAATGCTGGAACGGGTCGAATAATTAAATGGAGCAGCGGTGTGCGAGAAATCTGGTGATTTGATTAAGGAGGAGGAACTTTATGATCCAGCAAAGTCAGATCTGTGTGATCAGAAAGCGTGTTTAGGCGGCCCTAAGAAAATAAGCTGGCTACAAACGACTTAGCAGTTATGTTCTGTGTAAACGTAGAATAAGTTAATCGGGTAATCGATCCTTTGGATTTTGGTTCAAGGCGATGGTGTGATTGAAAGAATCGGGGAAAAGGCATGATTGGCTTTTGTGGATAATCTAGAATATAAGGGATTGTGTTTCTTTTTTGTGGTTGAAAAGTCATACACAAGAATGAATATATCCAAGTGTGGTGGCTGGTGAAGTATATTCGACGATAAGAAAAAAGATGCAAGCAAACAGGGAGATGAATCACACTAACAAGCAGGTAGATTGTTGGATTGCGTTAGTTAAAGAAAAAAGCATGACAAGAATATACAACTGCTATATCGTTTTAAGGTTTAAGGTTGAATCATGTTTACGCCCTATATCGGCGACTCCGTTGCAATGCGCGCGTTCCCCACTATTCTCTTAAATCTATAACAAAAAAGCTTAATGAAGTGTTTATACATGGCTTTCATGGATTCGGTCTCTGGACCATTGAAGTTGGAACATCTTCTTTTCATATAAATGCTTCTTTTCTAAAGGTATTAATTTTCTAAACAGAACTGAAATAATTTTCCAAACACATCTTATTATTACAAGCACATATGCTAAATGTATAAATTTTTTCCCATCGAGAAGTAGTAATGTGACTTAATCAAGAATTTTGTGGGATGAGAGGATTCTGTTTTACCCATTTTTCATAATCTTGTATCAATTGTTGCAGTAGCAATGGTACAAGTCTGTCAACTAAAGCTTGCATCATTCTATATCCCAACAAAGTTCATTTTCAAGGAGTCAAAGTCAAACATGTAATCTTGTTCAATTTAGTCAAAGTCGTTGCAATGATCTTTAGTCAATTATCTTTCAAGTGTGAAGCTACTCAAGTCGGTTCCAAGCAAGACGACAGTGATGATGATGCACCGATAGCTCATATCGGAATCAGAAACAAAAACAGAAGTCAAAAAAATCGCCCCTTTATAACCGTAGAGCAGTATGCGCGTCGTAGGGCAATGCTTTCATCACTGGTTGTTGTGTGGTCCCCGATGCTTGATCGTAAGTCACCAAGGAACTTTTCTGCAATCCTTTTAGTTGTCATGAGCAGGTTTTTCATGTTTTAATCTGTTTGTTTTACTTGACATTTTAACCGTAGATACGCTATTGTTCATTGAGTTTTGGTGATTGTTTTTTTTTTTTTTTTGCGTTTTTGATGCCTTTGACTTTGTGTAGTTGCGAATTATTGATTGTTTGTTGTTATTTTGTTTCAGATGTTGATGAATTTTTACGCAATTTGCGATCCAGATTTATTTTATTGTTTAAATGCAGTTAAGTAATTCATGTGCTTTTGAGCAATTTATATTTTAAAACACCTACATTTTGCAGGAGGCAAAAGTTGGTTCGAAACATCTGGATTCCACCTTCCTTTATTGCGTTGCCGCCATTGTGATTCACAGAACCTTTCTTCATTACGCTTATCATAGAACCTACTTTCGTCTCTCAACGTCGTGGCTCATCAACCTTTCTTCATTACACTTATTATAGAACCTGCTTTCTTCTCTCAGCTTCTATGGTTCATCGACGGTAATCAAAATCAGTTGCATGTAAGTAATCGGTCCATGCATTATTGCTTATGAATTCTACCTGTTAATTAGGGTAGTTCTTGTATTTGAAATATTTTTTTTTTCTTTATTTGGTTTCTGAGGTTATTTCACGTTGCATTTACACCCATGTTACTATTATATTTGAAGTGGTTAATAGAATGTGTGTGAAATTTCATTCGTCCTTATCATATGATTATTAAGTTAAACATTTTCAGCCATACATATTTTATATGAAATTTAGTCATTGTTTCTAAAAGAAGATTTAGCATCGTTAGTTTCTTGCACATTGAAGATTTAGCATTGTTAGTTTCTTACACATTATTATTACATATTAGCCTTGTTTTGAAGAGCCCATGAATCCAATTAATATTACATTCAGTTCTTGCAAAGAACCATCAAAAGACCAACTCACGAGACCCTCTTAAAAATCATACCTGCCAACCCAAAAACGGCTTGGTTACGGGTAATGGGTTTAGCCATTAAACGGTTTTGGTTATGGACGGGTCTGGTCTGCTTGCGACCTATTACTCACTCCTACTGGTTCAACCCGCCGGGATAGATTTAAAGAGTCTAATTTAGATCGTAATTATGTTTGTGGAATTTACATTTAAAATACATTCGAAAGAACAAACCCAAATGGAAACTATGAAGCAAAAAAACACTAACATTTCAACTGTTAAACTATCGGTATTACGTAATGATAGAAAAAAAAAGTGGATCCTTCAATACAAATCTAATGTTTTAGTCAAATAAACCATATACAATACAATACATTATCTTAAAGTGGAAATGTATAGAGGGTTATTTCGAAGTCTCTTGAATTATTATACTAATAGGACTCAATTTATACCATAACTTTGATGGTAGTTGAGCCCATGCCCCAAACCAAAAATTCGTATATGTGCCCATTAAGCCCACACCATAGCCCAAAGGCACATCAAAGATGAAAGGTTAGATAAAAAGGCCAAAAGGATTGATGTGTTAAAAATGTAACATATAAATTTCATCAAATGAGGCATAAAACTAACCCTTTTTTAGTACTAATGTTGGAAAAAGTGTGCTTTTGTCTTCCTTTTGTATTTTCAGGATTAAATGAGCTCAAATTAACAAAAGAAGCAAAAAGACATCAAAATCTAACATAAATACAAGAAAAGGAACAAGATGTGACATGCCCGACCCCACGACAGCATCTTCCCAAGCAAAACAAGACATCAGAAGACTGAACACGCCCCGTGCTCAGCCAGCACGGGGGCGTGCCCAAGTGTCAGCAGAAAAGACAAAGTGGTAGAAGCTTCTATTGCCCACCACGGGGCCGTGGTCAACTATAAGATTCGCACAATCCAGCAAATCTGCATAGTACAAAGATTCTTCTGCACCACGGGGTCGTGCTCAGCGGACACGGGGGCGTGGTCAACTAAAAAGACAAAACTGCATTAAATGAAGAAAGAGAAGGATGTGGACACGGGGCCGTGCCCGAGCTTCTGTTCAGCCTATAAATAAAAGTGCTTGGCTCAAGCTCAAACCATCCCTTGGCACACCACATCTCTCACACTTCACCCACCACCCACCACCATCATCCACCACCATCATCCATTGTCCATCGTAGAGTGTGTGAGTCGTCTCGGGATCCAAGATTGATCGTAAGAGTTCTTGAAAATCAAGGCCATGTTTGCCTAAGTCTCTTACATCACTTGGTGAAGACAAAGTGTCTAGTGTAATACTTTTTATTTCTAATCTTTTGCACTTTTTACTTGGTTTTGTATTAATGACTTTAATAACTAGTTGCTTATGTTGAAGGTGATCTTTCCTTATCGTTTGTCCGTGGTGTCTTGGCATTATTTTACTGTCTATATAAAATAAAAGATTTTCACCATTCATATATCCACGGTCTATATGGAGGTATGTTGGCTACCTGGTCGGGGGTTAAGGGAACGGTTTGGTAAAGGTCTTGCCATTGTTCAGCGTTTAGAGGTCCTGCAATGGACCTGGGTCAAATTTAGTAGGACCTCCTTCAATACTTAACGGTATTGGATGGCGGTGGTCCAAACTCTTTGATCCCCTCATAAGTTAACTACTATTAATACTATAACCCGGCTATTTAGGACTGTATCCCTGCTGACTCAGACTACTTAGTCGAGGGTAACGTCACCTCCAAAAGAGGGGCCTACCATAATATTGCATTAATAACTTAATTAATTATCTTCCAATAATCCACCATTTTAGGATTGTATCCTTGCTGACTCAAACTACTGGGGTGAGGGTAACGTCACCTTCAAAAGAGGGGCCTACTACAATAACTAAGATAATCTCTTAAAGTAGTGCAAAAGTGCGGAAATAATCAAAGGTTACACTAGATACGAGTCGGAACCAAGTGATTCATCTTGTCTATCTGTTTTTCTTTTTATTTTTATTTTCAGCATTTTAGTTAGTTTTTATTTTTCTTAGTTTAAAACATTTTTCTAAACTTTTTGATTTGATTAGACGTTGAGGATAAACCGGTACTAAAAGCTCTTGTGTCCTTGGACGACCTCGGTATCTTACCAACACTATACTAAGCTCACGATGGGTGCACTTGCCCATATGTGTGTTTAGTGTTAGTAAAATATCGTGTTTTATAAATTTAAAACTTGGCTAAAAATAAGTGTTAAAGGGGCTTAAAATATACACCTAATATATATAACAGTTCACACGCATCAAGTTTTTGGCGCCGTTGCCGGGGACACTAGGATTTTAAGAAAGTTAGGAATCAACGGCCTAATCGTTTTTCTTATTTTTCATTTTTCTTAGGATTTTTTTTTTTTTTAGTTTTTCTGTTTCTGCAGAGCTCAGCACGGGCCGTGCCTGGACGAACACGGGCCGTGCCCAGCATCATCACTGGCAGTTTTTATTTTCTGAGTTACAGAGAGCTGAACACGGGGCCGTGTCAAACTCCCAGTAACAGGGATCCAGAAAACAATCACTGTATCTCTGACCACGGGCCGTGTTCACTGAGCACGGGGCCGTGGTGAACATTCTGACCAAAGTTCTTTTCTGTTTTTATTGCGGGACTTGGAACCCAGGCGCTACATTTGAACCTCCTACGCAGTGCATGAGCTCCAGTTCTAGTAGAGACATAAAAGAACCTCTAGAAGAACCCGAACGCTTTCTCAGAAAAAGACTTAAAGCTAAAAATCAAGAGAAAGTTTCGGGGGACCCACTTCCAATGGCGGACCAACGTACCCTCATGGATTACCTACGGCCCACCGTAGGCAATCCCGGCGCCGCTATCAATGCACCGAATGTCGAAGCCAACAACTTCGAACTTCGGCCGCATTTGATACAAATGCTCCAAAACTCCGCAACCTTCCACGGGCTTGCGGACGAGGATCCCCATCTACATATTACTAATTTCTTGGAAATATGTGATACTTTTCGGATCAATGGAGCATCAAACGACGCCATTCGCCTTAGGATGTTTCCATTTTCACTAAAAGACCGATCTAAGGCTTGGCTTAACACCCTCCCAGTTGGCTCGGTAAACACCTGGGATGAACTAGCCCAAAAGTTTCTATATAAGTATTTCCCTCCTGCTAAAACGGCTAAACTAATGACTGAAATTAATACATACTCACAAGAGGATGGGGAATCCTTATATGAAACTTGGGAAAGGTTCAAGGAGCTTCTAAGAAAGTGTCCTCATCATGGTCTAGCGGTGTGGCAACAAGTATCCACTTTCTACAATGGGTTGTTGCCACACACAAGACAAACACTTGATTCAAGCTCCGGGGGACTTTTAGGTAATCGTCGCCCAAATGAAATATATAATCAAATTGAGGAAATTGCTCAAACCAATTTTCAATGGCACACTCCCCGAGGTAATAAATCTATTGCCCCGGGCGCCCATAAGGTTGATGAAAGCACCTCTTTAGAAATGACAAAAACGGCCTCGGTTATGGCTTGTGAAGGGTGTGGTGGGTCACATGAAAATTGGAGTTGTATGAAAGAATTAGATGAACAAGCAGAAACGGTAAACTACATTGATAATAGACCTAGGCCGTCGGGTCCTCCAACGGGTACCTACAACCAAGGATGGCGTAACCACCCAAATCTTGGTTGGAGAGATCCCGGCAATAGTAGTAACCAACAAAACCAATGAACTAATTTTCAACAACCACAAAATTTCCCTCAACAACAAGGTGGAAGAGAAAGGCTTGAAGATACCATATCTCGCCTCATCTCCGACACCGAAAAGAAAAACTCGGATCGATTTCAACAATTGGAATCGAATTTTAGAAATCAACAAGCTAGCATTCAAAACGTTGAAAAACAATTAAATCAACTAGCTCAAAATTTCTCCGAGAGACCACAAGGCACGTTACCAAGTAATACTGAAACCAACCCAAAGGCGCAAGTACACCTCATCACATTGAGAAACCGAACCGTGGGTCCCGAGGATGCCCCATTACCACCAGTTGAAGGAAGTCAACGCCAAAGCA
Source organism: Helianthus tuberosus (assembly GCA_030545235.1). NCBI lineage: Eukaryota > Viridiplantae > Streptophyta > Magnoliopsida > Asterales > Asteraceae > Helianthus > Helianthus tuberosus. Next base: position 18,088,107 of record CM060428.1, on the reverse strand, counting down.
CGACTTCACCTACACCTCAACCAGAAAAGGCTTCTTCACCAAATCAAGAGCCCGCCAAGACTCCTCCAATTCCGTACCCCGGTAGGTTAAATCGTCAAAAGACCGATGAGCAATTCGCAAAGTTTGAAAGTTTACTAAAACAATTGCATGTCAATATTCCTTTTATTGAGGTCCTAACCCAAATGCCTAAATATGCAAAATTCATGAGGGATTTCCTCACTCACAAAAGGAAAATTGAATCATTGCAATTAGTTAACTTAGGCGAAGAATGTTCCGCTTTAGTACTCAACAAACTTCCACAAAAGAAAATCGATCCCGGGAGCTTTACAATTCCTTGCTCGATTGGGAAGTCCCCCGTTCGTAATGCATTAGCCGATCTTGGGGCTAGCATTAACCTCATGCCCACGTCAATGTTCAAACGACTCGGCCTAGGAACAACAAGACCTACAAAGATGAGCATACAACTCGCCGACAGGTCCGTCAAATTTCCACAAGGTGTCGCTGAAAATCTACTGGTCAAGGTTGACAACTTCGTTTTTCCAACCAACTTTGTCATCCTAGACATGGAAGAAGACACCGATGTCCCTCTCATCCTCGGGAGGCCATTTCTAGCCACCGCCCAAGCAGTGGTGGATATGAATGACGGAACGTTAACATTGAAGTTTGGGGACGAGGAAGTGAAGTTTGAATGTGGAAAGAAAATAGAGGAAGAAGACCCGGTCAACTACATGAAGGTCATAGACTCAAGCTTGGATGACGCTCTCCGACGGTGTAACATGGGATGCAATACATCCCACTTGGGTAACATGTGACCAGGCTTTGGGTCTAGCCAAGGACCCTTATAAACGTGGCGTACCACGGAGGCATTCCGCGGAACTATCCTTAGTTTAGTTTAGATTAATTTTCTTGTTTTCTAGTTAGTTTTAATTTTCAGGAATAAAACACACTTGAGATGGCAAAGGATGCAAGGGAAACTTGAACCAGCACTCCATACAGGAAAACAGAACCGTCCGACAAATTTCTTCGTTTACAGTAAGTTCGGCACGGGCCGTGTCCACCCAACACGTCCCCGTGCTGCACAGTCTGCAGAAAAAGACCCAGATCAGGTAACTGGACACGGGCCGTGTTCACCCAACACGCCCCCGTGTCCAGGCTTCTGTTTCTCTTGTTTTAATTTTGTTACTGGCACTTGAACACGGGGCCGTGCCCGGATAACACGGGGCCGTGTTCAGCGCCCAGTAACACAAAATTTTTTGCTTTTTCACACCTTTTACACATTCAATCAACCTAAAAACTTATTTTTGGGACACATTGAGGACAATGTGTAATTTAAGTGTGGGGGGATGCTAAAACCTTGAATCTTGCAAGTCCTAAATACAAGCCTTACACAAAACTCTATTGGAATCGCTAATCACCCCAAAAAAAAATTTCAAAAATTTTCAATTTTTTTCTTGTCTAGGTTTAACTCGGGAATTTCAAGTTCTAAAAAGGTTATATTTTTATGAATTTACAACCGATAGCGTCGTGATAAAAAGAACCAACATAAGAAAATTATGAAAAGGCATGACAAGCTTAGTTAAAATTTGATTATATATACTTGATCACATAAAAACCCATTCCCACAAAAGTGAGTTTTGAGCCTTTATTGAGCATACAATTACATATCATTAGAACTAAATGCTCATTTTCGTTTCTTGTGTGAATAGCCGCTTGGTTCTTACGACTCTAGAACTTGCCATGACGATACATTCCCGGTCCTTACCAACTTAAACCCGAGTAAGTAAATGATGGAGGCATTAGGACTAACCCTTTTTATTTCTACACCATTATTTTTCTTTTTTTTTTTACCACCTACCCAAAATCCCCCTAGTTAACCCCTTTGAGCCTAAACATTTTCATTTCATAACCCAAACCAAACACCCTTTTACCCACCAAAACCTTTTTATTTTTAACCCTTTGTTTTAGTAACAAGTTCAGTTTTTCATATGACTTTCAAAAAAAAAAAAAAAAATTGTTGATGATGAAGCAAAAGAAAATAAACAAACAAGTTCATCAAAAATAACTTTGTTTGAATTATAGCTTCATCAAAATAAAAGTTACAAAAATAGAAAGTCTTACAAAAAACCGACACTTGTTACGCTTTTTAGCCCTTTTTCTACTAACCATTAACCACCAACCCAACCACCTACCTTTAACCCAAGCCTAACCCTTCACCCACAAAGTCCTCTTGATATTTACAAAGGTATATAAGTTAAAAAAAGAGGAGGATTGATTGCTTGGCAAGCCTATGGTAGGAATAAGTTTCATGCCGCTCTCGAGTGATCCACAAAAATACATTTTCGGCCGAGTGTTAAGTGATCCCCGTGAGGTATGTGAACTTGTATATAAATAGAATTTTAAAGAGGCATGTTATGCCCTAATAAGTAATTTATCTTATGAAAAGTTTTAAATAAATCATGACGAATAGGATTGTAAATAAATAAAAATAAAATTAAATAAAGAATCTTGGAAATCCTGACACTCTACGACAAGCCCAAAAACCTTCTTCTCTACCCATTCCATTTGGGAGTGTAATAGCCACATATTAAAGAGTTTTGCTTGAGGACAAGCAAAGATTCAAGTGCGGGGGTATTTGATGTGTTAAAAATGTAACATATAAATTTCATCAAATGAGGCATAAAACTAACCCCTTTTTAGTACTAATGTTGGAAAAAGTGTGCTTTTGTCTTCCTTTTATATTTTCAGGATTAAATAAGCTCAAATTAACAAAAGAAGTAAAAAGACATCAAAATCTAACATAAATACAAGAAAAGGAACAAGATGTGACATGCCCGACCCCACGACAGCATCTTCCCAAGCAAAACAAGACATCAGAAGACTGAACACGCCCCGTGCTCAGCCAGCACGGGGGCGTGCCCAAGTGTCAGCAGAAAAGACAAAGTGGGTGCTCAGCGGACACGGGGCCGTGGTCAACTATAAGATTCGCACAATCCAGCAAATCTGCATAGTACAAAGATTCTTCTGCACCACGGGGTCGTGCTCAGCGGACACGGGGGCGTGGTCAACTAAAAAGACAAAACTGCATTAAATGAAGAAAGAGAAGGATGTGGACACGGGGCCGTTCCCGAGCTTCTGTTCAGCCTATAAATAGAAGTGCTTGGCTCAAGCTCAAACCATCCCTTGGCACACCACATCTCTCACACTTCACCCACCACCCACCACCACCATAACACCATCATCCACCACCATCATCCATTGTCCATCGTAGAGTGTGTGAGTCGTCTCGGGATCCAAGATTGATCGTAAGAGTTCTTGAAAATCAAGGCCATGTTTGCCTAAGTCTCTTACATCACTTGGTGAAGACAAAGTGTCTAGTGTAATACTTTTTATTTCTAATCTTTTGCACTTTTTATTTGGTTTTGTATTAATGACTTTAATAACTAGTTGCTTATGTTGAAGGTGATCTTTCCTTATCGTTTGTCCGTGGTGTCTTGGCATTATTTTACTGTCTATATAAAATAAAAGATTTTCACCATTCATATCTCCACGGTCTATATGGAGGTATGTTGGCTACCTGGTCGGGGGTTAAGGGAACGGTTTGGTAAAGGTCTTGCCATTGTTCAGCGTTTAGAGGTCCTGCAATGGACCTGGGTCAAATTTAGTAGGACCTCCTTCAATACTTAACGGTATTGGATGGCGGGGGTCCAAACTCTTTGATCCCCTCATAAGTTAACTACTATTAATACTATAACCCGGCTATTTAGGACTGTATCCCTGCTGACTCAGACTACTTAGTCGAGGGTAACGTCACCTCCAAAAGAGGGGCCTACCATAATTTGCATTAATAACTTAATTAATTATCTTCCAATAATCCACCATTTTAGGATTGTATCCTTACTGACTCAAACTATTGGGGTGAGGGTAACGTCACCTTCAAAAGAGGGGCCTACTACAATAACTAAGATAATCTCTTAATGTAGTGCAAAAGTGCGGAAATAATCAAAGGTTACACTAGATACGAGTCGGAACCAAGTGATTCATCTTGTCTATCTGTTTTTCTTTTTATTTTTATTTTCAGCATTTTAGTTAGTTTTTATTTTTCTTAGTTTAAAACATTTTTCTAAACTTTTTGATTTGATTAGACGTTGAGGATAAACCGGTACTAAAAGCTCTTGTGTCCTTGGACGACCTCGGTATCTTACCAACACTATACTACGCTCACAATGGGTGCACTTGCCCATATGTGTGTTTAGTGTTAGTAAAATATCGTGTTTTATAAATTTAAAACTTGGCTAAAAATAAGTGTTAATGGGGCTTAAAATATACACCTAATATATATAACACTTCACACGCATCAGGATATAGTTGTAATCCGACCCCTTAAGGTCCTAAGGGCGGAGGGTATAGTAAGCGGGGACATATGCGGTGAGTGGGGGTCACCGATCGGTGACCACCCCCACTTGATTGAGGTATGCGGTGAGTGTGTATTCGGTGAGGGAATTCGGTGTGTAGTCTCCGATTGTGTTGAGAGGAGAGGAGAGACCAATCAAGTTTTTTTTTAATTGTGGGGGTGTTTGACCATACCTAGTGATTGAGTGTAAAATGGGGAGTTGACATGCCATAATATTATTGGGTAGGATTTCACTCAAACACCCTAGGGTGATTGACTATACCCTCCACCCTAAGGGAGCAATGTAAGTTCACCATAAACATGCTCCACATTTACTGAAGTGTGCCTCAAGCATAAAATGTGAGACGATGCGTAGTGGTTCAAGCCCCTTCGAGCCGTTTTTTATCATGTGGCAGCCACATTAGCATGGTTAGTTTTAAACAAAAAAGTGTGTAATGATTCAAGCCCCTCCAGTCACGTAAAATGATTCAAGTCCTATTATTATGCGTGTTAATACTAAATTGTTAATTACTAAATCTTTTACGTGACTCATAACCAAACAAAACGATACGGTGGAAAAACTAACAGGAAGCGCAAACAACGTCGTAAATGTCGATCCCGCTGCAACGCGCGGGTTCCCCACTAGTATATATATATATATATATATATATATATATAGTGGAGGGTTCAAATGAGAAGAATTTTTTTGTAAGAAGAAAAAAGAAGAAGTTTCAACCAATAAGAATGCTTCATTTTAGTTCATTTAATATTTGTAGTTAATTTTAATATAAGGGTATATTGGTAAACTTACATACATCATTAATTTGTAGGGGAAGGTTCATTTGAGAACAAATTTAATGTGAGAAGAAAAGGAAGAAATGGCATATTAGTAAAATGTTATTTCATTTATAACTCATATCATTGATTTTTCTCTATTTAATTAATTAGTCAAATAATCATTAATTATCCTACATATAATCTACAAAACCTACACATATCAAAATTTTCCTACATATACCCTACACATTATAGAATTTTATCCTACACAGTCGAAATTTATCCTACACACCTCGAAATATATCCTACACAACTGGTAATTTATCCTACACAACTAGTAATTTATTCTACACTTTAAATTAAGTTGTTTTTTTTAATTTGGAAAAAATATATATTTTGAAATAGAGTTACAAATTTAATTTATCTAGTTATTAATGTGGAAGAATACAAATTAAGTGGAGGGTTCAAATGAGAAGAATTTTTTTGTAAGAAGATAAAAGAAGAAGTTTCAACCAATAAAAATGCTTAATTTCACTTCATTTAATATTTGCATTTAATTTTAATATAAGGGTATATTGGTAAACTTACAAAAATCATTAATTTGTATTCTTCCACTTTAATAACTAACTAAACAAAATTTGTAACTCCTTTTCAAAATATATACTTTTTCCAAATTAAAAAAACAACTTAATTTCAAGTGTAGAATAAATTACTAGTTGTGTAGCATAAATTACGAGTTGTGTAGGATATATTTCGAGGTGTGTAGGATAAATTTCGACTGTGTAGGACAAAATTCTATAATGTGTAGGTAAATGTAGGAAAAATTTGATATGTGTAGATTTTGTAGATTATATGTAGGATAATTAATGATTTGTTTGACTAATTAATTAATGAGTTAAAAATTAATGACATGAGTTATAAATGAAATAGTATTTTACTAATATGCCATTTCTTCTTTTTCTTCTCACATTAAATTTCTTCTCAAATGAACATTCCCCTATATATATATATATATATATATATATATATATATATATATGTTTTATATAAACACTTATAAAACTATGTTGTATTCGATTTAATTTAGTTAATTGTTTTAAATAAATTCCTAAATTATAAATAATTAATTTAATTTTTGTTTTTACTTTTAAATCTAATTAAATAATTATTTAATTATTCACAGGAATTTGGGTCATATTTTATAAACCGGATACGACTTAGATTTTATAAGTGTTTATATATGAGATCATAATAAATAATTAAAGTTTTTGTTTTTTTATTTTTAATATTAACTAATTTATAGGAATTTGAGTCATATTTTATAAATATTTTTTATAAACCGAATATGACTTAGTTTTTATAAACGTTTACATAACACCATACATATCAATAACCACAAATATACCAAAACAGATAATAGATAGATAGATATATAAAAGTGTTTAACTGTTCAACCATCATCAACCAACCAACCCAACCCTACCAACCAGTTTAAAGCATTCAAAATATAAGTACATACCAAAATGAGGATAAAAACAGCATAAATAAAAAATCAAGCAAAACATACTCCATTAAGCTCCAGCTGTTTCTTCAATCCCCACACTAATCTTCGTCGTCTTCACTCTCTTCCTCTTTATGCCCATACACCGCTCAAAGGTTTCAAGAACAATAAGCTTAAGCAGCATGGGCCAAGTGGCTTTACAAACACTTTTCCAGCAATAGAAGCAGCATTGTATCTTGTACTTCACTGGATCGTACATATAAAGGAACTATACAACGATTGTGCTACTTACAAGGTGAAAGCGTGAGAGCCTAAGCTCCGATACCAAGCGATGGACACCTGGGTGTTAATGAATAGAATGTACGACAATGGCTAGACCATAGAAAACTGTGCCAATAACTCGATAAGACAACTACCGCCAACAAAACAAGCTGATCAACAACGACTAATAATCATTGACTCGACAACAAAACTATGAAAAGCAAATTCTTAACAATCAAAATCCATTAATGAATCACAGTAAACTGTAACTGTAAATATAAGATCTAGTTATTCATTAGCACCATAAATATGTTCATAGTCCCTTACAAATATAATTAGTACCACAAAAAAGTCATCGTCACTTAGAAATATCATTAGTACCATGGTGAAACACTGTTGTTACTTCCCACATTCATCAAACAGACATCATCCCCAAAAGCGTCTTCTAAACAACGGTAATCAATACCAAAGTAGGAACATATTTTACAATCGAGTGATATCTTCGCCACACTCATTCATGCCACTACACTTTGTATGCTCTTCCTAAACAATCAGCGCAGAATAATAACATTCGTTAGCTGTGACAAGTCCAAAGTTACAAAGAACAGAATAGTGCCTCAAGGCGTTTTCCCTTCGCCTCACGAGGCGCACACCTTGAAGCGTAAGCTCCAGACAGAATTAAAAAATAAATATAAGAATTACATATCTTGTAAAATATAAAATACTAACTAATTTCATCATTATATTCATCAAAAAGACACGGAATGTTTGAAATTTGATAGAAAAAGTCTAAAACATCAACAAACACATGAGAACCCTTTGAGGCAAAACAACCCCATGAGGCGCCGCCTCATCCGTTTTGTTAAACTATGGATCAGTAAGCAAAGTCCAATGATCTCTAAATGCCAAGTATTGATTCAAATATCATAAGAGATTAAGACTAAGCTTCGTGTCGAACGAAAATACATACAACACAAACAAGCTAGCTAGCTATTTATAAGCCTATTATTTTAAGAGTCAACTAATGGAATTTCCTAAATTCCTTGTTTCAAATTTAAACCAATGGCCTCTAAAAATTGAGCCTATGCTTCATGTTACAACACATGCTAGTTGTATCCCTATAATTACTCACCAAATGTTATCAAAAACCCTAACTCTATTATATATATGAACCAGATAAATTAATAGATTTATGTGAGCATACATGTTCCTCCAGTGGCATCTCTTTTGTCATCGAGGGTGAAGTACTTAAAAGTGGTTTTTCCTGACAGTCATCCTCTGAATCCTTACAATCAACACCAAAGCAGGCACACATTTTGTGATAGAATGATATGGCATATTCATCCCAGTTCATAGTTATAGGCGTCCTTTGTGAGCGAGCAATATACATAATTTCAAAAACCATCGTACTTGAAAGATGAAAAACCTCATCATTCGAACTAAGCATCTTCATGTCCTTTAACTTGAGCTAAACAATTAGAGCAAATACAATATTAAGAGTTGTTTTGAGGAAGATATGTTATATCAAGTCTCAGCTGTATGATAATTGAAGTTCTTATATTAGATAATTGAAAAATAAAATAAGTTACAGTTTGAGTAGGTCCTTAATTTAAAAGGGACAAATAATGAAATAGCAAGTATACTTACATCCTCTGCCTTGTTAGTTGTTGAAGAAGATGCCTTACTGATCGATCAAAAATAGCAAATCACAATCAATTCAATCGAGAAAGACGCATATATACATATGAATTGAAAGAAGAAAGTACCTCCTCTCCTCCTCCTCCTCCTCCTCCTCCATGCTGATCGATTTCATCAAACACACATCATCCTCAGAAGCACCTTCTAAACGACGGTAGTCAATACCAAAGCAGGAACATATTTTACAATAGAATGATATCATCGCCAAACTAAGTTTCCAAAAGGTAGGCGTCTTCCGTGAGTGAATAATACTCATAACCTTGATCATCTCTTGTCGTGAAAGATTGGTATACTTATCAAACTCATACTCCGCAACCTTCAGGTCTTTGAGAGAGAAAGGGATGTAATCAGCCATATTGTATTTAGGCCCACGCTTGAAGCGATATCTGGTAACAACAGTGCTGGCGGCGTCCCGGCTGCTGCAAAAAGAAAAAAATATATATATGTGTGAATAAAAAAAAAAAAAAAAAAAACTTAATGATAAGGGAAGATTTTCTTAGAAAGAAAAAGGAAAGGCATATATACATACTATTTCCAGCCTTGATATGGCAGATGAGAGTGGAAGTAGTTACATAAAAAATGAATTTTGCTCTCAACCGTTGCCAAATCTATCGGATTACTGTGCCTTTTCATGACTGCTTCCTTAACCAGCAGATACAAATGATAAGGTATACGATTAGGTGCAGTCCCAGGAACATAATCACCAAATTTAAATGGCCCTGAAAGCATCCGCCTGCTGAGGAAACGACGCACGTACTGAACAATCAAATCAAAGTAAATAATAAATTAGAATAATAATAATAATAACATCGCTTAGCTATCTATCCGGCACCAAAAGAAAGGTTTATGACTGAAACATAAACCCTTGGCCCTTGTTTCATATCAATCAATCAATGACTTTAAACCAAATCAATTATTATTAGTTTGACATCCATTAGCTTTGATCAGTCTCTAAGCTTCATGACAAACTAAGCATTGTTTTGAGGTTATATCAAGTCTCAGATGCATGCATGAAAATTGAAGCTGTTGAATCAGATAAAAGTATAATAATGAAATAGAAAGTATATATACTTGCCTTCTCCTCCTTCTTCTTCTTCTTCTGGCATGATAATTGACTGTCCTCGCTCTTCTTCTTCATCTTCATGGTGATGAACCCCTAGGCGATCGTAAGAAACCTAACCACCGTGCTCTTCTTGTTCTTTTTGATTCGATACCTGGGCCGCAGCCAGCCCACTGTTTCTTTTCTTTGTTCGGTCCAACAATCTTTGCAAACAAACACCTTAATTATTTTTCCGTTAACCAGTTATAACCGGTTATTACTTCAATCCATGAACCATATATACTTTGAAACCCTTGACTTACATATATGCATGGGTTAGATAGGGATCCCTTCTGTGAATAATATATAAAAAAAGGGTTAGGATATAATAGGAAGTTTTTTTGGTTAGGAAGGCTAGAAAGTAATCTTGACCATCAATAGATTTAATCAAGAGCTAAGATTAAACGAGTGAAATTGAAGAGAAAAAAAAGAGGCGCGTGGGTTTGTGTAAGGGCATTCTAGTCAATCCAGCACAATAGTTTCTCTCTCCTCCAATTCCCCCCCCCCCCCCATTTTTTAAACGTTAATAACTTTTTCATACGACATTATTTTTTTATAAAAATTGCACCAAAAAAACGAGCGTTTTTTATCTTTAAAACAAGTATATTATTGCGATATTTTCGAAAAAAAAATTGAAAACCCAGTTGCGTAAAACGCAATGGAAAAAAACTCAGTTGCGTAAAATGCAATGGAGTAAAAAATGACTTTTTCTAAAACGCAATGCACCAAAAACACAAATAAATATCTTATTTCTAAAACGCAATGGCCAGAAAACACAAATAATTGTCTTATTTCTAAAACGCAATAGCCTAAAAATACAAAAGAAAGTGTACTTTCTAAAACACAATGGACTGAATGTGTTTTACCTAAAACGCGATGCACCAAAAACACAAAGAAATGTCTTATTTCTATAACGCAATAGCCAGAAAACACTTAAAAATGTTTTTTTTTTCTAAAACGCAATGGCCTAAAAATACAAAAGAAAGTGTCTTTTATAAAACGTAATGGACTGAAAACACATAAAAATGTGTTTTATCTAAAACGCAATGCACTAAAAACACAAAGAAATGTCTTATTTCTAAAACGCAATGGCCAGAAAACACTTATTAAATGTCTTTTTTTTTCTAAAACGCAATGGCCAGAAAACACATAAAAATGTCTTATTTCTAAAATGCAATGACCTAAAAATACAAAAGAAACTGTTCTCTCTAAAACGCAATGAACTGAAAACACATAAAAATGTGTTTTACCGAAAATGCAATGACTAAAAACACTTCAAAAATGTCTTATTTCTAAAACGCAATGACCAGAAAACACTTAAAAATGTCTTATTTCTAAAACGCAATGGCCTAAAAACACAAAAGAAAGTGTTCTCTCTGAACCAGAAACTCTCTACGAAAATGCGGCAATTTCCAGAAAATTAAATTTTCTGATGCAGCTCGACCCCAGCTAGGGGCTCTGCTCCTTGGACCCCGCCAGGGGCTGCCGTCCCTTGGACCCTGCTCCCAGGGGCGCTGCCCCCGGACCCCCGCCGAGATCGTAAAACGCAATTACTCAATTCAAAAATCCAGATCGTAAAAATGCAATTTAAAATTTTTCTTACATAGATCGAAGCCGATTTCTTCATCGATTGACGAAATTTGAATGTTAGAAACACTTATCAGCGATCAAGTCGAACGAATCGAGTGATTCGCTTCAAAATCACAGGGAAATCAGATATTGTATGAAATTAAACTGGGTTTCTTCAAAAAAGTTGAATAACACGTTGATTGGGTGTTTGAATCATTGATTGGTGACAAAAATCGCACTATAATGTAGTGATTATTGAGATAGAAAATGAAGAAAAGGTTGAAGATGGTGGGTTTTGAAAATGGTGGGTTTTGAAGTTACAGAGAGAAAAAGAAGGGAGAAGATTGGGTTAAATTGTAACAACTCTCATTAAAAGTCCTATTTATTTTATTATTTTATCCAATAGGAAACCCTAATTAAGACACCCAAGTGATTCTGTACAAACCCTAAAATTTTCAGAACAATTGGAATCAAGATCAGCGGGCTGGCAATTGGGTACCTGTTAAGACACGATTAGACCTGTTTGACTGAAAAATACACCCTTTGACTTTTTTAATTTTTAAAATAATTAAAATTACAATGTTAGGATCTATCATTTACTCATCTTTGTACATAAAACATAAAACGGTTTTATAAACATGAGGTAGAAAGTAGTTAAACGAGTCGTAATCATGTTTGAAACTTATGTTGTGCGCGCCGTCAGAAACCTGTTAAACCTGTTAAGACACGATTTGCCAGCCCGATCAGGGCCCCTAAAACTCAGGGGGGGGGGGGGTAAACCCTAATCAGTAATATCCACACAGTTCGTTGTCAAAAATTCAAAATAACGCGAAACCAACTCAGCTTAGCTATGCAGACACGAAGCAACCCTATAGTAGACTAGGGTCTCTCGCGCCACGCGACGCGAATGAGAGAACCTCTTGCGTGGCGCGAGGGGACGGTTTTTCATGTATAAATAGAACAGTCTGTTTCATGCAATTGTGTGTTCGTTCGACGTTCAAATTCGAATTTTACGTTGAGTTATAACAGAAACAGTCCAAAACACACACACGATTCACAAAGTACTGCCGCAAAACAGGGTAATAACTCGATCGCTGATACGATTCAATGTCCGATCGATTAAACTATCCAATGGATGTTTAAGTGCTGCCCACATTAGGGTTTATGCTTTGTCATTCGTTGTTAATTCAATGGATGTTTAAGTATCGCACTTTGTCATTCGTTGTGAAGGTTTTAATCTCGTGAGTTATCGTAAATGCTGTATTAAGTTACTAACCGAGTTGTGTGCATGTTATTAAATTAGGTTAACAAGGCTAATCAGTAGACTAGGCTCTACTCAAATTAAATCTACAAAGTGAGTCATTCTCTTTTTATCAAATTTATTTACAAAAGCATGTTTATTTCAAAGGTTATAATTACAGTGATTAAGTTTATGTAATCACCAAGTTACAGCCGGTATGTGGGGTTTTGTATACATTACTTGATAATCTTCACCATTGGGGCAGCCAAAAGGTGATATGACCATAGTCACAGACACCATTGGACTATGGGAGGGCCAATGGGTCGAGTGACAAAATACCGTGGGTAGTTGGTTTGATATCTGGAAACATTGTAATCTCTCTTAATACTGTGAGTTATAAAAAACGAGTCATTTTAGTAAAAAGAATGATTCACTCAGTATTTCCCGTTGACAAAATTTTTTTAAAACATGTTTCAGGTAATCTGTTGTGATCCAGGAAAAGTGCCGAGAAGCACTACAAGCTTAAGGAAGTGGCTCAACAAAAAAAAATAAGGAAACATGTTTTGTAAAATAAAAGATTTCTCCATGAAATCTCAAGATTGTAAATTACCGGGTTTTTTCCCGAGTTGTGAAATAAAATAATCGAGAAATTTCAGTTTTTAAAAGATCCTGAAGAAAACTTCCGCTGTTAAATAAATACCACGGGATTTCTGTCTCGCGGCTCCTGAAACGGGTCAAACCGGGTCGTGGGCCGTGACAGAAAAAGGTGGTATCAGAGCCACTGATTTAAGCCAATTATTTGATCATGTGTTTTATTAATTGAATATTTGTGTACAGTATGGGTAAGCAAAAGTTGTCAAACATCTATCTTAAATTAGATAGGTCATCCAACGAGAAGGGAAGCTCATCCCAAACCAAATCCTCAAAGCACTCTGTAATTCCTGAAGAAGGAATATTTGTGCGAAAGACACAATATGAGGAACCACTTTCTCCTAGTAAAAGAAGTCTGATTATTAAGAAAAGTAAAGAGAAAATAAAGAAATCTAGAGAAAAGAAAGTTAAACAGGAAACCCAGGAATTAACCAGTAAATCACCATGGGAAGACAAGTTAGATGAAAAACGGGCAAATCTTTATATGCTAGCCACCGTAGCAGTAAATGAAAATCTATAAATAATTTGTTTCAGTTTTCGCACCCTTATTAGTTATAAGCCAGAAACGTTCTCCAGTAAATAAATAAATTTACTGTAAAACATAGTATGTTCTAAATTTTAGTTGTTTGGTAGTCACACAGTATGCAATAATATTTGAAGATTATCTTTTAAAATTGTTATAAAATTTTAACTTATTATTTTTACATATATGTTAAACAGCATGAATGAGTTATCTGAAGCCCTACAGAATCTCAACCTCTACCCTGTAAACATAGAAGTTTCTAAAGAATTTACTGGATACTTTCCTGATGTGGAACAACCTATAGAATTCAATGCTCCACCTCCAGAAAAACCCAAGCCCAAGAAAAAGAGAAGATTCGTGGGATGGAGGCGTGTGCGTAGGAGAAAACCCGTCACTAGAAAGATTCCCAAAATAGAAAATCCTTTAGATAAGGGGAAAGGGATTGAAGTTGGGGAAGAGTCTAGGCAGATGGGAATACAGTTTGAGGAATATTCTAAGCAGATAGAAATGGAATTGGGAGGAGATTCTAGGCCACCGGGAATGGAATTGGGAGAAGGTTCTAGGCAAACCCAAAGGGAAGTTGGGGAAAGTTCTAGACAGGTTGAAGAGTTACCTTTTCAAGAGGAATTAGATCGGGCATTGGCAAGCTGTGATGTCACCAGGCCAATTAATAATAATTTATACCCTACTCTTGAAACACAACTACCAATAAATTTGGACCCCGCAATCCCAGAACCTATAATCCACACCCAACCTCTAGGGATAGATGAATGGTGGACTAATGATTGGCAGTTCCAAAAACTGATCAACAGTCCTTATTCCTTTCTTCCTCAATTCGATCCAGAACCTCTGCAAAAACCACCGATGAGTAATGAGAATATGGCTGAACTCCGCCATTTTGGCGAAGAGTTAATGGATGCTGGGAATAGGATCCGAGAGATAGGGGGACAAATTGCCTGGAAGTATGATGAAAGGGAGCTTCGTTTTTAGAAAGACAAATGATAAGAGATAGTGGGTTGATAAAGCTGTGTTTGTATAATAAACAATAATAGTAATAAAAAAATCAGTATGTGTAAAATAAACAATAAAACGGTTGTAAGATAAAATGTATATGGAAGCATAATATAATCTATCAAATAAAAAAAATTACAATTTTGGTTGTATATTTGTTTACATAATAATGTGCGATTAATTGTTATATTGGATTGTTTCTTATTTTATACTAATTATTTATAAATTAATTATCAGATGGAAAACGCTAATAATGCACCAGTTAATGAGATTAATCAATCTGAGCAACAACCGGGGAATCAATATATGACTAGGCAGGATATAGAAAATATCGTTGCTCAAGGGATTGCTAATGTTGTTTCAGCAATCGTTGCTGCTGTTAAAAATCCAATCAAACCGCAACAAATCGTTCCTAGCAAACGTATTTCTGAAGATAACTTCAGTAATAGCGTAAACGAAGGCAATGATCATATTAATCATGATGATGAACCACGACAAACTCCGCTCCCTAAGAAAATGAAAGCTGCAACACCTGGTTGCACTTATAAAGAATTTCTTGCTTGTAAACCCACTGAGTTTGCAGGCAATGAAGGAGCAACTGCGGCACTGCGTTGGTTAGAGAAAACCGACGCAGTAATTGCCATAAGTAAATGTGACAAGGATGACAAGGTCATGTACGCGTCAAATCTTTTCAAAGAAGGGGCGCTAGAATGGTGGAACACGGTGTTACAAGCTAAAGGAAGAAATAAGGCTTATGCAAGGAACTGGGAAGAATTTAAAGGTCTTGTAGAAAGAAAATTTTAACCCGAATATGAAAAAGATCAAATGGCAAATAAGTTCTTAAACCATCGAATGATAGGTGTAGATTGTCGCGGTTATACTTCGACATTCTTTGAATATACTAGAGTGGTACCAACACTGGCTTCGCCAGAACCGGTACTCATTTCTCGTTATATTTGGGGATTAATTAGTGAAATCCGCAATATCGTTAAAGTTGCTAGACCTCGCACTATTGACGATGTTGTGGAATTAGCTAATACCCTAACCGACGAATTAGTACGCACGAGAGATGATAACAGGAAAAAGGAACTGGCTCAGAAAATTACCCAAGGAGTTCGTATGGGTAATAGTAGCAGCTTGAAAAGAAGAGGAACGGGACAATCCTCAAATCCGCCTTTCTGCAGGAATTGCAAAAGGAAACATTATGGAAGATGTAATGTAACCTGCAATTTTTGTAAAATGACAGGACATCGTGAAGAAAACCGCAGGAAGAAAACCATAGTCTGCTATAACTGTGGAGAAAATGGGCATTTCAAAACAGAATGTCCTAAATGGGTCAAACCAGCAGACAACAAAGCTAAACCAGCTGACGGAGCTACAAAGAAGAATGTCAGATCATTCCAGTTAACTACTCAAGAAGCAGAACTCATTCCAGATGTGATAGCTGGTACGTTCTTAGTTCACAACATTTACGCAAAAGTATTATTTGACTCTGGTGCAAATCAAAGTTTTATAAATACTTCATTCTGCCAAGCTCTTAATTTACCCTTAACCAAACTTAGGCAGATTTTTACAGTCGAAACGGCAGATGGAAATTCTGTTAGCATAGATAAAGTTTTGCAAAAAGAAAATATAGAACTCTCAGGTCATAAATTCTTTGCAAACCTGTTACCTATGAAACTAGCTGAATTCGATGTTGTGCTAGGAATGGATTGGTTAGTAGCCAACCATGCTCGAATTCTTTGTGATCAAAATTCCATAGAAATTCAAGCACCCACCGGAGAAGTAATTATGATTACAGGAGATAAACCACGTAAGCCTATGAAGTTCATATCAGTAATGGAAATTGCTAGTTATGAACGAAAGCAAGGAATAGTGTATATGATTTCGGTAATCATTAGCACTAAGGGTAAAGAACTTAAGGAGATTCCTGTAGTCTCAGAATACCCAGATGTATTTCCAGAAGAATTACCAGGATTACCACCAGATAGGGAGGTAGAATTTATGATTCATCTAATTCCAGGAACTATACCGATAGCCAAGGCTCCTTATCGGTTAGCCCCCACAGAAATGTTAGAATTGAAAAAGCAATTAGATGAATTATTAAGTAAAGGTTTCATACAACCTAGTTAATCCCCGTGGGGAGCACCGGTGTTATTTGTTAAGAAAAAGGATGGTTCGATGAGAATGTGTATTGATTACAGAGAATTGAATAAGGTTACAATTAAGAATCGATACCCATTACCTAGGATTGATGATCTTTTCGATCAACTTCAATGAGCCAGATATTTTTCTAAGATTGATTTACGCTCCGGATATCATCAATTAAAGGTACAAGAAGAAGACATACCTAAGACTGCTTTCAGAACTAGGTATGGTCATTATGAGTTTACAGTCATGCCCTTCGGATTAACGAATGCACCTGCTGCATTCATGGACATGATGAATAGAATCTGTAAACCGTATTTGGATAAATTTGTGATTGTTTTTATAAACGATATACTTATTTATTCCAAAAGTCAGGATGAACATTGCCAGCACTTGCATTCACTCTTAACTTTGTTAAGAAAAGAAAAGTTGTACGCCAAATTCTCGAAGTGTGAATTTTGGTTGCAAGAAGTGCAATTTTTAGGTCATATGGTGAATCACGAAGGTATTCATGTAGATCCTGCTAAGATAGAAGCAATTACCAAATGGAAGGTTCCGCAATCCGCAATGGAAATTAGAAGTTTTATAGGTTTAGCTGGATATTATAGACGGTTTATTAAGGATTTTTCCAAGATAGTTGTACCGTTAACTAAGCTAACCTGTAAAGCAGTTAAGTTTGAATGGGGACCTAAACAAGAAGAAGCCTTTAGAATCTTGAAACAGAAATTAACCAATGCTCCAATTTTAGCCTTACCAGAAGGAACTGAAGATTTTGAAGTATATTGTGATGCTTCAAAACTAGGATTTGGCTGTGTGCTAATGCAACGCAAGAAGGTAATTGCGTATGCTTCAAGACAATTGAAAAAGCACGAAGAAAACTATACGACTCATGATTTAGAATTAGGAGCCGTAATCTTTGCCCTGAAAATCTGGAGACATTATCTGTACGAAAGTAAGTTTACTATCTATACAGATCATAAGAGTTTAAGATATATATTTGGGCAAAAAGAGTTAAACATTAGGCAAAGAAGATGGATGGAAATCTTAAGTGACTACGACTGTGATATTCAGTATCATGAAGGAAAGGCAAATGTAGTTGCAGATGCCTTAAGTCGTAAATATCATGAAAAGCAACGACGAGTTCGTGCTCTTAGGTTAAATCTACAGTTAGATTTAATGGAACAATTAAAACATTTCAAAGAAAAAGCAATCAAGGGTGATGCTAAAGGAATGAAGGGACAAATAAAAGAATTAGAGCAAGGAGCTGATGGAATTTGGAGATTCTACAAAAGCAGAATTTGGGTACCTAAGCAGGGTGAATTAAGAAATAAGATTTTAGAAGAAGCTCATAAATCTAGGTATACCATACACCCTGGAAGCAATAAAATGTACCAAGATTTAAGAAAGAATTTCTGGTGGATAGGCATGAAGAAGGATATAGCTAGATATGTTTCTAAGTGTCTTACTTGTTCACAAGTAAAGGCTGAACACCAGAAACCTTCAGGTCTATTACAACAATTAGAAATGCTTGTATGGAAATGGGAACTCATAACAATAGATTTTGTTACTAAGTTACCCAAAACCAGAAAAGGTAATGATGCGATTTGGGTAATTGTGGATCGATTAACCAAATCTGCTCACTTTCTACCAATGAAAGAAACCTTTAGCATGGAAAGACTGGCAAAGTTGTATGTAGATGAAGTCGTATCTCTACATGGAATTCCACTCTCCATTGTATCAGATAGGGATAGTCGTTTCACTTCGCATTTCTGGAAAAGTTTCCAAGAAGCAATGGGAACTCGACTGAACCTAAGCATGGCATATCATCCACAAACAGACGGGCAAAGTGAAAGGACGATCCAAACTCTAGAAGACATGCTTCGAGCATGTGTGATAGATTTTGGTGGAAATTGGGACGATCACTTACCTTTGATCGAATTATCCTAAAACAATAGTTATCATTCAAGTATTGAAACTGCTCCATTCGAAGCACTGTATGGAAGAAAGTGCAGAACTCCAGTTTGTTGGGTAGAAATAGGAGAAAGTCAATTGTCAGGTCCTGAGATAGTGCAAGAAACTACTGACAAGATTACACAAATCAAGGAAAGATTGAAGACGGCTCGAGATCGCCAGAAGAGTTATGCAGATAATAGATGCAAGCCGTTAGAATTCCAAGTTGGAGACAGAGTACTGTTGAAAGTTTCCCCTTGGAAAGGAGTTGTTAGATTCGGTAAGAAAGGAAAGTTAAGTCCCAGATACGTAGGACCATTTCCAGTGATCCAACGTATAGGACCATTGCTTATCGTTTACAACTACCAGAAGAGTTAGCTGGAGTACATGGTGTATTTCATGTATCCAATCTCAAGAAATGTCTATCAGACGAATCTTTGGTAGTACCTCTCCAAGATATAGAGGTAAACGAAAAGTTAAAATTTATTGAGAAACCTATTCAGATAGAAGACAGAAAAGTGAAGTTTCTCAAACACAAACAACTAGTGCTAGTTAAAGTCAAGTGGGATTCGAAACGAGGACCCGAAT
Organism: Helianthus tuberosus; assembly: GCA_030545235.1. Taxonomy (NCBI): domain Eukaryota; kingdom Viridiplantae; phylum Streptophyta; class Magnoliopsida; order Asterales; family Asteraceae; genus Helianthus; species Helianthus tuberosus. The sequence goes on along the minus strand of CM060428.1, from coordinate 18,068,701 downwards.
ACACTTGGGAACTGGAATCAGAAATGAAGCGAAAGTATCCTCAATTATTCCAGTAAATCTCGAGGATGAGATTTTTATTAAGGTGGGGAGAATGTAACAACTCTCATTAAAAGTCCTATTTATTTTATTATTTTATCCAATAGGAAACCCTAATTAAGACACCCAAGTGATTCTGTACAAACCCTAAAATTTTCAGAACAATTGGAATCAGGAACAGGGCCCCTAAAACTCAGGGGGGGTAAACCCTAATCAGTAATATCCACACAGTTCGTTGTCAAAAATTCAAAATAACGCGAAACCAACTCAGCTGAGCTATGCAGACACGAAGCAACCCTATAGTAGACTAGGGTCTCTCGCGCCACGCGAAGCGAATGAGAGAACCTCTCGCGTGGCGCGAGGGGACGGTTTTTCATGTATAAATAGAACAGTCTGTTTCATGCAATTGAGTGTTCGTTCGACGTTCAAATTCGAATTTTACGTTGAGTTATAACAGAAACAGCCCAAAACACACACACGATTCACAAAGTACTGCTGCAAAACAGGGTAATAACTCGATCGCTGATACGATTCAATGTCCGGTCGATTAAACTATCCAATGGATGTTTAAGTGCTGCCCACATTAGGGTTTATGCTTTGTCATTCGTTGTTAATTCAATGGATGTTTAAGTATCACACTTTGTCATTCGTTGTGAAGGTTTTAATCTCGTGAGTTATCGTAAATGATGTATTAAGTTACTAACCGAGTTGTGTGCATGTTATTAAATTAGGTTAACAAGGCTAATCAGTAGACTAGGCTCTGCTCAAATTAAATCTGCAAAGTGAGTCATTCTCTTTTTATCAAATTTATTTACAAAAGCATGTTCATTTCAAAGGTTATAATTACAGTGATTAAGTTTATGTAATCACCAAGTTACAGCCGGTATGTGGGGTTTTGTATACATTACTTGATAATCTTCACCATTGGGGCAGCCAAAAGGTGATATGACCATAGTCACAGACACCATTGGACTATGGGAGGGCCAATGGGTCGAGTGACAAAATACCGTGGGTAGTTGGTTTGATATCTGGAAACATTGTAATCTCTCTTAATACTGTGAGTTATAACAAACGAGTCGTTTTAGTAAAAAGAATGATTCACTCAGTATTTCCCGCTGACAAAATTTTTTTAAAACATGTTTCAGGTAATCTGTTGTGATCCAGGAAAAGTGCCGAGAAGCACTACAAGCTTAAGGAAGTGGCTCAATAAAAAAAATAAGGAAACATGTTTGGTAAAATAAAAGATTTCTCCATGAAATCTCAAGATTGTAAATTACCGGGTTTTATCCCGAGTTGTGAAATAAAATAATCAGGAAATTTCAGTTTTTAAAAGATCCTGAAGAAAACTTCCGCTGTTAAATAAATACCACAGGATTTCTGTCTCGCGGCTCCTGAAACGGGTCAAACCGGGTCGGGGGCCGTGACAAAAATTGACTAAAATACCCTTCCTCTTTATTTTAAATTTTGCCACATGTCATAATTCTATTGCTTCCAATCCTTCCTAGCCAAAATAAACTTTTCCGTAATATTTTTTAAGTTAAAAAGAAACTAACAAAATATCAAAGTTTTACACAAACATTTTATCAAACAGGTTGTACACATCACCAATAAACAAATACATTTGGGCATCTATTCGTATTCGTCTTGTTGTTTAGTCGTGAAATGACCATTCACTTCACAATAAGTCAATAACAACAACAACTCAGTGATGTAACTTTAACCTAACTTATAAATACAAACAGAAGCCCTAAATGTTCACATGATCATCACAAACTATGCAATAAGTCAATAACAACAACAACTCAGTGATGTAACTTTAACCTAACTTATAAATACAAACAGAAGCCCTAAATGTTCACATGATCATCACAAACTATGCAATAAGTCAATAACAACTAAGTGGCATCACTTTGACCTAATTCGAAGATAATTTCGATTCAACTGAAGGTTTGTTCAAATCGTTCATCGAAGCTAATTTCGATTCAGCTGACGGTTTCTGCAAGATCTATACGTTGTGAATGGGAAGAGATGAGAGGATGTACCTTGCGTTTCCATTTGAGAGCTTCAGAACTGGAGGTATCAGATGGATGGAGGATGAGAAGTTTCGAAGAAGAGCCATTGCTAGAGCGAGCTTCAACGGTTCATCTGAACCGGCGGTGGTGGTGGTTTGCATACTACCGAATCTGAAGAAGAGTCATTGCATAGAAATCGTAAAAAGGTGACTAACAAATATCACAACAATACAAGGAATATTTTGCATACTACTGTATCTGAATTGCACATTTGCATTACGGAACAGAAAGATACTTACCGTTTGCTTGTAATGTAGTGCACATTTTCCGCACTAAATAAGCCGTGATGCGCGTGTATAACTAGATTTTGTTTGATTTAGTTCCTTCTTCGAACCAAACTCAGATCTTAATCATCAAACTAAAAGTAATTCAGATCTGATCATCGATTCAAAATATTCTTTCAGCCGATTTAAACATACATGAAACAGATCTGATATCGATGTTCTGATTTTGTTCTTAAAAAAAACTAAAACTAAAAAAATGGTAATTGCAGGGTACCATTAGCCCCGGGAGGGTTCTCCCTCCCCAGACAGCACTACCGCATAGCCGCCTGGCGGTGAGTCCCCCAACCGAGTGAACCACAGGCAAGGGCGCCGAAGCAGCCGGGTTCGAACCTGTGTCTCCCACGGTATCACGGGGTGCGGTGGCCACTGGGCTGGAGCCCAATGGTTAAAAAAAACTAAAACTAATCGAAACAATCAACTGAATTCACAATCGCTGAAACAATCACCGAAACTGATTTCACTAAAATCAACACAAACTAATCGAAACAAAATATTTTTAATCAAATGAAGTAAATTAGCTACTAGAATACCTCTGCCTCATTTTCAGATTCACTGTTTGCGTCGATCGACTTCTTGGCATATCTTTTCTTCCAAAGCCATGTTTTTTTGGTCCATAATTTGCTGCTCTGGTCACAATGAGTGAAGTTGGAACGGTTCGCGTTGAAACGGTTCGCGTTGAAAAGGTACGGGTCAAAACGCTATTGCTATTGAGTTGAAATTACTAAACTAGTTCATGAAATACCTTCAATGACCCTCATTCCCTCAACAACTCTAGCCATGATGAACAATGAGTGAAGTTGGACTTTGTAACTGTAATGGCAATAGTATCTCTTGTGTAAAATTGACCCAAACTAACAGCTACTATAGTCTAATAAAATTTTGTTGAAAAGAGCTTATATAGGTTAACCCCCCAGTTCCTCTTCTACATTATTAAAAGAAACTTAAATCATTGTTTAACACTCATGGCTTGAAGGAAAAATAAACCAACATAAAAAAATGTCTTACATGGAGTAAAGTTATAATAAGCTCATAATCTAATAGGAAAAAAGAGGAAATACATCTTGAAGAATGCAAAGTTAACCGTCTATTTGCCAACAAGAACCTCTGAAAATTTATAAATAAGAGTAAAAGCATCAAAACACAAAGAAAATTAAAAATATAAAAAACACAACAGACCATGGATTGCCATGCTTGCAGCTAGTGACCTAAAATGGATTAAATATCAAAACTAGTGAATTAAATACTCATAACAACAAAATTAGTACATGTAAAAAATCAAAACTTGGGACTGGAAAATTGGGGCAGAATAGAATTAGTGGCTTGTGGGCTATGGCAGAACAAAACTACGAACGAGCATAGACTGCATATGATGTGAAAACTGAGTCAACATCCATTTCACATTGTCATTCCATTCATTAAAATTAACAAAATTGGGACCATAATTAACCATAATCAAAGCTAAAAACATGAATTTACCTATTGATTGAGGTCGACGTTGAACTCGTAGAATGTGACGTGAGCAGCGGTGATTAAGATCTCCACGATGTACGGATCCATCCTCTCGAGGACAGTGAGATTGAGGATCTTCGTGCTGTTTTGGTCCAGATTGTGCATTAATTTTCCAGTCTGAGACATTTTGGATGGTGAATTAGGGTTTCAGATCGATCGAAGTAATCTAATTGAAACCCTAAACCCAGGTGGAGGATGATGAGAGAGACGTATGTTTGTGTGTTTTTTGATCGGGTTATACATAATTAATTGACTTTTAAAGCACGCACATCCGCTAAAAAAATAACCCGTCTATTTGAATTTTCATATTGTCACCGATAAAATGGTCACAATTAACAAATATATTTTTATTTTTTATGCTTTTGCGTATTTTTTCCAAAAATAGCCACCGAAAATAAAAAGGTGGCAAAAATTGCAACCACTTTGCTACCGTATCATGATAAATACACCTATTTTAATTTTCGTGGCAAATCGGTGGCTAAATTTGCTACCATTTTTTTCGGTAGCAAATTTTGGTCACAATTGCCCAATTTTCTAGTAGTGCTAGCTGTTGGATATTATTTATCAAAATAAATTAGCTTAAACAAATCTTAGGTTGTTGCTCACTAGACGAAGTCTGTTGAAGTGGCCGAGTTCGTTGAAGATGATTAAGTGGGGCAAGAAGAGACTCCGGGGTACTATTATGGTTACATGTTGGGCATTGTGGAAGGAGCGCAACAAGAAGGTATTCCAGGATTCTTCGCCTAGAGTTTTAGAGGTTGTAGCGATTGTAAAGTCGAGGACGTATCTTTGGCTTAAACATCGTTCTAGTCTTAAAAATATTTTGTAAGGTTGTTTTAAGCGGTCCTTTATTTGAGGGCTTGCTCGTTTAATGAAGTTTTCTGTTTAAAAAAATATATGTTTTAAACAAACTTAGTCAAGGCTTCTTAGAATTCATGTGAATTCTTATACCTAACCAACAATTTAAATACTAATTAGAGTAAACTGCCATTTTGGTCCCTGAGTTTTGGTCACTTTAGTCCAAAACTCAAACTTTTTGCATCTGGGTCCCTGTGGTTTCAGTTTTATTGCCATTTTGGTCAAAAAATGAAATAAGCTCAGATTTCTCAAATAAAATCATGGTTTTTTGTCCTTTTCCTCAGTTTAATGAAGGGCAAAATGGTCATTATAAGTTTTCTCTCTCTACCTGACACTCCAAACTTGGATTAAACTCCCCTGAGTTCATATATTCATGCTGTGTGGAATTCATATATTCATGCTTGCTTTTGTGGTATTAAAGGCTTTGAATTCGTTATCTTTCCTGCGGTTATGAGGATCCACCCCTTAACCTGGATTAAACTCCCTGAGTTCAAAATAATAGGGGGTGTAGGTTGTAACTCATCTGATACTGTAGTATCAGCATTGTTATTCATGTCCATCTAAATATCTAAATTGGAACTAAGATTTTCAAGGTTGGACAGTCAACAACAATTGACTTATCACGGTACTCAGAATTGGGATTCGGCATATTACTTGGGTTTGCGTCTGAGGATGTAGAACAGGGGAATCCACTCCTTGAATTAATCGTTGAGTTCCATTTCCTGCTTTCGTCACATACAAGCCCTCTGATTGCTGGTTTCCTTCAGACATACGTTTCACCCAGGACCCAAGAGCCGCAACGAAGTTGGAGCTGGCCAGTTCATGGTCCGATTTGTGTAGGGTAGAGGTATCTTCCCCCAAATTCAAGTTGAAATTCTCTAGATTGAGGTTAACAACCATTCGATTGTTGGATTCGGTTGCTGATTGGATCCAATTTCAAACGTATCATTGTTTTGCAAAGGGTTTGACGAGTTATCAGGGTTTTGAGTGTTACTGGAGGTTTCAAGATGAGAAGATTTAGCAGGGTTTGGGAGATGAGGGGAATCAGGGGGCTTAGATGGCGGGGTGAGCTCTATTTTCTTGTGGAACTGTAATTTGAAGTGAATTAGGGTTAGGGTTTTGGGTGTTCTTGTTGAAGAAGATGAGATGATAATAGAGTCTTTTATGTAAATGGATTATTTAAATTTATTATTTTAATTAAAAAAATTAAAATGACAATTTTACCCCTAAGAAAAAAGACAAAATAGCAGGATCTTATAAGACAAATATGACCTGATTGCAATTTTGGACCAAAATGGCAATAAAACTGAAACCACAGGGACCCAGATGCAAAAGGTTTAAGTTTTGGACTAAAGTGACCAAACCTCGGGGACCAAAATGGCAGCTTACTCTACTAATTATAACATCAAAATAATCTATGTAATAATAACAACATGTTTACATCAATTATGTTGGTGTGTGGTGATGGTCGTTACTGCGTCCCTCTGTGGGAATTACAATTGTGATGGTGAACTTGAATTTGTTCTTTGGGGGGTTTTTACAACGGATTATTCTTTTACTAGGAGACTGTGATGATGAACTCGAAATTGTATAGGCAGATTGGAATGAGTTTGATGCGGGCACGTTGGCGTCTGGGCTGATTAACCGGCCAAGGAGACACATCAGGAAGCCCACGAAGTTCCTGGACTAGCCCAAAGAGTTAAAGTGCTGCTCACGTTTATTAATTCTTGCATTTGTTAATTTTAATTAATCTGCATTGTTGAATGTTTCAATTAGGCACATGTTTAGCATGGTAGAAGTAGTGGTAGGTCATGGCTGGAAATAAGGGATATGACATGGTGTACATGTGATCATGACATGGTGGACATGTAGTCCCAAGCATGTTTAAATACTTGTATTGTTTTGCATTTGGAATATACATAAAATTGCCCCAATTGGATCTCTTCTTAATCTTGACTATTCTTGGAGTTTAGCCTACTTACAGGTTGCAACAGAGTTTGTGATAATTTGCATCTTGGCGGGGTAAGTCGGATGTGTACTTGAGTGGAACATCAGTTTCTCTCATATTGCAACCGATACATTTGTGGGAAATAATATTTGTGGGAAATTCGACTAGTACAGTACTGGTTACAAAAACTAAATAAACGAATATAAATACAATGTAATTGTACCAATCTTGATTCAAATCGACGTATTTAGAGAACTTCAACTGCACCTTCTTGTACGAAACTCCGCATATACGCCCAAGCAGTATCGGGCAGCACACCAACACTGCCATAGGGTCCAACGCACACAGCTTCCAGACTGCCATATCTTGTGTGCAATCTTTCTTGGCTGCAATGATGAAGAAATTGAAGTTGACGGTTGTGGTTGAGGCACGTGTTCAACACGTTTCCCTTAAAACCGATTATGCGCCTCTTCTCAGACAGTTCTGTCTCCCAGGGTACAACAACTGAAGAAGTAGTTGTACTACCGGAGATGGCTCTCGCGCCCGAGATTACACCGGGTATAATTTGGTGTTGTGGAAAATAAAGAAACGAAGTTGTAATTATTTTAGAGTACTCCTCTAAAATAGGTTGTGAATGTTTTTAATGAATTTTATGAGATCCTCTCATTTTCGTCTATCTCAGATATGAACCCAAGGTTCATATATATATATATATATATATATATACACACACACACACACACACATTCACAAATCGAAACATTCCTTGCCTTTAATTCTCTAATTAACGAGTCAATAAATCTTGTAATAAACAAGATTTAATTATATTAAATGGAATTCATATGACAGAATTAAACAAGTTGAAACAGCTAGTTCGACCAAGTCCAACCAGTTGTTTTGTTTCCGCTGCAAACAAGTGTGCGCGCCTGAACTGAGTTGTCAGTCCATGCATCACGCTACATGGACCTTACGCCACGCCATGTGGAGTCGTGCATCATGTGGATGCCACTACGCATACCAGGACGCCGCCTGGTTGATTTGTTGCAAACGCATCTTATTTTCCTTGTGTATTTTGTATATTATTTTAATAGTTTAGAGTCATTTTTATAATATTGAGACATATATTTTATTATTTATTATTATTACAGGTCCCGGTGTGAAAAGGAATGAAAAACGAGCTTAAACGATTAATGGGTGAAGAAGCGGGAAATATTAAATGAAGCCGAAACTCGAAGGGTTGAATTGCAATTAAAGGAAAGTTGTTTAAAAATAAGTCATGAATTATGGGGGACTAGAAGTGACATAATGACCAAACTTGAAATTAATTCATATGATGGTAAGAGTAGAATTCACGTGAATTCTAAAAGTGTGGCGGGCTTAATTTATGCATAGTATAGCCTACATAATTGAATTAATATTATGATAATTCACTACGGTGGACTTATGTCAAAAGAAAGTTTAGATGGGCCATGCCATGGAGTAAAACAAGTAATCTATTGAAGTTTGGGCAGCTAGAATTGAACGACAATAAAGGAAAAAAAAGGAAATTCAGTTGATCGATTTCTAAAGCCCTATTGGGCCGATTGGGCGGGAGTGGGGCGCAAGTTTGAGATTATTTTATTATTTTGGAATGCAACTACTATATATCATGGAGTAGGGGTATAAACAAGCCTAGAGGCTCGAGAGCTACTCGTGATCGGCTCAGTTAAAAGCTTGAACGAGCCGAGCCTTAACGAGCTCGAGCCTGAAATAGAGCTCGTTTTGTTATCGAGCCCGAGCTCGAGCCTGAAATACAAAGCTTGTTTAGGCTCGCGAGCCTAAACGAGCTCTTACAAAATTTTAATTTTTTTATATATAATATATTAGTAATGATGATAACATTGATGAGCCGAGCTAGAGCGATGTTGAAGTGAGCTCGAGCCGAGTTTTTAGCTCGTTTAAGGTTGTTCTCAGAATAGTTCGAGCCGAGTCGAGCCGAGCTCGAGCTTTTGGTTTTACTCGCGAGCCGAGCTCGAGCTCAAAGAAGTAGGCTCGAACCGAGCCGAGCTCGAGCTCGAGCTTCCTAAAAACCTAACGAGCCGTGCTCGAGCCTGGTCAAGCTCGGGCTCGGCTCGGCTCGTTTACACCCCTATCATGGAGGCATCAACGAATAGACGGGAATTTTTGGAAGATATTTTGACGATACGGCAGATGAAATTTGGGAGCACGTCAGGAACGAATTTTTGGTGTTTCGAAGAAAGAGAAGGATCGGGATTGAAGGTTTTAGCAAAAAGTTTATTGCTTTGCGGTTAGAATACGTTTTATTGTTTTTGGTTTGTTAAAACTCAATACTTTAACATGTCTTCTGCTGTGAATGATTTTGAATTTATTTGTGTTTCATTCTTAAATATGCTTGGCTAAATTTCTTTGTGCTACCTGGGCTATAGATAATTGTTAGTTTTATCTATTTAGTTAATATCCTGATATATGATATATCAGTGATATATCGGTTATCGGTCCCCTACCGAGATAGCGGTACAAAATATTGGTCAGAATATCGGTACCGATAATATCAACGATATTGTCCGATATTTGACCGATATAGGACCGATATTTGATCGATAAATCACCGATTTTCCCGATATCAGTACCATTCTTTTTATTTCTACCGTTCATTTTTCTTCTTATTGCTGCTATTAGTGTTTTAAGTCTTAATTGTTAGTTGTTATTGTTAAATGTTAGTGTTTTAAGTCTTAGTCAGTTCTTACTTGTTACAATTGTTAGTGTTAAATTGCTATATATATAAATTTAGCATGATATTAAAATGACCGATATCCCATCGATATCCCACCGCGATAACCGATGTCTCAAATATCAGTCCTCGACCGATATCCGATGACCGATATTTTACCGCATTAACTACTTAGAGTTTTATTTACGGTTTCTTGGTTGGTTAATAAATGTTTTGGCTCGATGTTATGGTAAAAGTGTTCTAAACTAAGTTCTAATGATTATGCGTATTTAATAGTTAATGGTTTATATTTGTTCCACCTTCTCTTGGTTAAAATTAATTGTGTATTAATTGAAGCTAGGGTTAGGTGATTTCGTTAACTTTGTGTTTTCAATTAAATCTTGTGGTTGCTAGACGTAGTAAACCCTAGGAACAAATTAATAAACTATTTGATATTTAAATATTCTACCATCTTTGAGACTGAGAGGAGATTAGATGTCGGGTTGTCTTAATCATTAGACGGGTTAGGTGTTAATTGCACGAGAGTGAATTACCCTAGGTTTTCTTGTGATTTTTAGCAAACCGTGTTAGAACCTAATTAGAGTCACCACCCCGTACATCCCTTACACTTCCCGGATGTACCGTTTCTAGTGGGACCGTGAGGTAATCTAGATTTAGGGTACCATAACCTAGTTAGAGAGACCGAGAGGTGATCTGAAGTTAACCGGTGAGTTTATACGCTTTTATTGACCCTAGATTGCGACCTGTTTGGAGAATGATCTGCCAGCCAGTTTAGGTCTTGTTTAGTGAACCTTAAGATCCCGGTAGCCAAAACTTAGTTATTCCATTCCAAGAACCCGTGAGTGAATTGACATGCATCTTGCCTACTTTTCCGTCATCTGAATTCACCTAAATTTGTTATCTGTTTGCTCTGATTTCGTAATTGCTTTCTCATTTAATTTTAGTACTTAATATAAATCAAAACACTCATTAAATATTATTAGACTAGGACTCAACAAAAGTTTAGTATCGAGAGTCGCGCCATTGTGTCCACGGATTGATACTCGGTCTTACCGACTTGACTACATAACGACTGGTGCAGTTTCCGATTATGTGTAATTAAGCTAGTTTGACCATTTAATTTGGTGTTTTTAAAATATATTAAACATTTTACACATCACTGGTCATGTGCCATCCATACTCGTGCGCCACCTGCACTCTCTGCCCTAGCCAATGATGTGCCGTATACCATACGCGTGCACCGCACTAGAACCTGCGTGGACACATAGCCTTGCGCCATGTGGATGCCGCTACGCATACTAGGTGGCCACCTGGTCATGCGCCATTCACACTCGCGCGCCCTTGCACTGCCTGTCGCGTGGCTGAGAGGCCTGCGCCACATCATCTGCCTAAGTCACCCACTGGTGTGCCATACGCAGACCGACCACATTCTTGTCCAATGATGTGCGCCATGAGCCTAAGGAGTTCGCGACGTATCGACATGCGGCATGGCATCTCCCTGCGCCACCCAAGGGTGCGCCATAAGTGGACCCGTCATGTATCTGACCACACGCTCATGGGCAAAAATACAAAGGCGGTGTGCGAAGTTCAAAGTGTACCACATTGGGCCTATAGCCCATGTCACGCGCGCATATGTGCGGGTGCGGCGCACCCTTTGGAGTGCTCCTCCTTATATACCACTTTGAGTTTTGTCATCCCACCTATGTGGGACAAGTTGACAAAACTAATCCATTTTATTTATCTTTGTTTGTTCCAAACATACAACTTCAAGCTTCGATATCTCATTCATCTTAGCTCTATTTGGACATAGTTTGAACACAAACCCATAAATAATTATTTATACAACACATATATAAATATTATTGATGTCCAAAATATTTAGTGAAAAACTCATTTTCACTAAATTTCCAACAGTTCATTCCATATTGCTTGACTAGCTTATGACCCGTGTAACACACGGGTTTGTTTTAGTCCATTAGATCAAATTTTCCATCAAATCAATCGTAAGTATATAATGTTTTAAAAATCATTCATTAATTGATAGAAAATACGAAATGTCATATGATGAACATTTTACATTTGCTAACAACAGTACAAGGATAAATATTAATCGATAATGAAATAAATAATAATTAAACAGCGTATGCTAATGAGACATTAAAATTAGACCATGATATCAATCTTTCAATGAAAACTATCATAATTCCATAGCGCTTTACGTTTTAATCATTAATTCATTGAGTCCCTCCGTCACAATTCCGTTTGTTTAACTGTTTGACAATTGTGAAATGTCCTTTATACCCTTAACCCTTAATGATAAACACATATAATCCCTAATAATTCCCTAACACCGATCACATTTCTCAAAAAATCTGAAAATCTCTTCTCCCTACTCCCAACACCGATCATCATCTTCATCATCTTCATCTTCATTGAATCTCCACCGATCATCATCTTCATCTTCATCTTCATCATCTTCGTCTTCATTGAATCTCCACCGATCATCATCTTCATCTTCATTGAATCTCCTCATCGATCATCATCTTCATCTTCATCTTCACAATCCAAGGTAAAATCACATACCTAAAACATGATCGACACTATGGTTTACCCTCTGTTCTTGTTAGATGCTTGTGTAACCCTCTGTAACTTGATGTTTAATGATGTTTGATGATATCTCATTTTCACCACTCATGTTTTTACACTTATTATCTGTATATGTTTTTTATATGCTAGAATGTAACAGGATTTGTGTGAAAATATTGTTTGATTCTTGTGGGTTTTTTCTCGGGTATCAAAACAGAGGTTTGGGTTTTGGTTATTATGAAGGTTTGTTTCAAGTTTTGTGTGAAAATATTGTTTGATTCTTGTGGGTTTTTGTCTCGGGTATCAAAACAGAGGTTTTGTTTTATTCTTGTGGGTTTTTGTCCCAGGTATCAAAACAGAGGTTTGGCTTTTGGTTATTATGAAGGTTTGTTTCAGGTTTTGGGTGAAAATATTGTTTGATTCTTGTGGGTTTTTGTCTCGGGTATCAAAACAGATGTTTTGTTTGATTCTTGTGGGTTTTTGTCTCGGGTATCAAAACAGAGGTTTGGGTTTTGGTTATTATGAAGGTTTGTTTGTGATGTTTTTGTTTTTGTTTTATAGTTTGTTTGAAATGTTTAAAATATACAATCGATTAAAACAGGGTTTGGTTTCTTAAGTCTCTGCTCTTCATGTTGAAATATGGGTTTCTTAAGTCTCTGCTGTATATGTGTTTTCTTGAAAGTGTTTAGGGTTCCTCATATTGGTCATTTGAATGTGTTTTCTTGATATGAGATCAACTGTGTTTTCTTGATACAATCGATTACTATGGATGTTTTTATTGTACAAAATGGCTGCGGATGTAAAGATACGTAAAACACCAACTACGAAGGCAAGAATACTTGACAACCTCCTAGAAGATGGTGTGGTGCACATAAGGAAGTAATTGATCAGAACGATCAATTGCATATGAATAAATATAACTCCAGTGGCAGATATGTAATTAGTGATCTCTGGAATTTCAAGGAAAATCGAAGAGCTACACTAAAGGGGGTTATCAGCTACATTCCGAAGTGCACCAGTCAGTAAAGATCCGCAATTTCTTTCTTGGTATGACATTTTGTCTCTGTATTGTATGTTACGGTCTTTTGTTATCGAGTCTGTAAGTTCCGTCAAGTCTACCAAGTTGGATATCCTTCTATTGTCACGGCCCGTGGCCCCGGTTTGACCCAGTCCAGAGCCGCGAGGCAGGAAATCCGATGGTATCTAATTTAGTGACAGCGGAAGTCTTTTTAAACAGGATCGATTAATATGAAAACTGCTCGTTTATATATAATATAGGGATAAATCCCATAATTTACAATAAAGTGATTTCACTGAGAAATCTTTATTTCTTAAAACATGTTTCTTTATTTTATACTGAGCCACTTCCTTGAGCTTGTAGTGCTTTATGGCACTTTTCCTAGATCATAACAGATCACCTGAAACATGTTTGAAAAAGGTTTTATCAGCGGGAAATACTGAGTGAATCATTCTATTTTGCATAATGATGCATAGTTATTAATTACAGCATAAGAGCGATTACAATGGCTTCTATCTTATCTTTATCTGGCTCTATGTCACAATGGTGACATGTCACAATGGTGACGATGGTCATACCACTATTTAGATCAATGAACCTAAATAGTGACGATTATCCCTGTAGGTCAATGAACCTAACAGTGATTATCCCGAGTATGTCAATGAACCTAACAGTGATTATCCCGAGTAGGTCAATGAACCTAACTGGGAGAAAATTAGTAATGTGCACAATACCCCACTAACCAGTAATTCAAGATATCCACGACTTAGTCCCTGTAATTATAACCTTGAAAATAATTTGAGGTATTGTAAAATAGTTTGATAAAAAGAGAATGACTCACATTGTAGATTTAACGAGCAGAGTATAAGCCTATTGATTAGCCTTGATTAACCTAATTTAATAATAATGCACACACAAACAGGTTAGTAACTAATACAGCAGTTACGACAATTCACGAGATTAAACCCTCCCAACGATTTACAAGTGCAATACTTAACAATTCAGCGGATTCACAACGAATGACAGAGTATAGTCCGATTTCGAACAGCACTCAAACATTCAAGTCGAAATCACGATGAATAACAAAGTATAAACTCAATTTGAGCGGCACTTAAATAATCGTTGGATAGTTATAATCGATCGGACGTTGAATCGTAATAGCGATCGAGCTAATACCCTGATTGCGGCAGCAATTAGTGAATTGTGTGTGTTAATTGTGATAAACAGAGCTTATCTCAGTCTACGAAATGAATTTCTTCGTCGTTCAAGCGTCCAAAATCAAGTCCCAAAGTCATCTATTTATACATGAAAAACCTCCCCCCTCGCGTGGCGCGAGGGGGTGTCGCGTGGCGCGAGAGGCGCCCCCTATCATAGGGTGGCCGCGTGTCTAAGTAGCCTTGCTGAGTTGGTCTTGCGTTCATTTTCAATTTACACGTAAAACTGAGTAGATAATACCGACTAGGTTTTACCCCCCCCCCCCCCGAGTTTTAGGGGCCCTGATCCTGATTCCGATTGTTCTGAAAATTTTAGGGTTTGTTCAGAATCACTTGGGTTTCTCAATTAGGGTTTCCTATCGGTCAATTTAATTAAATAAATATGACTTTTGATGAGAGTTGTTACATTCTCCCCACCTTAATAAAAATCTCATCCTCGAGATTTACTGGAATAATCGAGGATACTTTCGCTTCTTTTCTGATTCTAACTCCTAAATGTATTGGGGTCCTATCTCTGAATCCCACTTGAACTCACTTGTGATTGAGAAATTTTGATCTGTCGATTTTCTATCTGAATAGGGTTCTTTACAAATCTTAAATTTTTCGTTTACCTTTATATCTTGGAGAGGTACTACCAAAGATAGATATTTCTTGATATTGGATACATGAAATACATTATGTATTCCAGCTAACTCTTCTGGTAGTTGTAAACGATAAGCAACTGGTCCTATACGTTGGATTACCAGAAATAATCCTACATACCTTGGACTTAGCTTTCCTTTCTTACTCCTTTCCAAGGAGATACTTTCAATGACATTTTGTCTCCAACTCGAACTCCAACGGCTTTCCTCTATTATTTATATAACTCTTCTGGTGGTCTCTAGCCGTCTTCAGCCTTTCCTTAGTGATACTGAATATCATAGTCGTATTTCCTTTGCCTCATGTCTAATTCTTTTTGCCTAAAAATATATCTTAAATTCTTATGATCCGTATAGACAGTAAACTTACTTCCATACAGATAATGTCTCCAAATCTTAAAGGCAAAAATTATAACTCCTAATTCTAAGTCATGAGTGGTATAGTTTTCTTCGTACCTTTTCAATTGCCTTGTTGCATATGCAATTATCTTTTTGTATTGCATTAACATACTTTCAAATCCTAGCTTTGAAACATCACCATATACTTTAAAATCTTCTGTTCCTTCTGGTAAGGCTAGGATTTTGTTAATTTCTACTTTAAGATCCTAAAGGCTTCTCCTTGTTTAGGTTTCCATTCAAACTTAACTGTTTTACAGTTTAGCTTACTTAATGGTATAGCTATCTTGGAGAAATCCTTTAATAAACCGTCTATAGTATTCAGCTAAACCTACAAAATTCCTAATTTCCATTGCTGATTGCGGAACCTTCCATTTGATAATTGCTGCTATCTAGCAGGATCTAAGTGAATATCTTCATGATTCACCATATGACCTAGAGATTGCACTTCTGGTAGCCAAAATTCACACTTCAAAAATTTGGCGTACAGCTTTTCTTTTCTTAACAAAGTTAAGAGTGCATGCAAGTGCTGACAATGTTCTTTCTGAATTTTGGAATAAATAAGTATATCGTCGATAAAGATAATTACAAATTTATCCAAATATGGTTTACAAATCCTATTCATCATGTCCATGAATGCTGCAGGTGTATTTGTTAACCCGAAAGGCATGACTGTAAACTTGTAATGACCATTCCTAGTTCTGAAAGCAATCTTAGGTACGTCTTCCTCTTGTACTTTTAATTGATAATATCCGGAACATAAGTTGATCTTAGAAAACTATCTATCTTCCTGAAATTGATCGAATAGATCATTAATTCTAGGTAATGGGTATCAAATTCTTAATTGTAACTTTACTCAATTCTCAATAATCAATACACATTCTTATTGAATCATCCTTTTTCTTAACAACCAATATTGTGCTAACCGATAAGGTGCCTTTGCTATCGATATAATTAGATGCATCCTAAATTCTACTTCTCTATCTGATGGTAATCCTGTAACTTTTCTGGGAATACATCTGAGTATTTTGAATACTACAGAAATTCCTTAAGTTCTTTATCTTTAGTATTAATGATTACTGAAATCATATATACTACTCCTTGCTTTCGTTCATAATTAGCAACTTTCATTACTGATATGAACTTCATAGGCTTACGTGGTTTATCTCCTGTAATCACAATTACTTCTCTGGTGGTTGCCTGAATTTCTATGGAATTCTTATCACAAAGAATTCGAGCATAGTGGTTTTACTAATCAATTCATTCCTTACATAACATCGAATTTAACCAATATGGTTGCATGAAATTTATGACTTAAAAGTTCTATTTCTACGTTTTGCAGAACCTTATTTATTTTAACTAAATTCCCATCTGTCGTTTCTACTGTAGAAATTTATCTAATGCTGGTTAACGGTAAGTTAAGAGTTTGGCTGAGTAAAGTATTTATAAAACTTTGGTTTGCACCAGAGTCAAATAATACTTTTGTGTAAACGTTGTAAGCTAAGAACGTACCGGCTATCTGGAATCATCTCGGCTTCTTGAGTAGTCAGCTGAAAGGCTCTCGCATTCCTTTTTGCTCCTTCTGCCGGTTTGGCTTTATTGTCAAATGGTTTATTCAGTTTTGGACAATCTGGCCTAGGATGTCCAGCTTCTCCACAGTTGTAGCAAACTGAAAATTTCTTCCTTCTGCAGTCTTCTTCTTAATGCCCTGGAATTTTGCAAAAATTACAATATCCTTTGCATCTTCCAAAATGTTTCCTTTTGCAAAAATTGCAAAATGGGCTAGTAGAAGATTGCCCATTCCCTCCTTTCTTGAAATTGTTATGGTTACCCGGACGGAATTCTTGGGTAATCTTTTGGGCTACTTCCTTCCTTCTATTTTCTTATCTTGTCCGTACTAGTTCGTCAGTCAGAGTATTGGCTAAATCCACCGCATCATCAATCGTGCGAGGTTTCGCAGCCTTGACGATATTACGGATTTCAGAAATCAATCCCCAAATATAACGAGAAATAAGTACCGGTTCTGGCGAAGCCAGGGTTGGTACCACTCGAGCATATTCGAAGAATGTCGTAGTATACCTTCGACAATCTACATCCACCATCCGATGGGTTAGGAACTTATTTGTCATTTGTTCCTTTTCATACTCGGGACAGAATTTTCTTTCTACAAGACTCTTAAATTCTTCCCAGTTCATAGCATATGCCATCCTTCTTCCTTTTGCTTGTAACACCGTATTCCACCATTCTAGCGCCACTTCTTTGAAAAGGTTTGACGCATACATGACCTGATCATCCTGAGCACATTTACTTATGGCAATTACTGCCTCGGTTTTCTCTAACCAACGCAGTGCCGCAGTTGCTCCTTCATTGCCTGCAAACTCAGTGGGTTTACATGCAAGAAATTCTTTGTAAGTGCAACCAAGCGTTGCAGCTTTCATTTTCTTAGGAGGAGGAGTTTGACGTGGTTCATTATCATGATTAACATGATTATTGCCTCCATTTACGCTATTACTGAAGTTATCTTCAGAAATACGTTTACTAGGAACGATTTGTTGAGGTTCAATTGGATTTTTAATAGCAGCAATGATTGCTGGAATAGCGTTGGCTATCCCTTGAGCAACGATATTTTCTATATCTTGCCTAGTCACATATTGGTCCCCCGGTTGTTGCTCAGATTGATTAACCTCATTAACTGGTTCATTATTAGCGTTTTCCATCTGATATCTAATTTATAGATAAATAATTAGTATAAAGGAAATAATCCAATGTCAAAATTTAATTGCACATAATCACGTAAACGAATATACAAACAAAATTATAACTTTCTAAAATTTCCTTATATCATGCTTCTATATACACCTATTGTATTATTTATTTTACAACTACTGACTTTACTATTACTATTACATAACCATAATTTCATAATCCCCTATCCTTTGTCAGGTGATATTCTAGTAACGGCGTTCCTTTTCATCGTATTTCCAGGAGATCTGTCCCAAAATCTCTTGGATCCTATTCCCAGCATTAATTAGTTATTCGCCAAAGTGGTGAAGTTCAACCATATTCTTGTTACTCATTGGTGAATTTGGTAAAGGTTCTGGATTGAACTTAGGAAAAAGCTTATAGGGATGGTTTTGTAACAGTATTTCATTATTCAACCATTCGTCTATTTGCCAGTGGATTGAAGGTTTTGGAATAACTGGTTCTAAATTCATTGGTAGTTGTGTAATAAAATCATTTTCATTAATAGGCTCAATAG
This sequence comes from Helianthus tuberosus, assembly GCA_030545235.1. NCBI lineage: Eukaryota > Viridiplantae > Streptophyta > Magnoliopsida > Asterales > Asteraceae > Helianthus > Helianthus tuberosus. The sequence goes on along the minus strand of CM060428.1, from coordinate 18,050,152 downwards.
TATCATCGTTTGTTATTATAAAATCTAGTTCTTCTTGAGATGGTAACCCCTTAATTTGCCTAGAACTTTCCCCAATTTCCATTTTCTTAAGCTTGGGTTTCTCGAAAGGTAAAGCATTGAATTCTATAGGTTCTTCTATGTCTAGTATATACCTATTGAAATCTCTGGAAACTTCTATTCTTACTGGATAGAGATTTAAATTCTGAAGGGCGTCAGACAAGTCACTCATGCTGTTTAACAAAATACACACAATTACTAAATTAGAAATCATAACAAAATTTTATAGAAAAAAACTTTTAAATATTATTTCATGCTGGGGAACTACCCAAAATAACATAAAATTAAAACACACTAAGGTTTACTTATTTATTTACTGGGTAAGATTTCTAGACTGTAGGTAATTCGATTGCTAAAACTTTGAGTCAAATTATTTTAAAGATTTGTATTTATTGCTACGGTGACTATATAGAGATCTACCCATACTGTACACAGTTAACCAGATAATAAAACATATAATCAGTTAATAAAACATGTTTTCACATAATAGCAATTAAATTTCCTAAGTATCTCTCAATTATTTTAATAGGCTAAAATCAATAGTAAGCTTAAATCAGTGGCTCTGATACCACCTTTTCCTGTCACGGCCCGTGGCCCCGGTTTGACCCAGTCCAGAGCCGCGAGGCAGGAAATCCGATGGTATCTAATTTAGTGACAGCGGAAGTCTTTTTAAACAGGATCGATTAATATGAAAACTGCTCGTTTATATATAATATAGGGATAAATCCCATAATTTACAATAAAGTGATTTCACTGAGAAATCTTTATTTCTTAAAACATGTTTCTTTATTTTATACTGAGCCGTAGTGCTTTATGGCACTTTTCCTAGATCATAACAGATCACCTGAAACATGTTTGAAAAAGGTTTTGTCAGCGGGAAATACTGAGTGAATCATTCTATTTTGCATAATGATGCATAGTTATTAATTACAGCATAAGAGCGATTACAATGGCTTCTATCTTATCTTTATCTGGCTCTATGTCACAATGGTGACATGTCACAATGGTGACGATGGTCATACCACTATTTAGATCAATGAACCTAAATAGTGACGATTATCCCTGTAGGTCAATGAACCTAACAGTGATTATCCCGAGTAGGTCAATGAACCTAACAGTGATTATCCCGAGTAGGTCAATGAACCTAACTGGGAGAAAATTAGTAATGTGCACAATACCCCACTAACCAGTAATTCAAGATATCCACGACTTAGTCCCTGTAATTATAACCTTGAAAATAATTTGAGGTATTGTAAAATAGTTTGATAAAAAGAGAATGACTCACATTGTAGATTTAACGAGCAGAGTATAAGCCTACTGATTAGCCTTGATTAACCTAATTTAATAATAATGCACACACAAACAGGTTAGTAACTAATACAGCAGTTACGACAATTCACGAGATTAAACCCTCCCAACGATTTACAAGTGCAATACTTAACAATTCAGCGGATTCACAACGAATGATAGAGTATAGTCCGATTTCGAACAGCACTCAAACATTCAAGTCGAAATCACGATGAATAACAAAGTATAAACTCAATTTGAGCGGCACTTAAATAATCGTTGGATAGTTATAATCGATCGGACGTTGAATCGTAATAGCGATCGAGCTAATACCCTGATTGCGGCAGCAATTAGTGAATTGTGTGTGTTAATTGTGATAAACAGAACTTATCTCAGTCTACGAAACGAATTTCTTCGCCGTTCAAGCGTCCAGAATCAAGTCCCAAAGTCATCTATTTATACATGAAAAACCTCCCCCCTCGCGTGGCGCGAGGGGGTGTCGCGTGGCGCGAGAGGCGCCCCCTATCATAGGGTGGCCGCGTGTCTAAGTAGCCTTGCTGAGTTGGTCTTGCGTTCATTTTCAATTTACACGTAAAACTGTGTAGATAATACCGACTAGGTTTTACCCCCCCCCCCCCCCCCCGAGTTTTAGGGGCCCTGATCCTGATTCCGATTGTTCTGAAAATTTTAGGGTTTGTTCAGAATCACTTGGGTTTCTCAATTAGGGTTTCCTATTGGTCAATTTAATTAAATAAATATGACTTTTGATGAGAGTTGTTACATCTATCTTTCTTGGTATGACGTTTTGTCTCTGTATTGTATGTTTAACATAATGCAAGTGTGCATTTATGTTGTGTTTAATTGTAATCATGCTTAACTGTTTAACTTAGTGATATGTTATGTCCATGTTTGATGCTTAACTGTTTAACTTAGGGCTTAATACAGAATTTTGGGGTTTTTACAATTTACTATTTTTGGATAATTGAATAAACAATATTTTAAGACAAATTCTAAACATTTAATAAACATTACATTAATAATTCTCCCCCACAGAACAAAAAAGGCACTGAAGGGAAAGAAATCCAAAAAGACGGTCTTACCCCTGGCTCAAACAGTCAAACAGACAGAAGTGTGACGGAGGGACTCAAAGTGTTGTGAATTTATAAGCTCAGGGGCTCAAGAAACCAAAAAATGAATTTAGGGGCTCAGGTTGATGTTTCACACATACCACAGGGACGCAAGTTGCATTTTTCTCAAACTATAATAAACCAACAAAACTTGAAAGGTACATAATGCTTTAAACAAAATTTTAGTCCACAACTTAAAGTCTTACATATAATAAAACATACAAACAAATAAACACTGATATCTAGATAATCATTAATTAGCCCTCGGAATTTTCAAAATTTTGCAACAAAAAAGTAAACTGAAAATAAATCTAAAAGTCTAAAACATAGAGTACAATGTTAAATCAAACATAAATGAACAAATGTTCATGGATGATCTGTATAGCAAGAATCAAGAAACTTTAACTTCAACTCCATCGAGCACTGAACCTCTCGATGTATGTCATTGATCTTTGTCATGAACTCCAAGTCTCTATCTCCACACTCTATATTACTATGCCGTAAGTTTCAAAATCCAGCAAAAAACATACATAACAACCTAAGTGTCGAGATCAATTAAGGAAAACCGTTACCTGAGATGTAAACGGAAATCATAACATTTCTAGAATAACTTTACTCATAAGAATCAGATTTATATTGACACGAAATTAGCAACGGAAAATCAATACCAGAGATTGATAACAGATGTATCCTCGCAACATATCTTCTTGCTTTGTTTATGGTTTGCTGTCATTAGGTGCATTGATGATTAGATATTGGCTGTTCATACTTTCTTAAGTATAATTATAAGCCTATTAACGAATGAGACCATATTAATTTAAAATTTAACCTTATGGTAACCAAGAGGCAATCTTCGTATAGTCTGAAACATAAGCCACCCTTGAACATGGGTCATCGGCCAACTCAAATACTAAAAAACAGATTATATCCCTGCATGAAAAAAAAAATCGATAAATTTAGGGAAAATGGGTTTGAAAGATGATAACCCAACAGTGGAGGATCTCATTCTACAGCTCCGATAAATGTAGGGGTGTTCTCAAATAATGGTTCCTAGAACTTTGAAGACCGACAAATCACGACAAATGTCCACAGTGCTGCTTCTTTGGACATTTGTAGGTCTTTAAACATCTAGGAAGGATTATTCGAAAAACACCCCTGAATTTATCAAAGTTGTAGAATGAGAACCTCAACTATTAGATTATCATCTTTCAATCACATTTTTCCAAAATTTAACAATTTTGTTTTTCATACCTCCCAAAGCCACCTATCCAACTCCAAAGAGATCGATATAGCTTGAAGCAACAAACAGACCAAGAACATCTTCACGGATGGTAAAAGTACCTTATCTTTCTGAATGAACAACAATTGAGAATTGAGAGTAACCGCCCTGTTCTGTAGACCTTAACATCTTCTCGGTCACTCCGTATGAATGGCAAAGATGATTCTACCAAATTGGCAGACTAAACTACAAAACATAAAATGTAACAAATTAATATAATGTTTCATATATCCAAGGCATCTATTATTCAAGAAACAACTTACCTAGTTACCTTAAAACCATGATCTTTTGAATTCTATCATATTAGACAAATATCCCCTGTCCATTTACAGTGGAGCCTATCTTTGTTATTGCTGATCCATTTGTAGAGGCAACTACCCCTAAATTACACCAATAATTCAAACAATAATGTAGCTGAAATATGAGGTAAAAAAGATGAACTGAATAAAAACATTTCAAAATCTGACCTGCATGTATGAATTTCTGAAGTCCATAACATGAGATTATCCTAAAGAAGTTGCATTCTTTTATAAAATCTAATACATATCTTCTTCTATCATTCTTTTGTTTTGCACAATTATCAATCACACACCAACATAACTGATAACATGTCTAAAGTCACCTTTAAATTATGATATACTTAAACAACCATTTTCATTGTTTGTTTAATCAAGAATAGTATGTGAAGAACTAATCAGAAGAAACATAATCACTAATCAAAACATTCAAGTGAAGATATAAACACAAGAGGATGAATGGTGAAGTTGAATTATAAACATACACATTCTGGACAACCAGAAGACATATTTGGAACTATGGAACATCAGATGTGAAAATTAGGTCAAATTATATGAAGAAGAATAGTGACTTAGCTGAGAGCAAGTCGGTATTTAACTAAAGCAAAACAATAACAGTTGGTCTTCTATTTAACTGAATGAATCTGGGTGTGATAAACAACATTTGAATTGGCAATGGTATTATATAGAATATGTAACAGCCCAAAGGTCAGATTTAAATGCAACCATTAAATAAAAATTTATATTTAAAAACCATGTACATTTAATGATTTAAGAGGGAAAGACGTGTATATAGGAGACGTCTCTTCATTTACCATATAAAATATTTTAATGCAAACCTTTGAAAAATGAGTTTTCATGGGAAAGCAAGTAAAATTAAATATCTAGAAACCCAAAGAACAAAATTTAAACATTCAAAAAAAGGTTATCATAATTATGAGACGACTCTTCATTTACCCTATCAAACATTTTAAACACTATAAAGGATCATCATTAGTTTACTTGAAAACATCAACACTTCATTTTTAAAAAAACCGTTCATCCTAAAACAAACCATCCAAAAACACTAACACTCTTTCTAAATGGCAAGCAAAACCTTCTACCACTAGTCAGATACTACCGATCTTAAAATTGAATTTTCAAGATGGTCACTCGAAGAACAGAGAAAAGATGAAGAACTTAACAAAAAAGTTGCTATGGTGAGTGATAAATATTATAAGCAAACCTGGAGTAGCATTGCACTGCTGGATGAAGTTGTCTGTTCTACTCCATCAGAGTTTAAAGAAAAAGCAGAAGAGTTTATCACACATCTGCTGAAACAGGATCAGAAGACCTGTGATATGCTAGCTGATCTGCAAATTAAAACAAAAAATGAAATTGCATGGAAGAAGGCGAGAGAAATAGATATCCTAGGAAGTGTTTATTGTAATGTGTAATTTTTAATATTTTTTCAAAATCACAATTTTGTAATACTATTTAATATCGAATGAAGAAAATTCAAAGCTTTACCTGAGGAGCTGCTTCAATTAACAGGAGGATGTAACATTAAAACTGATACAATTAATAGAAGGATTTAACATTAAAACTGTTAAAGGAAAAAAATGAAGGAGAAAAATAAATCAAGATTAAACAGTTTGATTGAAATGAAGGAAATTGATCCTTAACTGTTTGCTTTCCTTATCTGCTAATCTATATATATGATTGTTTTATGCACAAATCTGATTGAAATGAAGGAACTTGTTTCATGCTCATCTATATATATGATTGTTACACATTGAAGGTCGATTTAGAAAACATAAAATTATTTTTTTTATTTTAAAAAAATAAGTTTGTATATGCTTTCTTGGTTTAATAGAGAAAATGCACTTCGAACATGATAGTAGTCATCCGTAAAGCTCAAAGCAACCTGTATGTTTAAATAAAATTGAAGGCTCTGTACGCACAAATCAACTCTTCAACTATGGCTAAGTTATCTTGAACTATGGCTTCAGTCGGTTGTAAATCCCAAAGTACTTATTAAAAACAACTTATATAACCCAAAATAAGCAAATAAAGCACGATTCTTCATCCACATGATAAACAGATAAGTTGTTTAAATGTAGGTAAGAGAAAATGACACTTTAAGCAACAACCACAAACACAAAATCCAAAAAACATGTAAAACTGACATATTTGGGGGATCACAACAAACATTTATTCATATGTTCAGTTTCAAATTCACCTAAAAATTCATGAAAACTATATCTTCCATCATCTGGTCTCAATCAATCAAAATACACCAAATCAAGTCTAATAGAAACCTATTAACATAATAACAACTAATAATCAAGCTAAAGACCAGAAAAACGTCACTTACTTCCTCCGATGAACAAATTAGGGTTTCAATCAACAAAAATCACAATAAAAACAGTTCTCAGGATCAAACAACCTGCAAACAGAACATACGAAGTAGTAGAATCAATAAACTGATTCAAACAAACAACAAATAAAACATATATAGACATAAACCCTAAAACATCAAAGAATCAGTACTGATAGACTTACAGCAAGTTAGGGTTTTTGATGTTGTTAGTATATATGAGAAACGGCAGAGAGATTGACGGTGATTTAATCAAGATTAAGCAGATATGAAATACGAATCTTCAAAGAAACCTTACATTTATCAGTTTAAAGATCAAACATTGTTAGCTTCAGATCAGAGACGAAATAGTTCTTGGGTCTGAAGATGATGATGAAGTATTTAAAGAAGAGAGGATATAGGATGCATTTCTGCATAAGTCGTTTGGATTTCCAGAGAAGACATGGCGTGCAAAGGAACCAGGGTTTAATTAGGGGAGAAGTTTGGCCCAATTAATAAGCTGCAGGGATATTAATTATGCCCGGTTATAGTTTTTTTTTTTTTAGGAACGGCAATATATATAAGCAAAAACACAAAAGGCACAAGGCCATCCAGCGAAACACTGGAAACACAGAAGGAAAGCAAAAGGCAACAACAAAAGACAAAAAAAGAAGCTAAATGCAGCAGCTAAACGGGTCAGAAACCCAAGTCTTCCAGCTCCAATCGATGTGTTTAGACCTGTTTGTAATCCATTGAAAGAGAGTAGTAACGATCTCTTCACAAATTCTCTCAGGCAACCTCTTTATACTCCTAAAAACCTTCTCGTTCCTGTCTCTCCAAAGCATCCAGATGGCTGTGAACATCATGCAGAGCAGAATTTTGTTCCTCTGACCTGAAGCGTCCTCCATGATCTGATTAAACATCTGACCCAGGCTAGAGAAACCGGTGAAGTCCCAACCAGCCCATAAAGACATCAGTCTCCATACTATTTTCACGTTTTTGCAGTCTAGAAAGGTGTGTTCCACCGTTTCTGGCACATTCGGGCAATCAACACAACAACCCGCATTGAAAACGAGACCACGAGCACGCAAATTATCGGCGACAGGGACTCTATTTTTTAGAACTCTCCAATTAAAACAATTAACTTTGATTGGAACCCAGTTAACCCACTCAAACAATAAGCCATCATATTCGAAAGAAGCAAGTTCCAGCGTCTTCCTCGCCGACTGAACAGAAAAACCTTTTACAATGTCAGCCTTCCACAACCAAGTATCTGAATCACAACGATATGGAAAAAGACTCAACAGTTCGTGAAGATCACAACGATAGTTAATAAGAAGTAATTACATTTTCAACAATTAATCTATTCGATGATACTAACCTGACCTAAGAAGTAGATCTGGGTCATTCATCAGTTACATCTTCTTCTTGCTGAATCAATATCAAGAATCAAGATCCTGTAAAATAACATATTTCACAATCTTGACTAAAAAAAACATGTTAAAGCTTTAAAACAACTAAAAGAGCAAACACAATCCTCAGTATAAAATTCAGAGGTTATAGTAAAAATATCAATCCCAACTACAAAATATAAATGAACATGATTTGTTTATCAAACCTGTTAGAACCCTAATCGTGAAATCCCCATTTGAAGAACCCTAATTCTAACATTGAAATTGCAATGCATATCCAAAGACATGTGAATCCGAAACCTAATTCACGATTAGAAGAACCCTAATTCTGTTACAGTAGTGAAAGAAGTGTGATTTGAATTTCAAAACTTAAGGGTTATAAGTTTCATCTGATTTGAAAGGCTAAATGGCGTGAAGGAGAAGTTGGATTTTCATTGGAGAAAGAAGCGTGTTCAAGAAGAAGGAGCTTGTGTTATTGGGGAGAAGGGTTGGCCCAATTAAATACAGGCATTGGTATTAATTAAAAGTAGTTACATTTTTAAATTTAAATATAAAATCGTTTTATTGGTTAACTTATGTATGTATGTGTGCATGTATGTGGTCATGTATGTGTTTTAGAAAAAAGATGACATCATTTTTTCAAGAATTGACATCACCCTTTTTAAAATACCAGCTTATGATTGGGGGAGGGCTGCCTTATGACATCAGCCTTAATCCCCATTTATTAGATAAGATAGATTATCTATACCCAATGTTACACTAAATTAAAAAGAGTTATTATTGGAACTATACAGGTCATTTTAGTCCTTGCTTTTGCAAATGTCAACACCAAATATACATATGTTACTTGCAGTGGCAGACCAGGAATTATTTTCTGAGGGTGCGAATGACGGATTTCTGAAAGATGGAATTTTGATTGTTTAGTTGTAAATCTGACGACAATTTCCTCACTTGCATATGGTTTTCATCTTCTGTGCATGTTTTAACAGTAGTGGTGGCCAGAGGGACAAATCTATGAAATAAACAACACCTTTGTAATTCTATAATCAATCAAATTCCAGTTCAGTTTGAGTTGAGAAGGAATTAACAACCAGAGTATAAATTCTGTTACCAAAATTGTCAAAATAAAAATAATTTTTAGTCATGTTTTTTATTGTCTTCAGTTTTTATCTCTCAACAAAGAATGATGTGATCTTTTATTAGAATAATATCCCAATTAAACTAATTACAATTACAAATATAGTGTTGCTCGGAAGGGTAGGTCTAATAGTAAGAATAAGAACAAACTGATCATTTTTTTTAAATAAAGTTCTTAAAAAGGCATTATCATAAAAGCTGCCATGTGCCATCTTTAAGAAATAAGTTTTAAGCAAATTCATGGAGGTTTTCACATAACCACACTTTATATGTTATATGATATCTGATCCTTTAATGTTTTTTTTATTGTGCATATAAATCTACACTTTACTCATAGCTTTTTATGGCTGCATCCCAATTTAACAAATGCTAAAATTTGATCCCATAGAAGAGAGATTTTTTGTTCATTGTCAAGTAAGTATTATCAATCAAAGAATTAGTTTAAACTTTTTCATTTCTCAGATGTTGCAAGATTTAAACATAGTTCTTATGCTTATGTTTTAAGAATATGTAACTTATATGGAATGGGACCCTGGATATATATATTTCATAGTTCTAAAGTTGTGTATTATTTTTAAGGGTGCTAAACGGTCATGTTCGCGAGTTGGCAAGTCCAACCAACCCACATCTAACATGAACATGAACACGACCCAAACTTGAAAAGTGTGTCAAAACATATGAACCAAGACATGATGTGAATATTCTTGTGTTGACACGAACATGACTCGTTTAACCCGTTCTTTTTTTGTTTTTTTATCCTCGTATAAATACATTAAAACTACAGTTTTACAATATGACATATATACAGTTTGGACAAACTTTTTAATTAAAATGTATAATTATTTGTACAATTAATTTTAGTTTATTTTGTTCTTTGAAAAGGTCCCGTTTTAAAGTGGGTATGGGAAGCAAAAATACATAAGCCTCTTATTCGGTGATGGATCCAACGAAAACAGTCCCGGCTTAGCTCAAAAACAGGGCTTTAGTCAATGCATTTTGAAATTCGATAAGCTCGTTATCCCTCTCTCTTGGTGGTAAGTTAAGTTATTAGTTCTAATTTTTACGCAGTGAATCTCTGGAATGTAATATATACTCGAAACTTAGACTGGACCTTTTATATCCTGTTAGGATTGCTGATCAATGAACTTATGCTACTGCCACATAGTTCCCATTCGTTATGAAAGGTAGAACATTATGTTTTCAATGTTTAAAGTCAAACCGCAACCTTTTGCTAGAAATAATTTGTAGAGTTACTATATAAAAGCTTATGTAGATCTTAATATCTCATTTCTGAGCATAATGCAAATTATAGTTAACAATTTTGGCATGTTTACTTATTAAATTAATCAGTCAGACTTATGTTTAAAAAAAAATTGCACCTGCATCAAGAATTCCAAGTAACTTTATCAGCAAAACGGGCACTCCTGGTACAAGAAGTTAAAGAAAAACCTTAAGCCGACAAAATTAGTTTGAATTATATAAGATAAACATGTGTTATTTGTGCGATAAACCATAACTGAAAAAACTAGTTGCTTATTCGATCCGTCGGCAGTTGTACTTTTAGTGTGATTTTGAATTATGTGGTTGCTTTTGGGGAAATTGAGCACAAAGTAATCAACTGTTACTTTGTTGACATCAGTTATTTACATTGTTCGAACTCTCAAAGTCAATTCCACTGCACATATAAGTTCTTTTGTTCATTTTGCTGTGTTGGTATTTAGATAGTTACTAAGGAGAGCCTCATTTATACTACATGATGCAGCTCGCGAAAAAGGTGCATTAAAGAAAAGCCAGAAAAAACCCGACCTCAGTAACCGGTAGCAACTCTTAAAGGGAAGTCTAACACGTGAAGAAAAGAAGAAGCATTTACAATAGCAGGAAGTCAGCATGCTTATGCAGCCTAAAACGCCATGTTTGATATACAATACACTAGTTTGCACAATGTATACATTCAAGGCACTAGACAATATGCTACCGATCTCCCTCGCGCAAAGCGCGTGAGGGAATAATACTAGTTCAATAATATTAAACAAAAAAGCAAAAACAAAGTATTAAAAACGAAAAAAATAGGATTTTAAAAAACTTAAAAATAAGGTATAGAAAAACCGAAAATAGGGTATTTTAATACTCGGTTTCTTAAGAACCGGAACCGAACTATACCTAGACCCAAGTACATAGGGTATGGTTTTTTGTCCAATAACTGGAACTGGAACTGGAACCGAACCTGTTATAATAATAGCAACCGATTCCAACTCTTTAAACGAGAAACCGAAACCAGTTATTAAAAATACCCGATTTGTGCACCTCTAGCTCATAGTGTCTATTACATCGTTCAACAACCAGATCTTTCATGTATGTAATTATTAGGATTTAGCAAAAAGTCATCTATTACTAGTTATGAACCAAATTTTGAGCTGAGCAGAAAATTTATTGATTAATATTGTATTGTAGTTTCTTAGGCTTTTAAGATAAGCAACCTACTTGTGAATAGTCAGCCAGGCAGTTTATTTTTTTTATCGGTTATTTTCATTCAATGAATATAATTATATAGACTTGCCTTACAACTAAATAACCATATAGATGTTCAGGCCTTTTAGGGGATGGTACATGTGAATGCTCTAACTTTTTATTAGCCTATATTATAAATTAATCTCTACATTTATTTTAAGTATTAAAATAGCTCATTACCAAACTCATTATAAAGACCATAACTTAAGCGAATTTATTACATATTTTAAATGAATTTGAATCAAAATGAATTTATTCGAATTCGAATTTTTAGTCGATTTAGAATCGAATTGGTTGATCTTAATCGAATTTGAAACGAATACAAATTCAAGCAAAAAAACTAAATTATATGAAAAATTCAGTTCAAGCAATTCGAAAATTCGATATTCGATTCGAGAAAAAAAGTGTTGGCTCCACATAGGCGACACGTAGGCACCATTTTTTTCACCCTTGAGAAAAAAAAAGTGTTGGCTCCACATTCGAAAATTTCTAAATTTAATTTGCAGAATTTTGGTTATTAAGTTTAATAAATTTGGTTTCCTTTTTGGGTGTACATATTCACACACCTTACTGCCTATTTTGACACCCTTCAGGACGCCTCGTATAGGACTATACGAGGCGTATAGGGTTACTTTTCCGACCAGCTCTGCACCAAAGCACAATGTCAAATCAGTCACATCAGACGGGGAGTATAGGTCTGTACGAGGGATGGATACGAGGTATTCAGACGCCTCGTATAGTCCTATACGAGGCGTCTTGAGTGGCTGCTTACTGTACATTTGACAAGTGACTAAAAGGTATACGAGGGGTATAGAGCTATACGAGGCGTCTAAGACTTATGAAAAAGTGCATCATACAGTTTATGCTTTGTCAACACCCGAGCATTCAACATTTAAATGTGCTTCATCTTTCTGCTTCTTCTTATTCTTCTTATTCATCGTTCTGCTTCTTCTTCTTCTTTCATTACAGGTACTTAAATGTCATCATACTGGGACGGCAACTATGTCTTCGGGCAGTATTATAGCGAGAACTGGGTGCCCGAAAGCGATCCGGTAACAGTACAGGTACTTAAATGTTTTAATTAGTTTTTGTTTTAGTTTATTATTTACTAATGATGATACGGTTCTTTATTTTGGAGGAGTCTTGCGTTCCCGATTCTAATGAGCAAGAGGAGGTTGTGTCTAGTATACAAGGAGAACAAAACAAACCGTTTCTAGATTTGAACAATCATCCCCCGATTGATGAAACAACCCCTGTAGATGACTCATACCATGCTTGTCAACCAAGTTATCCGACGCAACAAGGGTATCCGGATTATAGATACGGGTGTGAATACGGAGGAGACGGTGGATACGGAGGAGACGGTGGATACGGAGGAGACGGTGGATACGGAGGAGACGATGGTTACAGAGGAGATGGTGGATACAGTGGATACGGAGGAGACGGTGGTTATGGTGGATATGGTAGATATGGTGGTGAGACACCTCCCATCCAGGACAGTCCGTACTTAAAAAAGCAGGTATTAATTACTATTTTTGTATTATTATTATTATTTATTTATTTATTTATTTATTAAAATTATTTATTATTATTGTCGATGTTACAGGTTTCAACTCTTTAGATAAACTAAAGAATCGGATACAAGAAATAGCAAACGCAGATGGTTTCGTTATTGTCACCCGTCGATCAAAGAAAACCGGTGGAAGAATCGGGAGGGTATGGCTTGAATGTGATCGTGGTGGTGAGCACCAGACTACAGCCACACTTAGAAAAGCCGGAAGCAAAAAAACCGGTTGCCCGTTTTACCTGCTGGCTGTGCGAAACCACCCGTATGAAACCTGGGAGATTAAAGACGGAAAAATTGAACATAACCACGAACTTTGTGAGGACCTGTCGGCCCACGCGTTTGTGCGAAGGTTTACTCCAAGCGAAATGAAACTGATCGAGCAGCCGACAGCTCAAAACATGGAGTCGCGCAAAATATTTCAAACGATAAGGAAGCAGGACCCCGACAGGTTTCATGTTCTGAAAGACGTTCAAAACGTTGTGGCGAAGATTAGAGCCGAACAAAGACAAGGATTGACTCCCATGCAGTCACTAGAAAACAAGCTGATAAACAACGACTTTATTTACGAGACACGGGAGGAACCCGGAACAGAGATCTTCTTTCTTCATCGGTACTCGAGAGACATGTGGCGTGCATTCCCCCACGTCATGCTGATCGATGCGACGTACAAGACAAACATATACAATATGCCCTTTATCCAGATTGTTGGTATGACGCCTACCAACAAATCGTTTATTATCGCGCATGCCGTTGTTAGTAAAGAACGGGGTGATAACTTTGTGTGGGTGCTTGAGAGGGTCAAGTCAATGTTGGATGAATGCATGGAGCCACGTGTGATTTTAACCGATAGAGACCTAGCCCTTATGGGCGCGTGTGCTAAAGTATTTCCAAACGCCTCCAGGCTTCTTTGCAGGTGGCACATACAACAGAATGTTATGAAGCACTGCAAGGGTGCCTTCACAGACGAAGACTGGAAGAAATTTTTGTCATTCTGGGGGACATTGATTGAGTCTCCATCCATACTCATCTACGAGTACCACTTGCGCAACATGCGACAACGACTTGTGGAGTGCAAACGTTCCAGTAAGTTTTTATAATAACATACGACTCACATATGCAAATTTCATTAAATTATTTTTATGTTTTAGGAGTCTTCAAATACGTGTACGATAACTGGCTAAAAGACTATAAGGAGATGTTCGTCTTTGCGTGGACTGATAAGAGGCGCAACTTTGGTAATCGTACCACAAACAGAGTTGAGAGCCAACACGCCAACTTAAAGAGATACGTTGAAGATAGGAGCTCGCTGGACCGTGTAGTTGGTTGTGTCCATGATATAGTTGAGACACAGTTCGGTGCAATAAGGAAGACTTTTCGAGATAGCATCGAAAAAAGAATGACCCACCACAAACACCCGTTGTTTCAACACCTACTTGGAGAAGTATCCCATACAGCCCTTGACTTGTTGAGGGGCGAGGCAATTCGGAAGGTAGATGTCTTGGAGCGCTTTCATTCATCATGTGGTTGCCAAATGTGGCACAGCTGTGGGTTGCCCTGTGCTTGTAGGATAGAAAAGTACATTCTTGAAGGTAATAATTGTTAAACGTACAACACTTGTGTGATATATTTCCGTTAATCATGTGACTTAAACAATGTTGTTTTTAACCGTGCAGAGCGTCCGATTCAACTCGAAGACGTGGACGTCTTCTGGCGGAAACTTAACTTCCAAAGTTGTAAATTGATAGACGATGACGTGGACGTGGTCGAAGAGCTAAATATTGTTAGACAACAATTACAGTCGCACCCCCCAGCTCAGCAAAAAAGCCTGATGTCAAAGATTAAAGCGGTGTTGACTCCAAAGAAATCTACCAAGAAACCACCGGTTGTCCAACAAAATACTCGTGGCCGACCAACAACAAAGCAAGTACAACAAAGGTTGGATGAGGCCTCTCGTATAGATGAAGAATTGAGGAGAAGCTCATTCGGTGATGCAAACACGTGCTTTGAAGGTTCCCGACAAAGTAAGTACGATAAACCTCGCCACAGCTCGTACGTTCCGTCACAGGCCTCTCAACAGTCGGTTATAAGGTCCCAAAAACCCAAAGCGAGCCTAAGCCGTTCAAAGAGTTCTAAGAAGAAAGAGACACGGGATGCTCACGGTTTCCCGTTAATCATTGGGGACGAGTACGTGGGAATCATCGAACAGTTTTAGGATGACATTCCGCTAGTGTTCCATCCGTACGTCTCGTGCATACGAGATGTGATGCCGGACGGTCATTGTGGGTTTCGGTCTGTGGCTGTGGGCTTAGGTATGGAACAGAGTTCATGGGGGCTCATTCGAAGGCACCTTGTCCAAGAAATGGATCAGAACAAATCGATCTGGTTCCCAATATTTGAAGCATGGGATGAAGGTTATTTTTACACGCATCGTCAGGGCCTAATTTGGGATTCAGTGTCCGGTTGTGGGGGGGATCACTGGATGGACTTCCCCTTTGCAGGACTTCTTATTGCACAAACGTACGGTATCGGCGTGCACCTGTTAACGACAACCATGGGCGCGAGTTCCACTTTCTTCCCGATACTAAGTCCTCCGGCTAATCAACAACCGTTGTTCATAACGCTTACACATGTAAACGAGAACCACTTCATACATGTTAAGCTGGAAGGGGATTATCCAATGCCACCAGCACACGGGTTATGGTTGAACCACCGAACACCCCATACGGAACAATGGGAAGATATGTACTTGCCACGTCTACAATGGTATACATCGATAATGAATCCTCCGCCAAGATCAAACCCCAGTCTTAATTACATCGATAGTGATACGGAAGAATGATTTTTATAATTTGAATGTATTTTTTTTTATTAATTCCTATAATTTTCTTCAATTTCTATAATTTTTTTTTAATTTGTATCATTTTTCTATAATTAAAACAGGTTAATATCATTTTTTTATAATTTGTATCATTTTTCTATAATTAAAACAGGTTAATATCATTTTTTTTTAAAATTATACATATACGACGCGTATAGAACTATACGTGTCGTATAGATTTGACCAGAAGACCATTTTGCCCCTGGTATGCCCCCAATTTAGGCTTATTTCAGGGGCTAAAAGGTCATTCTATAATATATAGACGCCTCGTATAGATCTATACGAGACGTCTATATGAGCGGGTTTTTGAAATTTTGAATTTTGAATATTTGAAAATCAAAATTTGAATTTTTTGAATTAGGACGCCTCGTATAGAGCTATACGAGTCGTCAACAGTGTCGGCACCAATTCTTTTTTTTTAATTTGAATTTTGAAAATATTTTATGTTAATTACCATTTTGCCCCTGAAAGTCCCCAGTATAGGCCTTTAACAGGGGCTTAAAGGTAATTTTGTTATTCCAGACGACGCGTATAGAGCTATACGTGTCGTCTATTGAGGTTTTAACAGTTTTTATTTTTTAATTATAATACAGGTTTATTAAATTACCATTTTGCCCCTGTAAAGCCCTCAGTATAGTCTTTAGTCAGGGGCAAAATGGTAATTAACCATTACAGAAATATCTTTTTGTATTGGTTAATTACTATTTTGCCCCTGAATAATGCCTATACTGGGGGCTTAACATGGGCAAAATGGTAATTTTGGAAAAAGGTTGGACGACTCGTATAGCTCTATACGAGGCGTCTATG
Source organism: Helianthus tuberosus (assembly GCA_030545235.1). Taxonomy (NCBI): domain Eukaryota; kingdom Viridiplantae; phylum Streptophyta; class Magnoliopsida; order Asterales; family Asteraceae; genus Helianthus; species Helianthus tuberosus. Next base: position 18,033,459 of record CM060428.1, on the reverse strand, counting down.
CCTCGTATAAGGCAGGGGGGTCTAGACGAGGCTGCTTATAACCCCCAAACAAAACACAAACACACATACGGAGAATACACTTCTATACGCCTCGGATACGTATTTCGACCGGATTTTCGAAGATTTGAAGCATCACCGGTACGTATTTCGCCCCGTAGTTTAGTATTTTTGCCACGTTTTTGCCTTTAGACCGTAGGTTTGCCCTGAAATTTGATTTTTGTGGGGTTTGGGGGTTTGAGTTTTGAGGTTGAAGATGAATGTGGAAGAACAGGACGCCGAGTATAGCCCTATACGAGGGCTATACGAGGCTCTGTGTTTTTTTTTTTATTAATTATTATTATTAGTTTTATTATTATTGTTATTATTAATGTTATTATTATTATTATTATTATTATTATTATTATTTAGTATTATTATTAGTATTATTATTGTTATTTATTATTATTATTATTATTTATTATTATTGTTATTATTATTATTTTTATTTATTATTATTATTATTTATTATTATTATTAGTATTATTATTGTTATTATTATTATTATTATTATTATTATTTATTATTATTATTTATTATTATTATTAGTATTATTATTGTTATTATTATTATTATTATTATTTATTATTATTTATTATGATTATTATTATTATTATTATTATTTATTGTTATTGTTATTATTATTATTATTTATTGTTATTATTAGTATTATTATTGTTATTATTATTATTATTATTATTATTTATTTATTATTATTATTATTATTTATTATTATTATTATTTATTATTATTGTTATTATTATTATTTTTATTTATTGTTTATTATTATTATTATTATTTATTATTTGCAGATTGATTATGGAGGGCGATGATATTGAGATAGAGATTGAGGGGGGTCAGCCGGTTCAGCAAGGTCAGCCGGTTCAGGAGGGTCCACGACGGAGACGGCGGCCGCCTCTGGATACGCTGCAGGGTTGTCCGTATCTAGAGTTTCCCGCGGGCACCGATGCCGCCCGCCATTGCCAGAAGCTTCGGAGGATGTACATTGGATCGCATGCATCGATTGACTGGGATGCGATGGACCAGCTTGCTGAGACGGATAGAGTGCGTCGGTTTGTACCTCTCGATTCGCCGTGGCATCGTCTTTTCGATTTGGCGCACACGCCGACCTACAGGGAGCTGCTGGTCGAGTTCCTTTCGTCATTCACATTTCACCCTCCTGGGGTCCCAGTGCCGCTGCCGTACCCAGGTGCTCCCCCTCCGCCTGAGATTTCTTTCAGGCTCGCTGGCGTTTTGCGTACGATGACGCTAGCAGACTTTGCGGTGCGTTCTGGTTTATACATGCAGGGGGAGATCGAGACTGAGGTTTACACAGCGGGGCTAGTGGTGGTTGAAAAACCCATTCTTCTAGGGTTTTGGCAGGTGATTGCGGGGCCAGATCATTGGGAGCACGATAAGTCGAAGGGGAGGGTGTCGTTTGTTGCGGACCCACTGTACAGGTACGTACGTTTATTACGTTTATTAATCTCTGTTTCTGTATTTCGCTAACACTAACACTATCTGCAGGTATCTGCACCATTTGCTCGCTACTTCTATCTCAGCGCGCGGGTACAGCCGTGAGTGGTGTACGACCACAGATCTTTTTTTCCTTTACTGTTTGTTGTATAGGAGGCCGTGTGCGCTAGCACACGGTCTAGCCCAGTACTACGCCTCCGCCCATCACCGGCAGGAGCGCGGATTTTTGTATGGCGGGGCGTACGTGACCATCATTGCCCGTTCATTTGGCCTCGTGCTGCACGAGGACCCACATCTACGGACGCCGCCAGTCATGCCGACGCGGATGGGCATGCAGTCGCTGTGGGGGATGAAGGTAATCAAGAGGTTTCCAGTTGGCCCGCGGTTTAAAAACCGCGAGACCGGGGGCATATGGACAGAGGAGGCACTACCAGAGCATTTCGAGCCCGTTTATCCTCCTGTAGATCCTGCTGATATAGTGCCTGTGGAGGAGCCTCCGGAGGATGTAGACGGTGCAGCGGTGCCACAGCCACCGCCACCTGCCGGGGCGCCTCAGTTTCCACGTCACGCTATTCCAGGTCGTGCCCCAGGAGCTGCGTTACATCCGGATGTACGAGCCGAGCTTGACAGGCTCAACGATTTGGTAGGTTGGCTGGTACGAGAGGCTCAGGATAGACGAGAGAGAGAGGGATTACCACCGATACCGCTTCCACCAGCTCGAGCATCACATCAGCAGCAGCAGCCGCAGCAGCCAGATTCGGATTCGGATTTAGATGCATAGACCTGTTGTTGTTTATATTTTTATTATAGATGTACAAACTTATCTCATATATTTTTGTTATGGATGTACAAAGTTATCTTATATATGTCATATTTATGTTTGTTTTTAGTTATTCGGTTACTTAATGATTGTTGTGTTAAATTGAGATAATACGGAAACAAATTATGTTTTGAATATATTACGGAAACAATATTTGAACGAGATAAAATTTTAATCGGAAGAATATTATTTAAAAAAGTAAAATGTTAAAAACATTATAATATTTAATCGATATAATATATTTCAAGAGCCGAATTTTAAAATAGTTGATTTTTAAAATACAAAAAAAATTTTAAAACAAAAAAAAAATTCAACCACAAAACACATCTTCAAAAACTATCAAAAAAACCATACCAAAACCCACCAAAACACCCCTCATTTCAGCCAAAAAAAAAAACCCAACACTAGACGCCTCGTATAGGCCTATACGAGGCGTCCAGAGTTCCTTAAACTTTGTGCCTGACACCCTCTGAGACCCCCTTGAATTCAGTGCTTAGACGCCTCGTATAGGCCTATACGAGACGTCTAGGGCACAAAAAGTGTGGAAATAGGCGCGATGGGTGTCCAAATATCTCCAGCCTTTCTTAATTCTGATTTGGTTTTGTTTTAATAATTTTGTTTTGTGGTAAAATCTTGGTTTTGAGTTTAGACAACTGGTTGGGGTGTTAGCCTATTAGGTGAGAAAAAAGTGATGCTACGTAGATGACATACAGACATACTTTTTTCTCATTCATAAAGGCCCAAAATGAGTGTAATAAAAGGGGCCTGATTTATTTATGTTAGTTCTATATATTAAAAAATGTAATGTAATTAAAAAAATATTTATAAAACTGTGTACGGTTAATGAACAACCCACTAAAAATCCTTATTCCTTAAAATTTTAGTTAAAAGTTAAAACCCACATGCAACTCAACCCAACACATGACGGTCTGTCTATACAATATTATTATTATTTCTGGAGTTAATTGCCCGGATGGTCCCTGTGGTTTCACGTTTAGTCCTCACCTTTTGAAAATAGCAGGGATGCTCCTTATGGTTTGTCATTTTGTTACTCGGATAGTCCCCTGACATTTACTCTGGGGACTATCCGAGTAACAAAATGACAAACCATAGGGAGCATACTAGCTATTTCCAAACTAACTGACATCTACTCAGGGACTATCCGAGTAACAAAATGACAAACCATAGGGAGCATACCTGCTATTTTCAAAAGATGGGGACTAAACGTGAAAAAACATGAAACCACAGGGACCATCCGAGCAATTAACTCATTATTTCTGTTAGCTTTAATATTAACCTGGTTTTTGAACCCAAAATTCCTTTTGGGGACAAATTTCCCACATCTGCCGCTTCATCATCATCATCTCCTTGATCATCAATAATCCTCAATTAAGTACCCCATCTACCATACATACTGTCAGCTTCAATTAATCACCCCAATTACATGAGAGAAGACGACTTACGTATCTGACCACTGCATGCAACTCAGCATTCATTCAATTTGTGTACTGTAACTGCTGCCTGTAAATTTATAAATGTAACCTCCTACCCCTCCTCCAACTACCTTACATTGCATCTGCCAACAGCATTAATCTCCATCTCTTTTAAAACAGATCCTCAATTCGCACAAACCCTTACTCCATTTCTGTTATCATTAATCTCCATCTCTGTTCATCAATTAAGGTTACCAGCCTTCATCTGCCGCCTTCACCGGAGCAGCTTCCTTAATACTAGCAAGCACCATTAATCCTCCAACTACCGCCTTCAATTACCCCCATCTACCATGCCACCTTCGTTTATGGAATCCAACCCTTACATCTGCCCCCTCCCTATATATATCTACCATCAAACCTTTACATCTCAACAACAAAACAAAACAAAATCACCCATCTCTGCTGTTGCTCGTTGCTGCCGGAGCCATACCGGAGATAGAATCATCTGCAGGTAATAATTATTGTTGCTGCTGTTGTTGTTTCTTATGTTTAAGTATATAATTTTTGGGACAGATGTGTTGGTAAATTGGATGTTTTGAATATGCATTTGGAACCTGTCTCATCATGTATTGGTGAATCACGTGGGGATCAAGTAGAATTGGTCTTTAAGTACATTAATTAAGTTTTTAATGTTTGACGAAAGTGATTATTTGTTTAAAGGTTTAGTCTTATTAGTTATGTTGTAAATTAAAAAAAAAAGTGTGAAGTAGAAAACATGCAAAGAGTATATGGAGCATGTACCATTCTGTGTTAACAATTATCTCATAACTGTTTTGGTTTTTTTTTTTTTTTTTTTTTTTTTTTTTTTTTTGTACAGGAGATGCCAGTGGCTTATGATAATTTTTTTTTGTTTTTTTGCTTTGTTTTATAGTTTTTGGATATTTGACTACCCTTAGCATTGTCATATTTATGAAACCTCTTTTATGCTTTGTTTATGAGTTGTGTTTGCCCTGTCCGCTACTTGTTAATGAAAATAACCAATTTCTAGCTTCTGTCTTTTGGTGGTTCGATTTTGAATTCTGATAGGAGATCGTAGCTTTTCAACTGCACTAACTAATCCTACGGCTCACCATATCATCCTCATTTTTAGCTCCAAAATCACCAATCCAAGCCTAAATCTTTCATCTTCTAGGTGATCTCAAATGTTTTTAAGGGGTTTTCTTGCTTAAGGACTCAAGTTTTCTCGTTTCTCTCAAGAATCTTCACCTAGCCTTGCTAGTGGTATGACAACCAATCTTCTCTTTGTTTTCGTTAAATGCATGTTAGTTCACCTAGACTTGGGACGTTTTTGCAAGAGCTTTAAAACAAGTAAAGCAATATGTTAAATGGACTTGTTTTAGTGTAGTGTGGGTGTGTATGTGAATCTTGTATGTGTTGTTTGTTCTAAAACTACTAAATCTCTAGAGCTATGTATGTGTATGCAGTGGCAGACCCAATTTTTTTTTCATTGGGGGCGGGAATTTTTAGGGGTTGTTTGTCTATTGCTATATAATAATTTTTTTCGGTCTGATTCGGGTCGGGTCAAATACTTTTTTTCTTTTCCGTTTGAATTTCAAGCATTCAAATATTCAATTATATTTTTTTTTTGTAAACCCTAGTCCTTAGTTAAATAAGGCATCAAATAAGGCATAAAATCGAAATAAAACAAAAATCTCATACAAGTGTTAATCATAAGCTAAGTTGGCCCCTGTTTGGTTTTTTTTTTTTTTTACCTTTTCTAGCTATGAATAACTCAAAATCCTCATACAAGTGTTAATCATAATCTACAAACGTTAACGTATTTCTTCAAAGAAAAATATGTACATTTGTAGAGTAACTAAATACGTTATATTTAATATGAATCACTCAAAAACCTCACACAAGTGTTCTTTAGTTATTTTTTTTAATTCAAAGAAAAATATGTACATTTGTAGAGTAACTAAATACGTTATATTTAATATGAATCACTCAAAAACCTCACACAAGTGTTCTTTAGTTATTTTTTTTAAAATGTTATTAACCTATGATAAGAAATTTAATAAAGTAATAAATCTAAATACCAAAAAGCTAATAATAATATATTCAATATATTAATAAACTTCATCGTATAATATTTAACCAAATAACCATATAAAAATAAAAAGCTAAAATTCATATACACTAAGTTATTTGAAGTTAAACAGAAAGGGAAAAAAAGCAAATGAATGAATAAAAACTTTCACAAAGTATCACCAACCTAGTTAGACTTTTACTGAATAAGAGTAAAAGGTTAAAAGCATGTGAGTACCAACTAGTCTTGTCACTCTGGTAAGTAGTAAATAAGAATTGTCCTGGTAAAGTAAAAAGGATAGTTAATGTCATGGTAAAGTAAAAAGGAGTAATAGATATAAGTAGAAATAATATGTAATGTAATACTTTTTTTTTTTTTTTTTTTTTTGAACGGCAAAAGTCAATTTCATAAAAAAACCATTTCAGTATTAATGGGGTATATTTTATGTTTTTTAATTATTTTCTCTCAATTTTTGAAGTCAAAGCAAATTGGTGTTTCAACAAATACAAGATAAATCTTGAACAATAAATTTATATATAAAACTAATCGACCCAACGTTGGATCAATCAATCGGGTTTGAGAATCTGTTAAGCCTCAAGGTTGAGCTTGAGAATCATGTAGTAAGTAGTGAAAATAAAGAAAAGAGATTGAAAGTTAAAAAAAATCGAGAGACTTCAAACCTGACTACTTTAAACTTTTAAAAATCCATTTCACCTTTTCTTTTATGTTTTTGTAGCAACAAAGTTATAAGTTAAAAGAGAGAACCAAAAGAGACAAAAGACAACCTGTGATCTCTTTTACTCTCTTCACTGTAGCCTCTGTTACAACCACCTAGGAAAATCCTGGCTTTTCTGCTCCTTCATTATAATAACACTTCAATTAGTTCCCAACTCCACATCAATGCAACCTAAACCTCCCATTCTCTTTTGTTTTTCCCCATTTTGTTACAATATAAGCAAAACCAATACCACCACGTTCAACCTTTCTTCAAACCACCAGAATCGTCCCCAGCAGATGAGGTAACTAAATCCAAACCCATCAACTTATTTATTATTGCATATGCATGCAGATTTAAGCTCATAGGTTGTCAAACATGTAGAGATGGCCATATGTCTTTATTTGAGTTTTGTTTTGTCTCTATCTGTTGATTCTTCAAGTTATATAGTCGAAGGTGCATGTTGCGATGTGTTAACCCACAAAATTTAGAAAAGAAGCATAAAACGAAAAAGTTGTGAAAAATGAAAACTATAAAGGGACCAAAATTGAAAGTCAAAAAAGTTTAAGCTTTGGTTTATATATATATATAAAGCTCAGACCTCTTTTTTTCACTCAATCCTTCTCCTTGCTTGTTAAGGTGAAGTTCTACTCTTCCAAACTCTACTTTTCTTTAGTTTTATAAGTTGTTTTCCAAGACTCCATGTGCTAAGTATTTTTTTTTTCAATTTTTTTTTTAAATATCGCCCCACTACGGGTGGTCTTAGAGATAGAGATTATATGATTTGACATGTTGTAGTCCCAACTTTGGCCCCTGTCACATAAATTATAGAATCCGGCGGCAAAGTGTACGTATTATATGAAGTCTAGGGAGGCAAATCTTGTCCTATACATCAAAACCATGTTTTAAAATATGTTCCTTTCTTGGAATAAATAATCCAAATGGGTCCAAGAGAAAATGTTTCTTTTTTATTTAATAACTACCACACCTAAATGTACAAATAACTCTAATAACTTATACAAAAACATATGGAAGATACCATAGACATATTTATACAACAAATTCTGTTTTCTTAATAAATATCTGATATTATAGAGCAAAAAATAATCAACTAAAAAAACTGTTAGGATTATAATTATTATCTAACCAGATTTGATATATACGAAATTATACATATTATAAAGGACTATAATTTAGTTCAACCGAGAGCTTAATATAAAGCCTGTAACCCAAATATAAACAAACTTGAATAGTGGAGTAACCTCTTTATTATACATATATTAAAAATTAAAATTAAAATTAAATTAAAAAATAAAAAAATATATTAAAAAAGAAAGTGAATGAACAGTAGTGAATAGTTCTTGTCTGGCACCTATTCATTGGGTAGTGCTGAGGTCATATTGGCCCATTTGAGCGGTGCTGGCTTCATCACCAAATAACCAGAGACATCGTCTCCTCCTTTCACTGCCGTTGCTTTTGAACGAGACGAGTGAGGACGGTGGGTGGGTGCAGACTTTTGAGAGAGGAAGAGATGGGAACAACTTTCTCTCTCTAGAATGATTCAGAGATGGCACAAGAAGAAGACCCAACTTCCACTCATAGCAATCGTCTTCTTCCTCTTCGTCCTCTGCACCATCTTCTACAACGAACGCCGGTTCCAAGAAATCCAAAAGAAAACCGGAAACCAAATGATATCGCTACTCGGAATGATGTCAAGAAGACATTTTCTTCCCTCAATCGCAGTGGTTCGAAAGCTTCTGCAGGTTTGTAATGAGTTTGTCTTGATTCTTTGTTTATAATTGCTCCGTAGGGTTTATGTTTGCACATCGTAAATTTGGCCTCTTTGATTTAGTATGTTTTTGGGATCTTTGGTTTGGTATGTTTATTGATTTGACTGATCTTGGGAGAGATATTAAGGAAAATTTGTATTTTAGGGCCATATCCTTCGGTTTTAAACAGTTTAGTGTTAAATTAATCAGCCAGTATTTGTCTTATTGTGAGTTAGATAATAGTTTTCATCTCTAAAAACGACAGGGACTTTGGATAGATTCAGCACCTGGAACTCTACAGTAAGGTACAATGGAAGATCTAATTTGAACACACCTTTGCTTCAATCTGATGAACAAGAAAACACGAAAGATTCGTGCAATGTGTTTTCGGGCAGATGGGTATTTGACAACATTTCGGTTCCGCTTTATAATGAATCCGATTGTCCATACATGTCTGACCAATTGGCTTGTCACAAACATGGAAGACGTGATTTGATGTACCAAAACTGGAGATGGCAACCTCATGGCTGTGATTTAAAGAGGTAATGTTTGTTTCAACTTTATCGATATTCATAACTCGATCAGATATAGATCATAAGTGTCACTTGATTACAATTTAGAATCAGGCATTATAAATAAGCTGGTTTGGGTTCTGTATTATGATTTAATCTCAAACGGGTCAAATAAGAAAATGTAATTGAGGAAATGAATCAAATGGGCCGACGAGGTCAAACAGATCTAAAGTGGCCCAAGTGTATTTTCAATTAATACAACCTAAACATTAAGATTATTATTGTTTTGTAATCACATTACATGCATTTGTTACTTCAACATTATGTGTAAAGTTGGATGGAAAAATGTTTGTCAGTCACCCGTTGACAACACGGGTGTGCTATTTCACATGAAATGGAGTTTCTTAATCTTGTAGTGTTTTAAGGCGTACTGAAATGAATAGTGCTTTAATGCGTGGTTTGATGTAAATGTGTAATTTGTGGGGTTCTTCACATGTCAGTCAGTCAGGCCAGATCCACGCGTCTTCACAACATCTCGGTCTCCACCTTTCTTCTCTTACCTCATCCGCCATTCTCTCTGCCGACTCCTCCACTACAGACATCAACAACCATCTCTCTAACTCTCCAGCGACGAAGCCACAACTCTCCACCGTCGTAGCCACCTACAAATCTACCTCCGACGGACCGCCGATTTACACATTGCTGCTGCTTCACCTCCGGCACCACTTCCCAGATCCCAGATCTTTCTAAAGCCTCAACTGACGTATGCGGAAAAACTTGAATCTGAATCTGGAGATTTATAGTATCTGTTGGTTGCTCGATCTATGAAGCCGAAGAAGCTCTATGTTGGAGGCGATCCGAAAGTTTGCAAACATGTAAGTCATTTTGTTATCAGTTTTATGATTTGAAATTGCAAATTTGAAGTTTGAATCGGTTTGGTTTGGTGTGTTGTCGATTTCGGGATATTGTTGTCAAGTGTGATGGTGTTTGATGAGTTGAGTAGTTTATTTATGGTGATTATAGTGTGGTGTCTGTCTGATTTTTTAGGTATGAATAAGTTTTTAATCAATTTGAGGTTAGTATGAAAAGTATTATATTGGTTAGGACTCATAGGCAGGCATTATGTGCTATTGGTTACTACTTATGTTAACAACAGTTAATTTATGCTTTTATTGTTATACCCTTTATTAAAGAGATGTAACAATTAGGATTGTTTGTCTCCAAATAAAAATATGTCTATAGAACACATGTTGTAACAGCTGGATTTCCTAAACCTCTATTTGAACATTCTATTTAATTCTATTTTGCTGTAAAGCTTGTAGATGGATAGGGGTTTAGCCTATTTGAGCAAAAGAAGTCTTCTATTGCTCATTTACAAATTACGATGGTCTTGGATGTTGTTTTAGTGAAAGTTATTCTATTGTGGTCGTTACTTATGCTTTATATTCTTATATATTCTTTCGTTTCCATAGCGGCTTAGAAGAGGTTGTGAGGAGAGAAACGTGGGAAGAAGCCGGCATTGAAGTTGGTGAAGTTTTCAACCATGACCGGGTGAGACAAAATTGCATTTCTGTGTTTGTTAAAAGTAAATTTGGCATATCATGTTATTACATTAGGAATGACTCAGTTTAGTGTGATCGTGTTATGAGTTGACGTATATGTTATCATACCAAGAATGATTTGGTTGAGCATGCCGCAACGCGGCGCTGTGTACATAACTAGTTCAACTAAAAAACTAATAAAAGAAAAAAAGTGATATAACAATTAATCTTTCTAGAAAAAAAATTACATGCAAAAGAATATCATAAGATGTTCACAAGCATACTTTAGCAAAAAAAAAAAAAATAGAAAAGAATATAAAAAATTTAAATATCATAAGATGTTCACAAGCATACTTTAACCAAAAAAAAAAATTAATTAGAAAAGAATATGATAAATAGATAGAGATAGAGATGAGAGAAAGGAAAGTATCCAACCTCCGATCTCACAAATAAATAAAAAACAAAATAAAAAATAAAAAAGTGAAATGTTTCAGAAGAAAAGGTACATAAATATGACCAGGAATCCTGCCTACATCTGTTCTTCATTTACACCATTTCACCCACTGATTTTACTCTACCCCAACATTAAAAGAAATAGTACAAACCCAACGGCTACCAACAGAGGTTAATTGTTTTGTTCTTAATTAACCTGCAGTACATGCAATAATATATTCATTTAAATTATTCTTGTTCACACAATTCTACTCCCACTTTCTTGATTTTGGCTTCTGCTTGCTTTGTGGGGTTTGCTGAATCATGTACAAAGTTGGGGGTTTAGAGGGTTTAAACCCATAATCTTTATGGTGTTCTTGTTTCTGCTGATGAAGGTAAGAAGCGTGTTAAGATTTGGTGTAACTTTTTTGTGGGCTTTTTTTTTTCTTTTCTTTTAGTGGGTTTAAGCTTTGGTTTAAAAAAAAAAAGCTCAAGACCTCATCTTTTTCACTCAATCCTTCTCCTTGCTTGTTAAGGTGAAGTTCTACTTTTCCAAACTCTACTTTTCTTTAGTTTTATAAGTTGTTTTCCAAGACTTCATGTGCTAAGTGGTCTTAGACTAGTTTTTATGTTAAAACTAACAGCTTACTACAAGTATTTTTCTTCTTTTAGTTTTGAAGAAAGTTTATAATAAAAATACTTATAATAAAAAACTTATGTTGGTGATCTATGTTCATATTTGTTTGTTTAATCTCTAAAACACAAGTAACTAAGTGTAACGTTTGGGCTTTATGGACTCTTATACATACTTAAACTTATATACGGACGATTTTGTGTTATTTGGTGTTAAAGTTCATAGATCTAGTAGATTTATATATTTTCTTGTCTTATTTCTGTAGATCTACTAACTAGTTGTGTGTAGAAGTTTTTATGGATGTTAAATCTTATGATATAATAATATAAATACAAATTATGGTGGGAGAATGCATATTTATTAAGTTATAATAACATTTTTAAGACTTTAATTAGTGTATCTTTGATTTTAGGTTTTTAAGTATCCCTAAGACTCAAAAGTTCTATTATTTTCTTGCTTAAATTCTCGTTTCCTTTGCCTCTCTCGTCATTCCTTCTAAATTTGCATACTTTATATTTAATCGCATTATTCTCCACTTACACACACAAAGTTGTAATAGGGTACAATTAAAGGTTTGCAACATATGCTTTCAAACTAGTTGGATATAAACAAAATAAGTTATGTATTTAAACTAGCTTTTGAACTTTTTAAAAGTAGTCAATATACGTATTGTCAATCTACCAGCTTCAATTAAACCCTTACATGAGAGAAGACGGCTTACCTGACCACTGCATTCAATTTGGTACTTCAATTTGTGTAGTAGATGGAACTGCTGTAAATAAATGTAACCTCCTACCCCTGCCTTCAATCCTCCAACTAACTTACATTGCATCTGCCCCCTTATATATGATGATAGACCCACTCTCCATCTGTGTCTATTATAGCGCCCATATGGGCTCTATCACCACACCCTCCAAGTGAAGAGGGGGGCGCCATCTTCCATTCGCCACCATGGTAGCACCAACTTTGAAATGTTCAGGTGGGGCCCATTAGTTTTAATCCAATCATTTTTTTTTAATTTTGTTCAAGTGGGGCTCCATCCACACCCTCCAAATTAAAGGGGGGCTCCATGGCTGACGTGGATCCTACATGGCTTGATAAAGCCCCTATGAGGCTCCATCCACACCCTCCAAATTAAAGGGGGGCTCCATGGCTGAAGTGGATCCTATATGGCTTGATAAAGCCCCTATGGGGCTCCAACCACACCCTCGTGGGGATGGTACATGTGAATGCTCATAACTTTTTATTAGCCTATATTATAAATTAATCTCTACATTTATTTTAAGTATTAAAATAGCTCATTACCAAACTCATTATAAAGACCATAACTTAAACGAATTTATTACATATTTTAAGTGAATTTGAATCAAAATGAATTTATCCGAATTCGATTCGAATTCGAATTTTTAGTCGATTTAGAATCGAATTGGTTGATCTTAATCGAATTTGAAACGAATACAAATTCAAGCAAAAAACTAAATTATATGAAAAATTCAATTCGAGCAATTCGAAAATTCGATATTCGATTCGAGAAAAAAAGTGTTGGCTCCACATAGGCGACACGTAGGCACCATTTTTTTCACCCTTGAGAAAAAAAGTGTTGGCTCCACATTCGAAAATTTCTAAATTTAATTTGCTGAATTTTGGTTATTAAGTTTAATAAATTTGGTTTCCTTTACGTTTTCTTAATTCTGATTTGGTTTTGTTTTAATAATTTTGTTTTGTGGTAAAATCTTGGTTTTGAGTTTGGACAACTGGTTGGGGTCTTATTAGGTGAGAAAAAAGTGATGCTACGTAGACGTAGATGACATATAGACGTACTTTTTCCCATTCATAAAGGCCCAAAATGAGTATAATAAAAGGGGCTTGACTTATTTATGTTAGTTCTATATTAACAAATGTAATGTAATTAAAAAAATATTTATAAAACTGTGTACGGTTAATGAACAACCCACTAAAAATCCTTATTCCATAAAATTTTAGTTAAAACCCATATGCAACTCAACCCAACACATGACGGTCTATACAATATTATTATTTCTGTTAGCTTTAATTAACCCTCCTACCCCTGCCTTCAATCCTCTACTTATATATGATGATATACCCACTCCCCATCTCTGTCGATAAGGAATTCTTAACACTTAAGAGAGATCAGCTGATTCTTAACAGTTGCTGCTGCTGTCGGTAACATCATTGTGATTTTTTATATCTGCAGTCGATTTATCTCAGTTTGGGTACTAATAGTTGATTGCTTTAGTTAAGGCTGAGAACATTAGATTTATTTTATAAAGGTTTATTATGTTTGCGTTAAATGCTTCTGTTTTTGTTTCCCTTTGGCCAAAAGTAAGGTTTATGTTCAGGCTAGGAGGAAGAACGTTTGCGTGAGGTTTCTGATATGAACCAAATCATAAGAAAATAGAGAGACAAGTGAAACTTGATTCATAATATTTCATTCGATAAATACTCTAAGCTACTACTTAGATAACTAACTGCAAAGGAAATGGCTAAGTAGATGGAAAATACATGGGTGAATGGGAACCAACATGTGAGGATTTATGCTTGCATTCTTTTGCTATGATACTGTTTTGCTTCATTTTTGTATGTAGATTTTCATTTTTTATGCTTTCAATGTGATACTTGCATTAGAATCTTGAGTTTGTTGTTAGTGTGTGTGGTGTAGGGGATGTATCCGCATTAAATGGTCTGAGTGATCTAATTGTCGTCAACCTTATATCTATAATTACGGGATGTAGCCACCAAATCAACAATTTATACTCTATATAAGCCTATACGTGGAGTATAGAGGTCTATACGCTAGTATAGGCCTATACGAGGAGTATAAAGGCCATACAAGGCTTATAGAACGGACCTATACGAACAATATAGACCTATACGAGGCGTATAGGTCCAACACGCTAAACAAGATCTGACACGCATCAGTTTTTGTTATAAATTAAAAAAGTTATACGACACGTCTAGCTCAATACGAGTCGTGGTAAGGGTGTGAAAATAAGAGAAAGGGTGTCTCGATAATAACACCCTAATTGCTCATAAGTTTGTGAAGGAGATAATCAAAATAATGCCAAAGAAATAAAAGAATAAATAGATGATAAAAGAGAAAAGGAAAACAAAAAGAAATGATTTTTGATTGGTTGGTTGAGTTTTAGCTTTGACCAATCTTCCTTTGTTGACCGAGTCCACCTTATTTTACTTGTGATCCCTGTCCTCTTTAGCCCTGGTACATGGTACAGCGATAGTGACAATCCATGGATATCCCAGATTTTCTGCTCCTTCATAAATTATATTTAACACTTCCCAACTTCCACATCAATCCAACCTAAAACTCTCCTCTATAGTTTTTTTTTCCGATTTCTTAGGTTATTTTTCATTTATAAACAAGTTAAATAGCTGAGTACCCGTTGTTAATATTTTTTTATCAAAACAAAACCCTAAATCGCTCTCTCATTTCGCAGCCGACACCCCACAGATTCCGTCGTCCAATTTCTATCCACCGTCAGTTGCATCGACGACGAAGTTTTGTTCAGCAGGTGAGAACGACCAATTTTATTGATTATATAAATTTAATAGACTTACAGTTGTTGTTTCACAATATTAGTTGAATGCTTAAAGTTGTTGTGTAACCTAAATTTTGTTGTTCTTAATGATTTTAGTATGGAGCTCCACTCTACAATGATATGGAGTTGCACTCTACAACGAAAGGCATACAACTTTTTAAGACACTAATATGTGCTACAAGTGGACTATACTACTTTCATAAAAAGGTAAACACAAGTTAGTTTTTACTTTTTAAGTGGTTATTATGATTTGGTTTACTTGAAATGAAAGACAAGTAGCGAAGTAATTTATTCTAGTTGTTTCGTTGTTTTTAGATGCTCCACATTCATAAAACCGAACATAGAATTTCTAGGTTGGTTGAACGGTTTGGATCGGGTTCCGAATGTGTTCGGCGTTTTACCTAATTTTTTCAAGTTTTTAGATATAGGAATTCAAGTTTCCTGCACTTAACGATAGGCATAATAACCTGCACCTAGTAGTATTCTGAATTCGCTGGCACAACACCAAAACAAACCTTTGTCTATTATTAAACATTCTATCATTCCGTTCTTGCCAAACAAAGTAGATATGGTGACATTAATGAATATTATGCAAGATCAAAATATGCTGACAAGCATATTTTTGTTTTATAAATCGTGGATATGATTACTTATCGATAAAGGTAGAACTGACCAACAAGATTGGTCAATGGGATTTCTATGTTTGTCATCTTTTTTCCTTCTTGGATTGTGGCAAATCGATACCAAACTTCATCTCAAGATATGTTTATATCGTTGGTCGGTGGCTGAAAAGAATGAATTATAAAACGAGTTGACGATAACACGTACGTTTAGGGTGTTGATTAAGTATCACTATATAAATTTTGAAAAGCCTTTAGTTTATGCAAGAGTTTTCACATCTCTTATAATGATACTAAAAACATTCATAATCAACATCCTGCCGCAACGATCGGGATATCGACAACTTGTTGGAAGACAAACAACATTGAAGGGATTTGAATTTTTAAATCTTTATGTCAATATAGAAGTGATTTTAAGTAGGTTTAAGGAAATTTTAATGAAAATGATGTAGTTTTTATTGGTTTTGTGTGTAAGATTAGGTGTCTAAGAGCACCGTATTCGCTTTCCCCTATTTTGTTTTATTAGTTACGTACAACATTTCCATTAAGTGGTTAGGTACATGGGTTATGCCTTCTCTCATACTTCATTTCATTGCATCACAAAGATACCATAACATTTTGACACACTCAAATACCCTTCGATTGTTGTTTTTCATCCTTGAATATTGGTTGAAAGTAATCAAATATCCTTTGATTAATTTCTCTTTCTTTATAACTCTTGTATATAGTTTTTTGTTTTTTTCAAAAACAAGGGTTCTTAAATTTTGTTTAATCAAAACTTAATGATGTTCTTTATTCTTCGGGGTGATTTTAATAATAAATTAATAATCAAATATATCCTTTGACGTTCTGTTTCGATCTTGATGTTTGAATGATTCGCAAACAAGGAAAGTACAATTCCAAGTTTCTGAAACCGGATGAGATCAAAGCTTAGATGCTAACAATATTTAATTTTGCAGGGTAACCGGGTATACATTCACGGTTGGCCACCACTTTGAAGAAGTGTGGGACCAGCGTGACACACCTTATTGTATGTGTTATGCAGCGGCACAAATGGTGACGATTCTTGATCGTATGCATAAACCGGAAGAGTGTAAAAGTCTAATATTATCACCTCAAACTTTGCTCGATCTTGGTTGTCAATATGTAGATAGACTTAGAGTCTTTCTTACTGAAAGCGAGTATGGACTATATGATATTGAAGCTCAACCATTCCTTTATCTCCGCACGAAAAAACCTGAATCATTAGCCAAGTCCGACAAACCATACTTGATCAAAGATTTGGCGATATATCGTACAAAGGAAACAATCTTGAAAGCCCTTATAAGTAATTTTCGTGAAGGTGGGCCACAATACCCGATGCTAGGGGCATGCAACATGCATGGACTTACAAGTGCTAAGGCGGCGGATACAACTCCGGAGAAACCGTTTATTAGAAAAGAGCCTGACTGAAAAAGAATTATCCCCCTGATCATTCCGTGCTCATCACGGGAATCTATGTTACATCTGTGAATCCTACACGCGTGAATGTACAGTTAAGAAACTCGTGGGGCGATTGGGGATTTAAAGGAACTGCATGGGTCGGGAGTGACTTTTTCGAAGAGGCTTATGTACCAAGTATTTGAGGAGGTTGATTTCTTTTAACTAATGTATCATACAAAGGAAACAATCCTCAAAGCCCTTATAAGTAATTTTCCTAAAGGTGGGCCACAATACTTGATGCTAGGGGCATGCAACATGCATGGACTTACAAGTGCTAAGGTGGCGGATTCAACTCCGGAGAAACCGTTTATTAGAAAAGAGCCTCGACTGAAAAAGAATTATCCCCATGATCATTATGTGCTAATCATGGGAATCTATGTTGCATCTGTGAATCCTACACCCGTGAATGTACAGTTGAGAAACTCGTGGGGCGATTGGGGATTTAAAGGAACTGCATGGATCGGGAGTGACTTTTTGGAAGAGGCTTATGTACCAAGTATTTGAGGAGGTTGATTTCTTTTAACTGATGTTTATTTTGTTTAAAGTAGACTTAGTTCTCGATTTTAGTTATTGTTTACACACATTATGTAATACATTAGCAAAGTTGGTACTTTCTTTGTAATGGGTTTGTTTATTTTGTTCATGGTTGGTGTTGCTTGTTTTCCTTTTGTTTGTAATGCTAGTAGCTTTCCTTGCTCGTTTTACATAAATTGTTGCTCAATATTGTTACATAGTTTTAGGTCACTACAGAAGTTATTTATTTGAAGGTCGAAGAGACCTTAACCATGATAAGAAACTTTTAACAATAGTTTAGTTCATTAAAATCATAAATACTAACATCACCCTAAAATATACACTAAGAAATAGTTATTCAACATGTAATTTTGCTAGAATTTGAACTATGAAATGCTATATTGTGCTCACGAACTTCATGTAGTAAATGATTCATTCTTTAGCAACATATTCTTTTCAACAAATTATTTCTTCCTCTACAAGTTTGTAGACCTTTTGTCGGCTGTAGTGATTTATTGGGTGTAAACAAGTATTTGATCTAAGTGCGAACCAGTTAAGTTTCACCCATAACAAAAATGAGTTGTCAAGATTTTAACTAAATGTGGAAGAAAAAGTAACAAAACAAGATAAAGAAGGTATGGTGACTTGTAACACACTTGTTCTCTAAATCCTAACACAGCTACTGCTACTGTGGAACAAGCATACTCTTTGTTGTGTCATGTTAAAAACCGAAAAAGAAAAAATAAAAGATCAGATCTTGAAGCTTCTTCCACCTCTCTTCCATACTCCAGTACCCTCAATACCCTATGACAAATAGACTTTGAATCCGGGCGCCATTTTAACCAGTGTTGCAAAAGTCGCTAGGCGGTCCCTAGTCGGACGACTGGGGAGTTGAGAGTAATCGGAGTACTCGGAGAGTACTCGGGGAGTACGCGGACATGATAAATATAAAGAAAACTAATTGCTGTATATTATATATATGTTAAAAGAAGCATAATTCATGTCAAAATGTGTATAATTTAAAATGAAACATGTTTGAAGTTCAAATCTCACCGAGTATAAGGCCGAGTAGTTTGAGTAGAAGGCCAAGTAGTCCGAGTACAAGGCTAAGTAGGCCGAGTACAAGTCCGAAGTATTCTAAATACAAGGCCAACTAGTCTGAGTACAAGGCCGAGTAGTCCGAGTACAGGCCGAGTAGTCCGAGTACAGGCCGAGTAGGCCGATTTTGACAGCCGCCGACTAGTCAAGTCCGACTAGGGTAAACTCGCCTCGGAGGTGGTCCGAGGACAGAGTACTCGCCGAGTACAAGACCGAGTAGGCCGACTTTTACAACACTGATTTTAACTCTTTAAGAAGAGAAAAAAGTGTCGCTAATTCATGTGACATCGTACTGTCCTTCATGTTGTTACACGCAACTACTTTAAGTCTTTTAACTTCTTTCCATGAATGAACTACATGTTCAAAACAGTCCATTGTAAGTAGTGAGCATCCTTCCAAAGATAGAGACGCCACTCTCCTATACACCGTGTCAAAAAACAAAGGAAAAAAAGCATTAAAAATTTAATCCATACCCAATTCGACAGATTTTCACTTGCATATATAAATATAAAGATTTATGATACAATACGAGAAGTATAAAGGCCCATACGTGGCTTATACGAAGAGATCTATACGAACAATATAGACCTATACGAGGCGTATAGGTCCAACACGTTAGACAAGATCTGACACGCATCAGTTTTGTAATAAATTGAGAAGGTTATACGACCCCGTGTAGCTCTATACGAGTCATGTTAATAGTGTTAAAACAAGAGAAAGAGTGTCTCAATAATAAAATAATAAGTGGCATGTTTGTCTGACTTAACTGGGTTTTAATTGACAATAATACCTTTCATTTGATTTGTCTGACTTAACTGGGTTTTAATTTTTGGACTTAAGTGGCATGTTTCCAGTATGTCGTGCATTTTTTAAAATTTGTCTGAAATAGTAAAGGTGAAAAAAACACAAGGACGAAATTGAGAGCTAACTCTAATCAAAATAATGTGAAAGAAATAAAATAGATGGTAAAAGAGAAAACGAAAACAAAAAAGAAATAATTTCTGATTGGTTGGTTAAGTTTTAGCTTTGACCAATCTTCTTCCTTTATTGACCGAGTCCTCCTTATTTTACCTGTGATTTCTGTCCTCTTTAGCCCTGCTACATGCTACAAAGATGGTGACAATCCATGGATATCCCGGATTTTCTGCTCCGTCATAAATTATATTTATAACACCTAAAACTCTCCTTCTATAGGTTTTTTCCCGATTTCTTAGGTTAATTTTCATTTATAAACAAGTTAAACTAGAATTACGACCCGCCGCAATGCGGCGGGGATTCTTTAGTTATAACTAAGTCGATTTAGGACGCGCACGTTATGTTGAACCTGTCAAACGGGAAAAAAAACAGACGATGTAAAAAGGTTCACCCACACACGCACGTTGCGTCGTGTTAACTCACAAAATTTAGAACGAAACGTAAAAATGCTAAACCAAAGAGTTGCGATATGTTAAGACACAAAATTTAGAACGAAGCATAATGCGAGAAATTTGCGGAAAATGAAAACTATAAAGGACCAAAGTTGAAAGTAAAAAAAGTTGTGAGAATAGATTGGAAAAGATAAAAAGTTTTGTGTTAAAAGTAAAAAAAAAACAAATAGTTTTGGGTTAAAAGTAATTTATGAAATACTTTTGGGTGAAAAGTAAAAAAAAAATCAATTTTTTTTTAAAAACCCCCAAAGCCAAGGTTACAACAACCATAAGCATAACTATTTTTTCTTTGAAAAACCCACAAAGCCAAGATTACAACACATAAGTAAAAAAAATCAAAGTGGTTAAATCGCAAAAGATGAAAACTTTTGAATTAGAAGTAAAAAATCAAATTAATCAAAGGGGTTAAATTACCAAAGATTAAAACTTTAAACTTAAATTGTCAAAGATTAAACTTTAGGGTTAAAAATGAAACAAAGATTAAAAATTTTAAACTTAAATTGTTGAAGGACTCCCAAAAGCAACATTACAACACATGTATGCAACTTAAAGAATAAAACTTTAGGGTAAATTGTCAAAGATTAAAACTTTAGGGTTAGAAATGAAACAAAGATTAGAAGTTTAAACTTAAATTGTCAAATATTAAAACTTTAAGGTTAAAAATGAAAAGTTCCATTTTTTTTTTGAAGGACTCCCAAAGGCAACATTACAACACATGTATGCAACTTAAAGAATAAAACTTTAGGGTAAATTGTCAAAGATTAAAACTTTAGGGTTAGAAATGAAACAAAGATTAAAAGTTTAAACTTAAATTGTCAAATATTAAAACTTTAAGGTTAAAAATGAAAAGTTCCATTTTTTTTTAAGGACTCTCAAAGGCAATTACAACACATTAATGTATACTTAAGTTGCTTCTTTATAGTTTAATGTCTATTTAGTGCCGTTCAAAAAGAAAACAACATCTGTTTCTTACCGGTTATTAAGAATTTCTATAAACAAAACCCTAATTCATCATCTCCAACTACCCTGCAATTACTCCATCTCTGTTCATCAATTACACACCAGACTCCGAGTGCAGATGGTCAAAATATAGTAAAATTGATTGTTGATCGATTGTTCTGTTCATCTGCGCCAACATCCTCATTCATCCTTAATCTTCAATTTATCCAACTACTCATCTCTGTTCTCATCAATCTTCAATTACTCCCCCATCTACCACCCTTACATATGCCCTATATCATCTACCAACAAACTTCAAACAACCGACATCAGCAGCTTACCAGCGACAGCTACATCAGCAGCTGTTGCTCCGGCGGCCCTTCTTCTTCCACACTCCAACAGGTCGCATTTACAATCTAAAGGTGCTTTTCATTGATTGTGCAAATTTCATACCTTGAATTGCTTGTTTTTTTTTTTTTTTCTAGGGGATGAGGAGATGATATATACAAGGGGAATTGTCGAATGTTTGTTTTTTTTCTAACTGAGAATTGACTGGTTTTCTTTTCTTTTTTTTCTAAAACTGATGTCGAATGTTTGTTTGTTTTTTTTTTCTAACTGAGAATGTTTGTTTCTTTTCAAACCGAGAATGTTATTTAATTTACTGATGTCGAATATTTCGTAAAATGTTTTTCAGTTGCATCGACGACGAAGTTTTGTTCAGCAAGTGAGAACGACCAATTTTATCGATTATATGAATCTAATAGACTTACAGTTATTGTTTCACAATATTAGTTGAATGCTTAAAGTTGTTGTGTTAATGATTTCAGTATCGAGCTTCACTCTACAATGATATGGAGTTGCACTCTGCAAAGAAACGCATACCACTTTTTAAGAAACTAATATGTGGTACAAGTGGACTACACTACTTTCATAAAAAGGTAAACACAAGTTAGTTTCTTTTACTTTTTAAGTGGTTATTATGATTTGGTTTAACAAGTAGCGAAGTAATTTATTCTAGCGGTTTCATTGTTTTTAGATGATCCACATTCATAATACCGGACATAGAATTTCTAGGTCGGTTGAACGGTTCGGATCGGATCGGGTTCTTAGTGTGTTCGACGTTTTACCTATATTTTTTCAAGTTTTTAGATCTAGGAATTCAAGTTTGGCTAGACTTCTTAAACGATAGGCTTAATTAATAACCTTCACCTAATAGTATTATGAATCCGTTGGCACAACACCAAGACAAACCTTTGTCTATTATTAAACATTCTATCATTTCGTTCTTGCCAAACAAAGTAGATATGGTGACAATAATGAATATTATGTAAGATCAAAATATGGTCACAAGCATATTTTCGTTTTATGAATTGTGGATGTAATTACTTATCGATAAAGGTAGAACTGACCAACAAGATTGGTCAATGGGATTTATATGTTTGACTATATGTGAGTTCTGGATTTTGCACGTTTTGCTTTTTCATTCATGTTTCCAAGATGCTCATATATAATATTAATAGTAAGATAAGCTTGTAACATCATCTTCTTCAACTTGGTCGCTGCAAGTAAGTTACCGTCCATCGGAAAATTTTGTTTCTGTCAACCGCCTTTCATTTTTCACCTACACTCAGGGGTATCCTAACATTTACTTAAGCTATCTCCGATAAATAAAACGAAGACTAAAAAAAATTGCACTTCGTCACAAAAAAGTTCAGGGGTATCCTGTGCAAACCCTCGCCCACACATAGATCCGCACCAACTTGAATATTGGTTGAAAGTTATCAAATATCCTTTAATTAATTTCTCTTTCTTTGTATAAAGTTTTTTTTTTGTTTTGTTTTCGGGTTCTTAAATTTTGTTTAATCAAACTTAATGATGTTCTTTATTCTTTGGGTGATTTTAATAATATAAATTAATAATCAAATATATCCTTTGACGTTCTGTTTCAATCTTGATGTTTGAATGATTCGCAAACGAGGAGAGTACAATTCCAAGTTTCTGAAACCGGATGAGATTAGGGCTCAGATGCTAACAGTATTTAATTTTACAAGGTACCCAGATATACATTCACGGTTGGCCACCACTTTGAAGAAGTGTCGTACCAGCGTGACACACCTTATTGTATGTGTTATGCAGCGGCACAAATTGCGATTCTTTATCGTATGCATAAACCGGAAGAGTGCAAAAGTCTAATATTATCACCTCAAGCTTTGCTCGATCTTGGTTGTCAATATTTTGAGACACTTAGAGTCTTTCTTACTGAAAACTAGTATGGACTATATGAGATTGAAGCTCAACAATTCCATTATCTCCGCATGGAAAAACCCGAACCATTAACCGAGTTCGACAAACCATACTTGATCAAAGATTTGGCGATATATCGTGCAAAGGAAACAATCCTGAAAGCCCTTATATGTAATTTTCGTGAAGGTAGGCCACAATACCCCGATGATAGGGACATGCAACATGCATGGATTTACAGATGATAAGGAAGCGGATACAACTCCGGAGAACCCGTTTATTAGAAAAGAGCCTCGGCTGAAAAAGAATTATCCCCCCGATCATTGCCTGCTCATCACGGGAATCTATGTTGCATCTGTGAATCCTACACGCGTGAATGTACAGTTGAAAAACTCGTGGGGCGAATGGGGACTTCAAGGAACTACATGGGTCGGGAGTGACTTTTTCGACGAGGCTTATGTACCAAGTATTTGAGGAGGTTGATTTCTCTTAACTGATGTTTATTTTGTTTAAAGTAGACTTAGTTCTCGATTTTAGTTATTGTTTACAGACATTATGTAATGCATTAGCAAAGTTGGTGCTTTCTTTGTAATGGGTTTGTTTATTTTGTTCATGTTGGTGCTATTTGTTTTCCTTTTGTTTGTAATGCTACTAGCTTTCCTTGCTCATTTTACATAAATTGCTGTTCAAAAAGTGTTTCCTTCTAAACCTGTGTTCTTCACTTAAATTTGCTTGCATTTTCTTAGAAAAGTCAATAAAAAAAGTTACAATATTGTTACATAGTTTTAGGTCACCATAGAAGTTATTTATTTGAAGGCCAAAGAGACCTAAACCATGATAAGAAACTTTTGACAATAGTTTAATCATACATACTAACATCACCCTAAAATATACAATAAGAAATAGTTATTCAACATGTAATTTTGCTAGCATTTGAACCATGAAATGCTATATTGTGCTCAAAGAACTTCATGTAGTAAATGGTTGTTGAAGATTCTTTTCAACAAATTATTTCTTCCTCTACAAGTTTCTAGACCTTTTGTCGCATGTACTGATTCGTTGGGTGTAAACAAGTATTGGATCTAAGTGTGAACCAGTAAATTTTCACCCATAACAAAAATGAGTTATCAAGATTTTAACTAAATGTGGAAGAAAAAGTAACAAAAGAAAACAAGATAAAGGTGTGGTGACTTGTAACACACTTGTTCTCTAAATCCTAACACAGCTACTGCTACTGTAGAACAAGCATACTCTGTGTTGTGTCCTGTTAAAAACCGAAAAAAAAAGATCAAATCTTGAAGCTTCTTCCACCTCTTTGCCAAACTCCAGTACCCTCAAGACCTGATGACAAAATAGACTTTGAATCCGGACGCCATTTTAACTCTTTAAGAAGAGAAAAAAGCGTCGCTAATTCAGGTGACATCGCACTGTCCTTTATGTTGTTACACGCAACTACTTTAAGTCTTTTAACTTCTTTCCATGAATGAACTACAGGTTCAAAACCGTCCATTGTAAGTAATGAGCATCCTTCCAAAGACAGAGACGCCACTCTCCTATACACCATGTCAAAAAACAAAGGAAAAAAAGCATTAAAAATTTAATCCATACCAATTTTGACGGATTTTCACTTGCATATATAAACATAAAGATTTACGATACACATTCTTAGACTAATGCCGCATTAGTCTAAGGATGTGTTTCATGTACATCAACTTCAGTTAACTTTCATCCAATTGATGAAATACAAGTCAGCGAGAATCAACATGTAACTGAACTAAATATAGAAGTGGCATAAATGATGCGTCAATGCACGGCATTGCAACTTATAATATATTTGGAAAAAGAAAGAAAAAAGATTCCGACTTTAGAGGGCGCACACATTCGTACTCAAGACAATAACGGTCCATTTAGAAAGCAAAACGCATTATTTCAGTTCACCACATTTTAATTTTTTTAATGTGTTGATAAGAGTACTAACTACTAAGCACGCCATGCGGGAAGAACAAGATCATAGTCATACCTACAAACACTTGCAGCACTGAATGCGTTGTTATCCAATCCCCAACAATCCGCAAAAACCAAGTCCCGAACAGCTTCGCACACCAAAAACAACGCTCCGAGCCCCTGCTTATCTCTCAACTGACACCTTTCCAAATATAACTCTTCAAGCGTAGGGCAAGAACCTAAATGCTCACTAGGCCCGGGATTCGGATCGATAAATTTGCAAGATTGAAACTTTAACGTCTTCAAATTCGTGCAATACGACAACGCGGCTAACCACCCACCTTCTAGTTTATGATCGCAAAGGGTTAACTCTTCCATCATTTGGCAACATTGGCCGATCGCTTTAATCCCGTCATAACTCCCTTCGCAACCGACAAGCTCAAGCTTTAACAACCTCGGACACACTTGAGCCAAAATAGTCAACCCAATATCCGATATCACAGAATCATACAACCCATTAACCGAACCAATGAGTTTCAAAATCTGTAAATTTCGAAAACCTGCAAGCCCTTTTAGATCCATATCTGTACAGGAACATAACTCTAGTTCCTGCAAAGCCAAACACTCATTTGCAATAGACACCAACCCTTCTACGCTTACGCCACACAACACAAGCCTTCTTAAATTAGGGCAACCTTGAGCTAGAATCCGAACCCCTCTATCGACCGCACGAGTGCTCAAAAAATCAGGCTTCCAAACACACTCATTGTCGGATATAAACGAATTAACATGAATCGACACGAATTTATTACTCAAACAAATACCCGAATTCCGAGGGGATATTATGCAAGCTTGAACAATATCAACATCAATAAGATTAGGAAAACGAAAACCGAGTCGACCCGAATCAAGAAAATCCCAATCCAATAATCTCAATGACTTAACTAAACCACCACTAATCTTTAACCACCTTTTACAAACTAAACAGCTAGAAAGTTGCTGACTTTTTGTAAGATTTGAGAGTATAACAGTCAAAACTTGATCTGAAACCAAAAGGGTGTAATCTTGAGCTACCAAAATGGGGCTATTTCTATCTAGGGTTAGGGTTTCATCAGGTTCAGAAGGGGGTGTGTTTGAATTTGAATTTGAGAGAGAATTAAACCTCATTTTGATAATAATATCATTCTTGAGAGCTTGTTGTGGGTCTTGCAGACATATGCTTAATGTTTTCTTCAATGGGTATGAAGGTATCAATCAATCAATTTGATTTGGGGGAATCTAGGGTTAGGGCTTGAAATGAAAGACTCACCAAGATTGAAACTTTATTGCCGCATTTGCCCTTCTGAATCTTCAAGATTGTTGATAGATGAAATTGTTGAAGCCCCAAAATGTGAATTTGATTTTTGAGAAATTTTTAGAAAGTAAGCTCTCAATGTCTATGCAATTTTTGTCTTACCTTCTCTCTGTTTGGATGTATGTGTATGTATGTATGTATGTATGTATGTATGTATGTATGTATGTATATATGTATGGGTGTGTGTTTAGTTTTTCTCGTGAATGGATCAGATTCGTGGGACGCACAAATTTTCTTCTATGATGACTATTATTAAAAATTAAAGGGTTAGAAGAGTCAGACAAAGTGAATGGAAAATTAAATTATTAGTGTATGATTATGGACCATGGTGACATACATATATATATATATATAAAGTTAAAAACATTATAATCATAACCTGCCCTAGTGGTGGCTACGGGTCTTTTAGTTCCACCTGTGGTGGGTCCGGATGAGTTTCCCCTTCAGGTCTCAAGTTCGAGTCTGGGTGATAAGGGTTTCTCATTGAGGGGTTTAAATTGGGGATCTATTGTGCGAGGAGGCTCTCTAGCGCGGACCCGGTTAAGACAACGTATGCTAGACCTCCCGATATTCGCGAATAATTCACATCTTTCAAAAAAAAAAAAAAAAAAAAAAACATTATAATCATAATCATTTCTTGGGTGTTTCATCTTTTTTTAAGTTTATTTACATGTTACTACTAAGTTGTTAAAACATGTTACAATCATTTTAACATTTAAAAGTTACTTTCATCATTTTATGATATTCACTATTTACTAATATGAATTCTTGGTTAAAGATGACTAGCTAACAAGGAAGTGATGGATGACAACCAATTTGTGTTGGTATTGAGAAGTAAAAATCATCGTTTGGGTTGTAGGTGATTGATTTTAATGTTTAAGGAATTTGATTAAATAGAAGGTTCAAATACACTAAAAAATATAGTCTTACGAGTGATGATTAAAATCCCTAACCCGATTGTGATTGCAGATTGCTTAGTCGTTAATGTTCGAGTTAACTGATATGAGAATATACATTGTGGACTTCAATCAAAGTGATTAGCAAGTGATAATCAACCCTTCACAATTCTTCACTATGGTTTCCTCCAAAAATGGCTATAAAATGATACCCAGTTGTAAATGATCCAAAAACTACTATCGAAAATATGCTTTAAATTGTTGAAAACGTTGGTTGTCAAACCGAACGTTAGGCAACACACATGTTACTTTTTCTATGTTCTTTGTCAATACCAACAACTCCCCTCAGACGATTGTCTATCATAACATCTTTGCAACAAACCTAATTAACACTATGAAACGTGCCTTCTTCCTTAATTGTGGCATCGTTACAATCTTCATGGGTTAGTAACTCCGTCATGTTTCACCGTTATTATCACCCCTTCCCCCCCCTCACATGCCTCCCACCCACTTGACGACCCCTCCCAATTCTTCTTCGCGACTTCCACATTGGCACCCCTCCCATGGTCACCCCTTGCAAGTCTTGAACAAGAAAATCATAGTGTCACATACAAACTCGAAATCTTTTCAAAAAAAAATTTGTCAGTATCATGTCAAATACATGTAAGTTTTTATTTAATTGTAGAATGTAACACATAAAGTAAGAAAGGTTACGGTAGCTGGAATGTCAAATACTCGAATGACAATCGATTATTATTATTATTATTATTATTATTATTATTATTATTATTATTATTATTATTATTATTATAAAATTGTGTTGAGGGAGTTCTTTTGGGATCGATGGAAAGTGGAATGGAGTCGTTAAATCAACTTTAAAAACTAAACGCATATTTTTAGTGTTAGTGAGTTTAAAGGACCAAACATTATACTCAAATCAATAGTCAATACTGTAATTGGTTCTTAATGTATATGAAACTTTTTTTAATAAAAAATATCGAACTCACGATTAGTCAATTAGACATATCAAATAAAGGATAAATAATAGGTATCACTACTAATTACTAAATATCGAGTAATTTCCTTAATTTTTGTATACAGAGATGAGAGCGGAATGAAATGAACTATTATAAGGTATTGTTTGGTATGAAGGAATGAGAGGTGGAATGGAATGGATGATTACGAGAGAATGAAGAAAAGGGTTTTTGGTTGGTCAATAGAATGAAATCACCCATTCCAAAAGCCATTTCATTCCCTCAAAATCATTCCTTCCACCCCCCATGTTTTTTTCCATTCCATCCCCTCTTGCGCTATTCATCAACAACACCACAACCCACCACCTTCGCCACAACCCACCACAACCACCACCCATCACCGCCGCCACCCGCCACCACCTCACCCCGGCAGCCACCGCCGCCACCCACTCGCCACCGTTATCACCCACAGCTGCGACCAACTGCCAACGCCACTCGCCGCCACCGCCCGCCACCATCATCGACGCCACCACCAACCACCACCTCTGGTGCCACCCACCACCTCTGATGCCACCCACCACCAACGGCCGCCTTGCCGCCACCACCACTCGTCGTCACCGCCGCACCGTCACTCGCCGCCACCACCACCACCCATCACCGCCGTCGACACCCACCAGCGCCACCTATAACCACCCACAATCACTACCACTGACCACCACCACCACTCATCGCTGATTTTATTACTCCATTTTTCTTGCCTACCGAGCAATACACAATAATAATTCATTCCATTCACACATGGTAACCAAACAAGACATGGAATGATAATGATTCATTGCATTCCCTCGTCCATTCCATTACCCCGTCCATTCCATTCCTTCGTCCATTCCATTACCCATACCAAACAGACCCTAAGGGAATGAAAAAACATGTATTTTGTTGCTCAGGGTAATGGAATCATCCATTATATAAGGCATTTCATTTCATCAAATTCATTCGATCCACAACCCATGTTTTTTTCCATTCCCTCACACCCTTCATTATCAACACTACCAACCACCATCACCACCCGCCACTGCCGTTGTCACCCTCAGCCACTGACCACCAGGGCCACTGCCGACTTTGGCCATCGTCCGCCACCACCACCCACCAACGGTGCCTCTACCACCGCCGACCACTGGCGCTATCGATAACCACATCCCGCCACCGCCACCCACTGCCGACGCTGGCTACCACCCGCCACCACTATCCTCCGCTGCCGCCACCACCGCCGACACACCGCCGCCACCCACCACCACCGCCATCCATCGCCGATTTTATTCCTTCGTTTATTCCTAGCTACCAAACAACACAATTTAATCATCCGTTTCATTCTCATATGGTAATCAAACAAGAAAATGGTATGGTAGTAATCCATTTCATTCATTTGTCCATTTTATTATCTCGTTCATTTCATTCATTCATCCATTCCATTATCACGTTTCAAACTGACCTCAATATTTATTTGTCTAATTATTTGAAATCCTTTTCGAGCTTTCATTTTTCAAACAAAAGAACAGATAATGAAAACGAAACTAATGCTGGCTATTTACCACGTGGCGATGACTGATTTGTGCGCATGATGTGGCAACCACGATTCATGCATTGCGATCTAGCTTTTATTAATGGTGATATATTTTTAATAAATATTGACTAAAATTAGTCAAAAATATGTAGTTTGTAATTTTGTATTTGTATGGAAAAAAACATATAAATTTTTTTCGATATTGGATACATAAAATTATTCAGTGTGGAGAGGGATAAAGAATGGGTATGAAACGTTATTTTTAATAAATATTGACTAAAATTAGTCAAAAATATGTAGTTTGTAATTTTGTATTTGTATGAAAAAAACATATAATTTTTTTTTCGATATCGGATACATAAAATTATTCAGTGTGGAGAGGCATAAAGAATGGGTATGAAACGTTATCTGACAGCCACACCAGCAGAGTGATTTCCCTTTTAAGCCCTAAAAAGCGCAAGGTGGGAGAGGACGTGAAATGACATGTGACAATCTTTGTTTATTAAGTTTATGTTAAAAAAAACAAATCTATGGAATTGAAAACATCATTAAAATAAAACAAACCAATACTCAGCCGCCACCTTATCACCTTCATCCCCATGCCGTTGAGAAAACCAACGCCAACCTCACCACACCACCACCACGCCGGTTTCTAGGGCGATGTGCTCGCGTTGCGGAAGCCCCACGCCAACATCCTCGCGCCCACATCATATGGTCTAAGAATTGGAATGGTGGCGATTCGTCTGTTGTTGAAGTAACAGTAAATCAGTTATTTATTCTTTTATTATATTTAATTATTATTTATAATTACTTTTAAGTATATTTGTTTCTTATAACTTTTAAATATGATAATTTATAGGGTTACGATACACTTATTTTTATCTACATCTTGATATGAATTTTGTTCAAAACCAAGTTGTAAATAGTAGTGTACAAGTGAATACTGATCAATATAAGCGTACGTGTCTTCAAAGCTAGCTCATTGTTAAGTTTATTTTTTTTACAAAACAATGTCGCTTATAATTTTTCGCCATTTTAAAATATAAATATAAGATGTTATAAATTTCAGAATATAACATTACAACGTGTTTATTTTTCTCTACGTCTTAATAAAAGCTTTGTTCAAAATTGAATGATAAAAGTCTAGTTTTTACCGTCAGGAACCGAATCAATATTGTCTGAACAACATTGGTACCGGTCCTTTTTTTTTTTTTTGACGTTCCGATGTAAATTTCATTAAAAATTGAGTTGTATTCAAAATAAAGTTTTTTTGTATTGTAGGTATATCTAATAACGGTACCGTATCATTAAAAAAAACAAACTAAACCGCTATCATCCGAATTATATTAACACCGGTATCAATATTCGTTTTAATGGTTTTCACTTTTCAATCTGTATAAACCCACGTAAGTTGCTATACTGAGTATCGATCTAGGTAGCGTTTGATATGAAGGAATAGAAGGTGTAATGGAATGGATCATTCTGATGGAATGAAAAGAAACATGTTTGGTTATCATGTGGTAATGGAATGGAGCATTCCAAAGTAATGTAACTCCTTCCAAATATAACAATTTTCATTCCTTTGTAAGGGGTGTTTTTCTTTCATTCCTTCAAGGAATGGAAAGAAATATATTTATTATTATTATTATTATTATTATTTGTATTTATATTTATATTATTAATACTAATATTAATATATATCAAAATCTTTATTATTAAAGTTTTTACCATTATTAATATTATTATTGAGGCAATTATATTTTTATTCTTTTTAATACAATTGTGATTTGTTACCTTGTCTTTTTGGTTTATCAAATTGTATAAAGTAATAATTCGTTCTATTCACATATGAGTAACCAAACATCACAATGGAATGGAATGATTTATTTCATTCCATTGTCCATTCCATTACCTCGTCCATTCCATTCCCTCGTCTATTCCATTACCACATACCAAACAGACCCCTAGTACTGTAACGAGTCGAACCAATATTCAAACTGGTCGCATAAAATAGGCATTACGTTTCTATCTCTCAAGAGATCCAATTTTGCAGAGATATCCAAATCGCTACAGTGTTCTCGAGACTCAAGCTCTCAAAGGTTCGATCGATTCGATTCGTTTTCCGCATCATCCTTAGATTATTATTGTTTTTTCTGTCATTCTGTTTTAGTATATTTGTTAACAGCAGTTCGTATAAATTTTTAGATCTGTTTCTGATTAGATACGTATAGATGTGGATTAACTGGTGATTGTATGTGGTGATTTGATCGAGATGATTCGGATCTGATCCTTCGATCTACTTTTTCACTTCTCTTTTCTTCAATTCGTGTTCTTATGCGGAATGTTTTGTTAATTGTATGTTAAGATCGAT
This sequence comes from Helianthus tuberosus, assembly GCA_030545235.1. NCBI lineage: Eukaryota > Viridiplantae > Streptophyta > Magnoliopsida > Asterales > Asteraceae > Helianthus > Helianthus tuberosus. Next base: position 18,001,004 of record CM060428.1, on the reverse strand, counting down.
TTAATTTTGATTAGGTTTAGAATACTTAACTGAAATCTCATAAAAGGATTCTCGGTTCAGTTCTAGGTTAGATATTTAGACTCAATTCTTTAACTTCATTTGAACAATTGGATATAGACCAGATGATCTTTCTAGTTTTGTGACTGTTGCTCATTTAGAACTTTTTATGGTGTGCAATTTGCATTTCCCCCAATTTTTAAATAAAATCTGAATAATAAAATAAATGGGTGCTTTGTCCCTAGCACATTTAACACTTGAGGATAGTCATAATGCTTGGATTTGAAGAAAAAGTTGGATGATTTCTCATTTAGTAATGTTAATCTGACCATAGGACTGTCCAAGAAGGATAATTGGATGAATAAGTTTTTTTTTTTCTTTTAACCAACTCACTTCTTGAGATACTAAGCAATCTTTTATAGCATTATGTGGTCATTTTATTTGAGTCTGGCTTGAATTATAAAATCATCATCATCATCATCATCATACTCAGTATATCCCGCCAATAGCAAAGCTAAGGTAGTAGGGTCTGAGGAGGGTAAGATGTAGACAGCCTTACCTCTACCCCGTAGGAATAGAGAGGCTGCTTCCAGTGAGACCCCGGCTTGATAGTAGTTTTGCATCAAGCCTTGGACATAGAGCACATAACACTCAACAATTGAGGCAAACGCCGATTAGACATATATACATTATATGCGCATACCGCAAGCGGGGCGGTGCTTGAATTATAAAGGAACTGTTTAAAAGATGTATTCTTAAGCTTAATAGAACTTTCCTTCACCTTTTGGTTTGGTTGATTGACAAGCTTCTATTTTTAAGTTCTTTAACTTTTGAGTTTTTAACCTTGTTTGAGCTCTTCCATCCTTTACAAGTGATTCACATCTCAGCCATGCATCAACCGTGTTTTTCACTATCCGGTTTTCATGTTATTATTCAATAGCTTAATCTTTTGGACATGATCAGGGAATATGGCATATGTAACATTGGCGTAGCATGTTCATATATGTGTATGTACATTTTTTTATCAAAATAAGAAATGTATTTCAATCACAATGTGTGATCGTGTATGTACTAACAACCTGTTTATCAACATGGACTACAAAGAAGCGACTTGAAAGAGCAATTAGCTCCTGTAGTCATTTGTATGTGATTGTTATTTGATGCATACTGTAGTTTTTTTTTTAGTTTGAAAGCAAACGTACATAAACGTTTTTATTCAAGGAATCTGAAACTGTGATTGTGGTATGCATGCGACATTATGTGCAAGTTAGATATATATTATTATATTATATTAAGATCACATGTTGTAAACGTATAGAAATGGCTTTGAATGGAGCAGCTCCACCACGAGGAAGTGCGGCTGCCACTGCCGCCAACTTGCGAAGGAGGAAGACTGGCGGCACTGGAGGGGCAGCTGGTGGAACAGCCGGAAACATGCTCCAGTTCTACACGGATGATGCCCCTGGACTGAAAATCTCTCCAAATGTTGTTCTTGTTATGAGCATTGGCTTCATTGCTTTTGTTGCGGTTCTTCATGTCATGGGAAAGCTTTACTTTGTCCGTAAAGAGGCTTAAGAATGTTTTGTACTCCGTAACTAGCTAATTAAAATCTTTTAGTTGCTTTGTACTTTTATCGGTTATATTGGGAAAGGTTTAATTTATCTTGTTTTTTTATCTTTAAATTTCAATAGATTTATACTATAAATACAATACGAGTAAAAGAGACTATTTATAATATGTATATGATCGGGTGGTTCCGCTGGTGGTACGATAATACTCCAGTAGCCCGTCAGTGATCTAAATTTGTCGTTCAAAAAATACTATTTATAGCTTTGTTTGATTCCATAAGTAACATTTTATGTTTTTAGAACTTGATTTGATGCGGATTTTTGAAACTGTTCAATCGTAAAAAAAATTAAGAATAAGCTCGAAAAATTAATATTGCATACAACCTCGTTATATTTCTAACTGCTAATTTTTGTTATATTCGGATTGTGGCTTACATATATGATATCGTCTTAATTGGATTTAAATTGTAATTATCATAAACTCAAAAGCATTTGACTTAGAACTTGACCCACCCACTGTAACATTCAAACGTGAAAATTTTACTAATTAACAAGTTTATATTATTGACAAACAAGATTAGACAAAAACGTAAATTGGAGGAAATGAATTTGTATTGTCTCAGATAACTTAAAATAATTGTTTCTTTATTATTTACGTAAATGAGTGAGGCATTACACATAGTATGCCCGTCCCACATCAGCGTATTACAGATGGTATAAAATTTGTAAATTTGTTGGCTTTCCAAATGACATATCATTCGTTGTCATGTTATGATGAAAATATACTTTCTAAAACAAAAATCAATAAGAAAAAAAATCTAGTTACCATTGTGTGTACGTGTATTCATTGTTTTAGTTAAAAAGACTACACACACAAAGGGGTGTTCATCGGTTCGGTTTATGGTTTATTCGGTTTATTCGGTTTTCAAAATTTTGTACCCCAAACCAAAAACCAAACCAAACCAAATAAGGAATATGCAAACCGATCCAAACCAAACCAAATTCAATTCGGGTTGGTTTCGGTTAGAAACCAAATAATCCAAATAAACCAAATCTAACCAAATTGTACTAAGTACTTTTTTTTCCTAATTTATATTTATGTTTGTGTTTCAACTTTCGAACATCGCAACTAATTTACAGCTAACAATATATGAATACAAGAAAGTTTCATTGCGAAATAAAAACAAATAGATCCATAAAGTAGTCGTAGACACAAACACAAAGTTAAAGCTTCAAAACAAAGATCATAGAAACTATAAATAGTTAACAAGTCTAATGGCACAAAATATAAATAATCTTCAAACATGAGTCCTATTATTTTAGAAATGAGTGGGTTTGAATTGAGGTTTTAGATTTACATTTGGTATTTGGGCTACATAAAAATAGATATTTTGGGCTAATAAATTGTATATGATTTATAAAATATTATTATTTTTATTTAATAATTAATTAAGTTAAATGGTTTATTCGGTTATCCAAATAAACCGAATAAACCAAATAAAATAAAATGTGGATCCATAAACCGAACCAAAAACCGAATTCGTTATTCGGATCAGTTTATTTGGTTACGGTTACGGTTCGGTTTACGGTTTTTATTTGGTTACGGTTTTTTCTGAACACCGTGAGTGACACAAACAAATCAAAATTATGACCTGGTAGTCAATCACTATAGTTTCTTGATTTGTATTTCAGATTAAATTTATAGTTTTACATTAAAATCATAAAATGTTATGTCAATTTCTATTTTTAAGTTATAGTATAGTATAGCATAAAATACACACCAAATTTAATTTATGACATAAAACATATTGTAAAAAATATAATATTATAGAAATGGGTTAAACGGGTCAACCCGCCAACCTGACCGGGTTGACCCGAACCTTACCCGAAACCCGTTTAGACTAAACCCAAACTCGCGAATTTCGTGTTAGGTTCGTGTCGTGTTTTCGGGTCGTGTCAGAAATTCACACCCCTACCCACAACCATTGTTTATCGTTACCACGTAGCTGTCATCGGCGTCAAAAGTATCCAACATGAAGAAGCATATTTATCTTTCAAATAGTATTCAACAGAAATAGATATCCAAAATGTCTAGAAGCTAGTAACTGACCTACACAAAACATACAATACAGGCTATCACAACAGTAATTCTATCTAGAGAAAAAATAATAATCCTAATTTAGTGCATGGTATCAGATATCCCTCCGGCAACCACACCGTCGTCTACAGGCTTAGGCCCTCCACACGATCTTGAAACCGATTCAAACAGTTTCTCAATCTCAGGAGCACACCTTGTGAACGATCTGCTCCAGAAGTTGTACCTCGGATTCTGCTCAATCAATCATTCATACATACAACAATCAATCTCAACATATATATTGTTATTGTTATATTACAAGTTAAGGCTACCATTTAGGTTGATGAATGATTACCTTGATAAGCTCAATGAAAGTGATTAGAAGGCCCCACGGGTGTGGTCGGTTAACAATCAACCGCTCCAATAGAACTCTGGTGATCTGTTCTTGAATGGCCTCCTGGTTTGACTCAGAAAACAAGTAAAGAAGAATGAAGGAAAAGTAATGTGTGTGGTTGTTGGGATAACGCAATTGGTTAGCAACCGCGTTCAAAAAGAGGTAGCGTCCTTCGGTTTCCAGCTCCAATATTAGTGTTTGGAAAATGTCCAAAGCAGCACCCACCAAGAAGATGGCAAGTGATGCGTTACTTGCCATCGATTGTCCATGAGGAGTTCTTGCCTGCAACTGCAGGATCGCCTGCATCCATTATTTACAATATTTTTTGTCAAATCATGAAAAAAAAAATTATTCCAAAGTCCATTAGGTTAGAGGATTAATTTCATATATACCCTTACAAACTTTAAAAATTTCATATACATCCTTACAAACTTTAAAAATTTCATATATACCCAACCAAAATTAAAAATATCATGCATGCCCTTACAAACTAGTTAAAATCTCAAATATAACCAATTTGTTAAAAAAATCTAATAAATGATCATTTTACCCTTATTTTTTTAACTTCATGTTTTCATACATGCGCATCTTTTAACTTCATAATTTTATATAACACATTTTTAGCTTAAATTTATTTTTACCCATTTTTATTTATACTCATAAACAATAGGATACTCCATATATAATATTTAAGCTAGATAAGTTATGCTAGAAATGAGTAAATATAATATTTGAAGTAAAAGATCATATGTGAGATTTGGAAGTTTTAGGAAAAACAGGGGAGTAAAATTGTCTGTTTTTAATGAATTGGGTATATATGATATTTCAACTACTTTGTAAGGGTATATATGATATTTATAATTTTGCATGGGTATATATGATATTTTGCAAGTTTGTCGGGGTATATATGAAATTGCCCCGTAGTTAAACACACCTGCATTCCAACATAAAGAACGAGAGAGTTCATTAATGGCACATTGTATCGTGTTCCCGCCCTTGCAGCCTCACTTGGTGAAAGAAGAAGTTTCTGCTTTAATTCCGAAAGAAATGAAGTCCCTTGTGGCCTTGTCTGTACAGATGATTCGGTATTATTATTGGAAAAACAACACACTTACATGTATTCATATTTCATACAATGCTCTACTTATTTTGTACCTTGAGATACTCATCCACGTCACTTTTCATTTGCTTGGCTTTTAAGGCGGCATCAACCTCCGACAGAATGCGGGGTGATTGGCTAATCTCCGCTAGCAGATCAATCTGAAAAAAAACAAGATTATATTAAAAGATGTAGACATTAGTTCTAATCATATATAAGTAAGAAATGACAGACCTTCAAGTTGGGGGTAGAAGGGTCAGGTAGCCTCATGTTGCGCGGAAATGCACTAAGTACTATATTTCGCATCTGAATGCAGCTTGGAGGAATGATATCGCAGAAACTAAAATGATAATCACAAAGGAACTCCGGGAAATCGTGAAGCAACACTAAAAGCACTCTCAGTGTGCCTTTGTACAGAAAACGAACCTGGAAATAATACAAAAGGTTAAAAACACAACATAAAATAAGAGAATAAAGTAAGATCGGATGCAAACCGGCTCGCCAAGTTCAGCATTCCTCAAGAAAGGCTCCATAAACTGGAACAAGTCTACCAGTAAACGTTGGAAATACGGCCACCCCTTCTGACCATTTCCGCTCAATAGTTTTGGCATGAAACTTCTATGGCTTACTAGCTCAAGCCATACAAAGCTGAAAAAGACATTTTGATCCCACATTATCACACGCACAACACATAAAGAAAGTCACTTAAAATAAGATAAAAACATGTATAGTCACCAACCTGAATGCAGGAACTTTCAATGGCTGTAGAGCATGGAAGGAAGTTGCTAGAGCTGTCAAAACCTGTAAGAGCACAAAAAAATAACATGACACAGAAGATAACTAACATTAAACTTTAAAGTGTTGATAAGTTGCATGCAAAAATGCAATTACCTGAAAGCTTGCACCTTCAAAGACAGGATCAAGGGTACTAAGGTCAAGCAGCCAATCAATGAATAACCTGAAGTAAGGCCTAGGGTTGAATGACGTTTTCTTCTCTTCTGCATCCTTTTGAATGAATCTAACTGTCACTGCTAACACCTGCATCAGATAATGTGGATTATTATACAATAACCATATGCCACTATCTGAATATCACAAGAAGAAGAGAATCAGGTTAAAGTTAAATTTTCAAACCTTTGACAGAAGCGGCATCTTGCTTAATCCATGGTCAGCAGCAGAGAACTAAACATACAAAATACAGAGGTGTGTTGATAAAAGAACAATAAAAAAACACAAACTAAAAGAGCAAAAAGTCAATCAATGGGCCATACCTTCAGTATTGAAAAGACAAGTGATGCATACATATCAATGGCAAGAAAAGATAATGCCTGTGTTTGCTGATGAGATTGGACAGCGCCCTCAGAAGATATACAGTGTGAGACAGCAATATCCTGATAAAAATAGACAAGATAAGCACAAAGTTTTCTTTAAGTAATAATTAGAAATTATACAGTGTGATACAGCAATATACCAAAAGACGGCGAAAAAAGCGATCTGACGTATCATCGGCTTTCAAAAGGCCATTTTGTTGAAGTTGTAGAACAAAACGAGCAGTCAATTGATCATTCACACCAGGGAGTTCATATATCTTGTACCATTCGGCAAATAGCAGTGACACCTGTGAGACAAAGAGAAGTACTTAGTTACCCGTTTCAATTCAAATTGATTAATGTCCGGAAGTTAGTTTATATACCTGCTCTTGGAAAGCAGCAGGATCTGGTTCAGAAGATTCCAGAACACCGGTGTCATCCCTGCTTGCTACAGTATGACTAGCCACCTGTTCCATCAAACAAAAAATTTAAGATCCGAAACATCCTCTAGCAACAGCAACCGCAAGAAGAAGTCAAGAACAGGTATGAACTATGAAGTAACCTTTTTGTCTTTTTGTAGTCTGTTGAAATCATCCTTAGGGTTCCTAGCAATTTCAACAAGTTGTTGAAGCGCCTCAGGAGCATCAGGCCTTGTTGCAAGCTGCAAATGATATTATCATATTATCTATCAGAATGCTTTATTAAATATAGTATAAATGAAAATTAATTAAGAGTTAGACTAGATCATACCTTAGCTAATACATCAACAACACTATGAAGTTCAGATATTACTCTGGCGTCACTAGCCACCAATGTCTGGATGAGAGAGATTGCAAATTCTGTTGCCACCTCTGCTTATCGTTATAAGAAATTAGTTTTTTTCTAACAGAATAGATGCTGATAAAATTATAATGTAGTTTACACATACTGTTCTTTCCGGCATCAAGAAGTTTAGCCATATGATTATTATACTCAGCAAGGTTCAACAGCTCTCTGCGAATTAAGCCAACGGTAATATCTTTGTTGAATTTCCTATCTTCATCGGAATATATTACCTGCAAGAACACAATGCGAGTTCGTTAGTAAAAAAATCCACTGAAACAAGTCAACAACAAATCATTGTAGCAAATGAATGAAAAAAAAAGAAACAGAAACGTACCCAACTAGTGAGTTGATTGAACACAAGCTTGCTGACATCACGAATGGCAGCTAACATGGCAAGATGGGCCCCAACATGAGCGGCGTTTGCTGCATTTTCATATAAACCTTGGAAGACCTATGACAAAGGTTCAATACAATGTCAAAATCTGTTTGCTAACAAGGATAAGAATCAAAGTAGTAATAAATAACTACCTTCTGAGCGACGGCTAACGCAGCCTCATCCCGACTAATACATCTAAGAATCACCCCAGGAACCTCGCCAATAATAGCCTGAAAACAAAAACAATCTCCTCTTTCAGATTTATTTTTCAAATTCAAATGTTTTAGAATAATAATATCTTTCATAGTGAATATGACGAAACATTAAAACATTACCTGAATTTCAGCTTCTTTAGCATCCTTTGCTATCAAAGATTCCAGCTGAAACAAAATTGGACAAGTCTGGTAAGATCTATAGCGATGATTTTTTAATTACGTAAGAACAAAAGGAATAAGAAATGAACCTCCTCTGAGATAAACTGGTATTTATCAACTGCGTCTTTAGTGGTCAATGAAGGTTCTGTGGTAGTACTTGTAATGCGATCTGAAGCTAAGGGTGAAGGCAAAGGCTGTGCAAATGCTCCCGGGTCCTACCAATTATTAGAAACCACGTTAACCAATGCAAACAGCAAACTCAAAATCTTAAACTCATGCTAATTAGATTTACTGACTTTGGAGACAACAGAAGCTTCTGGAATGTGCAGTTCAGGAACAGCTGAAACGGAAGAAAATGAAGATAGAACCGCTTCATTCTCAAAGTTGTGCGGACCCATACCACCACCCATTGAGCTATGTACGGCGGAACCACTAGAAATAAAAAGAATAAGAAAATTGAAGGACAAAGAAGAAGATAGAACATGAATATATAGAAAGGAAACTCTTCAACCAATCACACCTAAGGAGTTTTACTGAATTAGACTCCATATCTTCAGCATCCAAGGAGTGTGCTACAGCATTGATACCAGATGAGAAGATGTCAGGGTTCATGTTCATCTGACCTGAAACAGAACCTGAACCGGAACCATAACCCCGGTGTAGAGCACCACTAACTGGTGGAGCCGAAGGGCCAAGTGGTCCAGCATTCGAATTTTGGTTGGATTGATTCTGCCATGGTAATCGAACAAAGTCCTGCACAGAAGAAAAAACGACAGATAAGTACTATTAATTTCCTTAACAAACGAACATGAACTTAAAATCTCGTTCGATAAGTGTTCATGAACAGTTCGTGAACACATATATCCCTTAACAAACGAACATGAACAAGGTCTCTTGTTCATGTTCGTTCGGTTCATTTACAGCCCTAAACTGGAAATAGATGATACCTCATAAACCCGCTGTTGAGAATGGGATAGTCGGCCAGGTTTAGGACGCAAGGCTTCTGGTAGAACACCTACATGACCTTGTGTATATAGGCTTGTATCAAAATAGGGCCCTTCTCTGTGCTTCCTTCTCATCGAAAGTTGAGGTGCAAGTTCACTATCTATTGTTTGTACAGCCTGCATGTAACGGAATATATATCAATAACTATGCTCAAATGAAGAAAATGTGATTAGACAAATAAAAAATCTAACCTTTTCGGTAGCAGCCTGTTCGATTAATGCACAGCCTAAGTCGAGGTTATCATTAGTAACGAGTTGAACTGCATGTTCAAGCAGTTCAGTTGCAACATTCAAATTCAGAGCCTGAAGATTGTTTCTTAGCTGACTTGATATCGAACCACGAAGAGGTTCCTGATAACAGGCATAAGAATATAAGATCAAGGTCAGTTTTAATTACAGGATAAGATAGGGTCATGTTATTGGAATTAAAACATGGATAAACAATTTTAACAATAAAAAAACCTTGCACGTGACATGAGCTAGACTTCCAGCCAAACTCGCAACCATCAGGTGAGCTGCACTATGTATACGGCTCTCATCTGACTCCATAGCATAGTCCTGCCATTGTATGCGAAAGTGCAAACACACTTTAAGTATGAATTTAATATTAAGTTGTTAACACACAATGATCATGGCCCACATAAAGTTAGTTACCTTTAAGACAAGTTCTTTTGTTGTTTGAGTTGCTATAGAAACACTACGCTGAACAATGCTAGAAACTATTTCTTTGATAGCCACTTCCATGGTATATCCAAGCACACTGTTAAAGAAACAAAGAATTGTGTCAACCAAACAATTTTTCACTTCTGTAAATAGTTGTGTGTATTAGACATGATTATATTACCGCTGGAAAGGCACATGGAGACCCAAAGCTTGGAGCTTAGGATTGATAATAACTTGTTGGTCCATATTTGATGACGGTAGCTGCAAAAAGCGACCAACATATAGTTGGAGAAGCAATTATATAAGACATAAGCAGACAGATATATAAATAAAAAGATATATAAGATATCTACAAACCTGGCCAACTGAAAAAGGCAATTGTGCTTGTAGAAGTCCTTGAGCAGATGGAAGCTTATCCGATAAGCCTAAAGCTGCCATCTTCTCATCCTCACTTAAAGTAACAGCAGGAATATGGTGTGGAGCAGCATACTATATATCAAAACATATTAGCACCATCAAACCCATGATTGCAATTATATATAGAACGTTTGAAAGGGAATAATAACCTGGGATAATATACGCGAATGACTAGCAGAATGAGAAGAACTACCAACTTCAACTGGTAATTCAACTTGATTTAGAGTCGATATCATATTAGATTTCACTTCCCCAACGATTGGTTGCTGAGCTGTCCCAACATCCTTGTTAGAAAAATCAGGGTTTCCTTCAATCTCCCTCACTTTGTCAATAAGATGAGATGATGGGGTTACTTCCTTCAAATCCACATTAAGATTCTTGAACAATACCTGAAACACCCGAACAAACAGAAAATAAAAGTTTACTAAATGCTTTTTATCAGTTTATTTAGCAAATGTCTCCATATACAGAGAGAGATGTACATATACATACCTCAATTTCAAACTTGAGATTCATTTTGAGATTAGGCATTGCATAGATTTCAGCAAGTAATGCAAGAACTCCCATGGTCCAAGGATTAGGTGGTTGATATGCTAGACTGTTTGAGCATGACTCTAATATCTACACCATCAAAAATAGAAATTCAATACTTCACAGTTCACACCATCCTTTGATCATAGAAAATATTAAAGATAAACCAACTAATAAATGTACCTTGGAGGTAAATGGAATCACTGCAATCATTAACCCCTTTTCGTATGCCTAGAAATATTGAAAGTAAACTTAGTCACATACCACTCGTAACAATAAAGGCCGGCATTCGTGATGATTAAACATGAAGATTTCAAAACAAACCTCGATAATTAAAGCTTTGGGATCAATCTGATTAGCACGCAGTACATGGTTTCTACCAATTGTGATCTTCCCCAGCCAGCCTCCAAGATTCTTCAGCAACGAACGTTCTTCTGAACTAGATTTTATAAGTTCAGATCCTAAGAGAACCTTGCAATTCTCATAGGTGGCTTGAACGATCTCTTTGTTTAGAGGTTTCGAGTTGGCTTTCTCAAGGAACTTCAAATATAAGTCATGAAAATTTGGTTCAATGCTTGCCCTGTCATCGAGATCAATTAACCACTAAGGAGTCAGAAAAAAATTAGGTACACGCAATCATACATTATAAATGTAGAATAAAGCCATGATAACCGCCAAACAAGCTATCAATAACTCGTTCATGTTCCACAAAAAAGAATTTTGGTTCGTTTGAATGTTTTTATGGTTTTACCTTTTCATGACCATGTACTGAGCAAACCAGGCATAGTACTGCTCTTTCAAAACATCTGTGAATTCCGTTGCTTTAGCTTCAATGTTGGCAGCTGATAAATTATTGATAATAAAAGAAATCTTATCCTGAGTTTCAGATGGTGGCGCCTGTATGGGAGATGCATATTAGAGAAGCAAATGACCAGAAAAACCATAGAGATGATATTTTAGCATGGAAACAATTTACATATGTGTATAAAACCAAGATTATACATAATATATAAATGTACTTGTCACAAATAAATCCTATCTTAACAGGTTAATTGGTTTATGAAGGTTAGCAGGATCTTGGAAATTTACTATTAAAATTCATTTTAACAAATGTAAGTTCTGAAGTCATTCGCCAGTACTTATAGTATCATGCCTATAGTTACTAACTAGTTTTTTTACCCACCGCGCATTGTGGCGGCGCCGTACGTGACGTGATAAATTATAGACTACAATCAATCCGATTCGTTTTTAAACTAAATTTACGTTGACACCTGGAGTATTCCGAATTCATACCGTTGAATGAAAATGTATTATATTTGATCCGACTTGTTTCCAAACCAAATTTACGTCAAAACGTACATAAAATAAACACGTGTGGTGCCGTATAGTAACTCAAATTTACTCGGCGGGATAAAATTTACGTTGAAACATATAGTAACTCAAATTTATACCGTCAAACGAAAACATATTATACTTGACCCGATTTGTTTCCAAACAAAATTTACGTCAAAACGTACATATAAATAAAACATTTTTATTTACCCGACTCGTTGAGTCGTTTCCAAACAAAAATTACGTTAAAGCGTAGACAAACTAGAATTTACACCAACACGTACGCAAAAATAAAAACATAAGAACTAAGAAATTAGTTTTAGGGTAAGCTAAAAACTTTAGAAACTTGAGGGGGCCAAAGTAGCATTTACAAAGTTAGAGGGATGCTTTTGATATTATAGCAAAGTTTGGGGGTGATTCTTATGTCGCAACGGTATATCCACAGGATAAATAAAAAGTTATGTCGTAAGAATGGGCATCAACACGACAGCGTATTGGAAAAGTAAAAATATATTATATTCGATCCGACTCAGTTTTGAATAGAATTTACGTTGAAACGTAGACCTGCTCACTTCCGACCAATTTGTAAAAGTATAAAAGTTCACTATATTCACATGTTTGGTAATTATATAATAACTAATGAGTAAACTAAATAAGAAGTTAAAAGCAATGAAAAAAAAAAAGAAAAACCAAATAGAAAAGAAACAGAAAAGAAAAGGTGCAAGACAAGAAAACAACAAAAGCAAATAGAAATGGAAATAAAAAGGCACAGATGAGGTCTCGAACGCGCATAACTTGAGATTCAAACACTTTAGCACATTGACTAAAACCACCAAGACCATTTTGACTATTGTTAACAAATGCGAAACATTTAACATATAATTTAGTTTTGGTCGGTGGCTGTGATGTGGCAGCCACCAACCTTTCATTTTAAGATATGTATAATAGGCATGTTCATTTAAAAATCCTAAAAACTAACACCAGAAAGAGGCTGAAGGTACAAACAATACCTCTATGGGAGTTTCTCTGCGTTCAGCAGCAGCGACAAGTGTTTCTATATTTAAAGCAGAACCAAACCCTGCATTACATACCATGTGTCAAAGCACCGCAAAAGACCTCTATGTGAGTACATGATTATGCAGATAATAAGGGTTGAGAAAAGTTGTAATCTTACTTGCTGAAGTAACAGCTCGAGAAGGACGAGCAAAAGCAGGAGTGGAAGCCAATGCTGCTGAGGAACTAGCTACACTGTGTGGCTGCATTTAACCATCAAAAAAAGATAAATGATCATAAAATAAAACCGAGCACAACAATGAACAAACACCGTGTATAAATGAAGTTACAGTTAGTGGTTGGTTACCTTAGGTATATTAACAGGATCATTTGGTGGAGCAACTGAGGCTTGTCCTGTGGTAGTCATGTTTGGCTTCATATAGGAAGACGTTACAGAGGCTCTGTGTCTCTCATCTATATAGCTTTGGCTCCTCTGCTGAAGCTGAATCGGAGAAGATATTTGTGAACTAAGCTGTGTACCACCAGATCCAATTAATGAGAAAGACGAACCCGCCACCTACAACAAAAACAAATTTATTATAACTTCATAATATAAATCAATCTACAATGCTCATAAAGCAAACTTGAACTACCAGTACCTCAACGTTTGGTTGTGGAATAGAATTATGATGTTGATCAGTGGCAGGATTGTAGGCTGCTGCATCTGAATCTGGGTGGCCGGACGAATTTCTAGTAAGAGCCCTTTCGATGAAAGCAACAAGCTCAGGATGAGTGCCACGTAGATGTGATATTTGTAAGATATGCTGACAGTACTGTGGCCATTCAATCAGACGATCCACAAACTTCTCCAGAGCCTTTGTACCAAAAACAAACATCTGCATACAAAAAAACATTTTCAACACGTCTCGTAAGTCGTAAGGCAATACCAAGTGTAAGATGGAGCAAAGCAACATCATCACCAGAAACTAGTACTAACTTTGGAATCCGCAGGTTTACGCAATGCATCCAAAACAGCTCGTAAGGCGATACCAAGTGTCAGATGGGTCACCAGTTGATTCTTAATAAGCAACCCTGCAATTTTCAAATTTAAAAACATAGCGAAAGAACGATAATATTTGTTACATCAACTTAATATAACAAATTAAGGGTTTACCAAAGAGAGCTGCAGCGAGTTTAAGTTGTCTATCAGGGTATTTGTTGAAAAACTTGTACTCTTCGAACAGATTTGCAATCATGCACTCAAATATGGATTGTTCCCTGGGAGGTTGAATAGTAGCAAAACATAAGTACACAATCGACCATATACGTAAGAACCATATTCATAGTAACAAAACATAATCAGTCAACCAACAAATCATCCCACGTGACTAAAATATAAACCTTCTATCAGAAGATTCCTTGAATCGGGCTAGCATTTGAATCATAGCATCAACCGTCAACTGAGCAGAGAACATTTGATGGAAATAAGAGTTGGCCTCTGTCTCTATATCATCTGCATATACTTCAGGTGTTGATGAATCAGGAGCTCCGTTGTTCCTCATCCTTGAACTGTTGTTTGTAAACTTCAAATTCAGTCTTTCCATTTCCTTAGAAAGTTGGTTAGCTGAGAGCAAGTCGGTATGTGTTTGAAGAACCTATAACAAAACAAAATTTCAGCAATGTGCGGGATAAGAATAACAAAATTTAAAAAATACAAAACAATTTGAGCATTTGGCAGGTGAAACCTTTAAGAACACAGGAGTTGTCTCCATATAAAAACTCCAGATGTTTCCGGAATTATGCAAACGATTCGAAGATTCCTGAGAACCAAACTCCACCTCCTTCAGGAATCGGAGGCACTCCTAAAAAAGTAATATATTCATACGTCAATATCATCTGAAAGAGTACCAGAAAGCACAACACTTGTTAATCATTTACCTCAATGAAAGTATATTTGTAAGTACTTAAATTTGAGCTCAACCACTTCTCCAGATCTACGAGCTCTTTCCTAGAAGCCAGGGCTGCCAGCCTAATGCCCATAAACATAGGTACCATATCCAATACGGGAGATATAATCTGTGACAATGTGAAGATAGTTTAAATAGTGGAAAGCAAAATCAGAAATTAAAAAGAAGCAAAAAAGGAAGCATAGAAAGACCTTTAACTCCTGGCACAAATCCAAGACCCTTATGATGTTATCTGAATCTATGCTTAATGCATCATTTAAAGCTCTCAACAAAAAGGGTGGGTTAACATGCCAAAGATGGAGCAGAATGCCGAACACAGAAGCATCTTTCAGTATCACAGGAACAACAGCCAACGAAACTTCATGTTGAAGGAGGTTATATGGTGTCTGCATATTTTGAAGCTATATATAATTAACCGAAACAGAGATATAAACTACTGAACAATGTGAAAAGACAATACATTAACATGGGCCATCCCATATAGCAACACTTCAGGGCAATGTTTAAGAGGATATTCAAGCAGTGATCGAACAGATTTGGCAAGGCCTCTCTCAGCTAACTGGCACAGGACCTCCAAAAGGTCGAGGCATAACCATGCATGATTTGCATGACCAGATTGCAACTTTTGACTGTTGATTGCATCAACATTTGCCTGCACGAATACATGTAAATACTTGAATCCCTCATTCAATATATATGTGTGTGTGTGTGTAGACACACAGAAATGTCCCTACCAATTGCCGTTTGCAGTGTGCAAACATGAATACTTCAGGTGGTGCAGAAACGGCATACTTAAGAAAAGACAGCTGCCCCTCGGTGTTTCTCCAAACATTCCCACAAACAGCAGCCAGTGGAAAGGGATCCTGCATTGTCATCAGTACAGTATAAACTTCAACTCTATAGTAGATAGATAAAAAAACTAGTCAACTACAGAAAACAAATATTAAAACCTGTGATGCATGTTTGTAACAAGAAATCAGTAGTGAAAATGCTGCCTCATCCGGAACATAGAAACCCTCATGATCAAGGTTCTCGATTACAGCGGTCCAGCTGATTCCAGGAGCCTATATTTTTTCATATTAGTATTAGTAAATAACTAAATACGCAAGCTGCGTTATCCATATTCACAAATACAGAAACTAAAGAATGAAACTAACAAGCTGCTTAATTGATTCTACAAGGACATCAGTGTTCCAAGAGTTTGGTGAAGACATATCAGACAGATTCCCTCTACCAAGAGCAGAATAAAATGTGTAGAACGCATTTTCATGGTCTTGAAAACCGGCATCAGATCGAATAACTGTACCAAGTATCCTAGCGACAGTTACTTCGGTTAGGGGTGAGAAAGAAGATAACAGATCTTTGCAAAGTGACACGTCTAATGTGCACTTATAGCCCAATTCTTTCAACATATCAGCCATGTTCATCTCCCTCTCCATTTCTGCTAGGATAGCATCAAATTCATTCTCATTGCCTTCATTGAGAAAATCCATATTCCTGAAATTTTCAAATTATAAAATGAAAAAGAAGAAATAATTATTTAAAGTCTTCAACTGAAAACATCAGCCCAAGCAATAAAACTCATATATTCACCTCAATAACTTGGAGTCTTGTAGTTCATCTGAAAGGAAAGGAGCTAAAATAAACCCTGAATTCTCATCAAACCGAACAAGAGATAACAACTGCATAAACGAATCCACATGTTTAGAAAGGACTTCGGATTTATTAAGAAACAGCAATGCATCCTGAACATAGTCAGCAGTTTGCAGAGAGGCACTGGCAGCACATAATTCCTCAATCTGCCTCATACAGAAATTTCTTCCTGCAAAAAGCGATATAATTAATCATATGGGCAAAAACATAGAGAATTAAGAAGAGTACAAAACAATAAGAAAGCTCACCAGCCATTCTGATGTCATTATTTTCTGAATCTGTCAAAGCAAGACCAAATCCAAGCTTCTCATGTGCCGATAAATGTAAAGCAACAGAAAAATTAACCAGAAATTCCTCAGTGATTGCTGTTGGCCTTACTGACATTGAGAATACAGTACTAAACTGCGGCTTCTCCAACAATTTTCTAAAAACTGACGCAACTACAGGTTCCAGATGAGTACTTTTCAAGTCCTTTTCAAAAACTTTGAAGTGGTCCAAACAGGTCTCCAGAAGCAGAATGCTGCCCTCAGTTCCATACTCAACATACTGCACAAAATGCCAGTGTTAACAGGAAGAACCCGTTAAATGCATACAGTTATATTCCACTAACACAAGTATGAAATCTCGGCTAATATTAAATGTATATTTATCTTGGTTTTAAAATGCGCGCATAATGCGTGATGCACCCGTTGCGCTAATGAGAGTGTGTCGCAACACCTGATGTGTTGCGTTTACATAATGCGATGATATTGCGACAATTTCACATAATGCGCCCGTCGCAAAATGCGCCATGATACACACATCATTGTTTGTTATGTTTTTTTCCCAGATTTTATGGAATGGGTTGGGTTTTTTAAATAATTAATATTTTAGCATGCTTGATTTGAACCATTATGGTTCCTAAACACTTTTTATGGTTCTAGAAACACTTTAGGATGCTTGATTTGAACCAAAAAGCACAACTCTGTATCTTCTTAATTCTTATTAAGACAATTGTTTTAGTTTTGGTGTGTTTTTATAAGTTGTTATGTATAAATATTTTTTAGTATACTTTTATAAAGAGCGCATCGCATACGTGATGCGTTCGCATCACGCATTACGCATCACGCATCAGATTTTTGGACCAAACGCATCGAAGCGCATCGCGCAATTTAAAACCAAGATATTTATGCACTTATGAAACTTATTCGTTTAACTGCTTTCTTTAATATAAACCACCAGTTAAAATGTCAGTAAACAAGAACAAATTATACAATCCTTATATTTTCACTAAAAAAGTTTTTTGTCTACAGCACTACACATCCATTAAAAGTCTATTATAAATCCTTCATGTAAGAGATGTAACCCTTCACATCTATAATCATGGTTTCTAATATTTATCATCAAATACAACTATATAGCGGATTATGCATAGGGCTGCTCCTTCATGGCCTAACGGTCACCGGTCCACGTTACACAAAAATACTTTACAAGCCAACCAACAAAAAAGACTTCAGTCCTCAAACCGAAACTGGTCCCATTCCGACAAGAAATCAACTATATAAGAGGATATGCATTGAAAAGGTTGTGTCATGAGACATATACAGTCTTTCTCACACACACACACACATGTATACAGCTTGTAATCAGGCATGCCTCGTCAATCATATAAGCAGCTTAATAACACAAAAATCCCTAAGTCAACAAAACCATCAAACATAATTAGGTTATCCTTCAACTACTACATCCATAACACTAACTCGTAGCTATCCAAACAATCTCATTACAATCGTGTAGGTCAATTAAACACCTAGGGTTTGAACTCTCAAGTAGATCGATCGCCAAGAAAACAAACAAATTGAACCTTATAACATTTTGATATACAAAAACTGCATAATATACCTGAGAGAGTTCCCGGAGAACGGAATCGGAATTGGAATCGTTCAAGGTGTCGAGCAACAGCCGAATTTCAGTGGACAATCTTGGCGCCAACGGAATCATGGTGAAAATCGATCGATTTGGTGATCTAAAAGCTAGGGTTTCGAAATCAGAGCGAGGGAAAATAGGGGATTTTCTACGAGTACAGGATATAAACAGTGAACCGCTTATAAATAAAGTGGAGTCCGGTGCGTAAATTTTAACCATGGTTGTCTACTTACTTGACAACCAAGTCACATTATTTTTCTAATTTAGTTGCGAGTTGCGGGACGGTATTTCGGTTGTTGTCTATTCAGTTTGTTACGGTACCAGTATTTGGTGTAGTAGCTGAAAGTGAAAACTCAAAAGGTAGAGTCGTGAGAGGTTCAAAAGGATATCGGCACGCGATTTACATTAATCGAAAACTACAGAATCGAATACTAGTAATCGGTATAAGTTCGATTTGTCATAGTATTGGTTAGGCATCGGCACTTATTATTGCTTACGATACAATAAACGCTATACTTTGAATGCAACTTCGTTTTTATCTGTTTATACCAAACTGTCGATAAAAAAATCAACACGCATGCGTATTTAGTTGTTTTTAAAAAATTAACGAACACAATTTATTAGGAACAAATCAAATTAAATGGTTAAAGATGCATATTATTCAAAGTAAAAGATGTAAAATCGAAAAAATGGATATTAGTTCCAACATTCGGTATCGGATACTTTATTTTTAATATAACGTAATTCTAAAAAAAAAAATTTGGAATATTAAAAAAAAAGCATTATTATGTTTTCAGATTGTTTTAAAAAGTTAATGATTGTATATTATTTATATACTATTAATTTAAAACATTGTTGTGCTTTAGTTGTAGTACACTCTGCTTTATATGTTGTTTCCATATTTGAATCATTTATTTTCTTATTGGACAATATGGGTTGTGGATGACTTCATCCCCGCCTAAAAAAACTCTAATTATAAATTACAAATTATTTATATATTATTATTTTGCAACAAGTTTGTGTATATATGAGTTGTAAATGTGCTTTAGTGGTTTTTTTTTGTTCTAAATGAAGTTGTTCAAAATTTATATACTCTTAATTTGTAACATTGTTAGGCATTAAAACTTGTATTTTTAGCTTATAAAGTTGGACACTGCTTTATGATAAAACCATGTACTATAGTATTTATTTATATACTATTAATTAGTAACATTGTTAGGTAGGGATGAGCATGGTACCCGTTTGGTACCGGTACTAAAAAACAAGAAAAGTAGGTACCGGTACCGAATACACCGGCCGTAACATGGAGCTCATGTATAATGTTTAGGGGCTGTTTGGTAACTTTTGAATGGTTAAGTGCTGAATCAGTAAGAGGTCTGAACTATTAAATGCTTAAGCAATATGAGGTCTGAACTATTAAGAGACAGTATAATGTTTAACCGTTCAGAGACAAATGTCTGACCAATTCAGATTATAGGTCTTAACCATTGAGACTTATTATAATAATTAATCATTCAGATGCAAATGTCTTAAACATTCAGACATTTACTCACGAAACAAACAGTATGAATCTTTAAGTGTTGAACCAGTAAGAGGTCTGTCTAAACAAAAAAAAGACCCTCATTAAGAGGTAAACAAACAACCCCTTAATTATTAACTAACCCATGCCGACTCAATTTGTAAGCCCCGGCCGCAACGCGGCGGGGTCTTACATCTAGTTAGAATAGAATAGAATAAATCAAACTAAACCAATAAAAAATATTAAAAATAACTAAACACGTGCATGCATTTGAACTATAAAAAAAAGCTGGATGGCTTTAAAGTTGTGCAAATTTTTCATATTTCACCTCAACTTTCTTCGACTTCGGAAGGTGAAGGTGTAGGGTGAAGAATAACCGAATCGTTAATCAAAACCGAATTGAAAACCGACGAAACCAAACCGGAACTAACTGAAAGCCGAAATAACCGAAGACTGGTTATCGGTTTTCTTGTACCCTCGGTTAACCGAAATTAACGAATCGGAACATTCATATTTCATATAATTCTAGTTTTTATACCTCCTTTTCATATACGTATTATATGTTTTATACCTCCATTCTTTGTATTTTTAAGTCAAAGTTTTAGCCCAAATTTGGTTTGGTTATTAACTGAAACTAATCGAACCGAACCAAAAACGAACAAACTAACCGAATAAACCAAATCGATTAACCGAAAGTCGAATCGTTAATAAAACAAATTAACCGATGACTTCGGTTTCGGTTCCGGTTAAGGCTAATAACCAAACCGTGCACACCTCTACTTTTCGTTGCCACATCATTTTTTTATTTGTTTTAAATACTAAAACCGTACATAAAAAGGCATGCATCAACTAAAACTAAAAACATACAAGAACCAACATAAAAAATTAAAAAAATATACGTCTGCCACTTCCAATGAGGGTCTTCATTTGATAATCTGAATCCACAACATACTCGTCGTTGTATGAATAAAAGCGTGTATGGTACCATTTGCTATAATACCACCAGTGGCGGACCCAGGAATTTTTTCATGGGGGTGCGGAAATTTTTTTAAAATTTTAGCCGTCTAGATATATACATAAAAAAAACCGGTTCGGGTCGGGTCATGTAAAAAAAAACATCAAACTTAAATTTATATAATCATCAAAAACGCATCAAATATTGTTACAAACATATTTAAAAAGTCGCCCTACGGGTTTTCATTTTTTGAAATCTATCCAAAACATCATCTAGAGGTACTTTCTTAAGCAAGTCTTTCTCTATATAACATATACAACTATCACTTAAATTCTCATCGCCAATCCGATTACGCAAGTCTTGAATTTGCAAATCTAGAACTGCATTGAAGCAATCATACTCGTAATAGTGCCGATTTGAGATGTTCGTTTTTCTTCTTGGCCATCTTGGGTTAATATATTCATCGTCTAAATTTTTCACCTCAAGTTCATACATGTCACAAAAAGAGTTAACCTTCTCCAAGAACTCATTAAATCCTTCCAACCTAAACTTTTCAAGTTGGTTTTTTGTGGAAGAAACCAATTTAACCGCATTCATCAAATCTTGTTCTTTTCTTTGTAGACATTGGGACAATGTGTGTGTGATGTTTAGAATATGCTCCATCAAGTGTATGTAAAATACAAAGTCGTATTTTTTCATATCCTCTAGAAGTCCGTCCGCTTGTCTACTACAAGGAAGAGTTTGACCCGTTTCTACTATACATCCAAGAACTTCCTTTAAAATAATAGCTCTTAAGCCGTTAAACTCACCCGACATGTTACTTGCCCCGTCGTAACCTTGGCCTCTAATCCTTTTCAAACTCAACCCATAACGTGCCAACATATCATCAATAGCCGATTTAAGTGTTAATGCGCTTGTCTCTTTGACATGAACAAGCCCAATAAAACGCTCCTTAACAATCCCAACTTTATCAACATAACGAATAACAACCGCCATTTGTTCTTTTTTTGAAACATCACATGATTCATCAACTAATAAAGAAAAAACATCATCACCAAGATCTTCAAAAATTTGTTTAAGTACCTCTTGAGCATAACAATGTTTAATGTCCGCTTGAATTTTAGTACTAGTCATTTGGTTATTCGCCGGTGCATTCTCTAAGATAACCTTACCAAGCTCTTCATTCATTTCATAATGAAATCAATTAATCAAGTTGAACCTATGGCTATAAATCAACAGCAAGTCAGCAACCTTTTTTTAATAAACCATTTGCCGACTTGCCGACTGCCGTAACTTTACAACATCAACTTTATCAATTATCAACATTCAACAAGACAACAACCCTATCAAAATTCAAAAACCTTATCAAAACTCTTGAAGAATAAAATCAAGGAGTGGTACCTGGTCGATCGAAGCCTGTCTGCAGGTAACAGGTTGATCCTTCTTCTTTCTTGGTCGCTGCAGCAGAGAGGGGAGGGCGGGAGAGATGAAAGGTCGATTGGCCGATTGGGTTTATTTGGGTAATTGGGTTATGTTTTGTTAATTGATTTTGTTATTTGGGTTGGGTTTTACCATAAACTTATTCAATTGGGCTTGATGTTGGGTTATATGAATACAAATTTTATTTAAAGAGGTTTGTTTACATAATTGGGTCGGGTTTAAATCCGTGTTCACAAATTTTTTTTATATAAATTTCTAACATTTTTTTTTCTAAGGGGTGCGGTCAGAATTTTCCAAGGGGTGCGGTCGAAATTTTTCAAGGGGTGCGGTCGGGATTTTTCGCGAAAAATAACACAAATTTTTTTTTTCAAGGGGTGCGGCCGCCCACCCACGGACATATGTAGGTCCGCCCCTGAATACCACATATTGTCTATCCCGGCTCTATTATGATACCGTACGAAAGCGTTTATATCAGGTATTCTCGATAGAAATAGAAGATTAGGATCTATTTTCTGCATATAACACGTCAAGTGTACTTATCAAGTCCATTTTTTGGATGCTATATGATGTCAGAGAAACCGATACGACAATCGTTCTTCATAACATCCAAAGAACCAACAATTGTATTTTCAATAGTATGATGATTAATGAAGAAAGTAGTAGTTGAAAATGTTGAAAGTTTAATTAATTTTTTTTTAATATGAAGGTTCAATGGTTCAATGATTTTCTGTTTTATTTTTGTGTATGGCGTATGAGTCTTGAAATTTGAATTATTAAATGTTGATGAATTAGTGATATTCATGTTCTAGCAACCAAAAAAAAAAAAAAAAAACTTTTGCATTGTGTTTGTGTAAATATAAAAACAGAACTTAAACCTAAGTTTAGATGTTCAACCTCCCAACATGCCATGATGTCTTTCATTGCATGAACCCGAACGTGTTGTTGTAATTGTTCTTCAAAAGAACAAAGCGACATAACATTATGTGTCTATGACTATGAGTATGCATTGCAACATGTGAATACAATGTATATCCTTATATCTTATATGTTGTGAGCCTATCACGACCATGGGCGAAGTATAGAAGAGGCAGGAGGGGGTGCCCGATCCCCCGAACTTTTCGCTTAGTAGTGTTATATATGTAGTTTTCATATAGAAATTTTTAGGTATATAGGTTTTCGACCCCCCCGTCATTCGGGTCAAGCTTCGCCACTGATCACGACATACTCAATCGACCCAAACTAAATCATAAGGTTGCATCCGTTGAGACTTTGATAAGCATGATTATATGTTATTGTTAAAGTTGGTCGTTTAATAAGTTTTAAATGTTTATCGAAATGACGAAAGAGAAAAGAAACAAAAAAAGATGTGGACGCAGTGGCCTTCAAGAACTTTCTCAGCCCATTAAATCTGGCCCAACAATGTTAATATATCCAACAAATGTATGTTAACAATTCTAGGAACAAATAATAACTAGTTTAATAGCTTAATCCAACAAATGTATGTTAACAATTCTAGGAACAAATAATAACTAGTTTAATAGCTTAATATGTTGAGTAAACCTGTCACAAAGTGCAACATGCCCTTGTAAAGTTTGTGCTATATGTCTTACTAATATATTTTTGAAATGTAGTTAATATATACTCATTCAAAATACTTAAGGCCTGGTCTATTCGCACACGCCCATAGTCTATTTAAACACTCCAAAGCGCCCCGCTATGGCCAAAGCGGGGCGCTTTGGTGTAAAGTCAACAGACAAGGTCTGAACCGGTCAGACCTTGTCTGTTGCTTTACATCAAAGCGCCCCGCTTTGGCCTAAGCTCGGCGCTTTGGTTTTTTATTTTTTTTCCAAAGCGCCCCGCTTTGGCCTAAGCTCGGCGCTTTGGTTTTTTTTTTTTTTTTTTTTTTTTTTTACATTTTGGGCGTATTTTTGACTGGTGACTGGTCTACGTTTAAGTTCAAATTTTACATTTTTGGTCCAAATTTTATAATATTTAATTTGTTAAAATTGTTTTTAATTCACAAAAAAAATTATCACACTCGTGATAAAATTAGTGTTTTTGAATTTGTCACTCTAATAAACACTCTCTCTCTCTAATAAATAACTTTGGTAGCTGAGAAGGTAGCGTGCGTATGACTTTGGAAGATGGTGTTTTAATAGCTTTGGAAAATAGTGTTTTTGAAGAAGGTAGCGTGCGTATGACTTTGGAAGATGGTGTTTTAATAGCTTTGGAAAATAGTGTTTTTGAATTTGTCAGTAATGGTCATGCTTTTGTACAGACCTACACCTGAGGTAAAAGTGGGTATTAATTAATTAATAATATTATATGTAATATTATGCCTTGCATGGACAAGAAAAAGATGTGATATATATTTCCATGATTTTACAGAACCCAAGAAACAGAAAGTTGATGATGATCATCAATATTCCCTGTGAATCCAGTTGAAGCAAACACGCAAACACAAGAATAAATAAACACTTGAGTACACTTACAAAAATAGTTCAAATATAAAAAATAAAAAAAATAAAAAAAAGCCTTATCTTATGTCTTTATGTCTGACACAAGCCTTAGGGTGCTCGGGGCACCGTCGGGGACTCCACGCGGGGACCATGCTTGCCAATTAGGGGGGTGCTGCCAACCAATCGGGGATGGAAATCGGGGACCAATTTCGGTGGTGGTTCACCGTGAGCGGGGAGGGAGAGAGATGGTGGGCCCCATTTTTCCAACCAATCAAACCATTTTGGTTTTTTTTTTTTTTTTTTTTTTGAATAAAAAAACAAGGGGAGTTAAGAGGGGAGTGGCGCCATCAAATTGGGGTGTTAGGGGAGTTTAAGAGGGGAGTTGACGTGGCACACGAGGATTGGGTGTGCGTAAGAGAGGGGACTCCCCTCTTAGGGGAGTGCCCCCCTCACCCTTATCTTTTTCAATGACACAAGAAATCTTACGCTGATTTCCGAGGCGGGAATTACAAACACCCTCTAACATTAATGAAAAAAAAAAAAAATTAAAAAGTGAAAGACTATAATACACAAACAAACAATTTTGTTTTGGGCGGGAATTAATTGAAAAGTGGACATTTCATACGATATAATGGAATACGACATCACACGTAACCGATTTGATCCGAAACTTGCAGTATAGTCCATATATATTAAAAAATGATGTATAATGGAAAAAACGTAAAATTTAGACTATTATCGACGCGTTTGTGAATTAAAAACAATTTTAAAAAATTTAAAAAAGACCCTAAGCGCTGCGCTTTGAACTAAGAGGGGCGTTTTGCCCAAAAAACAAAAAAACAAAGCGCGGCGCTTTGATGTAAAGTCAACAGACAAAGCCTGACAGGCTCAGTTCTTGTCGGTTGACTTTACACCAAAGCGCCCCGCTTTGGCCATAGCGCGGCGCTTTGGGGTGTGAAAATAATTTTCTCCGTGTGTAAATAGCATGACCCATACTTAAAAGAGGTTTTCATATCAACTTATGTTTGATGTTGATTTATGGGAGATGTTTTTTGATGCAGTTTCGCGTGCAATCAAATCACTCAAGAACGATTGATTAATAATAAAAAACAATAAAATGAACCGAATGGTTCTAAGAAACCTTAAAAGGTGTGCTTTTTATAATAATCAAATAAAAAGCTAATTATAAATGTTCACCAAGACCTCTATTTATACTGAACCCTAAAAACCTTAGAGATAGGCGTAAATAAAAGATACAATAATTAATAAAAAAAACTCGACAATTAAAAAACTAAATATTATTTAAACTTCAGATAATCTTCAACCTGGATCCCATTCCAAAACGGGTTCGCCCGCATCATTTTTGTTTAAAACGGAATAACAAACTTCGTTACCCTAAGGTTTTTCTTTTGGATAATCGCGATAACTCTTCACTGGAAATTTCACACAGCCCGCCAATATTACTCTTCTAAGTTCTAACCAATTAAACCGGTTAAAACACAGTTTGCACTGGAGCTCCTGCTCATCGGGTTAAAGCAGAAACCAGCAGAAGTTGGATTCGAACATGAGAAGGTTATGTGTAAGTTTTCACTTAATTTGTTTTGATAGTCTTTTCTTTTAGAAGTGGCAACATGTGCATTAGACGGTTGTCTCTAGAATAAAAAAAAACAAACATATTTTCACTTCAAGGTGTGTTTCCACTTAACAGACAACTAACTAATTGCTTTGCAATGACAAACATTGTTTCTAACTTTGCTAATCCAAATGATGAGAGTAAAATAACTTTTTTTATCCCCACCGACGTCATGGTTATTTCATACTGAAATAAGAGAAAATTAGAAAATGGACATTGACCACCATGACTTTCAAAAATATTGGTTTAGAGTTTTCTATTTTTTTTAGTTTTATCATAAAAGTTAAATGAGTTTAGTTCGTTTATGTTTAACATCGCATAAGTCACTTGGTGTTAGAAATTGTGTTTTTGTTTAATGTTTTTCTAGGATTTGATCATCGTTCGGTTGCTACTTAGCACGGTGTTTGGTGGTCACATTTGGCCCATCATTTTTTTCTTTTAGTGAACTTTTTTTTATCCTTCCCCTCAACTTTCAAAGTGGTCGACTCTGCCTCCATTTTCTAAAAACTATATACAATATCACTTTGACCCTCTTGACTTTCTAATGCGTTTTGTCAACGTTTTACGTCACGTGAGTCGCCTGGTGCTAGAAATTCGTGTTTGTATGTTACATTTTTTCACAATTTTGGTCGTTGTGCAGTTGCTACTTAACATGGTTTTACCCCCTTCTCCCATGTTGGTAGCACAGTTCTACGCCCCCTCACCGCAACACGGGGCTCAATACTAGTTTATTCTACCTCCGTCCCACTAAAAGTGTCATATTTTGAATTTTTCAAAGTCTTTATTTATAAACTTTGACTTTAATTATATATTTTTGTGTTATATAAAACTTGATGAAAATTAACCCGATAAAAAGACTTGTAAAACACACTCAAATCATATAACTTTCATCAACTATTATCTAACACAAAAAAAATTATTTAAGGTCAAAGTTTATAAATAAAGACTTTGAAAATTCAAAACGGGACACTTTTAATGGGACAGAGGGAGTATTTATATTTAAATATAAATAACATCAAATTAATAACCGGTTAAAAAACAATTCATTGGGCTCTTTGCCTCCATGTGGACATACTTCGACTGTCGGGTGTGGGCTGAAGGGTGGGCGTTTTGGCCCTTCAACGTTGTGTGTTCCACCCTGGGTTGGCGTTTGAGCTGGAGTTGCCCGCTTGGCGTGGAGATTCTGCCTAGCGTGGGGCGAGGGGTTGCGTGACATGGCGGGCTGTGGTTGGTTGGTTCAATGTAGGTTTTTTTATTTTTCTTTGTAGTCTTTTTAAAAAATTCCACGTGGCTGGTCACGCCCAGCTAAGCGACCCCCCATCACACCCCTAGTCTTTGAGTATTAGCTTGTGGATTCCACCGTCGCCACGTGTCAAGCAATGCCCCCAACCCAAGCCCCTCCAAACCCATAGTTTTAAACTCTTTATCAGTCTGTCTGGATCACCTTTTTCTCTATGGTGGATTGGTGGTCGAATTTGGGTCCCAGATTAAGATTGGGCTGTTCCTTGGAACCTTTAATAATTTTCCACTAAATAAACTAAGAATTGTACATTGCCACATTGGGCTTTACTTTATGACCTTCGTGGGCCCATTACCAAATATGAAAAAGGAGATTAATCATTTTTTTCTATTCCTAGACATTTAAGTTACAATTTTTTAGTATTTAATGCTTTAAACGTAGGAAAAAGCTAAGAAAAAGGGTAATAAATTCATTTGTTTATAAGTACTTGTACGTTGCATGTCGATCAAGAATCTGGTGGCAACTTTGATGAATTATCATGGCAATGAATGTGACCATAATCATGATCGAATATATAGGCTACCAACAAATTCGGTGTGATTAATTAGTTAAATATTAATAGAACTATTGAAAAATAACCGAGATGTAATTTATTGATTTGAAAATCAGCTTAACTCTCTCCTTATATACCTTCAATTTTACCTTGTTTGTCTAGTATCACGGAGTTATTCATTTAATCCTCGTATGACGCTTGTCTTTTACCAAGATCAGGTTTTACCGGTTATCCCGGGGATGATTCAAAATTTCAAATGACTCAAGTGAACGTAAGATCAAGTATCATCATAGCTAGCTTCTTGCACCACTGCGGGTTGACACCGAAAATTAGTAGAGATCATATGTTGGCTTCTTGCACCGTGACAAAGACGATATGATGGAATGGGTTTGTGTTGCTAAGCTCCCAATTCCAACAGCGTTTAATTCGTGTTCGGTTATGGTGAATCAGGGTCAAAGTCATCAAGGGTCAAAAGAGTGAATAAAGGTTATTGATGCAATCAGGGATGACATAATAGGTTAGACATGATATGATAAGACACAATGACCTAAGGGACTAGACACCAGTGGCGAAGCTTGAGATTTCCAACCGTGGGTCGAAAACGTATATACTAAAAATTTCTATAAAACCAGGGGGTTGAAAAGGTATATACCTAAAAATTTTCATACGAAAACTACATACTCTCCACTACTGAGCGAAAAGTTCAGGGGTCGGCCGCCCCCTCTCGCCCCCACTGTGTTGCGCCCCTGCTAGACACGAACACGATACAATAACCAATAGTATCATTTTTGTCCAAACACAGACACAAACGTGTTTACAAACAGGTTAGCATGACACACCCTGTTTAGGAACCCGTTTAGAGACACGATAAAAAACACATATGTAGGGAAACAAAATTGCTAAAAGTTCATAAAAGTATTAACTAAACATAAATTCGTAATCCTTAACATATTTGAAACAAAAATCCACTTAACTAATAAGGCATATGCCATATATATTTTTTTTAAATAAAATGGAAACATAAACAAGTTATTAATAGGTTAACATGTGTTTAACCTGTTTATACACGAATTTAAAAATGTCATTAACAGGTTGATGTGTGTAAGACATGAAACATGTTAACTTCACATCATGTTAACAGGTTCATGTCAGAAATTATTAGCCCTAGATGCAGTCTTATATACGACTATGTGGTGGATTTGAAAGACTAGAAACGATAAAGAGTACAATGCTAAATCCTTTTTCCATCACAAGGGTGATGGATAATATTAAGGAAGATTATTTTCTTTGGATTAAAAATAAATCCACGTTGTGTGACTCTGTGACTATTAATATTGGAGTTGTAATCATATAAGAATGTAACTGTTTTTGTTTTTGGGATTTGTAGCTCCTTGTCGACGTTTTTTTTTTCTCTCTCTATATAGTGGTTAAACAAGATTTATCATCATAGCTCATTAGGGGAGGAGGGGTGGTTATTAGTGATAGGATTCTATCACTCCCACTATCCAATCAGATCATGCCATGTCAGCACCCAATATTCTATCACTAGTGATAGAAATGTAGTGGAGGTGGTATCACTAGTGATGGGATTCCAATGTACAAGTATTAATGCACAATGTACAATATACACATTCATCACCATTGATCTTCAACGCGTTATATATATAACGAGTTATACTCCATAACTCGTTATGGAAGTGGAGGCGGCGGTGTTCCATGAGTGATAGAATCCTATCACGGTAAATAACGTCCCCGCCTCGTGTGCCCTTAGTAGTTCTTATTAGAAACAAGAACTATTATAAAAACATTAATCATTATCCATTCTCCTGTATATTAATAAATGAATAAAATGAACAGTAAATTATAAAATAATAAATACTATATATAGTTTTTTGAGAAAAATGCCCGGATAGTCCCTGTGGTTTCGCCTTTTTTCACCTATAGTCCCCAACTTTCTAAAACTACCTGAATAGTCCCCAAGTTTACATTTTTTGTTCCCGGATAGTCCCTGGGTCTAACTTCATTTACTTTTCTATGTTAAAATGATGTGAAATGACAAAAATACTCTTTCCTTAAAAGGCCAAACCATAGGGACTATCCATGCATCTTCTTAATTTTATTTATAAAACCCCACCACCACACTTCATCTTCAACCTCCACCCACCATCACCCTCCTCCACCCTCCACCATCACCGCCACAGTCACGCCGCCTTACTCCCCTGCTTCTCCGGTCGGTACAATCGAGTGACAGGTAAACGAGAGTAATCGTTAACTAATTGTGATTTACTTGTGATTTACAGAATTGATGGCGAAACTCGGTGAATTGTGCGGGAAGATAGTGAGTTTGAGGTGTCAGTTGCCTACAGAAGATCTAGATGCTCTTGTTACCATAACATGTGATGAGGATTTGACGAATCTCATTGAGGAATATGATCGAACAGCTTCGCTGCAATCGATTAAAATCCGAGCATTTCTATCAAATCCGAAGAAATGCTCACCGGCTCATTCAACCGCTTCTGGGTCTGGTACTTGTGGATCTAGTTCCTCCACTGGTACACCCGAAGCATCACCGAAATCACCACCTCTGTCAGTCAGTAATCGGTGTGTGTATACGTCGTCAAAACCGCCTTTAAATCTTCCGTTGTGCTACAACAAATCAGCTGGATAGTGTAACACCCCGAAAACGGGTTTGGTAATCAAACCACGTTTATACTAAAAGACGGGTAATTTACCTTTAGTGGTAAAAGTAACCCGGTGAATATTAGGATTCTTAAATAAACAAGAATTTACTAACTAGGAATTTTAACCTAGTTAGCTAATAGTTTAGAAATAACCTATAGTAGGGTTAAAAGCAACTAAATTAAATGTTGATCAAAATGGAGGGACCTAAGTTGTAAAAAGTGAAACTTAATTTTAATTAATTAAATAAAACACACCAAACACCCCACAAGGAGGTGTCTGGTCGTACAAGAAGAACAGGGGGCGATCCCCACACATCAAAACCCTAAATCTTCACCAAACTTGCAAATTGAAGGCTCAATCCAAGTTTAAATCGAAATTAAAGCATAGATTACTGATCCTCATCACAAGAGGATCACAAGGTATGTAAAATTTCATAAAAAATCTCAACTTGAATTTCTCATGTAATTGGGAAAATCTGAAATTATAGTTGCATGTATGTCTTATGATGATCTAGGAACAACTATAGTGTCTAGGGACAAACCCTAGACAAATACAAGTTGAAATCATGTGAAATTGTAATGAAACCTATGAACACCTTTGTAGGTGATTAGTGGTTTATGTGAAATTTGATGAACACTAGGAAGTAGAGTGTTGATCTAGTATAATTCGACAATTTTGAAGTGATTTCAGAAATTATAGAAGTTAACAATTTTGTAAGATGGTTGATTTATGTGAAATTAGGGCTAAGAGATAAGCTAGAGACTTGATAAATAAACATGTAAAATTCTGCCCTTAAAGTGTTTGTTGAAATGCCTCAAAGAAGGCTCGAAATTAGAATTTTTGTAGTTGAAACACCTAATTGTGATGTTTTGGCTATTATGCAAAATGTGATTAAAAAGAGTTCTAAATGTGATGAACGTGGTTAGAACTTTGGTTAAAACGATGGTATAAAGATAACGCCCACCGGGTAATTAAAGAATGCTTAAACTAGTTGATGAACTCAAATATGCAATTAGTATACTAATGGGCATTTGACTTTTAAAAAAAAAGTCAAACTGACCTATAATCCGATAAATGGTAATTTTTGATATGAAATGTGTAAGGTGGAATAATCGTATTAAATTATGATTAAACTAACCACCTTGAAAACGAATGATGATAGTTTGAAGCGTAACAAGCTAGGTGGAAGCTTGATGAGGGAGCGGATCAAACAAATCAAGAAGGAAAGGAAAAGCGTAGTTCGGATGCGAGGTAAGTAAAGCTTACGCCCTTTTTCATTATTTACAAATGTCATGATTGCAAGTATAGTATATGAATGCTACTATGTGGTTGGCATAGAATGTTCCGACACGATTCAATGAGAGTCGGAACGAAAGGAAATGGTAAGAAATTATAAGTTATGGACAAAGGGGTAAAATTGTAGATTGATCATGTAGTAACGAACAAACAAAAATGGTTTTAAGTAAATGAGTACAAGGAAAACCGGGATAGGTTTAAAAGGGGATAAAATGGTACTTAAATACCATCTCATATGGACAATTGGTCATTTTGACTAAATAGGTCAATTGGTGTGGGTAACGCCATTTGATAATAACATTTGATAATTGCTTGTTGAGTTTTGTAATAACAGGAAATAAAATAAGCTTGCGTTGCTTTAACTATAAAGATTTAAAGCAAAAGTTAAGTAAACGGGTCAATACTTTGACCCGACCCAGGTACGTATAACTAAGCTTTTTGGTTAAACATACAATTTTGGTTACGATATTTAGCGAAAGTCCTTCATCGTGAAGTGAGGGACTAAAGTTGACCAAAATACCCTTGAAGGGTGTATTGGGCAAACAACTCATAGGGGTCGTTTAGGAACTTGCATAAAGATTATGGAATCATTAGACATGAGTAAAGATCATAGGAATGTACATTCGCGGGTCAAGTGCTCAAAAGTGGTCATTTGCGAAAAATGATCAACCGATGGGTAAAATTTGGGAAAAAGGGTTCTTCATGATAAATCCACCACAAAATAGTTGTGGTGGGAATAATTGTAGTTAATTAGATATGGAACTTTTGTAGCGACAAAAGAAAGGCACAGGTTCTAGACTAAAATGCATAACTACTCTTAACGGGTCAAAATATGCATTTAAGCGTAAACGGGATTTTATTACTTAAGAGACTCGTGATTCGAGATTAATATAATGGGAGATATTGAAATAATGAATTTCATGAGTTTAACGATCAACTAAACTTGTTGGTGCGATAAAATTATGAACGGGTCAATATTTGGTAAAAAGGGTAGTAAGCCGAAGACTTAAAAATCTGAAATTGTGTTAATCCGGATGTCGGATTTTAACTCCATAAGATGGAGAAATAAATTACGGACGCGTAGGAAAAAGAATCGGGTAAAACGGATGTGTAGTTTGAAAGTTATGCACATTTTCGTAAAAACTTAGATTGCTGAAAAATGCAGGTTGCAGATCTGAACATGCTGGAAAAGTGTATCCCCCGCGCCACGCGACGGAGGGAGTGAATTATGTCGCGACACGCTGTCACACCCTGGCTTTTGCGGAAGCGTGGTTAATTTTGGTGTGACTTCTTAATACCATAGCTTAACCATAACAAGCTATATGAATTTAAAAACCATGCAAGTCATCCATTAAGTTTTGAAAATCAAACACATTACCATTGTTTTAACATACAACCATAACCTTGTTCAGTAGACATTACAACTTATAACATAACATAAACGTGGTTTAAGGACTGTGTCTTGTCCAGGAAAGAGACACATCCCTTAAACCCTGATGACTCCATGACAAGTGCAGCGGAAAACGTTCCATACCGTGCCAGATCCGTTTTAATTTCCTGAAATACATGTGAGTTGAAAAATCAACAATAATGTTGAGCGAGTTCATGTGCAAGTGAGTAAGTAAAAACACTTGTAAGTATAAAAGTTTCCTGGTATGTAGCAGTGTAAGAGGACTTGTGATCACCAATGGTTTGCAAGGCCATTAGCATGTTGTGAAATGCAAGTAGGAAAGACACACCCTAGCCGATTTTTGCGTTGGGTACCAAGTCACTCCAGGTCCGTTCTGTTGGTCCTCCGAGAGGCCCGTTCTGTTGGCCCTAGAGCTGGGCTCGCTACACCCAAATAGATCTACCGCTCGAGTCCCTCGGTGTTCTAACTACCCATTCACATGATCTAAACCTCCTTACGTAATTCATACCGTGTATAAAGTACTTGTAAACAAAGTAACATGTATTTCACCCCCGCAGTTAAGTAAACTGAAAACAGTTAGAGAAAAGGGGGACATGAACTCACAGTGAATGCGCGTCTCTACCAAGTGTCTCCAATACAGTAAGCTGTGCAACGACCTACAAGTGCTAATTCTATTAGACGGACGGCCGTGCCTTAGCTTTACAGTTTATGTCATTGGGAAATAGTTAGACAACTATTTCGTGTTTATGTTCCGTATACACTTGGTAGTTATTCTTCTTCCCAAGGATGGGGGATACAATACATGTGCGTAAGTTACGTTTTATCAATCTTGTGGTAATGTAATTACCGGTGTAACTTATATGTTTGTGGAAGCGTTCGTAAAGTTTTGGAATCATCAACGCTTGTAAATATTATTTTTACTCCTAAAATAATATTTATGTATTTTCACAAAATAATCATAAACAGTGTTGTGACAAATATATCTATCACGTTAATCTTTGTGAAATTCCCACCTCCGAATATTTAGTAAAATATAGTGCTGGCGAAATTTATGTTTTGAAAATATGTCCAAAGATAGTTCTAACACTTGTTGTGTAAAAAGTCTAAGTGTTAGGTTTTTAGAAAATTTCGCCAGAGTTTCCTCTGTAACTGGAGGTGGCCACGCTTTCAAGCGTATCATTTTCTTTTAACAAATCAATTCAACAATCTTCTTTATTCAATCAAACAATTTCCGACACATCAAACTAGTCGACAAGTATGTAAATCGCATAATCGCATGAACTTGCAGTTTTTCCGAATCTATAGTGTAAACACCCTTTATATATGTAGATCTTTATATAAAGTAACTTTAACCTCATAAAAACCTCGTGTTTAGAGAAATCCGTCTTTACAACTTCTAGTAACGAGTGACAAATTTACTTCTTTGTCGGATCTCTTTGTTTCACAAGTGTTTACACACTTGTGGTTTATAAAACCATATTTATTAGTGTAAGATCCTTTCTTTAAAATACATGGTTTCTTAAATGTGTGGTTCTTTGAAGATACCACTTGCGGATGCGTAGATCCGCTAGTTTTAAACACCCTTGTACCGGTTAAATCACTTTTACACAAGTAAAATATTTCTACACAAGTTCATGCATCTTGTGTGGTAGAGTTTCGCCTTTTAACCCTTGCGGTAACCAAAAACGAGCTTATGTGAAGATACATGATCTTACAAAGTCGGGTTAAACGGAGATCCGAGCTACCACATCATAGATCGGGTCTAGATAAACACAAATTTCAAATACTACAACTTTTACACAAGTTACAAGCTATTAACCACCACTTTTAGTAATTTTACTAGACTTTTGATCATCATCTTCCATTTTAACGAGATTCAACCGACATAATTTCTTTTAACCACTTTAGATGAGTGTAAAAACAAGTTTTAAACATTATACCTCTAGCTCGGGGCTAGGGAAGAATCTTGGCGAAAAGTGGGTGGATAAAAGCTAACGGTGGAGGTCCTTCGCGTTCCGAGTGCACAAGAGCTCCTAATATGCGACCCTTGATATGTGTATCACCTTGGAATTGCAAGATTGAAACTTGAAAGTATGATGGGTGGGTGTGTGAGGTTCGGCCGAGAGTAGGGGAGAGCAAGAGAGAAGGGTTGAGTTGGTGTTTTATGTGAAGTGATTATGTTGTGTAATCCAAGGAACTTATAGGCAATTTAGGAGTAAGTATCCAATGGGTATTGTGTCTTATAGATACTAGACACAACTCAATAAAATAATCCATTTTGTACTCTTGTGTTCCCCTAGTCTTGGGGCCGGTTACATAGAGGGGGGTGGGTCTAGTTCGGTTTTAACTAGATAGTTAGGTGACGGTTATGTTAAATAGGTTAAGTTAAGTATCTAACCTCGTTAGTTATATAAAGCGCGTTATGACGGGTGTTAGGGTAATCAGGGACCCTAACTGGCTTAGAAAAATATAAATAGTGAAAATATTAATATTTTCATGTCCCGGGTATAGTCCGGTTGTTCGGTTGGATAGTAATCCGTTAAAGCATTACAAAAGGCTTTAAAGTGTCGTTATTGTTGTTTTTAGTGACACATTATGTTTCCAACACTTTAGAAAGTGTCTAGTGTTATTTTCTCATTTTCTGGCACTTTACTAGTCAGCTAGAAGCTGGATTAATTTTTAAAGTGCTGTGTTTGGTACTTAAAGTACGTTTTTGGCACATCCGAATCAGTGTATCTTATCCTAGAGACGCGGTACCACAACCCTTATATTCCTACACTCACTACCAGTGTAGCCAAAATATATGAGGCTCTTAACAGGCCTTAGAGGCAGTGTCTGCCTGATGCTGGTTATATCAGCATGTTCACTGTGTATCCGTTTAGTGCTACTGTGCTTTTTGTGCATCATGTTTGTCACTAGGGTCCAGTATGTAAATAATGTAGTGACAGCAAATAAAGTATGATGCAAGTAAGTGCATGTATCAGTATGCAGGTAGCAGTTCATCAGCTAGTTCAATCAAGCACAGTAATCAAGTAGTAATTAATCAGTAATTAAGTTGTACGGATACCTGGTTTAGTGCGGGTTGTCACATTCTCCCCCCGTTAAATAAATTTCGTCCCGAAATTTAAGTTCCGCTCGTAGATGCAGAGTTCTTAGGAAATAAGTGGGGGTATTTCTCTTTCATCCGGTCCTCACGTTCCCAGGTAAATTCAGGACCATGTCTGGCATTCCAACGAACCTTGACGAGCTTGACACTGCTCCGGCGGGTCTTGTTAACTTTCCAATCCGTGACCACAACAGGTTCTTCAACGAAGTGGAGCGTGTCGTCAATGTGAATCTCGTCGATAGGAATGGCAACGTCAACTTGAGTTGGACTTTTCTTTAGATTGGATACATGAAATGTATCGTGAACACCATTTAGTTCAGCAGGTAGGTCCAACTTGTATGCTACTGTCCCAATTCTTTCCAGAATTCTGAAGGACCAATGTAGCGCGGATTTAACTTCCCACGCTTTCCAAAGCGCGCCACCCCTTTCCAGGGTGATACCTTCAGTAAAACCATTTCTCCAACTTGAAAATCCACATGTTTTCGGTTTGGATCCGCGTAGGCCTTTTGCCTGTGGCGAGCAGCTTCGATGCGTTTAAGAATTTGCGCGATCTTGTTTGTCGTCTCTTGGACGATCTCGGGACCAGCAAGCTGCCAATCACCTGCGTCAGACCAACATAGTGGTGATCGGCACTTGCGTCCGTATAGGGCCTCAAATGGCGCGACACCAATACTGGTGTGGTAGCTGTTGTTGTATGAAAATTCGACCAAAGGTAAGTGTTTATCCCAGCTACCTCCCAAATCCATAACACATGCCCTCAGCATGTCTTCCAACGTTTGTATTGTTCGCTCGCTCTGGCCGTCTGTTTGCGGATGGAACGCAGTGCTCAGATTCAATTGTGAGCCAAAAGATTCTTGGAAGGATTGCCATATCCTTGACACAAACCTTCCGTCTCTATCAGAGATGATCGAGAGAGGTACTCCATGACGTGCTACGATCTCTCTCAAGTAAATTTCCGCAAGTTTACTAGTACTGTCTTTCTCCTTGATTGGCAGAAAGTGTGCGGACTTTGTTAGGCGGTCAACAATCACCCAAATCATATCATGGCCTCTTGGCGTTCTTGGCAGTTTTGTAACAAAATCCATTGAGATTTGTTCCCATTTCCACTTGGGAATCTCAGGTTGTTGCAGAAGTCCCGAGGGCTTCTGGTATTCCGCCTTGACCTTAGCGCACGTTAAACATTTGCTCACGTAAACAGCAACGTCGCCTTTCATCCTAGGCCACCAATAGTAATCCTTGAGATCTTGATACATCTTATCCGATCCAGGGTGGATAGAGTACCGTGACTTGTGCGCTTCGTCGAAAATAACTTCCCTTAATCCACCAAACAGAGGAACCCAAATCCTTTTCTCAAAACATAACGTTCCTTCCTCGTTTGGTACCAAAAGCTTCTCCATTCCACGGAGATATTCTTCCTCAAGGTTTCCCTCCTTGAGAGCTTCCTTTTGTGCAGCACGAATGCGCAAGGAAAGATCGGTTCGTATAATCATTTCCAACGCTCTAACCCTTATGGGCTTGATTCTTTCTTTACGACTTAGGGCATCGGCAACCACATTCGCCTTCCCTGGGTGATACTTTATCTCGCAGTCGTAATCGTTCAATAATTCAACCCATCGTCTTTGCCTCATATTCAACTCCTTCTGGTTGAATATGTGCTGTAGGCTCTTGTGATCTGTGAAAATTGTGCACTTCGTACCATACAGGTAGTGTCTCCAGATCTTTAAAGCGAAAACCACTGCGCCAAGCTCTAAATCGTGTGTGGTATAATTCTTTTCGTGCACTTTCAGTTGGCGTGATGCGTAAGCAATGACCTTTTGGCGTTGCATCAACACACAACCCAATCCTTGACGCGATGCGTCGCAGTATACCACAAAGTCATCAGTACCTTCTGGTAGAGCTAAGATTGGCGCGTTACAAAGCTTACCCTTTAATATCTGAAACGCTTCATCCTGTTTGATTCCCCAATCAAACGTCTTGTCCTTCTGCGTGAGGAGTGTCAATGGTTGAGCGATCTTTGAAAAATCCTCGATGAACCTCCGATAGTAGCCAGCCAAACCCAAGAATTGCCGAATCTCGGTTGGCGTTGTAGGCGTTTCCCAATTCTTGATTGCCTCGATCTTTGTGGGATCAACATGAATTCCATCCCCATTAACCACATGTCCAAGAAACTGGACTTCGCGTAGCCAAAACTCGCACTTGGAGAATTTGGCGTACAGTTGTTCTTTCTTTAGCAGCTCTAGTATGGTTCTAAGATGTTGTTCGTGTTCAGCCTTTGTCTTTGAGTAAATCAAGATGTCGTCGATGAATACAATCACGAACTTGTCCAGGTATGGCTTACAAACCCTATTCATTAGATCCATGAATACCGCAGGCGCGTTTGTCAAACCAAATGGCATAACGAGGAACTCGTAGTGTCCATAGCGAGTTCGGAAGGCTGTTTTCGGGATACTTTCCTCCTGTATCCTTAATTGATGGTATCCAGATCGAAGATCGATCTTAGAGTAACAGCTTGAGCCTTGAAGTTGATCGAACAGATCGTCGATCCTTGGCAGAGGATACCTGTTCTTGATCGTCAGCTTGTTCAATTCTCTGTAGTCAATACACATGCGGAAACTTCCGTCCTTCTTCTTGACAAACAAGACCGGAGCTCCCCAAGGCGAGAAGCTTGGTCGGATAAAACCCTTGTCTAACAACTCTTGAAGTTGCGTCGACAATTCCTGCATTTCAGACGGAGCAAGTCTGTATGGTGCCTTAGCCACAGGCGCGGCGCCTGGAACTAAGTCAATGTGAAACTCCACTTGCCTCTGAGGTGGCAGTCCGGGTAAGTCTTCTGGGAAGACTTCTGGATACTCCCTTACGACAGGGATGTCTTCGATCCTTGGCTCGGCAGCCTTCTTATCTACGATGTGTGCCAGAAAAGCAACACATCCTTTCTGTAAACACTTCCTTGCTTTCAAGCAGCTGATAAATCTTAGCGGCGTGTCACGCTTCTCTCCGTGAACCACAATTGTCTCACCATCATCAGTTGGGATACGAACAACTTTCTCGTGACATACTATCTCAGCCTTGTTTCCGGATAACCAATCCATTCCTACCACCACGTCGAAGCTTCCCAATTGGACTGGTAGTAGATCCAACGTAAACTCGCGTTCTCCCAATTCTATCACACAACCTCTGATTACTTCGTCGGCTCCAACTAACTTTCCATTAGCTAATTCGATCGAGTAGGGAATGTCTAACTTATTAGCAGCTAACCCAAGCATATTCTTAAATTCTAACGATACGAAGCTATAATCGGTACCAGTATCAAATAAAACGGATGCATAGCGTTGATTGATAGGGAACGTACCCGTAACGACATTTGGATCTTGGCGTGCTTCCCTGGCTTCTAGTTGGAATACTCTACCACGAGCTTGATTCAGTGTTGGGCAATTCTTCTTAAAATGCCCGATTTCCCCGCAGTTATAGCATCCGAGCCTCTGCCCGTTCCCATCCCCATTTCCAGCTGGGGTGTTGTTCTGGTTGGCATTGCCAGCCTGGTTTGCATTGTTGCCTCGGTTTCTGTTTCCTCCAAAGTTTCCTTGTAGGCGGTTTCCATTTCCACCACGGTTATCATTCCTATTTCCATATCCTCCCTGGCCTCCGCGACCGGCAGGGACCCAACAAGTATCCTTAGAGTGACCACGTTTCCCACACGCTTCACATACTTTTAGCCCACATTGACCAGAATGGTGACGCTGGCAGGCGTTACACTTGGGCTGGGTGCCCATATACCCCCTTCCTTTCCTTCCACTGCCAGTCGTACCCTGAGTTGGCGTGTTTGGTGCTCCTCTCTTACCATCACCGCTAACACTTTGTTTGAAGTTTGAAAACTTTCTTTTGTTACCTCCTGACGACTCAACATGAGTCTCTTTCTCCTTTGCCTTAGCATCACCAAACCTGTTTAGACGAATCGCCTCCTCGGTGAGAGCCACGCTCAAATCGATGGCTTCAGTGATAGTCGCTGGTTTAGAGGAGGTTACCATGCTTATTATTTGGGGAGCCAAACCCCAAATGAAGCGCTCGATTCGCTTGTATTCAGGCGTAACCATGTAAGGAACCACTTGAGATAAGTCGTGAAACCTCTGGACGTATTCCGCAATCTTTGGTCCATCCATCTTTAAGTGCCAAAATTCAGTCTCCAACCTTTGAATTTCCGCGCGTGAACAG
This sequence comes from Helianthus tuberosus, assembly GCA_030545235.1. Classification (NCBI taxonomy): domain Eukaryota; kingdom Viridiplantae; phylum Streptophyta; class Magnoliopsida; order Asterales; family Asteraceae; genus Helianthus; species Helianthus tuberosus. The sequence goes on along the minus strand of CM060428.1, from coordinate 17,960,016 downwards.
TACTTTTTGCGCATCAGTTCTTTCAATTCGGCCCAAGTCAGAGCGTAGGCGGCAGTTTCGCCTAGAGTTTGTACTTGTAGGTTCCACCAAGATAGGGCTCCATCTAGAAACAGCCCTGAAATGTATGTGACTTGCTGATCCTCTGCACACTTGCTCATGCGTAAGACAGAATCGGTTTTCTCAGCCCAGCGGGTAAAGGCAACTGCACCTCCTGTGCCATCGAAGTTAACTGGTTTGCAGTCTAAGAACTGCTTGTAGGTGCATCCTGCACGTATGTTAAAACATGTGTTTGGCATTAGCATCACCGCTAAAATCTCCAACTAGTTCATGGTAGGTTCGAATGGCGTGGTATTACCGTGAGGTGGATTGTTATTGCCTTGGTTAACACTTCCGCTTGCTCCTGGCTGAGATGCTGCGTACTGTGCTATGGCAGCAGCAATAATCTGCTGGAGTTCTGCCTCATTTGTTGGCATGTTTGGTTCGCGTCTTGGCGGCATCTTCTAAAAGATGGTTTAAATTGGTTAGGCCATAGTAAGGCTCCGTTGTTATAATACGTAAATCAGTTCGTAATATAGTGTACGTATATAACAGTAGTAATAGTATAATCACATAACATCTCATGTTATCACACATCACAATTATCAATCACACAACATCTCATGTCATAAAATGTAAACAAGTAATCAAACGTATCCAAATATGGTGAGAAAACTGCGATTGCCATATAAATGAGACCACATCGTAAGTGTATACATACAATCATCAATCACTAGGGGCTACATAATCCCTGTCAAAAGCTACATCAGTATCAATACAACATCAAGTACATAACAAAAGTCAAGTCATAACGTAGTCTCCCCAAAAAGCTGTGCAGTCAAAAAGCAATCGCCGCCTTCTCACTTCGCCTACCCAAGTGGCACCGATGAGCTCTAAGCAGATGGTGGTGGAGGATGGAAAAAATGGGTATAAAACAAACGGCGCAACTGTAACCAGTCCGCCTCCATCGCCTGCTGTGTGCGAATAATGGAAGCAATCTGCTGCTCCAAAGTAGTAAGACGAGCAGCATAATCAGGGGGTAATGGTCGTGATGGCTGCAACGGAGAGGGTACCCGGCCATGGTACTGACATGGCTGCAGATGGGCTCTCTCCAACTCCTGTAGTCGCTGCTCATGCGACTCATGCTGGTATACAAATGACATCAATACATCCTCGATGGTGTGTCCTACATAGGACCTGTGGTACGGATCAGTGGGTGGCGTGGGGGAAAACGGTGACCACAGCAGTGGCTCACGTGTGGGGTCAAAGGGTGCCACCCCAAAAGGAGCTGTAGTGGGTGGAACAAAAGGAATCTGAGGCATGAAAGGCATGGGCATCGGTACATGCCCTGATGGGTGGGCTGAAGAGCCCTCTCCAGGCCCTGCTGGAGGTATAAACATAGGAACCTGAAACGAAAAGTCAATATGTGGTGCAACAGGAATTTGTGGAGGGAATGGGGGAACGTCCTCGTCTGCCGGTATCCACCCGTGCTGTGCGGACTCATCCGGTGGATCCATATGTGCCGCGAACAGTGCATGTCCGGGCTCTAGGGGAACGGGATCAAATAAGGGAGCAACAACAGGGTGAACGGGTGCAAGGTGCTCTATAGGGTGGTCAGCAGGTACAGCAACAATGGGTAAAGGACCAATGGGATCAACAGGAACATCTATGTGGTGATCATCAGCAATGGGCTCAAAAGGTACATCAGCATGCACAGGGTCATGCTCTGGTAAAGGGTCAAGGGCAGCTGCCTGCTCAGGTGCAATGGCAGGCTCAAGATCATCAAACGCCATGTCAAAATCAACATCGGGATCAATCGGGTCAAAAGGGTCAATAGGATCTGCTGGATCCTCCATCAACTCGTCCATCGGGACAAACTCTAAATCACGGTCAGGATCAAATCCTGGTGGAAACATAGGATCTGAATCCCCCTCGTCGTCATGGTCAAAAACAAGTCCAGGTATGGAAGCAACAGAAAAAGCCTGGTCAGAATCGGACCCATGGGAGAAGTGCTGCGCACTATGAGCATGTGTGGGTACAGAAGCCACAGACTCAAAGGAGTCCGCGACTGGGGAATGTGCAGGTGACTCCGCAGCCGGAGCATCTGCGATCAGTAAGGGAGCAACAGCAGGTAGGGCCTCGCCCTGAGCATCCTCCAAAGGCTCCTCCTCAAACATATCGACGTCGTCCTCCTCGTCGTCGACGGGTAAAACAGGGTATGATGCAAGGGGTACTGGAGCAGGGATCACAACGAGTGGTAGATCCCCGGCTGGAAGATCAACTGGGAGCTCATCAACGCCGTCGGGTAAGGTGAATGGCTAAAAGTCATCATCATCCGTGCTGGTGAAGTCTGACGTATAAACCTCGTGCTCCGATGACTCAATGTCGTCTGAAACGATAGGCCTCGGGCCTGTGGTGCCTGAACCACCAGTGTCTGCAGAATCCATGTGTCTGTAACATATACACAAATATGCACAAGTAGTCAATCATAAATCAAGTAACCACATAAGTCATCAAGTAAGGCATCACATAATCCTCCTAGTCTTACTAGCCAATTTCATCCAGTCTACAAGACTGCTCTATCCTTTACCAAACCTCGATCCTCCAGATCGATCCTATAACAACCAACGTGCTTAACTACCTCGATCACTTCGGTCCTCCAGACCGATCCTCAGCCCTCCAAGCTGAGCCTATAAATATTAAAATGTGCTCAACATTTGTTTGTAAAAAGTTGTGGATCTGGGCTTAAGTGGTATGCAGAAAAATGTTTTCGTGAGAGCCCTAGTGATCATAGTCTAGACTCGAGAAAGAATCCTAGTTCGCTATGATCAGAGCTCTGATACCAAGCTGTCACACCCTGGCTTTTGCGGAAGCGTGGTTAATTTTGGTGTGACTTCTTAATACCATAGCTTAACCATAACAAGCTATATGAATTTAAAAACCATGCAAGTCATCCATTAAGTTTTGAAAATCAAACACATTACCATTGTTTTAACATACAACCATAACCTTGTTCAGTAGACATTACAACTTATAACATAACATAAACGTGGTTTAAGGACTGTGTCTTGTCCAGGAAAGAGACACATCCCTTAAACCCTGATGACTCCATGACAAGTGCAGCGGAAAACGTTCCATACCGTGCCAGATCCGTTTTAATTTCCTGAAATACATGTGAGTTGAAAAATCAACAATAATGTTGAGCGAGTTCATGTGCAAGTGAGTAAGTAAAAACACTTGTAAGTATAAAAGTTTCCTGGTATGTAGCAGTGTAAGAGGACTTGTGATCACCAATGGTTTGCAAGGCCATTAGCATGTTGTGAAATGCAAGTAGGAAAGACACACCCTAGCCGATTTTTGCGTTGGGTACCAAGTCACTCCAGGTCCGTTCTGTTGGTCCTCCGAGAGGCCCGTTCTGTTGGCCCTAGAGCTGGGCTCGCTACACCCAAATAGATCTACCGCTCGAGTCCCTCGGTGTTCTAACTACCCATTCACATGATCTAAACCTCCTTACGTAATTCATACCGTGTATAAAGTACTTGTAAACAAAGTAACATGTATTTCACCCCCGCAGTTAAGTAAACTGAAAACAGTTAGAGAAAAGGGGGACATGAACTCACAGTGAATGCGCGTCTCTACCAAGTGTCTCCAATACAGTAAGCTGTGCAACGACCTACAAGTGCTAATTCTATTAGACGGACGGCCGTTCCTTAGCTTTACAGTTTATGTCATTGGGAAATAGTTAGACAACTATTTCGTGTTTATGTTCCGTATACACTTGGTAGTTATTCTTCTTCCCAAGGATGGGGGGTACAATACATGTGCGTAAGTTACGTTTTATCAATCTTGTGGTAATGTAATTACCGGTGTAACTTATGTGTTTGTGGAAGCGTTCGTAAAGTTTTGGAATCATCAACGCTTGTAAATATTATTTTTACTCCTAAAATAATATTTATGTATTTTCACAAAATAATCATAAACAGTGTTGTGACAAATATATCTATCACGTTAATCTTTGTGAAATTCCCACCTCCGAATATTTAGTAAAATATAGTGCTGGCGAAATTTATGTTTTGAAAATATGTCCAAAGATAGTTCTAACACTTGTTGTGTAAAAAGTCTAAGTGTTAGGTTTTTAGAAAATTTCGCCAGAGTTTCCTCTGTAACTGGAGGTGGCCACGCTTTCAAGCGTATCATTTTCTTTTAACAAATCAATTCAACAATCTTCTTTATTCAATCAAACAATTTCCGACACATCAAACTAGTCGACAAGTATGTAAATCGCATAATCGCATGAACTTGCAGTTTTTCCGAATCTATAGTGTAAACACCCTTTATATATGTAGATCTTTATATAAAGTAACTTTAACCTCATAAAAACCTCGTGTTTAGAGAAATCCGTCTTTACAACTTCTAGTAACGAGTGACAAATTTACTTCTTTGTCGGATCTCTTTGTTTCACAAGTGTTTACACACTTGTGGTTTATAAAACCATATTTATTAGTGTAAGATCCTTTCTTTAAAATACATGGTTTCTTAAATGTGTGGTTCTTTGAAGATACCACTTGCGGATGCGTAGATCCGCTAGTTTTAAACACCCTTGTACCGGTTAAATCACTTTTACACAAGTAAAATATTTCTACACAAGTTCATGCATCTTGTGTGGTAGAGTTTCGCCTTTTAACCCTTGCGGTAACCAAAAACGAGCTTATGTGAAGATACATGATCTTACAAAGTCGGGTTAAACGGAGATCCGAGCTACCACATCATAGATCGGGTCTAGATAAACACAAATTTCAAATACTACAACTTTTACACAAGTTACAAGCTATTAACCACCACTTTTAGTAATTTTACTAGACTTTTGATCATCATCTTCCATTTTAACGAGATTCAACCGACATAATTTCTTTTAACCACTTTAGATGAGTGTAAAAACAAGTTTTAAACATTATACCTCTAGCTCGGGGCTAGGGAAGAATCTTGGCGAAAAGTGGGTGGATAAAAGCTAACGGTGGAGGTCCTTCGCGTTCCGAGTGCACAAGAGCTCCTAATATGCGACCCTTGATATGTGTATCACCTTGGAATTGCAAGATTGAAACTTGAAAGTATGATGGGTGGGTGTGTGAGGTTCGGCCGAGAGTAGGGGAGAGCAAGAGAGAAGGGTTGAGTTGGTGTTTTATGTGAAGTGATTATGTTGTGTAATCCAAGGAACTTATAGGCAATTTAGGAGTAAGTATCCAATGGGTATTGTGTCTTATAGATACTAGACACAACTCAATAAAATAATCCATTTTGTACTCTTGTGTTCCCCTAGTCTTGGGGCCGGTTACATAGAGGGGGGTGGGTCTAGTTCGGTTTTAACTAGATAGTTAGGTGACGGTTATGTTAAATAGGTTAAGTTAAGTATCTAACCTCGTTAGTTATATAAAGCGCGTTATGACGGGTGTTAGGGTAATCAGGGACCCTAACTGGCTTAGAAAAATATAAATAGTGAAAATATTAATATTTTCATGTCCCGGGTATAGTCCGGTTGTTCGGTTGGATAGTAATCCGTTAAAGCATTACAAAAGGCTTTAAAGTGTCGTTATTGTTGTTTTTAGTGACACATTATGTTTCCAACACTTTAGAAAGTGTCTAGTGTTATTTTCTCATTTTCTGGCACTTTACTAGTCAGCTAGAAGCTGGATTAATTTTTAAAGTGCTGTGTTTGGTACTTAAAGTACGTTTTTGGCACATCCGAATCAGTGTATCTTATCCTAGAGACGCGGTACCACAACCCTTATATTCCTACACTCACTACCAGTGTAGCCAAAATATATGAGGCTCTTAACAGGCCTTAGAGGCAGTGTCTGCCTGATGCTGGTTATATCAGCATGTTCACTGTGTATCCGTTTAGTGCTACTGTGCTTTATGTGCATCATGTTTGTCACTAGGGTCCAGTATGTAAATAATGTAGTGACAGCAAATAAAGTATGATGCAAGTAAGTGCATGTATCAGTATGCAGGTAGCAGTTCATCAGCTAGTTCAATCAAGCACAGTAATCAAGTAGTAATTAATCAGTAATTAAGTTGTACGGATACCTGGTTTAGTGCGGGTTGTCACACACGCGACGGAGTCTCGCGGCCCGCGTAAAAACTCTCGCGCCCCGCGAGAGAGCCAGAAGCTGGCAAATTGTTTAATTTTATTCGTTTGACCCATATTTCTTGTTTAAACTTGCTAATTAACTATCAAAACTAACTTTTAGGTTGGTTTTGATGATAGGTGAATGTCAAGCGTACCCGGATGTAGATCAAGCAGCGTACAAGAACCGAACACAAGAGATAAAAGCTTCCGCACGTTGTTTTCGTCGTTATCTTAAACGGCAATTCCGTAGTTATCAATTTGTATTATTTTCAAATTGTAAAAGTTTTAATTCACCCGTAATGTTCAACAGTATTTAAATAAAATTCTATGTTTATTTTTGTATTTCAAACGAAAATCTTCAAAATAATAACAAGGGTGTTACAGATAGTCCCTATGGTTTGGCCTTTTACGAAAAAGGTATTTTTGTCATTTCACATCATTTTAACATAGAAAAGTAACTAAAGTTAGACCCAGGGAATATCCGGGAACAAAAAATGAAAACTTGGGGACTATTCAGGTAGTTTTAGAAAGTTTGGGACTATAGGTGAAAAAAGGCGAAACCACAGGGACTATCCGGGCATTTTTCTCCAGTTTTTTTTAGTTTTATTATCTTAATATTATAATAATTGTTATCTCCTTTACTTTTTAAGTCTGATAAGCTTGGTGTTAACCGGTACTTGTATCGAAAATAACGGTTCATCATCGGTACATGAAGGTAAAAACCAGCACCAGCCTGGTACATAAAACGCCAAAAGTCGGTACCAGATTGAGTTTGATAATCTTTTAGTTCGAGAAATTTGGTACTGCTACCCAGTACCATTTGCTCATCCCTGATCACGAGTACCGTACGAACAACAACGGTATCGTACAACTTTTTTTTTTTACTTTCAGGGGTAGGGATGAGCTTAGTGCCAATTGATACCGAATCGGTATTGGTACCGAAAATACCGGTTACGATATCGGTATATGAAGGTAAAAACCGGTAGCGAACCGGGTACCAGGAACGCCAAACGTCAGTACGGAACTGGTACTTAGGATCTTTCGGTTCAGGAAATTCGGTACCGATACCCATTACTATTTGCACATATCTGACTACGGGCTTCTACCGAACAATATCATTACCATACAACTTTTTTAGTTGATTTTCTTTTGGTTATTTTTTTCTGTCTTTTTCTACATTTTCTTTTTATTCTTGTCAGCGATTCCGTGTGCAACGCGCTCGTAGTGATTTCAAACATATATAAACACAAACTAAATAACAAAAGATGTTTGCCGCAACGCGAAGACGGTTTTTATAACTAGTTAAGAGAAATTTAGAAGAAAATGTTTCGAATAAAACAATGACGGTACATAGTCTAAAATAAAACAATAATTAAAAGTATTGTTAGACTATGGGGTATGGGGCGGGGTTGGGGCTTGGGTTGGGTACAAACGCCCAAGTCACCACCCCAGGTGGGCTTGGGTTTCGGCGTGTGCCCTTGGGCGGGGGTTTCAGCCCGGGCGTTGGGCGGGCCTAGCGGTCTTCCGTGGCCGGCTCTCATTGGCTGGGTTGGCTAGTCTATAGGTGGCTAGGTTTTTTTTTTTTTTTTTTTTGTGTGTATTTTTATAATAATTGAAAAAAAAAATTATAACACGTGGCCAACCCACGCGGTCTAGTCATGCCCGGCCATACCCAAAACCACATGTCAACCCATAACCCAAACCCTCGCCCTATCATACTCCACAATCTTAGGTAATAGGTATAAAGAGAATCACATTATTAAAGTCAAAATAATAATAAATAACGAGTAACTTACACATACCTTAAATTCAAATCTCTCTGTTACAGGACTAAAACTTTCAATCAGTTAAAGGATCTAGATTGGGATAGGTGGCTAGATTTTAACCTTCGAGATGTAATTGTTTAATCATTGTTTGTGTTGTTTCGGGTTTTAGCGTCTTGCTAGCCTGGTTTCTATATTATATATAGAAGATTTTGCAGTTCAAAAAAAAAGTTAGGGTGAAACACCTTTCCTACCCACATGAATACCGTTATACACTTATACTGCTAGACAAAAGATCAAATACAAATACCCTTATGATACAAAACGTACGAATATGGTGAAAATGTAAAAAAACACGGTGACATTTTCGTAATTATTTATTCCTAGAGTAATTATCAAAATTACCCTACAAATGAACTTGTAGGGTAATTTTGTAAAATGTCTTGTAGGGTAATTTTGATCTTGTAGAGTAATTTTGATCTTGTAAAATAATTTTGATATTGTACGATAATTTTGTAGAGTATCATAATTACTCTACAAGTGTATCAAAATTACTTTGTAAGTTTCAAAATTACCCTACAAGAACATTTTACAAAATTAACCTATAAGATCATTTGTAGAGTAATTTTGATAATTACCCTACGAGCAACACATTTTTTTTATGTTTTTTCATGTCATTCGTACGTTTTGTACGATAAGGTTGTTTGTACGTTAAGTTAACTCTATACTACTAACTCCTCTGGTAAATAAATAACTAAATATACATTCCTATTATTAAGTGGAGTCATCAAATTGAGATTAAAGTTTATAGATGTTATGATTGCAAGGGTGTTTGTTTTTTCTTCAAACATCTTCAAGGGAGTTTATGTCTGCAAGCGCGCAGACGTTACCCTTGAAGACTGTTTGTTTTTTTCTTTTAATCAGATCTGAAAATAACTTTTTTCAGCTTAAAAAAAAAGCTATGAAACCCTTACTTCAAACATCTTCACAAAAAAACCAGCTCCCTCGTATACATTCTGAACTCAAAAAAACCTCTGCTCATCATCATTTTTTTCCAACTTTAACACATACAATCGATCTTCATCTTCATCTTCTCCCAATCGATTAAGCCACCTACGTGAGAGAGGACGCTTCACCCAATCGATCTTCATCTTCTCCTCCATATCTCTGTCACAAACCCTAATCCACCATTAACACATACAATCATCAATCATGTGGGTATTCTACCTGATCTCGTTACCTTTAACCATGGGGATGGTGCCGCTCACGTTACGATACTTCGCCGGACCTGATATACATCGTTATGTCTTCTTCACCGTCGGTTACACCTGGTTTTTCTCTCTATCCTTCATTATCCTCGTTCCTGTTGCATTTGGGCTGTAAGCTTGGTCTTCATCTTCTTAGTTTGTTGATCTGTCGTTGGTGATTTTGATGTTTGGAACCCTAATTGGTTATGTTTTGTTGGATGCATATGTTGGTAGATTGTGTTTGGCTGCTATTGTGTTTACATTAGTGGTTATGTGTGAAATTGTTAGTGATTGAGATCAGATTAGGTTAGTGTAATAATGTTAATTGGATTTTAATGTTATGAACTACGACTTATTAGATGTTCTGAACTTAAAACATTTTGGAGGTAATTGGTTTAGGATGTTTTGATTTGGAAAATAAAACAAAGTTCATGTAGTTTGTACAGACGGTATCAATTTATAAAAACAAACAGTCTTATATTTTCAGCTTGAAGAGCTTCAGACCACATCTTCAGTTGCAGACATGAAAACAGATGAAATCAGATTGCAGACAATTTATGTCTGCAAAAAACAAACAGCACCTTAGATTGATTAAGATCTCAAGATAACCCACAAGCCGACAACTATTAGTTATATGGCAATGGCATCTCCCCGATCTCTTGGATGAGAACACAACCTCATAAAGTATACAAATCATTCCCAAGTGAAAAAAAATTCTTTATTATAAAGAAAAAAATATTATTAAGAAACATTCATATAAGTATATTAGAGTAAGAATTAAATTATTGTAGTCTAGACAATAACATTAGACTCCTCTTTGGCAAACTTATAAAACAAATGTATCCGTAAAGAGGATTTGGTTCTTGAAGTGAGTGGCATGAGAATAAGAATAACACTAAAAAGTTTTTACGGATACATTTAGTGTTATTCTAAAAAGAATAACAAATGTATCCCTACGAGAAATTCAAAGCAACATAACAAATGGGATATAAGCCTTCTAATATTACTTAGTTTCCTACTCATATATTTTGCTTTATTTATTAAATAAAGAGTTAACTGCCATTTTCGTCCCTGTGGTTTGGTCACTTTGGCCATTTCAGTCCATTTTTAAAAAATGCGCCATTTTCGTCCCCGACGTTCTGGAAAGGTGCCATTTCAGTCCAAAAATCATAACCCAGTTAAGTCAGTTAGTAAATAAGGACTGATTGTGTAAATTTGTAACATAAAGGACTGATTGTGTAAATTTGTAACACCACCACCACTAGCCCTGCCACCACCACCACTCCGCTGCCACCACCGCCACCACCACAGCCACTGCCACCACCACCACCACCACCGCCGCCACCACAGCCACACCGCCACCACAGCCACTGCTACCACGTCTTACCACCGGAGATACACCAATCCATCCATCATTGTTCACGTTGAAATCATCATAGTTGAAATCATCAACCCATTCTCCGATCATCTTCTTCGAACTCCGACGAACGACGTTGTTCGTTTCCGAACCACCGTCATCGACATCGACATCGTATCTCATTGACAACTTATGTAACTCCAGCCGCCATCTTCATTTTGCCACCACCCAAGACCACCGTCTCCCATCATGCACCATCAGAAACCATCGTGCACCACCCATGACCAGAAAAATCACAACCCCGATGAACAAATGAACTAAACGAAGAGACGAATAACCAATTGCAACCAGAAATCTAGCCATGATCGGTCTTTAAAAAGTCCCACCGGAATGATAAAAATAGAAGCAAACACATACCTGGATTCATACAGACATATAATAGAAGTTGGAATCCCAGTCGGAGTCTCTCTCACAGTTCACCACCGGAATGATAAAAATAGAAGCAAACACATACCGCCACCACCGCCACCACAGCCACCACCGCCACCACAGCCACACCGCCACCACAGCCACTACCTGAATTCGGATGAAGTTGCAGGTTCCGGTGAAGTTGGATCTTTCAGAAACGATGATTGGATCTTCGTTTTTATCTTCAAAGTGGTCGATTTGCCTGAATTCGGATGAAGTTGCAGGTTTCGGTGAAGTTGCAGGTTCCGGTGCCGGTAATCATCTTCATCCGTAAATCGAGAACTCCGAACACAGCGGTGGTGATGTGCTTGGTGATCGTTGTGATCGTTGACGGAGATGATGACGATGATGAACTGTGACTGTTGATGAACAATGATGGATGGATTGGTGGTGGCTGTGGTGGCGGTGGTGGTGGTGGTGGCAGTGGCTGTGGTGGCTGTGGTGGCGGTGGTGGCAGCGGAGTGGTGGTGGTGGCAGGGCTAGTGGTGGTGGTGTTACAAATTTACACAATCAGTCCTTTATGTTACAAATTTACACAATCAGTCATTATTTACTAACTGACTTAACTGGGTTATGATTTTTGGACTGAAATGGCACCTTTCCAGAACGTCGAGGACGAAAATGACGCATTTTTGAAAAATGGACTGAAATGGCCAAAGTGACCAAACCACAGGGACGAAAATGACAGTTAACTCTTAAATAAAAAAATAAAAAAGAGAAATAAATAAATGTCACCAACAGTATTAGGAAATACCATGTTCGGGTGATGCGTTTCCTAAAAGAAATACATGGTATTATGTTAACTTTAGCCGAATGCTATGCTTATAATGCTATACCCAAACACACGCCATGTGCCTAATTACACTTGTACCCCCACATTTCAGTTATCCATCCATTGTTATGTGTTAATTAAAAAGGGTGCCTTGTTCTCATTTTAATTAATTTTATAATTAATATTTTAATTGGGTGAAAAACTAAACAAAGTCGTTCCTTAAATTATCCTCCGCTACACCATTTACGCCTATCGGGTCACACCGTTAGCACTAGTGACAAAGGACATACGCAAAAAAACGTTAGATACGTTTTAACAATATTATACATAACTGATGATGAACAGTAAAACTATTTTTTATGTTATTATATTTAATTTGTTTATTTATATATGCTTTTAACTTTAAAAAAATTATACATATTATATTATATTATATTATTATTATTATTATACATATGAATTTAAACCTTTGATGAATAGTAAACTTATTCTTAATAATATTACTTTTTTTAAATATTTAATTCTTTCTTTTTCCTGTGATATTTAAAATTTTTCACAGTAGTTATATCATAGTTATTTTTCATTTTTACCCTTTTACCACTATTACTATTTTACGTATAAACTAAGATTTTAAACAATTTAATTTTTATTTTCTCCAATGACTTGGCTTAAAAAAAATAAATACATGATTTTATAAATTTTATTAAAAACGGAGTTGCGTTCGAAATTGAGTCTTTTTTTTTGGTGTCGTAAGGCTGATCAAGTGTCGTTGTCATAATGGTACCGTGACGAACAAAACAAATATCGGTATTATCAGAAGCGGTATCGGTATATAATTTAAAGTTATATACTCTTTTAACCCATTTAGTTTTAATTTAATTTGGTTTTACTTCAATAACTCACGATTATTATCTTCTTTATAAAGCTGAATATACACTGCGTTTAATATTTATATTCTCATTGTTTCTTTATAAACGTTTTTGAAAAAAAAGTTTTATTTAAAATAGTACTATGATGAACTCTCGGTATTCATTTTTTAATCTAAAAGGTGTACATACTGAAACCGAAAAAAAAAAAACAAATTGTTACCAATCGAATTCCCTGCATAACGAAACGAATAGGTACAAACTGACTTCCCGCCGCATCGCGCGGACAAATCCCGCTAGTTTAGATAAAATTCAAACTAACTTTTTGTAAGAACGTAAAAATACTTTAGAATCCAACACATGTACATGGATGAAATATGAGGAAAGGGTATTTTTTTTTTTGAACGGTAAACTTCTTTTTAGGTATTTACATCCCCAAGTCGGGGACCCTAACCAAGATCTGTCCCAGACTTACGTTGTCTTAACCGGATCCGCGCTGGGAGTGGTCAGACTTGGCTACGGTATTTGTGTCAACTTTATTACACATGTTTTTTTGGCAATATGCAAAAAGTCGTACATCACGTTAATTCACATTTTAACGGATTATACATGTCTTAGTAATAAATGATTGTGGCATGTAGGGTGTGGCAAGATAAAAGCTATGGCAAGAGATGCATGAACACACCATAGGGTGTTGCGGTAAGCGACAAGAAGGGGCAGGTTTTGCCGAGACCAAAGGAGGTTTTTAGTAAGGGGTGCCTTATTCCCACATACCCTATATCTTATTTTCACATCCCCTATTGTATACGGCCGTATACAATTATACGGCTCGTATAGAATGTTTTTGAATAAGAAAATGCGCAGAGAATGTTTTTTTTGGTTTTATTATATACGGCCCGTATACAGTTATACGAGTCGTATACATGAGTATACGATTTGTAAAACGTATACGGCTCAATTGATTTATTTTTGTGGGTTTTTGATGTTAGGACATGTATACGGGCCGTATAACTATATACGGGCCGTATATATTGGCTTTTTTCAAGTATCACGTTTTATTCCCGTAAAAACACAATCATTCTAGGGTTTCTAAAACTCTTCATCACCTTTAACAATGTCGATAAACGTTGATCGGAACATGCCGCTTAAATCGGAGCACAGGTAGAGTAACGTTACCGATCAGTCCGTTGATGAAAACCTTAGCGATCGCAGAGATCTTCGTGTTGGTTATTTATCGATTCCGAGTAACTAGTAGAAGAACCTGCCACAAACAAGTTCTCCACAGTTTGTTATTCAGATCTCTGTTCGGTCATCTTTCCAAACTACAACACACGATACTTTTAATAAGCTGTCATAGTTGTCAAATTCGATTTCAACAAATCTTTTCATTCTCCTTCAATTTCTAAAACATTCTCTGTTACATGAAGACGTGTCAGGTTCTTCTACTAGTGGTATTTTACTGAAGTATTGAAGATTGAGGCGGACATTGTTTAAATCTGAATATAACTAGATGTTACGTGTATCAGCGTTGTTTATCACCGTGTGTGAGCATTGGAAACCCGACAAACAGTCTTGACAACTGTGACATTTTATCTATCTATGTGTGTCACATCCATCCTGTTATTGCAATCGATATGATTAATTTTTTCAGATTTTTTTCTAATTAGCGTTGTTAACTACCAAAAGAATGCATACACAAATAGTTCTAGTAGACGAAGCAAAGAGACCGTTGTGTATCTGAATCAGGTTCTCAAACAAACACTACCAAAGATGGGTTGGTGAAAAATACCGGAGCTGTTATCTCGGTTGTTCAGTACTCTCCTATATCAACTTGAACGGTTGATGGTTACAAGAATTGTTCTAATAGATTAAAGAGAATAAACCATTTTTTTACCAATTTTCACTCCAGTAGTTGAAACTTGAGCGCAGGAATCAATTCAAAACCCTCACCCTCAAAAATCAACCAGAAACCAAAGGAAAAAAAGGGCTGATAATGGCTGATGGTTCTTCGTTGAGGAAACCAAACGTAGACGGAGATGATAGGCCTGGTAACCGGAAGAGAAATCAATTGTATTTTTTTAGTTGCTTCTCTGGTTAAGTTTCTGAACCAACCGAAATCCACAAATTCCAACAGTTTCTTCATAGATTTCGTCCGGTTTCCAAACTCTTTCACACAAAGTTAATATTCACTGTGGTGGATGCAAGCATAAAGTTAGAAAAAATACTCAAGTTGAACGGACGATATGTATCAACAAATTGTGAGTGGGAATATGGCTATGAAGAATAGTATGGATAAACAATCACCGTATACGGGTTTTTCTGCTAGTTATTCGGAATGTTTCGAATCATCACAGAAGACGTGTCGGGTTCTACTGCTAGTAGTATGAGTCTGAGTCCATTGTGATAGATTAAAGAGAATAACCCTTTTTTTACCATTTTTTACCCATAGTATACGAGCCGTATAATAATATACGGCCCGTATACAACCATCGTATACGATCGGTAAAAATATTTTTTACCAATGGTATACGGCCGTATAAACCGTATACGACTCGTATACATATGGTAAAAAATGGTAAAAACCTCTTTAATCTATTAGAACGATCCAATAAACCGCAAGAGAAATCAATTGTCTCAAACACTACTAAACATCTGCTTTCTGAATCTGAATGTTAACTTTTTAGTTGCTTATCCTTGTTAAGTTGTGTATTTACGAAGCTGACAAACACATTGGTATTTTCTCAAAATGTGCAAACTTGAAGAATCTCACATTAAAGGAGTTTGCAACAACGGGATCAGATGGTTTGAGTATCTTTCATCCTCGTTTGGCTAATCTCACACTTGAAAATGACCACATTGGTATTTTCTCAAAATGTGCAAACTTGAAGAATCTCACATTAAAGATCTCTACACAAACACTTCTACATCTTTTAACCACGATGGACTCAGACTCATGTTCAAGTAAGTGTCTAAAAATCTAAAAATTCAGGTTTACCTTGTAAATTTCTCAAAACAAACTCTCGTTTCTTCATCTTCATCTTCATTTGTTGAGAAACCATTATCTTATCTTTCAGAAGAGTTTGTATTGAACCAAGAATACTACAAACATTCTATACTTTGCAACGTATACAGGTGCAAGAGAATGGCGAGTTATTTTTCAGTTATTTATGTTGAATCACAAATTCCATTGTTTAAACCAGAATCAGGTTCTCAATACAAGGATCGTTCTAAGAGATTAAAGAGAATACACCATTTTTTTACCATTTTTTACCCATAGTATACGAGCCGTATCATAATATACGGCCCGTATACAATCATCGTATACATTGTATACGATCGGTAAATTTGTTTTTTACCAATGGTATACGGCCGTATAAACGGTATACGGCCCGTATACATATGGTAAAAATGGTAAAATAAGGTCTTTCTTTCCATTTTTTAGTTGCTTATCTTGTTAAGTTTCTAAACCAACCGAAATCCACAAATTCCAACAGTTTCTTCGTGGATTCCGTCCGTTTTCCAAACTCGGTCATTCCTTGTGATACATGAACGTTGTATTCTTGTCTTTCAGAAGAGTGCTGTAATAGAGAAATCATCCTATGTCTTTTATCAACCGAAGAGGCAGCAAAGACAGATAATACTTCATTTGTCGAGAAACCATACGGTCAAGAAACTAACATCTTTTAATACTTCATTGCGTATGTGCTTGTGCTGTAGAAACCGGTGATGAATTTGTGTATCTAAATCAGGTTCTCTGCCTTAGATCGGTCATTCCTTGTGATACATGAACGTTGTATTCTTGTCTTTCAAGACAAGGATCGTTGGAAGGATTGTAGTAGCAGGACATTGGTACCACTGTGAAAATTGCATCAGGAGGGAAGAGAGTCTGATACAATAAGGATGTTGGGAATTAAACGCATGTACGTGACAAAATAAGGATGTTCGCATAAACATATATTCGTTTCATAACCTCCTCCTATAAATCAACCACAACCGACAAAGAGCCTGTATTAAAAGCCATCCTATGTCTTTTACCAACCGAAGAGGCAGCAGAAGACGTGTCGGGTTCTTCCAACATTCACGAACCACAATGGACTCAGACTCATACTACTCACCCTCCCCTGAGGAAAAGTTTTCCCGACGACTCAACAAAATCCTGATAGAGAAAAAACATCAACAACCATTTTTTCTTTTCCTTCAATTTCGAGAATATTCTCCCCTGTGTATGTGCTTGTGTTGTAGAAACCGGTGATGAAAAGTTTCAACCAAAGGGAAATCCATGAAACGAAAGGGATTTCGAGCAGTTGGTATTGAACCAAGAATATGATACCTTCGAGATACTTCGTGTTAGTTTGATTTGAATTTTGAAAGCTGGATGTTCGTTATCTCAACCGAACGTTAATTGATATTGTTTTAAATAACAACAGATAATGAACAGATTGTTGGTGGATAACGCAAACAAGTTCTCCACAGTTTGTTATTCAGATCTCTATTCGGTCATCTTTCCAAACTACAACACACGATAAGTTTAAACTTTATAGTGTGTGATTTGACCAGGAAATGATTGGAGGTGAAGGTTCAGTGCACGAAAAGTTTCTTACGAAATGTACGTGACAAAACAAATATGTTGGGAATTAAACGCATGTCCGTAATCCCGCGTTGATAGCTTCCGTTTTATTCAGACTCCTTACAACTCTCATCAAATGCCTCACCCTTCCTTTTATTCTATAAATATTAAATAAAGAATAACACCATGCCCGTAATCCCGCGTTGATAGCTTCCGTTTTATTACAGTCATACGACACGTTTTCTTGTTCTTCAATCTTTATTACTTGTTGATGTTTTATTTTGAGCACCTCACCACTCTAAAATATTTTAAAAATCAAAATTTCGTTCCATACGGGCCGTATACTGTTATACGGCCCGTATACACGTTCATATACATTGTATACGACCAGTCAAACTTATTTACACATGGTGTATACGGGCCGTATACTGTTATACGGCCCGTATAGAATAAAACAACTTGACAAAGTTTGTGCCAGCAGACTTTGTCAGTTGTTTTTATTCTATACGGGCCGTATAACAGTATACGGCCCGTATACACCATGTGTAAATAAGTTTTCCCATGTGTTAATATTAGGACCCTTTTAGTAAAATTCAATATGACGCTTATATGGATAAGAAAGATGTTACAAAAAGTGTGGCAAATGTGACAAGCATACACGGCTGGCCCAAGTCCAAGTATTTTGAGGCTTTGTCTTTAGGCCTTCAAATCAATAGAGCCTTCAACTTAAAATAAATATATATATGATATTGTGGAAGGTTCAAATGAGAAGAATTTTTTTGTAAGAAGGAAAAAGAATAAGTTTCAACCAATAAGAATGCTTCATTTTACTTCATTTAATATTTGCATTTAATTTTAATATAAGGATATATTGGTAAACTTACATAAATCATTAATTTGTATTCTTCCCCTTTAATAACTAACTAAATTAAATTTGTAACTCCTTTTCAAAATATAAAGTTTTTTCCAAATTAAAAAAACAACTTAATTTAAAGTGTAGAATAAATTACTAGTTTTGTATGACAAATTACGAGTTGTGTAGGATATATTTCGAGGTGTGTAGGATAAATTTCGACTGTGTAGGATAAAATTGTATAATGTGTAGGGTATATGTAGGAAAATTTTGATATGTGTAGGTTTTGTAGATTATATGTAGGAAAATTAATGATTAGTTGACTAATTAATTAAAGAAAAGAAAAATTAATGATATGAGTTATAAATGAAATAGTATTTTACTAATATGCCCTTTCTTCTTTTTCTTCTCATATTAAATTTCTTCTCAAATGAACATTCCCCATATGATATTTGGGTTGAGCTAAACTTATCTTTACACATACAAAAAATATATAAAAATACAAAAAATAATAAGTTAACTTCACTAACAATAAACCTTTTAGTTTATTTTGCCGGTCCCAAACCCGGGTAAAAGAGAGTTTTTTCTTAACTAGTGTTTTTTTTTTTTTTTTTTTTTTTGAAAAAAGGCCTCGAGTTTTTGAATTTGTTTTATGCTATTAAAATGGTTGAACCGGCCCTACAAGCATACCCTCCACCTTACAATACCAAATTTCATCCAGAAATTCGGGCCACGATTGTTTTTCTAAAAATAATATGCAACCAACTCGAGCAATCATTTTACGCTAAGCTCTACGTTGTCATTGATATTACCTAATTAATTTTTTAATTTGTTTTATAATAAATATTGTGAGTTAAATTTCAATCATATATAATGATGGGGCATATGATATGATGGCACTTCTAGGTAGGTGTGTTCATTTATTTTGGTGCCTCCCTCTTTGGTTGTTAGTATCATCATCTTCAAGATTTAGATGCCTTTTATGGCAATAAAATTTTGGACACTTTCTGCCTGCTTTCCTCAGCCACCATACCTCCCGGCCAGTTTTTTTTTTTTTCTTTGGATGTTTCCGGTGGTGCCTGAGCCACTCTCTGTGAGGTATTACAAGTCGTTTGACTTTCGTTGACAAAGGCAATCAAACCTGGCCTCTTTCATGTACTTTTTTATTTTATATTCATACATGAAATCCTTATTTGAAGATATAAAGAACTATTCGTAAAGTTTAGAGAGGGTATGATGAGAGCAACCTTTACCACACTATCACGAGGATATAATACATAGGTTGCTTCCACTGAAACGTCCAACTCAAAAAACATCTTCGTTCTTTTTTATGTATACAATATGGGATATAGTAACCATATGTCATAAAATGTAGCGAAGAGGATCAAAGCAAACAAGCATACTAAAGTAATAATAATAAAAGTTTTAAACTACTCTAAGAACTCATATCCTGATTATATCCTAGCACATGTACACGTCTAGTAGTTCCTACCCAAAATGGTTATCCTATGTCAATTTGGGTCTACATCTGCTCCTTTTTCCCTCCACAGTATCAATGGTTCTTACTTAAGTAGTTATTTTCTGCTTTTCACATGTCCAAACCATTAATTTCAACTTCCTCTCACATATCTTATCTAGAGATAAATGACGCCCTTGGTTTTTCTCGAAAAACAATTTTCTTTGACGATATTTGGAATGTTATTAAATTTAAGATTTTCGTATCTTACAATCACTGGTCAAATTGCAAGTATCAATTATTATCATCTAATAGCAAGAGTTCAAATTGTTAAAATTTAATTTGCCAAAAAAATAAAACCATGTCGTTGACACATCACATGTCACGTCATCTGTTAGAGCGGATTTCCTTGGCAATGAAAGTAAGGGTTAAGAGTGTCATGGTTAAATTGTTAGTACCGATTATGATATGTTGAGTTATAGTTTACATTATTAAACTCCCAATTTATTATCAAAAGATGAACGGAATTTCACGAAAATTTTGACCGATTAACTCATCTTTATTTGTAGCAAAAACACTTCATTTTTTTTAAATTAACAGCGTAAGATATATATAATTTAATACGGGGTATCATAAAATTTAAATACGTATATAAATTTATAAAAACTTCACGGATATTAGAGGGGTCGGGGCGTCGCATTGTGCTGTTGTGGCCAAGCCACCACGTGTTGATTGCCGTTGAACACCGCCGCCGCTGGATTGTTTCACGCGTGGATGTGGTAACTTTTGCTCGTGATCACGTGTGAGAAATGGATTTGAACGTTGGAACTTGATGGAAAAAACCATAACTAGTGATGGACATTTGCACTAAAATCATCACTAGTGATGGAATAAAGCTCGATAACGTGGCGAAACTTGATTGAATGTTGTGAGTGATGGAAATCCATCACCAGTGGAGCGCCCCTACCCCCTTATTGCAATAAACTAAATTTTGTTTATTTAAATACGTTTTTTTTAACAACATCTCGGCCAGGGTTATATATAAACCGGGCAGAGCCAGGATTCGAACCCGGGTCTCCTGTTGATTTAAATACGTATATAAATTTATAAAAACTTCACGGATATTATTGCAATAAACTAAATTATGTTGATTATGATCGAATTTACCAAAAACCATGTGTGTGGTGTTGGTTTTAGCAAGTTATTAATTTATTATCCCTCCTAGGTCAAAGGAGACAAAAACAGCGTTTCCTTTAATTGTTTAACCAAAACTTTCTTCATTATGTCTCCATCCATGGATATAATCGTCATTTTGACCCATCTCCCTCTCTCTCTATTCCATAACTGAAAACGACTGCAATGAACCTGTGGTCGACGTCTACCTATTCAACCATACTCATCCACACATACGCTTTCCATACACGCGTATATATCTTTTATCTTTTATATATACACACATAACACCTCATTACTTCTTTGTGCGCTCTCTCTCTCTCTACTGGATCTGTTCTAAAGGCTCGTACCTCTGTATTCTTGATTCCTCTGAGATAACTGGTCTGTATAAATGGTGGATGTTGAAAGAGTATGTTGTATGTGCGGTGACGTTGGCTTCCCCGACAAGATATTCTGATGTATCAAGTGTCACCACCGATTCCAACACTCGTACGTCTCCGCCACTATATATCTCTCTCATACACGCACCCACAAAAAAGCTATCTGCGACTCTAATAGAGTCGCAGGTACTCAGTTTTCTAGTAGTGAATAACTTTTATGTTTTCCAACTACCATTTTTTAATCATATATTCATGATATTCTCTTTTGGTTTATACATGATAAATTATCTAGGGGCATGCTAGCCTATGCCAACTTCGTTTTCAAACTTTCGTTTGACACTCAGGGCTTGCGTCATAGCCTCCTACTTTAACCAGTCGTTTGAGTATTTCTCAAACGACCGTTTGAAAGTTAGGGCATGTGTCATAGTCTTGCACATAGCACGCGTTTTATTTTTCAACTATTATATTTTATTTATGAGATTAATATAATTCAACTAATAGGTATTGTAGCAACTACTATAACGAATCATCGGACCCTCCGGAGTTCTGTGATTGGTGCCAAACTGAGGTGACCCGGACGACCAAACCCGGCGGGTCTTCAAAGAAAACAAGCTCTAAAACCGAGACCGGAGTTAGTAACCGGTCGGAATACTCCGGTCCCAAGATCAAGCAACACGATCGTGAAGAGGGGTCAGAAAAAAGCAAGCCATGGTCTTCCACCGGCACCGGAGCTCCTTCGCCAAAAACAAGTACTCGAAGGTACAAGCTACTTAAAGATGTCATGTGTTAGATAAAATAAATAAAGGTTGGAGTACGTACTTTGGTTGCCAAAGGTGAGATCTTAATGGAATTTAATGTTCTAGAGTGTAATTATTGGTTTGACTTGAGGGTAAAATGGGAACAAAATGTATTTTTGTTTCTTTCTTTTTTATTATCTTTTTTTTTGGTATATATATGGTTGGGCCTAGCTCTCTATCACTTGTTTGATAGTAATAATAAGTAAATAAGTTTGGTTCGAAAGTACGTAGACATGTGAGTTTCATGTTGGCATGACTTTTTGAAAAAGTGGCATGACATGCATCGTTGGATCATGATTAAGGTATGTGGCAATATGATCCACGTACGTACATTTTGGTTGTATATGTTTTAGAAGCTTTTTCTTGTAATTTATGGTTTGCCAAAATATTTTTTTCCCTTTATGTTGTGACATTTACGAATATTTAGATCTAATTAATTTAATTTAACATTTTGGTACTCAAATACAAAAAAAACCGGTTTTAAAACGGTAAAACCGGTTTTTTTAAAAACCGGTTTCAAACCGAACTGAACTGGTGGTTTGTAGAGCGGTTAGCATGCTTGATCTTTGAAACCGGTTTAAACCGCGGTTTTTTTTTGGCACAAACCGGTTACTATTTTGGGTTTAAAAAACCGGACCGAAACCGGTTATGAAAAAAGCCGGTTTTGTTTCGGATGAAAAAAAAAGTTCGGTTAAAAACCGGATTGGTTTAAAAAAAGAAACCGATTTGTACATCTCTAAATACAGGGTTAGATCAAATACAAAGTGTCCTAAAAATAAGGAGTCATAAGAAAGATATCAAACGGACTCCATTGACCCTATTCCAGCGGCATTGGAATCGTCTTATCAAACTCTATGATGTGAGGTTTTAGGTATTTGTTTTTAGATGTTTAGCTTATAGATTTTAATCTTTTTGTTTACATCATTGTGTCTTTTTATTTATCAATGTGTCTTTCTATATTTACGTCATTTTGTCTTTTTTTGTGACTCATTGTGTTATATTTTTCGAAATTGTGTTATATTATGCTCGATATTATGTTATATTTTACGATCCATTGTGTCTTTTTACACTTATTATTATTAGGAGCCTTTGTAGAATAACTTTACCTCTCAAACATATATTAAAAAAACAATAATTTATAGTTTTGGATAACGTTATAAACAAAACACGTCCCAATTAACATGGATCCGGATTCAGAATTTCAACGACACTACATGTTTGTCCTTTTTAGGAAGTTTTCACGTGAAGCATTAATATCCGTCTATAAGCATTCTAGTAAGTTAACTAAACCTATTTGGGTTTGAAAGCACACTCTATTATATTATTTTGGTTTCATTAAAGTAACACGTAGAGAAATATAAGATCATTCCAAGAAAGTAATACGTTAACTTTATTGGATCCACTACTTAAAAAAAGAAAACAATCATAAAATGCTAATGAATTACAAGGTTGGTAAAAACTATTAATTATCACAACACTTAAGGACTAAATTGGTCGATCGGGTCGAGTCGAGTGTGAGCTTGGTTATGATTGAGCTTTGTTTATTGAACTTAAGAGATTGAGCTCGAGACTGGCGGATCTAGAAAATCCTTATAAGGGCAACGTTTAAAAAAAACGGTAATGAAATAGAAAAAGTCAAATTTTTCCAAAACTTACACTACTGCCGGAGCGTTAAGGGGTAGCGGGGGCTACCCCTATTAAAAAGCTAGGTCTGTCCCTGCTTGAGAGAGAACGACTTGCTTGGTTTTAAGGTCAATTTCATAAAGCTTGAGTTTGACTCGGGACAAATGTTATAAACTCATAAGAACAAATCATGTCATTATTCAACTTTAAGAGTAGGAAACCTAAAATCCAAATATTACTTAATAACACGAGTTTATCAATTTTAGTCATATGGCAGTATTCACTATAAACTGGAGCATTTTAGTGACGCACATATACGACATTGATCCCTCAATGAAGAGAAAAGTCGTTGGTGATCCATTAGAAAACATGATGCGGATAAGGAATTCATTGACAAATCACTTTTGGCTTTTACTAAAAAATCACCGATGAAACCTTCATCCATATGGGTCACTAAAGACTCTTACCAAGGGATTACATTGACACACACCACGACGTTGAAACAAAGGTGTGTTTAATCGACAACGTATAGTTGATTAAGACGTCTCCAGTCTTCACAAATGGATCCCCGACGTCCATATCATCAAGGACTTCTTTGTCACGTGTTTCATCGATGAATCACCTAGGGTCATTCACCCCATTAGTATTTTTGTGTATATATGAATCACCTAGGGTCACTACAAAACAACATTCTAGTATATTACAAATGCACATCAAAAGATTGATAAAAGAGAATAAGTTCATACATACCACAACGCAAAGATTGATAAAAAAGAATAAGTTTATACCACAACGCATTGTTACGGAAAAAATCACTTATGAACTACTAATCTACTGTTATAAAACTGAAACCAGTGACGCGTAGTTGAAAATGGCCGCAACTATATTAACATATTAAGTTAACGAGAAAGTCTCCTCAATGTGGACCGTAATATCATGTAGAAAATTTAGCGAGCTTCGTTGCAACTACATATTTATTACTAAACACTAATCATAACTAGGGGTGTAAACGAGAAAAGTTGAGTCGGGTCTTAGCTTTATCAAGATCAAGCTCAACTCATTAATTATCTATTGATTACATATATATATGTAACATAGTTGAGGATATGGGTTATTGGAGACATTAGATTAAGATTATAGTACATGGAATGGAGCTTGGCATGAGGGGAACACCATGATATAAAAACGTGCTTAACCCTGTTTGACACGTTTATGGCACACAACAAATTTAGCGAATTGTGTTAAATAGGTAACATGTCGACACGACTCGTTTATGACCCGTTTAACAAAATGACCTAGTTTTAAAGTTTGTAAATAGCTAAGCACTCCTTAATTATCGTTATCGAACAATCTCATCCCAATCAGTATGGCAGTCCCGACTATACCAAAGCATCCAACGATAATATGACCATTACCCCCTATATATTAAGAAAACATTAGTTTAAAAACATGATTATCGAACCAATACACACACAATCAAATTACTTTTTTCACAACATTCTCTCTCAAAAATTGTATTTCTCTTTGAAAAATTCTCACTCAAATCCCCAAACTTCAACAGATTCAACCCGCGCAATGTTAAAAAAGTTGGTTCAAGCCTAATTACTAGCGAAGATTAACCTCAACCAAATCAACCGCAAAATCCCCCTTTCCATGGTTTTGGGGTGAAAATGATGTGATGAAAAAATATCTGATGTGGCGTTAATGTGGGTGAATTAGAGTTACACGATGATGGGATGAAAAGTATGCATTCCACACCCTTAGCCTTAGTTTTGCCTTTGCAGCGTTTTGGCGCATAGATTTTCTTAAGGGAACGTATTGGGACTTTCAAGGTTTTAGTTCTATGTTTTCTTGTCTTTATGCTCTTTTAACATGTTGATACTATAGTTTACCTACCACTTTATATTATGAAACAATTACAAATATGTGACTTCTCTATCTAGTTTTTTTCTTCCAATTCCCCTTAGTAAATGGTAACATATAGAAAATATGATTTTTTTTTAAATAAAAATTCGTTTGTTTGATAGAAGTTCTCAAGGTAACGCTCGCTTCTTAATATTATTTGTTATATACGTAAAAAATTATACGCTATTTTTCTATATATTTTTTATAACGACCTGAGGAGTAAGGCCGGAATGCTAAGGGTGTTAAGGACCTCAGTTAAATGGGCCTCTTTTAGCCCAGCTCTAATGTTACCAAGGTTCCTTTCATTAGTGGATACAAGTAGTGGTGCACAAAAAACCCGAACCTGGACCCGGACCCGAAAAAAAAACCCAGAACCGGGTATTATAAAACCCGGGTTTTTTATACCCGAACCCGACCCTACCCGTAGGGTAGGGACCGGGTATGCATATTTGATCTAAAACCCGAACCCGGAACCGGTTTTTTTTATACCCGGTTTATACCCGAAACCCGGTTTTATGAATACCCGAACCCGAACCCGGAACCGGGTTTTATAAATACCCGGAACCGGTTTTTAAAAAAACCCGATTTTGATGTAATCTTGTTTAATTATGTATGCATTAAGACTTCTAGTTCTTATGATTTAACAAAATTATGTATGCACTTTGATGTAATCTTGTTTAATTATTAGGTTTCTAATGATATTTGTCACCGCTACTTAATTATTTAGTATATTTCATTACAAGTGGAAACAAATATGCCAATATATGTTGGTCCTTCTATTTTCTTTGTTTGTTTAACATCATTATTAGTTTTTGTATTTAATAAATTGTGCATCTGTTTATAAAGTTCAAGAATAACCACATGAAGAACTATAAATTGTGCCTCTGTTTATAAATTGTGCCTCTGTTTATCAATAGATTTGATGTCTATGTGTGAGAGTTATGTTTGATACATTTTATAACCATAGTTCCGGTCGGGTTTTTTTAATACCCGGTGCGGGTTTTTTCCCAACCCGATGCATACCCGAACCCTACCCGATGAATACCCGAACCGGACCCGAACCCGGAAATAGGGTATTATAATACCCGGGTTTTATAAAACCCGACCCGAACCCTACCCGAACCCGGGTATATAGGGTATACATTTTTGGTAGAGAACCCGGACCCGGACCCGACCCGGTTTTTAAAAAAAAACCCGATTTTGTAAAACCCGATCCTACCCGAACCCGATCCTACCCGAAACCCGGTTTTTAAAAAAACCCGATTTGCACCACTAGATACAAGCAAGTTGATATATCATATGTGATTTTTCATCAACACAATAGAAACCCCAATAGAACTTCATTTGTGATTAAAGTGGTGAACTATTGGTATGTGTTTCCTGATAGAAATACATAATAAAAATTTATAATTTTATGATTATGGTTAAAGCCAACTTATGTTGTATTGTAGATGAATTGTGTGTGTATTCAAGTTGATTTGGAATTTGAGAGCACACTAATTGTGACAATAGAAGATCACGTGTTCAAGTCCATCGACCTAGAAGATGTTGGCGAGGAATATAAAAACACAAACAAAGAAAAAAGAGTAAAGTTAATTTCTCGCATGTGGATTTTTAAGGGAAAATTATTAAAATAGACAATGTTGATCAATAATTTTTTTTAAATAGACACTTTTTTCAACTTTCTAAAGTGTTTAGACCAATTAGAAAGAGACACTAGGTCTTAGCTGATATTTTTGGCACATAAACTCATGTTTCGCCAGTGCTTTTTGTTTAGCCAGCAAGGTTAGCCGGTTAATCGGAGTCTCTTTTGGAAAAGTCAAAAAAGCGTGTCTATTTTTGAGAAAGTCAAGATGAATGCTCTCTATTTTGGTAATTTTCTCATTTTTTAGTGTCATAGACGATAAGTCACCAGATGGAAAGAAGATATGCTGGTGCAAGAAGTTTGGATTTGTTTACATATGTGATTTTAAGTACGATACATGTAATCTTAAACGGTACTCTAAATCGTGCAATAGGAATACTTATGATGATGTTAGCTAAATGGCTGTTAGCATTTTATATCATTGAAATTTGGATTTGATGAAAACAAATAATTTTTTTTCTCAATGCTTGTAGATGTTGTTATGAATGAATTGCCCTTAGTGTATTCAAATCGTTAGAGATTTGGCTACATTCATGCGGGCCAATGTGAATATCAATTGCAATTGCAAAATACAATAACATATGGTTTATTGAAACAGTACGAAAGTGGAAAAGAAAAGGCTAAAAGCATGCTTGTGGAATCACCAGAAATGATGTGAATATATTAACTACATATTTATGGACTATTGATAATGATGGTTATTTAACAATTAGTCAATTACCATGGACTTTATTAAAAAAACGGATTTACTTAAAAAGATGGCTTGTTTCATTTGTGAGTTGCTCGTTTCAAGCTTTATATTTAAAGCTCGAACTCAACTTGTTTAATTTACGGGTAACTGATTCGGAACTTTATAAAGCTTAAGTTCAGCTTTTAATAATCTTTCAATTTAAAAGCCCAACCTTAATTCTCGATACTTAATAACCAATTTTCAATTTCAATCTCGTTTGAAATAGACTCTTTTATTATTTAGGCCAATTGGATTTTAACACCTTTAACTTTGAAGAATTGACCGATAACACCCGCAACTAACACTTTGATCTGTGACACCCCAAACTTTTAATTTTGTTTGTCATTTCACCACTCAGTTAAAAAATCAGTAACTGAGTTAGTTTGCAATCCTAGTTGGCATCCTACATGGACTATTTTTTGCAGATGTGGCACATGGACTATTTCTGGCAATTACGTGGCATTATATGGCAATTACGTGGCATTATATCCCTGTATAAAAAAAACCCTGCATTGCTCATATGAATATCTTACCCCTTATTCAGTTATGACCACCACAAACCAAACTCCGATTACGCTCATGACCACCACAAACCACCGTGACACTTATATATATATAACAATATGTATAGTTAATCTCCCAAATCAAAAACCCTGCTCAATATAAAAAATCAAATCATCATCATCTTCATCTTCACCCCAAAATCAAATCGGCCAATCAAATCATTATCATCATCTTCATCTTCAACGGTTCATCATCATCTTCAACGGTTCACCATACAAAATCGAATCATCATCATCATCATCGGTTTATCATTACATACAAGCCTTCAAACAGATCTGCAAATCGGATTCAAGCCTTCAAACAGATCTTCATCGGTTTATCATTACATACAAGCCTTCAAACAGATCTGTAAATTGGATTCAAGCCTTCAAACAGATCTGCAAATCGGAGAAAAAAACCCACTGCAAAACCGAATATAATGGTGGTCGGAGATAATGGTTTTAGGGTTTCATGTTTTGTTTCTGTTTCTATATTGACGTATTTGTGATTTAGGGTTTCGTGTTTCGTGTTTTGTTGTTGTTCGCCGGAGATGATGGTGGTTAGTGGGTCTATTTCGATGGTGGAAGGTGGGGCAGTGGTGGGCGGTGGTAGTTGGTGGAGTGGTTTTTGATGGTTGACGGTGGTGGTGTAGAGGGGTAGAGAGAGACGTAGAGAAAGGGGCGGTGGTGGTTGGTGGAGACAATGGTGGTTCTTGATGGTTGAAGGTGTCGGTCGGTTCTTGGTGGTGGTGGAGAGGGGTTTAGAGAGAGATGTAGAGAGTTGTGGTGGTTGCCTGATTTGGTGAGTGAGTTGAAGTCGTTGATGAATTTGAGTGTGAGTTATAATTTCTTTTCTGGGTTTAGTCAAGAATGTGCCAAGTTGTCATATAATGCCACGTAATTGCCAGATAATTGCCAGAAATAGTCCATGTGCCACATCTGCAAAAAATAGTCCATGTAGGATGCCAACTAGGATTGCAAACTAACTCAGTTACTGATTTTTTAACTGAGTGGTGAAATGACAAACAAAATTAAAAGTTTGGGGTGTCACAGATCAAAGTGTTAGTTGCGGGTATTATCGGCCAATTCTTCAAAGTTAAAGGTGTTAAAATCCAATTGGCCTATTATTTATTATAAACTAGTGCTAATATCCGCGAATATCGCGGTTTTGACAAAATGATATGTTTTTTAGGTTATGATAATTTTTTTTACGTTCATGATTATCATAAAGAAATTCTACGAATGAAATTATTATGGAAATCTGAAGTCCATAAAGTAAATACAACGAACCAACGTAAACTTTTGAAAAACATATTTCCTATTATATCATGACCCTTTTATTAAATACGAAACTAAAGTTTAATGTCATTGTTTTCAAATTTCAATTCTACATTTATTTGACACCTTACTTTTATTACAGCCTGACTCTGCTCTCAAATCACAATCACTTCCCGGGTGGATCTCAAACAATCATCAAAACCAAGTGTCATCGTTTGAAAATGATAATATAGATATATGATCAAAAAAATCTGACAAATCAAACAATCAATCACCAAAAACAATCTGCAAGTTGCAGACCATAATACACCCTTTTGATACACCAAATGCAGCCGAACAGACTCAAAACAACAAACACAATACAATCTTTTTTAGGCTACACCAGACATATTAGAAGTTTTCATTTATCCCACATCACACCCGCTATCCTTGATAGATTCTTTACCATAAGAAGCTAACCACTTAAATTTCTTTCACCATGTTAGATATCGCCGCTTGTTTGTCTTCAAAGAGGAGTGCATTTCAAGTTTTCCAAAGGCCAAAAAAAAAACAGTTTGTACAACCCCGATAAACACCTTCTTCCCCTTTATTGACTCGTTCAAGTCCTCGTGACGTTGCAGCAAATCCGCCAACTAAAAAGCATAAATAGACGGTACTTTGCACCATCATGAAACAACCTGCCAAACTGCGGACGAAAAATGGCATGTGCTGAACACATGCTCAGTTGTCTCAGATGCGTCACTACATATTATAATGGTAATTCACTGATAATTACAATCGATGATATGAAGCCTATATATACAAGAGACTAGACAACTGTGATGGAGAGAATATCTCCTGTTTACAAAAATATAAAGATCACAAATAATTACACTTAAATCAGATTATGATACATATGATGTTGAGACAATAATTTCGATATTGCCTAATACCCCCCGTCAATGCAAGATGGAGGTGGTCCGAGACGAAACATTGTGCGAAATCTTTCAAACAGAGGTTTTGGGTGACTTTTGGTGAAGATATCCGCTACTTGTTTATCCGTGGAGATGAACTTGGTGTGAAGCTGACCGGAGGCAACCAATTCACGAACAAAGTGGTAATCAATGTCAATGTGCTTGGCCCTTTTATGTGAAATAGGATTTTGGCTTAAGAACAAAGCACTTTTGTTGTCGCATAATAAGGTTGGACGTCCCGGTGGAAGCGCATGAAGCCCCCGTAGAAGATTAGTTACCCAGATGATCTTTGATGTCGTGTTTGCCATAGCTCTATATTCGGACTCACAACTTGACCGCGAAACCGTAGGCTGCTTCTTGGCACTCCAAGAGACTAAGTTTCCACCTAAGTAAATACAATAGCCGTAGGTGGATCTTCGAGTGTCGATACACTGTGCCCAATCTGCATCTGAAAAACCTAATAAAGTAGTGTTAGGAAGTCAATCAAATGTTAGACCATGGGATAAAGTGCCTTTAACGTAACGAAGAATTTTTTTACTAGTTGAAAGTGATTGGTGGTGGGGTGTTGAAGATATTGGCTAGCTTGATTTACGGCGTATGAGAGATTGGGACGGGTGATGGTGAGATATTGAAGAGCCCCGATGAGAGACCGGTAAAGAGTAGGATCATGGAAAGGTTGGCCATTGGAATTGAAAATATCTTTAGATGTTAGAGGAGTAGCAACTGGTTTGGAGTCAACTAATCCGGCTCTAGTGAGAATGTCGTGAGCATATTTGGATTGATTTAGGAAGAGACCAGATTCAGTGTGAGTTACCTCCAAACCGAGAAAGAAATTGAGTAAACCAAGATCCTTGATTTTGAATTCCTTGTGAAGGCGTAAGGTAAAGGTGTTGATGAATGTTTCATTATTGCCGGTGATAATGATGTCATCAACATAAACAAGGAGATAAATTAAGATTCCATGGCGATTGTAAACGAACAAGGATGGATCGGCTCGACTATTTTGAAAACCGAGAGTAACCAAAAATGTGCTTAAACGTTGGAACCAAGCACGTGGTGCTTGTTTTAGGCCGTAGAGAGCACGATTGAGTTTGCACACATGGTTTGGTCGGTTGGGATCTTCAAATCCCGGAGATTGTTCCATAAAAACTGTTTCGGTGAGATGTCCATTTAGAAAAGCATTATTGACATCTAATTGTCGTAGTTTCCATTTATTAATTGTAGCGAGACTTAGGACAACTCGGATGGTGGAAGATTTGACCACCGGACTAAAAGTGTGCGAGAAATCAAGTCCCGGTATTTGAGCAAATCCTTGGGCTACAAGTCGAGCTTTGTAGCGATCAAGAGATCCATCAGATTTATATTTAATTCTATAAATCCACTTAGATCCAATGATGTTGGTGCTAGGTGGGCGAGGGACAAGATTCCATGTTTGATTACCATGAAAAACATTAAGTTCATCGTGCATGGCTTGAATCCATTTAGGATATTTGAGTGCGGTTTTGATACCTTTTGGGACATGAGAGGAGAAAAGAGAGTGATGTTAGATGATTTGTGGAAAGATGTGAAAGGTTGACATAATGTTTTGGTTTAAAAATACCAGCTTTGGATCGAGTGGCCATAGGGTGCGAGTTTGGGTGTTGAGTTTCAGTTAGAGAAGCATTCGGAGTTGGGTCCGAGTTCTCTACTGGTGGATTTGGGTCATGGGATGGGCTTGGAGAGTACGTGGAGGAGGTAGATGAATTTGGGCTGGAGTGAGTTGAGGGATGGTGTGAGATGGATGTTGGGCTAAGTGAGGTAGTTGGGCTTGAGGATTGCGGACTGGATGGGGAGGAAGTGGTGAGCTGTGGAGTGGGGAGTTTTGTGGTTGAGGAGTGTGAGTCGAGTTGTAGGGTGGAAGAGTGTGGGCCGAGGAAGGGGGTTGGGCCGAGGAAGGGGGTTGGGCTGATGGGTCGTAGCAAGAAGGGAAGCAGATGTTGAAATGTTTGTGGGTTTGTGGTGAGGGTTGGTTGGGTGAAGGTGATTGTTGAGTGGTAGGTGTGGGTAGGTTTTCGTCGAAGTTAGTAATGGGTAGGTTAGTAATATTATTGGATGTGGAATTTGTTTGAAAAGGTAGGATGTCCTCATCAAATTTTGCATGTCTAGTGGTGTAAACAGGACCTGTTGTGGGATCTAGACATCTAAAACCCTTGTATCTAGGACTATAGCCAAGAAATATGCAAGGTGCACTTCTTGGCTGAAGTTTGTTTTTTGTATAGTCTCTAAGATACGGATAAACGCGACAACCAAAAATACGAAGGTTTGAGTATGTTGGAGGTTGTTTTAATAGGACTTCAAAAGGTGATTTGTTGTCAATAATTTTTGTGGGAAGACGATTTATAATGTAAGTGGCAGAGGTGAAAGCATCAAACCACAGTTTTGGTGGGGCATGGGCATTGAACATCATAGTTAAACAGGTTTCGGTGATGTGACTGTGTTTGCGTTCCGCCCTCCCATTTTGTTCGGGTGTGTGAGGACATGAGAGTCTATGATGTATGCCATTTTGTTGAAAAGTAGTTTGTACTTGGTGATTTGTAAATTCGGTTCCACCATCGCTTTGAAAAACTTTGACATTGGATGAAAATTGGTTTTGAACAAAGGTTAAAAAGGTTATGAGGATGGTGGGAAATTCAGATTTGACTTTTAAAGGATAAAACCAAGTAAAACGCGAGTAGTCATCGATAAAAACAACATAATACCGATAACCATCTGTGGATGTGACGGGTGCGGGTCCCCAAAGATCACAGTGGATAAGGTCCAAAACATGTTGTGCACGTTTATTATTTTCGATAAATGGTAAATGTTTAGCTTTTGATAATTCACAAGAATCACATAATCCTGG
This sequence comes from Helianthus tuberosus, assembly GCA_030545235.1. Lineage (NCBI taxonomy): Eukaryota > Viridiplantae > Streptophyta > Magnoliopsida > Asterales > Asteraceae > Helianthus > Helianthus tuberosus. The sequence goes on along the minus strand of CM060428.1, from coordinate 17,926,597 downwards.
TTTGGGTAACAAAGATGTAACAAAAACATGACCAAGTTTATTTAGCTTAGAAATAGTATCAAAAGAAACATGTCCGAGGCGACTATGCCATTTATTGAACGGCGCACGAAGGTGTGAGGCAGAAAGCGCAGCAACAAGTGACTTATGACTTTGAGTGAGAACATAAAAACCATTTTTGCACGTGCCTCTAGCTAGGACTTCCGCCGATTTTCGATCCTGAATTTGAAAATAATCGTTAGAAAACAAGACATCTACCGGTGAATCATTCGTTAATCTACTAATAGAAAGTAGATTTTTTGTGAGATTTGGAACAACTAGAACATTTTGTAAAGATATAGAATTATTTAGATTAGTGTTTCCGATGTGGGTGACGGGTAAAGATTGACCGTTCCCAAATGTGACACGAATGTTACCGGTTTGAGGTTTAGAATAATTTAAACCAAGGTTGGTAGGGAGCATATGTGTGGTAGCACCTGAATCGGCAGTCCAGTCCGTAGTGTCGGAAGCAACGTTGCATTGAGCATGAAAAGCCTCGGTTAGATTTGCATCAAGGGAGACGGCTTTTTGAGCATACGATGCGAGTTGTGGACAAGCACTCACATAATGGCCATCTTTACGACAAAGTTGGCAATGAGGAGTACGTTTGGTGAACGTTCCACCACGTCCGCGAGAAGAAGAAGTGGTACGTCCACTCCCACGAGATGAACGATGGTTGTTGATTTTGGGATGATTCGCATAGAAGGTGGCCTGAGGAGTTTGAGAGTCATGTAGTTTTTGAAGAAACATCTCTTGATTTTCAGCCTTTTCCAAAAGATCTCGAAAAGAAGGAGCCGGGTGGATGGTTCTCTGAGAAGTGGAGAAGTTTTCAAACGTGACGCCTAGTCCACAAAGGAACCAGTGGCGTTTGTCTTCGTCACTTACGGGATGTCCTATAGCGGCGAGTTGGTCGACTAAGGCTTTAAATTTCCGGCCAAACTCAGAAACGGAAGAGGTTCCTTTTTGAAGAGTTCGAAGAGTGTCTTTGAGATTGTGGATTCGTTCAATAGAACAATGACTATAGGCATCGGCGAGGGCTTTCCAAACGGCGTGAGCCGTGTTATGGCCGATGGTCTCGGCCATGGCTTCTTCAGTTAGAGTGGAATTGATTAAGAGGAGAACTTTTTGATCGGTTGTTTTCCAGGCGGTGTATGTGGGATTGACAGAGGATTTATCATCTTTGGTGATGGTTTCGGAAGGGGGAGGAGTGGTTCCGTCGGCATGACCGATGAGTTCGAGATAGATTAGGACAAGAGAGATTTGTTTCTCCCATGAGAGATAGTTGGTAGAGTTTAGTTTGATGTTGATAAGGAGGCTGAGAGAATGTAATGGTATGGTAGATAATTCTGAGTTAACAGCCATGGCAGAAAAAATTGAAAGGAGAGAGCAAGGGGAAGGTGGCGAGAGAGAATGAAGAAAAGAGGATCTTTATGTATTTTAGGCTGATACCATATTATAATGGTAATTCACTGATAATTACAATCGATGATATGAAGCCTATATATACAAGAGACTAGACAACTGTGATAGAGAGAATATCTCCTGTTTACAAAAATATAAAGATCACAAATAATTACACTTAAATGAGATTATGATACAGATGATGTTGAGGCAATAATTTCGATATTGCCTAATACTACACAACAGACACACATCAAACTGAATAATAATGTTTCTCCTACGCAACACATCAACCGTTGGCAACCGATTCAGACCTGCTCCCCACGCCACGACCCCCACCTTTTTGGAACCCAGTCTGGACCGCATTTTGAGACATAATGTCTTTTTATACTCCAAACAGTAAATGACCCTGAGTCCCCCAACTCCCATACCCACTTATCCAAATAAGACCCTATAGTTTCTGGTTGCAACAAATGGGTCAACTCCGAAAGCTCCCGTAATTCAGGGATGCTTAGATCTTGCCTCCGCCAAACCCAATTGAGAACAACCCCATCCGCACCCACCCTTACTTTGTCAGCTACAAAATATAATAATATTTTTATATAATTGTAAAAAACACGACAAAGTGACAAAGTTGTTATGGTAATTGAATTTGTCAAGTCGAGTGTTCGTAGATAAGCCCAATCTCACTCACGTAGCCGTCACATATTTACACTTAATTTTATTGCTAAGTGTAAACCAAACGTAAATCTATAATAATTATGCGAGTAAAACTGTATTTGGCAGCAAAAATAAACCTCAAAATATCACAAAATATTATATCATCAAAATCCAATTTACTTGCAATTTTATAAAAAAAATAGTAACATCATGGGAACAAACAATTACCATGACAAAAGCCACCAGTCGGCACCGCGAGTTCATGAACCGTGAAATTCCGCCACGACGGTTTAACCACTGAAACGCTAACTTACTTTGTTATATTGGTTCACTTCATATTAATTTACTGATGCACTCGCATTTTTATATATACTTTTTAATAAAAGTTTGACGCTCAATGGGTTTGTGTGAGCCCGTACCTTAGTACATATATATATATATATATATATATATATAGAGAGAGAGAGAGAGAACTTGCTTATTGTCTCAATCGATAAAGAACCTGCCTCAGTTCGTGCGGGTACACGCGAACCCGGTTTGCTTTCCCACTCGGGGAAAGATGAGAATCTCACCTTATGTAAAATGGCTGTTTTCGGCAACATACACGGAATGTGATGATTGCTACTAAAGATGATAATGGTTACTACATTAACTTTCTGTCAAACACATTTCTATGCTACGTTCCTGCGCGGGCGCGCGCGGAACGGTGAAGGAAGTGCAGAGTGATGTACAGATGTGTTGACCTATATGTGCACAATTTACCGCACGTTGCGAGGCTGCGCAACCCCGCATCCTATTGTTATAAAAGTGGATCTGTCACTTTGACTTCTGTGACCAACCAGCAAGTGGTATGCCTGGGCACTGACAACAGCGGTCAGCTCACCGTCTAATACGCAGCTGCCCAGCCCACTTGCATAAAGCTGATGGACAGACTGAGAACCCTAGCAGGCCACGTGGAAGGTGTTCCTTCGTGCAATCGATACAGCAGGACACGTGGTGACACCTTTGCCGTGTGCCTAACACCTCCGTGACCTACACTCCTGTCAGGTCTACGGAAAGCTGCAAGTTGCCAGTGAGGCCCAAGGCCCATCAAGCGGCCCATTGGCCCTTCTCCTTCACTCTTCGGCTATAAATCCCCACTTCGAACCATGTTTGAGGTAATGTTAATCTGCTCACTCACAATTACTACTTAACACTTATCTTGTTTCCAAAGCAAATACTTATTCTAACGCCGGAGGGTGGTAACAAGGAGCAACCCCCACCCCATGATCCTTGTTGCGAGTCACGATGTCTTTCACTGTACAGACAAATTAGAAGACGACCCAGCCATCGATCGAGGGAATAAGGGATTAACCCTACTTGAAGAGACTCGACCCGTAGACTAACCTTTTGGTTAACTACATGTTTCTTCAAATATGTTGAAATAATCAAATAATTATGGATGTTTTTAATCGTAGATACTTACTTGAGACAAGGGGTGGTTAGTATTCTAAGACATACTAATCTTCAATGTTAAAAGATTTAATTAATATATAAAATAGTTTGAACTTGGTTTAAAAATCTCTATTTTTTTTTTTTTGAACAATTAACTGAAAAATAAAGCCAGACTTCGATATATTGAGTTTGCTATGATATTATTTGCAGGGCCAACAAACTGAGACAGCATTAAATGATTCATTATGTCGTGGGCTCCGATCCACCTATTTCGTCGCATAGCCAACAAATCCTGTTAGCCTGGCCACCTTGTAAATGTAGGAGTCGTTCGCATATAAAATAAAACAAAACAATTTTATTATTGAGTTACAATAAAAAAATAAAAAAAATATGAAAATAAAATATTTTTACAACTGAAATAAACAAGAAAATGGATGAAGAAGGGATCATTTATGGCTGAGAGTTGACCCTTAAAACAAATTTCTAGGGTACAACAGTCGGAACAGTGTATACTGCCATAGCCAGTGGCGGATTCAGCCCGATTTTGTGGGTTCATATGAACCCACTCGGTTTGGAAAAAATAGAAAAAAAATTAGTGAAAACCTTGTATAATTTGAAAAAATTTAGTGAGAATGTATCAAAACGAACCCACTGAAAAAAATTTCTGGATCCGCCACTGGCCATAGCTGGCTCGAGGACCCGAAGAATACTCCGAGACAAGTAAGAAGAAGATTAGAAATCTGTAGACAGAATTTTTCATAAGTTGTTGGTGTATTATGCGGTAGGCGTGATGCTATATTTATACAGCATTTGAGTTGAAACAACAAAAATGAATTAAATGAGATAATTAAACGGAATTAAATGTCTTCAATGCACTTTAATTCATCATTTTCTCAGTCAAAATCCGTTCACTCGTCTGTTTCGAAACTGCTTTATTACTGAAGTATGGGAAGCTTCTGCGACTCACGCGCGCGCAGTAACTAGCACGCTAGTGCGCGCGTGTCGTTTCTGCTCACTTACGCGTGCAAGTCTGCAGGCATGCGCCACCCTGGCGCGCGCACGCCACGTTACCAGTGAACCTATACGATCACGCCACACAATCGCGCCGTATTGGCTGACTTTAGTACGCCTCGCGTGCGCCACCAAGGCACCCATTCTGGAGTCCGCGCGCGCTGACCTGGACACACCCTGGTCATGCGCTACCCGCCACTGCCATGCACCATGTACTCATTCGCCCTTCGTGCTATGTCATTAGCAAAGATTAATATAAGAGATTTAGCCATTTTAGTTTTATTAAGACTTCGATTTAAAGTGCCCGTTAACTTTCTTAGATTAAAATTGTCATTATGGTAAACTTAAAAAGTTTAGGTTCCAAGTGTGATTTTAATAACTTAAAGCCCAAGGGTTTAGTCATTACCACATGTATTGTTATTTTCGAGTAGAAAATTCACCTAATAATAACAAATCCTCCTAAATTCACATAAATGCTATTTTTTTTTATTAACTGAGCTAAAATGAAACATATACAAATCATCATGTTTACCATTTAGTATTTATTTTTTAGTTATTATGTGGGAACTTATTATTCTGAAACTATATTGTTCGGATACCGCTACAGCCTACACTAAACATGATGCTATATATTTAGATAATCCTATAATGACAATAATACCTTTTAGATATGCATGTTCATATATATGCTAAAGTTTTACTAAATATTAGCTCAGACATGCATTCCTTTCTTGTACATAAGGTTACATGGTTACTAGGGGAAGGTGTGGAAGAGTGTTCTAGGTTTTAAAAAGATATTGTATTTTGATTAATGTAACTAAGTTTATTTTGTAAAACTTTTCGTATATTGTAACCATTTATAGAAAAGACTTTTGTTTTGATATACACAATAATAAGATTACGTGAAGCTCTAAGCATTTGTTGAATTTGGTTTGTAATATTATTACTTTATAACTGACACATAACCAGTGAAGGAGCTTGAACGAAAACTCAGTGGGGGCCGGACTCTCAAAATTCAAATTTGTGACGACCGGACTCTTAAAAATTCCATATTACAGTAACACTCAGTGGCGAAACTTGAAATTTCCGACTGTGGGGTCGAAAACGTATATACCCAAAAATTTCTATACGAAAGCTACATACATAACACCACTGAACGAAAAGTTCAGGGGGTCCCCCTCCCGGCCCCTTCTAACCTGCGCCACTGTTAACACTACGAGCGGAAAGTTGGTATGGGTAAAGCTTAGCCCTTGAACGTAACTACATAAGTCCTATTTGGATTGAGGTTGTTACATTGGCATACATGAGTTGAGGACGAGGGGGGGGGGGGGGGGGGGGGGGGTTTGGGTTTGATTTTTATTATTTATTTATCTTTATTTTTTTAGTAACTTGTATAAATAGTTCATAAATAGAGTTACATATATAAACAATCCTTGTGTTTTTTTTTAAAGTTGACTGACTATTTTTATGAAAGCTAATGTTAAGACTCCAATTTTATTACAAACTTAAAATCACACACCCTAATGTGAAATCTCTACTAGAATCAAATAACATGGACTATTTGTGTAATTAACTGTAAACATCTAAACGACATTTGTTGCAATATTTTAAAACTCACGTATTATATACACTTTTCTTTGCTTGCACCCTTCTCGACTCATATTGTTGATCTTTGTATGTGAGTGTGAATCTTCTCTTTTTGTATTATATAATAATTGCTAACTAATTCGTGTATAGTTTTTAACTATTTGTAACATACATTTAATTACCTCGATATGTAGTAACGTATTGAAAACATCATTCTAATATTTAGATGTCTTTTAGTACGACAAAAGAAAAGGACGTACGTACTCATAGTAACATGGCTCCATGTTTTTCTTAGGGTTCTTTGTGGTCCTGTTTGTTGGTGATTAAGTCATATACAACAAATCTGAGTATTTTATCGACATCAAAATACGTCATAACTCAGCCAGAAAAGATAAAAAAAAAAGTTGGTATGAATCATATTTAATTTTTGGAAAATTGGTTTTTAATAAACCAACCTTTGTCTCGTTGGTAAATAATAATCTTACCTACGTAATTGGTATACAATAATCCTACCTATCAACATGTTGGTACTCAATGAACTTTCGTTAATTTTTTTTAACTGAAGTTAGTTTTTAAGTTTTATTTATTACACAAACAGTCCTTGTAGTTGTAAACCTAGCTATTTAAATGGCACAAACCCTAATTCCCTTCATTTTTGAATCAGACAAACAAAACACTGGCCTTTCTCATCTTCTCTGCTCTCTCGATCCTCTGTCTGACAAGCATATTAACCGGTTGCTAGCTGTAATACCGGCGGCGGAGATGTCAGCTCACCCCACACACACCCACCTGCAAATCACCCCGCCCCCTTCCTTTTCGATCTGTATGACGGCCGACCACCACCACCACCATCTGGTGGTGGCACGATGACACAACAAGAGAGAGAGACGAGGCGGAGGTAGTCCGGCGAGGACTTTTGACGGCGACAGCGCCGTGAGCGATGTCCGGCGGCAACGCCGCAGCGACGGTGGCTGAAAATAGTTAAAACTAGTAAGTTATAATTATAGGGTTGTTTGTGTAATAAATAAAACTTAAAAACTAACTTTAGTTAAAAATAATTAGCGGAAGTTCATTAAGAACCAACATGTTGATAGGTATGATTATTTTATACCAATTACATAGGTAGGATTATTATTTACCAATGGGGCAAATGTTGGTTTATTAAAAACCAATTTTCCTTAATTTTTTGGGTAATTGGCATGTAATAATCTCAACTAGAGGTCATTGGCCATTGACAGTCTCACCTTTGAATATTCCCTCCATCAGACTCATCTTTCACCTATTTTTCCTACACCGGTCCCCCGTTAAAAAAACTTAACAGAGTTAAGTTTTTTTACAAATTACAAACCGTTTTTTAGGGCTTTTGATCAGAACAACGATACAAGTCTATTGATGTAAAACTTACCTCGAAATGGTGCTCCAAATGACTTGATTTTTGTTAATTGGAAATTTAAACACCCGAATTGAAGCGTTGTTTTCATCGTTTGGAGCACCGTTTCGAGGTAAGTTTTACATCAATGGACTCGTATCGTCGTTCTGATCAAAAGACTTAAAAAACTGTTTCTAATTTGGAAAAAAAAAAAACATAACTCCGTTAAGTTTTTTTAACAGATGACCAGTGTAGGAAAAATAAGTGAAAGATAAGACTGGTAGGAGAAATATTTAAAGGTGAGACTGTCAATGGCCAATCACCTCTTCTTTTTTTTTTAATGGCTAACGTTACTCTCCCAAATTCCTATATTTACAAATAACTCACCATTGCTTGGGATTGAATAAAAGACCTCTTACTAAGAGGTAAGAGCCTCTACCAAGTGAGCTAGCCCCACTTAGCAATGACCAATCACCTCTAATTATGATTATTAGAGACCAATTCTCCTAATTTCTTTTGTGTACCAGATCTCTTCTAAAAAGGCTTTCAATAAATAAAAATCAAACATTAACTAGTTCACATCATGAAAGTTAGGATTGATGACATGAAAAGTGGTGTGAGATACTTAACGTACAGTGACGTAAGAAGTGAAGTGATCTTGGAAATATATGACTTCTTCATTAATTATATTGTTTATTTTAGTTATAAAAAAGTATAATTAAAACCTTTTTTTTAACGGCCAACAGAATCAATCCCGAACACTCTTGGGGCACCCACTGAACAAACGGAGTACTCCGAGAGTAACCCGAGTCCACCACCAATTCCGGGAAAACCCGGTAACCCCACCTGCCCGTAGGCACGACAGTGAAATTACCAGTAAAACCTGTTTGGCTCAAGGATCCAACCCAGGTTTCCCTGGTTCTCCTATCATTGCCCACCAGTGTCTCTCAAGAGAAATGCAAACTCTCCACCACTTGATCTAGAGATCATTGACTTATAATTAAAACCTAGCCACCAAAAAATACATAATGGGTCTACATATTCACACACCCTAGTCCTTATTTACACACCTTCATATACGTCTTGTATAGGTTTATACGTCACGTATAACCTTTTTCAATTTCCAAGAGAATCTCTGATTATGTCATATTTTGTCTTATATGTCTCATATATGCCTCGTATATGTCTATATGGGGCGTATAGACGAAAAAGACCATTTTACCCCTGAGTTAGGCTTAGACTGGGGGTAAATTGGTTTTTTTGCCTCTCTTATATGCCTAGTATAGGCTTGTATGAGGCGTATGTATGTAATGTGTTTTTTAACACTTTTATAAATGGTAAATTACCATTTTAGACCTGAGTTAGGCCTAGACTAGGGGCTAATCAGGGCTATAATGGTCTTTGGACCACACTATACGCTCAGTCTAACCCTATATGCAGCATATATTTTTAATTTTTTTTGTTTTCTCTTTTTAATATCCATAACACTAATATTAATTATAAAAAAACTCATATTAATATCAATAACTCTAACATTAATTATAAAAAACCCATATTAATTATAATCACACTAATATTAATTATAATAACTCGTGGGGGTCTTATACGCCCCCGTATAGGCCTATACGAGATATATAGGAGCAGCCAAACCAGAACTGACATGAGTCAGACACTGAGTTTGATGTAACCCTAATAGGCCTATACGAGATATATAGGAGGCAAATGGTGTGTAAATAGGCATGATAGTTTGAGGCTACTTGAGTGAGGTATCTGTATCTTCTTGAATGCTAAGACCTACCACCCAAAACACGACAAGATAAATGAAGTAACTTCTTGAATGCTTAGACCCTACGAAAGCTCTAGTCAAGAAAATTCACAAAAATAGATGAGTAACCTTTTTTTTATAAAATAGTGATGAATCTCTCTCTCGTTTCTTTTTTAGTAATTTGACGGTTATACATATTTTGATGACAAAGAGAGTCAATCTTAGGTGTTAGCTGGTGCAAAAGTGATAGATAGTAGTTAACGACAATCTTAAATGGTGTAAAAGATGTTTTATCAACGTAAAAGTATGTTATGAGTCAATTAGCCATTGTTTTTCCTTAACATCGAAAAGATAAAACTAAGGATCAAACCAATTGATTAACTAGAATTTCCATGATTTTCCCTGCCATTTTGTTCAAACCAAGTGGTTAACTAGAATTTTTGTGATTTTCCCCTCCAATACTAAAGTCCTTTGCCAAAGTTACCATAATTGATGGGCAAGTAATCAAAGCATGCTTTGACCCAAAATATCACTACAAACCGGACAAATAACGCCTTTGTTGTTGTAAGACTGGAGGGTATGGAGAGCCTCATCCCCAAGGGGATGGGCCGCCACGTCACCGCCATGTAGGAGGGGCTTGAAGGGGATGGACCTAGGGGGTGGGGGATGAACCCCTTTATATATATATATATATAGGATTAGGATCGTGTGAGAAGCACTAGGCTAATTGAGAAACTTGAGAAGCATTCTGGACCACTCATTTTCTCTAAGCTTTTCGTGCTATACACATATGTATAGTTTAAAATCGACTGTATACATATGTGTATAATTCAAGATTTGACAATATACATATAGGTATATAGTCGATTTTAAACTATACATATGTGTATATTACGAAAAGCTTAGGGAAACGTGTGGTCCAGAATGCTTCTCAAGTTTCTCAAATAAGGTGGACTTCTCTTAAGATCCCTACCCTATATATATATATATATAGGGAGAAGATCATGCGAGAACCACCTCTTATTGTGAGAACCGCGAGAACCAATGTGAACACACCAAAAATGCCTAAAAATAGCTAAAAATCACACAAAAAAAATATTTATGATTTTTTTAATATTTTTTAGGTTAAAATCGCTACTTTTCGAAGCAAAAAAAAAAAGATTTTTTTTTTTATTTAATTTTTTTTAAAAAAAATTTTTTTTGGTTTCGAAAAGTAGCGATTTTAACCTAAAAAATATTAAAAAAATCAAAAAAAAAAATTTAGATTTTTTTTAGATTTTTTTAGGTTTTTTGGGGGTTTAGTTTTTAGCATTTTAGCTTGGGGGGTGGGGGGGGGGGGGTTAGGTTTTTTTTGGGGGGGGGGGGGGGGGGAGGGTGGGTTTTTTTTAGCTTGGGGGGGGGGGGGGGGTTAGGTTTTTTTAGCTATTTTAGGTTGTGTTCACATTGGTTCTCAAGGTTCTCACAATAAGGGTGGTTCTCGCATGAGCCCCTCCCTATATATATATATATATATATGTATGTATGTATGTATGTATGTATGTATGTATGTATGTATGTATGTATGTATGTATGTATGTATGTATAGGTATATGTGAGAGAAGGGAGGCACGGCGAGACCGACGAGTGGGAGACGTTTGGGACTAGCCGGACCGAGGGGGGCGGTGTGGGGGACCGGCGCCCGGCCAAGCCGGGCCTAAGCCGACCCCCATACCGTCTGGTCTTAAGGGTAGTTTGATATTTAAGATTGAGGCAGTGTCAAAATCATAAGACCATCCGTAGTCGTTGGGGTGAATAATGCCTCACCCTTGGGCGTTTTACGTCATGTGGCAGTCCAGTCAGCAATGGAGCGTTTTTTTTTTCTAAAATGGGTGTAGTGGGAATATGGGTATTTTGTTAAAAGGGATGTAAAGAGTTAAAAAAAAAATCCATGAAAAAAATTGATTGGCTAAACAAGAAAATGGTTAGATTTGATTGGCCCATCAAATAGGGCTTGGACGTGCTTTAAAACACGCCAGGACACGCCCATGGGGGCGGCAAGGCTGGCGTTTTGTGGCGGTATTGCGCGAGATTGAGGGCAAAAAACGCCCCATTACGCTTGGTCTAAGTATAAAAGGTTAAAACTGATTGAAAGGGTAAAACTGGAAAGAAAAAAAAAACAATCTCTATTGTTTTTGGGTCTTGCTATTCACACACCCCACCTACCCCCTTTGTCTATTTACACACCCTCCAGTGTCGAGCTATGGTCAGAGCGTGGCGTTTTGGTCCGGTCAACCAGACAAAAGACTGACGGGTTTCTGACGGGTCTGTTGACCTGACCAAAACGCCGAGCTTTGGCCGCGTTCTGGTCCTGTCAACCAGCCAAAAGACTGGCCGGGTGTCAGTCTTTGTCTGGTTGACAGGACCAGAACGCGGCCAAAGCTCGGCGTTTTGGTCCGGTCAACAGACCCGTCAGACACCCGTCAGTCTTTGTCTGGTTAACCGGACCAAAACGCCGCGCTCTGGCCACAGCTCGACACTGAGGGGTGTGTGAATAGACTACATGTGTGTGTGAATAGACATGGCCTTGTTTTTTTAGGTTTAATCCATTTTCACCAATTTTTTTTCATCAAATGACTTTTATTATTTCATTATTTTCTCAAAAAAAAAAGCTAAACAATAAAATCAAGAATTTTATTATCTATAAATTAATATCAGATTGCTATTTTTAAAAAAGTGATTTAAAAAAAGTTGACGCTACTGATATAATGTTGCTTAATTGTAAACACTAGAAATACGACCCGCCGCAATGCGGCGGTGATTTTTTAGTTATAACTAAGTCGATTTAGGACGCGCACGTTATGTTGAACCTGTCAAACGGGAAAAAATAGACGATGTGAAAACGTTCACCCACACACGCACGTTGCGTCGTGTTAATTCGCAAAGTTTAGAACGAAACGTGAAAAATGCTAAACCATAGACGCACGTTGCGATGTTTTAAGTCACAAAATTCAGAACGAAGCATAAAGCGAAAAATTTGCGGAAAATGAAAACTATAAAGGACAAAAGTTGAAAGTAAAAAAGTTGTGAGGATAGATTGCAAAAAATAAAAAGTTTTGTGTTAAAAGTAAAAAAAAACAAATAGTTTTGGGTTAAAAGTAATCTATGAAATACTTTTTGGTGAAAAGTAAAAAAATCAATTTTTTTTAAAGCTCCAAAGCCAAGGTTACAACAACCATATGCATAACCATTTTTTCTTTGAAAAACCCCCAAAGCCAAGATTACAACACATAAGTAAAAAAAATCAAAGTGGTTAAATCGTAAAAGATGGAAACGTTTGAATTAGAAGTAAAAAACCAAATTAATCAAAGGGGTTAAATTACCAAAGATTAAAACTTTAAACTTAAATTGTTAAAGATTAAAACGTTAGGGTTAAAAAGGAAAGAAAGATTAAAAATTTTAAACTTAAATTGTCAAAGATTAAAATTTTAGGGTAAATTGTGAAAGATTAAAACTTTAGGGTTAAAAAGGAAACTAAGATTAGAAGTTTAAACTTAAATTGTCAAACATTAAAACCTTTAGGGTTAAAAAGGAAAATTTTCATTTTTTTTTGAAATACTCCCAAAGCCCAAGTTACAACACATATATGCACTAATATGTTGCTTCTTTATAAGGTTTTAATATGTCGTGTAATTATTTATATTTTTGGTTATACTGTTGCTTCATCAAATAGATGTGTTGTGTAATTATGGTGAACGGTTATACAAACCCATATACTTCTCGCCTAAAGTACACGTCACACCTTCAAATTCCATTTGCGGATTTTATCGCAAACGTGTGACAAATTAGGGTCCAACCACTAGTCATGTTGAACATTTATAATAAAAGAAAATTACCAAATATCACTTTCAACATGAAAAATGATAGGGTTTTAATAGTTGTAAAAACAAAATACCAAATTAGACAATGGAAGCAAAAGTATTAAGTGTCAAACAAGATAAAACCCAACAGTTTTTAGCATATTAAAGAAATAGTTTAAATAACCGTAATGACACTCCAAAGTGCAATGCAATGCAACAATCCAAGTTACCAGCCTTAACGACCAGTCTGAAAACATGCTAAAGTGTGTCAACATAAAGTTGGTGAATTCACTAGTTTTAAATAATCATGTTCTGTCTTTTTTAGAAAATACACAATTCAATTATATCAATTAGGTAGCTAGCCTTTTTTTCAAGTTACTAAACAAGGGAATCAAAGCTGACTGTTGTGTTTTGGTGTCTTCCACCAGGTCTATCACAATCGTAGCAATTGAGTTAGGTCAATGTTTCATGCCCGGCTCCCAACGGCCAACACGGTGTGGGGTTTGTCAAACCCAGTAGTACTACCAAATATTATCTCGCCATCCCATATTCACGGTTCAGTGCGTAAGGACGTCAGTGATATTGAGTGTGTTTGGTACACAAGTGATATAAAGGAACTGCATTAACTAAGTGTATTTGTGTTTTCTCCTATTTTTTCTTATTGTGATATCCTACATTGGTTGTGAAAGGGAACAAAGACTTCCTTATAAGGGGCTGGATACAATCACCATCATGATGCGTTTTAAAACCGTGAGGTGTTTTTCTTTCCATACAAAATAATGTGACATATTTTATGATTCCTATCACAAGGTTATTATGTAAATATCTATGGAATTTAATTCGTTAATTACCGGTTATTAAAAATCATTTGATAGACAAGTGACCAACTTGAAGTAACTTCATGAATGCTAAGACCTACCACCCAAAACAAGACAAGATAAATGAAGTAACTTCTTGAATGCTCAGACCCTACAAAGGCCCTAGTCAGGGAAAATTCACAAAAATAGTGATGAATTTTGTTTATAACTTATTAATTTGACCGTTGTACATACTTTAATGACAAAGAAAATCAAACATAACAAGCCATGTGGTAACATTTGTGTCAATTGCCACAAATGCGATAGTACTTTTGCGACAAATCTAATAAGGTGCAAAAGATGTCTTATCTTGTGCGTCACGTGTCAATTAGTCATTGATTTTCCTTAACATTAAAAAAGTTAAAATGACAATATAGAAAATAAATTAAGTCAATTGCCATTTAGTATAAAACAAATGCCTACTAGAATTTTATGTGATTTCCCTTGTAATGACGACCTACTAAAAGTCATTGCTAAAATTACCCTAATCGATGGATAAGTAACCAAAGCATGCTTTGATCCAAAACATCATTACTTATGAACTCCTGTTTTAGAAAGGCCCAATCAATTGGCCTGACCACTTAAGCCAATCAGATGGGTTTATATGCTACGGTTGAGTCTTTATACGCTCCGTATAGACATATACAAGATGTATAATTAATAGCGGTTAGGTATTGAAATATAATGGTTAGGTGTACAAATTGCCAAATCCAATAAAAAGAACTTATATATGTTAATTTTTATGTTTTTTTATCTTTTTGATAAAAATAGTTTTTGAAGGTAAAAGAATAGAAAAATATACGACGTAAAAAAGTGTGAACATTTAATATAATACTATTATGCTTTTAAACATTATTAATTTATTCCCTTTTCATTTTCGATTGTTGGACATAAATATACGGAGTATCATTTTAGAGTAATTTTAAGAAAATAAACATGAGTATGACACTATTATATATAGTAACATAATCAAACGTGTAAGTAAAATAGTTATATTATTATTATCTATTATCTATATTATTACAAACCTGTGATGAATAGTAGATTAAATCTTTCCTTTTTAATATTGTTTTTTATTACTTTTCAATATTTTATAGCTTTTTTACATTAGTTGATTTTAAATATATTTTTTCCTCATATAATTTATGACATACGATTAAAGAATCGGTTATCAAACAGGAAACCATAAAAATGGCTACAAATCGGTGCCGAGGTTGTTTGGTTTAGTTCCGTACGGTATGGTAGCGATACGGTGTCAGTTTATCTAATGCGAAAACAATAAAAATAAATACCGCTACCAATACAAATATCCAATCGGTTTCAATTCAGTTTGGTATGATAGCAGTGCAATGCTCGGGTTTTCGAAAAAAATATGGCTATGTTGAACTAAAATAAACATAGAATGCAAACGAACCAAACCGCTATCAACTAAACAACATCGGTATTGGTATCGTCATTCAATTTTTATGGTTTTCAATCCATTTAAGGTTTTCTTTATCGATTATTACAGCGAGTGTTGGTACCATAACGAACCAAATTGATACTGACTGAATTCTCGCTGCAAAGCGGGGGAAATCTCACTACTTAATATTAAAACTTAAAAGAATGAGGAGATATTAAAAAAAAGGTGCATGTGAGGTCGAAGCGAGCACTAGTTGATGAGGGTCACAATCATGCAAACTGGTTTCATTATCTTCACGTGGAACGGTCACTGATTCATTTTATCTCTAAAGCTACTTCATTTATCCTGTCCTCTATTAAACTTTTTTTATATTGTTTCTCTTAAAAAAAACTAGCACTGATTACAAAAAAAATAATTATATAAATCTCACATCCACCGTAGATAATGCAAGAGATGTTGGACATCAAAAGACTCGTATAACATCATTTTATGCATGATAAATTTCAACATTGTATTTGTATAAAAGATATGATATGATTTTGATTTGTATAAAATTAAAAGTTAAAATTGTCAAGTTAAAAAAAATAATTGATAGATCTTTATACTCATCAGCATTAATTGACTTTCGTGACATTCAGGTTGGATTTTTTTTTTTTTTTTTTTACATCTACATTTATCATCATTTTAGTTATAGAAGAAGTAGGGCTGTAAACAAACCAAACGAACACGAACAAGGTCATGTTCGTGTTCGTTCGTTAAGGAAATTAACATGTTCGCGAACGCATACCGAACATAAGTTTATGTTCATGTTCGTTCGTTAAGAAAATTCAGTTGTTCACGAACAGTTCATGAACACTGGTCTCGAACACAAACGAACACAAACAAATAAAAAAGAACGCAAACGAACATTTAACTTGAAAAGAAAAAAACAAAAATATTGTTATCCTTAAATATTGAATATAAGTAGTTTAATACAACCATCAAATCATAAATCAAAACACAAGAAGTCTAATACACCACCAAACGAGAAATCAACTTTAACTAACTTAGACATAATTATCCCCAAAAATGTCTTAGCATGTCCAAATTTTAGCTAACTTAGAAAAAAATAATATTTCAAGTTTTCAATATGATTAGATAAACGGTTTATTATTTATTATTTTTTAATATAATCAAACGAACACGGACGAACGTAATCGAACATATTACCGAACATTCATGAACGCAGTCGAACGAACGAGACCTATGTTCGTTTTCGTTCGCTAAGCTAACCCAACGAAATTTTTTGTTCGTGTTCGTTCGTTAAGCTAATCGAACGAACATAAACGAACTTCCCGCTGAACGGTCCACGAACTGTTCGTTGAAAGTTCGGTTCGTTTACAACCCTAAGAAGAAGTTATCCTCTTGGAACCCATAAAATTATATATAGATTTGGACAAAGGATCAAATACAAATAACTTTAACGTACAAAACGTATGAACTGAAGGGTTTGCTGAAAAAACACGGTGGGATTTTCGTAATTATTTACTCATAGAGTAATTATCAAAATTAATCTTCAAATGATCTTGTAGGGTAATTTTAATCTTGAGTTAAATGCTTGGTTGGTCCATGTGGTTTGCAAAAATTTCATACTTGGTCCTAGTGGTTTACTAATTACACGTGTGGTCCCAAAAGTTGTCAAAAATGAACTCGGTTGGTCCCCTGACCTAACATCTGTTAAATTTCTCAGTTAAGTTGATGTTAAATGACCAAATTGCCCTCAACAATTAAAATCATAATTCTCTCTCGAGTAAACTGCAATTTTACCCCCTGAGGTTAGGGGTCATTGGCACCCTTACCCCCTAAGGAAATAATTGCAATTTTACCCCCTACTGTTTGATGTTATGTTGCAACCTTACCCTTCGGCCTCAAATTTGTTGACTAATCTGTTGACTATAACTTGAAATGACTATAATGCCCTTTCATATTACCCCATGTGTTTTTGTGCACTCTGTGATAGTACCCCCTGCCACCACTGCCACCGCCATTCACCACCACAACCACCACTGCCACCTCCAGCCACTGCACAACTTAATATCCCTTTCATATATAACACCACCACTACTTCTGTCACCGGAAACCTGCAACTCCGGTCATCTTCTCCAACGACTGCCACCACTGCCACCTCTGCCATCTCCAGCCACCACCACAACCACCTCCGAGCAATAAGTTTTCTGTTCCTAAGTTTATTCTTCGTATAGAACTAGTTCAAAAAAAAGAGCATTATGTACTATCAGCAACATAGTTCTCAGCCCTTTCTGAAAATTGTTGTTGTATTGCCAACATTGGTTGCTAGTTACCGAGGTAAAGTGCCGTAGCTTCTATATTTTACTCTTGCCATTGTTGCATTTATTTGCAATTATAGATTCTATACGCATACATACATATCCATTTTATGTAATCTTGGCAGGAATTCTTGACAAAGGGATACAAATTAATGGTCTTGGTATGAAAAGCTTCATGACATATGAAAGTAATGTTCTTTTTGTTCTTCGCTTCATGATTGACTGCAAAATTGTTGGTGGCAACTGGATCGAAGTTCCAGCTCACAAATACAAGAAATCAACAAAGAGTCTTTCGTACTCTCAGTTTGAGTTCGATTGTCTGTATCCTCATTTAAGCGTTGATAGCGATAATGGTCCTTAATAATAAGCCTCTGATGTGTATATGCTCAACTTACCCAATTAAGTTATTAAACTTCTTGACTAAGATTATAGCTATTCAGATCTGATAAGCCATGTTCCAGAAGGAGAATTTTCAAAAATGGCTCCTTTTCGCATTTTGAGTTTTGACATTGAGTGCGCTGGTCGTAAGGGCCTTTTCCCTGACGCTAAATATGATCCTGCTATTCAGGTTTGATTTATATAGGTTTAAGCAATTTTATTCGTCTAAACCCATTAAGCATATAAAGTAAGTAGTTCAAAAAAAGAGCATTATGGTGAAATTAGAAATCAGAACAAGTTGAAGATGAAATCGGAAATTTAGAATATTGTTATTCAGTGAAAAAGATGAAGATGAGATTAGAAATTAGAGCAAATTGAATCAGAAATCAACAACACCCGTCTGCAGGTTTCCGGTTTGGTTAAAAGAAATTAGAGCAAATTGTTTCTGTCATGTTATTTTATTAAAAGAAAAGTGATATGAAGCAGCTTCGGTTTGGCTGGAGGTGGCAGTGGTGGTTGTGGTGGTGGCTGGAGGTGGCAGTCGTTGGAGAAGATGACCGGAGTTGCGGGTTTCCGGTGACGGAAGTAGTGGTGGTGTTATATATGAAAGGGATATTAAGTTGTGGTGGTGGCTGGAGGTGGCAGTGGTGGTTGTGGTGGTGAATGGCGGTGGCAGTGGTGGCATGGGGTAATATCACAAAGTGCACAAAAACACAGGGGGTAATATGAAAGGGCATTATAGTCATTTCAAGTTATAGTCAACAGATTAGTCAGCAAATTTGAGGCCGAGGGGTAAGGTTGCAACAAAACAGCAAACAGTGGGGGGTAAAATTGCAATTATTTCCTTAGGGGAGGGGGGTAAGGGTGCCAATCACCCCTAACCACAGGGTGTAAAATTGCAGTTTACTCTTCTCTCTCCACCACTTCTTCTTCTTCTGCCCAAGACCAACATCATCACCACCATTGAACACCCACCACCAACATCCCTCCTTCACCGCAGAACAACCACCGGCACAGAACACCCACCACCACCGTCTCCCCACCAGCACCGAACCCCCACCCCCACCAAACACCCCCATTCCCTCTCTGATCCATCTGTATCGATCTAACTTAAAAAAGGAAGCCATTGTTGTCCGGTGGTTACACCAGATTCATGGCATAGGGTCGAGCTCAAATCTGAAAAATGAAGCCGGCAAGTTTGGGGGAGGCGAGTGTGTACCATATTACAGCTAGATGAGATGGGGATGGGGGAAGAAGGAGGTAGGCAAGTGGTTACATCAGAAGGAGGAGGTACTGCCTCCCAATTTCCGCCGCTACTTTATTGTCCGGTGGTTACATCAGATTCATGGCGGTAAACTTTCGATTTGAAACTTCTCGATTATATTCCGTTTTTGCTCAACTTGACGATTGTCTTTCTGTTCAAGTTCTGGGACTTTTCCCACATGTAATGCAGAAGAATCTTGCCAAGATCGAGTGTCGAAAAATCGGTTTGACTTTGACTGTGTGTCGAACGAATTTGAAGCCGGGAAAGAATCCAATCCCTAGGTGATTTACCATTATCATCTTCATCGATTAGTGATGATGTACAGTCTTTAAGAATTAAACTACTTGCTGTATAATCTTCAATCACCTATATATAAATTCACAAACGAAATAAATTCACAAATTTTAAACTATTTGCTGTATAATCTTCAATCACCTATATATAGTTGCAGGTTGTGGTGGTGTTAGAGGTTGAAGAAGATGAGTCTTCTTTATGTATTTTATTTATTTCTTTTAATTGTTTAGGGGATAATATAGTTATTTCACACATAGTTAACTGAGAAATTTAACAGAGGTTAGGTCAGGGGACCAGCCGAGTTCATTTTTGACAACTTTTGGGACCACGCGTGTAATTAGTAAACCACTAGGACCAAGTATGAAATTTTTGCAAACCACAGGGACCAACCAAGCATTTAACTCTTTAATCTTTGTAGAGTAATTTTGTACAATGTTCTTGTAGCTTAATTTTGATCTTGTAGAGTATCATAATTACTCTACAAATGATTTTTTAGAGTAATTTTGATACACTTATAGAGTAATTTTAATGCAGAGTAATTTTGATACACTTGTAAAGTAATTTTAATAATTACCCTACGAGTAAATAATTACGAAAATGTCATTGCATATTTTGGCTTTTTCGTGTCTTTCGTACGTTTTGTACGATAAGAAATTTTGTACCTTAACTTAACTCTACAGATTTAATGTTCTTTCAAATTATGTGTTGATAGAGATTGTTACTTTAAAGCCATATATAAATAGATTGTTGCATTTCTCAAGGTTCACTGTCTTCATGATGAGGTATATTATAAATTAAGAACTTTTTAGACACGAGACCTATCACATTTCCATGTAAGTTACAAGCTACGTTGTTACCTAATTTTGAATTACAAATCAAGTCTTTTAAAATTACATCCATAAATCTCAGGGTTATTACGTACATTACTTTGCATGACTTTTTGAACTTGACTAAATAGGTACACAACTTCTGGTGTAAGGAAACACTAAACAAAATTAAGTTTTCTAGAAAAGATGATAATATAGAAAATAAAGTTAGAAAAAAGATGTACATATAGATTTTTTATTATTGTCTTCAAATTCAAATCAATACAAAAAAGAGCTAGTTGTCACGTTAAAATGTGTTATATAAAAAAAAGAGTTAATTACATAGTTAGTCCATGTGGTTTACACAAAATAACATACTTAAGTACTAAGAGTTTAAAATCACCTTCTAGGGTATTAACTTCTAAGGTATTAACATAGTTAGTCCATGTGGTTTGCACAAAATAACATACTTAGGTACTAATAGAATGTGATTTTAAACCTACAAATAACGTTAATATCTCCAAACGTTACAAAATGAAAAGTTAATACCCTAGAATGTGATTTTAAACTATTAGTACCCAAGTATATTATTTTGTGCAAACCACATAGACTAACTATGTAATTAACTAAAAAAAACCTTAAGTTTAAATTTCCAATCAGTCGGCTTGTTGCTTTGTGGCAAAGCAAAAGAGCTATGGCATCGTTATTTTGAAACAAATCTAACAATATCAAAAAAATGAAATAAAATTAGAGAGGCTTACATTTATCTTGAGAGATGTAGGTTCAACTCTCACTTGTTGTAGAGTGAGACACTGGTGGATAGGGCTGCAAACGAACCAAACAAACACGAACAAGGCCTTGTTCATGTTTGTTTGTTAAGGAAAATAGGTGTTCACGAACTGTTCACGAACACTTACTGAACGAGCTTTTTGTTTGTGTTTGTTTGTTAAGGAAATGAACATGTTCGTGTTTGTTTGTGAATTTTAGGTGTTAGACAAATGCGAATGCAAACGAACGTTCATGAACGCAATCGAACACAAACAAACGTTCATGAACACTAATCAACATAAACGAATACAAACAAGCATTCGTTAACAAAAACTAACACAAATCTTTCATCATAAACATGGCATAGATCTGCCCAAGATATACTAACCAATTATCCAAACATAATTGACATAAGTTTGATACACAAAATTACCATAAAATAATGTTTCAAAAATATATCATATTAAACTTGAAGTCTTCATTTAATCCACCCAAAATAAACTCGAAGTCTTCATTTAATCCAAACAAAATAAACTCGGGCTCGTTGAACAATAGTTTATTTATTAAATAATATATCAGTGCTAATTTTGATGTGTTAAGTAAAAATTAATTCTTAATATCCCTAATAAACCAACAAACAAACGAACCCAAACAAACATAAACAAACATAAACGAACACGTTACCGAACGTTCACGAACATAAATGAACGAACGCGGCATTTGTTCATGTTCGTTTGTTTAACTAAACGAACGGAATTTCTTGTTCGTGTTCGTTCATTTATTAAACAAACGAACACAAACGAACTTCCCGCCGAACGGTTCACGAACTGTTCGGCAAACGTTTGGTTCATTTGCAGCCCTACTGGTGGACAATAATAGGAGACCCAGGGAAACCTGGGTTGGATCCTTAAGCCAAACGGGTTTTACTGGTAATTTCACCGTCGTGCCTACAGGCGGGTGGGTTACTGGGTTTTCTCCGGAATTGGTGGTGGACTCGGGTTACTCTCGGAGTACTCCGTTAATCCAGTGGATGTCCCAAGAATGTTCGGAATTGATTTTGTTTGTGTTTAAAAAAAAAAGAAAATATGTAAAATAATTGTTTCTCTTTTTCAAACACAGACTGTCAAAAAATGAAATAAATATCTAAAATAATTGTTTCTCTTTTTCAAACACAAACTGGGCATCTTACCAGCTTTTCCTTTTTGCAGCACTTACTCCCCCAGCCACCCATCACCATCTCTCTCCAATCTTCATTCTTTCTTTTTATATACACCCACTCTAAACCCTACTCTTCATTCCACATGGAAACTGGGTGGAGGACTTCCACCTGTGACGGCGGCGACGGCGGTGCTGATGCTGCTGCTGCTGGTGATGGTGGTGGTGACAGTGGGGGACACAACAGTAGTTACACACATACTGCCTGGAATACTTGGGACATTAGTACTACTCCTACTCCTGGTACAAGTTTTTATAATTGGACCAATCCCGCCTCCGTTAAAGCAACGGAGGCGAGTGTGGTCCACGCGCTTCTTTTTGGTGTCACTGATAATAACAACAGTGGCACCAGTGGAATGCACTCAAATTGCATGACGGACCCGCATATGATGTGTTTGAAGCTCGGGAAACGGCACTACTGCGAGGACATGGCGGCCGAATCCAGTAGAAGAGACAAACAACAGTATCCGTTTCAGTATCCGAATCCGTATTACCAGGCTGCTGACACTAGTACCAAAGTGTCGACACCTGGGGTAAGGGTAACGTCTTCACCGGTGCCCAGATGCCAGGTGGAGGGGTGCCACGTGGCACTTGGGAATGCCAAAGAGTACTACAGGAAACATAAGGTGTGTGAAATTCATTCGAAGGCTCCCAAGGTTGTGGTGTCGGGACTTCAACAGCGGTTCTGTCAACAGTGTAGCAGGTTTAGTTTAATAACTAATTAACATTCTATTATTGTCGTACAACTAAGTATTTTTAAATATTTGAGATATTAAAGTATAATAATAATAATTACCAATTATAACCTTATCTATTGAGAGTCGTCTGTTCTTTTCATGACGCGGATAAAGTTATACTAAGGGTGTAAGGGGTACTCCTCTGAGGGGGAGTGACCTCTCTTATACACACACTCAATCAGCACGTGCAACTCCCCCCATACCCTCAATTTGATGGCGGCACTCCTCTCTTGGGGGACTTGTTTTTTTATTTTTTTAATTAAGTTGAAAAAATCAAAAAGAAAAAAAAGGAAAATACTTGATTGGTTGAATCAATGGTGGGCCACCCTCTCCCTCTCTCCTTTCATGCGGTGAACACCCACCGCTCCCCACTCCCTGCTTACGCTCCCCGAGGGGTCGGCGGCGGTGTTCCCGCTCGGGGACTCGCCTCACCGAACCCCTCCCCGCAAAGCGCCCCGTTCACCCTAAGATAGAGTATTTGTTCTTTGCACACAAATCATTGGGATGATGTGATTGTGTGACGGGGCAAATCTTATCTCTATCCCAGAGAAGAGACAGTATTGCCCCTCTTGCTAGATGTTAAAGTACAAAAACTGATTAAATTAATGTTTACATAGTGGTAATTCCGCCTTTGAAATATGTATTTCTAGCATCTTGCTAGCTTGTTTTTAATTAATTTTTTCTGTTAAAAAAATAATAATTGTACGGCTCATATGTATAGGTTTCATGGGGTGACAGAGTTTGATGAAGCCAAAAGGAGTTGTAGAAGACGATTAAAAGGACATAATCAACGAAGAAGAAAGGGAACGCATTCCATGGTGGAGCGACGACTTGGACCG
The DNA here is from genome assembly GCA_030545235.1 of Helianthus tuberosus. NCBI lineage: Eukaryota > Viridiplantae > Streptophyta > Magnoliopsida > Asterales > Asteraceae > Helianthus > Helianthus tuberosus. The sequence goes on along the minus strand of CM060428.1, from coordinate 17,902,614 downwards.
TCACCGTCGAACCCAGGATGTGCTCTCTCTCTTCTGTCATCTCCAGAAACCCAATCCTGGAATTCCTCTAATGACTTGTCGTCAAGATGCAGCGCCGCGCTTTATGAACTAATTGCGGCTAACAGAGCGACTTCTTCAGTTTTCTTGAATCAAAATGGCTACCATCAATCGGTTGCGTTGGCTGACACCCAAATGTGGGATCGATATAGTAATACGACGACAGGTGAGGTAAAGCAAACTCCGGCTTTGGAATTTGGGCTTTTGTCGATGAAGGAGAGGTCTAAGGATCCAGAGCCAGAGGAGTGGACCGATTATTGTTGGTCCTCATTTGGGGGCGCCAATGTCATGTAGAAGAATGTTGGATGTTTTAGTTTTGTACCACAAAACATATGTTTCTTTCTTTCTTTCAATCTCTCTTTTTCCAAATCTAACTCCAAAAGTAAGTACTTGCTCTTAATAAAAACGTTTGTTTATGGTACAGTATGTACCATCAATCTTTGTATTGTAACTTATATGTCAAATAAAAGGTGTGTTTGTAAAAGGTGTTACATAATTAAATTTATATGTAATTAAATTTAACGTATATATAACATACATATTATTTAGCTATTTTATCAAAACTACGTATCTAATAATAATATTATTATTACTATTTTATTATTATATATAATAAACTTGTTTAGACTCGTCAAACTAATAAGTTTGATACTTAGAACTTAAATCAAGCTCATTATCAATATAGCGATAATCCTTTAAGCTAGGCTAGATTTGAGCTTTGACCGAGTAAATCATGAGTAACTTTACGAGCCTCATTAAGTAAAATTTAATACCCAAAACGTCCTGACAAGTCATTAATCAAGATTAGGAAAATCATAACAGTTAATTTCCAATCCCTTAGACCCTTACAACACAAAATTAGCAAAACAAACACCTTTCTAGAATCTACCCAAAAGAGTTGAAAGTTGATAATATTTTCAAGAATAGACTTGGATCCACCATATTAACAAGCTGCTGCTAGTCAAGCTCTGTTGTAGTTGCCTCGCTCATCACCATCTGCGCCCATAATAAGATTATATGTAAATTTAACCAAATAAAAGAGAGTTCTAAGAGGAAACTTGTTACTAGAAAAGTAAGGATACAAATAAAAATAATATTAGAAAAAAATACCTGTGTTATGCTTTCTTTAAAGTTATTACTAGCTGTAGCCAGCAAGCCTCTCTCTGCAAGCTCGTAGTACAATGTTAAGCCTTCAGGCCCATTAGCTTTATCCTTCTGCAAATATCTACAACAAATCAAGTTACTATTAAGAAAGTAGGCCCCTTTTGCAGCATCAAACTAATATTTATTCCAACGAAATCCAACTATTAATACCTTTGCTGAACAAGCGTTTCCAACGCTTGCTTAGTGCTCCCAAAGTCGGCATTTCTCTCATCATCCTGCGACAATCCCAATCGCGCTAAATGGTGCCACAAACTTTCTACATTCCATAAAAATAAATGTAAGCTTAAAATGTGTTGTATAAAAATATGAAGTTAAAAGATGAGCATATATAAAACTTGAAGTTAAAAAAATAAGGGTAAAATGATTATTTATCTATGCAGTCAATAGCGTGCTATAGCACGGCTATAGCGCTTAGCGAACATACAAACTCATAGCGGTCCAAATAGCGTGCTAAATCCCGCTATTTTGAAACCTGTATAGCGGTCGTAGCACTGCTTTTAGCAGTTTTTATATTTCAGCTCAAAAGTAAGGTAAAGTCCACATTAATCAACTTTTTGTTTGAAATAAACCCAAAATTACTACTAATATTTTGCATGATATTACTATGAATTTTAATATTATTATTAATATTTTTCAAATATATATATGTATATATATAATTATATATATAAATACATAAATTATGCATGATATAAAAATTACCGCTATAGCACCGCTATACCACCGCTATATCATATAGCTGACCTTGACCGCTATTTGATTTTGGACCGCTATAACTGCATAGTTATTTATTAGATTGGTTTTAATAAATTGGGTACATTTGATATTTTTAATTATTTGTGTGTGTGTGTGTGTGTGGGGGGGGGGGGGGGGGGGGGGGGTATTCCACGGTCCTCCCAATCGCTGGAGTGATCACACTCCACAAGCTAGCTTAGCCCCATAGCTGCCTGGGGGTGAATACCCAACCGAGAGCGAAGAGCTTGGCCGTGGGATGCGGACACCAAGATTCGAACCCGGGACCTCTAGGGAGAGGGTGGGTGGGGCTGGCCAACTGGGCTACATTTGATATTTGTAATTATTTTGTAAGGGCATATATGATATTTTTAGTTTTGGTTGGGTATATATGAATTTTTTTCAAGTTTGTAAGGGTATATATGAAATTAATCCTTTTATTTAACTAAATGTAATATTGAAACACAAATCATAGTTTACATGAAGCGGATAAAATACCTTCAGTAATTTTGCCTCCAGCGAGATTAACGATGCCAAGAACAACAAACGTGAATCCAGTTAAATGCGATTTTTTACTATCTTCAATGTGTTTTCTGTAGACTGCAGGATCTAGCTTACTTGTTATGATGTATGATTTTGCATCAGCAGAACCTGAAAAGCGGAAACTATTTTAGTAAACATGAATCTGCTGTTATCAATAAGTTATAAGATGGATTGATAGTGGTTGCTCACTTTGTGAAGACCGGGCCTGATTAGTTGAAGAAGGACGGGCCCGTTGCAGCTCCTTCATATCGTATCCGAATATCGTAGAGAGCTTTGTAGTAGCCTTGCCGAGAACAACCGACGGAAGTGATCTGTTGTGATAGTTTTTTGTGACTAGCTGAGTCAACTCGTCTCGTTTGATCGGGCAACCTGAGTTTTGGTGTGTTTTAAAAAGGATATAACGTATAACTTCTGCAACGAGTTTGTCGCCTTCCTGGACTTGAAAATATTTAAAAAAGTTAGAATTGACGAAAAGGTTTGCATGTATCGGAAAAAATGTTTTAGGGAAAAGTTGACCTCTTCAGAAATTCCGAACTGGGAAAAATTTGGTTCTGCGGTTTCCATCCTGAAGGTAAAGACATGGCATATTAGCTTGTAACAATCCAAAACCCGAAAGTAATTAATTGTTAACAGACAACGAACGATACAAAAAAAGCACGACAACTACAAAAAGGAGATTTTTCTTGTACTTCGATGCTCTTTACGGGGGCATTTGGTAAAACAAAGACAGAAAATTAATACTAAAGAACCCATGCCAACTACTGAGATTGTAATAGTAAGAGCGAGCAAATAACCAAAGTAACCGAATTAACTGACTTAACTGAACCAAACAATTGACCGACGGTTCGGTTAAGCCATAACCAATTAACCGAAATTTGTGGTTTGGTTTTGGTTTTGGGTCTAAAACTGACCCATGCACATATCTATGTTCTACCCAATTGATCAATTTCTTTAGTAAGAAACAGAACGGTTAACCGGACAGAAACCAAGACAAAAACCAGTTAACCAAAACCGTTCTTTAACATTATCAGGTTAACTGAAAGTTCGGTTATGGTTACGGTTTTGGGCCAAAACGGACCCAAACCGACCCATGCGCAACCCTACGTAATACTGAGATAAATATAATCATATTAAAAGCACACATCCTAGAATAAATCAATGCACTTCCTCTATCACTGCAGAATCTGATTTTCTCATTTTTGTTTAGTGATAATATATCGCATTTCAATAAAAAAACATTCATCATAGCTTTACAAATCACTTGCATATTTATCAATTCAGTACCACTATCCTTATATAAAGATTTTAACAAACTAACTGGGAAACAAAATAAAATTCTCAAAAAAAGAAAAATACTAATGATGAAATCAATCTGGAAATTCACTGGACTGTGTTTTCAGTATTGTCTGAACGTAATCACAGTACAACTAAAGTCGTTAAAGTAAAGACGGTCAATATCTTGATCATGTGTTCCTTTTTAACATCAAAATAGCAAAATTATCTGATAAATATAGAAATATGTGCAATCATTCACCTGAGTAGTGAGTACTGAGATTAACAGAGATATTCATGAAATTTATTTAGGTTATAAAGCTCCGGATGGAGATGGACAATAACCAACCTTTTTCAACAAGTTGAATGATACATATATGTATCTCAGTTTTAAAAGGTGAGTCGTTCTGAGGTGCTTAATATCTTGGTAGCCAAGGCACGAGGTGACGGGGCTACGTAGAGGTGGCAAAATGGGTGGGTTGGTTGTTGGGTCAGGATGAGTTTGGGATGAGATGGGCTAAAAATAAATTAATAATAATAATAATAACAAAATGAAAAAAATATAAAAATATAAAAAACAGATAAAAATTTTAAAATGTAAAAAATAAAAACCCAAAAAACTTATAAAATGTAAAAAAATATATCTATAAAAAATACAAACAAGAAAAAAAATTTAAAAATTCAAAAAAATAAAAAATTGAAAATATTAAGAAATTAAAAAAAATGAAAAAAATAAACAAAAAATTCTAGTCTCAAAAAATGTTACTGGAGCTATGATTCATCAAGTTTTCTCTTCAAACACTTCTACCAAACATTATAAACTTAGTTGTTACGGGTCATCTTCACATCCAAATCAGTGACCAATGTAAGACAGAATGCTTAGGCGAACGTGGCATTACGCCATCACCTAAGGATACCCACCACACCTATATTTCATCTTTGGGTTGACGCTGCCATAGTTACCAATTTACCTACTTTCTCAATGTACAACAAACAACCGCCATCTTCTACTGCCAAAAAGCCCACACTAGTAGTCTAGCACTCAAGGACCAAAACCGCAAGTCAAACCCCGTCAACAAGTCAACACAAAGATTGCCAACTCAGCAACTCCGAAGCCAGCAGTTGACCCAAAGTCAAGCGCCCCACCTCCAACAAACTGGGAGAAAGGGGCTGACCTTCAAGAGACAGTAGAGCTGGCACAAACGTTACAAGTGGAGTCACAAGATTGGTTCTTGGGGTTTGTTGGAAGATTCTTGGATGCTGATGTCAGCACCGCCACATCATCTGATAATGGTAGGATTGCGGGTATGCTGACTCAGCTCAAGAGCATAAACGATTGGTTCGATAAGATCGGGACTAACAAAAATGATCATTTGTCCATAAGGACAATTGAACAAATAAAGAAAAAGATTTATGATCATCTCCTTACACATGTAGAATCTGCTACAGCTGCACTTGGTGGAAGTTCAGAATCATCAAAAACTGGAAGTAAAGTATAAAGTAATCGATTTTTTACTGTGTATATATACAAGTTCAACATATTGGTGGGGTATAGAATCATTATTGAAATTATATATACACAAGCTGCGTGAATACACAATACATATCAATGAAATGACTGCCCTAGATTGCTTTGCCTAAGTTCCTTTGATCTTTGATTTGAAGCACTTGCAAATCCAGTTGTTTTCAAACACCTTTTTTTTTTACTGATAATTAAATTGTCACACATAAATTGATTGCTTTAAAAATATCATTTCTTGTTTTAAAATACTTGAGTTGCTAAGCGCGATCAAAACACCAAGTTAGCCCCTTCCCATATTCATTAAACGACAACGGAATTCAACCCGAAATCCGATTCATAGACAGTTTCAAAGTTTATTTTTTCATATCCAATTAACAAACTCTACAGAGACATTTCATCGAACACCTGGAGTGTGTCTCTCATGACCCCGACAAATCACAAAGATTCAGCTTCACATCACATCACATACTACATGCTTATATCTAAAAACACATACTTGATTATCAACACATTACATACTGAGAAAGCTAATTGACAAGAAGAAGGAAAAGTTTATTAAAAATACCTTCAAACCCTAATCGACTGGAGAACTGGAACTGATGTGTTAAATCAGACTGGAAGAGAAGAATTTATCGTAAATGGGGGATATGAAGGTTTGGAATCAACCTTGATGATGGATCAATTGGTTTCAGCACTGGAAGAGAAGAATCAGCCGTCCTAACTCCTAAATCCTAATTAATGGATCGATTTTAGGTGAATTACACATTTAAACTAAAAAAAACAGGTTTTATGATCGAAAAAAAAAAACCCGAAACCGGTTTTTTTAAAAACCGCTTTCTACCAAAATTGAGTCGGAGGTTTGTATATTGATCATCGAATCCGGTTAAAAACCGAAATTGATTTAGAAAAGCCGGGTTTTTTTTTTCTTGCCCAAAACGGTTTTTAACTTAACCGAATCGATTAGTACTGATTCGAGTTCCCACCATGTAAAACCGGTTAAAAAACTGAACCGGTTTTTTTTTCCAAAACCGATTTGTACACCTCTAATTTATGGTGATACTAGGTTATCACCCGTGATTGCTTCCCGGGCTAGAGAAAGTTACTTATATTATTATTATTTCTTGTTAACGCATAAACTTGACGGTAAGGGTTTTAAATCAATTAATTTTGGAGAATCAGTTCTTTAAATGTAGAGGCCCAACTGCTATTCTTAAACACATACGCTAACAAATATTTGTCATGACTACAACATCGTTAAAATATTTTAAAGTGTCTAAAATAATAATTAAACAATAAAGTGTAACGAAATAGAAAATAAAAATAAATATAAAAAAAATATACTTGTAACGGTGGCACTTTTGGCCCCATTTACTTATTAGTGAGCCAATCTGAGTAATTGAAATGGGTCAATTGCGCGGAACTCATAATATACGTTGGAAGTCGATCATACGATTATTTTTTAAAGTGGTCAAAAAGGTGTTTTTGCGTCAACCTAACTTAACAATGCGTTTTTTATGTGTAGTAAATGAATTAACTATTTAACCCGTTACATAATCCCCTCATTATAAATATTTCAGAGAAGAAATTTAAAATGTGATATACCTTTATACCGTCGAAAATTAAACACTTCTGGAAAGAAGACAATGTAAAGTAGATAAAAATAACACTTAGGAATAACATTTGTCGTTCAATAAAAAAGATAAAAAAAATACGTAATAAGCAGATGAAATCATTCATTTTAGATGATAATACACATTAGAACTCACGTGAGTCATGGTTGTAAAACAAGGTCTCCAAGGCCGAGTACTCTCCGAGTAGTCGCTACAAGGTAAGTTGCCGATGTGACTTTCTTCAACTCCGCCTAATTACTTTGAATCGATCAAACGTGGTCAGCATCGGTTAAAATCGGATCTAGTAGGTTAATTCGGGCCGAGTTTGACTTAAAATAAAATAAAATATAATTTCTATGCCTATAAAATTAACGACTGAATATCATCTTCACGCATTTTGTTATAAATATTAGTAAATTTATGTTATTTTACAAATATTTAATTTTCAAAAACTAATTTCTTTACAATTTAACATGTCCGAGTACTCCCCGTGTACTCTCCGCCTAGGCCGAGTACTCTCAATGCCCCCGTCGACGAGTAGGGAGCACCTAGCGACTTTTGCAACCATGACGTGAGTACACACCTGCTTCCAAATTGGTTTACTCGTCCATCCACTCATGATATTCCATAAACCTACAATGACACAATCACCCTACCTCAACTGTATACCCAAATCAAGTGGCTTCCATAGCTGCATCAAAACACACAGTTGCGAGTAACTCAAACGGGTCCAAATAAGTTGAAAGGGTGGAATGTTGCATCAAAACGGTTGATATTTATATGTATATCATGTTTAAAAATCTATACAAAACATTGTGAATTGAAGGACCTTCATGTCACCTTTTTTGTGTACTAATGGTACAAGGACCTGCATGTGATGTCACCTTCACCCTATGCAAAACTGCTGGTCTTCTTGTGGATGATTTTGAAAACTTGGTTCCTTCTACTTTTTCATCTAAGCTAGGCTGTGAATTGAAGGGATTCTCGACAAATATTTATGTCGGTTTTTAATTCTTATGCACCCTGTAATGATTGTTGAGCTCTTTTGATTGCAAATACACGACCATTGTCAAGAGTTTCTTTGTTCCCTTGTCATTCACCATCTTTCCTGTTTAGGATTCTCGACAAATATTTATGTCGGTTTTTAATTCTTATGCACCCTGTAATGATTGTTGAGCTCTTTTGATTGCAAATACACGACCATTGTCAAGAGTTTCTTTGTTCCCTTGTCATTCACCATCTTTCCTGTTTAGAAATATTTTCTTCTAAATAAAGATTAGTTGGTTGAAACAGAATAAAAATCTAACATAGGTATGTCATTAGCTCAAATATTATTATCACTCTAATTTATTAAATTTATTAATTTGTCTATTTTGAATAAACATATAGATAACAAAGACATAGGCAAGTCAGCTCACCTTGTCACAACCTGAAACAATGGCTTGTAACAGTTCATATTTTCGCTTACTTTCTCTCTCCCAACCTAAAGAAAAAAACGTTTCCGCCTATTTACAGCTCTTGCTTCTCCAAATCGCATACACCACTGAACCATTTAACATTAAATTCATCGTCACACAGTCACAGCCTTTTAAAATGTGAAAAATGTCCATCCTTCAACTTTAGTTTATTCCCCTCAAGGCTGTTGATTAATTGTGAACAACGGGGACAAAGTAATCAACTCAACATGATCCAATACTTTCATTATGAGTCTCAGATTTATAAACAACCGAACAAAACAGATACACCACCATGGCTGCATACTTGCTAGATGCAATGCAAAATAGAGATATACATCTTTGTTTCACATAACCATCCGAGTTGCCCTACCAAGATGCAGATAATCTCAAAATTGTTCAAATCACTAAAATTGATATCATAGCCTTTTAAATAACGAAAAATCTTGTAGCTTATTTGCATCATGACGACTGGGATACATGGGCACGTGTATATTGGTAATCGGCCTGTAATGTCCAACAATATATAAAGTGATGGCTGATTGTAGAGGTGCACAAACCGAATTTTGAGCAAAACCTGCTTGGTTTCGGCCAAGTAAGTCAAAACCAACCGGAAATCGTACTGCTTTTGTGCGTTCAGTGCTAGCATCATTGAAAGTACCAAAACCAAAAACATAAAAGATGTATACAAGTACTGTTATCGATGTTATAAAAACAATTATGAGGTCAGATTTATAAACAATAAAAGTATAAAACAGAGTGGATAAATCCGCCATGGCTGCATACTTACGTTGCCATGTGAAACCACATGACCATCAGGGTTGCCCTGCCAAGATGCGGACAATCTCATCTTTGCCCAATTTCACTCAGGCGCATTGAAATTGATCATCACAACCTTTAAAACTCATCGAATCATCATCCAACAGACAAAAATTGAAATTATGGACTACTTGGGTAGAGCGCCTAATTTTGTGGATTAAATAGGATCCGAACTAATTGGGTCGGGTAGCTAAAAACGGGATCCGCGAGCAAGAAAAGGATCCATCGTATTTTCTGGCCAAAAAGGCATCTAAGAGGCTAAAGTCAAATGGGATACCCATCGTGGCCCAGAATATACATGGGAGGTTGGGTCTAATATGAGACAAAAGTACCCCTATCTTTTTGAATAAAATCTCGAGACGAGATTTCTTTTAAGGGGTAAGGATGTAACACATCGGAAAAATTTTATCGAATCAAATGGCAACACGTGTCCAATCAACTCTCAAATATGGCAAGTTATTTGGACAAGATGGACTAAATGTGTAATATAGTGGAAGATTGGATGTGGAGGGACCAAATGTGTCAACATGCCAAAGTTTTGGCCTCTGAGTGACCCTTACGGACCGTAAGGTATGTATTGCATTATTTTTTACAGGCGATTACGGACCGCAAGACTTTGTGTCTTACGGGCCGTAAGCATTTGATAAACAGTGGGCGCGTTAAAGGCTTACGAACCGTAAGCCATCACCCCTTACGGTCCGTATGGGGTGTAGTTGGCAGAATTGGCAGTCTGCCATGGCAGCCTGCATTGTATGCTACCTTTCTTGCGAATTTAACTCATCCTCCTGCTTCATACACGTCTTTGGACATTAATCTTCATCAGGGGAAGCTTGGAGACACTTAGCATGATCTTGATTACCATGTTCAAGTATAAATAGCAACCTAAATCACCTTTGTTCATTGCTCATTCTCACTTCTTTCTTTCTATTGCTCTTGGAGTTGTTTCCTGGCCAAAAGAAAGCCTCCCACTGAGTTCTTATTCCTCCTAGAACACTTGTAAGTGTTCTTTCATAGTTCTTTTATTTTTGTAGGCTAAGTTATTAACCGAAAGTCAAGCAAATTGACTTTTGCTTTGACTTTCGATTATGACCATTATGGTCCAGCCAGTGTTCGAATCGAACATGGTTACGTGATCGTAATAAGGTAGGTGATAATCCCTTATGACGGCACCTCCTGAAGATCATGTTAAGTTGGTCAAATGACGAGTCAAAGTTATGTTAAAATAAAAGTCAAAAAGCATTTTTACGGAAAATGTAAAAAAATGAACTTATAAATATCTAAACACATATTTTTGACATTATATAAGTTAGTATAACATATTAGAACATGTTAAAGCATGTTCAACCCGTCATTTCTTGCTTATAGTGTAACACCCCGTGTTTCGAAAGTCAAAGTCAAAGTCAAGATTCCCTATTTTGACTTCTTTGACTTGTAGATAATCTATTTATTTATTTGCATTAGTTGTATTATGTGGAGTATTTAGTAATAATCGAGGTTTGTTCGTTATTTATCGCATGTTTTATCGCCTTATCGCTTATCGCAATCGCACTCGCAACCCGAATTATGCGTTCTGGATATTGTTATACGTGTGTGTGTTATTTATGTGTTACTTGTACGTGTTTATTTAATAATTATGTGTGGTGATTAATCGAAACACAATCGAAACGCTATCGCAATCGAATCGCAAACGCTAAACGCAAGTTAAGTTAGGATGATTGTATGTTGATATAGTAGCTGGGATTAAAAGTAAATTGAATAAGAAATTCTTTCGCATCGCAACGCTCAACACGCAAAACTCATCGCGTTGTGCACTCGAATCGAGTGGCCAGCCGACCGAGCTGCCACCCGATCGAGGTGCCGCTCGATCGCGCTGCCACCCGACCGGGCTACCGCTCGATCGACCAGCCTCCTTTCCCTTTATGGAAACCCTATAAATACCCCTGTCAACATCACAAACTTACCTCTCCTGCACCTCTCGTCCGACCAGCGCTTCTTGCCCACTTTTCTTCAGATTTCTCACGATTCTTGTAAGTATTCAACCTAAAACTTGTACCTTCTTGATCTACACGCACTCCTACACCTTTCTATCTTTTGAATCTTAACTTTTAACCGTGAAATCACTAGATTTGAGGTGTTCTATGATGATGTCATCATGGTGTTCTTATGAACTTCATGTTTTGGCTTCAACCCACCAAGAACAACTTAGATCTGAACGATTTCCACACAAATAAACAAAGATCTTTCATAGATCTGAACATATTCATGGTGAAAAAGGATTGAAAGATGGTTTCTAACTTTCTTTCAACTCTTTTACACCCAATGCACTCAAAACCGATAGAATCGGAGCTTGTTCTGATCTTCAACTCGTTCGATCGGGTCACAAGGCAAGGTTTTGTTGCTTAGCACGTGGTCACGACGCCTCGAGAAAATCTACCAAAACAACCAAGTGTAGACGATCAGGTCGACCAGGATGGAGTGCTGCCCGATCGGACTGCTGTTCGATCGGATTGCCACTCGACCGGGTTGCCTCCCGATCGGGCTGCACCTTGGGTTCCACACTTAACTTTTATTTTATTTTCAAACATTTTGAGGTCTGAGCACTGAACGAACTGCTGCCCGATCGGACTACCGCCCGATCGGACTACCACTCGACTATGTGATGTTTTAGACTTCAACACTTAAACAATTTCCAACACGTTCCGCACGGAATGTCACCCGATCGGACTACAATCCGATCGGGTGACAAACTGCTGTGAACTTGTTCTCACTAAAGTGTCCAACCAATCGGATTATCACCCGATCGAACGACCGTTAGGTCAACTGACCTGAAAGGTAGAGATACTTCTTTGTTTTCAAAATGCTACAACGAAAACTTCAAAAGACAAGCCATCATACACAAACACATCCTTCTCAAATGAAGTAACAATCCACTCGAAAGGTCGCCCGACCGGATGACCGTCCGAGCGGATTGTCACCCGATCGACCGGCCACCCGTTCGGACTGCCGTCCGATCGGACTACCGTTCGATCCATTGACACTCTACACCGAATTACGTATCTCTTATCGTTTATGCTATCGTTCTGATTAGGCTAATCTCACTCTAGCGTTCCCTTCAATCCATCATCGTTGTGAGTATACTCGAACCCTTTTTGCTTTCGCACTTTTGGGTGTTACATGCGTTACATATTCTAAATCACATCAATCACACAACGCAAACACTATTTAAATGCTAACCGTTACTGCATGTTATACGTGACTCAATGAATGCTTGTTTGTTATGTTTACACATGGATTGCTGTCTATCTGCCTTAGCAACGATAGTACTATTAGTTTGGACTCAGCACCTGTTCACTCAGGGGTTGTTAAGGACAATTAAATACATGGGTCACAGTGGTGATCATGCATTACGAACTGCCTTGCGCAGTCAATCCACAGTCATTGGTATTGATAGGACCATGTCGATAACTTACGTGCTTCATTTCACACTGAGTACGTGTTGGTTATGCGTAAACGATTTCGAACTCTATTATGCTATATTAAACTTGTATGCTCACCTTTACACTATGTGTATTGACTTTACTTTAACGTATGTGGTAGGTGCTTAAGATGTTTGAATGCTTTACTTGCTGTGAAATCGAGGCTAGGAAAGGTCTAGAAACAAATAAACGAATTGTCTATATTTGAAATCTGAGTTGTCGGAACAGAACAATTTGATTGGATTTGGTCTGTAATAATTGTATTACTTTTTATGTCATGGTATGGGACATGATGCTTTAAATAATTGGTAATTATAGTTGTTATGGAAACTTCTGGACAATCTGTTTCGCTCAGTGCCGCGCCCCGATGTTTCCGCCATCGGTTGGGGTGTGACATATAGTCCGGTTCGTAACCGAAAGTCAAGCAGTTTGACTTATGCTTTGACTTTCAATTCTGACATGTTTTAGTTAAGTTACCTACTGATTTGAAGTTGCATTATGATCATATTAGTGTATAGAATAACTCTCTGAGGCTATACCATTTGATCATAATCAGTTGTCGGGTTTTATGCAAGTTCTTATATTATGCCATAAAAATGGCGATTTCGCCCTTTTGTGCCTAAATTGGTTTCAAATCATTTTGGTCATATAAATTGTAATACCTACTGATGTGGTAACTTAATAATCATGTTTTGGCATAATGAACTTGATATTGACTCATCCGATCACCCGATACCGCCTATGCGCGTACGGTTGACTTATGTAACTTAGTTTATATAAGTTAACCAAATTGGGTCAAATCCCTTCAAATTCATTCATAATCAGAACGACAAGTCATAGTACTTGTGAGGGTTCAAACCATATTCTATCCGGTCACCGTTTAATCTAGCGAACCGTACTGTTTTCGTTATATTATAGTTAACCGGTCAAAGTCATATGACTTGAATAAGACCCGTTAACATTCTAATGGATAATAATTCAATTCATTTCAGACTAAGGGCGTCCAGTAAATTGCAACCTTGCTAGTTTTTATTTTATTTTATCGGTTGTGCTTATAATTATCTTTGGATTGTAAAGATTTAAGTCAGGTGAATACTCTTAACCTATTTTCCTTATACAGGCCTGGGATACGGTAAATTATTACCGCTTGGTCGGGTATGGGATCAATGACCTATGTGTTCAAGAATCCAAATAACCCGTTTTAATTCGTATTGCTTGATAACTTAAACACTGGGTGTATGTATACATCTGACAGATGCTAATGCTTTGTTAAAATATTTTTATAACCCAATATGGGTTTGCCCAATAAGGGTATTAAAGTGGTGTTTCGGGTCCCCATATGTATTGACAAGCATGTAATACTGATAACAAGATATAGAGTTTGTACCAAGTTATTTATGAAAATACTAGGTTATCACCCGGGATTGCTTCCCGGGTAGGAAAATTTAATTTTAAAATACTCACATGTAGGTATAATATTAAGAGTAAGTTATTGATCAAATCATCAAAATCCAATCGAAGACATATACCCATGCCCAATACAATCAGAACAATATGCCCAATACAATCGGAACAAAAACCATGAAACCTACAACAATAATCAATCCAAAAAGCCTCGGTGTAATCGCGCACCCTCTATTCATTCCCGACTAACAATTTATCCTCCTTATAATTAATCCACTTCAATCATAGTATAATTCCATTCATATATATATATATATATATATATATATATATATATATATATAAACTTCCTTTCAAAAATAGAAGCGGGCAGTCGGTTAGTAACACATACCCGAAAACACGTATAAAAATTTACGCGGTCGGAATAGCAGCAACAGCATCCTCCCGTCCTTCAATCTGCCCACCCGCTTCTTCCACAAGCTTCTTCTTATTATTCTCAATCGCATTCGCCACTTCCGCCGGCATATACTTCTCATCATGCTTCGCCAAAACCTCACTCGCCGAAAAATAACACTCGACACTCACTTGGCAATTAAGATCCTTCACTAATTCCCTGTCAAGAGTTCAAGCAGTATCACCTCAAAACTATACACATTTCCACAATACAAACATGAGGACAAAATATTTATAAAAAAAAAATCTCAAAAGTGTTTGCTGGTTGAGCTGGACCATACTAAAATATGACCCGTTACCCAACCCACTCATCTTGCGACCCCTAATTTTTAGGTAATCAAACAATGTATATACATCCTAATATCAAGAATAATCTGGTGATGTTAGCAAAACGACTTACATGTTCAGTGTGTGGCAGATACTTCCCGTCATAATGTCACCACCACGTGATCCTTCTTATCCACGCCTTTCACTTTGTCAGATACTTTAATCCGAGGTCACAACCGTAGACTTCTAAGGATTTCTAATAAAAAAATGGACAGAAATGAACAATTACTTGACTTACATGAGAAACAAAAGCCAAGCAAACCTAAATGTGGAAATCTATTTCAAACCATGCCTAGCATATCAAGAGAGAAATCACAGGAGCCAAGTAAAACATATATTGTTCGGTATAACACACATGGTGCGTATAATGCCTAATACTAATCAAAATGAGATAGTGTTTACCTTGAAAAGGGTAGTGAGGGGTTGACTTTGTGGTGATACAAATTATAGCTAATTATTGCCACCCTTTCAACCTCCAAAAAAATGTAGATCTTCAAAAATCTTCAACCGAGAACGTCCACCTCATCCAAAGAGGCAAGAGATCCAAAGTTAGTCTATGATTTGAGTTTGATATGGCAGACAGTAATGCAGTGGCTAAGCTATCAGGAACCGGGTAGTATTACATCTAGCATACCCGTTCTGATAACCAACCACATTTTTATAAAACTAATGTTAGCCTATATAAAAAACATGAAAACTGGCATTAAAATTTTTATCTTAAAAACAATCTATCGCCAGTTACTTACTTGAATGGGTCAATTCAAGTTTGTATATTATATATCTAGTGGCTCATATGGCTAAAAAAAGTAAAACTCAGCTAAAAGAATGTGTCGGATGTCATATGATTCATTCTGTATTCCTATAACAAAGTATATAAATACTCATTGAGAAAGGCTAATGGGAAAAAAATAAACAAATGAAGCTAACAGTACACCGCCACATGGCAAGTGTACTGTTCTATTATTAATAGATGGATAATTAGAACAAATATAGATAAGGAATTTTACAAAAAAAAAAAAAACTATAAGTGACAACATGCCCTACTCAACGAAGTATAAACCCGCAAAAAGGTTCCCACAAAGCATAAGAAACTGAAATTCCAAACTAATTGATTATTTTCAGTTGAAGTTCTATTATCCCAAGTAAAATATTTTCAATCTCCGACACTATCATCATACTTCATATTGAACCAAGTTGCAACCCTATCATACCCGTTGGGCTTAGCATTGGCCCAACATTGCATTTGCCACTCATTCTCACAATGTCACATAACAAGGCCCAACAAACTATACCACCTCCACCAAGGCACCAATACAAACACTTTTGTAATTACAAACAGTATTTACATATTGGCCAACTTATGTTGACTTTTCGAGCATCGACCAGTAAAGTCAACGATAAAAAAAATATGATCCCAGCTAACCGTCCAAAACAATGCTTCAATTTTCAAAAGTGATTTTTAAAGCCAGAAAGACCCAAAACTCATAGTTTTTTTAACTTTCTTTTTAATTTTAAGTGTCTTTAACTAAGTTCACTTCTTATGATTAACATTACGTATAATATATAATAATGAAACAATTAAATGAGACCTACGAATTACCGATGAGAAAATAGAGTAGGATCCTATAGCAACCAAGGTAAAAGGTTTCCCAAATCAACTACCTTAATTTGTTGAGTCATGTACACAGAATCCCCTAAGGGTGTTCTTGAAACGAGCACCTGGGCTTGAACCCTAGGCGGATATGTGCTTGCAGAGGCACCATTTGCCGCTAAGAACATGATAGCTTGAGCCTGTCTTAAATAGTAAAAAATATACTAAAGTCTCGAGCTTTTTACATCAAGATTTCATTAGCCACAAGAAAGATTATATACCTTCTCAGGGGAGATATCATCACACACATTCACCATTCCACCATAAAAAAATGGTTATCATCACACACATTCACCATTCCACCATAAATATGAAATAACTGTAAACCAAAACAAATAAAACTTAACCACAACAAAATTCATCTCAGAAAACCATTAAAATCTCTATAATAATCAGATCCAGATCAGAATAATCATTCAAAAAATTAGATCAAACTTAAGCACTACACAATTCATCACATAAAATCGTTAAAAACGCTATTAATTCGATCCAGTTTAGAACAATCATTAAAAAAACAGATCATATACGATAACTATATGCGTACAAACAGATTTACAATCAAAAGCAGAGAATACTTCAATTAAATTGTTAGTTGAAATCAATGTTGATTAACGGAGCCAGAAACATACCTTGAAGATAATCGTAGAGCACAAAAGCAGAATATCTAATGTGGTGGCATCGATTATCGGAACCAAAACGCACCTTGAAGAGAATGGCGTCGACAGAAGATTAGTGTTTGAAAGAGTATGGTAATAAATCGTGAAAAAATGAGCAATAATAAAGGTGTACCTGATAGTTGAATCGATTCGATTGCAGAGGTTGATGGATTACAGAGCTTGAAGGAGAAGAAGGATGAACAAATGGAAATCTAGGCTTATGTTAAAGAAGCGTACGTGAGAAGAGAAGAGGAGTACAGGAAGGAGATATAAATTTAGGGTTTACAAAAGAAAGTTATACGTGTACGGGTCATAAACAGAAAACGGATCCCGTGTCAACCCATTTACCAAAATCTTTGACCCGTCCAGTTTCCCGCCAAAACCAATTCTAAGAAGCCCTAAAATTGCGCCGTGTGTCCCAAAATTTATTCGTTTATTATATATAATAGATGTGTACCATATGGTACATAAAATGATTTTGAAATATTTTCAAACTGTGTCGGTTATTTGTATTTACCAGTGAAAACTGACGTATCTTCAAAAGACTAAGCGCATGTTGCAAAGAACGTAAATAGGCTGGAAGCTGCCCGGTAATTGCTTTAGTGGAATTTGCAACTCCATGCAAGATACCTAGTGGTCTTTTACGTAATCTTTTGTTATTCGATCTGTGACAACCCTCATGATTATATGTATCCGTACGATTAATTAATATTATATTGTGCTTATTGATTGTACAAAAAATTGACTAAATGGTCCTGAACGTTTTCCTAAGTGTTAGGAATTAAAAGTGTTATAAAAAGTTACATAAAAGACACTATACGGAATAACTTTGCACTTTAACGAACCGGTATCTAACCGAACAACCGGACATTACCTGGAACACCAAAATATTGCAAGAAACATTGTTTAATTATGTTGGACCGTTTTGCGACCCTGAAAAGTCAGTCAAGGACGTTCATCTTCACATATAAAGGCGGAATCAGTACACGCAAAGTTACACAACTTTTCCTATTCAATTCCTTCTCTTTATTAGCTTTCTAGAATGATTTTGATAGAGTTTTGTTACCAAGCTAATGACCAGGTCTCGCTCATCTGTACCTACATGAGATCACATGACCGGTATTTATAGTTGAGCCGGTTCGCTTATATGGACAGACCATAAAAGCGAAACCACATGTGACTAAAAAGCGAAACCTACCAGATGTACCTATAAGCGAAACCTCCTAGACCTTATAAGCGAAACCATCTAACATGAACATAAAAGCGAAATTACTTCTAACCTATTTCGCTTTTAGTGACTAACATGTCATTATAAGCGAAATTAACATATCTAAACCCTAACTTCACTTACAAACTCTAATCTTGACTATTTTGACCTAAGACTTAACGTAGACGAAGTCAACAGACATTCTGTGCACCAACAGACTCCCCCTTGGATGTTGACGAAGTCTTCAGCTCCGAGTCTTCAGTCTTGGTCTTTTCTTTAACTCTCTGTCTTCTCATCATAAGCATTCTATCTTCACAGGTTCAGAATCTTGTCCTAGCTTCATCTTCAGTATTCCCTTTGATCGTTGATCCAGGCTCCCCCTTTCACAGACTCCCCCTCTCAATATGCTAGAATCTGAGGTCTTTATCTGGATCAAGCTTTGACATTTAGCTTCCGTAGGAATAATGAAGTCCAAAACCTGATTAACCTGCACTTCCTCTACCTCAACATAAGTTTCACAAATTTATAACATTTGAATTTAATAAACTTACTGGTAGACATCATATATTCAACAAACATACTAGTTACATCAAGTTCAAATGAATGACCTTGATTAACTAAGCACACAATCTTTCAAAACATTTGTATATGACATTCAAAGCTTTCAACATATTCTCCCAACCCTCTAGTTCATCAAGTTTAGCACTTGGAATTTTGAATATCAGCTCTTCAATCATCAGTTGTCGAAAATCTTTTTAAATTTTTTATTTTAAAGAAATGCAGTAATGAAATATCTACAAACAATATTTTTGTGAGATTGTGTAAGAGGATCATATCAGTTTATGAGACAAATCACAAGCACCGTTAAGCTTTAGACATTTTAAGTTCTAAACGATTCGCTAAGATTGTCAGTATACTGGTCCACTTAAATTTTCACACAAAGTTCAACTGCTTCGAGATACGAGTTTAATGTCTTAGATACTTAAACTTAATCGCGTATCCCACCTCAGAATATACTCCCGTATTCAGATCCCAATATTCAGTCTTACAGGTAATTATAACACAAATGATATCTGTAAGGGGTTAATAATTTATGAAGAATCATGAGAGCTCAGGTCAGAACTACCGTTCAGCAGAGAGATCATGACTCAACTTGTGGGTGTGTCCCCTTTAGAGGATCTTTTTTACAACAGCATTTCTAAGCAATTTTATTGTCTTATCATTTATGCTGAGGGTGATGCTATGTTTCAAGCATTTGCAGAAAGTATTATTCGAGGACTAGGTCAGAACTTCCATTCAGCAGAAGTCCCGGAACAATACCCCAGATATCACTGAGTATAAAGACCTAGTATATCAGAAAAAGAAATCTTTCAAACGAGATTTCGGGGGTTACCCATATATCCGAGAGATGTTACCCACGATATAAGCAAGTTTGAATTTAGATTTATATCTCGTCACAATCTACTGAATGTGCAAAAACCTACTGGCATATCATTAGTGAGACCGTTTATCACATTTGACATTCCATATCTTTAGCATGCTGTGATAGTCCACTGATTTACTATCATTTCCTCTTTTTCACAACAAAACTCATTTTTGCTTTTTCAATGTTTTTGGCATTTTCAAATTTTCTAATTTTTTAAAAAAATTTTCTCCCCCGAAAATCAAAATATGTTTCAATTTTGATTTTCTGGGAAAATTTGAAACCAAACTATACAAGAAACGTGACAAACTGATATCAAATCGCTTCAATTCGCCATCCACTTGGCATAAACAATCAGAACTCCCCCTCACAACAAACTATTTTCCCATTGTGATTTCAAAACACTTAAGTTTGTTTTAATCAAATGTTTCTTTCGGAAAATTAGTTTTGTTTAATTAACAAACCACTTGTTGGTTAGGGGATTACTTCATCACTTTGTTCTCCTTTAACCATTTTGAAAAAATTTAACAGTTCAAGATTCTATCAACACAGACACTTGTAGAAAATCAAGTACAACTTAATGTCCCTGATTTACCACATGAAAGACGAAAAATCACCAGAGTGAAATTTCTCAAGAAATGTGCCGATTCATGTTCCACGCTTACCAACCTGGGAACTCCGGCAAGTCAGGGTTTTCTATTTGAAAAGATTCACCCAAGCCTGACCAGCCTTGGGTGATTTTGAATTCTTGTTCAACAATGATGGAAAATTTGCATCATCCATTGTTAAACCTGAATTCTTATATTTTACCTCAACCCTAGGCTCCTCTGGCTTTGATGAACCAGAATCATTGCCTGCACATGGCTTGTCTGACTTTGACCTGTCAGATTCATTGCCTGGTGGTGGCTTGTCTGACTTTCAGACGTCAGATTCATCGCCGACCATTTTCTTCTTCTTCTTTTCTTCTTTTGTCATCAGATTTGTATCCGATGAATTCGTCTTTCTTGACTTTGCAATCAAATTAATTGATTCATCAGAACTCTTATTCAATCTGTCCGGTGAACCCGAAGACAAAATTTTCTCCAGATATTCTCTAGCCTTTTTCCTCTTCTTCCTCAGTCTGTCTTTCTGCCCCTGAGAAAGCTTCACTTTCTTTTCTTGAACTTTAGGTTCTTGAACCTTCTGTTCTTTGGGCTTGACACTGAATGGTTTCTTTGCCATTCTTTGAGATTCAACCCTCAATCTTTCATTTGATCTCCTTGGGCAATCTCTGGCAATATGACCTCTGATATGACAATTATAGCATCTTCTTGTTTCATAATTCCAATTTTGGCAGTTAACAGCAATGTGTCCTCTCACACCACAGGTGTAGCACACTCTGCTATCGTACCATCCACTTCTATCAGTCCAAACCTTCAGATCATAACACTGTTTGGCTTGGTTATAGTCATTTCTCCTCTTCAATGCTGGATTTGGCTTTTGAGCACTGTGGTCAAACCTACACCACTTATTACCAACATTTTGTGAGTTTTCATTTACAAATTTTTGTGATTTTTTATACTGATTGGATGACTTATCTGATGAGCTTTTATTTTCATTTTTAGAATTTTTCAAATTTTTATCTTTTTGTTTCTGTTCTGCATTCTTCTTAACAGGTTTTTGCTTTGAGCATTCACCTATTTCAGTAGATTGCAAAACAGTACTTTGAAATTTTTCTTGTAAATCTAAAAATATTTTTCTTTTCTTTTCTTTTTCTTTTTCATCATCAGATATTTCATCACAATTTTCAATTTTGACTTTGTCAAAATTTGTGACATTGTCACTTATTAGACCAGAATTGATCGGTTTTGGACAAACATGTGATGTAGAATTCACAAAACCTTTCAATTTATTCTCAAGCTCGGTAATTTTATTTCGAGCAATTTCAGCTTCCTTTTCAAGCCGAATGATTTTATGAAGATGAGAATTTATCTCAATTTGTTTTTCAAGATTATTTTTAAAAATAACAGATTTTTCATCTTCTAAAACCTTCATTTGACTCTGAAAATCTTTTTCAATCTTTAATTTTTCATTTTCAAAAACATTTTCTTTTTCTTTAAAATTTTTGATTTCCAATGTCAAACTGTTCAAACTACTCAACAGTTTAACATTTTCAGACATCAATTTCTCATAATTTTCCTGCAAAACAAGAATTTATTTATCATCAGATTGCTTCTCGTCCTTCATCTTTTTGACTTCCAATGTCAAATTTTCTGTATCCTTCAAGAGTTTGACATTGTCAGCTTCAAATTTATCACATTTAGAGCACCCAACTTCACATTTTGAAGTTTCATCCTTCTTTGATTCTTCATTCTTTGTCATTCCTTCTCTAATCCTTTTGATTAATTCAAGAAATTCAACCAAACTTGTATTTTCTGAGCTTCTTTCTATTTCATTTATTAACTCTTTCTTTTTCTTTTTCTCTTCTTCATCTCCCCACCATTTCCTTTGCCAATAATCATCTTCTTCTTTGTACTCCTTGATTATGGCTTCGATATCAAGCGTTTTATCATCGATCGCAATATTTCCATATTCATCAAGATAACACTCTCTATCCGGATCCCATCTATTTGCTCTCCTCGCTTCCAGATAGATACGAGATATTCTAATTATTTTATTTTCAGCCAATATTATTCTGTATTGATACTTCTGCTCTTCAGTTCTATTGTCTTTCCACGGAATAGGTTCAGAATTTGCCATGAATTTATAACCTTGAATTACCTCGAAATCTCCTGCAAAAATCAGCCAACACTTAAACCAATTTTTGAAATTTTGGAAAACAGTGACTAATAAGCGAAATCAGCTTGTGTGACAGATAAGCGAAATATGCTAAGTGTCACAGAAGCGAAACTACTATTGACAGATGAGCGAAACTATGTTTTGACAGAAAAGCGAAACCACACTTTGTCCGAATAAGCGAAATATGATGAATTATGTTCTTATGTCCGAATAAGCGGAACCTTATGGTTCGTAAAAGCGAAACCTCTTCGAATGACCGTAAGAGCGAAATCAGGTTTTAGTCGATTTTCATCATGTTTTAGTCCGAATTTCAACCTGAAACTTTCTAGGGTTTGTTAAACGTATGTTTTACACGTTATACTCGAAATTCAGACAATTTCAACCGTAGGAACTATCTTAAATAAAAAAAGTATGAAAGAAAGTGAGTAGAAGTAAGAGAATTTGGTCGATTCAGCTGTAGTAGTATGAACTCCTCGTCCTGAAGCTCTGATACCACTTGTTAGACCGTTTTGCGACCCTGAAAAGTTAGTCAAGGACGTTCATCTTCACGTATAAAGGCGGAATCAGTACACGCAAAGTTACACAGCTTTTCCTATTCAATTCCTTCTCTTTATTAGCTTTCTAGAATGATTTTGACAGAGTTTTGTTACCAAGCTAATGACCAGGTCTCGCTCATCTGTACCTACATGATATCACATGACCGGTATTTATAGTTGAGCCGATTCGCTTATATGGACAGACCATAAAAGCGAAACCACATGTGACTAAAAAGCGAAACCTACCAGATGTACCTATAAGCGAAACCTCCTAGACCTTATAAGCGAAACCATCTAACATGAACATAAAAGCGAAATTACTTCTAACCTATTTCCCTTTTAATGACTAACATGTCATTATAAGCGAAATTAACATATCTAAACCCTAACTTCACTTACAAACTCTAATCTTGACTATTTTGACCTAAGACTTAACGTAGACGAAGTCAACAGACATTCTGTGCACCAACAAATTATTTCTTGGCTAGTCATGATCCCCTCACACCCTCACACCCATTAAAATTTCTAGTAAACTAATTAAACTAACTATATGCTTGGTTTTGGATTATAAACTAACTAGTGGTTACAAGTTACACTTGGACCCCCTCCCCCTAGCCTATAATCGGCCATCACCACCACCATACCTCTAAGATTTGCTTCCTTATTTTATTGGATTCTTGATTGATTCACTTGACATAATATTGTGAAAGAAATCTTATAAGTATGGCCCTAGATTTCAAGAGATCATTTCATATCTTCACCTTTCACTTCAAAATCTTCACCCCACTCCCTCACTCTCTCCCTCTCCTCTCGGCTCCCTCTCTAACCACCACCATCACCACCTTGTCACCACCACACCACCATTTTTAAGCTTCATTCAAGTGCTAGAAGGTGATTCCATGGAGCTTGAAGCTTGTGGATCATCAAGGAGTTCTCTTGCTTGCTTTCATCATCCATTTTCACCATCTTTTCTCTTGAAGTTCTTCCCTAGCTTTGAGCTAGTTGTAAGTCCTTGTTTAACCTTTGTTCACTTCTATTTTGAATGGCTAAAAGATGTAGTAGGTTGATTATAACAAGAACACTAAAAGAACATGAACTAAAAGTTTAAACATAAGGTTTACATAAAGATGAAATATGATGAAGTGTTGTTAGTATGATGTTGTTTGGTATATGTTGATGCTTGCTTGTTGATTACTAGAAATATGTTGTTGATCACTAAGCATGTTAATGGAACAAATAGAACTTGAATTAAGAGCGCTATAAGCTGAAAACAGGAAGCTGTCAAACTGTTACAGTCGTCTTCAGTCAGCTGTAACTGGGTCATACCTTAATGAAAATTCGATTTTCTTGAGTCTATAACGTGTTATATCGAAATACGGTTCTAATGGCACTGGAATCAAGATTTTTGGACTTCGTTTGCTATTTTTAAAGGGTTGTTTTTCACAACAGCAAAAGCTGCATTTTTACTGCAGAAAATGTGTGTTATGTTTTCGTAGATGACCACTGATGTCATTGTAATGCTCCAACTGGAATTTCATCAATCGGACGTACGATGAATTTTAAACAAATTATTCCGTCGACTGCAATCAAAAAGTGACAAATCTGATTGCAGACAGGTAAATGATTTTTTATAAAATATTGGTAATGAATTGGATCCCGATATTTTTACACAATAATATTTGGATCGTTTAAGACCTTCTGTTAAAAGTTGGGAATTTTTGGAACAGGTTAACTATTTTATTAAAATCCCCGAAAACAGCCTAGTTTTGAATGTTAAAGCTGAAACGACATAAGTAGTAATTTGCGTGTCTAAATGTCGGGTACTGTAACACCCCAAAATCGGGATTGGTAATTAAACCATGTTAATAATAATGAATGGGTAAAATACCGTTAGTAGTAAAAGTAAACCCGATGAATATTAGGAATTTAATAGATAAACCTAATATTAAATAAAAAGTGAATAAAAGCTTTTGAGGAAATAAAGATAATAAGAGGCCCGAGTTAACGGGATTTCAAAATAAAACGGGTTATGACTTCCCCGAACGCACTAAGTAACTAGGGATATCAACCTAGTTAGTTAAGTGTTGTAAAAAGAACAAAAGAAACATGAAATAGATGACCCTTTTATAAACTATTGAACTAGAGGGACTAAACATGGGCAAATGTAATAAAGTTTTGATTAAATCAAAATTAACTCAACAAAAACACACACGTACGTGTGTTCCTGCGATCTCCATAGAGCTTCTAGAGCTCAAACCCTAAATTCCAAGAATTCACCAAATTGAAAGGGGAAATCAAGTCCAAATCGAAATCCAAGCATAGATTAGTGATCACCGCAGTAAAGGGGTCATAAGGTATGTAAAATTTCATGGTTTTATTCCATCTTGAATTCTAGATGAACACATGAGATTCGAGATTAGAGCTTGCATGATTGTTGTTTGGATGAAATTTGTAATGAAATTATGTCTAGAAGTAAACCCTAGTCATTTGTTGTTGAATTAGTGCTTAAACTATGAAATTCATAATCATCTATGTAAGTGCTAAATGGGTTTTGTGGGAAGATGATGAACACTAGATTTATGATCATCAATTTGGTGTTATTCGATTTCCATGAAGTAAGTCTAGGTGTTGTTATGCATGCTAAGACATAAGAACTTGTGAATGATGCTAAAACTTGGGTAAATAACTAGTTATGAAAATTGATTGTTGATTTTATAGAATATGCCCACAAGGTGTTTGTTAAAATGCCTAAGTGAATGTTCATATGTTGAAATTACGAATGAAACGCGTAATTGCCTTGTTTGACTAATTACGTGAAAGATGGATTAAAGCGGGTTCTAATCATAATGTTGATTTGACTTAATTGTGTAAACCATGTGATCAAAAAGTAGTTAACTTTTTGATAAGCTAAGTTAACTAATCATGAAGTCGAATAGTAGCATTGGCATAGAAAATAAGTGAGGTGGAATAGTCGTGATTTTCTTATGACTAATTTAACCGCCTTGTAAATGATTAACAATAGTTTGACGCCTAACGAGCTAGGTGGAGGCTTGGGAAAGAAGCGGTCAAACGAACCAAGCACGAGAAGAAAAGCGTATTCGGAATGCAAGGTAAGTAAAACTTACAACCTTACGTAGGACCCGTGTTTATTTTATAAACTATAAATGCGAAAGATGTAATACCCAAAATAAGGGTTCCGACACGACCGATACAAGCCGGAACAAGTATAAATGATAAGAACCATGGTTTATGGTAAACGAGGCAAATGGGTGAATTTGGAAAACTAAAACCATGTTTTTATTCTAATTTATGTAAATGTTTGGTCTTATAGTCCAAACGGGTCAAATGATGATGAAACACCATTTGACAATATCGACTAATGTGATTGTCAAGTCGTATGTTATCAGGAGTGATTAGCAATTTGGATAATTGCGACGCCATAGAATGTTGGTTAATTAATGCGAGGTAAAAAAACGGGTCTATATGTTGATTCGAGCCAGGTACGCACTTATATAGATTTATGGTTTAAAATGAAATGTTGGTCAAATACCTTAGCAAAGGGACCAATGTCGTAAAAAGGAAGAAATAAGTTAACGAAAATGCCCTTGATAGGTAAATCGGGTAAACGACCCTTAGAGGTCGTTTAGATACTAGTATTATCATCATGTAACTCTTAAACACATGTAAGAGTTGCAGGCATCAACTTTGGGGGGTCAAATGCTTATGAACGGGTTAATCACGTAAAATGACTATCCTAAGGGTAAAAATTAGGAATGTGGTTCTTCATGTTAAATCCACCACAAAAATAGTTGTGGTGGAATATAAGAGGCTATTTAAAAGTGAGAACACGAAGTGTAGAAAGAGAAGGGAGAGTTTGATGCTTAAATGTACATAATTCGTTCTAAACGGGTCAAAATAAGAACTTGAGCGTAAATGGGTTTTTATTATGTAAGAATCCCGTGATTTGAAATTAATATGATAAGAGATATGGAAAGTTTGAATTTCATAAGTTTAAGGATCAAATAAATATGTTTGTTTGATAAAATAATCGAACGGGTCAAAATTTGGTAAAAAGGGTAATAAGCCGAAGACTTAAAAGTCTGAAATTTTGTTAAACAAGATGTTGGATTTTAACTCCATAAGGTGGAGAATCAAATTACAATTACGTAGGAAGAAACGGTAGGTCAAACGAACAAGCGGATTGAAAGATACGAAAGTTTTCGTGTCAAAAACGACAAAATGGGAGTTCTAATAGCTTTACGGCAACTGCCTACTGTTTTACGGTAGGGGCATGTTATACCAGGGGCCACCGTAACTTACGGTGACCACCGTAAGTTACGGTGGAGGCCAGAATTGAATCCTTGCTTCTAGGATCAAGGGATTTATAATGAGATTTTCCTGATTTTCTATAATTCTATGATTCAACCTATATATATTTAATTATCAAAACTAACTTTTGAGTTGGTTTTGAATACAGATGATTGTCGAGAGCCCCGGATGAAGATCAAGCGTCGAGCAAGAACCAAACACGCGTTAAATGAAGCTTCCGCAAGTTGTTTCGTCGTTATTATAAAACGATGAATTAGATTACATTATGTTGTTTTGCTTTCAAGTCTAGTAAAGTTTTAATAAACCCGTATTTGAGCATGAATGTTTAAATATAATTACTCAGTAATTGTGATTATTTACGGAAAACGAATAAATAAATTTACGGTTGTTACAGGTACGTTATCTGAGAATGATCTAACGTGTTATATGTCAATGAAAGTGTTATGTGCAATATCGTATGTTTGCTTATGAATGGGAATAGACGGGAAGTTTATATGGGCATGAACCGTTAAAGTGAGTGCATGTTATGTGGTAGATGCGTGTAGGAACTTCGTGCTTATTTGAAGTCACTAATAAACTAAGTGGTAATCATACTAGGACGTGATTGACCACCACCGATTGTTAGCTATTTTAAGAGTTCAACCGAGCAACCAAAGGTGAGTTCACACTCTTTCTAAGGCATGGGATTCCCGGTGGTTGGGAATGGGTTAAGGAACTAAAATGGAACCTGCATATCCTCCTTGGGTAGGATATGTACCGCCATCCTCCATAGGTAGGATGCCAATATTAATCCTGCGTATTCTCCTTGGGTAGAATACGTACGTTCGTCCTCCTTGGGTAGGACAACAACCTTAAACTACTAGCCAAAACTCTATCACCTAAGTCCCTCATTTTATATCGACTTAATCGCCGAGGCCGATGGCGAGCGGGTCATTAGTTAATAGCGCTATTAGGTTTAACAAACCTCACACTGTGCCAGTCGGACGGGCGTGTACTAATGGACTATGGCAAACTGTCAATGATGATAGACATTGACGTAGGGCACAACTTACTTCCGTCAGTAGTCGATATGGTAACGGTCTAGTGGTTAACATGGGGAAGCCCCCTCGGGTCATGGTTTGGGAAAGAAGGAATTGGTTAATCATATTTTCAACTATGGGGTAATCCCCACGGCAAGTAAGCCAACTAAACGAAAACCATGTTTTTGAAACAACTTAAAACGAACACCCAACTGTGAACTCACTCAACTTTGTTGTTGACTCCTTGTTACATGCCTTGCAGGTCGTTAGGTATCTATGGAGCTTGCACAGGGAGGCGTGGTCGTTGTGGGACATGGGCTGTCGAGTCCCATGTTAAACATTTAAACTTAAGAACTTATTACTTATGTTTTGGGTTTTACCTTTAATGCTTCCGTTGTTTAATTCGAACTTGGTTAACTAGCTTTTGATCACCAACTATATTGTGTGGTTGGATTTTATCCATCTTAAATACATTGTTCAATGTGATTGGTGGCTTGATCCTGGTCATGTCACGCCTCCAAGCGGTGATACTCCGCATGGTGGATTTTGGGGGTGTGACAGATTGGTATCAGAGCCATTGGTTATAGTGAACTTGCTTTTAAAAAGGAGAAAAGCTTTTGATAAAACCAGACTATAACCTGTACAGTGCTCAAACGATCCACAACGACGCTTCGCTCCACGTGCAAGGCTCAACACTTTGGGTGATATGATTTAAGTTTATATTGCCTACCTGCTAGATCACTTTTGCGTAATGTGTTGTTTATGGTATGTTTATTTAGAATAGTAGCATGTTGTCTGTTAGCCCTACTGCGTTCCTTATGACACACAATTGTTTACTTGAAATTTGGCAAGTGGTAGTCAAATTCTTTCCTGATTTTTTTCGACTCCCCGCTACAACGACTGTTTATGCGTTCTATCTATTCATATGATCATCTCGACATGATGTCGCCATTTGACCCTCCGTACATTCGGTTTGTACGTCAACATTCACGAAGACCAGACCTGGCTCAAACGAACTCGGGGTTAGGAGAACTATACCCACACATCCCTGTTGACGAACCTCGTCATCTCCACCGGTCGTCGTTACCAGAAACGAAGCAGCCACAGTTACACGTGTTTGTCATTTTGCAACTCGCAACCCTACCAACCAAATTCTGTTTTGAACAAGTGATGTACTTCCGTGATCGTGATGCAACGAACTTCCCTATTTGTGTCGTGCTGTCATACCTCACTACTAGAATTGCTTCTAAGCAACAGGGTACTTGGTTGAATTCTTCGGTTATTGTTGGACCCCTGCTTTCGCTCGATTCTTCGCATGAACCTCATTAATTCCCTGTTTCGTTAATTGGCAACTGATTTAATGAAACGCCAACAACCATATCACGATTTACACCGATCACAAGACTACCTTATTACCCTGTTGGATGGTTTATTCTCATTCTACTTTATTAGCTCTCTCGTATACCCAGCTTAGCGAATGGATGCCATTACTGGTGAAATAGTCTTCAGGACATTTGGGGACGGAGATATGGATCACTCAACCCACCGGCGAACACGATAATTTATACGTTACCTGACCCACCTTACACTACAAGAGACGTACTATAATTTCATGATAGTTTTTCTTAAATATGCGGGATCTTTGCACTAGCTCTTGCACCGACACATGATTATTGATTAATGATACGTCCAATTTCTACCATTGGCTTAGATCAAACCATCACTCTCTTACCACAGTGACATTACGTTCTCGCTACTCCATGTTAAGATACTGAAATGAACACGCACTCGCTTAGAGAAATTGGAAGGCTCGACCTTCGATCATTAGTGATCACTCCTTGAAACCTTGAGGGTGGTGATGTATTGTTGATATGATCATACTCTATTGAACACGTTTTCGCGTCTTTCCTTTGGAACCTCACAACTATGCAGACGTATCTTGGATCCATTCGCACAACCCAAGGAACTCCTCCTAACTTGGTTGCTTACTTGATGAATCACAAACCCACCTAAGTTCATGGATTCAGGTGAATTGTTCCTCCTACGCATGTGGGCGAGTCCGACGACTTTTGATGGAAGTCTCAGTGAATCTTAACACTACACACTTGTACAACAATCATGCTGCTATGTTGAATTCTTGTTCTGATTGATTTAACCCCGTGACAGCTATATTCGATCAACGACATACTTTATCCTAACTATGCTCAACTTGCGTACAACCAGCTGTACCTTCGACATCAGGTAAACCCCTGCTAAGGATTATTAAACGCTTATTCATCGATTGCGGCTACCATTTCTCATGTTTCCCCACCCATACACGTTATACTTTTGAATCCTACGATCTTAAAAGTGTTCCCCGCGGACACTCGCTTGGACAAGTTACGCTCTATGAACGTTACTCAGTGAGCATTGGGCCATGAACATGTTGATACCCCAGGTACTTTTCCTTGATCTTGATACGGCCGATATGGATCCTCAGACACGATAGATATGTCCCTTGTTTTCTTTGACGAAAATCCAAACCCACTTGAAGAACTGTCCTCGCAACTACAAGAGCTCTTGGACAAGGGTTTTATTCACCCTAGCTCTTCGCCTTGGGGAGCTCCAGTGTTATTTGTAAAGAAGAAAGACGGTACCTTTAGAATGTGTATTGACTATCGCGAACTCAACAAGGTGACCGTGAAGAATCGTTATCCCCTCCCACGTATTGATGACCTATTCGACTAGTTGCAAGGGTCAAGTTTCTATTCCAAGATTGACCTGAGGTCAGGTTACCATCAACTGAGAGTCCGAGACGAGGATATCTCTAAAACAGCATTCAGGACTCGTTATGGGCATTACGAGTTTCTGGTTATGCCTTTCGGATTGACGAATGCACCTGCGGTATTCATGGATCTCATGAACAGAGTGTGCAAGCCTTACCTGGATAAGTTTGTCATTGTATTCATCGACGACATCCTGATCTATTCTGAGAGTTAGGAGGAACACGAACGACACCTGAGACTTATTTTGGAACTCCTTCGAACAGAGCAGTTGTATGCCAAATTTTCGAAATGTGACTTCTGGCTTCGCGAAGTCCACTTTCTAGGCCACGTGGTAAACAAGGATGGGATTCATGTTGATCCATCCAAGGTTGACTCGATCAAGAACTGGTCTGCACCTCGTACACCAACAGAAATCCGCCAATTCTTGGGTTTGGCAGGATATTACAGAAGGTTTATCAAGGATTTCTCTAATATTGCGCAACCTCTCACCTCGCTAACTCAGAAGGGTGTCACCTATCGTTGGGGTGATGCACAGGAATCTGCTTTTCAGCACTTAAAAGATAGACTTTATAGCGCGCCTATCCTCTCATTGCCTGAGGGCACATATGATTTTGTGGTTTATTGCGACGCTTCCATCCAAGGACTTGGTTGCGTGTTGATGCAACGTGACAAGGTCATTGCCTACGCATCACGCCAACTTAAAGTTCACGAAAGGAACTACACTACGCATGACTTGGAATTGGGAGCAGTTGTTTTCGCACTTAAGATATGGAGACAATACCTGTACGGTACCAAGTGCACCATTTATACCGATCACAGGAGTCTCGAGCATATCTTCAAGCAAAAGGAGTTAAACATGCGACAACGTCGATGGGTCGAGCTCTTGAATGATTATGAATGTGCGATCAAGTACCATCCGGGTAAAGCCAATGTTGTGGCCGACGCCCTCAGTCGAAAGGATAATACACCTAAGCGCGTACGAGCGTCACAACTCACCATCCAATCTAGTCTTCCTACTCAGATATGAGATGCTCAGGTTGAAGCATTGAAAGCAGAGAACATCAGGGCGGAGTCCCTACGAGGATCAAGGAAACGGTTAGAACAAAAGGAAGACGGCGCTTACTACGTAACAAGGCGCATCTGGGTCCCACTTTACGGAAACTTACGCGAGCTTGTGATGGATGAAGCGCACAAGTCTCGTTACTCAGTACATCCTGGTTCGGATAAGATGTACCACGACTTAAAGACTAGATACTGGTGGCCTAGTATGAAAGCCAACATAGCAACCTACGTCAGTAAATGTTTGACTTGTGCGAGAGTCAAGATTGAATATCAGAAACCATCAGGCCTACTCCAACAACCAGAGATCCCGACATGGAAATGGGAGCAAATTTCCATGGATTTTGTTACTGGCCTGCCTAGATCTCAACGCGGAAATGACATTATTTGGGTGATAGTGGATCGACTGACCAAGTCTGCACATTTTCTGGCTATCAAGGAAACGGATAAGTTTTCTACTCTAGCAGACGTCTACCTAAAGGAAGTAGAATCAAGGCACGGAGTGCCAACCTCCATCATTTCTGATCGTGACTCACGTTTTACATCTGAGTTGTGGCAAGCTATGCACAAGTCCTTTGGCTCTCGATTAGACATGAGCACGGCATACCATCCACAGACGGATGGGCAATCTGAACGCACCATCCAAACCCTTGAAGACATGCTTAGGGCATGTGTAATCGACTTTGGTAATAGCTGGGAAAAATACCTCCCGTTAGTGGAGTTTTCGTATAACAACAGTTACCACACCAGTATCCAGGCCGCTCCATTTGAGGCATTGTACGGACGTAAATGTCGATCACCTCTTTGTTGGGCAGAAGTTGGTGACAGCCAAATCACAGGCCCAGAACTTGTGGTAGACATGACTGAGAAGATTGCTCAGATACGACAACGAATGGCGGAAGCTCGTGACCGTCAGAAAAGCTATGCTGATAAGCGAAGGAAACCACTCGAGTTCCAGGTTGGGGATCGAGTGCTACTTAAAGTCTCACCTTGGAAAGGTGTAGTTCGTTTTGGCAAACGAGGCAAACTCAATCCGCGCTATGTCGTTCCGTTCGAAATCATTGAGAAAAATTGGCAAAGTCGCTTACAAGTTGAATCTACCTGAATAACTCAGCGGAGTTCACAACGTATTCCACGTGTCAAATCTGAAAAAGTGTCTGTCAGATGAGACCCTCGTAGTTCCCTTAAAGGAGCTCACAATCGATGACCAGTTGCGATTCGT
Source organism: Helianthus tuberosus (assembly GCA_030545235.1). Classification (NCBI taxonomy): domain Eukaryota; kingdom Viridiplantae; phylum Streptophyta; class Magnoliopsida; order Asterales; family Asteraceae; genus Helianthus; species Helianthus tuberosus. Next base: position 17,869,136 of record CM060428.1, on the reverse strand, counting down.
CGAGGAACCAGTTGAAATCACAGACAGAGACGTTAAGATTCTCAAGCGTACCAGAATACCCCTTGTTCGAGTTCGTTTGAACTCCCGTCATGGCCCAGAGTATACCTGGGAACGAGAAGACCAAATGAAACACAAGTATCCCCAGTTGTTTGAGAAAAGTGCAACCACTACTGAGGCTGAAGCTACTGCGGAATTTCAGGACGAAATTCCAAACCAACGGGGGGATGATGTGACACCCCAGGAAAACTAGTAAACCACGCAACTTAACTAGCTTCCTCAGTAACCACGCGCTAAATTTCGGGATAAAATTTTCTTAACAGTGTGAGAATGTGACAACCCTCATGATTACATGTATCCGTACGATTAATTAATATTATATTGTGCTTATTGATTGTACAGAAAATTGACTAAATGGTCCTGAACGTTTTCCTAAGTGTTAGGAATTAAAAGTGTTATAATAAGTTACATAAAAGACACTATACGGAATAACTTTGCACTTTACCGAACCGGTATCTAACCGAACAACCGGACATTACCTGGAACACCAAAATATTGCAAGAAACATTGTTTAATTATTTCTTGGCTAGTCATGATCCCCTCACACCCATTAAAATCTCTAGTAAACTAATTAAACTAGCTATATGCTTGGTTTTGGATTATAAACTAACTAGTGGTTACAAGTTACACTTGGACCCCCTCCCCCTAGCCTATAATCGGCCATCACCACCACCATACCTCTAAGATTTGCTTCCTTATTTTATTGGATTCTTGCTTGATTCACTTGACATAATATTGTGAAAGAAATCTTATAAGTATGGCCCTAGATTTCAAGAGATCATTTCATATCTTCACCTTTCACTTCAAAATCTTCACCCCACTCCCTTACTCTCTCCCACTCCTCTCGGCTCCCTCTCTAACCACCACCATCACCACCTTGTCACCACCACACCATCATTTTTAAGCTTCATTCAAGTGCTAGAAGGTGATTCCTTGGAGCTTGAAGCTTGTGGATCATCAAGGAGTTCTCTTGCTTGCTTTCATCATCCATTTTCACCATCTTTTCTCTTGAAGTTCTTCCCTATATTTGAGCTAGTTGTAAGTCCTTGTTTAACCTTTTTTCACTTCTATTTTGAATGGCTAAAAGATGTAGTAGGTTGATTATAACAAGAACACTAAAAGAACATGAACTAAAAGTTTAAATATAAGGTTTACATAAAGATGAAATATGATGAAGTGTTGTTAGTATGATGTTGTTTGGTATATGTTGATGCTTGCTTGTTGATTACTAGAAATATGTTGTTGATCACTAAGCATGTTAACGGAACAAATAGAACTTGCGTTAGAGCGCTATAAGCTGAAAACAGGAAGCTGTCAAACTGTTACAGCCGCCTTCAGTCAGCTGTAACTGGGTCATAACTTAACGAAAATTTGATTTTCTTGAGTCTATAACGTGTTATTTCGAAATATGGTTCTAATGGCACTGGAATCACGATTTTTGGACTTCGTTTGCTATTTTTAAAGGGTCGTTTTTCACAACAGCAAAAGCTGCGTTTTTAATGCAGAAAATGTGTGTTATTTTTTTCGTCATAACTTGAAATCTATGTAGAATTAGCTCATAAAATTTATACTGTAGATGACCACTGATGTCTCCAACTGGAATTTCATCAATCGGATGTACGATGAATTTTAAATAAATTATTCCGTGGACTGCAATCAGAAAGTGACAAATCTGATTCCAGTCCGGTAAATGATTTTTTATAAAATATTGGTATTGAATTAGTTCCCGAGATTTTTACATCATAATATTTGGATCGTTTAAGACCTTCTGTAAAAAGTTGGGAATTTTTAGAACAGGTTAACTATTTTATTAAAATCCTCGAAAACAACCCAGTTTTGAATGTTAAAGCTGAAACGGCATAAGTAGTAATTTGCGTGTCTAAATGTCGGGTAGGTTATCTGAGAATGATCTAACGTGTTATATGTCAATGAAAGTGTTATGTGCAATATCGTATGTTTGCTTATGAATGGGAATAGACGGGAAGTTTATATGGGCATGAACCGTTAAAGTGAGTGCATGTTATGTGGTAGATGCGTGTAGGAACTTCGTGCTTATTTGAAGTCACTAATAAACTAAGTGGTAATCATACTAGGACGTGATTGACCAACACCAATTGTTAGCTATTTTAAGAGTTCAACCGAGCAACCAAAGGTGAGTTCACACTCTTTCTAAGGCATGGGATTCCCGGTGGTTGGGAATGGGTTAAGGAACTAAAACGGAACCTCCATATCCTCCTTGGGTAGGATATGTACCGCCATCCTCCATAGGTAGGATGCCAATATTAATCCTGCGTATTCTCCTTGGGTAGAATACGTACGTTCGTCCTCCTTGGGTAGGACAACAACCTTAAACTACTAGCCAAAACTCTATCACCTAAGTCCCTCATTTTATATCGACTTGATCGCGGAGGCCGATGGCGAGCGGGTCATTAGTTAATAGCGCTATTAGGTTTAACAAACCTCACACTGTGCCAGTCGGACGGGCGTGTACTAATGGACTATGGCAAACTGTCAATGGTGATAGACATTGATGTAGGGCACAACTTACTTCCGTCAGTAGTCGATATGGTAACGGTCTAGTGGTTAACATGGGGAAGCCCCCACGGGTCATGGTTTGGGAAAGAAGGAATTGGGTAATCATATTTTCAACTATGGGGTAATCCCCACGGCAAGTAAGCCAACTAAACGAAAACCATGTTTTTGAAACAACTTAAAACAAACACCCAACTGTGATCTCACTCAACTTTGTTGTTGACTCCTTGTTACATGCCTTGCAGGTCGTTAGGTATCTATGGAGCTTGCACAGGGAGGCGTGGTCGTTGTGGGACATGGGTTGTCGAGTCCCATGTTAAACATTTAAACTTAAGAACTTATTACTTATGTTTTGGGTTTTACCTTTAATGCTTCCGTTGTTTAATTCGAACTTGGTTAACTAGCTTTTGATCACCAACTATATTGTGTGGTTGGATTTTATCCATCTTAAATACATTGTTCAATGTGATTGGTGGCTTGATCCTGGACATGTCACGCCTTCAAGCGGTGATACTCCGCATGGTGGATTTTGGGGGTGTGACACGATCCGTCTGTGGATCTTTTATACACTTTTGTCTGTACATTATTTTATGAACTTTCGGACATTTGTAATTTACAATAATTATTTTATACTCCCAAGACTTACGCTATGTTATTGTGAATATCTATATCAATTTGTCACGTATAAACCTAAAGTCAGGGCCCATCAGGAAATCAGGGTGTGACAATTTTATATGTTGATAAATTATAATTATATTTTGGAGGGTCATGGTTAAGAGATGAGTTAATTTATTAACTTTTGTGAAATAAAATATCAATCTAAAACCAATGTTCATTACCGATTTAAAAAGAAAAAAGAATACAAGAAATATTTTTGTTTTATTATGTAAATTCAGTATGATATTGAATTATAAGAGTTAATTTAGGTGGCTAGAATAGGCTAGAATGGTTTGTGAGAGAAAATGTAAATGGAGAGGCTCTAGATTTACCCGCGTGTCCCCTATGAATTTTATTTATTAAGTAGTTTAAATATTAATTAAAAACAACCAAACGAATACAAAATCAAGCAAAGAACATACGATACAAAACTCAATAGGAATCAAGCTACGGTTCGTCAAACTGACCTTATCTCCACCGATCAAGACGAAAGCAAACGAAATCGCAATAACCTGTATAAAAAAACATATCGACAAACCAAATCGAAACACAAAAAACAAAGAAATTGAGAAGAACCAATAAGGTACTGACATGATGATATAGCGCCAAGAACATGCAAAACAATCACTTGGGAAAAATGAGTTTTTTGCTACACCAACAATACGTCATAGCAGATACAACAAAAGGAACATAGCCGTTGTGTGTTTGTCTCCATCTCCCTTCGTGCCAGGAAACCCTAGCCATCACATTTGTGGCTTTCGATTGAACCATGATTTCTTCTCAACGATAAAACAAACATCACCACTGTGATCGCCATTCTTGATTTAGTGAATATGGACGATGCACACACCAGAATAGTCACATCGGATACCTTACACTCCCCTTGGCGATCTCTCTGTATGCCATATGAATAAAGCAAGATGAAGCAGTTGAGGTATTGAAAGGAAAGAATGTGTCATTGAGAATGAAATCTCTAAAACACCCTAAGTACTATTCACAAGTTTCTAAAATTAATACAACAAGCATAAAGCATAATATAATAATAGATAATAGATTATACATGTGTGTGTCGAATAGAATTCTTTTAACAAAAATAAAACACTCGACAATATTTGTTGTAGTTTGATCAACTTGGATAATGAATATGTAAGTACTTCAACCCAAATTTTTTCAACGATCTAAAAAAAATCTAATTCTGATCGTAATTAGACTGCACGGTATGGGGCGTCACCTCATCCCTTTCTCACCGATAGCGCCCCCATCCATACTATAGGCGCAGGGGGTGCTATTAAAATATAGGGTCTTTATCCCATTTTTTCTAAGTTAAAGGGGAGGCGCTATTGGTGAGATGACACAATGGAGCCCCTAGGGGCTCCATTCTATACCATCCACCCTTAATGGGTGAGGGAGAGCAAAACATAAATAATAGAGTAAACAGCAGTTTTACCCCTGTGGTTAGGGACGCTAACACACTTACCCCATATTTAAAAAAAATTGTTGTCTTACCCCACACGTCTGTCGAATTGAATCAATATTGGCCCTTTTGTCATCTTGTCATTAATGTGACTATTAGTTTATGTTGAAATGACGCATTTACCCCTCATACTTTCTTAAAACCCCTAACCTTTTCCCCCAATTGTTCATTCTTCAAGTATTCAAGCTCCTGCATCTTGTTCTTCATCACAAGTCTGCGACAATGTCTGGTTCCTCATCCGGTGTATACCGTTCAAAAGCGAACTCGAAGAGGACCGAGCCGTCTGACATCATTTGTGCTTGTGGTGGGCAAACCGTGTACAAGATTTTTGGATCGAATGCAAACCTTGACCGTCAGTATTTTTGTTATGTAAGTGACTACATATTGTATATTTTGTACATTTTGTGTAATGTTTGATTTATTTTGCACCTTATGATGTCCGATTGTGGGTTTCTTCGATGGGTTGATCTCGCTAAACAACAAGGATGTCAAACTTGTCGTTAGGTAATTCCTGCTTTATTACAGAGTGTCAAATATAAGGATGATTTGGCTAAGTGTAAAGACCAATTGGCTGACTACAAAGATCAGGATGTGTTGAATTGGAAGTTGTATTTAGGGATTACTTGGTTCATGTTTGTGTTGTTGTATATAATTAAGTAGTGTAATGTATTGATTGTGTTACTTTGTATGCTTCTTCCGGACAAGCTATAATTATTAATATAATGCTCTATCTTTCTTATTGTTGGTTATAATCTTATTTTGGTAGCCACATTATAAGCATGATGCAGTTACTGAAATTCAAAGACTTTTGCATTTTCTTTTGAATTTTTCGGTTAACTAGTCTCCCGGTTAAAAAAACCCGGTTAACAACCGGTTCCTATACTGAATATCAATAACCTGTTGCTAACATACGGTTAAAATTAACCACTAATCAGTTATTCCTAACTGATTACGGTTATTTTGTGCACCTCTAATCGTAAGCGTTTAATCGAACAACGACAACCATTGTGCGAGTTCTAAACGGTAAACGACTTTTTTCATATACCAAACAAACACGAAGTATTGATATTGGGCCTCATTTCAGCCCGCCTGTTAGATAAAATCCGACCCGAAGAGCCCATAAACCCTCGTCGTTTCTTCATTCGAAAGTTTTACGTAGAAGCATCAACAATGGCGGACTTCTCCTTTAACACAAATCCTTCAACCTTTTCATTCGTTTCGTCTTCATCTTCATCGTCTTCAACTAATACTGCATTTGGATCATCATCATCTACTAAAACAACAACTCAACACACTTCATCTTCCACCCTAGGGTTTTCATCTTCTAGCTTCTCGTTTGGCAATGTAACAGCCTCCTCTTCTGTAACTTCATCTACTACTACACCTTCACCAGCCGCTGCTTCTACTGGAACATCAACTTCCTTTTCATTTCAAACATCCTCTACAACTCTAGCTACTCTTGCACTAGCGTCACCACCGCTATCAACACCTTCAGCGTCTTTGTCATGGTTGTAAAACAAGGTTTCCAAGGCCGAGTACTCCCCGAGTAGTCGCTACAAGGTAGGTTGCCGAGGCGACTTTCTCTAACTCCGCCTAATTACTCGGAATCGATCAAACGTGGTCAAACTCGACCAAAATCGGATCTAGTAGGTCAATTCGGGCCGAGTTTGACTTAAAAAATAATAAAACATAATTTATATGACTATCATATTAAATAATGAATATCATTTTCACGTATTTTGTTATAAATATTAGTAAATTTATGTTATTAGACATATATTTAATTTCCGAAAACTAATTTCTTTATAATTTAACATGTCCGAGTACTCCCCGAGTACTCTCCGCCTATACCGAGTACTCTCAACTCCCCGGTCGACCGACTAGGGAGCGCCTAACGACTTTTGCAACCATGGTCTTTGTTAAGTGAGTTTTTTTTTTTTTTATGTATTAATCATCCGTTGTTTGTGATTACTTATCAGTTGTTTGTGATTGGAAGTTAATGATAGTTAATAGTTTTGTTTATACTGGAGTTTACATCTATTCGTGAATTGTGGCATGTAAATTCATATGAAAGTAATTCTTAGGGCTATTACTTTGTTGATTGATTTCATAGGATTACTGTTTATGATTCTGTATAGTTAATAGATTTGCGATATAAAACGGGATATAATAAGAGCCTAAATATCTACCAAATCAGATCAAAAGCTGAATATGATGCCTGATATGATGTATTTTGGCCTTGCATCGAGTGAAACCGGCGTATCTGCTTTGCTATGACATTGTATTGAACTTTTGTGTGAATTCCATTCGACTAATTGTTATATTATTAATATCTGTTAATAAGAGAATGGAAATGAATAGTGGCAGGTAGATGATTCACCTACCTGCTTCACCTCTTGGTTTTCTCACGTCTGTCACATTGTAAAAGGGTTTGACACCTGTTTTTCATCTCCACCTGTTCATCGTCTCATCCCTTTGTTTATCTAAGGGTTTAGGATTTTAAACTTTAAAACCCATACATTCGGTCGGTTTTGCTTTCTTCTCCGGCGATGGTAGTTGAGCATCGCTTGATGCTTCTGTTTTTGTATGCATGTTTGTCTCCGGTTGATCTTTTATTGGTCGTAGTAGACGCCAATGTTACAATACTAAAGCCCTTAAATATCCCAAATCTCCTTCTCTCTATTTGCTTTGATACTTGGTTGTCGCTGATGGCTTTATAGATCGGTGTGTGTACCACTCTAAAAGGTAGTTCAGGAGGTGAGGATTCAACTGGTGGTGACGCCATGGTCTTATAACCGGCAGTGGTGGTGTTTCTGACCAGTCACCCTAGCGGCGGCTAGGGTTCCGCCGTGATGTATTTTGCGGCTACTCTGGTGACGATGATGGTACAACAATGGTTACCTGAGTCGCTTTGGTTTTGGTGCTTACGCTGTTCCTATGGCGGTGGTAGTGGCAATACCTGTGGTGGTGGTTGTCATTGTTCTGGTAATAGTGTTTTTTCTGTAAATTTGTTTAAAGGCTGTGAAGATTTGAAAAAAAGAAAACCGGGACCATGACGTCTGGTTTGTTAACATTCATATAATCCATATAATCAACCCTGGGTATCACTTTCCATTAATTCTTTTTCTGTGTTCATGTGAGAAAATCACAAATTTGCTATTTGGGGTTTCTTAATCTTGCAAACCAGAAATTGGGTTTGCTAAGATTTTCTTCCTTGTAAGTGAAATCTTTGGGTTTGTTTTGGATTGACGTTGAATATTCAATTTGGGGGTAATTTTTGACCGCCTTTAATGGAAATTTTAGGGTTTGTGACACAGAGACTGTATACTCTATATTAATAGAGCAACAAATATGAGCAATGGTTTTGGTTTTGGTTTGTTCCGATTGGCCTATTTGGGCGGTTATCCCCCATTGAGACGCTTGTCTTTCGGCATTACATTTTACCCCCTTTTAAGAAAAGAGAGGGTCGTTGACTACCCGATGATGATGGTGGCTTGCTACTTGGTATGGCAACTCCGGTTGCAACCATAGTGCCACAGAGCGGGTTCAATGACGATGATGACCTTTTCAGATTTGAGTCGATTGGTGTTGGTGATTTCATTTTTTGTTTGCTTTATTTTCTGAGATTGATTGAATGATTGTGTTGGAGTAAGAATTGTTTAATGTACGGGTTGTATTGATGGTGACGGTGGAACTGTTTGATGATATTTCCGGCAGTAGATGCCTTCATATTAACTTTTGATTAACCCTGCCACAAATATCGGGCGTGAAAATTTCCTGCTTTCATTCTCGGTGTTAGATGGTGTCCGACCTTTGTGTCGAGGTCGTCGACGCGGCTGCCTTTTTTTGTCGATGTGGTGGTCGAGGCTCCGTGTATGGTTGCGTAGAGAATGTTATTGTTGGTGCATGGTGTCGATTAAATCTTCATCTAATTCTTCAAAGTTTTGGTGGATGGTTGGCTTGGGTTTATCATTTGTATCACCTTATATTTTTCGTGTGGCTGTGATGAATTTATAAGTTTAACTGTAATTGGATGTTGATGTTAACTTGGCGTGGCAAGGTAGGTGGTTGGTTGGTGTTCACCTGCAGCCCCCTTGCAGCCATGGTGTACTCTTGATTTTGAAATTCTGAGCCCGATTTTTACAACTATGGATTTCGTTTTATGTGGGTTTTGTTGTGTTCTGTACTTTAGGAACCAGTTTTATGAAGGTAGTGTTTAGATGAACTTGTACACATGGATGAGTTTTTTTGGTTTTCTTCTTTAAAGAAGAGAAGGTGAGTTATCTTTGGTTTTAGTCACACATGACTTAAAGTAATTGTTTGGTTTGATAAATACAGGTACTTCTTCAATAAAGAATTCTATTGAAAGTATTTGGTGGCAATGTCTTTATTGGTTGTTAATGTTTTGCAGATGGGAAGTGGAAAATGTACGCTTTGTGGAGTCCACAAAACGCCATGATGATTAATCGACCAGCGGTAATGAAGAGTTGTTCCGCACATCTTCCAGGTGTATTCAAATACACAAAGGCCTCCTAAATCTCTTTACTAACATTATTTTTGTGATGATAAATGAAAATATGGAAATGGAGATTCAAAACTGTTAGTGAGTGTACCTGCACTTAGAATCACATTTTTTTTCTCGGTCACGTTGCCCTTTATGGTTCTTGATTGACTAAAATATTTTTTATATATTTTAAGGCCGAACTGCGGTTTGCGTCCTTGCTTGTGAAGATGTAAGTACCACAGGTGGTAGTCATCAAGCACAAAGCTTTATATTGGCAATTTGTCTCCTTAAAAAAGTTAAATGCTGCTTCTTTTTTCCAAAAAAAAAACATGGTGATATAGAAGAAGGTTCTGTTGCATACACCAAAGAAACAAATAGTCGTGATTCTCACATGGAAATCGAACTTAGACAGGTTATCGACATGATGCGCATTGGCCAGGAGAAATATAATTGTGCCTACATGCATTTGTTCAATGTGGCTAGGAGCAAGAGTTGACGGAACATTTGTTTGTGACGTGTAGTTTTGCTTGAAAGGGTTCGCAGTTCGTTTTGAAATGGTGCAAGCTACTTCTGATATACGCATTCTGGGTAAGAGATCTTGATTTAAACTTGTATGTTGGCGGCTAAGCAATTTACCACACGGTATTTTGGTGCTTATGGAGGTGTCGAAACAAAGTAGTATTTGATCATGGGAGATGTAAAGTGGTTGTCCTTTTTTTGGGTCAAGGCACGCTCCAAACAAATGAATTTGGATTGGAATATTTGGAATAGTTTCAATGTAAATAGGATGGGGTGATAGTGAATGGATGTAATGTTTATTGAATATGGTGTACTATATTGATGTAAGCTGGCAACCTGTTGGACCTTTGTGTCAATAAATTTGTTGACCTTTAGAAAACAAAATTTGGTTTTCAAAACATGTTGAACACGGTAACTATTTAGATCGCTTGCATGCGCTGCGAAGCGCGCGGGGATTCAAATCCTAGTAGTATTAATTCAACACATCCGGAGGAACAGTCATGTGTTTGACTTTTGAGTTTTTAACACTAAACTTTTGATTGTTGTTCACATTTGCCCCTCCATACATCTTCATTACGATTTACGCCAACACACATCCAGAGAGATGAGAAGATGCTTCGTCGGCCATGGCGGGCTTGCGGCGGCACCGCGTCGGTTTCCGGCGCGTGCTCCACTTATACTCACAGAACGGAGGACGGGAATTCAACTAAGGTTTCTCCGTCGACGTTTTGACTGGCGGTGTTAGCCATGGCAGCAATCACCGAAACACCATCTCCGGTAACACCACCATCTGAAACACCGGTGGTGGCTTGGGTGCAAACACTAAGCGTATCGGCCGAAGGTATATTGTCAGCGAAATAACAGCTGGCGGTGGTGGGAGTAGAGGTGCGGCATCCACATTTCTGCTGTAGTTGTGGCGGTGGACGGGTGGTGTTGTGTTGGGCAGATGACGTAGGGAGGAGAGAAATGAGGTGAGAACCATCTCACACAAACACACATTGTTTGGAACCTTTTTGGAGCTCTATAATCGAATAGGAGAAGAGATGTAGGTTTTGGGAAGAGTGTAATCAATAATCGGACTTCATATTGTTTTATGAATTGGAATTAATGAAAGGAGTTTTAAATCCAGCAGATATAATCGAATAAGATGATAATCTATCTATATCTAATAATAGGAAAACTGAATAAAAAGTAAAAAGAGGTGAGGTTGGTAGTATAATTGCAAACATATTAAGACTATGTGGTATGGGGCGGAGGTTGGGGCGTGGGTTGGATACAAACGCCCAAGTCATCACCCCATGTGGGTTTGGGTTTCAGCGTGGCCCCTTGGGCGGGGGTTTCAGCACGGGCGTTGGGCGGGCCTAGCGGTCTTCTGTGGCCGGCTCTCATTGGCTGGGTTGTCTAGGCTATAGGTGGTTAGGATTTAAATTTTGTGTGTATTTTTATAAAATTATAACTTGGGGTATGGGGCGGGGGTTGGGGCGTGGGTTGGGTACGAACGCCCAAGTCACCACCCCGTGTGGGCTTGGGTTTAGGCGTTGCCCCTTGGGCGGAGGTTTCAGCCCGGGCGTTGGGCGGGCCTAGCGGTCTTCCGTAACCGGCTCTCATTGGCTGGGTTGCCTAGGCTATAGGTGGTTAGAATTTAAATTTTGTGTGTATTTTTATAAAATTATAACATGGGCTATGGGGCGGGGGTTGGGGCGGGGGTTGAGTACAAATGCTCAAGTCACCACCTCAGGTGGGCTTGGGTTTCGGCGTGGCCCCTTGGGCGAGGGTTTCAGCCCGGGCGTTGGGCAGACCTACCGGTCTTCCGTGGCCGGCTCTCATTGGCTGCGAATGTAGGACAAATGTCTTCTGTAAACAAAGCCACCTAAAGTAAGCAAACTAACCATATGTAGCATAGGCATTGCACAACTTGTAATTTAAGATGTGAAACGTCGCCGCAACGCGGGACTGGTATAACCCTAGTTAGTAATAACCAATGCGGATAAGTAGATAACGCCTCTATATTTGGGCCTCGGATTCTATTTTTACGGGCTACTGATCTATGATTCTAAACTAAGATTTCGTCGTTCATTTATCTTTGTCAATTCGTTATGTATAATCTATGGCTGTCTTTTACTTAACACCTTCTAGTATGTTTTCTCTCCATGGTTCTTCTTTCTCTTAAATGTTGATATATATTACTCTTTTTTCGTAAAGAATTCTTATTGATCTCATACTTATACTCTGCTTTTTCTTTATAATAAGTACCATTGTGACAAAATGCATTTCTTATTTAGCATCAGTATATGTGCTATTTGTTTTCATTGTTTGGAGAGTTGATATTCACCACATTAAGTTCACTTATGACTTAACCGTACATATAATTTTACAAATATTAAATCATTAACCTGTTGGTCAATATATAATTACGTGAGGAAATTTGGCTGTCTTTATTCAGAATACCGTTCACTTATTATTGATGAGACCCAACTTATTTGGTTCATTATAATTCACAATCTCTAGAATTATATTTCATTTTGTACCATCTTTATTTCCATCTCTTATGTCTTGTGTCTGAAATCTCTCTGCAGGCACCACTGCTTCCACAACTACAACTTCAACTGCTACAGCCACTACTGCTCAAACATCATCTCCTCTTGTTGTATCTTCCAGTAGTGGGTCGGTAATCAGTATAGTCTAATAATATATATTTGTTTTTGTTATTGTTATTCAAGTATGATCTAGAAAAAAACATTGGTCAGGACTTCTCTTTAACCTCATACATATCCTAGAGATATAAGAATAAAAGACTCTGATCTTTTACACGCCAAAAAAATTACTATATGTAAGGAGTTTTTTCATTAAGCCACGTTGGCAGCATTGCAATATTATTACCATTTTTTTCAGTATCACACTTTATTGTTTCTAAGTTCCATCGGTTGTATTTTAATTATTATATTATTATATGAACCTCTATGTGATTATGCCGTTAGGACAACTACAAGTGTCAGCACAACTGCAGTCTCTGCTCCAAAGATACCATCGGAAATTACTGGAAAGACAGTGGAGGAGGTATCCTTACAAAGTTCTTAGTATCTCTGTATTCTCTTGCAATTCGGTTTCAAGTTTTTTCGAATATATATATATATCACAGAACATGGGCATAATTGTTAAATTCATGGGGGATTTTACTTTTCCCTCTTAACTTAGCATTTGAAAAAATTATCAACACATGACACGAACTGATTATTTTTTCTTTTTGATGTTTCTTTAAAGATCATTAAGGAGTGGAATGTTGAGCTCCAGGAGCAAACTAGCAAGTTCAGGAAGCTAGCTAACGCAATAGCTGAATGGGACAAAAGAATCTTGAACAACCGGGATGTTCTTCTTAAACTTGAGGTGCCATACTCACTTTAATTCGTATGATTAGATAAACTTTTCCAACAGTCATTAGACCTCATTCTTTCACATGTATATTGAAGACAGTTTTTGGTTTTTTGTTCTTGTGTTACATTAATCCTAAACTGCTTATTATTCAGGCAGAAGTTGCAAAAGTTGTTGAGACCCAATCAAACCTTGAGAGACAGCTGGAGCTGATTGAGACACATCAACAAGAGGTGTATTAACAACTTCTAATTGTTCTTATCATATATTTAATAGCATTTTGATTATAGTTGTTACTTCATACACTTTTTAGGCTGATAAGTCGTTACGAAGTGTGGAAGAAGAAGCTGAGCGAATATACAAAGACGAGCATGGTCTGCTTCTTGATGATGAAGCAGCTTCAACCAGAGATACAATGTAAGTAGCTAAAAAACACAAAACTTTCATAAAAATGAACATCGAGAAATTTATAACAGTTAAACAAAATGGAATCAACAGTTCGGCTATTGAATTTCTTATTATTGAACATGAACTGGAATTGTTTGGTTTTCTAAGTTTATGATATGGGAACAATAGTTAATCTTTGTTAGAAATCTCAAATCTCAATACGTGTGTGTGTTTGTGTTTTACAGAACCAAACTGTATGAACTCACTACTGAATTTCCTGTTTTTTTCCTCTAAATTTCAGGTACGAGCAGGCTGAATTCATTGAGAGAGAAATGGAACAGATGACTGAACAGATTAAATCTGTAATTCAGAAACTTAATGCCAATCAGGTGATCTTTTATTGAGGTTTTAATTTAGCCAAAAAATAATTTTTTTTTGTAATATGTGTGTGGGTTGATGTTGGTATATATATATGTGTCATATTTAGGGTGGAGAGCTTGAAATGACTGATGGTATGTCCCCAGTGGATGTTGTTGTTCGGATCCTTAACAATCAACTAAGCTCATTAGTGTGGATCGATGAAAAGGTTAGCGTGCTCCTGGTTCTATACACTTTATTTAATTAACCTTGGTTGAAAATCAAACAGGTCAAAGTCAAAATTAATCTCAGGTCAAAGTTTATCTAACAATTACTTGTTTCAATATGAACACAAGAGGCAAAATGGACGGGTTGGGTAATGGGCCAAACGGGTTTAAATTGTTTTACATGGTTGAAAGTCAAACTGATCAAAGTCAAAATTTATCCAACAATTATATATGTCAATTTGAACACAAGTGGCTAAATGGACGGGTTGAGTAATGGGTCAAAACGGGTAATCTTTTCAATTATTTTACTCCGCAACTTAAAAATAATATGTTAATCTTGTGACAATTTTGGTCAGGCTGAAGAATTCTCTTCACATATCCAGAATCTGGCTAAGAAAGGTACTACTGCTGATCAAGCACTAATGGGCCTAAAGTTTTGGTTGTCTTGATAAGTGTCCTATAAAAAATCTAGAGTTACTTTCTAGTCACTTAATGTCAAATAAATTTGATACCAAACCGGTTTGATAGATCAAGCATCACGGTTGTGTTTCTTTTGTATGCATTTAGCTACGAACTCCGTACAGTTTGATTCTTGCTGCTTATGTAATTAGCTTATACATTTACGTTTTGTAATAGCATGACATGTAGCTTGATTATCATACATGTCTTACTTACGCATAATTTTGAGCCATTTTTTTTAAATATAAACACAAAGTTTGAGATAGTAGCTTTTTTCAATATGTTTCTATCGATATTAAAGCAGTTTCCATTAGATGACAAAGATGTCAGTTTAGTCACTTAAAAAGGCAACGTTTTTTATTAGGTTATGTGTTATACATCTTACACACCTAGTAGGATGATGAAGTGGCAAGTGGCCTTGAGCGGGGACACCGTGCCTGGGGTCATGGTATGTAGAATCCCATCTCGCGTGTAAATGGTAGTCCCCCACAAGACTGCAAGAGGGTACGTAGAATCCCCTCTTCCACTAGTTGCTCATGTGTTATATATCTCTACTCATCTCTCTTTAATGTTTAAAAAAGTTATAAAAATGGCGAATAATGAGTATAATTTAAGTTAAAAATAAGGTAAAAGATGAATGATGGTGGTGATTTGGCGTTAAGGTGTCGGATACTTGGATAATAGTGAATGAGGTTTATAACACATGACTAAAATAACATGTATTGTACTAAAATAAATGGGGGATGGAAATATAACTCAACTATATTACACATGAAAACTATGAGACATCCTTATGATAAGTTGGATGATTTAGATAAAAAGGTTCATAGGTTTATTATTAAAATTATCAATCAATCAATTGGTCTAGTCATTGTGAAAGAACATATCAACTTAAAAGGGTTTCAATTTGTCAACACTACCACCACCTCCGCCCCGAACATAACCACCATCTCGACAATAGCGGTGACCAATGTTGCTGCCACTATAAAAGCAAATATGGCAAGTGAACCTAATTTGATATATATATTTTTTTGTAAAACAACCTATTTAAAGGTGATAACCTATTTTAACTCGACCCAAATTAATATAAATTTTAAACATGTTTTCACCCAAAATCGAATTTGAATTTTGACATGAACTAGTTTTGAAGTGTTATTCGATCCGAATCGTCTACTTGGCTAGATTCAAATCTAATCTCTTCAGCTTTAATGTTGCGTATAAGCTTAATCACATATATGATAGATAGCCAATAAGCTATAGCTCAATTGACATTAGAGGGGAAGTGAAGATTCAGGTTTAAGGCTAGAGGTCTCAATTTCAAACCCGGCCCCAACCAAGTTTTATCGCAGCAGGCGGCAAGTTTTTCTCGAAACTCTAATGATGGACTTGGACTACACAATAGAGCAATTTGTGCGGGGATAGATGATTGGCTAGAGTACCTAAATGGTTTTTGACAAAATGATTTAAACACAAATAAAATAATAATATTTAACATATAAAAAATTCATTTCATTTCCCCTTAATAAAGTTTTTTTTAGAACAGCCCAGCCGCCTTCATCTTCCATCTTCTTCTTCGCAAATAAAACCAGTTAGGGTTTATCAATCTAAACCCTAACCCTAACACCATGGTCCGATCTCGATCCTCCACGGCGCGTCTACTCTACACTCTCCGTTCATCCATTTCTGCATCACCGAAATCACCGCCGTCACCAATCACCGCGCTCCTCCACCTCCACCGCCACTACTCCGCCGCACCATCTCTGAGAGTAAAGGACGACAAGGATCCATGGTGGAAGGAATCAATGGAGAAGGTACGAAACATCGGGATATCGGCTCATATAGATTCAGGAAAAACGACGCTTACAGAGAGGGTTTTGTATTACACCGGAAGGATCCATGAGATTCATGAAGTTAGAGGTAAAGATGGCGTTGGCGCCAAAATGGATTCTATGGAGTTGGAGCGGGAGAAAGGGATTACTATTCAGTCTGCTGCCACTTATTGCACTTGGAAAGATTATCAGGTAGTTTTATTTATGTTTTGTTTATTGTTAGTGGTTTTGTAGATTAATTTACTGGTTTTATTTGCAAAAACAGTGCTGTTAGTTCTAAGATTAAGGAGATCATCATTGTTGAAGTTCAAATTCTCTCTGTAGCACCAATATTTTATGATTTGTGATTGGTTGCTTATGTTCTTGTACCAGTAATTAAATTGATTTCTTGTATATAGTGTTCAGCGTAAGTATGATTTACATTTACTTTAGATCTTGTACTAGCATCAGGTACGTCTTGCGTGCGCTTGTGTACAGGTAGTTAAGCTTATCTTACAACAAGAAATTGCATATCTCTAATCTGTTGTACATATAAATTTATTTATCAAGTGAACTTTATATAGTTTCCACATCCTGATGTGTAACATGTGTTTTCCTCGGTGCCTTAAGCATTAGGTGTTCATTATTAAACAAAGTTTTGGATGAAGTATACTTACTTGAATTTAAGTGTTTCTCCCCTGAGAAAGAAGCCATGTGGAGTTAACTGGTGAAATGATCATTTATGGCTTGGTTTAAAAAAGCGCGAGGCGCTCCAAAGCGTTTTGGTTCCAAAAGCTTTAAGCGAAGCTTCAAGCACGAAGCGAGAGCTTCACGTATACGAAGCGCTCAAAATAAAAAAAAAATTAAAAAAATATTGTACACATCAGTATGACCTATTCTACTTGTTAATCAATAATAAACACAAAAACATGATTAAAAAACACACTTAACACATAAAAAACATAGTTAAAACATAAATTAAAGTCGAAACACACTTAAAACATAAACATAAAAGTAGTCTTTAATGCTGATTATTGGAGAAAGTATGAAGAATCGCAGGAGAAGAGGAAGGGAGCGGCTGAATATGTTAAAAGATAGCTAACGTTCTTTTTAGGGTAAAGAAGTAGCGGTCTCATATTAAACCCTATTTAAAGACTATTGAGCCTAAATAAATGACCCAAATGTGACCTGATTGGGCTGAAGCGTCGCCTCAAACCAAGGCCGCTTCGCGCTTAAAGCTCGCCTCAAAACGCTTCACGTGTTGTGACGCCTCAGAGCAAAAAAAGTGACATTCCCAGCGCTTCAGCGCCGCACGCTTTAAGCTCGCTCAAAGCGCATTTTTTTAAACCCTAGATTTATGGGATTTATGGTTGTATGAATTTGGCTGAAAAGACTGAAATGTGTCATGGTTAATGAGTTTTGAAGCAAAAATGCATGTATGTTCATGATGTGAACATTTAAACTGATTTCTTATATTAAGTTTGTTTAGCGTGATTGTGATTTACTTTAGATCTTGGTTTAAAGTAGGTCCCAAAACCCAGGGGTCAAGGTGTTCGCATCGTGTATCATGTACAACTATATAAGCTTTATCTACAACAAGACTCTGCATATCTCTCATCTGTTGTACATAGAAACTTGTTTATCAAGTAAACCTCTTATAATTTTAGCATTTCTTAGGTTGTTTATAATGTAAACTTCCTACGGACCCTTATCTTGACCCAGAACAACTGCGTGCATTCATTTTCCTGATGTGTATTACTTGGCGCTTCAAGCTTTAGATGAAGTATACTTACTTGAATTTTGGTGTTTCTCCTCTGAGAAAGAAACCATGCGGATTTAAATGGTGAAATGATCATTTTTAGGATTCATGGTGTATGGATTTAGTTGAAAAGACTGAAATATTTCATGGCTAGTGACTAGGTAGTTGTGTTGCTTTCTAACACTTTATAGCCTCAATAGGGGATGTGAACATATGAGAAGTAAAAGTCTGATCTTGGTTTTAAAACGAGCGCAGCGTGAGGTGATGGAGGTGGGGATCAAAATGCTTTAGTTAGTGTGTAGTGGCATGATCTCAGAAATCAGACAGAAGCGCGCCTTTTTTCTGAGGTTCAGGCGCCTTTTGCACATGTTGGTTTAAGATATTACTTATGACCGTTTCCAAGGGCAATAAGCAACTTCACTTTTGAAGAGAATAGAGAGGGAGGTGATGTTGTACTGGGTATGTGGCTTCTTTGGTTGTACATATAGCTTTTTAGGTTGTAAATATATATAAGGTTTCTATGCGGTACATAAAGCTTTATAGGTGATAGGTTGTACGTAAAGTTTTTTTTACATAATTATTTTTGTTGTACGTAACACTAAGGTTTTTTTTATCTTAAGCTACTTTAGTTGTACATTGAGTTTCTTTATAGTATTACACCTTAGTCATATGCATTTATTTTATTATATTGTTTTTTGTGTTTAAAGATTAACATGATAGTAAATGTTATCTAGAATTAGTTTGAATTAATTTGTAAGAATTTTATTAATATCAGACGCCTTGTGTACCTGTGGCTAGTGCTTTCGTCTCATGCCTTTTAAAACCAAGAGTCTGATGATATATCCTGTTGATACAGATACAGTTAGGTTTCAAAGTTACTAGTTTTTTGATATATTAATCCAAAAAGACTGGAATAATCCTCGGTTAATATTTTGTTTTTATGAATTGTAACTTCGATCACTTTTCAATTATTTTGTTAGGATAACTTAACTTTGGTTTAAATTAAAATAAAACTTATCTTGTTGCAGGTCAATATAATTGATACTCCTGGTCACGTGGACTTCACAATTGAAGTTGAGAGAGCGTTGCGTGTTCTTGATGGTGCAATCCTTGTTCTATGTAGTGTTGGTGGCGTGCAAAGTCAATCTATTACTGTTGATAGACAAATGAGAAGATACGAGGTTCCTAGGATTGCTTTTATTAACAAACTTGATCGAATGGGGGCGGATCCATGGCGGGTTCTTAATCAGGTATAGCCTCTCATCATCATGACATCATCATTATGACATCATTATTTAACCCATTTGAATGTTCTTTAATATTCTTTAAGGCAAGAAAAAAGCTTCGACATCACAGTGCCGCAGTGCAAATTCCAATTGGGTTGGAAGAGGATTTTCAGGGTCTTGTTGACCTTGTGCAACTAAAGGCATATTCTTTTCAGGGTTCTAGCGGGTTTGTTTTCTAAGCTTAAATCCGGTGACAAAACTATATATTATACGGAAGATGAAATTTGCTAATTTATTTTTACTTTTGGCAGTGAAAAGGTTGTAACTGAAGATATTCCGGCTGATATGCAAGCAATGGTTTCAGAAAAGCGACGAGAATTAATCGAGGCAGTCTCTGATGTTGATGATCAACTTGCTGAATTATTCCTTAGTGATGAACCTATATCATCTGCTGATCTTGAGGTATTTTTTTCACAGGTCGATTAGGTTTAATAAAGTTTTAGCTCGACAAGAAATGATCAAAAGTTGTTTGATCATGTATTTTTTATGCCTAAAAACTTTTTAAAAATTCTTTCATGAAATCTTGTTTATCATTGATTAATCTAGTTGTTGTAATCATATGATACACACTAGTTAGGAAGTTTAATTTCTTTGGACAAAAATGGTCTGACGTCTATTAATAATATTATTGTCATAATTATGTAGTTTTTTTGTTGAACAGGCTGCTATTCGTAGGGCAACTATAGCAAGGAAATTTATACCAGTATTTATGGGTAGTGCATTCAAGAACAAGGTAGCTATGCTTTGTATTTTGCCTGTTGAATGTGTGTGTGTGTATATATTTTTAAATAGCATGTTACATATCATCATCTTTTTGTTTTTGTTTTTCCAATGTAGGGAGTGCAACCACTTCTTGATGGTGTTCTTTCTTATTTGCCTTGTCCACTCGAAGTTGACAATTTTGCCCTTGATCAGTCAAAGAAGGAAGAGAAGGTATCCAGTAATATGAACCAATTTTTTCTTCACATTCTTTCTTGTATATGTTTCAATAACCTTAATCCGCAACTAAATTTATGCATCAATTGGAGTATTGACAGGTTAAGTTGTCCGGAACGCCAGCTGGACATATGGTTGCATTGGCCTTTAAACTTGAAGAACGCCAATTTGGTCAGTTGACTTATTTAAGGTATACGCTCATTTAAATCATTATATCTGTTTAAGCTATAAGCTAGTCTATTACTAAAACAACTAATATCATTTCATTTTAATGAAGAATATATGAAGGTGTACTCAAGAAAGGTGATTTTATAACAAATATCAACACTGGGAAGAAAATTAAAGTGAGTTTTAGATCTTAAAATGGCATACGTTTACTTTTAATGGTTGCTTCATCATTTCACATAAAATATGTCACAGGTATCTAAACTAGGTCGGATGCATTCAGATTCTATGGAGGTATATATATTATTTAAAGTTGAATTATTTTCAAAATATACTTATGATTATCGTTTTGATTCATGTTTTGTCTCTTATGGTAATACGTAGGACATTCAAGAAGCTCACGCAGGCCAAATTGTAGCAGTATTCGGTTTAGATTGTGCATCGGGAGATACTTTTACAGATGGATCTGTTAAATACACCATGACTTCTATGAATGTCCCGGAACCCGTTGTTTCATTAGCAGTTTCACCTGTTTCAAAAGATTCTGGAAAACAAGTGTGCATTTCTAGTTTTCTACCTCATTAACACCAACGGTGCTTAATTTTTTATTATTCAAGTTTTTAATGTTATCTATTTTCCTATACAGTTCTCAAAAGCTTTAAATCGGTTTCAAAGAGAGGATCCTACATTCCGTGTTGGCTTAGACCCTGAGAGCGGTCAGGTAATTTTTATATATAACATTTTCTTAACATTTTTTTTAAATGTTTGTTGTGTCATTACTCATGTAGATGTTTTATTGCACAGACAATCATATCAGGAATGGGAGAGTTACATTTGGAAGTTTATGTGGAGCGCATTAAGAGGGAGTATAAGGTACCGATTTGAATTTCAGATGAAAATTCATATATTTAATTAAGTAGCACTGTTTTTTATTCATCTATTTACTTATTGGAAGGTTGATGCAACCGTTGGAAAACCTCGTGTCAACTTCAGAGAGACGATAACGCAACGTGCAGAATTTGATTATTTACACAAAAAACAAAGTGGAGGTCAAGGTCAATACGGAAGGGTGTGCGGGTAACAATTTTCTGCACTCAAATTTCAAATTTATATTTTATTTTTTAGAGTAAAATGTCATTTTCGTTCCTGAGGTTTGGCCAGTTTTGCGACTTTCGCCCAAAGGTTTGTTTTTCCTCATCTGGATCCAAAAGGTTTGAAATTTTCCCATTTCCGTTCGACGGCGCGTTCACTCCATCCATTTTTCTCGTTAAGTCAGGGGTATTGCCGTCCTTTTTGTTAACTTAAAGGGCAATTTGGTCTTTTCACTTTATGTACAAGCATTTAGCATACTGCTAAATGTAACCTGGCTAAATTGAAAAAAAAAATCCGAATTGCCCTTTAAGTTAAACAAAAGACGAAAATACCCCTGAATTAGCGGAGAAAAATGGATACGAGCCGTCGAATGAAAATGGGAAACTTTTAAACCTTTTGGATCCAGATGCGGAAAAACAAACCTTTGGACGAAAGTCACAAAACTGGCCAAACCTCGGACGAAAAATGACATTTTATTCTATTGTTTATTCGGTTGGTTTTCTTTTTGAATAACGGGTGTTCAATTACTTAACAGCTATATGGAACCACTTCCAGAAGGATCGGAGACCAAATTTGAATTTGAGAATTTGATGATAGGACAAGCTATACCCTCCAATTTTATCCCGCATATTGAGAAGGGTTTCAGGGAAGCTGCTAATTCGTAAGTATCTAGCATTTGTATAAAATCTTGATCATTCTTTTTTGTTAACTATATTTGTGTTCAAGTTATTTCAAGACTGATCGTGTTTGCATGTGCAGGGGCTCTTTGATTGGATTCCCCGTTGAAAACATTCGCGTTGTTCTGACAGACGGTGCATCTCATGCAGTAGATTCTAGTGAACTTGCTTTCAGATTAGCTTCAATCTATGCTTTTAGACAGGTTTTTCTTTTTTCCAATTTTATGTTCTGATGTTAGTTAATATAGTTTTCTGGGCAAAATTTAAAATCGTTAAACTTGTTATTTTGCTGCAACTGAACTTTTGCTACTGTGAATAAAATAAAGAGTAAAATGCCATTTTTGTCCCTGAGGTTTGGCCAATTTTACGACTTTCGTACAAAGGTTTGTTTTTCCGCATCTGGATCCAAAAGGTTTGAAATCATTCCATTTTAATTCAGCTTGTTAACTCCATCCATGTTTCTCCGTTAAGGGGTATTTTCGTCTTTTTTGTTATCTAACTTGAAGGCAATTCGTTTTTTTTTCACTTTATTTACAAGCATTTAGCATAATGTACAAGTATTCAAAATACCTTTACTAAACAAAAACAATTAGGTAAAAAGACGAAAATATCCCTGACTAAATGAAAAAAAAAATGGATGAAGTTAACGAGCCGGATGAAAATGGCAATATTTCAAACCTTTTGGATCCAGATGCAGAAAACCAAACCTTTGGATGAAAGTCGTAAAACTGGCCAAACCTCAGTTTGCCAAACCTCAGGGACGAAAATGACATTTTGCTCTAAAATAAACAATTATAGTAGTTTTTTTATTTTTCCTTCCCAAAAATCCCCATTCTTGTAAAGTGTTCTGTTTATTTATTCATTCATAATGTTAATTAGTAATTGTTGGAAGATTAATTGTGTGAGTTGATGAAACAGTGTTACGCAAAATGCAAACCCGTAATATTGGAACCGGTGATGTTGGTAGAATTGAAAGTACCGACAGAATTTCAGGGCACTGTTGCTGGGGACTTAAACAGGTAAAACCGTAAAACAACCTATCCCTTTTCTAGTTGTCATTAGAGCATAAGTTTCTTAAACCATATAATATATAAATTTTATGTATAATTCTATAGGAGAAAAGGCATAATCGTTGGAAACGATCAGGAAGGAGACGATTCTGTAATTAACGCCCTTGTAAGTAAACCATGCCCTACCATAACTTGCAACCTCGTAAGAAATATTAAACATAATATAACATTTTGGTTTTTTGATTTTTGACTTTCAGGTCCCACTGAACAATATGTTTGGATACTCGACATCTCTTCGTTCCATGACACAGGTCAGTTGTCGACTTGTCATATCTTTACAATATTGGGATCCAAACATTGTACCATGTTTCTCTTAACATAAATGCTCATCGACTGAAACATATTAATGATATATATATTTATATTGTTCAACAGGGGAAGGGTGAATTCACCATGGAATACAAAGAACACGCCCCTGTTTCTTCTGATGTGCAAACGCAATTGATCAACGCTCATAAACCCAAGACTGCCGAATAGTAAATCGCATGATGGTTTTGCTACATTTTTTTCCTAGGAGACTTCTGTTGAATGAGAAATGCTTGTTATTTGTTGAGACCGAAATGTGGTCAGTGATTTTGTATAAGTGAATAAATCCTCATAGAACACATTCGATTCAGTAAGCGATTACACATACGGGTATTTATCTTGGATCTACATAAAGTATAGTGTAGGACTTGTTTCTAATAGCAACTTATACTTCAAGTTGTACTTTATAACTACTTGTATTTACTTGCGTGATGATGAATCTTGAAAAATCTGTTATAATATGACTATATGAATAGTTGTGTTGCCCACACATATAGACAAAAAAGTGACATGTATTGTTTCGCTATCGCATGAGTAAGCAGCATGAATACCGATACCGGTTCCAATAACACTATTTGGTACCGACTGGGATGGTTTGTTTCAATACCGGTATGTTACCGATAAAGGGTATAGATTATGATACAAATAAATACACTATTCTGAACACTACTCTTATGCTAAAAAAAGTTGTTTACTACGATTTTATTACACATAAGTTATCTGATGTAAGTAAAGTCATGTAACCCAGAAAATAGAAGTCGTGTTTTACATTAATTGAAAATCATAGAAACAAATATTGATACTGGTTCCGACGTTCGGTCGGTATCTTATACGTATGTCACAGCACTTAGACGACACCGGCACTCGATATAGCTTACGATAAAAAACACTCTATTTCGAACAAAACTTGTTTTCAATTAAAAATTGTCCCGGAACATTAAGTAAAAAAATTAAACAGTCACGTATTAATTTTTTAGTAAAGCTAATGAACACAAGTAACAACAACCGTACCCAGTATAATCCCACCTATAGCCAAGCTATAGGTAGGGTCTGGGGAGGGTGAGATGTAGGCAAGCCTTACCTCTATCCCAGGGGATAGAGATGCCGCTTCCAGTGAGACCCCCAGCTCCTAAACCAAATCCAGATATAAGAGTCAAATAAACATACAAAAAGTACAACAACCATACCCAGTGAATCCCACCAATAGCAAAGCTACTTATAGGGTCTGGGGAGGGTGGGATGTAGACAGACATTGCCTCTATCCCTAGGAATAGAGATGCTACTTCTTGGGAGACCCTCGACTCCAAAACGAATAGCATACCAACATACCAAGTCAAAGAATATAGAAAAAAAAGGTCACCAATACCAAGAAAGTGATCAGAGTGACACAATATAATGTAAATCATGTATAATAGCATACAACATCAATTGGGCATAAACATAATTAGGCAGTCACCGGTAAAGTCACTTAAAGAATAAGAAAAAAACTATATATATATATATTAGTTAAAAGCGTAAGTTATATATATATAGGGTGATGTTCCTCTACAAAGTGTGTTTTTTCTAAAATTCTTAAAAGATATGTTGTTTCCTTAAAAATCTCCTTATTTTGTTTAAGAAATAAATCTTCTATAAATAAGTTAATTATTCAATTACCTTTATGCCCTTTAATATAAAATATGTAAATGCCACATGTCACCTTTAGAACATTTCCTACACTTTGTAGGAAAAATGGACTTTGTAGCCAACTCCCACCCTATATTACACTTTAGCCCCCGAAGAATACCTATAACTCACTTCCCTCTCATAATTGATTCCCATCATAGTGTAAATGAAAGTGCAATTGTCTAATGCTGGTAATGTATTACGGGATTTGTCAAAGAAATGATACATATGCATATGTGCATCTATAATTGTTACTCGAAATTTATTTATTTATTTTTAGTAACGAAAAATAGCAATTTTTATGTAAAAAAAAATAATTTTTTTGTGTGTTTTAAGTATTTTTAGTTGTGTTCACATTGGTTCTCGCAATAAAGTGTGGTTCCTAACCGATGCTTATCATATATATATATATATATATATATATATGGATGGTAGAGATGAGGTTTTCTTTAGCTAATAGTTTGTTAATGATTTAATTAGTAGTTATATGGATGGTAGAGATGAGGTTTTCTTTAGCTAATAGTTTGTTAATGATTTAATTAGTAGTTATAACTAGAAGGTAGAATTACTTAGTTTGTTATAATAGTGTTTTAATCTAGCTTATAAGAAATATGATTTATATGTCTTAATGCCTAAATGCATGGCTAGATATCAGATAGAGACACATGGAAAAATGGAAGGTGAAGAGGAGATTGTTACAAGTCATCAATCGAGTTAAAAAAAATGAAGAGGAGATTGTTTAGGCATACAAGTCATTAATCGAGTTACAAAATAGCTCCATTATGTACATAATTAGTGTCAAGGTTTCATTTTTAACCAATAACATGAAGCCACACTCTAAGGGGTGGGGGTGGTCACTAGTGATAGAATTCCATCACTCACAAGCACTCAATCAAGTTCCGCCATGTCATCAACCATTTTTCCATCACTCACAACCTGTTTTAGTGGCATTGCCTATCAGTCTATCACTCACAACACCAAAAAATAAACCTCCATGTTCCCTCACAATTTCCATTTTCCACGGCGTGATAAAATCCACGCGTGGAATATTGCACGCGTTATAAACAGTTGTGGCGGTGGTGTTCTAAGGTTGATAACGCGTTGAGAAGGCTATCACGGGGGGATAACGCTGCCACCCCCCAGTGGCCTTATGCTACTCCAAGTGTTTTGCTATATTTTTTTCCTTTTTTTTTAATTTTACATCATGATTTCTTTTTTATTTTACTTGTTGAATTTGGCACATGGCAATGACTTTGATTATGCACAACTCATGAAGCAACTCTTAAAATGGGTGAAGGGTCTTGTTTTAACACCAGATGGCCCAAGTATTAAATGAACATCTTTCTAGGAAAATGATGCTTTATATAGCGTAAAGATGTTTTTCTAAGGGGTCGTTTGTTTAGATCTTAATGAGGTTTTTAATGATTCAGACCTCTTACTGTTTCAGCATTTAATGGTTCAGACTATTTATTTCATGAGCAGATGTTTGAACCAGTGTTTTAAAAACCGGTAAATACCGGCCGGTTATACCGGTATTACCGTTTCCAGATGTAAATCCGGTACGGAACACCCCGGTAATATATGTGAAACGACATAAGGTTTGTACCGACGGTAAAATCCGGTATACCGATTTGAAACGTAATACCGGTACCGGCCCAAGGTTATTTTAGTTTGGGTTGTTACTTATTTTTATTAATATGTTACTTATCTTACGTAATTTTTATATATTATAATTATTCGTAACTAAAACTTCTTATTTCATATTGTGTGAAACGAAAATAGTTATCCTCTAGTTGATGAGGATAACGATAATAGTGAATTTCATCATTTATGCGATCATGAACTTGATGTATTCAACATTCAAATGGCTTAAACATATTGTACACTTTCATTTAAAGAGCTTGTTGGAAAATTGACTGATTTTCAATTATCTTTTGGATTATTTTTTTATTATGGATTATCTTTTAATATGTAATCATCCATTTTTGGATTAACTTTTGAGTTGATGTTGTAATTTATGAAATTATAGAGTTAACTAGTCAACCGGTTGAACCGCTCGCCTTACGAGGTTATATTAATTCGCTTATAGTTGTACTAGTTGCCTTCTTTTGGGTATTAGGGGACTGGGGGTGGTGCGTGATGGAACTCCTATCACTCGTGGAAAACTTTAGCACACCGCCGCCACCACCTCCCATCACTCGTGAACTTTATCACTCGTGGAGTTTTCCACGCGTTGATGTCCATTCCGTGATAATTAATGTAAGAGGGTGTGGGGGTTTATTGTTGGGTGTTGTGAATGATGACCACCGCCACTAAAAAAGGTTGTGAGTGATGAAATAATGGTTGATAACATGACGGAACTTGATTGGATATTGTGAGTGATGGAATTTGTACCACCCTCAGTCCCCTTAGATGTGTATATGCTGGAAAAATGATGGGTTTGCATTTATTAAATTTGGAGTGTTATTACAAAGTCTAAAACTACAGTCCATTTGTTGTCGTCAAAATCCATCTCAAAAGCGATTGCTTCTCAAATTAGATTTTGTGGGCACTAGATAATTATTATTAGTTGGTGTATATATGTAATTTGTCATATGGGTGTCACAATTAGTCTAATACGTGTTTTTAGGCAAGGACAAATTTTACACTTTTGCACATTTAAAGGCTGAACTTTTTGTCACACTTATATGTGAAAAATAATAATAATAATAATAATAATAGTAATTAGGAAATAAAAAAAATTGACTCTTAAACACCGTAAAGCATTGCAAACACCACCGCAAAGCATACATAATTTAAGAGCGTACACAATAGAGTCGCACCATCACAACGCATACGCTTTTTAAAGTATCTATACTTTCTATAAAAGGAGAAATCCCAATGACATAAGAAAAACTGATGTGTCAGCTAGAGAGACTGTCTAACAAGACTTTTCTTATGTTATTTTTACATCATAAAGCCTAATATATAAAATCATTTAAAATTTTGTCTAAACCTCTGCCCTCAACATTTTATAATCAAACCTCTGTCCAAATTCAAAATTCTGGCTCCACATTCAAAATTCAAACCATATATTCTAATCTTATAAATAAGATATATGAATCTGGCTCCACATTCAAATCTCTCTCGCTCATATCTGCGAGCGTATCGCTCTCTCTCAAATCCATCTTTCTCGTGATTCAGCGGCTAATCTCCGATTATACTTCTTTGTTCGAATGTTTGTTGATTCTGTTTATATGTTATCGTTCAAGTATCATTGTTCCAACATCGTCGTTTTAATGAAGCTTCCCATCACACATCAACCTTTTAATATCGATGTTGTAGTATCATTGTTGCAACATCGTGAAAAGTTGCATGTGCTACCTTCTTTGATGGGAGAGTTGCATTGTTCGATTTACGTTAAATCGAAAGTCAGCTTTTCTTATGCCAGTGAGATTTTCTTCTTTTATACAAAGTATAGATTCGTGCAATATCGTGAAAAGTTAGATGTGCTACAACAGTTGAGAGGAGACCTTTGCATTTTAGGTTTGTTTCTTATTTTGATTAACTGTTGATGATGTTGAGAGTTTTTATTGACACTGACATTTTAGAATATGTTAAGATGTATGTTGATATTAGTAAAATGAACTACTACATAGAAAAATAGAAATTTAATGAAATATTTATAAAGTATTACACGCTAGAGTTAACAGTTGCTAGGATTTCGTAGACTCTGGCCTTTCTCCATGTGATTTCATGCTCTTTTTTGAATTTCAGGTCAGTTAGCATATTGCAGATTTTCTGATCCAGTTTTAGAAGTTGTGTCAGAAACTCTTCTACATTCTTCTGGAACTCTGATGGAGGAGAATGGAGGGCTTCATCGAGCAATGCTATGCTGTTCCAGGTTTTGTTGTAATTAGTGTCATTGATTATGTCGACTTTCCTGTTTAGTTCTTCGTCTGTTCTTTTTTCTTTGAGTGACCACATCGAGAATTGTGTTTTAACATCGCTGGTGTCTGACCAGTGGTAGAAGCTGAAGTTTGCCATGTAGATTTTTTGTTGGTTTTTCTGATTTGGAACAATTTTTGACAGAAAGTGATTTGTAGGACAATTTGTTGATGTTTTGAATCAAAAGTAATCATCGGTCTTTTATAGAGTTTAAAAACGCGTCTACATGGTAAATGAAGAGGTTAGTTGTAATTGTGATAATCTGCTTTTGTTCTTTGAACTTCGAAAATTTGTCCCTTGGGTTTCTTGGTATTTAATTTTACAGTTTTCCCATAAAAGTTGGGGTTTGAAAAAGGTTTTTGCATTAAAAGATTGCTGTTTTGAAATATACATTAATATGTTTATATTAAATCTACACGTTTTCACTGTTAGATATTTCAGTATATAAACTCATAGTCACTTAACTTGTTTTTCATCACGTTGTCCTACGAAGATATCATACTTTCAGGAAAGTCAAGTAATATAGTTTATTCAAATGGCGTCATTCACTTCTGTAAAATCAGATGATTTAAAGCAGCGTTTTGTCAGGCAAATCGAGCAACAGGTGTATGAAGATAGGGCTACTCTTCAAGAGCTGAAGAGATGTTTTGATGGATTGCAAGTTGGCCTGTTCACGAGAGAGCAAGTTTCCAGAAATCTTATGCGGATGCCTTCAACTTCCATTCGTGAGCTTTGTGTTGTCAGTAATATAGAGTGTGGTGATAGAGACGTGGAGTTCATGGTGATGCTGAAGGACATACATCGAGAGGTTCAGCAATCGATGGAGTTGAAACTAAAGTTTCTTAATTCTTGCTGTTATTGTTAGATTTGAACTGTAATGTTGTTCAGTATGTTATGTAATTATTAAACTTTTAATGTCATGAATAAATGAATAAATTTTAATCTTATGAATCTATGTTGCGTTTTAGTTTTACTTATTTAGTGTTTGAGTTTGATTTAGATTATGTTGATGTTGAATTGTGTCTGAACATCTGTTTGGTAAGTCAACAGAGGTTTAATAGTATCAAGGGTTGGTTTGATGGTGAACAGATTATGTTGATGTTGAATTGTGTCTGAACATCTGTTTGGTAAGTCAACAGAGGTTTAATAGTATCAAGGGTTGGTTTGATGGTGAACAGATGAGTGCAAAGATAAAACAAATGTTCAGAATTTGATCATTGATAGCAGTTTTTTGAAGAATCTGTGCTCCTGCAAATTACCGAGAGTCAATATTTGGAGTTGTAAAAGGTCCGTTGTAGTTAAAGTTTGGTAAAAGAGAACATCTGCTGATGATGAAAGATTGAAGAAGGAAAGGTCTGTATGGGAGACCAGATGTTAAAGAACAACAGATGATATTCAAAATATGTTGAGCCGACAAAAGGTTTTTATAGTAACAGTGGTTTGGTTAATAGCAGATGTTGGGACTTTGTTAGTCCATTAGATTAGATGTTGTACAGTATGTGAAATTGTAATTGTAGACCTTTGTATAAGCATGTTGCTGTTGTCATGTATTCGAACCTTCTTATGAAACAACTGTGTATGCTAACGACTGTTGATTTACCACTGTTGACTAAATGAATAAATTTTAATACTATTAATCTTTGTTATCGCATCTTCATTTTAATTATTTCAGTCATTCCTAAGTATTATTATATAATTTTGTTTATCAACAACAGTTTTTTGGAAGAATTTCCGGTAAGACCTAATTACAAGGAGTCGATATTTGCTGTTGTAAAAGGTGTGTTGTAGCTAAAGTCTGACAAAAGAGAGCATCTGCTGATGAATACATGTCTGAAGATGCAAAGGTCTGCTATGGGTCAACAGATGTTAACGAACAACATATGATATTCAATCTTAAAATGCTCAACATAGGTTTTGATACTAACAGTGGTTGGGCTAATAGCAGATGTTAGACTTACGACTGTTGAGTTACACCGATTGAAAACAACTGTTTTTGAAGCTTCTGCTTGCCTAAAAATACATCCACTGCTAAAGGGTACCGTCTGTTGTCATAATTTCTGTTTATCCTAATGACTGTTGATTTAGTATACTGCTGACTGTCATCCATTATGACAACAGAGGTTCTGACGTGGACAGATGTTAGCTAAAAATAAAACAACTGCTGAAAGTTATCATCTGTTCTCATAACTTCTGTTTATCTAACGACTGTTTGACTCACACTGTTCCCAACTTCTGTAGTCGACCAACAGAGGTTTCCAAACAACTGTCATCGGTTGTTGCAAGAGAGGTTCTGACGTGGACAGATCTTAGCCATCAAATATTTGTAACTACTGCCACGTCAGCATTCACTTCTTCTCTCTATATAAAAGCTGTTTCATCCCTAAATCGAGGTTCTACCACTGCCGTCTCGAATTCAAGATTCTGAAAAACAGTTTCCAACATATTAAAAACCCTCCAACTTAAACCCTGTTTCATCCCCAAATCACCTTCTTCTCCGATGATGTCTCTGAACATCAAAAACCCTCACAACTACCTCCCCATCTTCGAGAAAACCAGCAAAAATACCAGCTTCCACTCAATAATTGACCTTTTAACGTCATCAAAATACAAATCAATCCTTATTGCTGATGCTCCGATTCATACAGAAACACTTCGACAATTTTGGTTTAATGCTGAAATAGAGTCTGAAGATAATAATCCAGTTGCCATCACATCTAAGGTCGGGGAAAGTGTCGTACGGATTTCTCCCTTTACAATTTCCACTACATTTGCATTGGACGACTTAAGAGGTAAGACCAACTTTGAAAAACCTGAACTTCATACAGAGTTCATTGAAAAAGGGTATTATGCACAATTAAAGGAAGTTACTATCTACAAACCAAACTTCCCTCCGCCAATGAAAATTTTGTTTCATACTCTTTTAACTTGTCTCTCAGCCAAGACCACCGTATTTAATGAGATACATTTGAACATTCAGTATTTGGGTTATGCTACTTTAACAAAATCTGATTACAATTTATCACAAGCACTGTTTTCTGATTTGTTGAATAATGTGAAAAATGTGAAAATTTGAAAAAAGGTGTTCGTAGTAATGCTTTTCTGTTGTATCCAAGACTTCTAAGCTACTACCTACGAAAACA
Organism: Helianthus tuberosus; assembly: GCA_030545235.1. Taxonomy (NCBI): domain Eukaryota; kingdom Viridiplantae; phylum Streptophyta; class Magnoliopsida; order Asterales; family Asteraceae; genus Helianthus; species Helianthus tuberosus. Next base: position 17,836,763 of record CM060428.1, on the reverse strand, counting down.
AGTGTCAGAAACAGATTTTGAACAAGGTGTAGCTTTTCAAATAAATAGTCTTACAAGTAAAACTTTTACTAAACTTATGGATAAAGAGTCAAAAGTTTCAACAACGGAAACAAAGGGGGATGAGCCTGTTTTAGATGTGTCCGCATCAGTTGCTCAAACCTATGTTGTTGAGTCAACTGCTCCTGGTGATCATGACACCACAACCGGTGTTGTGAAACACACACCAGGAAAATGCAAAAAGAAATCTGTCACATCCAAAAAGCCCACCAAAAGCAAACAAAATAAAAAGGTTACTCTGGAAGATGAGATCCCAGAGGTTAATGTCGTGACAAAACAAATGTCACTTGAAACGACTGCTGCTACTTCCTCACATTTGTTGGAAAGATCTCAACCCATCCAAACTCCTCACGTATCCTCACAAAAGGATCATGTTGTAAGCACAGGGACACCACAACATGAAGTAGACCTTTCATATGAAAGTATGTTTAAAAGTCCCTCTCCCAGGGCAATCACGCTTTCTATACCACAACCCTCTTTTCAAGTTCCATCAACAATATTACCTCTGTTTGAAGCAATTGAATTTCAGAAAGAAAACATAACTTCTGATGCACACATTACTGAGAGTAGAGCGCAACAAATGACTGTGCCTGAACCAATTCAATCTGCTATCCTACCAACAGTTGAGGAGGTTATCCCCATTGAGTATTACGAAACTCTTCGTGGTAGTTCAAGTGGAGCAGCCATTACAACTGTTGAACCCATTGGTGATCAATTGGACAGTGGTTACATCATTAAGACTCCCTTAAAGGCAACCATGATGAGGTTACAACTGTAATCTCTGCTTCAGTAGGAAGTCCCCAGAACCAAGAAAAAGGGGCATCTGTTTCTGATGATATGGAGACTTCTCCTATTATCAAAACAAATACAACCACTACAGGTGGGAATTCAGATGATCCTATTAAAGTAGGCGATGAATTAAATTATAAGGATTTGACGGTTAGAGTGTCTACCATTGAAACAGATGTTGCTGAAATGAAAGAATTGATTAAGTAGTTGACAGAGCTTTCTAAAAGTCAACCTACCACACAGGAAATTGCCAATGAGCTTTAGAATTCTATGCAACCCATCCTTCAAGCTCAGAGAAATTTGGCTGAAAGTAACCGCAGTTTCAGTTTCGAATTTATCAGAAATTTGGTTGATGCCAGGTATAAAGACACACAAGCAGACATTATGAACATTAAGGAACATCTGTTGAAACTTTCTGCAACTACCCCTAGATCAATCTTTGAGAGAGATGATGATGATGATGATAATGATGCCAAAAAGGGGGAGAAAGATTCACTGAGAAAGTTGCCACCAGATGTAACAACCCGCACGTTCGTGCGTTGTTACCACCCGTTATACTCGTTACGCCTAGCACCAGAGATTCGGATCATAATGTAACTATATCGCATACATCGCTATATCGCAATATTTTCGCATAATATCGCATATTTTATCGCTATCACATCACATTGCACTTGCTGACAACCACGAAGATGTCGAGTGAGGACCAACTCTACCCTCCTTGATAGCCGTGATGTGTCGCAGTGCAACTCACTACTCAAAACGCACATTAACGTTCACGATGACATTGAGAGAGGACCTATTCTACCCTCCTCGATGACCGTGAAGCGTCGCAAACTAATCGCATATTCGAAACCCGGTTAGTGTATTGCAACTATTGAAATATGGATACGTAAATACGACCCCTTGTGATTAAATATATATATATTAATAATAATAACTAAATATAGGAAACGCGTACCCAAGACTATCGCAACGCTCGAAAGGATGAAATTCCCCGCACCAAAGACCCAACCGGAATGGCTATCCGAACGGATAGGCCATCCGAACGGATTGCCATCCGAACGGATGGGCCATCCGAACGGATGGGCCATCCGAACGGATGAGCCATCCGACCCAACACACCAAACCTCCTCTACCCTTCTCTCTTGCCTATAAATAGCCTGTCACTTCACTTGAACAGTGATGTGACAGCTCCCACTCGACCAGCACGCTCTTGGACCCCTTTTCCCTCGATTTCTCGCGGTTCCGGTAAGATCTCAACCTAAATCTTGTACTTCTATGATCTACACTCAATTTTACACCATTCTATCTTTTAAAACTCGACTTTTAACCGTGAAATCTACTGATTAGAGGTGTTCAAAGATGATGTCATCAAGAGTTCATAATGAACTTCAAAGAGTGACCTCGTTTTACCATAAGCAACTCAAATCTGAGTGATTTCCACATGTTTTGTAACAATCTCAACTAAAATCTATGTATCTAATCAAAGCATTGTGCGATTTCGAGTTAAACATGGAAAAACCATCAAGGACGGCCAGATCTGAAAGAACGGGGTGGTTCCCGGCTGTTAGAACGGGTCGGAATTGATGGAATTTCAGTTGTTTAACACGATATCACACCACCTCAGTAAAACCACATGTGTTCTTCCCAAAAAACCATCAAGAACGGTTGATCTGGACGTTGGAACGGACTATTGCCAACCAACCGGACAAGCCCATCCGACCGGATATAGTCATCCGATCAGATAAGCCCATCCAACCGGATAGCTCATCTGACCGGATATAGTCATTCAACCAGGTAAGCTCATCCGATCGGATATCTCATCCGACCGGATATAGTCATTCAACTAGATAAGCGCATCCGACCGGATATAGTCATCCGACCGGATAGGGTCATCCAACCAGGTTAGCTCATCCGACCAGAGATGGTCATCCGACCAGGTGTGGTCATCCGACCGGATAAGCACATCCGACCGGAATGACATCCGATTGGATTGGCACTAGGCCGCTCACTCGACCCATCGCGTTTAGTACACTGTGCATCGCTTACGATACCATTCCATGATCAGGCTAACTCAGACGTACTCTCGACCAATCCAATCAAGTTGTGTTCTCGCTAAATACGCGCTGTGAGTATACTCGAACCCCTTTTTAATCGCATTTTGGGTGTAACATACGTCACAATCAACTTAATCGAAATTAATCAATTGATCAATCTATTTTATCACATGTGAAGGACTAATTTACATATTTATACGTGATGCTAGTTACATAAGTGATAGGACTTTTACTCGCGAGGTCCCGCCTTAACTAGTATAGTACTATAGTGCCCGACAGGGTCTAGTTAGGATGAATAGCAATCGCAATCGCAGCTCGAGTGACTTAGCTGGTAGTAAATGGTCTGGTGTTTATGTGATAGCATATCTCGTTATGTAAGTGGTATTCGCAGCACTTTTTAATCGCTTTTAATCTAATTTTGCTACTATTAAAACTTGTATACTCGCCAATACTTTTGTATTGACGTTGTTTTAACGTATGTTGTAGGTTTAGATCGCAGACTACATCGATTCAAGCTAGGAAGTCTAGAAACTCACCTAAAATCTAGGTTGTCGGATTTGTATTGTTCAAGAGGACAAGAAATCTGTGATAACTTATGTGATTGTATTATTTGTTAGTATGGGATAACGAATGTAATAAATATTATCGCAATATAGTTGTTCTGGATTCTCTTGAGCAATCTGATTCGCCTAGTGCCGCGCCCCGATGATTCCGCCATCGGTTGGGGTGTGACAGATTGGTATCAGAGCCATAACTATAGGGAATTAGGAAAGACATGACCTAGTACGGGTTGTCATCTTAGAGACTGACCTAGTCTATAGTCTAAGTACCAACAGGCCGACTCGCACGAACCCAGTAGGGTTTGTATGGGCTACTTGATGTTCTCGATCGAAATTGCTAAAATTACAACTTCGTGTGGACACCGCATACTACAGCTCCGCACGAAGAGCCTTTCCTAAGGCTGGAATACTACTTGGCCTTTCCTAAGGCTGATACAATGCGCACGTTTTCGAAAATATTCGCATAATACAATCGAGTGATCCAGTCGAGACCAGGCGTGAAAACCAAGAACTCTCGATAAGATCGCTCACTCAGCGAATTACTTTAGCACGAGAACTTTTTGTTGAGTCAGGAGTGACATCCAAACCTCGACGAAAATCTCCAATTTGAAATCTAGTGGAATTCCCGAATTTATTCGAAGAGCACAACCACAATTAGGAGCGAAGTTGTTAAGTCAGGGGTGGAACCCATACCTTAACGAACCGCTCCACTCTATAAAAACGGTTTTTCAAAAAGCTCTCACCAAGGACTCGACCATAACAATGACTCGAGCCACGCTATGACTAGGAGGACGAATGCCATGAGCTGCATCCCAGTGGAAGCATAAGTCTTCTAGGTCAACGCGCATGCACGAACTTGTTGGGTATAGTCGGGTTACCTTGGTTAGTCGACGCCTAAACACCCGAGGGACTCCGATTATTTTACTAAGCCTACGATTCGCCAGTTTGATGCTTGTTAAACTTATTTACGCTTACGTGTTAAGATTTAAATTTTTATGCTTTAACGATTTCTCGATTTATCGACTTTCGCTCCCTGCTTTTGCAACCGCACAAATCGCACAGCCATCGCAATCTAAAATGAAAACCGAATGTTCGCAATGGAACTAATGCATAATCTCTCGCCTTCGCTCTCGCTCTCTCACCTGAACGCGTCCTCGCGTATTCTAAATCGACCTGTATGTGTATGATTACAAATTACATCTATATAAATATATATAAATATGCATAAACAAACAAATCATTGTGTGTGAACTTAGGAATCTTGTGTCTCCTATGTGGCTCCTATGTGACTTCGCATTACTATTATATTATCGCATCAAGTTTTGAACGCGCTCAATCGCATCGCAAAACTAAAAAAAAGAATCATTATGATCGAATCTCACTCCAAGTCTCTCTCTGTCTAGATGCCTTCCAACAACTCTGCCTCGAGAATGTCAGCAAGGAGACGAGCCAAACGAAGGGACGAAGAGAGGATCGCCTCACTTGTGGTCAAGGGATTGGCCAAAATGATTCCTCAGATTGTCACCCAAGTGCACTCTCTTAGCAACTCTCGAGCTTCGGAAGACGTCAAGACAGAAGCGCCGCAATCTACTTTTCTCTACAAACACTTCAAAGCCTGTGACCCAATGGTCTTCACGGGTGAAAGAGGCGTATCTCAGTTACTCCAGTGGTTCGACTCTATCGAAGTTACCCTTCGTTAAAGTGGGTGTCCCGATAGCTTCCGTACTACCTGCGCTACCGGGGTATTTCAATCGCGAGCACTCGAATGGTGGACCGCCGAACGTAACAAACGTGGGATCTCCGCGACTTATGCTCTTTCCTGGAATGAGCTGAAAGAGGTCATGAAGAAGGAGTATTGCCCTTCCCACGAGATTCAGAAGTTGGATGACGAATTTTGGAAAATCAAACAGGACGAAGGTGACAACGCTGGATACACTGCAAGGTTCAAACAGCTGGGCATTATTTGCCCAAGTCAAGTCAACACCTCAGGAAAAGCCATCGCGAAGTATATTCGCGGCTTGCCTGAGTGTGTGGGCGACTTTGTCAAAGCTGCAAGGCCTGCTACTATCGAAGAAACATACCGCTTAGCCGCATAAATCAACAGGAAACGAGTCTTAGACGGATTTTTCTCCAAGAATCCTGTCAAGCAGGCTCATCAAGTAATAGTCGTTGATTCCTCTGGCGAATCTACCGATGGTTCATCTGACGATTCCTCCGAAGACTCCTCTGAAGAGTATACCGAGGATGTCTCCGGTGAGTCATCAGACGAATCTGCTGAAGACACCGCGTCAACCCAGGAAGCTCAGCCAAGCCGTAAACGAAAGACCGTGAGCCCAGACTCTTCAACAACGGGACTGTCACAGCCAGAACCCCTCTAATCAGTCCTAGTGCACTCGAAGCGCGCTTACAACGGAACTCATCCCCTGTGTCTCACGTGTACGTATCATCACCCGCCAGAACAAATTATCGCAATTGCACAAATTGCAACTGGTATGGTCATTATACACAGCACTGCCGTGCAGGACCGCAACCTTGAAGAATTACAGCAACAACCGCAGTCTCCACAGAAGTCCTCCACAACAACGTTATTTCGATTCTAATGTTGTTGTAATAAGTTAACTTATCGCCGCCAAATTTTGTTGTGTATGGAGCTTACCTTATCTATCATCGCATTGTGGATTCTATTACTCTCTCTTTCTTTCGCACTCGCACACAATCTATATGCTAGAACTATGTACTATATAATGCATTTTATCCCTATTATGCGTTCTTGAGATAAGGTACGATATACGTGCAAGAATCAACTAATCGTGGGTGCACACGGGATTATCTTGGTTAGTGCACGGAGATCGTAGTGAGTTTCAATGATGCCTCAAACGTTCAGGGCATGGTTAAGCGTGGTGGATACGCCGCTGGTACTTCCTATATATAAGTGTCTTGACCATGTCTGATGAAGTGTGACACCTATTCACGAAACAGAGGCGCATGGTTGAAACATGACGGTGTTTCGCTACGCTAACCGAAATTTTGGGAAGAAAGTGCCATGTGGAGTTGGAACGTTGACCTATTATATTATTATTGTGCTTATTTTCGACACACTACATTACATCGCAAGGTGTAACAATCTAATCGCAACTCACGCGTGTACTCGCAAAGACTTTTCGTAAGTCAACACGCTCGCAATCACATTATCGCTGGAATCTATCTCGCAATCTAAGTCTCTTATTATGTGGCTCGAAATCGCAATCATATATTGTGCATATCTCGCAATCTCTACCGCTGTTTACCGCTTATTGTGTAAATCGCTATCGTTTTTGGAGTGTCCTCGCTTAACCGCTTATGTGGGTGTACCACTTGTTATGCATCGCTTATTACGTGTGCATCGCTCTATCGCTTATCACTTATTGGGTAACACTTGGTGTGGATTGCTTATCGTGGATCGCTTATCGTGGATTGCTATACGGGTATCGCAAATCACTCGCCGCTTTTCGCTTTAACGCACTTCGCGCCTACCCCATCGCTTCGATACTTTTACCACCTATCGCCATCGCGTATCGCTATTCGTGTTATCTGTGTTATGATTAGCACTCATGACCTCGCTTCACGAGACGAAACTAATAGGGCTGAGACATGGTGGTGTTGTAGCCGTATCAGTAGACTTTCGTGGAAAATGGCCATGTGGACTAATGTTAGTTGAAATTGTGGTGTTATTAAATCTAATCGAATCGCATGTCTCCATCGCTTGCAACGCATCGACTGTTGCTTATTACTCAACGGTTGTCGCTATCACTTGACACTATCGCTCATCGCTTTTCGCTTGTCGCTGATCTCTTTTCGCTTATCGCCGCCATTTTCGTTTTCTACGATTGGTGATTGGTGTTGTGTTACTGATTATTGTGTACCGCTTATTGCTCCTCGCACTCGCCAGTGTCACTAAATTGGGTTCGAAAACGACCTCACCACCCAGTTTACCCAATTCGCTTTCAAGACTTAATCCAACCCTTTCTCATTTGGATCGAGTCATCACAAATCTGCCTGTACTATGTCGACACGGATGACACTGCCTCACGGGACGGAAGCCATATGAGTAAAGCATGGTGGATACGCCGCTGGTACTTCCTATATATAAGTGCTTTAGCCATATTGTAGAACTTTCGTGGGAAGGTGCCATGCGGGGCCGACCTTAAAATTAAAATTTTGCTATAGTTAAAAACATATTTTTGAAACTAACTTTTTCTTACAAAACTTTTTCCAAAAGCTAATCAAAACCTTTGTACAAAAACGAGACTTTCTTGAGACATTGGTGTGACCATCGACTCAAGTCAACGCCGTGTGGCGAGAAAATCTCGTAAAACGGGTTTTTAACACCTTAAAATCTTTTAGTAACCTAACAAAACCCCCCTCATAGCGCTGGTGTGAACATCGCTTCAATTAACGCCACACCGCGAGAAGATTTTCATAAACGAGTTTTCCCTAATTAATCAACCTTTCAGAAATTTAAAATGCTTTGGAATCGCATTCTTGTGTGTATTATCGCTTTTGACTGTACGAATCGCATTCTCGTCGCTCTCGCTTAGTCTTCGCAAAGCCCTCGCGCGCTAATTCTCTATCGATCGCTCGCTATCTCGTCGCTTTTAATCGCTACTCTCATTCGAATCGACTCACGCAACCCTTCTTGTGTATTAATTTCGGGACGAAATTTCCTAAAGCAGGGGAGACTGTAACAACCCGCACGTTCGTGCGTTGTTACCACCCGTTATACTCGTTACGCCTAGCACCAGAGATTCGGATCATAATGTAACTATATCGCATACATCGCTATATCGCAATATTTTCGCATAATATCGCATATTTTATCGCTATCACATCACATTGCACTTGCTGACAACCACGAAGATGTCGAGTGAGGACCAACTCTACCCTCCTTGATAGCCGTGATGTGTCGCAGTGCAACTCACTACTCAAAACGCACATTAACGTTCACGGTGACATTGAGAGAGGACCTATTCTACCCTCCTCGATGACCGTGAAGCGTCACAAAGTAATCGCATATTCGAAACCCGGTTAGTGTATTGCAACTATTGAAATATGGATACGTAAATACGACCCCTTGTGATTAAATATATATATATTAATAATAATAACTAAATATAGGAAACGCGTACCCAAGACTATCGCAACACTCGAAACGATGAAATTCCCCGCACCAAAGACCCAACCGGAATGGCTATCCGAACGGATAGGCCATCCGAACGGATTGCCATCCGAACGGATGAGCCATCCGACCCAACACACCAAACCTCCTCTTTCCTTCTCTCTTGCCTATAAATAGCCTGTCACTTAACTTGAACAGTGATGTGACAGCTCCCACTCGACCAGCACGCTCTTGGACCCCTTTTCGCTCGATTTCTCACGGTTCCGGTAAGATCTCAACCTAAATCTTGTACTTCTATGATCTACACTCAATTTTACACCATTCTATCTTTTAAAACTCGACTTTTAACCGTGAAATCTACTGATTAGAGGTGTTCAAAGATGATGTCATCAAGAGTTCATAATGAACTTCAAAGAGTGACCTCGTTTTACCATAAGCAACTCAAATCTGAGTGATTTCCACATGTTTTGTAACAATCTCAACTAAAATCTATGTATCTAATCAAAGTATTGTGCGATTTCGAGTTAAACATGGAAAAACCATCAAGGACGGCCAGATCTGAAGGAACGGGGTGGTTCCTGGCTGTTAGAACGGGTCGGAATTGATGGAATTTCAGTTGTTTAACACGATATCACACCACCTCAGTAAAACCACCAGGTGTGGTCATCCGACCGGATAAGCACATCCGACCGGAATGACATCCGATTGGATTGGCACTAGGCCGCTCACTCGACCCATCGCGTTTAGTACACTGTGCATCGCTTACGATACCATTCCATGATCAGGCTAACTCAGACGCACTCTCGACCAATCCAATCAAGTTGTGTTCTCGCTAAATACGCGTTGTGAGTATACTCGAACCCCTTTTTAATCGCATTTTGGGTGTCACATACGTCGCAATCAACTTAATCGAAATTAATCAATTGATCAATCTATTTTATCACATGCGAAGGACTAATTTACATATTTATACGTGATGCTAGTTACATAAGTGATAGGACTTTTACTCGCGAGGTCCCGCCTTAACTAGTATAGTACTATAGTGCCCGATGGGGTCTAGTTAGGATGAATAGCAATTGCAATCGCAGCTCGAGTGACTTAGCTGGTAGTAAATGGTCTGGTGTTTATGTGATAGCATATCTCGTTATGTAAGTGGTATTCGCAGCACTTTTTAATCGCTTTTAATCTAATTTCGCTACTATCAAAACTTGTATACTCGCCAATACTTTTGTATTGACGTTGTTTTAACGTATGTTGCAGGTTTAGATCGCAGACTACATCGATTCAAGCTAGGAAGTCTAGAAACTCACCTAAAATCTAGGTTGTCGAATTTGTATTGTTCAAGAGGACAAGAAATCTATGATAACTTATGTGATTGTATTATTTGTTAGTATGGGCTAACGAATGTAATAAATATTATCGCAATATAGTTGTTATGGATTCTCTTGAGCAATCTGATTCTCCTAGTGCCGCGCCCCGATGATTCCGCCATCGGTTGGGGTGTGACACCAGATTCAAAAGCTAATCCTACAGAAATTGTATCCCCTGCCCAACCTAATTACAACCATTCTCCAAAAAAACCACCACAAAGGAAGGAGAAAATAGCTTCAACACCATCATCACCCATTCTGTTAATAGTTGCTAATATAACAAAAGTATCAGCAGATGCTTGCCAAACAGCTGCTGAGACACCAGTTGTTTCAGCAGAAGTTTGTCAAACATCTGCCATGATCATTTTCACTACACCAACCATAATCTAACCACCTCCAACGACACAAAGATCTCCCATACATTCATCTTCACTACCAAAACATTCTCCTTCACCAGAAATCATCTCCACACGTAAGAGAAAAACTCATACTGTGTTAGAAGATGATGAGGAGATTAAATCAGCAATCCCTGTATCATCTGCCTCCATTCAAAACAGTCCATGCTGGTCATTTCCACCCATAGAACCTACTTCATCTGTTACAATTGCTACACTTCCATCAGTCATTCCTCTGGAAGCTCAATATCACTGGAATTAGTCATTGTTAAAGGTGAAATTGAATCATTCTTCACAATAGAGGATCCATCTAGAAGATCCTTCCCATCTCTTTATCGCTATAAGCCTTAAAACTTAGATGAGTATCTGAAATTAAAAGTATCACAGGCTGAGGTTATAGCAAGAGAGAAAAGCATAAGGATGGATGACAGGGAATACCAGAGGTTTTTATCATTTCAGCTTAGCAAAGTCGTAAAACTTGAAGACTATGCTAGAGACGTGGGTATATCCATGTCTGAGAGGCCAGTAATTCCTGAACTTCAGATGACACTGAGGGATGCTTATGTTGCACACATTATGAAGTACAAACCATATAACGCAACTGAAGATCAATTCAAAAACTGACAGCAGATGCTCTTAGAGAAGAGATCGATAGAATCACAAAAATGCACAATGATCGTCTGGTAAAGCCAACTCCACCTAATTGGAAGAAAGTCAAAACAGTGGAATCAGATGAGGCATTGAAGTTTAAAAGAATGAGAGCAGAGCTTGTGGCTGCTGGTTATGGTCCAGCTAGATCCATTGCCAGATGGTCTAAACTGAAGATAATTGAGACCTACAAAAATCTGGAAGAACTTAGAGCTGAAGATTCAAATGTTCTTCAAAACCCAGTCTATCCTACAACTGCTGCTCTGTCTCTAAAAAATCGATACTCCGAAAAACCTTCTCTCATCATCTGATTTGTCTGAACAAATTGCAAATTTAGTTAGCAGACTACAATAACCAAATTCATCTTCAATAATTCTTTGTCCAAGAAAACCAAGTGATCCAAAAATAGTAAAGTGGAAGTCATGCTCAAAAACCCAAGTATTGACTTTGATCAGATCAAATGGCAGTGTTGAAGAGACTAAAATGGATAGTGCATATAATCTGAATGCATACGATCTCCAAGATTTGTTGGACCTTCAACTTGAAAGGGATGATGAAGAAGACATGTTCTCCCTGGACTTTGAACTACAATTCAAAGGACAAATCAGGGAGATGTTGATGAGAAATAAAATCAGTAATAAAGAAGGCTTTTCCTATCATCTGTTGTATAGGGATATTGTTGGATCAGCAGCTGATACATTGTCTCCAGTAGCATATTTAACCAGATCCCAACATGTAGCGAAGGAGATGTTGCTGCGTAACAAATTCTTGACTGAGGTTTAATGTGTGTTGTTTAGGCAGGTGATTGTATGTTCTTAGTTAATGTTTGTTAAAACTTAAGTTGTATTCGAATTTTATTAAGTTTGTTAGACATCTTTTATATGTACTTATGTTCATTGTCAATGGGTGGATACTCTCTTTTTTGAATAAGAGAATGGAAATAATCATATGTGATTGATGAATTTTATTAAGTTTGTTAGACATCTTTTAGACATCTTTTATTAACTTTGTTAGACATCTTTTATATGTACTTATAGTTGTCTTTTAGCTATAATAGATGACATGTTTTGGTACAATATCTATATGTTCTATCAATATGTGTTATGCATGGTTTTCTAAGAAACGACCCGTGTTTGCACACGGGTCTTACCGCTAGTTCATGATAAAAAGAGATAAAACGTCTAAAAATGTGTTTAATCAACTATTGACACGGTTTTTATAGTATACCTTTTTAAAAAAACTCATATTATTTAATATAATAAAAGTATTAAAAAGTTATATTTTAATATTACAGAATTGACAGAAAATATTAAAATCTTAAAGTTGAAATTCAAATATTACATAAACTTAAATTAGAAATTTTTAATACTGAAATTTAAGAAGTATAATTTTAAAAACTATTAATTTTATTAATAAAACTACATTTATTAATAAAATTATTATTTATCACATATTGATATACATATATAAAAGAAAATCAACTTCAATAAATATTACATTCTAAAATTAATAAAATTATTTTTTTTGAACGACAAATTTGGATCACTGACGGACCACTGGAGTATCATCGTGTCACAAGAGGAATCACCCGATCATATCCATCTCCACTAGGCATAACGCCTATACACCAATTCAAGAGTAAACTCAATAAATATGAGAAAACCCCTTGTGGAAATAAAATTATTATTTATCACATATACATCTATAAAAGAAAATCAACTTCAATAAATACTACATTCTAAAAATAATAATAATAAATCCTTGAAACTGTCTTAAAGGGATTAGGGATATGGTATAGTAATAAAATGTTTTTCTACTGTCATAGAGATAGAGAATTCAAATTTTTAAGCAAGTAAATTATGAATAAGTTAGTTTGCTATTAAAGAAAAAAAGAAAAGTTAAAAATAGCCTCAAACTTCACATAAGCCATGAAAATAAGAGGGTTTTTTTTTGGCAGAATAGTATTATATGTTTATTGGTTTTGGAAAATGGTATAGGATTGAAATAAATTTGGAATTTGGTTGTTACACTTGTACTGCAAGTGTATTATCAGAAAAATGTCTATTGCGTTTGTAATACAAGCATGTTACGTTTAAACCTCAGTTCCATGCCGGAGATTGTTACAGGTTGCCTGAGTAGATGCAATACAGTCGCCGGATAATTTTCTTAATACCAGAATTGCAGGGTTGGTCGGTGCTAGCCGAAGAAGATGACCGGAAGTTATGAATTTGTGATACGCTTGTTCAAGAAGCGAGTTCATCATAACAAGCGTATCACGGATTCATAAATTCGGGTCATCTTCTTTGGCTAGCTCTGGCCAAACCTGTAATTCTGGTATTAAGAAAATTCTTCGGCGACTGTATTGCATCTTCTCAGACGAGCTGTAACAATCTTCGGCATGTAGATGGGGTTTAAACGGAACACGCTTGTACTATAAGTGCAATAAACACTACAATATGCTTGTAGTACAAGCGTAACAACCAGATTCCAAAATGATTTTAAATCTACACCATTCTCCAAAACCAATAAACATATACCACCCTTCTGCAACAACAACAACAACAACAACAATAATAATAATAATAATAAATAAATAAATAACCTCATGAAAATAATCTAAAACTCCCTATTGAAGAGATTCTACAATAAATCAATCAATGCATAGAATTTATTTAGTGATTGAGGATTCTCCAATAAATCAATGCATAGAATTTAAGTACTTTTAGTGAGAATAGAATTATAATTTTTAATTATCATGGTAATATTTTTTTTGAATGGCAAATTACTTTTATTAATCATCAAAAGACTTTACAGGCGGATGTTACCAGTGAGGTGTTAGCAACAATATAGCCATCCCCTTTGAAAATCACCCACGTTTGAAACTACAAAACACAAATATTTTAAAATACAGATTAGAGACTAAAATTTACCCAACTCTCCCAATCCATGATCGCATCCTTTGATCTATGTTTGATCCTGGTGAACGCCAAGGATTGTAGTTCCCCGAAAATTCCGTCAACCACTATTCTCTTCCCAGCAAAAATGGCGTCATTCCGAGCTTTCCAAATCACCCAACATGTTGTCAACACAATTGTTTGCACCAGCTTTTTCTTGTGCTCCGATAAATTCGAACTTTTATGAATCTTAAGTAGGTCTCTGAAATCATAGGCGTAAATCGGAGGGATATTATACCAAGCACTTACCTTTTTCCAAACAATCGCAGTAGTGTAGCACGAGGCAAAAAGATGATTTGCGTCTTCATCGGTCTCTCCACATAAACGACATGTGGCCGGTTCATGTAGCATATTTCTTTTTTTTTTTCAAACCTTTGAGTGTAGCCAAGCGGTCTTGTTCAGCTCTCCAAGCAAACACGTTCACTTTTTTTGGTACCCATTTTGTTCAACTCTCCAAGGAACCGCATGTTTCCCAAGCAGCTCTCTACACGATGCAATCAAAAAAATTCTCCCCTATATTCAAAGTCCATTCCCATTTATCTCGTCCGCTCAGTGATGGAAGCCTATTCTTCACTTGTTGAAACTTGGCCCATTCCTCTTGTTCCCTCGCACTGCTTACTTCTCTTTTCCAGTCCCATCCCCTTACCCGCATCTGAACCGTAGCACTTTTTAGGTTTTCAAGATTGAATAGAGTTGGAAAACTATCCTTGAGTGGACAATCTCCAATCCACCAATCAATCCAAAACCTTACATCCTCACCATCCCTAACTTTCCCTTTGATCAGTGTGTTAGTAGTCACATTTTGTTCCAATAATTCGTTTCCCATTTTATTTATTCCCTTCCATGCCCCCTGTATACCTTCTTTGATTGGTAGGAAGGTCCGCGAGTCTTCTTGGTAATGTATTGCTTTGATAACCTTTAAAACATGAAAGAGCTTCCATTAATTTCGTGGTTAAGGAAGGTAAAAAAAGAAGCTTTTATTTTTAAAATTGATATCGTGAAAGCCCACGACACAATAAACTGGGTTTTTATTGATACGGTTTTGCACCAAATGGGTTTCCCAAGGGTTTGGCGAATGTGGGTAAGAGGGATTTTAAAATCATTAAGGGCATCAGTTTTAATAAATGGGTCACCCTCACTTGAATTTCAATGCTTTAGGGGGTACGACAAGGTGACCCGTTGTCTCCTTTTCTCTTTATAATCGCAATGGAAGCTCTTTCATGTTTTGTAAAAAAAGCCTCGGAAGTGGGATTAATTAGAGGGATCCAACTTCCTAATAGTGGTCCACTAGTCGCACACTTAATGTACGCAGACGATGTGGTTTTTATGGGTGAATGGGGGGGGGGGGGGGGGAATAACATTCGAAACATAATCAGGTTAATGAGATGTTTCTATCTCATTTCGGGTTTAAAACTTAGTCATCAAAAATCAAATCTCTATGGTATTGGGGTGGAGGAAAATACTATGGAAAACATATCAAACATCATACATTGTAAAATTGGGAAATTCCCCTGCAAGTACTTGGGTTTGCTGGTAGGAGCAAATATGAATCAAATGCGACACTGGAAAGGGGTGATAGAGTGTTTTAAAGCTAGATTATCGAAATGGAAAGCTAGGGCACTATCCATTGGGGGACCGGTAATTTTGTTAAAATCTGTCTTAGATAGTCTCCCTTTATTCTTTTTCTCACTCTTCAAAGCCCCTAAAGGAATTTTGAATGAATTAGAATCCTTAAGAAGACCTTTTTTAGGGGAAATGATGAAAAGGCAAAAACTAGTTGGGTGTGTTGGGAACGGGTAACGGTTCCAATTGATAAGGGCCAAGGGCGTAGCTTTCAAGGGGCCGGGAGGGGCGCCCGACCCCCCGAACTTTTCGCTCAGTAGTGTTATGTATGTACGTTTTGTGAAGAATTTTTTAGGTATATACGTTTTCGACCCCCCCCCCCCCCCGGTTTTATAAAAAAGATTTACTTATATAGAATTTTTAGGTTCAGTGACTTCCGACCCTCCGATAAAAATTTTCAAGCTTCGCCACTGATAAGGGCGGTCTTGGGTTGGGTCTACTAAAAGACATGAATATAAGTTTGCTGCTAAAATGATGGTAGAGGTATAAAAATGAGAAAAAAATTATCATGGTAATTAATAATATGTTGTGTTTGGTTAATTACAAGTTTGATTCGGAGTATATTTTCAACTTTATACTCATCTCATTTATTATTATTAATTATTTAGTTATATATTTTTAAATTTATTTACATAGTGTGAGGTTCATTGGGGAACACTAAAAAAGTGGAAAATAGTGGGGAACCGACTCAAACGAACTCCGATTGGACTCATTCCAGCGGCGTTGGAACCGGCTTGTCGAACCCTAACTAGGATCTTTTAACCCTAAACCCTAAATCATAACCCCTAAACCCTAAATATTTAGGGTTTGGCTTTTAGGGTTTAGCTTTAGGGTTTAGCCTTAGGGTTTAGCTTTAGGGTTTAAGGTTTAGCTTTAGGGTTTAGGGCTTAGCTTTAGGGTTTAGCTTTAGGTTTAGCCTTTAGGTTTAGCCTTTAGGGTTTAGCTTTTAGGTTTATAGTTTAGATTTTACGGTTTAGCTTAGGTTTTAGCCTTATTTTTTAGCTTTAGGGTTTAGAGTTTAGGAGTTAGGATTTAGGGTTAAGAGATCATAGTTAGGATTCGACGAGCCGGTTCCAACGCCGCTGGAATGAGTCCAATCGGAGTTCGTTTGAGTCGGTTCCCCACTTTTTTAGTGTTCCCTAATGAACCTTCCCCTATTTACATATATCTTTATAAATATTTATATCATAATTTTGTATATGATAATCGATTTATTGTATAAATAAAAAGCGTGTTTAGGCTCGCGAGTTGGTTCGGGCTCGATATATGAAGCTCGGACTAGTTTGTTAAATGAGCTTCAATAAAGGCTCGAGCTTGTTTAATTTCGGCTTGATTCGATTTTTTAGCAAGCTGATCTCAAATAGATTACGAGCGGCCACACCCCTACTACTTAACCAGGGCCTCCGAATTCGCCTAGAGGGCCTGATTAATTATATTGAAGTTTCAATATGTTCATATTGTACGATAGAATCTAGAACAATCTATATCATTCTTCTCCCCAATGGTTCGTTTCCAACTTGTGGGTTATATATTGGAACAATTTCAATCACTGCACAGTGCTAATTAGGGCTGTTCACGAGCCGAGCCGAACCGAGCGAGCCTCTGCTCGAACTCGGCTTGAATTGAAACCGAGCGGCTCGGCTCGGTTCGAATTTAAGGAAACGAGCGGCTCATTTTTGCTCAGTTTCGCTTGGTTTCAATATTCATATTATAATTTCATACAAAAATTTCAAATTTAAAGGCCACCATTGTCAACTATCATTCAAAATCAAAATACATAATAAGCCAAACATATATTAAACCTTCGTTTCAAAAACAAAACATCTTAAAGTTCAAGCAAAAGTCGGCGTCGGCGTCTTCATTCGCATATATAATAAGTTCAACAAAAATAAATATTGGAATCTTCATTCGACAAAATCCCTCTTTAGATCAACACACATAACCTGTTAAACCAACCAATTAAACACAACTAGTTACAATATGTTAAAGTGTCAAATAATGAAAAATAGACAAAGATAGAATTTTATAAATGATTCAAGGTATTATGATCAGCCTCTCTAAGATACCTTTCTTTTCAATTGCTTGTACCACACCCGTCCGGAATCAACACATCAATATCCAAATTTTCTTCTTCTTTTGCGGATTGCTACGCATTAAAAGTAATAAAAAAATGTTAGTGCATAAAGTATAAGAACATAAATAGACAAATAATGTAATAAAATCTTACTTCCAATGTTTTTATCGTTGCTTTTGAGCCGGCCTTTAACCAATCACTTCCACAAACAAGAAGTTCCACCATATCCTTTGAAAGAGAACTCCGGTAATCATCCAATATGCGTCCCCCGGCGCTGAAGGCTGATTCGGAAGCGACGGTTGTAATCGGAATGCCAAAAATATCTTTAGCCATCTTGCTTAATACGGGAAACTTGCTACAGTGTTGACTCCACCATTTCAACACATCATATTGGGAGTCCTCACATCCATCATTTGGCTCATCTAGATACACCTCAAGTTCAGTTCTTTGTCCGATTTCAACGGGTCTACGTTTGAGGAAAGCATGAAAATCATCAACATCTGGAGTCAGTTCGTCAGAAGATGTTGATGCTTTTGAGTGACCCGTGGCAACCTTGGATGTCATATATGCATTAAAATACTTATCGAAAAGAGATTTTAACTTGTCCTTCACATCTTGAACCCGACTGTTACATTCATCTTCTAGATACAACTTTTCAAAGGTCCATTCAACTAACAACATCTTATAGCGAGGATCTAAAATAGAAGCAATGGACATAAGTAGCCCAATTTCTCCCCAATATTTCTCAAACTTTTGAAACATGGGTTTACTCATTTCCATTAAGAAAGAATCCTCTGATATAAAAGCATTACTTATCTCTTTTTTCACTTTAAAAATTTCAGTAAGAAATAAGTTTGAAGTTGGATATGTTGAACCTGAAAACAAATTAGTAGCATTTAAACAAATATCTTGTAATTTTAAATTAAGAAGCAAGTTTGAGATTATGATATAATATACCTGAAAACATATCAGTAGCTTTTAGGAAAACGGCTAATAGCTTGCAAACTTTTCCGGCCCGAATCCATTCATCATTTGTGGGGCACCACATAAAGTTAGAATCTCTCAATGCATAACCTTCAAAAGCTTGTCTGTAGTAAATGGCTGAATCAAGCATTCGATGCGTTGAGTTCCACCTAGTTTTTACATCAGTGCAAAGAGAACGCCGAGTTTTGATACCGAGAGATATCGCTATTTCACCAAACTTCAACAAACGACCTGATGACTTTTTCAAGTACTTCACACCTTCTCTAATTTTTGAAATACACAATTCTATAGTGCCCAAACCGTCTTGTACTACTAAATTTCGAATGTGAGCACAACATCTAACATGAAAAAACAATCCCTCAAAGTGTAATTTTTCTTTCACCCGAAAATTGTGCATTAAAATCGCGGCTGCCCTGTCGTTGTTAGATGCATTGTCTAATGTAACCGTACCTATCTTATCTTGTATACCCCACTTTATAAGACATTCTAATATAGCATCAGATATCACCTCACCACTATGGGGTGGTGCAAGTTCATTGAAACCTATAATGCACTTATTCAACTTCCAATCACAATCAACAAAGTGGGCCGTTAAACACATGTAACCAATCGTTTGGTTCGATGTCCAACAATCACTTGTAAGTGATATCATAGTCGCCTTTTTCAACATTTTTTTATCCTTTCTCTTTCTCCTTCTACCACTTTTATACAATCTCTTCTAATTGTTGCCCTACTAACTCTTTGATATAAAGGATTGTTATACTTTAATAATTGATTAAACCAATGATACTCGACAAAAGAAAAGGGCAACTCATGCATTATTATCATTTTTGCAATAATTTCACGACACTTCATTTGATCATAACCCCCTTTTATCTCAATCCTGGTAAAATCTTTTTCACCATCTTTCCCAATTGGCTCAAAATTGATAGTACCTGTTTTTTTACCTAGTGACCTTTTGTATAGAACACAATCATTCCGGAGATGTCGCTCTAAAATGATTTATTTAATTGTTAATCAAGTAACTCAACTTCATCGTTCTTATCTATGAATTCATCGTCTAGCTCAAAGTTCTCCCCATCAAGTAACTCAACTTCATCAGTCTCCATTATTCTACAAAAAGTAAAACATAAATTTATTTAATTGTTAATCAAGTAACCCAATTTCGCTTTTTACCTGCAGACACTTCATCGTTCTTATCTATGAATTCATCGTCTAGCTCAAAGTTCTCCCCATCAAGTAACTCAACTTCATCAGTCTCCATTATTCTACAAAAAGTAAAACATAAATTTAGGTTAATCAGTCTCCATTATATCTGATCCTTTTACACAACATGATGAAGTTTCAATCACAATTTTGATTATTGGAGTTGATTCAACAAAAAAAAAAAACAAAGAAAGCCTAGAGACAAAAAGTTGCTGTTATTTTATTCTTCAATCTTCGATTGATTACTAAATTGATTTATTTAATTGTTCATTTGTTTGATTCATCTGTTACTCTCACTTGTGTAAACATGTAGCTCCTCACACTCTAAAATGTAACGGGCTCCGTGGAAAACAATTATGAAGGAAAATCTCTTGCTAATCCCGTTAGAGATTCAAGTAGCAACAACTAATAGATACAATTATGAAGCTAAATTAACATGGCGGTGACTTACCTAGAATCCAGAGACTCAGCTTGATGAGAATTCGTGATGGTTGCTGGCGTCCTCAGGGCCTCAGTTACGATTGTGAAGGGGAAAAACTCAAAAAGATGAAACTAGGGTTTAACTTTAGTGTTTACTTTATATATTTAATGGACTTTATTTGGGCTAAGTGCTATTTGGGTTTATTAGTACTTAGCCCAATTAATATTTATATTTACAAGTAGAATAGAATCAAACTTACAAAATAAATTATAATATATATATATATATATAAAATATTCGAGCCGAGCCGAACCGAGCGGAGCTTTGCTCATGCTTGGCTCATTTACAAACCGAACCGAGCTGAGCGGCTCATTTATAATCGAGCGACAGAACGGGCGAGCGAGCGGCGAGCAATTTGCCCAGCCCTAGTGCTAATTAACGTGAAGTTACATGTTAGCTATTGTTGAATTGAAGCTCTTGTTTTACACTGAAAAGTTATTTCTGTTACATCCGATTTTTTTTAACGGCCAACAAAAGACGATTTATTAACAACCTAGCCAGCGGCTAGCACGAAAAATACAACCACCAAGTCGTACATACAGCCAGGAGACGATACAAAACAACATAAAAAACACGTCAAACCCGCACCTTGCACCCATGTCAATTCAACTTAGATATTTTAAGTAAATTAATACTTTTAATAACTTTTGTAAAGAGATAATAAATGCAATTCAACTTAGATATTTTAAGGAAATTATTAATATTTTTAAAGGGACCATCCATAGGGCTCCATCTCAATATTAAGAAAACGAAAGTGTACTGGCCATCGTGTGACGGTCTCAAGGTGCAGGACGGCCTTTTCCCGAGAGGGATAGGTAGACCTGTGAGGGGGGTTAAGCTCCTTGGGGGGGCGGTTAGCCGAGACTCTGGTTTTATTGGGGAATTAGCAGGGCGGCGGGCATCGACAGCGGTTGACCTTATAAAACTCTTGCCCTGCTTACAGGACCCCCAGTGCGAGCTTCTTCTTTTAAGGTCATGCATGGGGGTAGCTAAGTTACTGTTTGGGCTGCGGACCTGCCAACCTCACTTGATGACAAATGCGGTATCCTGTTTTGACGATGGTCTCCGAAAGGCTATTGAAGACATTGTTGTTTGCGGGGGGCCCTACTTTGGTGAACTTCAGTGGCTTTTGGCATCTTTGCCGATGCACCTGGGTGGTTTCGGCCTCCTCTCAGCTCGGGATGTTGGAGTTTATGCTTTTGTGGCGTCTAGAGCTCAGTCGTGTGTATTGCAAGACCACATCCTTCGGAACAGTGGGGTTGTTAAGCTTGACGTAGACTACCAACAGGCCCTCGAGTATTTAAGTGTCTCTCTTCCGGACTTTGATATTGGCGGTTTCTCTAATATGGACACCGCCCCCCCAAAGCCACAAAAACTTTGGCGAATGCTCTATTTGAGAAAATCGCTCGGAATCTGGGAGAAACACTTGATCTGTCTCCCCGCCAGAAGGCGGTGATTGAGTGCTTGAAAGGCCCCCATGCGCAAGACTTTTTGACTGT
Source organism: Helianthus tuberosus (assembly GCA_030545235.1). Classification (NCBI taxonomy): domain Eukaryota; kingdom Viridiplantae; phylum Streptophyta; class Magnoliopsida; order Asterales; family Asteraceae; genus Helianthus; species Helianthus tuberosus. Next base: position 17,814,908 of record CM060428.1, on the reverse strand, counting down.
TATCCCGATCGAGGGGCTGGGGCAATGCATGTCGGCTGTTGAGTACAGGGCTATCCTCAAATACCGGCTGATGATCCCTATGTATCCAGAAGACGAAACCTGCCCAATCTGCCGTAAAGCCTGCATGGATAAATACGGGGAGCATGCTGTTCATTGCAAGAAGCTCCTCGGTTTCAAATACCGGCATGACTGGGTGAGGGATGTTTTGGGGGACATCTTGAGGAGAGCGGAGATTTCTGCCAAGAAGGAGGCCCCTGTGAATTTCCTTACAGACCCCATGGAAGGGAGATCTACATTGAGACCAGCGGACCTGCTCGTCTTTGGCTGGGCTGGAGGGAAACATGCTTGTGTAGATCTCACAGGAGTCTCCCCCTTAGCTGGTTTAAGGGAAAACGGGTTTGTAGCAGGACAAGCGGTAAAGAAAGCAGAATCTAAAAAGGTGGATAAACACGCTAAAGCATGTGCTGATAACCAATATGCATTTGTCCCCTTCGCCTTTGACACCTTTGGATCCCTAGCTCCAGAAGCTATCCGTTTGCTGACTAGGGTCCAACAGGTTGTCCACAGCAGTGGCTCATCAACAGGGGGCAGGGGTTTGTCTTTAATAGGCTAGGGTTTGCTATCCAGAAAGGGGTAGCGGCGCAGCTTGTTGCTCGCTTACCTGCGATATTGATGTAAGATCCTATATTAGATCCTAATAGACTTTTGGCGTAGCCGTAAAAAATACAATCCATAATATAAGAAGCAATTGCAAGAAAAAAAAATATATATATATATATTTTTAATAACCATTGTAAAGAAATAATAAATGCAATTCAACTTAGATATTTAATATTTTAAGGTCCGACTCCATGTTAATGTGATCGTCACTAACAGTAGAATTCAATTTCTGAGTTGAATAATTCAATTAAACACGTCAATTATCATGTCACTACCATTTATCTTGATGATTTTAACATTTTGTACAAAACAGACAAACATTCAGATCCCCAAGATTTATTACTAGATTACAAAGCTAACAAACACTTGCAACAGGAAAACCGATATGTCACACCCCACAAAATGATTTAATGTGGCAGTATTCTTGCTCGAAGTGTGAGTCTTTGTCATAGAAGTCAAGATATCCATAATGATCAAATGATTTATATTTTCTCAAGTGTTCATCATCAACTAGCTCTTCGGGTACTGTTATCAACCCTTTGTGGTATGTGAATAACCCTATTGAGTATCTATACTCATGCCCTTCCATCACTACTCGATGATAAGGAGAGTGAACTCGATCGTTACTCCATGCCTGTTATACATAAAACTTGATATGAGTACGTTTTTATCTAGTAAACGCTAGGGTTGTAAAAGAGTGGGCTCGAGATTTGTAAAGCTCGTGCTGGCTCATGAATAGTTTTTCAAGCTCGCACTTGACTTGGTCTTAGCTCGTTTATTATTTATAAATTGATTTATATACGTTTAGTTATTATTATCTATTTTTTGTATACATGTATAATTATAACTTTTATGTATACAATAATATATATTATTTAATTATTTTTGTTATAATTATATATGAAATAATAACATGCTCCTTTAGTTTCGCGAGCCTACTCGAGCTCGATAAAGAAGATCGTGCCAGGGCTCATCTATCAAACAAGTTTAGTTTTAGGCATGGGTTTGTTTAAGCTCGGCTTGATTTGGGCTTGAGCTGAACTCGAGTAGCTCACAAGCGGCTTGACATGTTACATCAGTAAGCTCTTTGAACCCGGAGGGGGTGGATAGTATTCTTACCTTGAATGCATCACCTGCCATGACCAAAAAAGAGAAAGGAGGGTATTCCACAGGAATCCATTTGTTGTCCTTGTTTTTAACCTCTAATCCTTTCACTTGATTTTGGTTAAGTATGGTTATGAAGGACTTGTCTGTGTGAGGTATGGAACCCATTTTAGACTCCTTACCGATTGGCGGTCGGTATTTCATTACTCTAAGAAGATATGTCACAGATTCATTATAGGATTCAATATACTTCTGCACTCCATAGCTTTCAAACACCATCTTCCTGACTGTTTCTTCAATTTCAGAAACTAGTTTTGCATAGGACTGAATAATTTTACTGTTAAGAGAACCAAAACAAAGGATTAGTATTCCACTAAAATTTTATTTTGTTATTTATTTGTGTGTATCTATCTCATTGCAAAATTTTGTATAATATATATATGCATGCAAATGTTGCTTCCAAGTTCCAACACATGCACTTTATGTAATTATATATAAATATATACACAATAAATAAATATAACATTACCAAAAACTGTCATTCCCAGAGGGCCACATAATGTTTGTGAAGCTATTAACTCCATGAACACTTGTAGCATTCTCAATTCCAAGGCTTTCTAAGAGTGGAAGAAAAGGGATTTGACCTACGTAGCCATGATAAGCCTTATCTGAAGTGTTTTTTACTTTTGTTTCCGTAGGAAGATCAAACAGATTTTTTAAGGAATCAAATATTTCCTTATTGACTTCTTCAGTCATCCCATCACAAACAACCAAAAAGCAACCATACTCTTCAAGTGCATGCCTCACTTCATCGCGTGCCGAAGCCCGGAAACCTATGTTTTGCTTCATATCTACCATGTTAATCACAGGAATCTTAGGTTGTACAAGGAAACCCATAATTTGAGAGAGAGAATCTAATGAGAAGACTTGTTTTAAGTAATGTTTTTTTTTTTTTTTTGGTGAAGTCGTTCGTTGTATTGTGATACAAGAAGAGAGGGGTATATATAAAAAAAAAAGACGTGGTTAATGGGGGAGGTTGTATTATTCTGACTTGGATCATGTTGTTTTTATTTCTATTCATTATATTATATATAATTAAGTTTTTCAAAGGTAGTTGATTATTGGATACAATGTTTCTTGTCGTGTCACATTTTGCTGACCTAATGACTATAGCTACATTTCAACCACCACTCCTAGAGGCAAAAAAATATACATTTGGACTTCGAGCATAAGTGGAACTTGTCCAAAGAACCTACACAAAAGTGAATCTTTTCTCATCTTTGATTAATGCATTAGTTCTTGACTTAATTACTTTGTAACCAGTGGCGGACCCAAGATTTTTGGACAATGGGGTCCAAAAAAAAAAAAAACACAAAAAACGAAGAAACAGGTATCGAACCCATGACCTTTTGTGTGTAAACAAGGGGTTTTACCACTGCACTAGGCTCACTTTCATTGTTATGGGGTCCAACTAAATTATTTTATGGGGTCCATAGACAATTTTATATACCGTTTCTACTACTTTTTAAAAAAAGATTGGGGTCCGGGGACCCCGTTCCTCGTAACGTAGGTCCGCCCCTGTTTGTAACTACATAATTGTAATAAGACTCTATTTCTTTGATTATGGTATTATGTGAGCGCTTCAGATTGTGACCATTAGCGATGACATGCTTGGTGTCGCCGCTAAAAAGGTCGTCGCTAATGCTCATGTTTCTTGTAGTGTTAATGCATTAGGATTGATGCATGAATTCAGTTTTATGATTTTTGTTTGTCTATCAGGAATGCTATCATTCAACTGGACTCAGCGTCTATCCTACCATTTGAGTTTCAGATTATTCGCTTTAGGTTTGTAGCAGTGGCGGAGCTTGAACGGAAACTCGGTGGGGCCGGATTCTTAAACTCCAAATCGGTGGGGGCTGAACTCTATATAAGTTGGGAGGTTTTGATATTTTCTTTGTCTGGTACATCTTCTATATAAGTTGGGAGGTTTATTAACTTGACAACAAATCAGTGGTGCGAACGCAAAAAGTGAAATAATGTCTCATTTTGACACCATTTCTGAAAGGGTTCTTATTTTGACACCAAAAGTGAAATAATATCTCATTTTGACATTTTTTTTAATATATCCTTTTTTTTTTATCATGTTTTCCTTCTCATTCTATTAATATTGTTTTAGGTTATTTAACTATCTACTTCGTTTGTTATTATTTATTGTTATTTCATAGTGTCTTTTGGGTTCAATTTATTATTTTAGTTTTTTCTCAAAGGTTATTGTTGACTTCATTAATCATTATATATTTTGTATGCCAAGTGTTTGCTGACGCTTCCATTGTAACTAACTTAACGACCATGTAGAAATTTTGAAGCTTTGAATTGGGGAGTGCTTTTGACTTTTAAGTTTAGGATAGATATATTAAATTTTTATAAACTTCTATCATGAATTTTGATGGATTCATAAGTGACTTTTCAAAATTTTGATTATATATAAGACCGGTGGGTATGGAATGGATAGTCTCTTTGGAGGCTACCCGCCACGTAGGCGCCATGTCATCACGGGAGAAGGAGCATCCTCTTAGGGACTATCCAAGGGTGTGGGGGGACTACCCACTTTAATAAAAAAATCAATATATATTCAAGGGGAGAGAGAGAAACCAGGAATGATTAATGAAGAGGGGCCCACAATTATCATCCTCTTGGTCCGTCTCCAACGTCTTGGAGAGGACGGAGGTGCCGCCGACGTGCCCAGGGGGGCGGTGTGGGACGACCCACTTTGAGGGCGCCGGACCGGGGACGAGCCCCATACCCATCGGCCTAATAAAAAGGTTAAATCTTTGTGATTCACGAAATTGTATAAAATATAATAAAGTTTTATTGCATCTGTAACTATATAAAATACTTTTAAGTATCATATATCATATATGTATATTTCTATCATTCATTTATTTTAATATAAGAATACTCTTTTATCATGTAGTTTTCTAAGTATGTGAAGTATAAGCCCAAATATATTTATAAGAATTAGACATTTATTCTAGAGTAAACTTCAATTTTCGTCCCTGTGGTTTGCTAATTTTAACACTTCCGGTCCAATAGTTTAAAATTGCATTTATCATCCATTAGTTTGCTGATAAATGTAATTCATAAACTATTGGACTGAAAGTGTTAAAATCAGCAAACCACAGGGACGAAAATTGAGGTTTACTCTTTATTCTATTTATAAGCATGTAAATTTTTTATTTTGCATAAAGATTGGGAAATTCCAAAATCCAAAAAATCCTTCAACTTAAAACAAAAGTGTTGTAACAACCTAAGAATAGAAAACATATCAATGATAGATATATCGTCAAGTTGAAAGAGTGAAGTTTAGGGTGAAGGGGGCACCCCCCTAATGAGGTGAGGGGAAACTTTTTTTAACCCAATCATACGTTGCCATGTCATTTTCCCTCTATAACTCCCCTCTTGTCAAAAAACGTACGGGGTGCACCCCTCTTAGGGGAATTGTTTTTTTATTAAAAAAAACAAAAAACAAAAAAATTGATTGGTTGTTACAAGCTATGGGGCCCACCATCAATTATCTTCTTGTTCGGTGACTAGTCCCCCAACAACATCACCGATTTGGCTACCCGCATGGATGGCGGTGCCTCTACCGCTCGGCAAACTAGTCCCCGAATGGATTCCCCGACGGTGCCCCCTGCACCCTTATATAAAGATGTGTTTTGAATTATGGGATAAACTAGACACTAGGGGTGAAATCTGCATAAAACTGTAAAAAAGTCAACGGTCCAATATATAACTATGGTGATGATATTCTTGTTTGAATTGCAACAGTCGATTTGATAGTAAAAATTTGTGTGCATTGGAGGATGAGGTTCCACCAACACTGAACCAACTCATAAGGCCATCCGTAGTCATAAGGCCCCTTTGGGGGCGTTATGCGACATGTGGCATGCCACGTCACCACGGGGCTTTATGGGGCGTTATGCAAGTTGAGGCCGTAGTCATAAAGCCCCTTTGTCATCATTACTCATTATTTTAATTTTCATTTTTTTAATTAATTTCTAAGTTTTTTAAAATTAAAAATCATTTCATTAAATAAAAAAAAGAGTACAATAAAATAAAAAAAACATTAAACTAGAATAAAAACAGAAAATAAATTAAAAAAACTGCAAATAAATAAAAACAGAAAATTAATTAAAAAAACTGAAAATAAATAAAAACAGAAAACAATTAAAAACAGAATATATAAACTGAAAAATAAATAAAAACAGAAAATAAATAAAAAAACTGCAAAAAACAGAAAAAAAAAAAAAACACACACACAAAAAAAAACGGAAAAACAGAATTGGAGGGACCAAATATGTTAAATAAAAACATTAAATAAAATAAGTTTTCATAATTGCAGGGACCAAATATGTTTAAAAACCAATTTTGTAGGGACCAATTAATAAACCCTTCAATACCTGCAACAAACAGAAACAGAGCATTACAAAATATGTATGTATATATGTTTGTGAGTGAGGAGAAAACCAAAAAAAATATATATATATATATTCAAACTTAAACACCCCATAGCGCCGCTATGGAGCTCGCGCCCCTCTCTTCTTTCTCCTTCATGGCGCCCTCCGTCCCGGTGTTTGGCAGCGCGATGGGGCGCTATAGCCCCTCATACCGCCCCACTACACACCGTCTAAGTCTTGACGAGTTGTGAGTAAAAATTTGTATTCTTTTACAAACAAACTAACAAGACCAATTCCTAATCTAAGTGGGATGAATGCTCTAACTTACATGCATGTGAACTATCTGAAATTCAAACAACAAATCAACCTCTTGAGTCTTGATTTGAACTTATTACTCGTGTTAGATTACCCAAGATTTAATTTGAACATTTGTCATACTTTTTATTTAGTGACTTAGCAACAATCAATTTAAAGAATCAGATCCTCCGCTCTGGTTTTTGACGTAGCCATCAACAAAAACACTGTGAGTTTTCAACACCTAGTATATATAAGTGTTATTTCTCATGTTGAAATAAAGGTCAATGTACAAGAATTTATGATGTCATGATCAGCATAATGGAATTGGGGTCACTTAGACTAAAGGGTATGGGGGCCGGCTTAGGCCCGGCCTAGCCCGGCGCCGGTCCCCCACACCGCCCCCCTCAGGCTCGGCTCGTCCCAACCGTCTCCCACATGCCGGACTCGACGGGCCTCTCTCTTCTCTCCTCACACACACACAACTATACATACATACATACATACATACATACATACATACATAAATACATACATACATATAAAGGGGTTCATCCCCCACCCCCTAGGTCCATTCTCTTCAAGCCCCGCTTACGTGGCGGTGATGTGGCGGCCCATCCCCTTGGGGATGAGGCTCTCCATACCCTCCAGTCTTAAAGGAAAGTGAAGAGGTATGGTCCCAAATCATAAGTGCACACAAGTCATGGGGACCACACTAAACTCCAAGCTGGTGTCCACATCACACGAGCGTATCCAGAAGGTTCTAGAACCTTCTGGAAGAAATTACGACAAGAAAGATGCTCCTGTAGACAAAAAGGACAACAGGTGGCACCAATAGCTAGCCGCCAGCAGCGTTTGCAAGATCCTTGGAGGACATGCTGACATCCAGTACGAGCGAGTGCCCAGCTGGACCGAATAATCGCGCGCCACGTCACCTCTGAGACTGACGATGTTAGAGGGGACAGAAAGGATATTCCTTCTGGTCGGACAGTTGGCAAGCACTGGCTAACTGGCATGCCTCCTCCTTCACCACTATCCAACTATAAATAGAAGACTCCACCTTCAGGTTTATGTAACAACTGTGCTTGTAATCACTATGAACAGTTCTGTTATCAATAAAACAATGTTATTTGATCACAATGTTTGTTTTGTTATGTTTTACATTTTTCATGTTTTGACTTTTATGTAATTTCAAACTCTACATCGCTTTCTGGAGAGTTATACGCAAACTAGTGCGTAAACGTACTCAGTTTAATGCGAGAAATACTCCGGAACATCAACATATACTCAACATGCCTTAAATAACCTTTACATAACTTAGAAATAAGTTTTGAAGGCTTTGGTATGACAAAAACAAGTTAATTCGCTTACAGGGACTGAACTTGACAAACTGCGAAAGTATGTCAATTTGAACTGTAACGAACATTCCGGAACATGACCATAAGTTAAACACACCTTAAATATCCTTTACATAGCTTAGAAATAGGCTTTGAGGGGTTTGGTGTGCTAAAATAAACTTTTGGGACATTCAGGGACTAAAAGTGTCAAAAAGTGCACAAGTTTGCATTTTCGCGCATAACTTACGTTCTGAATACATCTGGACATCCAAAAATTTATGAAAGCATGACTACATTATATTTTAGTGTTCGCCTTAAGAAAAATCCATTCGTTGCGTCATTTGGATCGTTTTTCGCGCTTGTGCGCATTTCGTCGTAATTAAGCGAACATCGCGTTCGTACGGCCAAACGAACCATCATCCGACATATTTTTTAACATGTTTCAAGTCCACAATGTTTAGGCAACATTTTAGGGCCTTAAAGTTGGCTTTACGGGCCTTAGAAGTGTCGGAAATGGCCTTAAACACGTGCAGGGACTGAAACTGTCATTTTTCAAACATATGTGCAGATCAGAAGGGCCATGCGGCCCGCATTGTCTTTGGCTGATCCTGAAGCGGGCCGCTTCCCACTATCAGACCAGATTAAATGTATTAAACAGCTGGTTGCAGCTGTTTTGCACTCCTAATCCCACTTCCACATGTCAAAACCTTATGGTAGGTGGCAAATTGAGCCACCACAACTTTGTGACAAGTGTACGGCTCGGATCGTGGCACGATATTCAAGAAACGATCCTAACGGCTCTACTTTTCCTATAAATACCCACCCCCATTTGTTCAAAACCCACAAATCTGATCAAGAAAGCTCTAAGTTGGAACCTTCGTTTCATACCTGAGCTATTTCGATCTGGGTTAGCATTCGGGGACCCTTCGTAAGTATTCTTTCGTTCTTTTCCTTATTTTTACTGCTTTTCGAGTCAGAAAGTCAAACTTTGTTTGACTTTCAGCGTTGACCAGTAATGGTCAATGCGAAGTTCGTTTGAACTTCGCAACGTGATTGTAATCACGATGGTCATAGTCCCTTGGGACTATGCCTACTGATTACCACGTTGTCTAGGGTCGTAGGATAAGCGATCTAATAAATCGCTTATACCTCGAACCCGACCCAGTTTGGTCGATCATTAGGATCCGACCAAACACAGTAGGTGACCATAGTAGGTAGGGAATAACCTTCCGAGGTTATACCCTATGGTCACATCGTTTAAGTAGTTGCATGATAGGTAGTTTATATGCCTTAGGTAAATTACCAGAATACCCTTTTCATACATAATTGGTAATTTAGCATATGTAACCTAAACTTTTGTCACGTAACTGATTATGTAACATGTTTAGGCATATAACACTTGTCATAGGGCTAGTTAGGCGGTCCGAACGCGTTTCACGCGCACGACGCGTTAAAGTAGCATAAGCTTCCTAAACGGGTCGTATTGGGTCGTAAACAATTATGTTAAGTTTCATTTAGTATGTAGGCTTTGTTAAACCAAATGACACGAGTCTCTACACTCGTTTGGTTTACGAAACCTCATTCTATCCAATCTTCCGATTTAGGTCCGGGTTATTAACATAGTTACCTATATTAGGTGCCGTTTGATATTCCGAGATCTATAGCATTACTTGGTGGTTATCTTTTGACAACTGAGCAATCTCAAGTGAGTACATAGACCCCTCTTTTACTGTTTTCCAAACTGTTTTGGGGTGGAACACATGTGCCTACTTGTTACTTTCATGCTTTTCCTGTTTTCACATCATATACCGACTATGTTTGTTAGTACATTATAGTACATGATTTCATTACTTTTCTGCTATGTATGTTGACTGATAACATGCTAAGCACATTGATTTACATGACTTTTCTGCTACGTATGTTGACTGATAGCATGCTAGCACATTGATTTACATTACCTTTCTGCTACGTATGTTGACTGATAGCATGCTAGCACATTGATTTTACAAGACTTTTCTACTTTGTATGTTAACTTAGCATACTTAGTACATTGTTTTCATATGACATGTATACAACTACTATGACATTTGGTTTGCACAAACGGGTCTTTATTACGTTCATTAACATTTGCTACGCCGCTCGGGAGTAAGTAGTGGTACCATAGGACTTGACAAATCCCATTCCTGACATCCCGGGTTTGTTTGGATGTAAGGAAGGACTGAATCCGAATACAATTCTTTTGATAACCTTGACTGAAAGGGTTATCCGACTGTCTCAAGGCTTGAATGTATGCGTTAACTTACCACATAAATGTTCGTATCAATGTATCATGCATCACTTTACAAAACATAACTTTTTGATATAATCAAAATACTTTGTTTTGTACATTTTTACTTATGGTTTAAGTAGTCTTATTTTACTTACCATACATATCATTTTGGTTATACATTACTTGACTACTTTTGGACTATCAACATTTGACATGGTTTATACAAGGACTTTTGACTTTTGGTTTAAACATAGACATTTGACTTGGATATTTGACATAGACATTTTTACATGATTTACATCTTGACATGAACATTTTACATTGTTTGGTTTGGTTTGATTAAGTAACGATGCGTGTGTAATATGATACAAGCATGGTGGATACGCCGCTGGTACTTCCTATATATAAGTGTTTGTATGGTATTATATATCGTAGCGTTATTTGAATCATTTCAGTTTTATACATAGAACATTTCATACAAATAACATACTTTTCACAATACATTGTTTTACAAACAACTTATCTTATACAAACTCAGTTTACAATGGTTATCCATTTAACCATACACTATTCTCTTATTTATACATATCATCTGATCTTATCGTTTTTCAAGTGATTTACAAAACAAATCAAATTACAAGGTTCATGACGAAATATTTTCTCAAACACAAGTCATGAATCTTATTTTCACAAACCTATGTATCTCACAGGCATTTTTATGCTGACGTACCTATTTTCACATGTGTTTTCAGGAGCTTTTCCATAGGATGTTGATCATGATACTAGGGCGGACCTGTGCCTTAGAGACTTTAAAAGAAGATAGACTATGTTTAATTATGTTCTGAACTCTTAAATTTCCTGTTTGAAACAATGTAACACCTTTGTTTATAAATAAAATACAACTTTGTTTGCCATGGATTTGAAACAATTAATTCTGTCGCAACACGCCCCGATGTTTCCGCCGCGATTTGTTGTTTTACGCGGTCGGGGTGTGACAGAAGAGTTGGTATCAGAGCCAATGGTTATAGGGAATTAGGTTATTAGTAATGCTTTGACCTAGACTATAACTTTTCTAGGACCCTAACACAAATTAGTTGTGTTTAGATCTTAAAACATTTACATCACCTATCCTTAGGTGATTATCAAAACAAGGAACCAAAATTTTTCCGAAACGATTTTTGAAAAACAATCATCTGTTTTTGAATAAATTATTACAAGGTTTTGAACCCTCTATTGTAAGGTTTTGAACTCTCTTTTATATGGTTTTGAACCCTTTTCAGTTTGGTTTTTGGCCTTGTGCCTTCAAATTTTCAAAATCCCGTCAAACGTTTTGGGTTTTAAATAATGTGAACATGTGCAAACTGGAAGGGTGAATGCCTGTATTCTGGGTTTTCTGTCTAGGCAAGCACTTCGTATACATCTCATCAGACGCGAGACCAGTTGTGCTTACCTGGGAATTCTTGGGATGAGTGTTCACTTATAGGCGAGCATGTCTTCATTATACATTATTTTTGACCCATTTACTTTGATTAGTCACTGTGTGTTGTTTGTTTGCTCTGTGATACGGACGAATGACCACCATCTTTGCTCTTGTTGATTTTGTTTCATCTCATTCTTTTCATCCAATCATCTCACTCGTTTTCTTTCATGTTTTCCTCTTTTAGAATGCCTCCTCGACGCGATCCTCGAACTTTTACTATTGAAGAGATCGCAGCCCTGGTTTCTCAGCAAGTGGCTGCTGTACTTCCCGGTGTTGTAACTCAAGTCCACGATATATTTAACAACAACGGCAATAACAACAACAATAACGCACACTGTAATTTCAAGAATTTCAATTCTGCAAAGCCGCTTAAGTTTTCTGGGTCGCAAGGAGCAACTGCGCTCCTACGGTGGTTTGAAAGTATCGAGAGCACATTCTTACATGTGCAGTGTCAGAATGCGCGTAGGGTTGAATTTGCTTCAAGCGTGTTTGAGAAGCGAGCGCTTACCTGGTGGAATGGTATTAAGCGCGATAGGGGTGCCGAAGTGGCGTTGGCACAGACATGGGAAGAGCTTCGGGCTCTCATGATGAAGGAGTTTTGTCCCCGTCATGAAATTTGAGTTTTGGAACGAGAGTTTGATGACTTAAAGCAAGATGGGGCTGAACACCGTGCATACACGGATCGTTTTGAAGAACTCAGTCTATTGTGTCCCACCATGGTTACCCCTCCGGATAAAGCGATCGAGAGGTATATTGATGGGCTACCCGATTCTATTCTGGAGATTTTGACTGGTGTTAATCCTACTACCCTTCGCCAAGCTATCGAGTTGTCTGCTACCCTCACTGAGACTCTAGTCAGGAAGGGTAAACTCACCCGCAAGGGTGATAAAAAGAAGGAGACTAATTCTGAGAAAAACAAGAATAAGGGTAAGGGTAAGGAAGGTGAAGCATCAAAGAAATCAAGGAAGCGAAAGGGTGCCCAAAATTTTGCTGTTACTGCACAGGCTCAAGCTGCACCAAATCAGCCTGCGCAACCACCTGCCAAGAAGACTTATTTTGGCAATGCACCTTTGTGCAACAGGTGTAACGGCCATCACCAACCACATCTCCAGTGTCGTCAGTGCACCAACTGCGGAAGATCTGGTCATCTTGCTGTCGACTGCCGCATTCCTGTCAATCAGAACCAGGCAGTTCGTAACCAAGCTCAACAGGTTGCTCAGCCTCCTGCCCCGCAACAGGGCCAAGCTGCACGACCTCATTTTCCTCCTGGTTCGTGCTACAATTGTGGGGATCTGACCCACTACAGGAACCGGTGCCCAAGGCTAGTCAACCAGAACCAGAATCAAAATCAAGCTCCGGCTCGAGGCCGAGTTTTTAACATGAATGCCCAAGAGGCACAGGCTGACGATAATGTGGTGAACGGTACGTTCTTTATTAATAATCAGCCTGCATCTGTTCTTTTCGATTCCGGTGCCGATAAGAGTTTCGTGTCTTTATCTTTTGAGCAAATGCTTCGAGTGTCTAGAACGAAACTAGGCAAATCTTTGACAGTAGAAGTTGCTAATGGTGAACCCATTATTCTTGATTCTGTTCTTCACAACTGCCAGTTGAATCTTAACGACCATCTTTTTCCTATTGACCTCGCGCCTATGCAACTTGGAAGCTTCGACGTTATTGTGGGAATGGATTGGTTATCCAAGCATCACGCAGAGATAGTTTGTTCTAAGAAGATTGTTCGTGTGCCGCTTTCGACAGGCGAGATCCTGCAGGTTCAAGGTGAGAAGCCTACCAGTGGTCTCAAACTCATGTCTTGTTTTAAAGCTCGGAAGTATCTGCAGAAGAACTATGTGGCTTTCTTAGCACATGTTACAGAAGATAAAGGCAAGGGTAAGTCTATTTCAGATATTCCTGTCGTTCGGGATTATTCTGAAGTGTTCCCTGAAGATTTACCTGGTCTACCTCCAGCACGCCAAGTCGAGTTCCGCATTGACCTCGTACCTGGTGCAAATCCCATTGCCAGAGCTCCATATCGTCTTGCACCATCTGAGATGCAAGAGTTGTCTAAGCAGCTTCAGGAGCTCTCTGACAAAGGCTTTATACGTCCTAGTTTTTCACCTTGGGGTGCTCCCGTTCTTTTTGTCAAGAAGAAGGATGGATCCTTTAGGATGTGTATCGATTATCGTGAGCTTAACAAGCTTACCATCAAGAATCGATATCCCCTACCTCGCATCGACGACCTCTTTGATCAGTTACAAGGCGCTTCTTATTTTTCGAAGATCGACCTGCGTTCTGGATATCATCAACTTCGGGTGCAAGAAGAAGACATTCCGAAGACAGCGTTCCGTACTCGTTATGGGCATTATGAATTCACAGTCATGCCATTCGGTTTGACTAATGCTCCTGCTGTTTTCATGGACTTAATGAATAGGGTCTGCAAACCTTATTTGGATCAGTTCGTCATTGTTTTTATTGACGATATCTTGATTTACTCTAAGACGCGAGCTGATCACGAGCAGCATCTTCGTCTTACTCTTGAACTCCTAAAGAAAGAGCAACTTTTCGCCAAATTCTCCAAGTGCGAATTTTGGCTTAAAGAAGTTCAATTTTTGGGACACATTATCAACGAACGAGGTGTTCATGTAGATCCCTCCAAGATCAGTGCGATTAAGGATTGGGATACACCTTCTACTCCTACTGAAGTTCGTTCATTTCTTGGTCTAGCGGGTTATTATCGCCGCTTCATTGAAAACTTCTCTAAGATTGCAGTTCCTCTAACTGCTCTAACTCAGAAGAAAATGCCCTTTTACTGGGGATTCAAACAAGAGGAAGCTTTTCAACTCCTGAAGCAGAAGCTTTGCGATGCGCCTGTTCTATCATTGCCTGAGGGTGATGATGATTTTGTCGTGTATTGTGATGCATCGAAATTGGGTCTTGGCTGTGTTCTTATGCAAAGGAACAAAGTCATAGCCTATGCATCGAGGCAATTGAAGATACATGAGAAGAACTACACCACTCATGATCTTGAGTTGGGTGCAGTTGTCTTTGCTCTCAAGATCTGGAGACACTATTTGTACGGTACAAAATGTGTGGTTTTCACTGACCACAAAAGTCTTCAGCATATCTTCAACCAGAAAGAACTCAACATGAGACAGCGACGTTGGGTTGAGCTTTTAAACGACTACGACTGCGAAATTCGCTACCATCCTGGTAAGGCGAATGTCGTGGCTGATGCATTGAGTCGCAAGGAACGTACTAAGCTTCATTGTGTACGTGTTCAATCTGTTATTCAAGCTCGATCCGATATTCAAGCACGCATTTCTCAGTCACAACAATCCTGTGTTTCACAAGGTTTAATGGATAAGGAATTTCCTTACCACATAACACCTGCTCTTGAACTGAAGGACAATGGGTCATATTACTTCATGGACCGTTTATGGGTCCCAAGCCAGGATGATCTTCGTACCTTGCTTATGGATGAAGCCCATAAGTCTCATTATTCTATTCATCCGGGCTCAGATAAGATGTATAAGGATCTTCGTATTCACTATTGGTGGCCTGGTATGAAGAAAGACATTGCCTTATACGTATCAAAATGCCTTACTTGTCTTAAGGTTAAGGCTGAACATCAGCGTCCTTCGGGTCTATTGGAACAACCAGAGATCCCAGTTTGGAAATGGGAAAACATTACTATGGATCTTGTTACCAAACTCCCGCGCACAAAGAAAGGTCATGATGCCATCTGGGTAGTTGTTGATCGTCTTACAAAGTCAGCACATTTCTTGCCAATCCGCGAGGATTTTCCTACTGACAGACTTGCTCAAATCTATGTAGATGAAATTGTGGCTCGACATGGTGTTCCTTTGAACATCATTTCTGACAGAGATGCTCGTTTCACTTCTCATTTTTGGAGAACCATGCAATCTGCTATGGGAACCCAACTTAATCTGAGCACAGCTTATCATCCGCAAACGGATGGTCAATCTGAGAGAACAATCCAGACTCTGGAGGATATGCTAAGAGCTTGTGTGATCGATTTTGGTGGTAGCTGGGATTCACATCTTAAATTGATTGAATTCTCCTACAACAACAGTTATCACACTAGCATCGGAATGGCTCCTTTCGAAGCTCTCTATGGTCGAAAATGTCGTTCACCAGTCTGCTGGAATGAGATTGGCGAGGCTCAACTTACTGGACCTGCCCTCATTTTAGAGACAACTGACAAGGTCAAGAAAGTTCGTGATAACCTTCAGGCAGCTAGAAACCGTCAGAAGATTTACGCGGACCCAAAACGCAAAGCCTTTGAATTTCAAGTCGGTGATCGAGTATTACTTAAGGTCTCACCTTGGAAAGGTGTGATCAGATTTGGAAAGAAAGGAAAACTTGCACCTAGATACGTTGGACCATTCAAGATCGTCGAAAGAATCGGAAAGGTAGCCTACAGACTTGAGTTACCTCCGGAACTGGGAAATGTTCATCCAACTTTTCACGTGTCCAATCTCAAGAAGTGTACAGCTGATGAGAACTTCTCCATACCGCTTGACGAAATTCGTGTTGGCAAAACACTGAAATTTGTTGAGAAACCAGTGGAAATCATGGAACGTGAAGTCAAGTGGCTTAAACGCAAGCGCATTCCTTTGGTCAAAGTTCGCTGGGAAGCTAAACGTGGACCTGAGTTTACTTGGGAACGCGAAGACCAAATGAAGGCGAAATACCCACATCTTTTTCCACGAGTTTCCTCTAAATAAATTTCGGGACGAAATTTCCACAAGTAGGGGAGACTGTAACAACTGTGCTTGTAATCACTATGAACAGTTCTGTTATCAATAAAACAATGTTATTTGATCACAATGTTTGTTTTGTTATGTTTTACATTTTTCATGTTTTGACTTTTATGTAATTTCAAACTCTACATCGCTTTCTGGAGAGTTATACGCAAACTAGTGCGTAAACGTACTCAGTTTAATGCGAGAAATACTCCGGAACATCAACATATACTCAACATGCCTTAAATAACCTTTACATAACTTAGAAATAAGTTTTGAAGGCTTTGGTATGGCAAAAACAAGTTAATTCGCTTACAGGGACTGAACTTGACAAACTGCGAAAGTATGTCAATTTGAACTGTAACGAACATTCCGGAACATGACCATAAGTTAAACACACCTTAAATATCCTTTACATAGCTTAGAAATAGGCTTTGAGGGGTTTGGTGTGCTAAAATAAACTTTTGGGACATTCAGGGACTAAAAGTGTCAAAAAGTGCACAAGTTTGCATTTTCGCGCATAACTTACGTTCTGAATACATCTGGACATCCAAAAATTTATGAAAGAATGACTACATTATATTTTAGTGTTCGCCTTAAGAAAAATCCATTCGTTGCGTCATTTGGATCGTTTTTCGCGCTTGTGCGCATTTCGTCGTAATTAAGCGAACATCGCGTTCGTACGGCCAAACGAACCATCATCCGACATATTTTTTAACATGTTTCAAGTCCACAATGTTTAGGCAACATTTTAGGGCCTTAAAGTTGGCTTTACGGGCCTTAGAAGTGTCGGAAATGGCCTTAAACACGTGCAGGGACTGAAACTGTCATTTTTCAAACATATGTGCAGATCAGAAGGGCCATGCGGCCCGCATTGTCTTTGGCTGATCCTGAAGCGGGCCGCTTCCCACTATCAGACCAGATTAAATGTATTAAACAGCTGGTTGCAGCTGTTTTGCACTCCTAATCCCACTTCCACATGTCAAAACCTTATGGTAGGTGGCAAATTGAGCCACCACAACTTTGTGACAAGTGTACGGCTCGGATCGTGGCACGATATTCAAGAAACGATCCTAACGGCTCTACTTTTCCTATAAATACCCACCCCCCATTTGTTCAAAACCCACAAATCTGATCAAGAAAGCTCTAAGTTGGAACCTTCGTTTCATACCTGAGCTATTTCGATCTGGGTTAGCATTCGGGGACCCTTCGTAAGTATTCTTTCGTTATTTTCCTTATTTTTACTGCTTTTCGAGTCAGAAAGTCAAACTTTGTTTGACTTTCAGCGTTGACCAGTAATGGTCAATGCGAAGTTCGTTTGAACTTCGCAACGTGATTGTAATCACGATGGTCATAGTCCCTTGGGACTATGCCTACTGATTACCACGTTGTCTAGGGTCGTAGGATAAGCGATCTAATAAATCGCTTATACCTCGAACCCGATCCAGTTTGGTCGATCATTAGGATCCGACCAAACACAGTAGGTGACCATAGTAGGTAGGGAATAACCTTCCGAGGTTATACCCTATGGTCACATCGTTTAAGTAGTTGCATGATAGGTAGTTTATATGCCTTAGGTAAATTACCAGAATACCCTTTTCATACATAATTGGTAATTTAGCATATGTAACCTAAACTTTTGTCACGTAACTGATTATGTAACATGTTTAGGCATATAACACTTGTCATAGGGCTAGTTAGGCGGTCCGAACGCGTTTCACGCGCACGACGCGTTAAAGTAGCATAAGCTTCCTAAACGGGTCGTATTGGGTCGTAAACAATTATGTTAAGTTTCATTTAGTATGTAGGCTTTGTTAAACCAAATGACACGAGTCTCTACACTCGTTTGGTTTACGAAACCTCATTCTATCCAATCTTCCGATTTAGGTCCGGGTTATTAACATAGTTACCTATATTAGGTGCCGTTTGATATTCCGAGATCTATAGCATTACTTTGTGGTTATCTTTTGACAACTGAGCAATCTCAAGTGAGTACATAGACCCCTCTTTTACTGTTTTCCAAACTGTTTTGGGGTGGAACACATGTGCCTACTTGTTACTTTCATGCTTTTCCTGTTTTCACATCATATACCGACTATGTTTGTTAGTACATTATAGTACATGATTTCATTACTTTTCTGCTATGTATGTTGACTGATAACATGCTAAGCACATTGATTTACATGACTTTTCTGCTACGTATGTTGACTGATAGCATGCTAGCACATTGATTTACATTACCTTTCTGCTACGTATGTTGACTGATAGCATGCTAGCACATTGATTTTACAAGACTTTTCTACTTTGTATGTTAACTTAGCATACTTAGTACATTGTTTTCATATGACATGTATACAACTACTATGACATTTGGTTTGCACAAACGGGTCTTTATTACGTTCATTAACATTTGCTACGCCGCTCGGGAGTAAGTAGTGGTACCATAGGACTTGACAAATCCCATTCCTGACATCCCGGGTTTGTTTGGATGTAAGGAAGGACTGAATCCGAATACAATTCTTTTGATAACCTTGACTGAAAGGGTTATCCGACTGTCTCAAGGCTTGAATGTATGCGTTAACTTACCACATAAATGTTCGTATCAATGTATCATGCATCACTTTACAAAACATAACTTTTTGATATAATCAAAATACTTTGTTTTGTACATTTTTACTTATGGTTTAAGTAGTCTTATTTTACTTACCATACATATCATTTTGGTTATACATTACTTGACTACTTTTGGACTATCAACATTTGACATGGTTTATACAAGGACTTTTGACTTTTGGTTTAAACATAGACATTTGACTTGGATATTTGACATAGACATTTTTACATGATTTACATCTTGACATGAACATTTTACATTGTTTGGTTTGGTTTGATTAAGTAACGATGCGTGTGTAATATGATACAAGCATGGTGGATACGCCGCTGGTACTTCCTATATATAAGTGTTTGTATGGTATTATATATCGTAGCGTTATTTGAATCATTTCAGTTTTATACATAGAACATTTCATACAAATAACATACTTTTCACAATACATTGTTTTACAAACAACTTATCTTATACAAACTCAGTTTACAATGGTTATCCATTTAACCATACACTATTCTCTTATTTATACATATCATCTGATCTTATCGTTTTTCAAGTGATTTACAAAACAAATCAAATTACAAGGTTCATGACGAAATATTTTCTCAAACACAAGTCATGAATCTTATTTTCACAAACCTATGTATCTCACAGGCATTTTTATGCTGACGTACCTATTTTCACATGTGTTTTCAGGAGCTTTTCCATAGGATGTTGATCATGATACTAGGGCGGACCTGTGCCTTAGAGACTTTAAAAGAAGATAGACTATGTTTAATTATGTTCTGAACTCTTAAATTTCCTGTTTGAAACAATGTAACACCTTTGTTTATAAATAAAATACAACTTTGTTTGCCATGGATTTGAAACAATTAATTCTGTCGCAACACGCCCCGATGTTTCCGCCGCGATTTGTTGTTTTACGCGGTCGGGGTGTGACAGTTTAAAGATTCGATTTCTCACTCTCTTACTCTTAACACACGCTTATCCTCAAAACAAATACTTATTCTCACGACGGAGGGTGGTCACAAGGAGAACCCCCATCTTCTCCTCCTTGTGGCGAGTCACCGGTGTTGTTGTTTTGTAGGACATTTCTGTGAGATCAGCTTTACGGCGAGTGAAAGATAGAGATTGAACCACCCTTCACGAGACGACTAGCTGAGATAATCTAGTATTAACCAATGTTTCATCATTGGCGCCCATCACATTTTTACAACCATTTTCATCTCTTTTCTTTTCAAAAACACTCTTCAATGGCTGAACCAAACTCTTCTTTTCAAATCGGCGTAGAAAGCTCTCCGTTTGGCCCGGCTGCAGACAACGCACACGTCCAAAGCCACCAAAGGGACGAGCACGTCGGTGGAGAGTTCACGGATGTCGGAGTCACTAATGTTTTTAGTAGTGCTACGTACTCGGGTAACCCAACAGACGAATCTTGGCGCACTAAATGCAAGAACGATCAACATGGTTTTCCCTTCACTCCCGGAAGGAGAAACACCAGCTTCATGGTATGCTAAGTCCCAGGCAGTACTTAACATGGCGTACGCGCAAATGTGCGTACAAACACAGTACCAGATAAAAATACTAGTGCAGCAAGTGCACATACAACACTCATCACAACACCCATCCCAAAGAGCTTCGTCACTCCACCAAGAGTCCACTTATGACACTGAAGCGCACCAACAAGATCATCTAAGAGACAACTACCATCATACCAACAGTACACGCAATACATACTGCAACACCAGAGTTCCCAACAATTCTCACCTCACACGACCTAGCGCGCGCACGCCAGTACACGAGCGACTAGGTCCCCGCAGGATGGAAAAATAATTTGAAGGTATGGCAGATGAATATGACCCATCTTACCAAGATGGAGACAGTACGAGTGTGTTCAGCAGACACCCACCAAACCATGAAGCATACAAACCTCGCGCACCCGCGGGGTATAATCCAGCAGCAGAGTATGATTTCACTTTGAGTTACCGCCCACAAGGCGTAGCTGAGAAATCCAAGTTTATCAGGGAAATAGCCATGGCTCCACTCGAGAAAACGAAACTGTCGCACAATGTCGGGAAAACAACGGGCTCATAGACCCAGATGATCATATCCAAGTGTTCACAAGTGCAGGAGTCGTAGGAGGATGGTCACTTCCAACATGGTGTCATTGTTTGTTCAAACCTTTGTGGGCGCAACACGCGCATCGTTTGATAGCTTACCATCTAGAAAGATTAAGCCATGGATGGATTTCCAAGAAAAGTTCCTTTCACATTTTAGCCAACAACTTTTGTGAATATCAACATCCTTTTGTATCAACTTCATTAGTGTAAGTAAAATTTCAAACCGAAAACAAATTGGTTTAGTGTGCCGCAACGTGCGCAAGGTATAAGACTAGTTTACTTAATATACAAACTAGAACACATTAGTATAACTAGAAGATGGATGTTTAAACGAAAAAAGGATGAGACGATTGACTAAATGTTAAGAGAGAAATCGTAATAGCCTTACATTTTACATGTGTCTAGTATATATAGGTATAGGGTAGTTAGTATCATCATCGTCATACTTAGTAAATTCCACAATTAGCAAAGCTAAGGTAGAGTCTGAGGAGGGTAAGATGTAGGCAACATTACCTCTACCATGTAGGAATATAGAGGTTGCTTCAAGTGAGACCTCCGGCTCGATAGTAGTTGTGCATCAAACCTTGGACACAAGGCGCATAACACTCAACAATCCGGACAAAGACCGATTCGTGCATGTACCCCCTTGTCTTTCGGCTATCAACGCCACCACATGATGCATGATTAACCATCCACCGCTTTTAGCGTTATTTTCACGAAATTAATTAAATAACGTTAAAATTAATGCAATTTCATTTTTGCCCCTACGAACCCACACATATATACATTATATACGCACACCATAGCAGGGCATACGGGGTAGTTATTATGTAACATCTAAACATTCGGTCTAATGTATTTAGAATATATTATTTTGTATTATAACAAATAATAATTGTTTGTGATGTATTGCCATATGCATATTTTAGTTTGTGTAAAAAATGGACTAGAGTGTGATAACATGACTAAATAACGGTCATAAGTGTACATCTACGTTTTAGTGGTATTACAATAACTAGGTGGACTTAATAGAATAATTATGTTTATTGACACATGTTACCATAATTTTTCAAGGAAAAACTCCTAGTTTAGGGCAGACGGGGAATGTTTTTGAGATGCTTACAAAACCAGGAGAAGATACTAGGGTTCTGGTCTTCTTTGGTAAGTAGAATCACTTGTGATTCATTGGTAGGTCCCTTTCAATCTTTACTCTTTTGAGTAAAATAGAAACCATGTATAGTAACCTTTGGTGTATAATAGTTTAGAATCATTCTATAATAAATTCAACTTTCTTTTTAACGGCCAAAAAAACTCAATCCCGAGCACTCTCAGGGCAACCACTGGACAAACGGAGTACTCCGAGAGTAACCCGAGTCCACCACCAATTCCGGGGAAAACCCGGTAACCCACCCGCCCATAGGCACGACAGTGAAATTACCGGTAAAACCCGTTTGGCTCAAGGATCCAACCCAGGTTTCCCTGGGTCTCTTATCATTGTCCACCAGTGCCTCACTCTGCACCAAGTGGGAGTCAAACATGTATCTCTCAAGAGAAAAGCAAGCCCTCCACCACTTGATCTAGAGATCATTGACAATAAATTCACAACTAACCAGGGATTTGGCTAGGTGTGTTATTGATGAACTTTAACTAACTTTGATCTAAAGTAGGAATCTATACAAAATAGTGTAACTGCTATCATATATCAATGAAAACTAATTGATCATTAATGAAATTGGTTGAATCAAAATACATACTTCAATTACTAATATGATTTTGGTGAAAATACATAAAATTTGACTCATAATAACTTAGTTGGTGAAATTGTGAAATGATTGCCAAGTTTCTAAGGTTAACATTTTACAATCCAAGATAATCCCTAAAATGTGTTTGAAAACTTTAAAGTTTACAAATGGGAGGTGATTAAACCAATTGGTGAAATTCAATGTGAATAGGTTGCTTGGATGAGAAAATAATCATCAGAATAACCTCGGAAACAGACTAGATGCAAATGACTTGGTTTGAACAACTTCTTCGACTTTGTCTTAATTCTTGAATTCGAAAAATTGCAATGTAAAAACAAATAACACTATCAAGCCTTGTATATGTTTATAACTTGGAAAACGATATCACTATAAATTAAGAAATACAATCACCCATGACTTTTAATTTCAATAAACACCATAACAATAACGGAAAAATTACAAGTTTTGTCCTTTATCTTAATACCACTTATCAGGCGGTGTCCTTTTTAGCGAATTTTTGACAACTTTTGCCCTTTACAAGGAATTTTGTTGCACGTTTTGTCCTTTAGGCTTAACCCAGTTAGATTTTCTTGTTAAATCTTGTCATCCAATGGTATTTTAGTCAATTTACCCATTTATTTCAAGAGTCAACCCTAAAATATTTTGTTTTATTATTTTAAATAATATTAAATAAATGGGTAAAAAGACTAAAATACCCTTGGGTGTCAAGATTTAACAAGAAAATCTAACTGAGTTAAGATTAAAGGACAAAACATGCAACAAAATTCTTTGTAAAGGACAAAACATGTCAAAATTCGTTAAAAAGGACATCGGCTGATAAGTGGTATTAAGATAAAGGACAAAACTTGTAATTTTTCCTAACAATAACCTAATCATTATTATTAACTGTTTAGTCCTTTGACTTTAGATTTCCACCAAACCGCCTCTCAAGATCAACCGTACCACATACCCTTTTGTCTTCAACATTGTCCAATTCAATGAGTTATTCAAATTAAAACTTAGTTTTAGATGCTAAGACATACCTATATTTGAATTTGATTGATTAAAGATTGATTTGGTCATAAGAGTGGTGAATATACAAATATCAAGTAAAGCATACTTGTTAATGTTCGTCTAAGGATCATTATTATACTCGGAAAAGTTATGTATTATACATTTAACTAAGTTGCATTGTATAAGTGCTTTCAAGGGAATAGTAACATGTGTAAATATTTCACGTGTGATATAATCAGAGAAAATGTGTGTAAAGGGGTAATGTCATAGAAAGTCCGAGTGCCAAGGGCACAATAAAATTATGTTGTCTATCATACGCAAACAAAGTAAATGTTGTAAATCGGTTTCAACTTTCGATTCATGTTTTTTCCATGTTAGTTCTATTCATAATTATCAAAATAATATGATCATTTCATATCATAAAATAAGAGACATATAATTATATTGAATATTTATATAAGCAAACAATTTTGAATTAATTTATGAACAACTACATGTACATTTGAACCCTAATTCATGGATGCATATTTTGAAAATTCAACACTAGATCCCAAATTCAGAATCCAACATATGCTATTTGCTATAATTTATAACTTGATGAAATATATTAAATTGTTCCAATGTTGAAATTGACCCATTCAAAGTTCAGAAAGTCAAATTCAGATTATATTTCTGAAATAATGGAAGTAATTTGCCACTTGAAGATAAAATAAGGAAGATCCTATAAATAAATTATGAATGCATAAGATATTTTTGTATTGTGGTTATTGATGATTTAAGAGACTTAGGGGCTGTTTGGCAAGTTCTGAATAGTTAACTGTTGAACCAATAAAATGTTTGAATCGTTAAGTGTTGAATCAGTAAGAGTTTTGAACCATTAAGAACAAAGTATAATGATTAATAGTTTTGAGGCAAATGTCTGACCAATTCAGATTAAAGGTCTTAACCATTCAGACTTAGTATAACGCTTAACCATTCAGAGCCAATTGTCTGAATCATTCAAACATCTGCTCATGAAACAAAGAGTCAGAACCATTAAGTGCTGAACCAGTAAGAAGTTTGAATCATTAAGAGGCTCATTAATATCTGAACAAACGACCCCTTAGAAGAACATCTTTAATCTATATAAAGCATCTTTTTCCTAGAAAGATGTTCATTTAATACTTGGGCCATCTGGTGTTAAAACAAGACCCTTCACCCATTTTAATAGTTGCTTAGTTGCGCATAATCAAAGTCTTTGCCATGTGCCAAATCCAACAAGTAAAATAAAAAAGAAAATCATGATGTAAAATAAAAAAAAAATAAAAAAAAATATAGCAAAACACTTAGTTCCATAAGAGTGTGGCTTCATGTTCTTGGTTAAAAATGAAACCTTAACACTAATCATGCTGGGCCGGCCCAAGGGTAAGCCAAATGAGGCTTGGGTCTTGGGCCACCAAAACTATAGGGCCTCCATAATTTGATAAAACCACAGTCCATTTATAAAAGATTTAGGGTGTGGGTTATCAACATATTGAAAGTTGGTAGTGTAGTGGTTTTGTGTATGTATGGATGTTGGTGAGACTCGGGTTCGAATCCCTGGTTCACCATTTTTTTTTCTTGTTTTTAAATTTTAACACAATTTTTCAAATAATTACACTTGGGCACTTCAAGTTTAACTTTCAATCACATACATTTTTTTGGGAAAAATGCCACAAGATTTTACTTCGCCTTAGGCCACCAAAATGGTTGAGCCGGCCCTGTAATCATGTACATAAGGGCGCTATTTTGTAACTCGATTAATGACTTGTATGCCTAAACAATCTCCTCTTCATTTCTTTAACTCGATTGATGACTTGTATGCATAAACAATCTCCTCTTCACCTTCCATTTTTCCATGTGTCTCTATCTGATATCTAGCCATGCATTTAGGCATTAAGACATATGAATTATTATTCTTATAAGCTAGATTAAAACAATAAGGGGTTGTTTGTTTACTTCTTAATGAGGCTATTAATAGTTCAGATCTCTTACTAGTTCAGCACTTAATGATTCATACTGTTTGTTTCACGAGCAGATGTCTGAATGGTTCAGACATTTGCCTCTGAATGGTTAAGCATTTTACTGAGTCTGAATGGTTAAGACCTCTAATCTGAATTGATCAGACATTTACCTCTGAACGGTTAAACATTATACTAGCTCTTAATGGTTCAGATCTCTTACTGGTTCAGCACTTAATCATTCATAAGTTGCCAAACAGCCCCTAATATAACAAACTAAGTCATTCTACCTACTAGTTAAATCATTAACAAACTATTAGCTAAAGAAAACCTCATCTCTACCATATATATAGGTGAGCGTTAAAATGAAAACCACCTTTAGTTGCGAAAACCGTAAGAACCACTTTCGAACCATTGATCCTTGGAGATGGATGGATGAGATTAAAAGTGATAAAAACAATATTAAATTTTTTTTGTCTTATTGTTTTTAATGTCAAATGAGTATTTTAGTAAATTTGCTTGTTTTGTCTTTATTGTATTTTTTGTTTTTTATTACTTTTTTGTCTTATTAAATTAATTGTTTTTTATTAAAATCAGATTTTTAATTAAAAAACATTTTAAAATCTGATTTTTTTAGAGAAAACAATTATTTTCAGGATTTTTTTTTTACAAAAAACGTTTTTACGAGCTGTTTTTTCGCTCAGTTTTTTAGGCGCCGTTTTTAAGCCCGGTTTTTTTACGCGCCGTTTACGCCCCGTTTTTACGTGCCGTTTTTTTTACGCGCTGTTTTTTACACACAAGTTTTTAAACTTTTTTTTTACGGTTTTTAACTTTTTTATTTACGAAAACTTTTTTTACGGTTTTAAACTTTTTTTTTTTACAAAAACTTTCTTACAAATTTTTTTTTTACAAAAACTTTGTTACAAAGAACAAAATTTTATATAAAAACTTTTTTATGGTTTTAACCTTTTTTTTAATTTTTTTACACACACGTTTTTAAAGTTTTTTACGTAAACTTTTTTTTGTATTTTTAACTTTCTCTTTTACAAAAACTTTTTATAGAAAAAAAAATTTACAACTTTTTTTTTACAAAAACTTTTTTGCAAAGAACAAAAGTTTATACGAAAACCGTTTTTTACGGTTTTAAACTTTTTTTTACAAAAAAAAAATTACAATTTTTTTACAAAAACTCTTTTGCAAAGAACAAAGATTTATACGA
This sequence comes from Helianthus tuberosus, assembly GCA_030545235.1. Classification (NCBI taxonomy): domain Eukaryota; kingdom Viridiplantae; phylum Streptophyta; class Magnoliopsida; order Asterales; family Asteraceae; genus Helianthus; species Helianthus tuberosus. Next base: position 17,787,862 of record CM060428.1, on the reverse strand, counting down.
AAACTTTTTTACGGTTTTAACCATTTTTTATAATTTTTTTTTCAAATTTTTTTTTCAAAAACTTTACGGTTTTAACTTTTTTTTCAATTTTTTTAGAGTTAATTATTGTTTTCGTCCCTATGGTTTGTCAAAAATCACTATTTCAGTCCATTAGTTTAAAAATTATGATTTCAGTCCCTGTGGTTTCACTTTCGTAACCATTTCAGTCCATGTGGTTTCACTTTCGTAACCATTTCAATCCATTATTCTGTTAAGTACAGGGACTGAAATGGTTACGAGGTGGACTGGAATGGTTACGAAAGTGAAACCACAGGGACCGAAATCGCAATTTTTAAACTAATGGACTGAAATAGTGATTTTTGACAAACCACAGGGACGAAAACAATAACTAACTCTTTTTTTTACGAAAACCTTTTTACGGTTTTAAACTTTTTTTACAAAAACTTTTTTACACAAAACGAACGCACCCAGAAATCACAACTCGGTAAGTGTCTCAGATAGATTGAACTTATCATCATCGACTGGGAAAAAACGGAGTTTGGCTCAAAGTTTCCAATAATCAAGGCTGCAAAGTGGGGTTGAAGGTTCAAAAACCTACCCTCCACCATCCTCGCGGCGCCATCGTCATCAATTTGTCGGAAAAATTTGTTTCGGACAATCACTACCAATCTCAACCCCCCAATATGTGACAACTGTCAAATTTGCATGCATCCGTACAATTATTAAACAATGATTAGTGCTTAATGACTGTGCTGAATTACATTTAATGACTTGAATTGCTTTCTGATTATTGCCATATACATACATGTGCATCATATGTTGCAAATGACATATCATTATTGCATGCAAACTTTGTTGATTTAAATGATGCACGAAACACAGTTAGCACAGTTATCAGATAAATCAGAAATATGCTGACGGAGTTCAGTACATAGACAGACATTGTATTGAGATACAGAATGAGCCAGAAACCAAGAATTACACTAGTATAGTGTGTAGGAAAGTAAGGATCACAACACTGCCTTCCTAGAGATAGTTTAAGTGCCGGAAAGTGCCTAAAACTCACACAAATTGCTGTATTCAGCAAAAATCAGCAATAATCAGCATTTAAACACTCTAATATCATGCAGAAATATGGTTAAATGGTCCAGAATACTTTCCTAAGTATTGGGAATCAAAACAGTCACAAAAGGTAACATAAAGCACCCTAAACTGCATAGTTTAGCACCTTAACGAACCGGTAATAAACCGAACAACCGGACACTACCCGAAACACCAAATTTTCACCAGAAGCATTGTTTTAACATTACCAAGCTAGTTACAGTCCCCGAACATCATAACACACTATATGACATCTAGTAACTAATTAACCTAACTTAACACTTGATTTTCAACTAGCATAACTAACTAATAGATACATTCCAACTCTATACCCCCCCCCCCCCATACCTACGGCCAACATAGTGGCCCCACATGAGATTTTATTTGTATATTATATTGGATTATGTTGTATCTTTACTAAACATGTTAACCCTTAGATAAACTAATGTTGGTATGTTATAAGTATTAACCTCAAGACTTAAACTGTCACGGCCCCTCCGTCCCGGTTTGACCCGGTTCAGGAGCCGCGGGACAGAAACCCGTGGTATTTGTTAATTGAGTTGACAGCGGAAGATTTAACAGGATCTTTTAAAAAAACTGGAAATGCCCGATTATTTTATTTCATAATTCGGGATAAACCCCGTAATTTATAATAGAGGAATTTCACAAGTAAATTCCCTGATTTACAAAACATGTTTATTTATTTAACTGAGCCACTACTTCAAGCTTTGTTAGTGCTCCGTAGCACTTTTCCTTGGTTCACAGTAGTCACCTGAAACATGTTTTGAAAATATTTTATCAGCGGGGAAATACTGGCGAGTCATTCAAATTTGATAAAACGACACATAGTTATAAATTACAGCATAAGAGCGATTACAATGGCTTCTATCTTATTTTTATCTGGCACCGTGTCACCTCCTGGTGACGATGGTCATACCACTATTGGGTCATTTCACCTAAGTAGTGATGATTATCACTGTTAGGATTTATTAGCCTAACCGTGAGAAATTAGTAATGTGCACAATACCCCAGTAGCCAGTGATTCAAGATAACCACGACTTAATCCCTGTAATTATAACTTTGGAAAATAATTTGGAGTATTGTAAAATACTTTGATAAAAGAGAATGACTCACATTGCAGATTTAAACGGGCAGCGTTTAGCCTACTGATTAGCCTTGTTAACCTAATTCAAATAATAATGCACACGAAAACTAGGTTAGTAACTTTTAATCCAACTTTTTACGACAACTCACGAGATCAAAACCTTCACAATGAATGACAAAGTGCGATACTTAAACATCCATCGAGTTCACGACGAATGACAAAGTATAACCCAAATTTGAGCAGCACTTAAACATCCATTGGATTGGTTTCTATCGATCGGACATTAAATCATAGCAGTGATCGAGTTATTACCCTGTTATCGCGGCAGAATTTCGTGATTGTGTGTGTTTTGTAGTAAACGGACTATATCTCCGTGCACAAATTGAATTTTAACGTCGAACAAGCGCCAGAATTCGATTGCCAAACCCCTCTATTTATACCTGGAAAACAGCTCCCTCGCGTGGCGCGAGGGGCACCACCCTAGCATAGGGTAGCCCCGTGTCTCAGTAGCTTAGGTGAGTTGACGGTTTCTCAAAATTCGATTCCTACGAAAAACTGTTTAGATAATACCGATTAGGAAATACCCCCCCTGAGTTTTAGGGGCCCTGATCCTGATTCCGAATGTTCTGAAAATTTTAGGGTTTATGCATGATCATTTGGGGGTCTCAATTAGGGTTTCCTATTGGACAATTTAAAATAAGAATTAGTAAATTTGATGAGAGTTGTTACATCCTCCCCACCTTAATAAAAATCTCGTCCTCGAGATTTACTGGAACAAGTAGGGATATTTCCGCTTCATCTCTGATTCCAGCTCCCAAGTGTATTCTGGTCCTCTCTTTGAATCCCATTTGACTTTGACCAGTACGAGTCTTTTATGCTTAAGGAACTTAACCTTTCGGTCTTTTATCTGTAGTGGCTTTTCAACAAATTTTAATTTTTCATTTACCTCTACATCTTGAAGAGGTATTACTAGGGATTCGTCAGATAGACATTTCTTGAGGTTGGATACATGGAATACATCATGTACCCCGGCTAGTTCTTCTGGTAGTTGTAAGCGATAGGCGACCGGCCCTATCCGCTGAATTACTGGGAATGGTCCTACGTATCTTGGACTTAGCTTCCCTTTCTTTCCGAACCGAACTACTCCTTTCCAAGGAGAAACTTTCAAGAGTACCTTGTCTCCCACTTGAAATTCTAACGGCTTGCGTCTATTGTCTGCATAACTTTTCTGACGATCACGAGCCGTCTTCAGTCTTTCCTTGATTTGAGTAATCTTGTCGGTAGTTTCTTGCACTATTTCAGGACCTGATAATTGGCTTTCTCCTATTTCTGCCCAACAAATTGGAGTTCTGCATTTTCGTCCATACAGTGCTTCAAATGGGGCAGCTTCAATGCTTGAATGGTAACTATTGTTATAGGAGAATTCGATTAAGGGTAGGTGGTCATCCCAGTTTCCACCAAAATCTATCACACATGCCCTAAGCATGTCCTCCAGGGTTTGGATCGTCCTTTCACTTTGTCCGTCTGTTTGAGGATGGTAAGCTGTACTTAAATTTAATTGTGTCCCCATGGCTTCTTGGAAACTTGTCCAGAAGTGTGAAGTGAAACGACTATCTCTATCCGATACAATGGAGAGTGGGACTCCATGTAAGGATACTACCTCGTCTACATATAACTTGGCTAACCTTTCCATGCTAAAGGTTTCCTTCATGGGTAGAAAGTGAGCTGATTTGGTTAATCGATCCACAATTACCCAAATCGCGTCATTACCCTTTCTGGTTTTGGGTAACTTAGTAACAAAATCCATTGTTATGAGCTCCCATTTCCAAACAGGCATTTCTAATTGTTGGAGTAACCCAGAAGGTTTCTGGTGTTCTGCCTTAACTTGTGAACAAGTAAGACATTTAGAAACATACCTAGCTATATCCTTTTTCATTCCTATCCACCAGAAATTATTTCTTAAATCTTGGTACATCTTATTGTTACCAGGATGCATGGTATATCTGGATTTATGGGCTTCTTCTAAAATCTTATTTCTCAACTCTCCTTGCTTAGGTACCCAAATCCTTTTCTTGTGGAATCTCCAAATTCCATCAGCTCCTTGCTCTAATTCCTTTATTCTTCCTTTCATTCCTTCAGCATCATCCTCGATTGCTGTTTCTTGAATGTTCTTTAGTTGTTCCATTAAGTCTAATTGTAGACTTAATCTAAGAGCACGAACTCGTCGTTGTTTTTCATGATACTTACGACTTAAGGCATCTGCAACTACATTTGCTTTTCCTTCATGATATTGAATATCACAGTCGTAATCACTTAGGATTTCCATCCATCTTCTTTGTCTCATATTCAATTCTTTTTGCCCAAATATGTATCTTAAACTCTTATGATCTGTATAGACAGTAAACTTACTTCCATACAGAAAATGTCTTCAAATCTTAAGGGCAAAAATTATCGATCATAATTCTAAGTCATGAGTTGTATAATTTTCCTCGTGCTTTTTCAATTGCCTTGAGGCATACGCAATTACCTTCTTGCGTTGCATTAGCACACATCCTAACCCTAGTTTTGAAGCATCACAATATACTTCAAAATCTTCTGTTCCTTCTGCTAAAGCAAGAATTGGGGTGTTTGTTAACCTTTGTTTCAAAATCCTAAAAGCCTCTTCTTGCCTAGGTCCCCATTCAAACTTAGCTGCTTTACATGTTAACTTAGTTAATGGTACAGCTATCTTGGAAAAATCCTTAATGAATCGTCTATAATATCCAGCTAACCCTAGAAAACTTCTAATTTCCATAGCTGATTGCGGGACCTTCCATTTGGTAATTGCTTCTATCTTGGAGGGATCTACGTGAATACCTTCATGATTCACCATGTGTCCTAAAAATTGCACCTCCTGTAGCCAAAATTCACATTTTGAGAATTTGGCGTAAAGCTTTTCCTTTCTTAACAAATTTAAGAGTGCATGCAGGTGCTCACAATGTTCATCCTGACTTTCGGAATAAATAAGTATATCGTCGATGAAAACAATTACGAATTTATCCAAGTACGGTTTACAGATCCTATTCATCATGTCCATAAATGCTGCAGGAGCATTTGTTAACCCAAAGGGCATGACTGTAAACTCGTAATGACCATACCTAGTTCTGAAAGCGGTTTTAGGTATGTCTTCCTCTTGTACCTTCAATTGATGATATCCGGAGCGTAAGTCTATCTTAGAAAAATATCTAGCTCCCTGAAGTTGATCGAATAGATCATCGATCCTAGGTAATGGGTATCGATTTTTAATTGTAACCTTATTTAATTCCCTATAATCGATACACATTCGCATCGAACCATCCTTTTTCTTTACGAACAACACTGGAGCTCCCCACGGGGATGAACTAGGTTGTATAAATCCTTTACTGAGCAATTCATCTAATTGCTTTTTCAGTTCTAGCATTTCAGTGGGTGCTAATCGGTAAGGTGCTTTAGCTACGGGTGTAGTTCCAGGAATTAAATGAATTCTAAATTCTACCTCCCGATCTGGTGGTAATCCTGGTAGTTCTTCTGGGAATACATCCGAGTATTCTGATAGTACCGGAATTTCCTTAAGTTCCTTACCCTTAGTGCTAATGATTACCGGAATCATATACACTACTCCTTGCTTGCATTCATAACTAGCAATTTTCATTACTGAAATGAACTTCATGGGTTTACGCGGCTTATCTCCCGTAACCATAATAACTTCTCCTGTGGGTGCACGAATTTCTATGGAATTCTTATCACATAGGATTCGAGCATGATTGGTTACTAACCAATCCATTCCTAACACAACATCGAATCCAGCTAAATCCATAGGTAGTAGGTTTGCAGAAAATTTATGGCCTAACAGTTCTATCTTTCCTTTTTGCAAAACCTTATTTATGTTAACAGAATTTCCATCTGTTGTTTCTACCGTAACAAATTGTCTAAGGTTGGTTAATGGTAGGTTAAGAGCTTGGCAGAATGAAGTATTTATAAAACTTTGGTTTGCACCAGAGTCAAATAATACTTTTGCATACACGTTGTGAACTAGGAACGTACCAGCTATCACATCAGGAATTAGTTCTGCTTCCTGAGTAGTCAACTGGAAGGCTCTTGCGTTTCTCTTGGTAGTCCCTTCTGCAGGTTTGGCTTTGTTATCAGCTGGTTTAGCCAATTTTGGGCAGTCTGGCCTAAAATGTCCAGCCTCTCCGTAGTTGTAGCAGATTGTTGCTTTCTTCTTCCTGCAGTCTTCTTCTTGATGCCCCGGAATTTTACAGAAATTGCAATACCCTTTGCATCTTCCAAAATGCTTTCTTTTACAGGTATTGCAGAATGGAACAGTGGAAGATTGCCCAGTTCCCTTTTTCTTGAAATTATTACGATTACCCACACGGAATCCCTGGGTAATCTTTTGGGCCACATCCTTCCTTCTATTTTCTTCTCGCGTACGTACTAGTCCGTCAGTCAAAGTGTTGGCTAATTCCACTGCATCGTCAATTGTGCGAGGTCTCGCAGCTTTAACGATATCACGGATTTCGCCAATCAATCCCTAGATATAACGAGAAATAAGTACCGGTTCTGGCGAAGCCAGGGTTGGTACCACTCTAGCGTATTCGAAGAATGTCGAAGTATACCCTCGACAGTCAACGTCTATCATTCGGTGATTAAGGAATTTATTTTCTATTTGTTCCTTTTCATATTCGGGACATAATTTTCTTTCCACCAGCCGCTTAAATTCTTCCCAACTCATGGCATAGGTCACATCGCTTCCTTTGGCTTGAAGTACCGTGTTCCACCATTCTAACGCCCCTTCTTTAAAAAGATGCGACGCGTACATGACCTTGTCTTCCTCGGCACATTTACTTATTTTAATTACCGCTTCAGTTTTCTCTAACCAACGTAATGCAGCAGTTGCCCCCTCATTGCCTGCAAATTCAACTGGTTTACAGGCAAGAAATTCTTTATAAGTGCAACCAGGCGTTGCAGCTTTCATTTTCTTAGGGGCCTGCATCACATCATCGTTATTGTTAAGGTTGCCGCCTCCATTTATGCTATTACTGAAGTTATCTTCATGAGTACGTTTGCTAGGAATAATTTGTTGAGGTTCAACTGGATTCCGAGCAGCAGCAAGGATTGCTGGAATAGCATTGGCTATTCCTTGAGCAACGATATTCTCGATATCTTGCCTATTCAGAAATTGATCCTCATTGTTTTGCTCGGATTGGTTACCCTCGTTAACTTGTTCATTACCAGCGTTTGCCATCTGGTAATTAATATATATGAGTCATTAGCAGAAAATAATTAACAACCAAACAATCGCATATAATCAGATTAACACGTATAGACAAAATTGTCGATTTTCGATGTTCGATATTTTATATATTATAATAGGCATCCATACACACTGATTATCTTACAACGTTTTATTTTTAAGTTGTTTCACATAATTATTATTATTATATTATTATTAAACACATATTCCTACAATTACACAACCACAGTCACATCATCCCTGTCAGCTTGGCATCTCAGAAACGACGTTCCCTCTCGTTGTATTTCCAAGATATTCTTTCCCCTACTTCTCGAATTCTATTCCCGGCGTTCACCAGATCCTCGCCATAATGGCGGAGTTCAGCCAAATTTTCTGAGCTCATCGGTGGATGTAATGGAGGTTCAGGGTCGAATTGAGGGAAAAAGGTATTAGGGTTGTTTAGGAGATTTTGAAACTGCCAGTCGGTGGTCCACCATTCTTCTAGTTCTGCTGGTAGAGGTTGGGTGTGGATAATAGGATCTGGGATTTCAGGTTCTAGATCAATTGGAAGTTGTGCTTCCGTTGGGTAATTAAAGAGGTTTTCACCGGGTGGTCCGATGAGGTCACTAAGTGCCAGTTTATGATCCAGTTCCTCCCAGGGTGGAAATTCTTGGTTTTGCCTAGAACTTTCTCCAATTTCTATTCCCTTGCCTTTATCCATTGGATCCTCCGTCTTCATCACTTTCCGTACCGCTGGTTTCCTCCTACGCACACACCTCCAGCCCACGAATCTTCTTCTCTTCTTTGGCTTTGGTTTCTCTAGAGATTGAGCTTGAAATTCCATAGGTTCTTCCTCAGTGTCGGCACAATAACCAGTAAAGTCTCTGGAAACTTCTATGTTCACAGAATAGAGATTGAGATTCTGAAGAGCTTCAGACAACTCATTCATGTTGTTTAGCAGATATGAAGAAACACACAAAATTTCTAGGTTAAAACTTTGTAAATTGAATAATCACAGAAATGCAAACAAATATCTAAAGCAGATTGATTAAAACAAAATATTGTGATTTTTAAATATTACAAATTACAACTGAAATTTGAAATATACTAGGGATAATTTATTTTAGTCTATCTTTTCTCACTAAGTTGTTTATCTAATGGGCAAGTTTCTTTAAAGTTTCTGGCTTAAGGATGATACGGGTGCTAGTACTGGGTCAGGGTGTTGGCAGTTTAACTTTATTAAAAGTTAACATTTACTGTTGTAGTGGCTAACATATAGAGATCTGGCCATTGTTCGTCTAATTCATCTTCCCATGGTGGTTTATCACCTGTTTTCTGAGTTTCTTTATTAATAATCACTTCTTTTGGTTGTGATTTCTTTATTTTCTCCTGACCTTTTCTAATAATCCAACTTCTTTTATTAGGGGTAAGTGGTTTCTCAAACTGTGCCTTACGAACAAATATTCCTTCCTCAGTATCTGCTGAGCATCTTGAGGAACTTGATTGGAATGAGGTTCCCTTATCTTTTGGCATACTATCTAGTTGACGATAGATGTCCGAAATTCTTTGCTTACCCATACTATAACTAACAAGTAGTCAGTTAATAAAAACACATAATCACAAGATGGTACTCAGGAAAATTAAGTATTTCTAAATACTTAATAGGCTCAAATTAGTGGCTCTGATACCACCTTTTTCTGTCACGACCCCTCCGTCCCGGTTTGACCCGGTTCAGGAGCCGCGGGACAGAAACCCGTGGTATTTGTTAATTGAGTTGACAGGGGAAGATTTAACAGGATCTTTTAAAAAAAACTGGAAATGCCCGATTATTTTATTTCATAATTCGGGATAAACACCGTAATTTACAATAGAGGAATTTCACAAGTAAATTCCCTGATTTACAAAACATGTTTATTTATTTAACTGAGCCACTACTTCAAGCTTTGTTAGTGCTCCGTAGCACTTTTCCTTGGTTCACAGTAGTCACCTGAAACATGTTTTGAAAATATTTTATCAGCGGGGAAATACTGGCGAGTCATTCAAATTTGATAAAACTACACATAGTTATAAATTACAACATAAGAGCGATTACAATGGCTTCTATCTTATTTTTATCTGGCACCGTGTCACCTCCTGGTGACGATGGTCATACCACTATTGGGTCCTTTCACCCAAGTAGTGATGATTATCACTGTTAGGATTTATTAGCCTAACCGTGAGAAATTAGTAATGTGCACAATACCCCAGTAGCCAGTGATTCAAGATAACCACGACTTAATCCCTGTAATTATAACTTTGGAAAATAATTTGGAGTATTGTAAAATACTTTGATAAAAGAGAATGACTCACATTGCAGATTTAAACGGGCAGCGTTTAGCCTACTGATTAGCCTTGTTAACCTAATTCAAATAATAATGCACACGAAAACTAGGTTAGTAACTTTTAATCCAACTTTTTACGACAACTCACGAGATCAAAACCTTCACAATGAATGACAAAGTGCGATACTTAAACATCTATCGAGTTCACGACGAATGACAAAGTATAATCCAAATTTGAGCAGCACTTAAACATCCATTGGATTGGTTTCTATCGACCGGACATTAAATCGTAGCAGTGATCGAGTTATTACCCTGTTATCGCGGCAGAATTTCGTGATTGTGTGTGTTTTGTAGTAAACAGACTATATCTCCGTGCACAAATTGAATTTTAACGTCGAACAAGCGCCAGAATTCGATTGCCAAACCCCTCTATTTATACCTGGAAAACAGCTGTCTCGCGTGGCGCGAGGGGCACCACCCTAGCATAGGGTAGCCCCGTGTCTCAGTAGCTTAGGTGAGTCGACGGTTTCTCAAAATTCGATTCCTACGAAAAACTGTTTAGATAATACCGATTAGGAAATACCCCCCCTGAGTTTTAGGGGCCCTGATCCTGATTCCGAATGTTCTGAAAATTTTAGGGTTTATGCAGGATCATTTGGGGGTCTCAATTAGGGTTTCCTCTTGGACAATTTAAAATAAGAATTAGTAAATTTGATGAGAGTTGTTACATAAACCATCATTCTTCAACACACACCAACACTTGAATTCTTTCTTCTTCCTCCCATCTACCTACGGCCAAGGGTGTCACACCCCGACCGCGTAAAACAACAAATCGCGGCGGAAACATCGGGGCGTGTTGCAACAGAATTAATGTTTCATAACCATGGATACCAAAAGTGTTTCGTTTTATTAAACATTGAATAATTACATCGTCTGGAAATCTAAATACACAAATTAGACATAGTCTATCATTATTATTGAGTCACTAAGGCCTTGCCCAGTCCTATGTGAGCATGCATCTTATCAATCGATATCATCCAACAATACCTGAAACATATGTGAAAACGAGGTCAGCAAAGAAATGCTGGCGAGTACATAGGTTTTGTGAAAATAAGATTCATGACTTCTGTTTAAGAAAATGTTTAGTCATGAACCTTGTAATTTGCTTTGCCTTTGTAAATCATTTGAAAAATAATAAGTTCAGGTGATATATATAATAAGAGAATAATGCATGATTAAATGAATAACCATGTAAAATGAGTTTGTATAAGATAAGTTGTTTGTAAATAAATGTCTTGTGAAAAGTATGTTACTTGTATAAAATGTTCTATGTCTCAAACTGAAATGATTCAAATAACGCTACAATATGTAATACCATACAAACGCTTATATATAGGAAGTACCAGCGGCGTATCCACCATGCTTGTATCATATTACACACGCACCGTTACTCAAATCACTTACCCAAACCAAACCACCAAAGTAATGTTCATGCCCAATGTAAATCATGTAATATGTAACCAAAACCCAATCGTATATCGCTTTGAAGCCAATCGTTTACCCAATCGTTAAAACATCGTGTGAAAACCAATCGTTTACCCAATCGTTTAATTCGTTTTAGGTCGTGAAACTACTTATGTGGTCGTCTCGCTAACAACATTCAAACCTTCGTGACTCATCACTCGTCGCTTCTCGTTTTCGTCGCTTCTCGTTTTCGTCGCTTCTCGTTTTCGTCGCTTCTCGTTTTCGCATTAACAAACCCTTACCAAAGGGTAAGTTAATTATTTCAGATTCAGTCGCTACCCACCACACCCACACATAACCACGGGTGTAGTAAATAACGGGATTAGTCAGATCCTATGGTACCATAACCTAATACTGGTCGGCTTGATCATTGCTAATGAATGTCATTTGTTATGTAACTACAACCAACAAGTTTGTTCACTTTATTGAAATCGTTATTAGTTTTGTATAAATCGTCTTAATTGTTTTTGAAACCATCGTTATAACATCGAAAACAATTAGTACATATGAGTCACCCCAAAACAATTGAAAGCAGTAAAATAGGGGAATAATGTACTCGCCTGAGAATGCTTGGAGGTCTTGAACAACAAACAAACAAAGCTAGAGGGAGCACGGAATCAGTCGGCAATCTAAAACTATATAAATAAACCGGACTTAAATCGGGAGATCGGATAGGATGAGGCTTGGTAAACCAAATGAGTGTTGGAACTCATATGATATGGTTTAACAAGGCCTACATAATACAATGAAACCAAACCTAAGTGCTTTCGACCCATCGCGACCCATTAAGGTAACTTATGCTACTTTAACGCGTCGTACGCGTGAAACGCGTTCGGACCGTCTAACTAGTCCTATGACAAGTGTTATATGCCTAAACATGTTACATAATCAGTTATGTGACAAAAGTTTAGGTTACATATGCTTAATTACCAATTATACATGAAAAGGGTATTCTGGTAATTTACCTAAGGCATATAAACTACCTATCATACAACTACTTAAACGAAGCGACCATAGGGTATAACCTCGGAAGGTTATTCCCTACCTACTATGGTCACCTAATGTATTTGGTCGGATCCTAATGATCGACCAAATGGGTCGGGTTCGAGGTATAAGCGATTTATTAGATCGCTTACCCTACGACCCTAGACAACGTGGTAATCAGTAGGCATAGTCCCAAGGGACTATAACCAACGTGATTACACTCACGTTGCGAAGTTCAAACGAACTTCGCATTGACCATTACTGGTCAACGCTGAAAGTCAAACAAAGTTTGACTTTCGGACTCGAAAAGCAATAAAATAAGGAAAAGAACGAAAGAATACTTACCCAGGGTCCCCGAATGCTAATCCCGATCCAAGAATCTCAGGTATGAAACAATGGTTTCAACTTAGAGTTTCTCAAATCAGAATTCTTGTAAGTTTAGCAATGGGGGTGGATGGGTATATATAGTATTCGGTGCACCGTTGAGATCGTTTCATGGAAACCGTGATTCGATCCCATCCGTACACTTGTTGGAAGGTTATGGAAGCTAAAATTGATGCTTATCATCTGACTAAGCAAGTTAGAACATGTGGTGGAGGATCAAACAGCTGCAACTTGTGGTTAAATGCATTTAATCTGGTCAGAAGGACTGACGCGGGCCGCCTAAGATTTAAGCTTGGCTGAGGCGGGCCGCCTAGCTCTTCAGATCAGAAAACAAGTTTCAGAAATGACAGTTTCAGTCCCTGCACGTGTTTAAGGCCATTTTCGACACTTCTAAGGCCCGTAAAGCCAACTTTAAGGCCCTAAAATGTTGCCTAAACATTTTGGACATGAAACATGCTCAAAAATATGCCGGACATTGGTTCGTTTGGCCGTACGAACGCGATGTTCGCTTAATTACGACGGAATGCGCATAAGCGCGAAAAACGATCCAAATGACGTGACGAATGGATTTTTCTTATGCCAAACACTAAAATAAAATATTTTAGTGCTTACATAAATTTTTGGATGTCCGGATGTATTCAGAACGTAAGTTATGCGCGAAAATGCAAACTTGTGCACTTTTGGACACTTTTAGTCCCTGAATGACACAAAAGTTTATTTTAGCACACCGAACCCCTCAAAGCCTATTTCTAAGCTATGTAAAGGATATTTATGGTATGTTTAACTTATGGTCATGTTCCGGAATGTCTGTTACTGTTCAAATTGGCATACTTTCGCAGTTTGTCAACTTTAGTCCCTGTAAGCGATTTAACTTGATTTTGCCATACCAAAGCCTTCAAAACTTATTTCTAAGTTATGTAAAGGTTATTTAAGGTATGTTAAGCCTATGTCACTATTCCGGAGTGTTTTTTGCATTAAACTGGTTATATTTACGCATTGGTGCGCGTATAACCTTCCAGAAAGCGATTTAGAGTTTGAAATTGAACAAGAATTGATATGTGCAAATGATACACATATTTTTACAAATCCCAAGTATGAAATATAATATTTCATTGGTTTGGTATTTGTTTGATGGCCGTGAAGGCACAGGTGTTACAGTCTCCCATACTTTAGGAAATTTCGTCCCGAAATTTATTTAGAGGAAACTTGTGAGAGTTTAAAACATGAAATTGAAAAGATCAAACAATATTGGTTAGGGTTCTGAACTTCTAGTAACCTTTAATAACATCATGATTACAATGTAAGAGGGATACTTATATACAAGTATATGAAGCGTCATTGGTGCGTCCACCGTACCTCCATTACATCGTTCTCATTTCGTTATTGTTGTCACTATCGGCTCTTACACATAATAAATCTTACTGGGTTTCTTGTGCACTAAATTTCATAATTATGTACGCGTCCATAATCAGACAATTCCTTGCACAGTTCACACAGTCTATTTTATAGTGTGTAGGGGAAAACCAAATGAACAAACCGGTGATGAGTGTGACTAGACCACCATAGGGTCCTTTTGACTAAATCAATAAATGATCTAAATAGACTTATCAAGGAGTCTGTCCAGCTACATCACTAGATGTCGTTCACTAACCAAATTTTGAATCAATCTTTTTGACTAGACTACTAAGAGGGTCTCTTATGAATCATGGAGTGGTACTATGTAACCCAAGGGTCTTAACTACCAGGTAGAAGCCCATAAGGATTTTAGGTAGTACCTTTTGAATATCCTACTATGAATCTCTCATATGAAAACATGAAAGATTCTATGAGGATTTGAAAATCGGATCACACAAAAATCATAGAGGAGAACACATAAACACATATCACATAACCACAAAATTGTTCGTTAATTTGTCTTGTAAATTGCGTACATGCATTTAAAGCACACTAGGAATCCATTCCGTGGATTTCATTTGGTACTTTAAACGTTACCAAGAATCCAACTATAAAGATAGAAAGATTCAAAAAGAAAATTCGATTTCGATTACTAGGAACCGAAGTGTTCGAATTAAGGTACATAAGGAATCCAATTAAGGACTCTGATTTGAACGATAATCATCCACAAGGATCTAATTGTAAAGATAAAAAGATCCCATATGAATTTTAGAAGTTGAAGATGTTTTGAAACCTTGCACTGGATGTGCTTAGGTCAAAACATGATGTAAAATGCTTATGAAGTTGAGATGCTTGATATGTCAAGGCGACATATGAAGCAGAATTGTGAAGGTTAAGTCAATGTATGAGGAAAAATATTTTTGAAAACTATGCATGGGGTTCTTTTAAGAAAAAATATGTTTAACGTTTTTGAAACCTTATATATAATACTTTTTGAAATCATAAAGTAGGTGTATTAGGTAGATATATTTATAAAAAATGTTTTAAAATCATGCGAGATGAATTTTGAAATTATGTATAAGGTTTTTGAAAGACATGAATGATGCTTTTCGAAATCATGCACTTGATCAGAAAATGTATTGTGTTAATATTGTCTTCAGACTATATGAAATATTTTGAAATTAGAAATGTTGGTTTTGATAACATGGCCAATGTTTTTGAAATAACATAGACAATACATCTAGAAAAATTGTTTTCAAACTATATGAAATGTTTTGAGATCATGAAGATTGTTTTGAAATACTGGTACTGTGTATGTTGAAAAATCAAAACGTAATGGGTATGAGATTTGAAAATACCCTTAGTTATCTAACCAAGGATTTAAAGGCACAGATGTGCGAAAAGCACGATTACTCATAATGTCACTTAATTTTCTGTACTTTGTTTCTTAGAGTGAAACGAGTACTTAAAATTTTCGAGGGAATCATGAGCAATTATTTGAAAGAGAGAAATCACAAGAGTAGTTTATAAGGTACATAGTTCCTTGATGTAGGTATCATAGGAAAAGCCATACACACCTAGCAGGGGGTTGAACTGGTTGGTTGGGGAACTGCTTTACCATTGTGAGCGACCATGGCGAAGTTCTGAGAAGCCTTTCGCTTCTTTGACTTCTTAGGGGATCGTTCATCCATGGTCTTTGATTCCTCGATTGGTTTCTTGGCTGATGGTGTTGTCGCCTGACTAGGTCCTGCCTGTCTTGGTGACTCTTGAGTGGCTTCATCCTGGAGATGATACATGGCAGTAGCTAATTCAACAGTCTTCAGGACTACTTCGCCTATTCGCTGAGCGAATTTGGCTGCTTGCTCAGATATCTGGGCGTCATCGTGATGAAGAGACATTCTTGAAGAAAAAGAAAGGCACAGGGAGAAACAGGTGAAAGGTTTTTGGACAATCAAAACAGAATGATAACGCATGAAAATTGCGATCATTTGTTTGTTACCTAAGGCAAAAAAATGAGACGGTGACTAATCAAAGTAAATGGGTCAAAAATAATGTATCGCGAAGACATGCTCGCCTATAAGTGAACACTCATCCCAAGAATTCCCAGGTAAGCACAACTGGTCTCGCGTCTGATGAGATGTATACGAAGTGCTTGCCTAGACAGAAAACCCAGAATACAGGCATTCACCCTTCCAGTTTGCACGTGTTCACATTATTTAAAACCCAAAACTTTGACGAAGTTTTGAAAACTCAAAGGGGTTCAAAACCATATAATAGAGAGTTCAAAACCTTACAATAGAGGGTTCAAAACCTAGTAATCAATCATCCTAGAACAGATGATTAGTTTTCAAAGCGGTTTTGAAATTTATGTTCTTGTTGTGGTCGTCGCCTAAGGATAGGTGACGGTATTGTTTTATGACTAAACGCAAGTAAACTCGCGTTAGGGTCCTAAGAAGGTTATAGACTAGGTCAAAGCATTACTAATAACCTAATTCCCTATAACCATTGGCTCTGATACCATCTTTTCTGTCACACCCCGACCGCGTAAAACAACAAATCGCGGCGGAAACATCGGGGCGTTTTGCAACAGAATTAATGTTTCATAACCATGGATACCAAAAGTGTTTCGTTTTATTAAACATTGAATAATTACATCGTCTGGAAATCTAAATACACAAATTAGACATAGTCTATCATTATTATTGAGTCACTAAGGCCTTGCCCAGTCCTATGTGAGCATGCATCTTATCAATCGATATCATCCAACAATACCTGAAACATATGTGAAAACGAGGTCAGCAAAGAAATGCTGGCGAGTACATAGGTTTTGTGAAAATAAGATTCATGACTTCTGTTTAAGAAAATGTTTAGTCATGAACCTTGTAATTTGCTTTGCCTTTGTAAATCATTTGAAAAATAATAAGTTCAGGTGATATATATAATAAGAGAATAATGCATGATTAAATGAATAACCATGTAAAATGAGTTTGTATAAGATAAGTTGTTTGTAAATAAATGTCTTGTGAAAAGTATGTTACTTGTATAAAATGTTCTATGTCTCAAACTGAAATGATTCAAATAATGCTACAATATGTAATACCATACAAACGCTTATATATAGGAAGTACCAGCGGCGTATCCACCATGCTTGTATCATATTACACACGCACCGTTACTCAAATCACTTACCCAAACCAAACCACCAAAGTAATGTTCATGCCCAATGTAAATCATGTAATATGTAACCAAAACCCAATCGTATATCGCTTTGAAGCCAATCGTTTACCCAATCGTTAAAACATCGTGTGAAAACCAATCGTTTACCCAATCGTTTAATTCGTTTTAGGTCGTGAAACTACTTATGTGGTCGTCTCGCTAACAACATTCAAACCTTCGTGACTCATCACTCGTCGCTTCTCGTTTTCGTCGCTTCTTGTTTTCGTCGCTTCTCGTTTTCGCATTAACAAACCCTTACCAAAGGGTAAGTTAATTATTTCAGATTCAGTCGCTACCCACCACACCCACACATAACCACGGGTGTAGTAAATAACGGGATTAGTCAGATCCTATGGTACCATAACCTAATACTGGTCGGCTTGATCATTGCTAATGAATGTCATTTGTTATGTAACTACAACCAACAAGTTTGTTCACTTTATTGAAATCGTTATTAGTTTTGTATAAATCGTCTTAATTGTTTTTGAAACCATCGTTATAACATCGAAAACATTTAGTACATATGAGTCACCCCAAAACAATTGAAAGCAGTAAAATAGGGGAATAATGTACTCGCCTGAGAATGCTTGGAGGTCTTGAACAACAACCAAACAAAGCTAGAGGGAGCACGGAATCAGTCGGCAATCTAAAACTATATAAATAAACCGGACTTAAATCGGGAGATCGGATAGGATGAGGCTTGGTAAACCAAATGAGTGTTGGAACTCATATGATATGGTTTAACAAGGCCTACATAATACAATGAAACCAAACCTAAGTGCTTTCGACCCATCGCGACCCATTAAGGTAACTTATGCTACTTTAACGCGTCGTGCGCGTGAAACGCGTTCGGACCGTCTAACTAGTCCTATGACAAGTGTTATATGCCTAAACATGTTACATAATCAGTTATGTGACAAAAGTTTAGGTTACATATGCTTAATTACCAATTATACATGAAAAGGGTATTCTGGTAATTTACCTAAGGCATATAAACTACCTATCATACAACTACTTAAACGAAGCGACCATAGGGTATAACCTCGGAAGGTTATTCCCTACCTACTATGGTCACCTAATGTATTTGGTCGGATCCTAATGATCGACCAAATGGGTCGGGTTCGAGGTATAAGCGATTTATTAGATCGCTTACCCTACGACCCTAGACAACGTGGTAATCAGTAGGCATAGTCCCAAGGGACTATAACCAACGTGATTACACTCACGTTGCGAAGTTCAAACGAACTTCGCATTGACCATTACTGGTCAACGCTGAAAGTCAAACAAAGTTTGACTTTCGGACTCGAAAAGCAATAAAATAAGGAAAAGAACGAAAGAATACTTACCCAGGGTCCCCGAATGCTAATCCCGATCCAAGAATCTCAGGTATGAAACAATGGTTTCAACTTAGAGTTTCTTAAATCAGAATTCTTGTAAGTTTAGCAATGGGGGTGGATGGGTATATATAGTATTCGGTGCACCGTTGAGATCGTTTCATGGAAACCGTGATTCGATCCCATCCGTACACTTGTTGGAAGGTTATGGAAGCTAAAATTGATGCTTATCATCTGACTAAGCAAGTTAGAACATGTGGTGGAGGATCAAACAGCTGCAACTTGTGGTTAAATGCATTTAATCTGGTCAGAAGGACTGACGCGGGCCGCCTAAGATTTAAGCTTGGCTGAGGCGGGCCGCCTAGCTCTTCAGATCAGAAAACAAGTTTCAGAAATGACAGTTTCAGTCCCTGCACGTGTTTAAGGCCATTTCCGACACTTCTAAGGCCCGTAAAGCCAACTTTAAGGCCCTAAAATGTTGCCTAAACATTTTGGACATGAAACATGCTCAAAAATATGCCGGACATTGGTTCGTTTGGCCGTACGAACGCGATGTTCGCTTAATTACGACGGAATGCGCATAAGCGCGAAAAACGATCCAAATGACGTGACGAATGGATTTTTCTTATGCCAAACACTAAAATAAAATATTTTAGTGCTTACATAAATTTTTGGATGTCCGGATGTATTCAGAACGTAAGTTATGCGCGAAAATGCAAACTTGTGCACTTTTTGACACTTTTAGTCCCTGAATGACACAAAAGTTTATTTTAGCACACCGAACCCCTCAAAGCCTATTTCTAAGCTATGTAAAGGATATTTATGGTATGTTTAACTTATGGTCATGTTCCGGAATGTCTGTTACTGTTCAAATTGGCATACTTTCGCAGTTTGTCAACTTTAGTCCCTGTAAGCGATTTAACTTGATTTTGCCATACCAAAGCCTTCAAAACTTATTTCTAAGTTATGTAAAGGTTATTTAAGGTATGTTAAGCCTATGTCACTATTCCGGAGTGTTTTTTGCATTAAACTGGTTATATTTACGCATTGGTGCGCGTATAACCTTCCAGAAAGCGATTTAGAGTTTGAAATTGAACAAGAATTGATATGTGCAAATGATACACATATTTTTACAAATCCCAAGTATGAAATATAATATTTCATTGGTTTGGTATTTGTTTGATGGCCGTGAAGGCACAGGTGTTACAAAGGGCCATACCACCACCATCATCATCTTCAAGCTTGGTCCTTCCATTTACAAGTGATACAAGGGTAAACATCTAACTTCTTTAAAAATGATGTTTTTAAATAAACAATCACACTTTAAAGGGTAACAAGCCTACTAAACACACTAGTAAGTTACTATAAGTTTTTTGTAAACTTTCAAGTTCATGAAGTAGTAATTTATGCTTGATTTTGGCAAATGGGTAAGTGTTGATTGGTTTATTGTTGATTGTGGTGATTTATAAAAGAAAATGATATGCTTTGAAAGCATGGAAACCACCATTTTTAAGGGGAAACTATGGCAAAATTTTTCTAAAAATTGAACACTTAAAAAAAATATTTTTAAACAAATATTTACAAGTATATTTTAAACCATTAATTTTTATATAAAGTTTGCCATAATTTTTATTACAAAAATTATAAATATTGGAGGTTGGTTTTTGATAATAAAAGTGACTAAATATGTATTTAGGAGAATATATATTTAGATGTCACCATGTGTGTGATTATTTGTATATTATGTTGTATTAGTTATATTATTGTAGGACTTGAAATAATATAACTCACCAAAATACCAAAAATTACAATACAAAATATTACCAAAATCCCAATAAATAAATACATAATTCATACCCAAAATATTGAAGAAACCGAACAAGGAATATAACCTACAAAATATTCCGGAAAATTTATTCATAAGTGTATTTTGGTAATTAGTATTTTGGACACATAGGGAACAAAAATATGATTTTTACAATTACCACAAAAATATATAATATTTTTTACAAGGATAAAATATATTATTTTTGGTAAATAAAAATATATATTTTTCTTGGGAATATTAGAAGATATATTATTTTTGGGGGGAAAATATTTATTTTCTTAAATAAACATGAAACATATTACTTTTGGTTGAAAAATGAATTTATATATTTTCAAAGCTAGACTTGAAAATATATTATTTTTGAGGTTTATATGGAAATATAATTATTTTTGCCAAGGGAAAAATTATAAATAATTTTTCTTAAAATATATTATTTTAAGAATATAAACTTTGGTGAATTTTTATTGGAAATATTTTTCCGGAAAAATAAATACAAAAATTAAGTATAAGATACTTAATAAACACAATGAAAATACGTACTCTCGTACGTATAAATATACACCGGAATACGCCACCGATACTTGTCAAAAATACATAAGGATAAGAATACGAGTATGAATCCACCCATCCTTGGGGAAGTTATACATGTACAAATACGTTATGTGACAAGTTAAAATATATTATTTTAACTAACATCCAAAATTTAATAAATATAATTTAAGTTAAAATATTTATTATTTTAACAAATAATTATATACTTGGAATAACATTGATGACACAAAGAAAAGTAACTCAAGAATACTAAAGAAGACCAAGGTCAAGGCACGACCCACCCGTCCAATGAACCGTAGTACGCATGTAGGTAGTCGTGCGATCTAGAGGAAGCTTTGAGTTACACTGGATACGAAGAACGCAAAACTGTGAGTTCATGTCCCCCTTTTCTTTTAACTGTTTTCAGTTTTATAACTTCGGGGGTGAAGTACATGTTACAAATTGTTTACAAACGATTACAAATGGTATGGTTAGCTAAGGAATGAACTATTAGATCAGGTGAATGGGTAGGCGCACGCTTAAGACCATTAATCCTCGCAGTAGGACCGTGGGACATGAGTGATAGATCTATTTGGGTGTATCGAGCCCCGCCCATGAGCCCATAGGATGGACCATGAGGTGACTATGTCTTACAGCCGGAGGCTGGTGCAAAATCTGCTAGGTTTGAGCCTTCCTGCACCATTTCACACATATTAATGTATTAACTACACATTAATTGATATGTTTCCTTGTTGCTTTCATACCGGTTTACAAGTACATACATACATACTTACAAATGTTTTCAAGGATGTTCGTGCACACATACAAAACACATGAACTCGCTCAACATTTGTTGATGTTTTCAAAACTACATGTATTTCAGGAAATTGATTGTGTGACAACCCGAACTTTCAAGGTTAGTGACGTGCAATCTTGTGATCCTAACTCCGTTAAACTTAAACATTTGTTAACTCGGTTAAATAACGTGGCATTTGTTTGGGTCGAGCATGTTTTGGGCTACACAATATTACCTTGCAATCTAACACCATTCCGGCCCAAATGAATTAACTGAGCCCATCTAGCTTTTCTTGTGTTTTGATCCATTCGGCCCAAAGTGAAAGCTGTTTAACCTTTTAATGATTCGGCCCAAATGCATATTAGCCCACTTGATTTAGTTGATTACCATTATATGGATACTTGCACGTAAATCACAATATCAAACCCTACTTCCTCTCCCTTGACTCGCGATCGACAGGAGAACCCCCCCCTCTCGAGGCTTCCTCCTCTGGATCGAGTGATTCGGTTAGTGACCCATACTCATATTGATTCCTGTTTGATGATCCTGTGTATGTGATTATAGATGTATGTTGATATTGTTTTCTTGTTTATGTGAAACCTTATAAACCTTAATCTTTCGTATGAATTATATGCCATAAGGTTTTGTGATTAGATGTTGGCCTATTAATGCTCGATGACATATAATTACATACGTGTGAGGTTAGTTGTTAGAAGTACATACGTGCATGAGCCGTGACCGAATTATTTGTATTATGTGTAAACAGATTTGTATTATTAAGGTGCAAATTGATATAATTATTTGGGATGGTTGGGATATGGGATGATAATTGCAAGATCATATGTTACGTAATAATTGGATAATATGAAACTGTTAGCATGCATGAATCGAATATGGAGGGCTCGACATAATGATGATGATTTGTCTGATGTGTATATGTTGTGATAAAATTTGATAACTATGAATAAGACAATGGTGGCCATGTGATGTAACCTTGAACTAATCAAACAAGGTGGAGAAGATAATAAAAAAAAAACGGCGGCCCATGTGATTCTATCAATGTTGCCGGTGATAGTTCTAGTATTATATGAATTAATTAATTGTGATGAACCAATGAATTAGGCAATGTAAAGGGTAATTGGCATGAATTGTTAAACGAAAGGGGTATTGGGCTGCTTGATGTTTTTAATGAATACATGTTAAACTTGGGCTGAAACACTTGTGAGAGTAGTTGTTGTTGAATTGGATTTTACACAATTGGGCCACACATAAAGATAGGGGAACGGGTTAAATGTTTTGGCTGGGTTCTATTTGGGAATGAAGCATGGGCTGCGGATTGGGTTGGGCCGCGAGGCTGGATACGAGACTTGATGGGCCTCGGGTCCATGAGCCACACACACTCACATTTATGGTGTAGTCTGATTATATTGTGTTGCACAGAAATTATGTGGGCCACTAACTTGGTTAATGCACATGTTCTAATATCGAGGAATTTTGTGTCGCGTGACTTGTATAACTGATAGAGGTGAATTCGTGTATGAATGGAATACCGGATGAGAGAGTAATTAATGATACTTAACCAACGTGTAAATTGATTATGACCGGAACCATATGTGTGTGCTACCTGTATCTTGATTGAATAATATGTGAACAAGGAATGCATGTACGTGAAACGTGTGGATTATGTGCACTATTGACTGATTGTTGTCAATAACCATTTTAGGACGTGTTTGATTAACTGATAATCGAGTACTTAATCCTACCGAGCAAATCAAAGGTGAGTTCATTTCTCTTGAGC
This sequence comes from Helianthus tuberosus, assembly GCA_030545235.1. Classification (NCBI taxonomy): domain Eukaryota; kingdom Viridiplantae; phylum Streptophyta; class Magnoliopsida; order Asterales; family Asteraceae; genus Helianthus; species Helianthus tuberosus. The sequence continues at coordinate 17,764,291 of CM060428.1, read as the reverse complement.
ATGCGTCCCGGTGGTTGGGACAGTCAGTGGGTATCCCGGGGAGGGATAAGTCTTTTGGGTAAAAACAGGAATGTTGGATAATATACTCATCCTATCACCTTTAAAGTCCCTCCGTGTTGTTTGGTTACCTGAGGGGTAACATGGTATTAGTTGGTAGCGCTACTTAGGTTTGGCAACCTCACCCCGTACCTGGGAGGACGGGTGTTGAACTAATGACCTAGTCATGACCAATGCTTTGATAGGAGCATTGGAGAAAGGGCAATATAAATCAGAAGCCGTCTTGAATTCGGGATATTATCAACATTAAATTCAATGGATTAACTAAACACTTGGTAACCAACGTTTTCGTAAAACTATGAACTCACCAGCGTTGTCTGATACACTTGTTGCATGCTCGCAGGTCGTTAGATGTCTTGGATTTGGAACTTGCTGTCTGGGGTAGCTGGAGTGGTCATGGGTCGTCTGGAAGGACTCATGTGATTGACTATTGCTTTTATACATTGGTTTTGAACAATTTAACTTTGGTTTACTATTTGCTTCCGCTGAGCATGTTGGTTTTCATTTAAACTTGTTGATGGTATTTTCGTTAATAATTGAGGATTTTATTATAAACTTGTAGGGGTTCAATGTAATTAGTGGCTCGTTATGGGTACGTTACACGCCTAGCAGGGACTTTCCCTAGGTGGTATTTTGGGGGTGTGACATTATGGATCTGGCGGACGTTCAAGATTTCAAGTTGTGTCTTCGAATAAAAGATGTCATTCAGTGTCGAAGGGTTTGGATTATGCATCTTATCTTGGATAAGATACATGGTTCAAAGCCTAGCTTTTAGTAGTGTCTTTTGCTAAGTCCAGATTGGAACTTAAAACTTGGGTTGTTATGTACTTAAATTCGAAGTCTTGGTTTGTGGTTAAACAATGACTATTGTAATGTTTTGAAACTTAATTTATGGATGAACATCATGGTTTTATCATATAGATGTTTGTTATTGTTGAATGCAATGATATTAAGAAAGTCACTCCAAATAACGCTTCCGCAAAAGTCAGGGTGTGACACAATATCAAAAACACAATTCAATCATCGGAAAATCACACCAGAATCACTTTATGCAAACACAAAACCGACAGAATGAAAAACACAAATAAAAAACTATCACTGCCAATCTCAACCCCCTAAATATCAAAAACACAAAATCAATCACCGGCACCACCAAAATCATCGGCACCACCGAAATCAACGGCACTGATGGAGTGTGTGAAACCCAGATGTTAAAGTGTGTTATATTACATGTTTATGGCCGTTTAGTTGATTATACGCTTTGAATACATTGACTACGCAAGTTTGTGATTTTACAGGTTAACCGCGTAATTCGGTCAAGTTAGAGAACTTAGTGATGAAACGGAACAACCGAGGATGGAATATTACATTAATTGGTATATGTTGGAGTAGGAAAGATAGTTGGATGCACAATAAGGTCGAACCTATAAAGTCCATGGGTATTAAATGTCAAGTTGTTAAGTAGAGATGGATCTTTGAATGAAGATCGTAGGTTATGGTTATCAAGCGGAAGCTACGGTGTAAGGTTTCTGAGTTCAACAGCAAACACAGACCGTAAGTTACGGTATTAATCCGTAGCTTACGGCAATTATAAAAAAGACATTGTGTGTTTGATTTTATTGGATGGCACATGGGTGGAAGTCTTGTACGTAGACATTGAAAAGGTAAAGGGAACCAAGAAAAAAAAAGTCACGTGAAGGGCGTAAAGGCTTATCATCACATCATCCATCATATTTTGATATTTGTCAAGGAAGCAGACATCGATATCATCATCATTATTACTCTCAACACAAAATAGTCAACAGGAGAGATTATATTTGACGGCTGGTTCGGTTGGACTTAAATGGGCCGAGATTGAAAGAACAATACAAGACACACGCATACATGGAAGTGGGCCGAGAGACATCACATGGACTTGTTTTTGGACGGCACATGCTGACTTTGGGAAAAGATAAATCACAAAACATCATCATTATTCTCGATAACACAGCTTGACGGCAGACAAGAGGGGCACGAGGGGAGATCCGGTTTTTGAAGATCAACCAACCGAGATGAGCGGCTAGTTTCTTAGTGGTTTCCTTCGGATGGAGGGTTTTTGTAAGTTAGGCGAAACTATGTGTTTGTGATAATCGTTTTGATTAGGTGATCTAAGCATTCGATGCTTTTCACCTTTGATTTGATTTATTGGTTGTAAACAATTGCATTTATTTAAACCTTAATTTCTAAGCATTCAGTTCCCGAGAGTTCTAGTAATTGGGATATATTTGACATGGGGTTGAGGTTTGTAATTGTAATTGATAATCATTCGATAACCTCCCATTATGTATTGACCGGAGTACTTAGTCGTTGATTATCACAATTGATGAATTAAGTTAAACACTTATGTTTATGTGAGTGTTTCGATTAAACACATAATTGAGTCTAGCTGCAAAACCTGAAATCTGGAGGAACCATTGTTCTCTCCAACTGTTTACAACCTCGTATTTTCGTAGTTTGTTAGTTAATCAAACAATCAAACCAACAACTGAGTTTTATTTTTTTACTAGTAGTTAATCAAAACTTAGCATCATAACACTTTCCATAATCCTCCTCTGGTTCGATATCCGACTTATCCTATCTACATAGTTTAGTTGGTTTTTGCATGTCCATAACGACAGACATCAGGCACCACCGGCATCGACGGCACACCGCCTTCAATCACCGGCAATAAAATGAATTAATGCTGTAAAACAAAGATTCAAAACAATGTAGCCATCGTCTTCTCTATATCGAACCGCCATATCCATTCACAACACCTTTCCCCAAATCCACACTATCACTGTTACAAACACCACCACCGAGCACCATTGTCCACCACTGAAAACCTGCAAACCCCCATATCCCTTTACTCGAAACCCCAAATCACACAAACAACCACCGTACACAACTCTCCCACCACCCCCTACTACCACATGAAACCCTCCCAAACCCACCATTTCCACCACTACAACCCCCCATATTTTCTTTCTCCGGCCCTAAACCCTAACCCATTTCTAATCACTGCCGCCACACCCTTTCAGATCAAAGCAACCCCTAAGGTTCGGTGGTGAAACGATGAGAGAGAAAGAGGGGGTAGCCGGGTGGTGGTAGTGGTCAGATGGTGGTGAAGCAATAGAGAGAGTTTACCGGAGTTTTTGTTGGCTCCGCCGGACTTGTGGCCGGAAAAGGAGGGGGTACAGGGGGGAGGGGGTGCGACATAAACCAATCACCACCGCTATTCACTATGCCCGGGTTTCCGGTGTACATCTTCGTCGCCGACAGCCGCTACAAACACAGAAGAGGGGGGTGGTCAAAATGAGAGATGATGGTGGTGAACGGAGATTGAGAGAGAAATGGGGGAATTCATCTTTTTGGGGGATGGTGATTTAATGTCTGTGAATCAGACTAAAAAGACAAGGAGATGAGATGGATTGACAGATTTTAAGTAAATGACCAAAATACCCTTTGAGGTATAAAATACTAGTGCACAAATGGCAAAATCTGATTGGTGGAGAGTGGTTCTCGCAACTGGGGATGGTTTCTATTTTAATGGCCCCTATATATATATGTATATATATATATATATAGAAACGGGATCAGAAGAAAACGCTTAAAAGTGTGAGAACGGTGAGAATGCATCCTGGCCCAACACGTGTCACGCGACATAGAGAAGGGCGGAGGGGCTTTTTTGTCCTTTCATATTTCTTTTTTAAACGCGTGTCACATCACCTTTCCATTTTTTGGCGTTTAATAAATAAGCGGCGTTTTTATTGTTTTTAGATAAGGATCGTTGTAAATATTTTGGCGTTTTAAGTAAGTTTGGCGTTTTTATTGTTTTTAGATCAGGATGAAGGCCTATAATGTAAAAAACATCAGTAATTTTCTTGATGTTTATTTTTTTTTCTATCAAGTGTTGTGATATGTAGGATACAGGCCTATAATGTGATAGGTAACTATAGCGTTTTGAAAAGATAAATAAATTCAATTTTCCATATAGTGGCTTTTAATATAATAGGGGGTAGCCAGAGGCTGGTGCAAAATCTGCTTGGTTTGAGCCTTCCTGCACCATTTCACACATATTAATGTATTAGCTACACATTAATTGATCTGTTTCCTTGTTGCATTCATACCGGTTTACAAGTACATACATACATACTTACAAATGTTTTCAAGGATGTTCATGCATACATACAAAACACATGAACTCACTCAACATTTGTTGATGTTTTCAAAACTACATGTATTTCAGGAAATTGATTATGGATCTGGCGAGCGTTCAAGATTTCAAGTTGTGTCTTTGAATAAAAGATGTATAATAACCCTCCTAAATAGTTTTTAACACCCCTCATATATTTTAAATATCCCTATACGTCCTAAAATACACCCCATATACGAAAACGGGCCCCGAATACCTTTATTTTTATTAAATTTAATGAAAAATCCAGTTTTTCGGGCTGTGCCGGGCCGCGAAGACCTACCCCTGGTCTTACGCGAACAGCGAGCGAAGGGACATGAGGCGTAGCCCGGTGCTGCCACGTGTCAGACGTGTGTCGAAGCTAGATCGATGACTGGGCCAGGCTAGGGCCTACCCAGCCTACGTCGCGGGTCGCGTAGCCCTTGGCTACCATCTTCGCGGGGCGCGACGAAGTCGAAATGCAGCCCTATAAATTGAGGGCATCGGCTTCAGTCCCAACTTGCACCAAATCTCTTTTCTCTCTCGAATTTCTATATAGCTAAAGTGATTTTCGGGCATTATACCCCCCTAATTAATGAAGCCCTGCCTCGTTGTAAGTATTATAACCCCGGTTACGTATTAGATACGCTGCCCGATTGATCCAGGGTTCCGTAACGGCTGTCGTGGTTCAGCCCGACGTAGTCGTTGGAATGCCGTCTCGGGGAGGGTATTGCTAATGTAAATATTAGGTTATTATACTAACGCGTGTGCATTTGTGTAATTTATAGATAATCACCAGGAAATCCTTAAGGAAAACCCTAAGACAGCAATGTGAGTAATCTCCTTTTTGTAAACTATTTTTACAAAACCTCACTTAATTAACACTATATTAAACAGCGATTGAGTATTTGTATTCTACAATTATCGTCGGTGTGTTGGGGTTTTCTATACAAAATTTGTTACTATATTATGAGTAGTAACATGACCACAAGTCGGGTTGACAGTACCGTGGGTGGTAATTAAAGTAGATTGAAACAAATGTAATTGTGCGACCGCCCACAATACTGTATAATAGTTTTATTTTACTTGATTAAACTAGGATTCACTCACCAGTATTTCCCACTGACAAAATGTTTTTAAACGCGTTTCAGGTAACAAAATGTGAAAGCCAAATAGAAGCCAGCTGGACAGCACTGAAGGCTTGGAAAAGTGGCTATAAAGTTACCTAAAATAAAGAGATGTTTTATTAAATAAAATAGGGCGCATCCCTATGAAAAATGTGTGTACTTGAAACTTGGGATTTTCCCATATGTTTAATATATTAAAAGCGTGGTATTTTACTCTGATAAAATATTTCCTAACTACGGTCCTGATGTAAATTCCGCTGCCAAAATGATAAACACGGATACCACCAAAACTGGCCGCGGCCGCCCATTCCCGGGTAATATAGGGGACGGGGGTTGCGACAGAAGGTGGTATCAGAGCTTAGCCACTGATTCAGCCACAGAAGTGTTCTGCTATCACCAAAGATATTATTCAATATGTTAGGAAATTTTCTACAGAACTACGTGCATATTTGTATTTTATCGTTGTGTGTTATTTGACTATTTCTTAGTTTAGAGTATGAGCGACCAAGGACCTTCCGACGCCTACCGTCAGTTGTCCAGCTCACCTAGGAGCGAAGGCACCTCTTCACAGCCTTCCCTCTCATGGTATTCAGCTGACAATGAAGATGGGATATTCGTGTTTAAGGCTCAGTCTGAAGAGCCATTCCCTCCTAAAAAAAGAGATGATGGTTCAGTAGAGGAGCGCATGAACGTAGGAAAAGAATGAAAAAGTTACAACAACAGCGTGCTGTAGCAGTCGCCAAGAGAGAAACATATACTCACACCCAGGATATGCTCAATAGGAGTCTAGCAAATTTCCATATCCTAGCAACCACAGCTGCAGACCCTAACCTGGAGCAACTCATAGCACCCCAGCCCTTACCATTGTTTCCCACCCAGCCAATGGAAATTGAAAACAATCTAGAAAATCAAATCCCAATGCCTGATTTCAATCCAGATGAGATACCTAGAGTACCAGCACCTAATCCCTTAGACCCACACTACGACCCGTGGTTTGACGACCATAGGGACTACCAGCAACGCTACCCAGTACCAGAAGACGAACATATGCCAAACCTAGCAGCCTACCCAGATTTGGACCCTCTAGATCCCTACTATGATAACGATGAATACATTAGGGAAATTTTAGAGAATCCTTAGCCTTATCAGGAACCCATGCCCCAGTTCCCAAACCCAGTACCAGCCCCTGCACCCCCAATGAGTGCAGAGAATGTATAAGAACTCCGAACCTTTGGTGAGGAAATTTTGGAAGGTAGTGACAGGATGAGACAAAACAGAGAACGACTCGTCTGGAAGTATGACGAGTGTAATATGGAGTTCTGGATGAACCCATATTAGTGATGATGGTAGTACTAATAAAATAATAATATATATTATGTGTGTATGCTTGAAAATATATATCTCTAGATAATAGTTATGGATGCATAATAGTATTGTAATTTTAATTTCCAGATCCAGTTTGTATTAGATGCATAATATATAAGAAAGAGTAAGTCGCAATGTTCGACGATTTTGATCAATATGAGTGTTGTGTGATTGATTAAATATTATCTTGTGATATTAATATGTGGCAAATGTTCAAAATTCAGATGGACAACGAAGTGAACCAGGAAAACCAGAATGACAATAACCCGAATAATGATAACCAGAACACGATAATAATGGAAACCAAGTGGATAACAGTGCCATCCAACACATAGTGGCACAAGGGATAATAGATGCAATGCCATATATTATCAAAACAGTTAGGGATGCAGATAATAAAAGTAACAATGGCAGTAAGCGACCAACTGAAGTAGAACACAGCGTAAACAATGGACCAATACTTCAAGTGCCCATTCCCAAAAGAAGAAGAACCATGTCTTATGGTTGTTCTTATAAAGAATTATGGTCTTGTAAACCAATGGAATTCTCGGGCAATGAAGGGGCCGTTGCAGCTCTACGCTGGATAGAAAAGACTGAGGCAATCTTAAAAATAAGTAAGTGTGCAGAAGAGGATAAGATAATGTTTGCTTCCAATCTATTTAAGAACTCAGCCTTAGAATGGTGGAATACTATCCTCTAGTCTAGGGGAAGTGACAGGGTTTACAATATGGAATGGGAAGAATTTAAGAATATGGTAGAAAGAAAATTCTACCCTCCCAATGAAAAAGAACAGATAGCAAATAAGTTCTTAAACCTTAGAATGACTGGAGTAGATACTAAGGGTTACACTACATTATTCTTTGAATATGTTAGAATAGTGCCAACCCTTGCATCACCAGAACCAGTACTAATCTCCCGTTATATCTGGGGATTAATCAGTGAGATTAGGCATGTAGTCAAGGCAACTAGACCTCAAACTATAGAAGAAGCTGTAGAACTAGCAAATACCTTGACAGATGAGTTAGTGCGTACACGAGAAGAAGACCAAAGAAGGAACCTAGCTCAAAGGCTTACCCAGGAATTCCGCTACGGTAATTCCAACCGTGGGGAAAATATAGGTTCTACCTCTGCACCTTATTGTAAAGCCTGCAAGAAGAAGCATTCAGGAAAATGCTCCACCTATTGCAATTTCTGCAAGATACCATGACACAAGGAAGAAGATTGTAGGAAGAAACCTAATAATGGGATGTGCTTCAACTGTGGAGAAAAAGGTCATATCAAGCCGAACTGTCCGAAACTAGTTCCAGCCATGGGCAATAAGACTACCAAAAACGCTAGAGCTTTTGTTCTGACTACAGAAGAAGCTAAGATGATTCCGGATGTGATAGCCGGTACGTTTTTAGTTAATGATGTTTTTGCTAAAGTATTATTTGACTCTGGTGCGAACCAAAGTTTTATTAATGCTTCATTTTGCAAGCTTCTCAATCAACCATTAACTAAACTTCCACACGAATGTCTAGTAGAGACAGCGAATGGAGAAACCATTAAGATTTCTGAAATCTTGCAGGGAGCAAGAATAGAATTTTTAAATCAAAAGTTTATCGCAAACCTTTACCCAATGAATCTGGCAGGATTTGATGTTGTATTAGGAATGGATTGGTTAATAGCCAATAAAGCCAGTATTCTATGTAATCAAAAGTCGATCCAAGTAAATTCACCAAGGGGTGAAAAGATCACAATTAAAGGAGATAAGCCATCTAAATCTACAAAATTCATCTCTGTGATGAAAACAACAAGTTATATAAGAAAAAGGTCATTAGTGTATTTGATTTCCATAATCACTAACACTAAAGGAAAAGAACTGAAAGATATTCCAGTAGTATCTCAGTTTCCAGATGTGTTTCCAGAAGAATTACCAGGATTACCGCCGGACAGAGAATTTGAATTCAGAATCCATCTGCTACCGGGAACAGCACCAATTGCCAAAGCACCTTACCGTTTGGCACCCGCAGAAATGCAGGAACTAAAGAAACAGTTAGACGAATTGTTGGAGAAAGGATTCATACAGCCGAGCTAATCGCCATGGGGAGCACCGATTTTATTTGTTAAGAAGAAAGACGGATCAATGCGTATGTACATTGACTACCGCGAATTGAACAAGGTCACGATCAAAAATTGATACCCATTACCAAGAATCGATGATCTGTTCGATCAGTTGCAAGGAGCTCGATTTTTCTCAAAGATCGATTTACGATCAGGATATCATCAATTAAAGGTACAGGAAGAGGACATTCCTAAAACCGCATTTAGAACAAGGTATGTCCATTATGAATTTACTGTCATGCCATTTGGTTTAACCAATGCCCCAGCCGCATTTATGGACATGATGAACCGAATATGTAAGCCATATTTGGATAAATTCATAATTGTCTTTATAGATGATATTCTTATTTACTCTAGGAATAAAGAGGAGCATGCAAAGCATTTGCATGCACTTTTAAGTTTATTGAGAAAAGAAAAGCTTTATGCTAAGTTTTCAAAGTGCGAGTTTTGGTTAGAACAGGTACAGTTTCTTGGACATTTAGTTAATCATGAAGGAATTCATGTGGATCCCACCAAGATCGAGGCAATTACCAAATGGAAAACCCCTGAGTCACCAACCGAGGTTGGAAGTTTCTTAGGATTGGCCGGTTATTATAGAAGATTTATTCGAGATTTTTCTAGAATAGCCGTTCCCTTAACTAAGCTAACCTGCAAATCTGTTAAGTTTGAATGGGGACCAAAACAAGAAGAAGCCTTTAGAATTCTTAAGCAAAGATTAACCAACGCACCCATACTAGCGTTACCAGAAGGAACTGAAGACTTTGTAGTCTATTGTGACGCTTCTAAGTTAGGTTATGGATGTGTGTTGATGCAACGTCAAAAGGTTATAGCCTATGCGTCTAGACAACTTAAGAATCATGAAGTGAATTATTCAACTCATGACTTGGAATTAGCAGTCATAATTTTTGCCCTTAAGATTTGGAGACATTACCTTTACGGCAGTAAGTTTACCATTTTCACCGACCATAAGAGTTTAAGGTATGTCTTCGGGCAAAAGGAGTTGAATATGAGACAAAGACGCTGGATGGAGATTCTTAGTGATTATGATTGTAATATCCAGTATCATGCAGGAAAGGCTAATGTGGTAGCTGATGCTTTAAGTCGAAAGTATCATGAAAAGACAAAAAGAGTGCGTTCTCTTAAATTAAATCTACAGATAGATTTAAATGAACAGATTAGAAAAGCACAAGAATCAGTAATCAAGGATGATACTGAAAAATTAAAAGGAATGATTAAGGAATTAGAACAAGGAACAGATGGAATTTGGAGATTCCATAAGAAAAGAATGTGGATACCTAAATCAGGAAACCTACGCCACCATATATTAGAGGAAGCCCATAAGTCTAAGTATACGATGCATCCTGGAAGTGATAAGATGTACCAGGACTTAAGAAGGAACTTCTGGTGGATAGGAATGAAGAAAGATATAGCAGCTTATGTTTCTAAGTGCTTAACCTGTTCCCAAGTCAAAGCTGAACACTAGAAACCCTCAGGTTTATTGCAGCAGTTAGAAATGCCAGTATGGAAATGGGAATTGATAACAATGGATTTTGTTACCAAATTACCCAAAACAAGGAAAGGTAATGATATAATCTGGGTGATTATAGACAGGCTAACTAAGTTAGCTCATTTCCTACCAATGAAGAAACTTTCAGTATGGAACAGTTAGCTAAGCTGTATGTAAATGAAATAGTTTCATTACATGGAATTCCTTTATCAATTGTTTCTGATAGGGATAGCCGTTTTACCTCTCATTTTTGTACAAGTTTCCAAAAAGCAATGGGAACCAAGTTGAATCTAAGCACAGCCTATCAACCTCAAACGGATGGACAAATCGAAAGGACAATTCAGACAATGGAGGACATGCTTAGAGCTTGTGTAATTGATTTCGGAGGTAATTGGGACGATCACTTACCATTAATAGAATTTTCTTACAATAACAGTTATCACATAAGTATTAATGCTGCACCCTTCGAAGCACTCTATGGACGAAAGTGCCGAACCCCAGTCTGTTGGGCAGAAATTGGGGAAAAACAACTATCTGGACCATAGATAATACAAGAAACGACTGACAAGATTATCCAAGTCAAGGAACGACTGAAAGCAGCACGTGACCGACAGAAAAGTTATGCAGATAACAGACAAAAGCCGTTGGAATTTCAAGTAGGAGACAAAGTATTATTGAAAGTCTCTCCTTGGAAATGAGTGGTAAGATTCATCAAAAGGGGAAAGCTAAGCCCCAGGTATGTTGGACCTTTTGAGATTATTAGAAGAATATGATCTGTAGCGTATCAACTACAACTTCCAGAGGAAATGGCAGGAATACATGATGTATTTCAAATATCTAATCTCAAGAAATGTCTAACTGATGAATCTCTGGTAGTGCCTCTTAAGGACATAGAGGTAAATAAGCAGTTAAAATTTGTGGAAAGACCTCTACAGATCGAAGACAGAAAAGTTAAGAACCTCAAGCAGAAGAGATTAGTTCTATTCAAGGAAAAATGGGACTCTAAAAGAGGACCAGAATACACATGGGAGCTAGAATCAGAAATGCAAAAGAAATATCCACACCTGTTCCAGTAGATCTCGAGGATGAGCTCTAAAACAAGGTGGGGAGGATATAACAAGCCTCCTAAATAATTTTCGACACCCCTTGATGTGTGCAAAATGCAACATATAAATTACATCAATTGTGGCATAAAACTAACCCTTTTTAGTACAAATGTTGGAAAAAGTGTGCTTTTGTCTTCCTTTTGTATTTTCAGGATTAAATGAGCTCAAATTAACAAAAGAAGTAAAAAGGCAGCTAAATCTAACATAAATACAAGAAAAGGAACAAACGTGGCATGCCCGACCTCCCCGAAAGCATCTTCCCAAGCAAAACAAGAGAACAGAAGGCTGAACACGCCCCGTGCTCAGTGAACACGGGGGCGTGCCCAAGTGTCAGCATAAAAGACAAAGCTGTAGAAGCTTCTATCGCCCACCACGGGGCCGTGCTCAGCGGACACGGGGCCGTGGTCAACTATAAGATTCGCAGAATCCAGGCAAATCTTGATAGTACATATATGCTTCTGCACACGGGGTCGTGCCCAGCGGACACGGGGCCGTGGTCAATTAATGCAGACAAGAGCAATTAATGAAGACAGAGAAGGAGGATGGACACGGGGCCGTGCCCGAGCTACTGTTCAGGCTATAAATAGGGGTGCTTGGCTCATTTGCAAACCATCCCTTGGCACACCACCTCTCTCACACTTCACCCACCACCCACCACCATCACAACACCATCATCCACCACCATCATCCATTGTCCATCATAGAGTGTGTGAGTCGTCTCGGGATCCAAGATTGATCGTAAGAGTTCTTGACAATCAAAGGCCATGTTTGCCTAAGTCTCATACATCACTTGGTGAAGACAAGTGTCTAGTGTAATACTTTTTATTTTTAATCTTTTCGCACTTTTTACTTGGTTATGTATTAATGACTTTAATAACTAGTTTCTTATGTTGAAGGTGATTCTTCCTTATCGTTTGTCTGTGGTGTCTTGGCATTATTTTACTGTCTATATAAAATAAAAGATTTTCACCATTCATATCTCCACGGTCTATATGGAGGTATGTTGGCTACCTGGTCGGGGGTTAAGGGAACGGTTTGGTAAGAGTCTTGCCTTGTTCAGTGTATAGATCCTACAAGGACCTGGGTCAAATTTAGTAGGACCTCCTTCAATACCCACCGGTATTGGATGGCGGGGGTCCAAACTCTTTGATCCCCTCATATGTAAGCTACTATTAATACTTTAACCCGGCTACTTAGGACTGTATCCCTGCTGACTCAGACTACTTAGCCGAGCGTAACGTCACCTTCAAAAGAGGGGCCTACCATAATACGCATTAATAACTTAATTAATTATCTTTCAATAATCCGACCCTTTAGGATTGTATCTTTGCTGACTCAAACTACTGGGTTGAGGGTAACGTCACCTTCAAAAGAGGGGCCTACTACAATAACTAAGATAATCTCTTAAATAGTGCGAAAGTGCGGAAATAATCAAAGGTTACACTAAACACGAGTCGGAGCCAAGTGATTCATCTTGTCTATCTGTTTTTTCTTTTATTTTATTTTTCAGCATTTTAGTTAGTTTTATTTTTCTTGTTTAAAACCTTTTTCTAAACTTTTGATTTGATTAGACGTTGAGGATAAACCGGTACTAAAAGCTCTTGTGTCCTTGGACGACCTCGGTATCTTGCCAACACTATACTACGCTCACGATGGGTGCACTTACCCATATGTGTGTTTGGTGTTAGTAAAATATCGTGTTTTATAAATTTAGAACTTGACTAACGTGTAAAAAGGGCTTAAAATATACTTAAAATTATATACCACCACACACGCATCAAGTTTTTGGCGCCGCTGCCGGGGACACAAGGATTTTAAGAAAGTTGGGAATCAACGGCCTAATCGTTTTTCTTATTTTTCTATTTTTTTAGGATTTTTCTTAGTTTTTCAGCTTCTGCAGAACTCAGCACGGGCCGTGCCCGCTGAACACGCCCCGTGCCCAATCATTGGAACTGGCAATCCTGTTTTAAGTCAGACAGTAAGCTGAACACGGGGCCGTGCCCACCCAACACGCCCCGTGCCCAAGATTCAGTTACTGAAAACAGAACCGTAAGATCCCGACGGTTGGTAATTTCTGACACAAACATGAGTGATAATGATATTTTTTACTTTTGGCATTATTATGGTACGTGGTGTCAAATATGTGGTGGCTCTCATAAAGAATTAGAATGTTATTTTCTAAATTATAAGCCCCGCTATATAGACCCATTGTTTTCATGTAGCCTTAAGAGGGGCGAAAGTAAAAATAATCCTTATCTCTCCCTCGAATGCTCTCAACCGGATCTTCTAGGAGAAATGCTTCTTGATGAACTATTTCAAATGGAAGATTTAATTCTTAATTGGTTAGAAGAACTTAGGATAGATTTCAATAATTTATCTCAAGACGATAACCAAGAAGAATTGTTGGGATCGCATACAAACAACTTCGTTGTTACCAACGTTACCTCTAACTCTAGTGAGGACTTGAGCGATAGTCGTCCCTGTGTCGATTGTGCCGTGAAGGACTCCCCATCGACTTCGTTCAATGCATATATAGACCTGAGCGATTCGGCATACACCTTCTTTAACGAGAGCCCGGGAAAGGGTTGGACTTGTCCACCTACATATAGCATAGGAATCACCCTCACCGACAACCTCTTGCGTTCTCGTCTTAATCTAGACCAATTAAGGTATCTTAGGCACTTTGGGGTTGTTCCATCCAGTAAGGAACTGCCCGATCCGGAAAATGTTCCTTAAAAATAGACAAACTTCATACACAGCCTTTCGACACGGGGCCGTGCCCAGGTCAACACGCCCCCGTGTCCACCAAAAGATTCCTTTCTAACTTTTAGTCAGAATACGGACAAAATGTGTCAGGATCTTGCTTGCACTCGGGGCCGTGTCCAGTCGACACGGGGCCGTGTCCAGCATGCTGTCGTTTTCTATAAATGCAGCCAAGAAACCTGCACATTTGGACCATCCAGGGACAGAGATTTGAGAGGATCTTCTCACCTACCATCCTAGGTATTTTCTAAAAGAAGGTTCTAACAAACATCTTGTCCTTTCCTCTTTTATCCATTGCCTTCTTCTTCATCTTTCTTGTCTCAACACCTCCATTGAAGCTTGCTCTCAAGCTTTATTGTGTTGATTATTAGATTTTTGTCCAAGGAATCTTGCTAAAAATAAGTTGTGCAACATTTTTTTAAGTTATTTCTGTTAAAAAATGCTTCATAAGTTGGAAAAAAAATTTATAATTCCAAGATTCCTTGTTCCGAAAATCTGCAGAAAGTTGAACACGGGGCCGTGTCCGATGTACTGTTTCATTTAAAATGAACTATTTCTGGTTTGTTTTCGTAGAATGTCTAGTCAAAACAGTGGAACTTCTTCTGCGCACTCCAGAAACAGTCGAAGGGAGAGAAGGTCATCAATCGAAGCGACTCTCGTACGTTACGTGATGGCATTACGTGAAGCTCTTGACGAGATGACTTCGGTAGAGGAGGTCCTAATAGACCGTATAAATTATCTTACGGTGGGGTTGGAAAACAGTTTTCAAGAAATAAACCTCTTGCACTAGAGGTTAAATATTCTTGTAACACCTCCCATGGAACCAATCCTCCCTCAAGAGGATTGGAACCTAGCACTTGGAATCAACAATCCTACCGGTTAGGACGACATTCCAGCGGAACCTCCTCTTGAAGATCTACAAGAAGTCCCGGTGGAGGTTGCACCCCCTCAAACCAATGCCAATGAGCCCGCCTTTCTTCTCCCTAGGGAGATAGAAGAATAGCTCGCCGACGTGTGAGGAACCCATGCCCGGAGAAAGAAGTTTTTCAAGCCACATCTAACCGAGGGATTTATCTTTTCGGAAATTTTGCTAATAAAATAAGTAGTAGGCTAGAACTTCTTGGTTTAGATTTCTTGTGTTTCTTTGACCTAACTATCTAGTATTTTAATTTTTAGGATTATTATGTAATTCTCTATGACTTAATGAATGATGGTTTTAGCTAATTTGGTGTTTGGAAGATGTTGTAATGAGTAAAACACACTCGGGATGGTGAAGGATAACAAGGGAAACTTGAACCAGCACCCCATGCACGAAAACAGGGCCATCCGACAAATTTTCTTCATTACAGCAGGTTCAGCACGGGCCTTGCCCGCCCAACACGGCCCCGTGCTGCACAGTCTGCAGAAAATGCCCAGTTCAGGTAAACTGGACACGGGCCGTGTTCACCCAACACACCCCCGTGTCCAGGCTTCTGTTTCTTTTTTCAACTTTTTGTTACTGGCACCTGAACACGAGGCCGTGCCCGGACACCACGGGGCCGTGTCCAGACGCCCAGTAACATAAAATTTTGCTTTTTCACACCTTTTACAGATTCAATCAACCTAAAAACTTATTTTTGGGACACATTGAGGACAATGTGTAATTTAAGTGTGGGGGGGATGCTAAAACTTTGAATCTTGCAAGTCCTAATTACAAGCCTTACACAAAACTCTATTGGAACCGCTAATCACCCCAAAAAAATTTTTCAAAAATTTTCATTTTTTTACTTGTCTAGGTTTAATTTGGGAATTTCAAAATTCTAAAAAGGTCATATTTTTACAAATTTACAACCGATAGCGTCGTGATAAAAAGAACCAACATAAGAAAATTATGAAAAGGCATGACAAGCTTAGTTAAAATTTAATTATATATACTTGATCACATAAAAACCCATTCCCACAAAAGTCAGTTTTGAGCATTTATTGAGCATACAAATACATATCTTTAAACTAAATGCTCATTTTTCGTTTCTTGTGTGATTAGCCGCTTGGTTCTTACAACTCTAGAACTTGCCACGACGATACATTCCCGGTCCTTACCAACTTAAACCCGAGTAAGTAAATGATGGAGGCATTAGGACTAACCCTTTTTATTTCTACACCATTATTTTTCTTTTTTTTACCACCTACCCAAAATCCCACTAGTTAACCCCTTTGAGCCTAAACCTTTTCATTTCTTAACCCAAACCAAACTCCCTTTCACCCACCAAAACCTTTTTTTATTTTTAACCCTTTGTTTTAGTAACAAGCTCGGTTTTTCGTATGACTTTTCAAAAAAAAAATGTTGATGATGAAGCAAAAGAAATAAACAAGCAAGTTCATCAAAAATAACTTTGTTTGAATAATAGCTTCATCCAAATAAAAAAATTGCAAAAATAAAAAGTCTTACGAAAACCGACGCTTTTTACGCTTTTTCGCCCTTTTCTACTAACCACTAACCCAACCACCTACCTTTAACCCAAGCCTAACCCTTCACCCAAAAGTCCTCTTGATATTTACAAAGGTATATAGTTAAAAAGGAGGATTGATTGCTTGGCAAGCCTATGGTAGGAATAAGTTCCATGCCGCTCTCGAGTGATTCACTAAAATACATCTTCGGCCGAGTGTTGAGTGATCCCCCGTGAGGTATGTGAACTTGTATATAAATAGAATTTTAAAGAGGCATGTTATGTCCGAATAAGTAATTTATCTTATGAAA
This sequence comes from Helianthus tuberosus, assembly GCA_030545235.1. NCBI lineage: Eukaryota > Viridiplantae > Streptophyta > Magnoliopsida > Asterales > Asteraceae > Helianthus > Helianthus tuberosus. Next base: position 17,747,334 of record CM060428.1, on the reverse strand, counting down.
AGTTTTAAATAAATCATGACGAATAGGATTGTAAATAAATAAAAATGAAACTTTATAAAGAATCTTGGAAATCCCGACACTCTATGACAAGCCCAAAAACCTTCTCTTCTACCTATTCCATTTGGGAGTGTAAAGCCATATTATAAAGAGTTTTGCTTGAGGACAAGCAAAGATTCAAGTGTGGGGGTATTTGATTTGTGCAAAATGCAACATATAAATTACATCAATTGTGGCATAAAACTAACCCTTTTTTAGTACTAATGTTGGAAAAAGTGTGCTTTTGTCTTCCTTTTGTATTTTCAGGATTAAATGAGCTCAAATTAACAAAAGAAGCAAAAAGGCAGCTAAATCTAACATAAATACAAGAAAAAGGAACAAACGTGGCATGCCCGACCTCCCCGAAAGCATCTTCCCAAGCAAAACAAGTGAACAGAAGGCTGAACACGCCCCGTGCTCAGTGAACACGGGGGCGTGCCCAAGTGTCAGCATAAAAGACAAAGCTGTAGAAGCTTCTATCGCCCACCACGGGGCCGTGCTCAGCGGACACGGGGCCGTGGTCAACTATAAGATTCGCAGAATCCAGGAAAATCTTGATAGTACAGATATGCTTCTGCACACGGGGTCGTGCCCAGCGGACACGGGGCCGTGGTCAATTAATGCAGACAAGAGCAATTAATGAAGACAGATAAGGAGGATGGACACGGGGCCGTGCCCGAGCTACTGTTCTGGCTATAAATAGGGGTGCTTGGCTCATTTGCAAACCATCCCTTGGCACACCACCTCTCTCACACTTCACCCACCACCCACCACCATCACAACACCATCATCCACCACCATCATCCATTGTCCATCATAGAGTGTGTGAGTCGTCTCGGGATCCAAGATTGATCGTAAGAGTTCTTGACAATCAAAGGCCATGTTTGCCTAAGTCTCATACATCACTTGGTGAAGACAAGTGTCTAGTGTAATACTTTTTATTTTTAATCTTTTCGCACTTTTTACTTGGTTATGTATTAATGACTTTAATAACTAGTTTCTTATGTTGAAGGTGATTCTTCCTTATCGTTTGTCCGTGGTGTCTTGGCATTATTTTACTGTCTATATAAAATAAAAGATTTTCACCATTCATATCTCCACGGTCTATATGGAGGTATGTTGGCTACCTGGTCGGGGGTTAAGGGAATGGTTTGGTAAGAGTCTTGCCTTGTTCAGTGTATAGATCCTGCAAGGATCTGGGTCAAATTTAGTAGGACCTCCTTCAATACCCACCGGTATTGGATGGCGGGGGTCCAAACTCTTTGATCCCCTCATATGTAAGCTACTATTAATACTTTAACCCGGCTACTTAGGACTGTATCCCTGCTGACTCAGACTACTTAGCCGAGGGTAACGTCACCTTCAAAAGAGGGGCCTACCATAATACGCATTAATAACTTAATTAATTATCTTTCAATAATCCGACCCTTTAGGATTGTATCCTTGCTGACTCAAACTACTGGGTTGAGGGTAACGTCACCTTCAAAATAGGGGCCTACTACAATAACTAAGATAATCTCTTAAATAGTGCGAAAGTGCGGAAATAATCAAAGGTTACACTAAACATAAGGCGGAGCCAAGTGATTCATCCTGTCTATCTGTTTTTTCTTTTATTTTATTTTTCAGCATTTTAGTTAGTTTTATTTTTCTTGTTTAAAACCTTTTTCTAAACTTTTGATTTGATTAGACGTTGAGGATAAACCGGTACTAAAAGCTCTTGTGTCCTTGGACGACCTCGGTATCTTGCCAACACTATACTACGCTCACGATGGGTGCACTTGCCCATATGTGTGTTTGGTGTTAGTAAAATATCGTGTTTTATAAATTTAAAACTTGACTAACATGTAAAAAGGACTTAAAATATACTTAAAATTATATACCACCACACACGCATCACCCCTCATATATTTTAAATATCCCTATATGTCCTAAAATACACCACATATACGAAAACGGGCCCCGGAATTTATTAAATTTAATTAAAAATCCAGTTTTTAGGGTTGTGGCAGGCCGCGAAGACCTACCCCTGGTCTTACGCGGGCCACGAGCGAAGGGACATTAGGCGCAGCCCGGTGCTGCCACGTGTCAGACGTGTGTCGAAGCTAGATCGATGACTGGGCTAGGCTAGGGCTTACCCAGCCTACGTCGCGGTCCGCGTAGCCCTTGGCTACCATCTTCGCGGGGTGCGACGAAGTCGAAATGCAGCCCTATAAATTGAGGGCATCGGCTTCAGTCCCAACTCGCACCAAATCTCTTTTCTCTCTCGAATTTCTATATAGCTAAAGTGATTTTCGGGCATTATACCCCCTAATTAGCGAAGCCCTGCCTTGTTGTAAGTATTATAACCCCGGTTACGTATTAGATATGTTGCCCGATTGATCCAGGGTTCTGTAACGGCTGTCCTGGTTCTGCCCAACGTAGTCGTTGGAATGCCGTCTCGGGGAGGGTATTGCTAATGTAAATATTGGGTTATTATACTAACGTGTGTGCATTTGTGTAATTTATAGATAATCACCAGGAAATCCTTAAGGAAAACCCTATGACAGCAATGTGAGTAATCTCCTTTTTATAAACTGTTTTTGCAAAACCTCACTTAATTAACACTATATTAAACAGTGATTGAGTATTTGTATTCTATAATTATCGTCGGTATGTTGGGGTTTTGTATACAAAATTTGTTACTATATTGTGAGTAGTAACATGACCACAAGTCGGGTTGACAGTACCGTGGGTGGCAATTAAAGTAGATGGAAACAAATGTAATTGCGCGACCGCCCTCAATACTGTACAATGGCTTTATTTAACTTGATTAAACTGGGATTCACTCACCAGTATTTCCTACTGAAAAAATGTTTTTAAACGCGTTTCAGGTAACAAAATGTGAAAGCCAAATAGAAGCCAGCTGGACAGCACTGAAGGCCTGGAAAAGTGGCTCTAAAGTTACCTAAAATAAAGAGATGTTTTATTAAATAAAATAGGGCGCATCCCTATGAAAAATGTGTGTACTTAAAACTTGGGATTTTCTCATATGTTTAATATATTAAAAGCATGGTATTTTACTCTGATAAAATATTTCCTAACTACGGTCCTGATGTAAATTCCGCTGCCAAAATGATAAACACGGATACCACCAAAACTGGCCGCGGCCGCCCATTCCCGGGTAATATAGGGGACGGGAGTTGCGACAAGATGTCATCCAGTGTCGAAGGGTTTGGATTGTGCATCTTATCTTGGATAAGATACATAGTTCAAAGCCTAGCTTTTAGTAGTGTCTTTTGCTAAGTCCGGATTGGAACTTAAAACTTGGGTTGTTATGTACTTAAATTCGAAGTCTTGGTTTGTGGTTAAACAATGACGATTGTAATGTTTTGAAACTTAATTTATGGATGAACATCATGGTTTTATCATATAGATGTTTGTTATGGTTGAATGCAATGATATTAAGCAAGTCACACCAAATTACGCTTCCACAAAAGTCAGGGTGTGACAGTTTGGTATCAGAGCTTCGATTGTAGCGAACTAGGATTCTTTCTCGAGTCTAGACTACAATCATTAGGGCTCTCACGAAAATATATTTACAACATGATTTTCATTGCATACACAAAACGCCCAGATCCATGGAACAAACATTTTTACAATAAGGAAAGACACGAAACACAATGCAAGTTCACAATGGTATTTTAGTCTGCATGGGGTAGACTAGGAAAGACAGAACAGTTTCATGAAGGATAATGTGAATACATGATTACATGATGAATTGTCTTTGTTTGCATATACTGAGTGTTAGTGGTTACTATATGTACATATGTTAGGATTACAACGATACAGGCACACATGTCATCCTCAAAGAGTGGGAGTGTCGGATGCACGCGACCCGATGGCAGTCGCATCAGATGACGTGGTTATGCCCGCGCCAGAGATATATACGTCAGACACTGAGAGTGATCCTGACATGCTGTCCGAGGACGAGGACGACTTCCAGCCATTCGCGCTACCAGACTTTCGTGATGATTTACCCTTGCTGATGGTTTCCTTGACGAGGATCCTTTTGTCATCCCTGTTCCAATCCATGACCACCTCATCATTGGTCATCCCGATGGTGAGCACATCGTGGCTTCGATCCTCGATCCTGTTCCTCTTGTGGTCATTCCTCCCGAGGATTGGCCTTTCGACGATTTGTTTGATGATGACATTGATTTGTTTGTTGATGGTCCTCCTGTCGACGCCCAGGGTGATGGAGAGATAGATGAGGATGTTGTTGTTGTCCCACCTCCTGAGATTCCTGTCATTGAGGTACCTTCATATTCCAGTTTGCACTCGGTTTCAGACTCCTTTGAGTCTGTGACATCTTCAGCTTTACAGACGGCCGGATTGCAGCTTGTTGCTACTGACTCAGACGACGACACCGTTATGTCTGCCACACTATCACCTGCTCGAGATCCCACACCTCCCCACGGCCCAGAGCCTGCTCCTAAGCTAGCTCCTGTTCCTTTTGGGTCAACTTGATGTTGCACCTATTGATCTTGAGCCGATTCCTGATCCTGACCATGTTCCGTTTGAGTTATCAGATATTGCACTCCCTATTCCCGAACCAGTACCTGCACCTGTTGATCTTCCTTTTGCCGAGCCATTTATTCCTCCACCCGCACCCGCTGATGTTACTCCTCTCCCTCCTGTAGAGTCCAATGTCCATCACACTGATTTTCCGATTGTTTTCTTTCAGGACATCCTTGCACCCCGTCCAGGGGAAGGTACTTCAGGTCAGCACCCGCGTGATGATCCTTTTGCTTCAGCAGCTTTTCCACAGATCCCTCAGTCTACACCGTTTGTTCCCTTCACTTCTTCACCGCTGTACAAGCCATTCCAATGGTTCCTACCATACACTAAGCCGATTTCAGACCCCTATCATCCCTCACATTATGAAGGCTACACACGGGATGAGTTGCTCCTGTCACTTCAGCTACAGTTTGAGGTTTTGAGTCGCAGAGTTTTGGAGCTTGAACTGGCACCACATCCCCCACCCTGTCTATGTCAGTATATTTTTTATCCTCCACATTCATCCTTTTCTCCTTTTGCACTCTCACCTGCTGCTCTTACACCTTATCCAGGTTTTGATGCTCGTTTCTTTACTATCGAGCAGCAGATCAGTTACTTACTTCGCCGTGTATACGAGCTCGAGGATGAGCTCGCACATGTTCGTAGTTTGTTTTCCTTCCCTCCACCTCCTCTTCCACCATCAGCATAGTTGGTTTTTGGTTTTATACAGATTGCATTACCTTTGGTGAGAGCACTACTATTGAGCCGAGATTGTGAAGCCTTTTGGAGACCACCTTTTGATTAGGTGATTCTAGTATATTGACAGACTTATTGGACATGGGTAGTGTGACCATATGTCCCTCTTGATGTAATACACTTTGTAAACAATGTAACTGTGGTCGGTAATTAATGAAAGCTCAGTCTTCATGCACTCACTAAACACTTTGTTGATTTACAGGTGTGCTATGATTATGTTGATGCCTAATTGCTTGCTATGATGAATGCTTATATATACACGTACATACGACCTTTGGACGACTATTTACTTACTTGACGAATAAGGCCTGACCTATCCGATCTTCTTCTTAGAAGATGTCGCCTCGAAGGAACACCGATACTTACAACCCTCTGCCGACGACAGAGGCGGAATTACAAGAGCGCATCTCACAGGCCATCGCACAATACGAGGCCCATCGCTCCGAACACAGCGGAGGTACCTCAGGAAATAACCCACCAACGGTAATGTTTAGTCACTTAAGACACATTACAAAACGTTTGGACATTTCCAAGTGTGTTTTGCTAATGCCTTATGTGAATGATGTTGCTTATGTAGCAGGCTACACCTATAAGCAGTTCTTGGGCTGCAAGCCCCTGGATTTCGACGACACTGGGGGTACCGTAGCTTTTGTGAGATGGGTCGAGAAGACGGATTCTGTTTTGCGATTGAGTAAATGCGCCCCAGGCAACAGGTCACGTACATTTCTGGACTGTTTCTAGATGGGGCTCTGTCATGGTGGAACCTTCAGGTTCAGACGTTGGGTGAGACTGTTGCGTATGCTTTGACGTGGGACGAACTGAAAGAGCTAATGCGTAAGAAGTATTGTTCGAGGGCAGAAATCCAGAAGTTGGAAACTGAATTCTGGAACTTGAAAATGGAAGGTTCAAAGATAGCTGAGTATGTGCAGAGATTTCATGATTTATCGCGAGTTATTCCATATCTGGTGGAACCAGAGTTTAAGAGGATCGAACGTTTCATCTGGGGATTGGCACCTCAGATTCTAAGCATGGTGGGAGCATCTAAACCTCCAACGATTACCGATGCTATTGACTTAAGTGTGGCGCTCACTGAAGAAGCGGTTAGACTGGGAAAATTTTCAATCTCGAAGGAGAAGAAGGAGACTCATGTGGAGCCATCTGGAGATAACAAGAGAAAGTTCGCAAATTTTAAGAAGGGTACTCGGGCGAATAACAACAACAAAGCCAAAAAGGGAAAAAGCACATGGGTATCCTACCTAAGTGCGACAATTGTCAACGTCATCATACCGGGCGATGTAAATATGGAAAATGTGATAACTGTGGCAAAGTGGGGCATATCAGGGAGATGTGTTGGCATGGTACTGAACGTTGAAATGGAGGTCAAGATGGTAGGAGAAATCGCAGAGGAAACAACGACGACAACAACTATCAAGGCGGAAATGGTGATGATCAAGGACGTGGTCAAGGTTGTTTTAACTGTGGAGACAAAGGGCATTTTAGGAAATATTGCCCTAAGAATAAATCAGGCACGTGGAAGAGTGCTCAACATCGGAGCTAGGGAAGTACGCCAGGATCCAAACGTGGTTATCAGTACATCCCCTATTAGTCAACGTTATGCATCTGTGTTGTTTGATACTGGTGCCGATTTTAGCTTCATATCTCTAGGGTTTAAGAATATACTTGGTTTAGTAGCAAGTAAGTTAGATATCCCATTTTCGATAGAACTAGCTAATGGGAAGCTAGTAAAAGTAAAAGGAGTGATTAGAGGCTGTGTTATAGATCCCGGAGAGCGTGAGTTTTCGATAGATCTTCTGCCAGTTGAATTAGGAAGCTTCGACGTCGTAGTTGGGATGGATAGGTTGTTGAGTAATCGTGCAGAGATTGTATGCCATAAGAAGGTTATCGACATCCCGATGGCGAATAAAGAGACGATCGTGATTCATGGGGAGAAGCAGGATACGCCTCTACGGATTATTAGTTGTTTAAAGGAACGGAAGTTTTTGCGCAAAGGATGTGTTGCCTTCTTAGCTCATGTTGTGGACAAAGAGGCCGAAGAACCGAAGTTCGAAGATATCCCTGTGGTAAGGAAATATTCTAAAGTCTTCCCTAAATACTTGCCAGGATTACCTCCTCAACGACAAGTCGAATCCCACATTGACTTGGTCCCAGGCGCCACGCATGTAGCCAAGGCACCTTATCGACTTGCGCCTTCAGAGATGCAAGAGTTGTCAACGCAACTTCAGGAGTTGCTAGATAAGGGATTTATAAGGCCAAACCTCTCACCTTGGGGAGCTCCAGTACTATTTGTCAAGAAGAAGGACTGTTGTTTCCGCATGTGTGTCGAATACCGAGAGTTGGACAAGCTAACCATCAAGAAATTGGTATCCCTTGCCGAGGATTAATGATTTATTCGACCGACTGCAAGGATCCAACTACCAGTCCAAGATCGATCTTCGATCAGGTTATCGCCAGCTGCGGATTCAGGAAGAAAGTATACCGAAGAACAGTGAGTCAACAATTTGTTTTAGATATACGCTAATATTGTGTTTTATACATGGTACACAAACAGTTATACACAGAATATAAAACTATGAGAATTTAGGAAACATGCATTTAGGGCCTTCGGGGACTTATGTCAAAGTCCATTAGAGGTTACCTCGTAAAAACCACGTCTATTAACTCGGGCAAACACCATTATTTTGTCATGCATGCTATTTCAGTTAACCGAACAGATAAAGTACTCAAATTTCTTTTATTGAAATTCCCACTTTTTCTTCTAGCAAGTAGATTTTTACATCTCTATTTCTCTTAATGGTAGTTGCATCACGACAATTTTCTTCATTAGAGCAAACACTCATTCGCTTCGGTACTTGATCATTTCATATGATACACATGCAATCGTTTGTTACACATGTGACTACCCTTCTAATGATCGTTTTCATCGAAGTTACAAATATTATCTCGCTATATCCGATTATTGCCTTGTGTCTCGGATAATCTACATTATTGTAAGTATCGACCCCTTGATATTGAGTCAACAAAACCTTCTTGAAATTTATTTTCTTTTCAGTTACATACATGGTTTGTCCTTGTAACCATGCCGAAATTCCCTTGTCGATACATACGTTTATTGTCGGATTGCGCTGAAACCAAGTTCGGTTGCTTGAACTTATCCATTTCTCATATTCAATTCAAGACACCATATGATGTATTGAAAACATCATATTCAAATTCATTTTAGCAAGTGTTTCTTTTGTTCCGAGTCATAGTAGACTTGTTCGGTCTGCGACTCCACTAAATCGTTTGTTGGTTTCGAAACCTTGTGGTGATGCTTTCACTAAATTGAAGCTTGCGTTAATCTCCTTTACGCATCTCATACACGGATTTAATTGTTTATTTATTGACTTGCTCTAAATCCGCTCTGTTTTATCATGATTAAAGCAGTCTTAACGCAATTGTGTGTTAAGACAATGGTACATGAATCCATTTTACATTCCAGTGTACCTCCTAACGGTTCTTTCATTCATCGGTCGAATGTCTTGCGATATTTATTGCCTTCTTCATCTTCGATCAAAAATAGTAGTTCTTTGATTTTCCATATTCAATTGAAAAATCCTGCGATGCCGTTTGAATCAAATTTTCAGGTTTGCTTCATTACACTTTCATTTGATCTCAAACACGGTGAACTTGTTCGGTCACCACTATTATTGAATTATGTCATTACGACACCTTGTGGTGTCGGTGTAAACTTGTAGCTTGTGCTAATCATGGCCATCCGTTTCATACAAAACTACGTATATTTTATGTTTGACTCGCCTTTTAAACACTCTTAATGCAACTATGTATTAAGACAATGATACACCAGATTCGGTTGTATATTTCATTTCGGTGTATTCTCGCAATTCAATAATGTCAACACACTAATTTTATCCATTTATTTGTTCAAAAGTTAACGGATCATTTTCATGACACTCTTACATTTGAGCTTGTTGGTTCTAAGTTCATCTAGCGGGATGTTATTGTTGCTAGAACTCATTTGCATATCGTAAACGATCATTTGGAATTATATTGGTCAAAACGCCTCTTTTGTTGAACCCCTGTTAACTAAGTTACACTAGGTTATACATCCATACGTCTCGTATCCTTTGACATCGAATTCTGAAACACATACCTTTTAACCGCTGGGTTCCTAATGTTGTAATATGTCCTTGGATTCACCCGATTCGATTAAGTCTTGATCCAGTTTCATGGTTAATCACTTTGGTATTATTCATATCCATACACGCATAAGGTAACCCTAAGGAGTTAATGTAGATTAAATTTCGAGGATGAAATTTTCTTAACAGGGGGAGAATGTGACAACTATCAAATTTGCATGCATCCGTACAATTATTAAACAATGATTAGTGCTTAATGATTGTGCTGAATTACAATTAATGACTTGAATTGCTTTCTGATTATTGCCATATACATACATGTGCATCATATGTTGCAAATGACATATCATTATTGCATGCAAACTTTGTTGATTTAAATGATGCACGAAACACAGTTAGCACAGTTATCAGATAAATCAGAAATATGCTGACGGAGTTCGTACATAGACAGACATTGTATTGAGATACAGAATGAGCCAAAATCCAAGAATTACACTAGTATAGTGTGTAGGAAAGTAAGGATCACAACACTACTTTCCTAGAGATAGTTTAAGTGCCGGAAAGTGCCTAAAACTCACACAAATTGCTGAATTCAGCAATAATCAGCATTTAAACACTCTAATATCATGCAGAAATATGGTTAAATGGTCCAGAATACTTTCCTAAGTATCGGGAATCAAAACTGTCACAAAAGGTAACATAAAGAACCCTAAACTGCATAGTTTAGCACCTTAACGAACCGGTAACCAACCGAACAACCGGACACTACCCGAAACACCAAATTTTCACCAGAAGCATTGTTTTAACATTACCAAGCTAGTTACGGTCCCCGAACATCATAACACACTATATGACATCTAGTAACTAATTAACCTAACTAAACACTTGATTTTCAACTAGCATAACTAACTAACAGTTACATTCCAACTCTATACCCCCCCCCCATACCTACGCCAGGGCTGGCAATTGGGTACCTGTTAAGACACGATTAGACCTGTTTGACTGAAAAATACACCCTTTGACTTTTTTAATTTTTAAAATAATTAAAATTACAATGTTAGGATCTATCATTTATTCATCTTTGTACATAAAACATAAAACTGTTTTATAAACATGAGGTAGAAAGTAGTTAAACGAGTCGTAATCATGTTTGAAACTTATGTTGTGCGCGCCGTCAGAAACTTGTTAAACCTGTTAAGACACGATTTTCCAGCCTTACATACGGCCAACATAGTGGCCCCACATGAGATTTTATTTGTATATTATATTGGATTATGTTGTATCTTTACTAAACATGTTAACCCTTAGATAAACTAATGTTGGTATGTTATAAGTATTAACCTCAAGACTTAAACCATCATTCTTCAACACACACCAACACTTGAATTCTTTCTTCTTCCTCCCCTCTACCTACGGCCAAGGGCCATACCACCACCATCATCATCGTCAAGCTTGGTCCTTCCATTTACAAGTGATACAAGGGTGCTAGGAGCTTAACTAAGGAGCTTGGTGACCTTGAAGCTTGAAGGACCTCTCTCAAGTGCTTTTAACCACCTCATGTTCATCTTGTGATCATCCCTTGCCTTGAGCTAGTAGTAAGATCATCCACACTACATCTTCTTAAGTTGGTTAAAAGATGATATAAGTGGTTAATCTTGAAGAACACTATGCATCTTGAACATGAAACTTAAACATAAGACTAAAATCATGAGAAATACATATTGTTTAAGTGTTGTTATGCTTGTTGATTGCTCATGTTTATGATGTTAAACATCATATGATTCTTGCTAGATGGTGATTAAAGACATGATCTAGCAAGATGAGAGGATGCTTATGTTAAGATCAAAGTAATCATCCATATGTAAATCATGAACTTGAAGTGTAAATTGTTTTTTCTGGTAAAATGATGATCAAAGTGAATGTAAAGCCTTGTGAATCTATAATTTCAAGAATGATTTTTCAAGAAACCAAGTTAAAAATACAAAGTTTACTTAAGCTTGGTTCTTAAAGGAATTAACCACATTTTTAGTGGTTAAACAAGTGTAGAAATATATATGTAACAAGAAAAACTCAAGAAGAAACATTTTTAGAAAAATGATTTACAAGTTATAAACATCTAACTTCTTTAAAAATGATGTTTTTAAATAAACAATCACACTTTAAAGGGTAACTAAGCCTACTAAACACACTAGTAAGTTACTACAAGTTTTTGTAAACTTTCAAGTTCATGAAGTAGTAATTTATGCTTGATTTTGGCAAATTGGTAAGTGTCGATTGGTTTATTGTTGATTGTGGTGATTTATAAAAGAAAATGATATGCTTTGAAAGCATTGAACCTCTATTTTTAAAGGGAAACTATGGCAAAAATTTTCTAAAAATTGAACACTTAGAAAAATTATTTTTAAACAAATATTTACAAGTATATTTTAAACCATGAATTTTTATATAAAGTTTGCCATAATTTTTATTACAAAAATTATAAATATTGGAGGTTGGTTTATGATAATAAAAGTGACAAAATATGTATTTAGGAGAATATATATTTGGATGTCACCATGTGTGTGATTATTTGTATATTATGTGTATTAGTTATATCATTTTAGGACTTGAAATAATATAACTCACCAAAATACCAAAAATTACAATACAAAATATTACCAAAATCCCAAGAAATAAATACATAATTCATACCCAAAATATTGGAGAAACCAAACAAGGAATATAACCTACAAAATATTCTGAAAAATTTATTCATAAGTGTATTTTGGTAATTAGTATTTTGGACACCTAGGGAACAAAAATATGATTTTTACAATTACCACAAAAATATATATTTTTCTTGGGAATATTAGAAGATATATTATTTTTGGGGAGAAAATATATATTTTCTTAAATAAACATGAAACATATTACCTTTGGTTGAAAAAGGAATTTATATATTTTCTAAGCTAGACTTGAAAATATATTATTTTTGTGGTTTATATGGAAATATAATTATTTTTGCCAAGGGAAAAATTATAAATAATTTTCTATGTAAGTTTTCTTAAAATATATTATTTTAAGAATATAAACTTTGGTGAATTTTTATTGGAAATATTATTCCGGAAAAATAAATACAAAAATTAAGTATAAGATACTTAATAAACACAATGAAAATACGTACTCTCGTACGTATAAATATACACCGGAATACGCCACCGATACTTGGCAAAAATACATAAGGATAAGAATACGAGTATGAATCCACCCATCCTTGGGGAAGTTATACATGTACAAATACGTTATGTGACAAGTTAAAATATATTATTTTAACTAATATTCCAAAATTTAATAAATATAATTTAAGTTAAAATATTTATTATTTTAACAAATAATTATATACTTGGAATAACATTGATGACACAAAGAAACGTAACTCAAGAATACTAAAGAAGACCAAGGTCAAGGCACGACCCACCCGTCTAATGAACCGTAGTACGCATCTAGGTAGTCGTGCGATCTAGAGGAAGCTTTGAGGTACATCGGATACGAAGAACGCAAAACTGTGAGTTCATGTCCCCCTTTTCTTTTAACTGTTTTCAGTTTTATAACTTCGGGGGTGAAGTACATGTTACAAATTGTTTACAAACGATTACAAATGGTATGGTTAGCTAAGGAATGAACTATTAGATCAGGTGAATGGGTAGGCGCATGCTTAAGACCATTAATCCTCGTAGTAGGACCGAGGGACATGAGTGATAGATCTATTTGGGTGTAGCGAGCCCCGCCCATAAGCCCATAGGATGGACCATGAGGTGACTATGTCTTACAGCCGGAGGCTGGTGCAAAATCTGCTAGGTTTGAGCCTTCCTGCACCATTTCACACATATTAATGTATTAGCTGCACATTAATTGATATGTTTCCTTGTTGCTTTCATACCGGTTTACAAGTACATACATACATACATACATACTTACAAATGTTTTCAAGGATGTTCGTGCACACATACAAAACACATGAACTCGCTCAACATTTGTTGATGTTTTCAAAACTACATGTATTTCAGGAAATTGATTATGGATCTGGCGGGCGTTCAAGATTTCAAGTTGTGTCTTCGAATAAAAGATGTCATCCAGTGTCGAAGGGTTTGGATTGTGCATCTTATCTTGGATAAGATACATAGTTCAAAGCCTAGCTTTTAGTAGTGTCTTTTGCTAAGTCCAGATTGGAACTTAAAACTTGGGTTGTTATGTGCTTAAATTCGAAGTCTTGGTTTGTGGTTAAACAATGACGATTGTAATGTTTTGAAACTTAATTTATGGATGAACATCATGGTTTTATCATATAGATGTTTGTTATGGTTTAATGCAATGATATTAAGCAAGTCACACCAAATAACGCTTCCGCAAAAGTCAGGGTGTGACACAATATCAAAAACACAAATCAATCACCGGAAAATCACACCAGAATCACTTTATGCAAACATAATCACTTTATGCAAACACAAAACCGACAGAATGAAAAACACAAATCAAAAACTATCACTGCCAATCTCAACCCCCTAAATATCAAAAACACAAAATCAATCACCGGCACCACGAAAATCAATGGCACCACCGACACCACCGAAATCAACGGCACCACCGGCATCGACGGCACACCGCCTTCAATCACCGGCACCACCGGCAATCAAATGAATTAATGCTGCAAAACAAAGATTCAAACATTCAAAACAACGTAGCCATCGTCTTCTCTATATCGAACCGCCATATCCATTCACAACACCTTTCCCCAAATCCGCACCATCACTGTTACAAACACCACCACCGAGCACCATTGTCCACCACTGAAAACCTACAAACCCCCATCTCCCTTTACTCGAAACCCCAAATCACACAAACAACCACCGTACACAACTCTCCCACCACCCCCTACTACCACATGAAACCCTCCCAATCCCACCATTTCCACCACTACAACCCCCCCCCCCCCATATTTTCTTTCTCCGGCCCTAAACCCTAACCCATTTCAAATCACTGCCGCCACACCCTTTCAGATCAAAGCAACCCCTAAGGTTCGGCGGTGAAACAATGAGAGAGAAAGAGGGGGTAGCCGGGTGGTGGTAGTGGTCAGATGGTGGTGAAGCAATAGAGAGAGTTTACCGGAGTTTTTGTTGGCTCCGCCGGACTTGTGGCCGGTGAAAGAGGGGGTACAGGGGGGAGGGGGTGCGACATAAACCAATCACCACCACTATTCACTATGCCCGGGTTGCCGGTGTACATCTTCGTCGCCGACAGCCGCTACAAACACAGAAGAGGGGGGTGGTCAAAATGAGAGATGATGGTGGTGAACGGAGATTGAGAGAGAAATGGGGGAATTCATCTTTTTGGGGGATGGTGATTTAATGTCTGTGAATCAGACTAAAAAGACAAGGAGATGAGATGGATTGACAGATTTTAAGTAAATGACCAAAATACCCTTTGAGGTATAAAATACTAGTGCACAAATGGCAAAATCTGATTGGTGGAGAGTGGTTCTCGCGGTTCTCGCAACTGGGGATGGTTTCTATTTTAACGGCCCCTATATATATATATATAAACGTGATCAGGAGAAAACGCTCAAAAGTGTGAGAACGATGAGAACGCATCCTGGCCCAACACGTGTCACGCGACATAGAGAAGGGCGGATGGGCTTTTGTGTCCTTTCATATTTCTTTTTTTAAACGCGTATCACATCACCTTTCCATTTTTTGGCGTTTAATAAATAAGCGGCGTTTTTATTGTTTTTAGATTAGGATCGTAGTAAATATTTTGGCGTTTTAAGTAAGTTTGGCGTTTTTATTGTTTTTAGATCAGGATGAAGGCCTATAATGTAAAAAACATCAGTAATTTTCTTGATGTTTATTTTTTTTTCTATCAAGTGTTGTGTCATGTAGGATGCAGGCCTATAATGTGACAGGTAATTATAGCGTTTTGAAAAGATAAATAAATTCAATTTTCCATGTAGTGGCTTTTAATATAATAAATGTTTGGCAATAATGTTACCGTCTCTTCATTTTACTGTTTTGCAATTATTGTTTCGTTCAATTTCATCTGTCAATTAGTGTTGCTTTTTCCAGTAATACTTTGTTTGGCGTTTTTTTGCGTTTTATATAGCAACATCGTGCTTTGCTAGCATCCGTTCTCAAAATATCAGGCGTTTTGGTGATTGTAGTTTTTGGCGTTTTATATTCAATTTTTTTATTAGTAGAGAATTAGATAATAAACAACAGAGAATTAGATAACAAACAATAGAAAATGAAAAAAAAATTAAAAATTATAATCTAATTTCTCATCCAAATCGTCACTGTCATCTGCCTCTTCTACTTTAACCTTTTTGGCGTTTTGAACCTGTTTTTGAATACCTTATGTAGATCTTTATTTTCCTACATAACGTCCGTCTTTAGAAGATGCTTATTTTTTGTGGCATCCTTTATTGTGGTTTGATATATACTTGTTTGGTGACATGTTGAAGATCAACGCCTGCTCGAATGTATTGATCCCTTCATGCCATAAATATATTCATCAAGAACAAAGTGACATAATGACATATCAGTGTCATCAGTCTCTTTTTCATGATATCTGTCCATCTCATTCAGCAAAAGCTTATAGAGATACTCATCTCAGAAAAGAATCCATTCAGTGAAACTTCATTCAGAACAATACTCAATATAGAAGAAACGAGGTTCCGCATATATGGCTTTTTTAACTATTTTTTTGGCGTTTTAAAGTGAATGGTTTCTAGGAAACATAACGTTGTTTTTGGTTTGTGATCAGTTGATTGTGCAGAGACGTCTCTCTTATAGGATGTTTTTGGCGCGTAATTTAGACGGGATTTTATTTATAATAAATCATATTAATAAAGTAGCCGTCTTTTCAGTTACTGTGTGTATTTTTACTGTTTTTGTTCAGTTTTTTATGAGTTTTTAGGGTCATAAACGTTTCATTTTCCAAGGTTGGCGTTTTTTAATTGCTTTAAGTAGTTTTTGGCGTTTTTTCCATTTTTAGCTTTTTATAATACTTCTCCAAATTACTTTTATTATAGTTGGGAGTGTTTGGCGTTTTACTGTATTATGACGTTACACAATCATTATGACTTTTTGGCGTTTTATTAATATAATGTATTTTTTTATTCTAAGTTGAAAAATACATAACAAACAATAGAAAAAGAAAATAAAAAAAATAAAAATAGAAACAATTCATCTTCCAAATCTTCAGTGTCATCAGTCTCTTTCTTCTTTGAAGCATGTTCACTGGCGGTTTGGCTTTGTCATGCTTGTGTTTTTGTGGCCTTTTGGAAAGACAAAATAACATGAGTTTTTTGTTTGAATATGTATCTTCAAACCATTCATCAGTGTCATTCGTCCCTTCATGTCATTATAATATTCACCAATAACAAAACACAAAAAATGACATAAGTCTGACACCAGTATCTTTTTGTTTATGATTTGTCCATCTCATGCAGCAAAATGTTATTTGAGTCACAGCACCTCAGGGAAGAATGCATTCTCCGAAACTTCGCGTAGAACAATATTGAATATACAAGAAACGATATTTGCGTTTTACTGAGGAAATATTGTATCTGAAAGAAACGTCGATTTTTTTGGAATCTTTGATGTTTGAGTGTTTTGGCGTTTTCTAAGATGATTGGTATATAGTAAATTATGGCGTTTTTGAGTAGGTGTGTTTGATGTTTTGGGGATTTTGGCGTTTGTAAGATGAATGGTATATAGTAGAAAATATGGCGTTTCAGGTTCGGGAGGGGGGTGTTTTTATGTCTGAGATGTTTTGTTTATATAGGGATGTGTTTTGGCCCGTAATGGCGTTTTATTCATTAGTTTTGCGTTTTGGTATAGAAGTGTAAAGACCCTTTACCCTTAATGAAGCGTGTCCACTTAATAGAATTCGTGTTATTTACGAAAACGCCACCGCGCCAATCTAGTCCATAGATTGTTTTGATCGGACGATCCATAAGCGTTCTCACCGTTCTCACACTTTCCACCGTTTTCTCTAAATCCTGACCCTATTTATATATATATATAATTAATACTTTTCTAAAACGGCCTACTTAGACTCAAACTCAATTTGACCGGTCAACCAACCTGACCAATCCGGGTTAATTTAGCAATTCTTACAGAATTCCGTGTCAGTTTTATTTTTGCTATAATTAGTGATTTCACATTGTATAATGATACGCTCCCAACAAGACTCAAAACTATGGGCAAGTGATTTAAGCCTAAATTCTCGCATGTGTATGTGAGGTTGTTTGATTGAAGTAAAGGAAAGAAAATCGGTATTAACTGAACTTGGCTTAATGCCTACCAAAATGTATCAATCCGATTTTGATGTTTTCCAATGAGATTCACATGTAATAAAAATCTGTTGGCCAATGTGGATAGCCTAGTTGGTAGAGACACATGTATTTTAAAGAGGGAGTTATCAGGTTTGACCTGGGCATGTGGAGTGTTTTAGAATATATGGTGTAAAGTAGAAGCAGTAACATGTTCAAAAAAACCGATGGATGTATCAATTATCCCCGGTTCTTTCCTTTTTGACCCGAACGTAATTTGGTCAAAACCTGTTTTGACCTTTACGCTACCCGACTCTCCATTTTTGTCACACTTAGACTTATAAGAATCTATTCAATTCAAACAAAGAAGGGATAAGATTCACCCTTTAATAACCAAAAGTTTTATTATATATAGGATTGACTCAAAATACATTTGTCATAAATCAGAATCACCACATAAGAATTTTTACTAAATTAAACCCGGCTAAAAACCAGCAAATGCATATTTATATTGAAACATGACCCGAAAAAGGGTAACTGACTCGGTTAACACACTGGCGGTTCAGGTTTCCTTGACTATCTCATCAGCTGCTGGGGAACTGGGGCTAATAATAATACCGGTATCACCTTTATTTAACCACACGAATTCTCCAACTGCAACAAATTCATTTTCATTGAGTGTTCTCTGTAGTATCGAATATGCACAATAATTTACTCGCCGCACAGGCAAGTGATCTCGTGAGTGTTCAGTGACCGAAACCTCTACACCTTCACCTGCGTCAAGTAAATTACAAATTGAAGCACTTGGACTGGTTGGACAATAGCAAATGGGCTAAAAATGCCAACTTAAAAAGGGTATAACTTGGGCTATGTATAGAGCTACATGACCCATAAGTAATGGAAGGAAACGTCTACACGGGCCGGTCCAACGTCTTATCATTTGGAGCTCCACCATTTTTCCCTTATTTTTTAAGTTTTATATATCAACTTATGAAAAAACAAATGTATATTTCATTTAATTAATTAACACATTTATGATTTATCTATATAGTTAATTTCGTAATCATACAGTTAATTTCAGTTTTCCAAACTTGGCTCGACCAACCATATTTAGATATACAAAATAAAAAGGTTTTGATATAACCGTTGAATCATTCAATAATGTATTTGATTTTTCTCATTTAATTCTTTCGCTACGCATTAGAAAATAAGATAAGAAGGTTTTACCATGTGTAACAAGCAACAAGTTTTCGGTAGGGTACTTATCAGCAAGGATCTTGATAATGTTCTTGTATCTATCTCTAGCGCCCTCACTTGACTCTCCCCACTTTGGCAACTGATAAATTTAATCATAAAATTAATTTTTATCTAAGTAATTTCTTGATTGAAAGTGATTAAATTGTTGTCTTATAACTTATAATTAACCTGTTCATAAACTCGTTCGAAAGTTGAATCGATTGTTCCTTGTGGTAAAACCGCTTCACATTCTGAAATATTAAAAGCAAAGTCTCCATCTTTAGGGGCGTTATCCGCCCGTATCGCGCGCATGTTCATCATTTCACATAGTCCATAGTCAACAGACACCTGAAATATATCAACGTATCATTTAAAGCTTAGGATTAAATACAAAGGCCCCTAAAATAAAAAGTGTACAAAGATTCTTAAAAATAAACTCACTACACCAAAAAAAAAAAAAAAAAAAAAACCTAAACACCCACCACCACCCAAAAACCTAAACCCCCCACCCCCATCACCCACCAAAAAATAAAAAATAATTTTTTTTTGCCAAGTGTGAGGGTTAGGTTTTTTTTTAGGTATTTGGGGTGGGGGGGTGGGTTAATTTTTTTATTTATTTATTATTATTATTATTTTGGAGGGTAGGTTTTTTGGGTGGGGATGGGTGTTTAGGTTTTAGGTGATGGTATACTGAGTTTAGGTTTTAGGTTCTTTGACACTTGTCACTCTATAATGTCTTGTTACACTTTTTATTTTTAAGAGCATTTATAGAATGACCTAACCCATCATTTAATCTAAAAGAATCTAAAAGCTGAGTGTATTGGTGAATAATATCTAAATGTGGATTGAATGACTAAAAGTCATATAACATTAATAACTATCATAATATTCAAACTAAAGATAGAATAATGTTACTCATAAAAAATTAAAAAATAAATGATAAACCAAATAATAATAACTATAATAGAATGAACTCCGCTAACAGAATCAAGTATGTGACCTTGAGCTTAGAAGGATCAATCAACACACCGTCTGCAGAACTCATGCTAGTCACACAATCATCAACCGCGCAAAGTGCGTGGATGACTTCAGACGCGGTCTGAAGACACCGAAGAAACGGGGATACAAAGACACGATGGATCGGAAAACCAAGGCAGTTGTTGAATTTTCTACCAATACCAAATGCCCGAACCTTTCCTTGGAACACCAAGGGGGGATCCCATGGTCTAGCAGCCTTCTGGGTCCATAGCGGGTCAAAGTTGTCGAGGCGATCACCATGGCGCATCACCACAACGTGTTGATGAGTCATTTGGATGGAACCCATGATTGATCACCGCCGTCTGTGTGCGTGTTGGTTCTTATAAGTGGGTAAAAGGTACTGTTCACGTAGGTTCCTTGTAGTTTCCATTGAAAGACCTCGTCAACGTCTGGGTAAGAAGCACTGGCTCTTATTTTGTCTTCTTGGATCTCTGTTGGGTAAGTGGGGCTGCATGCACTTATTTTGTTATGTGTATTTGTGGGTGTTTTGATTGATGGAATTTAAAAGTTTGAGGGTTTTTTCCATGGCCACCAAGGGTTAATTGGTCTATAGAGTATTCATCACTCTCCCTTTCTAAGTCAACTTATTTTACTAAAATGTATATATAAATATATTTTATTTTATTCTTCGAGGGGACACTCTGGTGGTGAAGATGTATTTCACAACCAAAACGCAAATGTACATGTAGGTTTTGATGTTTTTATTCTATAAAAAATCTAAAAATGTTGTTCAAAAAAATTTAATACACTTTAATTTTTTTTTTCATATTAATTTATAATATAGAATTAATTACATCGATGATCCCTATAATTTAAATTAAAATGATCAAAATTTTGACTTATAAAAAAGAGAGATGATTTATGCAATTAACTATATCTAGTGGAGTGGTTTACGAAAAAATTTGTGTTCCTTGTGAATCAGGTTTGAAGAGCGAATACGGGTGGTGCCGGTTCGACTTGGATGGGAGGCGAGGTTTTACCGATTATTCTATTGTCGTGCCTTCGGGCGGGTGGAGGTCGGATTTCCGCGCGTTTGGAGAGAGCCAAGGAGCTGGCGACGATCGAGTAGTCGACCTTGACCACAGCGCCCGATGTCCCGGTGATTGACACGTCGTTTCTTGTGGTTAAAAAAACTATATTAAGACCAAACCCAATGCACGATGCATTTGGGTTACATGTAGGGGTGCTAAACGGGTCGGGTTCACGGGTTGACTCGTTCAACCCGAATTTTTTTAAACTTTCTTTTTCTGAAATAACTATATTAAAATTAAAATTTAATTCACATATGTCTATAACACAATTATATTTAAATTATAAAATCTTATATTAATTTCTCTTTTTAAGTTATAATTATGGAATAAATACATACCCCATTTAATTTATTACATAAAACATATTGCAAAAAAATATAATATAATATAAATGTGTTAAACGGGTCAACCCGCCAACCTAACCAGGTTGACCCGAACCCGACCCGTTAACCTAAACGGGTTCAAGGGTTCAACCTGAAACTGACCCGAACCCGTTTAAACTAAATCTAAACCTGTAAATTTCATGTTAGGATCGTGTCGTGTTTTCGAGTCGAGTCAGAACTTCACACCCCTAGTTACATGGCATGAAGATGCAAAAAATCACCGTGAAGAGTATATTTGCATACCTTTCAAAAAAAGAGTATAGTGTTTTTCCATACGTGCGGCGCATTTTGGTTTGAGGTGGGGGCCACATAATATTAAACGTAAAAAAAGGTTTCATTATCCCATAAAATTCAGAATGGTTTCTTTAGGTAAAAGTAATCAATTAGATTCAGTATTGTTTCTTTTTCCCATAAAAATATAAGATAAAAGTAAACAATTTTTCTAGCTTTAATATTCCTTCTAAAAAGTAATTAAATGGAATTCAGTATAGTATTAGACCATGCGTAGTCGTTGGGGTGAATAATGCCCCACCCTATGGCGTTTTGCCTCATGTGACAACCCAATCAGCAATGGGGAATTATTGAGCGATTTTACAAAAAGGGTGCAGTGGGGATGTGGGGCATTATGTTAAATGAGATGTAATATAATTAAATAAAACAAAAACAATCAAAAAATCTTATTGGATAAAGAATAGGAAGATGGAGGATGATTGGACAAAAATTTGAAAACTTGTGCAAAATTGGCGTGTTTTAAAACACGCTGGAACGATTTTTTCAAAAAAAACGCCCAAACACGCCATGGGCGGTGGGGCTGGGGCGAGATGGGGCGTGTTTGGCTGAAAATTTTTAAAAGACCACGCCCATTACGGGTGGTCTTAAAAGAAAAAAAAAACATAGTCCTTAAACCCTAAAAAGGTAATGAAATCACTTTTCTAGTTTACCCAATGTTTTGATTCTAGTTTAAATTAAAAGGAATCAATTAAATTAAGTTTTATTTTTAGTTTCGGTTGTGTTTTAGTTATTTTTATTATATTCAATTTTTATATTAATATATTTAATAATATGAAAATAGAAATTTGATTAATTATAAAAAGAATACAAATATTAATAATATAATGTAAAAGGTGGTGATGATGTGAAAATTTAAGTATTGGTAAGAATGTTTGGAGGGTTAGAATAAAAATGAGTGTTGTTGGTGCATTTATAAAAATCTGATGTGTCAACTGACTAGACATGTTTATAGATGCATTTAGCACTTCACATTGGTGATGGTCTAAGGAATATTCATTTCTCTATGTATTATATTGACAATTGATGATATAAGGTAGGTATGTGTACTAAATAAAGTTTAAAGATGATATTCTAAGCATGTATCATTCTTTTAATAACGTCGGTGATAATTTCATTTCTAATAAAATCACAAACAAATTAAAATTAAACTATTGAGTTCATTATTATTGAAAGTGTTATCTGAATTATGCAACTATGCAACAGTATTCACATCTACACTCTATGTCGCATTTTATCTTTTATAATATGTAGGAAAATATACCTTCGTAGTCATTTAGCTTTAACAATATAAAGTAGAGAATAATAGTAACTCTCTCTATATACAATTCACTCTCTATAAATATACGAGTACATAGAAAGAGAAAAAAATAATAAAATAAAGGGTAAATTACACATTTCATCCTTTATGTTTTATCAGATTGTAATTGATTTCCTTTAACTTCAATAATTACAGTTACAATCATTTATTTGGAAAACTCATTACACTCTACGCCGTTTACCAATAACTAAGTTAAAATTTTCAGTTAAATATGACATGTGTCATACACATAGGGGTGGGTTAGTAATTTTACTTGTATATTTAAAATATATCGTTTTCTTTTCTCCTTTCATTTGCACACCACACAACCGAAAAGCTTATCCCCTTTCTCTCTCTAAAAAACCGCCGACCAGGGGCGGATCCAGGGGTGTTTTTGGGGTTCCCGGGAACTCCCTCGATTTGGAAAAAATGAACAAAATTAGTGGAAACCTTGTATGATTTAGAAAAAATAGTGAGAATCTATCAAAAGAAACCGGGTGAAAAACATTCCTGGATCCGCCACTGCCGCCGACCACCACCCTTGGCGGTGGAGCCACGACGGCAACGTGGCATGGTGGTGGTTTCAGATGGTTGCTACTCGACCTAGTGATCATTGTTTGCTACTCTGCCCAAATTCCAAATTCCTCAACCAATCACCCCAACGACACAACAACCATGGTACAACAACAAGAACTGAATCCAATCAGTGAACAAACACCGTCGGAGCTCGATTTAAAATCAACAATGGCACCTGTTTCAATATGAGATCTATCTGGTGATGACGATCTAACGTCATCAGAACTAAATATTTACGATGTAGCAGCCAGAATGGCCAATGCACACAAGGTTAGGGTTCGT
The DNA here is from genome assembly GCA_030545235.1 of Helianthus tuberosus. Classification (NCBI taxonomy): domain Eukaryota; kingdom Viridiplantae; phylum Streptophyta; class Magnoliopsida; order Asterales; family Asteraceae; genus Helianthus; species Helianthus tuberosus. The sequence continues at coordinate 17,723,407 of CM060428.1, read as the reverse complement.
TTTCAGGCGAAGTGATCCGATTAGGGTTGTGGTGGTCGGAATCGATGACGTACACATAATTGGAGTAATATTGGGGATTTCAGACTAGGATAGTCTGGTTGTTTCCATTTCTGTTTGTTTGGGCTTGTGTTTGTTGTATGTCTCTCTTAGTATCTTGCTAAGATGTTTGTTTTGGTGGAATGGAATTGTTTTAGCTAGCCAAAAAGAATCATGCTGTCATGTTCCTCTTTTTATTGAATCGATCATCCAAAAAAAGATGTTTGTTTTGTGAATTCTTGTTAGATCCATGGTGGGGATGAGTTGCAGGTTGTTAAGTGTTGAAAGAGAAATGTATTACTAATTGTTTTATATAAATTGTTTAATGTTTAATTGTCTTATTTTGTTAAATATATTTTAAATAAACGAGTAAAATTACCGATCTACTCTCATGTGTAAGGCACATGCCATACTTAACTGAAAATTTTAACCAGGTTAGAGTCAAAGGACGTATAGTGTAACGGGTTTTGCAAATAAAGGATTGTGACTGTAATTATTGAATTTAAAGGACGAAAAGTGTAATTTACCCAAAAATAAATATTTGTGAGTGATATAGAAATATATGTAGAGAATGGGATGAGGAGTTTTTTAAGGTATTGAAGTGTTTAAAAAAGCACTTGATCTCTAGTGGAAGTTGTATTTGAGTTTGTTTCGAATTCATACTTAGGTTTTTCAAACAAAATATCATTTTTGGTGGAGACAGGGCTTTGATCTAAACCTGTTGTGTTCATTTTATTATCATTTTATGTTGGTTTTAATTCGTATTTTGTGTTTTGTTTTATATTGGGTTTGGATTTATGTGGCTTCAAATCGAAATATATTAGTGGTGGTTTTCAAATTGGGTTGTGGGTTTCAAAATTGACTCATAGTATTTAAAAACCCCGATTTAAATAGGTAGGGTTTAAACTTTGAGGGAATATGGTCAGAAATGGTGATTAGGGTAGATGGCAATAGAGGGTTGTTGGGTTCCAAAATTGACTCATGGTATTTAAAATTTGAGTTAAATGCAATTTTACTCTTTGTGATTTGGGCTATTTTGGCAGTTTAGTCTAAAAGTTTCATTTTTCGTATATGGGTCCAAAAAGTTTTCACCATTGCCATTTTAGTTCACTAGGTTAACTTCATCTATTTTTTCTGTTAATGAGAAAGGCAATTCAGTCATTTTATATGTAATTCTGTGAACTAGAAGAGCAATTCGGCAATATAAAATGACCGAATTGCATTTCTTGTTAACGGAAATAATGGATGAAGTTAACTTAGTGGACTAAAATGACAACGGTGAAACCTTTTTGGACCCACAGGAGAAAAATGAAACCTTTGGACTAAACTGGCAAAATGGCCAAAAAACCACAGGGACTAAAATGGAATTTAACTCTTAAAATTCCCTATTTCACAATCTTTTCAACAACTCTATCGATTCCCCATTTTTATTTTACGTCATGCATAATGGGGCATTATAGGGGTATGAAGAGGGATGATCATTTCTAGTATAATGCCAAATGAAGAGAAAATAAAACGTAAAGTAATGATTGAAAGGACATTAAAGGGCGTTAACTATTACACGCTTTTAAAGAGCGTTATGATGTCGAGTTAGCGGAAAATGCCCCTTAAAACGTATTAACAATTACGTATATTGTTAGAATAACTTGATTTTTTTAGTTTAATAAATTTGCCAATGATCTCTAGATCAAGTGGTGGAAGATTTGCATTTTTTTAAGAGATGCAGGTTCAACTCCCACTTGGTGCGGAGTGAGACACTGGTGGGCAATGATATGAGGCCCAGGAAAACCTGGGTTGGATCTTTGAGCCAAACGGGTTTTACCGGTAATTTCACTGTCGTGCCTATGGGCGGGTGGTTTAACGGGTTTTCCCCGCAATTGGTGGTGGACTTGGGTTACTCTCGTAGTACTCCGTTTGTCCAGTGGGTGCCCCGAGAGTGCTCGAGATTGATTCTGTTGGCCGTTAAAAAAAAATGAATTGACTGTTTAATGAGATTTACAGTAACTACACATATTATGGTTCTGAATTAATATTTTTACTCATCCCCTTTCTAGGTGTGGTGATGAAGTGTCCCTTTTTCTCATTATGGTCACAAACTCCCATTTTCCTCCAACGGACACCCTTTTCTCATTAATCAAAGCTTCTTGGATTTTGAAGGATCAAATTTTCAAGTTTACTTAGTCGTTGAAGGTCTTATTGACTTTAAAAGACCATTTATTGTATACCTATATTAATTTCAAACATAACTGAGGAATAGTGAATTGACGGTGACGGCGTTAATATGTTGAAACTAGAGCGACAAAGAGATGCGGAAAAGAGAGAGACGCAAAAGAGATAATGGTGGAAGAAGAGCCGGCCTCTTCACCCCGTGACGCTGGTGACGCACTTCAATGCTGATGATGATGATGGTAGCCGTGTCAGTTGCTGTTTGTGGCCTCCCGCCGGCTGCTCCGTTGTGACAGCGGCGATGGCGGTGTACTCCGGTAACCCAAACGACAAAAACAGAGGGTGGTGGTGGTGTTTGTAGCAGTAGACAGCCACCGTTTCGGGGGTGGGAGGAGTCACGGTGACGGTTGTAGCCTTGAGCTCCGACGAAGGCAAGACGGCCGACATGATTACGACCCGATCTGCTGGCTGGATTGGCCGATTTAAGCGACAGAAGTAGGGTTTCTATTTCGAGATACCGGTGGTGATGAGTGGAGTTGACAGATTCGGTGGCAGTGGGGAGAGAAATTGGATCTGACAAAGACTCCGATCAGATTCCTGGCAACCATTTGTAAGATTTAACATATTCCAACCTGTTAACCGGTTCTCGCTATTCTGGAGGTTGTGGGAACCTATAGTGATGTTAACCGTTTCTCGCTATTCTAGAGGTTGGGGGAACCTATAGTGATGTTAACCAGTTCTGGCGATGGAATGGTTAGTGACTCCGACGATGGTGTGTGTTTTTTCAGCTCTAGAAAAGAGGCAACGGCACGGGTCCCTTCCGCATAAAGTAAGAACACCAATCTCTCCCTATCCAATTTGAATTTTCATTTTAGTTTTGTAGTTTTGATTTAGCCTAAGAGAAATTTGAGGTTTTATTAAAACTTGCACTATACAACATGCCATTGCACTCTATAAACTATAAGATTAACCTCAAAGATTTGCTTTGTAGATTCTTGATAATATTGATTTGAATTTGGTTCAAAAATTCCTATAAAATGTTGTTTTGATCCTTATTCATATTAAATTAAACAGTTAAAAATCATCATTTCTATTATGAACGACCCAGGCCCAAGTGAATTACCCTCTGATCCAGTAGCACCAAGAAGAACTACCAGGCCAATGACAACACCAAATTACTTGAAAGATTATGTGGTCCCTGCCCCTGCCACATCGGCAGTAGGACGTTCGGCATGAGGAATGTATGTTATAAGGAGAGAGTGTGAGGAGAGTGGGGTATGCTGATTGTTAGAAAGTTGTTATTTTCTTCCCATCACCATTTCTGTATCTGTACTCTTTCTCTTCTCACCATAATCCATAAGCAATCAATAAAATCAATCCTTCTGCCTATCCGAATTGTCTTGCAATTTATATTTAGTACACTCCATTTGGTGCTTTCATTGATATTCAGTTCAGATGGCTGAGGGCACTCGCACAAAGGTACTAGATGAAGCGGTTAAGGATTTACGTCGCGACGTCGATGCAATCACCGCCGCTCTCTTCAAACATGACGCTCTTCTAACTGAGGTGTTATCCCATATTTCTCAGTGTGACACCCCAGGAAAACCAGGAAAACCATACAACTTAACTAGCTTCCTCAGTGAGTACGTGCTAAATTTCGGGACGAAATTTCTTTCAACTTGGGGATAATGTGACAACTCGTATTTCAAACCTTTCATTGTACCTTGATGTGTAACATGCTTAAGCATTATGTGACTAGTTGATATGTGTTTCCAATGGAATGTTATGTTAGTTATGTTACGAGGATATGTATAATGTATGAATGTATGTAATGTGATCGCACAACACGAACCCAACCGCACAACTTCAATCCGATCGCGCAAGCCTTTGGGCTTTTGTTCCACACCCTTCTCGGCCCACACTTCTTGTATTCGAACCAAACGGGCAGCCCGCGTAAAGGGTTCGGCCCACTTCCTTTCATACGCATACAAACACCTCTTGTGGGGTTTTGTTTCTCATATCTTGCAAAACACTTAACACACACAAAACCCTAAGCTCTCTCTTCTCCTCTTGGAACCCGACGGCAGCCTTTTCTCTCTCGAAGCTCCTTCGATTTCATCTTACATTCAGTAAGTGTATTATCTTTGGTCAATTGTTATTCATGGCATTGATTGTGATGATTGATAACATGTTGTTGTGTGTTCTTGCATGATGAATTATAAGAATACATGTTAGTGAAATCTTGATGAACGATTGTATGATAATCGAACTGTCAAAATCGATAAGGAAGATTATGAGTGTGATGTATGAATTAGGGCTTTAATGAATAACACGGTCGAGCATGGTTTGGAGTCGAGTGTATGATATATGATGAATCGGGTTGCATGATATGAATGTATTTTTATACTAATTATTCAACGAATTAGGGTTACATGATGATTATATGATTAATTGCTAGACATGATGTAGTTATTGTTAATGTTCATAGAAGTTCATGAAATTAAACTGTTTGAGCCGAGAATGGTGATGATGAGTTAGTGTTCATAATTTGGATGAATTAGGGTTCATAGGAATTAATTAGTAGAGGTGTGATTTGATCGAATAATTTATGATGTGAAACTGTTAATTAGTTGATTGGATCTCATAAATGGAAACAGGGTAACCGAATCCCTTAAATGTAGAAATTTGATAAACTAATCGCACAAGTCCTCATTAATCGCACAAGATCAGAACACACAAGTTCTGATCGCACAAGCACTTGGATCGCACAAGTGCAATCGCACAAGCTAGGATGTTCTAGGGTACGACTGTTAAAGCACTGTGTACAACACTATATTGCATGATCGCACAACATACTGTGGATCGCACAAGTCTGCGCCGATCGCACTAAATGTTGGGCCACACACAAAAGATTAGTTGTTTGATATTTGGGCCGCTCAAAATGTTTAAGTTGTTGGGCCGAACAGCCCAAAACCCCAATCGCACAAGTCGTCTGAGTCGCACAAGTTTATTTGGACCGCACAAGATTAAGTGTTTGTTTTACTGTTGGGCCGAATGAGTATTGGGTAACATGTTTTGGGCTGGGTATGTTTCTGAGTCGCACAACCCGTTGTGAGTCACACAAGATTGTGCTGGACGCACAACAGGTTGGGCCGATCATCTTTTGGGCTTCATCTTTTGGGATCGCACAAGGGGATTGGGCTTGCACAATCATAACAGCCCAATCACTCGGTGTCACACCCCAACCACGTAAAACAACACATCATGGCGGAAACGTCGGGGAGTGTTGCAACAGAATCATTGTTTCACAACACATGGAATTTAGAATATTGTTTTATTACATAAAAAGTTACATTGTCTTGGAATTTGATCAACAAACAGTACAATTGCCGTTCATGTTTTTATAATTACTAAGGCTCATGTCCATCCTATGTAAAGCAATCAACAGTCGTCACGAAATAAACCTGAAACATATGTGAAAGTATATACGTCAGCATAAAAATGCCTGTGAGTAACATAGGTTTTGTGAATTAGATTCATGGCTTTGGGTCATATAAGAAAAGATTATATGTTTATAAAAGTAGCCATGAATCCTTGATAAAAGTTTGGTTTCTAGAACACCTTGCATTGATATAAAAGTTGTAGTATACATAAAAATATACCTTGGTTTTAAGAAAGTCGGATAAGGAATATATTAAAATATATTTTAGTTTCAAAACAGTTAACCAGATAGTATATCAAATATACTTTAGTTGTTAAAATAATAGTTTTCGGTAGTATATCATAAGTATACTTTGGTCTTGTAAATAACATATCAACTATGTTTTAGTAGATAACAAAATATGTTGGATTTGTACATAGTATATCAAATTATACTTTAGTAAATAATATCACGTTGGTAGTATGTCGGAACATACCTAAATCGTGGTTTGGTAATATATCAAACTATATTTTAGTAAACAATAGCATATCAAATTATGCTTTAGTAAATAGTATCACGTTGGTAGTATATCGAAATATACCATAAATCGTGATTTAGCAATACATTCAAACCTTAGTGCATCAAACTACACTTTGGAGACTATAGAAATACCACAAAGGCAAATTCTATTTGGTTAAAACTTGGTTTCTGACATTCCATACAACAGGAATGGGGTGTCTAGTCCTATAGCGCTATATCGTACTTCCAATCGGCTTGATCATTGTTAATGAATGTATAAATAAACATGTGAACAAACAAATAGTCGTAACAAACTTTGGAAATTAGTGTTTAAACCATGGATAATAGTTCAATTCGTCAAAAGATAGTACTTATGCATGTGTAATCATATAGTCGAAATCATGAAAATAATGAATAGGCACATATGTATCACCCCAAAAACATTTGAAAACAGTAAAAGAGGGGACTATGTACTCACCTTTGGGTGCGTTTTTATATGTTAACACAATCCCTCAAATTGTTTATTCGTCCTAAATTAAATAAGAATGATTTAATAATCAAAACTCACAAAAATACCGAAGTTTCTCCGATACTTAGAATTTTCACATAACTTTGAGATTTCTTGAAAAATTATTATTTTTTTATTATTTTGGTGTATTTGTATATATATGAGTTCACATATATATTTTAAAATCTTTGCGACTTGAACGATTTTATTAGTGACCCTTATCATGTTAAATAGCAATATATCTATGATTTGCGCGTCGTAATATATATTCTCAAACGTGACATAAATTTAATATCGTAATACACATAATATTGTTAACATTCAACATATCATCATACACATATTGTAAAACACATAGCACATTATAACACATAGAATTTACCCATGAACAACCCATTCTAGTGTATGTCGAAAAACACTTATTTTAGCGTTTCGGTAACATTTTTGGGCGTCGGAAGTCACGTATGACTAACCAAACACCAAGTAAACTTAATATAAGTTAAAATACTTATTTTTATATCAAAAATATCAGTTTACTTACTGATCTAAAACAGTTTAATAAAAATCCTCCGAAAAGGCGATTTTTTTACCGTTTTACCGCATAGTTTTGCATCAAACATTACCCGAACCATCCCAAATCGAAACGACTTGAAATTTTGACACAACCCTTTTTATTTACTGAATAAAATAATGGTTATACTCATGATAGTGCAGGTCTTAAGTAAAGCACATAAATCATGAAAATTTCCCATATTTTACCACTTTTTAAGCTATATGTACAACATGCAAAGCTATCAAACCTAAGTCAAAGTTTCATGCTATTATGATACACCAAATAATGTTATTTTTAGTGTTTATAACCTGTTCAATTTTTTTTTTGTCATATAACCATTTTTAACCATTTCTTGAGTTTAAATCAACATGTATCCTTATGTACAAGTGCCTAAAGCATACCATCACAACATCATCATTTTATGTTAATCTAAATGCATAAAATATGTGATATATTCAGGTTTATTTGCTGATGTACTTGGTCATTTAACATATCATACGTTGATCATCAACCACTTGCATTTTAACTATTATTCAAGAACAAGCAATAACCGAAACAAGTACTTCACAACAATCAAGCTCAAAACTCATACACACATGTATATATATGTACGGTTATACACATACATATACACCACCATTTTTATTTGTTTCAAGACCCATTTCAGTTTAGATTTCAAGTTTGTGAAAATTCCAAGATTCAAGAGAAACTTCAAATCATCAAGAACAACCAAGAATCAAAAGTATGATTTAAACATAAATGTTATACCTTCAAGATTCAAGTAGGTTGTGGGATGAGATTTTGATGATAGGAAGCTTGAAATCACTTGAAAACACCTTGGAAACCCCTTTAGATCTTCACACCAACTTGAAGGTTACTAGAAATGAGCTTGAATATGAAGAACAAGGTTGAAGGAAGGATGAAGATGGTGAGAGAGAGAGGGGACGGTCATGAGGGAGGAGAGAGAGAGGAAGAAAGATTGAGTGTGAAGTAGGATGATCTTTGAAAGATACGTAAGAATATATAGAGAAGATTCATGAAAGGGCATGCAACAATAAGTGTCAAAACAAGATCAAATGAAATATTTAGAGATTCTTGCAAGATTTATGAAATATTTGATGGGGGCCACTCAATATATGAACCGTAAATTGTATGGGGGGAGGGGGTGAAGTGTAATTTTGATGGTAAAGTAGATAAAAATAGGTATTTAACTGGATACCAGGTATTTTATCTAGCGTTTAAATCCCGGTTTATGGCGTTCTAAATTATTTTTATTTTTTATAAAAATAAACTCGCCAAAATATTACTGAAATAAATTTCAGTTGCCGAGACTGGCTGCGTTGTCCGCGTTTCGCAGTATAAGTACTGTGTTGCGCTGTAACACGCGGTACGCGCTTAAACTTGAAAAATAACGTTTTTAAGCGTTTTAATTTATTTTTCAACACGACCCTGATTAAAATAAAATTTTAATCATAACAGAATATTTTTGAGATTTAAAAATTATCCGGGCGGTCACCAACGTTCGTTTCGCAGTTTTGTCGCAATTAGTTCTTTAGTTCAAATAAACATGTTTTTGCCATACCGAATCCTTCGAAACTTATTTCTAAGTTATGTAAATGATATTTAAGGTATGTTAAGCTTACGTCACAGTTCCGGAGTGTACATCGCGTTAAACTGATTGCGTTTACGCACCAGTTTGCGTATAACCTTCCAGAAAGCGATTTAAAGCTTGAAATCGGAATTGAATCAAATTGTAAAATCATAACACACAATAACACATATAAAAACACCAAAGCACATTGTTTTATTGATAACCAACATTGTTTTACATTATACGATGATTACAGAACACAGTTGTCACACTCGGAGTTGCACAAGTATGGGTTATGTCTATGTGAACCGTATGCTACTGTTAATATGATCGATGTGTATGCCATGTTCGCTATATGTTGTGACTTGTTAGCTTATGTGTAAACCTACGTGCACTACTTGAACCTAGACCTGACTTGTATGGTAACCATGTTAGGACGTGGTTGACAACTAGCAGCTTGATTTACCTCTTTGTGTATCTGCCGAGCAAACCGAGGTGATTTCACACTCTTAAGGCATGGGATTCCCGGTGGGTTGGGAATGGAATTAAGAAGCCAAGATGAAACCTGCAGATCCACCACTAGTAGACTACACTTAATCCTGCGTATCCTCGGATGGGTAGAATACGTACCTCCGTCCTCGGATTGGGAAGGACGCCTACACTAAACCTGCGTATTCTCGGATTGGGAAGAATACGTACCTCCGTCCTTGGATTGGGAAGGACGCCTACACTAAACCTGCGTATTCTCGGATTGGGAAGAATACGTACCTCCGTCCTCGGATTGGGAAGGACGCCAATATATATATAACTAGTCTAGTGGTTTACAACATGGGGTAGCCCCCACTGGTCATGGTTTGGGAAAGAAGGAACTGGTTAATCATATTTTCAACTATGGGGTAACCCCCACGGCAAGTAAGCCAGCTAAAGAAAAACTATGGTTTTTTAAACAACTTAAAACGAACACCCAACCGTGAACTCGCTCAATTTTGTTGTTGATTCGTTGTTACATGCCTTGCAGGCCTTTAGGTGCATATCATTGGAACTTGCTGTCTGGGAGGCTGGAGTGGTCATGGGTCGAGATACATGGAATCGCAAAACAAGACTAATGGTTTTTACATGTGGTTTATAAACTCTTAATGAATGAAGTTATGCTTCCTCTGTATACTGTGGATTATTTGTAACACTTAATGTTAATAAATGAAAGCTTTATTTAAATATACCTATGAGTTCAATGTGATTGGTGGCTAGATCCTGGTACGTCACACGCCTCGCGGGGGTTTCCGCATGTGGTATTTTGGGGGTGTGACAGATTGGTATCAGAGCCATTGGTTATAGTGAACTTGGTTTTAAAAAAGGGGAAAAACATTTTTGTAAAACCAGACTATAACCGAACAGTTCTGAAAACGTGAATACGACCATGACACTCAGCTCCATATTGCTAGGTTCGTCTCTCGTATACTCATTGTACTGCATAACTAGTGAACACTTACATATGATATTGCATGTGATTGCACGTTTAGCACAACAGTATGAATGAGTGTATTACTTGCATGTGTAATGTTACTGATAGGGTGGTATTTCCCTAACCCTTCATGACTTACGCTTTGTGATGCTCTTTGGTTGCTACTCGAGTTTGAGGAACCATTTGACATGAGTTAAGAGGAGCTGAGATGAGCATGCAAATCATAATATTATTGTGGGTGCACACATAATAATAATGTGGGGTACATGCAAGTCCTAGTGAGCCTTAACAAGTGAAAAATGGGTTCCGTTCCGTTATTGGTCGATGTGAAACATAGCAAACCTATAGGGGTCATAGCAGTGATTGTCCCCTACTCGAACGTGAACTCTTCATTTCTCTCTGGATCCTTTCGAATCTTGATGCTATCGAATATGACCTGAATACCCATCTGCACACCTAGCGACTCGTGTAGAATGTTAGGTGCATATACGAACGACCCTGAGTTGGATGTCGCAGCGTCGAATGATCGATTGATACCTTTCTTGCTCCTCTTAGTTTGTTGGAACCCATGTATTGACGTCTTAGATCCTGAAGTGTGATCACTTCTACGATACCCTCGTAACAGACCAAGTATGACTCAAGCAACTTACAACATCGATGGACAGGAGGATGAGCATAGTACTTTACCGACCTCAGTACTTTGACGACCCTGATTACCGGCAACGAGTACCAGCGAATTGGTCTCAAGCGAATCCTTAACCCTTGTCAGCGAATCATGGGAGTCAACTCTTACGAATCAATCAGGACATAAGCAATGACAATCGACTATAACACGGAATGTGTAACTGCCAGCACAGTGAGTAGTACTTTAGGATGTGGCTCAGAATGTGGAAAGATGGACCCCGATGGCGAAGAATCGTAGGGCTTCGTTTCGAGCAACGACATTGGGAGCAGCAGTCACAGCGACAACAAGGTATTCGTAACCCTAGCCTACAGTAAGGAAATAAAAGTGACTACAACATGGATTGGTCGTGGTTAAGTTAAGAAGACAACGACCAAAGGAACAACGACAGTACTTGAAATACTTGTAATGAAAACATCAACACTAGAAATGATGCTCATGGAAGGGAATTTAGAATTGGCATGGGTGACGCCAGGACTTTAGCAACAGGGTAGTTAGTATGAGTAGCTAATCGCTTCGTCTTTGCTCCGTTTGACCCTGATGCTCCTTGAATTTGAACCTGTTGTGTAATCGGCTGACGACAAAACAATTGACATTTCATATGTTAGTTGGGATGCAAATTCGACCTTGTGGGACAAGCGATCGACATCGATCTTCCTTCTGCTATCCTTGATGGTTTTAAGTAGTAGTTAGAATGGATTGGTAATCCATACATCGCGCAGATATACCCTGTGAGGAGAAAACTTCGCGTATTCCTCTTCCTAGTGGAGAATCGTCATCTGTTTCAAAGTATCGGAATTATGCAAAGGTTAGCGTCAATTCTGCAATGAAAGCTTGGAAGTGTCCATGGACGGATTATTCCGCTATGTTAGCACTTATTATTGATGTTAAGAGGACCGAGGATCCACCCTTTGTTCGTGATTTCTACCTATGTACTACCAGAAGAACTAGCAGGTGTACCCTCACATCGTCCGGAGGAGTATCAGATCAGTATCAGGTCAGAGGCAGCCCTGATTACTCGTACTCTTACCGTCCTACACCAGGAGGGTACAAGAGTTGTGTTAATCAACTACAGGGATTATTGAGCAGGAGTTTTGTTGAACCTAGCTTTTCGCTTTGGGGAGCCCCAGTTAGATCCATGAATTTTCGTATGTGTACTGATTATCGAGAACTTAGTAAGGTGGCAGTTAAGAACCACTTGCCTCGACCATGTATTGGCAACCTGTTGACCAGCTGCAAAGATCAAGCCCCATTCGAGGATTGACTAACGAGTGAGCTATCACCAGATGGAAGTTCAAGGGGGAGCATGTTCCTACGACAGCATGTCGAACGCAATGCAGCCATATCAACTTTGTACACATGATCATTGAGTGGATCAACACCCTAGCAGCTTCAGGGATCACACGAATTGACCGTATTTGTTGACAACGTTCTGAATCATGACCAGGAGGAAGGAACACCATGGGTGGCATATGTAACTCATTTTAGGACTTCTAAAGGAGGAGCCACAGCGTGCAAAGTCTTGTTAAATGTAATTTCTGGGTTCGGGAGGTACCTTTTGGACATATAATCAACAAAGTGGGAATACACGTGGACCTCACTGAGATAGAAACTGATCGACACCAACGATTCTTTCGGGGATGCAGCAATTACTCGTTTTCGCTAGATACCATCGCAGCTTACCCACAGGGTTTTCGAAGATCGCGCAGCTTAACTCCCTTAAGCACAGCAGGGTGCTGTGCTCGTGGGAGACGAAACAGGGGGGACGTCTTTTAAGCTTTCGAATCCCAACACTGCAATGCACTAAGCATCGCCTTTACCCGAGGGTGCGGGTGATTTAGTGGTATACCATGATGGTCTGAATCAGAGTCCCAGTTACCCACCGACACAATACGAGAGAGTAATGGTTTACGTAATGGAGTTACAAGAGGAACTGCACAACACAACCGGCGGAGGAAACCATGGTCTTTGGATCTACTTGGAGGCATTACTTGGACGGTACCGAATGCGTTACCTAGACCGATCACAAGGGCCTCCCGCGTATCGATGTTCGAAAGAGCTAAAGCACGCAATGACATCGCTGGATGGAACGACGGTGAAACCTAAGCATACACGAGCTCTGCAGCTCACTATCGACTCTAACTTACCTGATCAGACTCGCTCCGTTCAAACTGGAGAGCTGAAGGAAGAGGATTTTCAAGTTGAACCCGTGCGGGGCATGGAGAAGCAACCTTTGGCAGGTCGAACGATGTTCGCTACCTCATGGAACAAATGTGGGTCTCACTATACGACTACTGTAGGGAACTCGTGCTGAGCAAAAGCACATCGTCCTCGATATTCTAGTCATCTGGTTTTGATGAGAGATACTAGGATCTATAAACCTTGTACTGGTAATCGGGCATGAAGGCCCACCTAGCTAGGTATGGGAATGATGTTTGACTTGTGGGAAAGTCAAAGTGAAGTGTTAACAACCAGAAACACCTATATCAAAAGCGAAAACAGGCTGCCATGGATTTGGTCGCTAGCCTACTTACAACTCGAAACAGAAACAATATCACCTGGATGATCGTTGATTGTCTCACGTAACCAACACACTTTCTAGCCAGCAAGGAAATGGATAAGTTTTCTACACTTGCAGTCATATACCTGAAAGAAGCGGTTGCGAGGTACGAGGTGCCAACCTCCATTTTCTCTGATCGTGACCCACGATTTGCATTTGATTTGTGGTGAGCGATGCACAAATCCTTTGGCTCACGTCTAGACATGAGCACAGCATATCATCCCCAGACGAAGGGGCAGACTGGACACACCATCCAAACTCTTGAAGACATGCTTCGGGCATGTGTAATCGACTTTGGCAACGACTGGGAGAGACATCTTTCCTTTAGTGGAGTTTTCGTATAACAACAGTTACCACGCTAGCATCCAAGCTGCTCCATTTGAGGCATTGTACGGACAGAAGTGCCGATCATCCCTTTGTTGGGCAGAAGTTGGGAACAGCCGAATCACTGGCCCAGAACTCGTCGTAGACACAATAGAGAGGATTGCTCAGATACGACAACGAATGGCGGCAGCTCGTGACCGTCAGAAAAGCTACGCTGATAAGCGTAGGAAACCACTCGAGTTCTAAGTTGGGGATCGAGTGCTACTTAAGGTCTCACCTTGGGAAGGTGTAGTTCGTTTTGGTATTCGAGACAAACTCAACCCGTGACATGTTGGACCTTTTGAAATCATGGAGAGAATTAGCAAGGTGGCCTACAGATTGAATCTACCTGAAGAACTCAGTGGAGTTCACAACGTATTCCATGTGTCGAATCTGAAGAAGTGTCTGTCAGATGAGACTCTTATAGTTCCTTTCAAGGAGCTCACCATCGACGATCAGTTGCGATTTGTCAAAGAACCAGTTGAAATCTTGGACCGGGAGGTCAAGATTCGCAAACGTACCAGAATACCGCTTGTTCGAGTTCGTTGGAACTCCCGTCATGGCCCATAGTTTACCTGGGAACGAGGAAACCAAATGAAACACAAGTATCCCCAGTTGTTCGATAAAAGTAAAACCACTACTGAGGCTGAAGCTATTGCGGAATTTCGGGACGGAATTCCAAACCAACGGGGGAAGGATGTGACACCCCAGGAAAACCAGGAAAACCATACAACTTAACTAGCTTCCTCAGTGAGTACGTGCTAAATTTCGGGACGAAATTTCTTTCAACTTGGGGATAATGTGACAACTCGTATTTCAAACCTTTCATTGTACCTTGATGTGTAACATGCTTAAGCATTATGTGACTAGTTGATATGTGTTTCCAATGGAATGTTATGTTAGTTATGTTACGAGGATATGCATAATGTATGAATGTATGTAATGTGATCGCACAACACGAACCCAACCGCACAACTTCAATCCGATCGCGCAAGCCTTTGGGCTTTTGTTCCACACCCTTCTCGGCCCACACTTCTTGTATTCGAACCAAACGGGCAGCCCGCGTAAAGGGTTCGGCCCACTTCCTTTCATACGCATACAAACACCTCTTGTGGGGTTTTGTTTCTTATATCTTGCAAAACACTTAACACACACAAAACCCTAAGCTCTCTCTTCTCCTCTTGGAACCCGACGGCAACCTTTTCTCTCTCGAAGCTCCTTCGATTTCATCTTACATTTGGTAAGTGTATTATCGTTGGTCAATTGTTATTCATAGCATTGATTGTGATGATTGATAACATGTTGTTGTGTGTTCTTGCATGATGAATTATAAGAATACATGTTAGTGAAATCTTGATGAACGATTGTATGATAATCGAACTGTCAGAATCGATAAGGAAGATTATGAGTGTGATGTATGAATTAGGGCTTTAATGAATAACACGGTCGAGCATGGTTTGGAGTCGAGTGTATGATATATGATGAATCGGGTTGCATGATATGAATGTATTTTTATACTAATTAGTCAATGAATTAGGGTTACATGATGATTATATGATTAATTGCTAGACATGATGTAGTTATTGTTAATGTTCATAGAAGTTCATGAAATTAAACTGTTTGAGCCGAGAATGGTGATGATGAGTTAGTGTTCATAATTTGGATGAATTAGGGTTCATAGGAATTAATTAGTAGAGGTATGATTTGATCGAATAATGTGTGATGTGAAACTGTTAATTAGTTGATTGGATCTCATAAATGGAAACAGGGTAACCGAATCCCTTAAATGTAGAAATTTGATAAACTAATCACACAAGTCCTCATTGATCGCACAAGATCAGAACACACAAGTTCTGATCGCACAAGCACTTGGATCGCACAAGTGCAATCGCACAAGCTAGGATGTTCTAGGGTACGACTGTTAAAGCACTGTGTACAACACTATATTCCATGATCGCACAACATACTGTGGATCACACAAGTCTGCGCCGATCGCACAAAATGTTGGGCCACACACAAAAGATTAGTTGTTTGATATTTGGGCCGCTCAAAATGTTTAAGTTGTTGGGCCGAACAGCCCAAAACCCCAATCGCACAAGTCGTTTGAGTCGCACAAGTTTATTTGGACCACACAAGATTAAGTGTTTGTTTTACTGTTGGGCCGAATGAGTATTGGGTAGCATGTTTTGGGCCGGGTATGTTTCTGAGTCGCACAACCCGTTGTGAGTCACACAAGATTGTGCTGGACGCACAACAGGTTGGGCCGATAATCTTTTGGGCTTCATCTTTTGGGATCGCACAAGGGGATTGGGCTTGCACAATTATAACAGCCCAATCACTCGGAGTTGCATAAGTATGGGTTATGTCTATGTGAACCGTATGCTACTGTTAATATGATCGATGTGTTTGCCATGTTCGCTATGTGTTGTGACTTGTTAGCTTATGTGTAAACCTACGTGCACTACTTAAACCTAGACTTGACTTGTATGGTAACCATGTTAGTACGTGGTTGACCACTAGCAGCTTGATTTACCTCTTTGTGTATCTGCCGAGCAAACCGAGGTGAGTTCACACTCTTAAGGCATGGGATTCCCGGTGGGTTGGGAATGGGATTAAGAAGCCAAGATGAAACCTGCAGATCCACCACTAGTAGATTACACTTAATCCTGCGTATTCTCGGATAGGTAGAATACGTACCTCCGTCCTCGGATTGGGAAGGACGCCTACACTAAACCTGCGTATTCTCGGATTGGGAAGAATACGTACCTCCGTCCTCGGATTGGGAAGGACGCCTACACTAAACCTGCGTATTCTCGGATTGGGAAGAATACGTACCTCCGTCCTCAGATTGGGAAGGACGCCTATACTAAACCTGCGTATTCTCGGATTGGGAAGAATACGTACCTCCGTCCTCGGATTGGGAAGGACGCCAATATATATATAACTAGTCTAGTGGTTTACAACATGGGGTAGCCCCCACTGGTCATGGTTTGGGAAAGAAGGAATTGGTTAATCATATTTTCAACTATGGGTAAGGCAAGTAAAACGAACACCCAACCGTGAACTCGCTCAACTTTGTTGTTGATTCGTTGTTACATGCCTTGCAGGCCTTTAGGTGCATATCATTGGAACTTGCTGTCTGGGAGGCTGGAGTGGTCATGGGTCGAGATACATGGAATCGCAAAACAAGACTAATGGTTTTTACATGTGGTTTATAAACTCTTAATGAATGAAATTATGCTTCCGCTGTATACTGTGGATTATTTGTAACACTTAATGCTAATAAATGAAAGCTTTATTTAAATATACCTATGAGTTCAATGTGATTGGTGGCTAGATCCTGGTACGTCACACGCCTCGCGGGGGTTTCCGCATGTGGTATTTTGGGGGTGTGACACTCAGCGTCCGGGTAAAAACATGGGGGATTCTGGTTCGTCATCGGGGTTTTCTGGTGATGACGGATTTAGTCCGATTGGCCGCCACAAACCGGCGCCGGTCACTCTCGCTCGCTTCTCCGGTGATTCGCCGGAACGTTGGGTTGCACAAGCATCACGTTATTTTGATTTCTATTCTATCACAGATTATGATCGCTTGATGATTTCTTCGTTTTATATTGATGGAGCCGTCACCAACTGGTTCGACTGGAAGCAACGCCACCATCAATTGGGTGATTGGACTCGTATGTATTAATTTCAAACATAATGAGCAATAGTCTATTTATGAAGTTTTAGGTTTTTGCCACTAACTTTTACATTTTTTATTTTTATTATTTTTAAATTATTATATTATATTAGTGTTATAATATTTTATTTTAACTACCATTTAGCATTTTCTTTTTGCTTATAACTTTTAAGGTAAGACGATATATAAATCTTTGAGTATGTCATTGCGATATGCTTATTTTTATTTATGTCTAGATTAAAATTTTGCTCAAAACCAATAAAATACTTTTTCGTATCGTAAGTGGTAGTGAGTGTCAATGTCTTATCGGTATCGCGACAAAACAAACTTATTCCAATAGAACAACTTTCACACCGATATTGAAATTTCGGAGTTGGTACGGGTATTTGTTTTTATGTTTTTTAATTGATGTAAAAGACGTGACGATATTTTTTAGGTATGTGAAGACTTTATTTTTTCGGTTGTTATCTGTCGCTATAGAAAGTGTCGGTACCATAACGGACCGATACCGATACCAACCAAATTTCCGCCGCGTAGCGCGGGAAAATCCTACTAGTTACCATTATTTGCCATGATAGTCCTTTAGACCACAATAATATATATATATATATATATATATATATATATATATATAGTAGGGATAGTGTACAAAGTGTCTAAAGTGTGAGAAGTGTAAGAAGTGTTTTAAACCATTAGATCTTTGATCTAATGGTTGAGATCAATAGGGACCAAATTATAAATTGTGTTTTAATTATATAGACACAATTAGGTAACATCTCTTAAATTAGGTAACATCTCTTAAATTCTAGTGATTCACTCCTAAATTATAGCGATTCAAATTTAACTTCTAAATTCTATCGATCCTAAAATCTAAAAATACAGAAATATGTAACTGCTACAAGAAATGTATAGCACTATACATCCATCATATAACACTATACATCCATCATATAACACCATATAGCACTATGTAATACCATATAACACTATAACACTATATAACAATATATAACACTATACATCCATCATAGACATGCTACCAGAAAAATATAACACTATATAAACCAAAGAACACTATATAAACCATGTGTGCGGCGGCGACGATGACCGATTGAGACGACGGAGAACTGCGGCGGAGAAGATGATGTTGGAAACAGCGTGTAAAAAACGGCGCGCAAAAAAAATTTGTTTAGTTAAAAAATCTGAATTTAAAAAATCTGAATTTAAAATCTGAATTGATAAAAAAAATAACAATTAATATAATAATACAAAAATAGTAATAAAAAACAATAAAGACAAAAAGACAAAATTGAGTAAATTTACTAAACTAACATTTTGGATTAAAATATTAAAGGCATAATAAGATAAAAAATATTTAATAATACTTTTTAATTACTTTTAATCTCATCCATTGATCTTGAAGATCTAATGGTTGAAAAGTGGTTCTCTCGGTTCTTACAACTGGAGGTGGTTTTCATTTTAGCGCTCCTATATATATATATATATATATATATATATATATATATATAGGATTAGGTTCATTTGTGAACGTTTTTATTTGTGAACAAAACGAACTCATCATGTCCATTGATCTTCTTTTAAAATTATAAGGGTATGATAGTCAACAGACGTATAAACACTATTTTTTATTTAAACTAATTAAACATAATCAAATTCAGTTATCAGATAAATTTATAACCACCTTACTTTCATGTGATCAAAAACCATATTTGATTTTTTTTAATTAATTGTTCCAAACAAATAAAATTCCTAGCCATCGTCCATAATCAATTCAATCAGCCTTCATCGTCAACCCATTCTTTTTCCAAAATCATCCTAGTTTATTGTCAGTTCAATATAAATTATTAACATGCCAGACGTAAACGCAAATGGCGATTCTGAATATTTGGCAATTCCACTAGTTCGTGAACAACCAGGTGAAGATAATGTATATATAACATCAATAGAGGAGCAAGGTATATTTTTTAGAACTTCATATTAGTATAAGATATTAGATGTGTATTTTAGTTTCGTTATTTCATTTAATGAAGCTTTTTGTACGGTTTTTTTGTAGATTTTTGTACAAGATAAGGTTAAGGTATTTTGAGTAAGTTACAATGTGTAGTATAAGATGAATTTGGATTGTTATGTATTATGTGTGATACATATGTATATGTATACTACGATTTTAAGATCCTGTCGTACACATGTGTACAGTTATTTTTGCTGAATGATAGGACTCATTTGTATCACATGTTCTGTTTTCACACTAACAGACGACCTCGTTCTTTTCATATGTGTAGCTCAAAGGCAATGATGAGAGGAACACAAAGTTGAAGCAAAAGATTCACAAACTTGTGTAGAACATTTACATAGAACCTGAATGGTTTACGCATGTGTATTTTGTGTGTTATAGTTTGGGTCAGTTCTCTTTAAATCTCCAGGTCCGCTGGAGCTTACACCGGAGACCGAATACATATATGTATATTATTATGAATTTACACATGCGTACCTTGCTTGATTTTAGTTATTTTGTAATTGTTGGGAACATTATTTAAATGATGTCCTAACATACATATATGTGTATCAGGAATCTACATCTATGTACTTTACTTGATCTTATTGTATTTTCGAAACATAGCTCATGTGTACGGTGTACCTATGTGTATTTTTAAAATTATAAAACAATCCAAAACAAGTGTATATACATATGTACATCATTAAACCAAGTAATAACTTGTATATACATCACCTATAATGGATGGGCAAAGCTTTCAAGGATATGTTATGGTCCTTAGCTTCTGCTGCTACATTGCAAGAGTATGAAGAAAAGATGGTGGAACTACAATTGATGAGTCCTGAATGTCACCACTGGTTAAGCCAAATACCAGCTGTGCACTAGACAAGAAGCCACTTTACGGGTATTCTTTAAAGTTTAGTTTAATTGGAAATGGTTTTATGCATTTTGTGGTTTTAAACATCCTATGTGTTTTGTTACAGGTAGAGCAATGACAGATGTGTTATTGAACAACCTGTGTGAATGTCTAAATGGAAGATTGGTTGATGGTATGATTATAATGCATATGACAATCTGTATTTACAATTATATTTTCTAACCTCCAAGTATAATATACATGCCAACAGGTAGGGATAAGCCTATTATTACAGCTTTGGAGTTTGTTAGAGAATACTTGATAAAAAGGATAGTAAATGTTTGCAAAGTAATTGAGAAGACTGATGGTGTCCAAACTCCTAAAGTTAATGAAAAGTTTGATGAGATAAAGAAAGATACCGCTAAGTTGATTGTGAAATGGCATGGTGGTTCCAAGTTTCAAGTTTTCATAGTAGCTATTGTGAGGAACAATGTGTGGTGGATGTGCAAGAGAAGTCATGCTCTTGTAGGAAATGGGAGTTAACTGGAATCCCCTACAAACATGAAGTGGCCACTAACTGGGACATGGTATTACATGGTGAAAAGGTAGTCATACCAGAAAAGTGGGTGGATCCCTGTTATTGGCTATCTACATGGAAAGAAGTCTACTCACATAAGATAAGCCTATCAATGGCAAAAGGATGTGGCCTAGATCTGAGTGTCCAACCAAGCTAATCCAACCAATGTATCACAAACCAATTGGAAGGCTAATAAAGGTGAGAAGAAATGATGCTTTGGAGAAAGAAGATGCTATGTATAAAGGTAACAAACTAAGCAGAAAGTTGAAGACAACCACATGTGGAATTTGTGGGAACAAAGGGCATAACAAGAGGGGTTGTAGAGGTCAAGGGGGGAGAAACATCAATTGCTACTAACAGGAAAAGAAAGGCAGGACATCAAGGGCTGCAACATTTAAGGCTAGAACATCAAAGGCAGGGACATCAAGGGCTGGAACTTCAAAGAAAAGAAAGATTTAAAGTCTGCAGTTTCTTTTATAATTTTTTGGGATGTATGAAACTTGCTTAGTGTTTTTTTGGACATGGATGAACCTGTTTATGGTCTCTTTTGGACATGTATGAACCTGTTTATGGTCTCTTTTGGTTATGGTTAACTTTTAGTGCCTTTTTTCACTTTTTTACATTTGTTGACTTTTGTTGACTTTTAGTTAATGTTGACTTTTGATGACTTTTTTTTACTATTGCTGACTTTTATTGAATTCTCTTTGAATTGAATTGTCAAAACAGTTGAGATTCTGTAGTTTGACTTTATTTGGTCAACCTGCACAAAAAGGTCACATATGTTTAGGCTGGAAGTCTTTGTAATGGTCACATATGTATAGGCTGCAAGTTTTGGTAATGTTCACATATGTATAGGCTGTAAGTTTTGGTAACAGTCACATATGTTCAGGCCGCAAGTCCCATATGCACTTTGTAATGGCCATATTGAACAAACTGGGTAAACTTTGCAATGGTCATATTGTGCAGTTTGACTTTTAAAGTCAAAATACAGTTTCATGTAAACTTGATTTGTGTATAACTCATATAACCTGATTGTGCAGTTTGATTTTTAAAGTCAAACTGCAGTTTTATATAACTTTTCAACTGATTATTCAGGCTATAAGTCTTTGTAATGGTATATGTTCAGGCTGGAAGTCTTTGTAATGGTCACATACAGTTTCATATAATGGTCACATATGTATAGGCTGCAAGTTTTGGTAATGGTCACATATGTATAGGCTGTAAGTTTTGGTAATGGTCACATATGTTCAGGCTGCAAGTCCCATATGAACTTTCTAATGGCCATATTGAACAAACTGATAAACTTTGCAATGGTCATATTGTGCAGTTTGACTTTTAAAGTCAAAATACAGTTTCATGTAAACTTGATTTGTGCATAACTCATATAACCTATAACCTGATTGTGCAGTTTTACTTTTAAAGTTAAACTGCAGTTTTATATAACTTTTCAACTGATTATTCAGGCTGCAAGTATTTATAATGGTCACATATACTTTACAACTCATGTCCCTTATCAACAATTGTTATACCAACTCATTGTCAAACTGAACATGTCAAACTGCCATACACTTCTCAAAACCTGTTGACTTCATTAGAATTCGAAAAAAGAGAGAGTTCATTACATTGCAAACCACATAAGTAGCATTAGTACCACATCCTACAATACAAGGCACATTAACTTGCAAAGACGAATACAACAACTAAGATAAACATAAACCAACTGATTATCAAGCATGCATCCCTCTTTCGAACAACCCTGGAATGCTTGATTTCCATTTCTGTGACTTGCAACTTGTACATCTGGACTTGATCTTTTAGATCCCTAACTTCGAATTCAAGCACATTCTTGGTATTTAGCAGGCCTGTGAGGAATTGGCTAGCACGATTACACAATGGAGGATCATGCCATTCAAAGAATTTGCACCTAGACCTCTGAATGCAAATGTAAAAATTAGGGCTTGAATAACCAGTTGTTAAAATTAGGGTTACAAATACATACCAGCTGAGGGCATGTGTAAAACTGTCGTCCTGGATTACTTTGAGTCCACGAAGTTTTCATTATTGCTTGCCTTCCACATTTGCACAGAACCATACCTTTTTGATGAAGGCCTCAATGTTGAAGATGATGAATCAGGTGTGATAATAAAGGGGTCTGGGTTTTTATAAGGGTTTTTTCAAACAAAACTGGAAAAGGACGAAAATACCCTCACGTTTTCTTCATGTGAGGGTCTTGGCCGTTAGTTAATGACGGTGTTAAGGCTTAAAGCCTAAGATTGTTACAAACTAAAATGTTAATACCTGATTGTGCAACAAAAATTTATTAGTACCCAACATTGAAATTTTGCAGAAACCACAAGGACTAACGGTGTAATTTTTTCTATATAATATTAAAGAAGAGAAGATGAATAGTGTTGTACTACATCTAATGCATGTTTTACAAGTTCATCAAAATTTTTTGTCCTTTATTTTATTTCGTCATATCGTATAAACTTTTTTTATTTACAACTCATGTAGTTTAACTATTGCATTTTTTTTCTTTTACTTTAACCAAATTACTTTTCTACCCCTAATGTTGTCACACCCCCAAAATCCACACGCAGAGTATCACCGCTTGGAGGCGTGACATGACCAGGATCAAGCCACCAATCATATTGAACAACGTATGTAGTAAAGATAATTCAACCAAACAATATGAAAGGTGTTCAAAACCAAAGCATAGTTAAGTGTTTAGCGGAAGCATAATTGTAAAACCCAGTGTAAGTATTAAGTATGAAATAAAGTAATGTTTTTAGCATGGCACACACTGCCATGTCCCACAACGACCGCGCCTCCCTGTGCAAGCTCCACGAGTACCTAACGACCTGCAAGGCATGTAGCAACGAATCAACAACAAAGTTGAGCGAGTTCACAGTTGGTTGTTTAGTCATAGTATTCGTTTCGTAAATCGTATGTTCGTTTTGTAAACCATATATCGTATGAATTCGTATCGCGGTCTCCCAGACATGTTTGCGAAGATTAGTGGGGGCTTCCCATGTGTTACTAGACCACGCGTATCGACTGCTACGAAAATGTAAGAGGTGCCCTAAGTCAATGTCTATCAGCATTGACCCTTTGCCCATAGTCCATTAGTACACGTCCGTCCGACTGGCACGGTGTGAGGTTTGTTAAACCTAATAGTGCTATTAACTAATGACCCGCTCGCCATAGGCCTCGGCGATTAAGTCGATAATTGAGGGACTTCAGGTGATAGAGTGATGGTCTTATGATCGTACGTATCCTGTTGTATGGGGAATACGCAAGTTTGTAGTTACCGTTCAGTTCTTTAACCTATTCCCAACCCTTGGGAATCCCAAGCCTTGGATAGAGTGTGAACTCACCTTGGTTTGCTCGGCAGATATACAGAAAGGTTACTTGAGCTAAATGTGGTCAACCACGTCCTAACATGGTTACCATACAAGTCAGGTCTAGGTTCAAGTAAAGTACGTATGGTTACACATAAGTTAACAGATTACGAACACGTATTGATCATGGAAACACATTAAACATGCTAGACGAAACAGTAAACACATAAAACCCAACTTGTGCGATCAGGATGTATTGGGCTGAGGTAATCGTACAACCCAATAACATCTTGTGCGAGTGGGTAGTTGAAACCCAACACTACCCGGCCCAACATGTTGTGCGATCAGCACAACCTTGTGCGATCCACAGCATGTTGTGCGATCCAATATAAGCCCGTCCCAAAAAGTCAAAAGCCCAAACGTAGATACACGGCCCAATTTAATAACATGCATTGGTCTTGTGCGGTCCGGTTAGTCTTGTGCGACTGACCAGTCCTTGTGCGATTGGGATTGGGCTTTGAGGCCCAACCGTATAAAAGTCCAAGTGATTCGTGTGTGGCCCAAGCCTTGTGCGATCGGCACCGTCTTGTGCGATCCACAAGGTCTTGTGCGATCATGCAACTCTAGTTGTACACTGCTGCCTTACGTGATTGTACCTGTCTTGTGCGACTGCACTTGTGCGTCCGGCACTTGTGCGATCAGTCGTCTTGTGCGATCAGATCTTATACGATCTGGTCTTGTGCTATTTGTTTTAATATCCGAAAATTATGGCAATCAGTTATATGGTTTCCATTTATGAAATCTATCAATTAACAACACTAACAGTTTCAATCGTGCATATCTCGATCAAACCAAGCAATTATCATCTATTTCATAAGAACCCTAATTATGTATCAAGCATAAACACTAAGCATAACACCTAAACATATTAACACAGTTCATGTTCTTGATCACTAGCATGCATTCTAATCATGACAACTCAACAATCATTCGAACATGATACATCACAGCCGAATATCATCATTCAAACATAACATCATCAACCCTTATTTTGATCCGTGAAAACTACACATGTGTGCCGATTTCAAGAACACCAAACCCTAACAGTCTACATCATCATCAATCACATATCATCCCTAAACCATCGTGTAGAACATACATATCACAACATCATGCAACACACAATCAATAGTTAAATGTCACACCCCAACCGATGGCGGAATCATCGGGGCATGGCACTGAGCGAAACAGATTGTCCAGAAGTTTCCATAACAACTATCATTACCATTCAATTTAAATTAACATGTCCCATACCATGTCTCAAATAGCAAACAAATTATTTCAGATAAACATCAAGACAAATGTTCTATTCCGACAACTCAGATTCAAATATAAATAGTTTATTTATTGGTTTCTAGGACTCTTTTTCCTAGCTTGGATTTCATCACAGCGCAGAGAGCATCCTAGACCTTTCCTAGCCTCAAGTTCACAGCGTGCTAAACACGTGAACTTCCTAAGCACCTGTCACATACGTTAAAATAGAGTCAATACATAAAATGTAAAGGTGAGCATACAAGTTTGATAATAGCATATAGAGTTCGAATTTGTTTACGCATAACCAGCACGTACACATAGTGAAATGAAGCACGTTAGTTATCGACATAGGTCCATCGATACCAATGACTGTGGGTTGACTGCCCGAGGCAGTTCGCAATACATGATTACCACCGTAATCCATGCAAGTAAAAGATCCTTAACTACCCCCGTGTGAACGGGTGCTGAGTCCAAACTATAGTACTATCGTTGCTAAGGCAGGTAGACAACATTCCATATGTAAACATAACAAACAAGCATTCATAAGCCACGTATAACATGCATTAACGGTTAGCATTCAAATAGTTGAGTAGTGTGATAGTTGTAGTTTGAATATTCGTAACGTATGTAACACCCAAAAGTGCTAAAAGCAAAAAGGGATCGAGTATACTCACAGCGATTAATGGATTGAAGGGAGCGCTTTTAGCGAGTACGGTTAGCCTGGATAGATTCGATAACGTAGCGATAAGTGGCGCGTAAAACAACACAGGGTGAGAGTGGGTAGGATAGCTGGTCGTTCGGATGGTTATCCGTGCGAACAGCAATCCGTGCAAACAGCAATCCGTGCGAATAGCTATCCGTGTGAATAGTAATCCGCTCGGTTAGTAATCCGCTCGGTTAGTCATCCGTGCGGACAGTTTGTCCGGGTGGGTGACTATTCGAGTGGATTGTTTCTTCCTATGGGTGAGATGTGTTTGTGTATGGTGGCTTGTCCTTTGAAGTTTTCGTTGTAGTCAGTGTTGTAAAAGTCGGATTACTCGGGCGAGTACTCGGCGAGTACTTGGTCCTTGGACCCCCTCTGAGGCGACTTCCTCCTAGGCGGTCTCAATTAGTCGGCCTCGGGATTACTCGGGAGTACTCGGTGCCTAGTCGGCCTAGTCGGCGCCAAGTCGGACGTAGTCGGCCTAGTCGGTCTAGGCGGTCAACATGGTTTGTTGACTTTTAATCGGTCAAACTCGGTCAAAATCGGCCTACTCGGCCTTGTACTCGGACTACTCGGCCTTGTACTCAGACTAGTCGGACTTGTATTCAGAATATTTGAACTTTAAACATGTTTCATTTTAAATTATACTCAGTTGACATGAATTATGCTTATTTTAACACATAAATAATATATAACAATTAATTTTCTTTATATTTACCTTGTCCGCGTACTCCCTGAGTACTCTCCGAGTACTCCGATTACTCCCAACTCCCCAGTCGGCCGACTAGGGACCGCCTAGCGACTTTCACAACACTGGTTATAGTATTTAGAAAACATTTAAGTTCTCTTACCCTTCAAGTCGGTCGCGCGGATGACGATCCTTGCGGATGGTAGTCCGTGCGGATAACGAATTTTAATGGTAAGTCACTTGGTGAAATCCGTGCGGATGGTAGTCCGTGCGGATACGACAATCCGTCCGGATGGTAGTCCGTTCGGATGGACATGTTGGAAATCGTTTAAGGTCTTAGTATCTCATGACCCGAAGAGTAATCCATTCAGAGGGTCGTCCGTGCGGATTAGTCATTCGTCGATACTCAAACCTTGTTTGAATATGGGTCCCAAGTGTAGTCCGTCCGGATGGCAACCCGTCCGGATAGCCTGTCCGTGCGGACATCAATCCGTCCGGATACCCTGTCCGTGCGGACATCATTCCGTCCGGATATCCTGTTCGTGCGGACATCAGTTCGTCCGGACAGCATCTCGTTCTGGTTGTTCCATTCGTCTACTCTTGGTCGCTTTGTCGTTCTATCGAGACGTTCTGATTACGTGTCAACCAATCGGAATTGTATTCTTACCCGCATGACTAAGCCGGCCAGGAATCACCCCAGCTTGGCCGGTCGGCGGCTCAGAACGGTCATTCTGGTCTAACCCGAAACCAGGTGTCTCGCGGGTAGAATCCGGATTTAGGACTAGTGCATCACTAATATTGAGTAGAAGACTAGAACTGATCCGATTCTTATCGTTTTTGAGTGTAAAAGAAGGAGAAAACTTGTGTTTATTTCTTTCAACTCTTTTATTCTTTCGAAAAGTTCAGATTTATGCGGATTTGTTGTGAAATCTTGTGGAAACCGTTCAGATCCGAGTTATTCTTGGTGGAATGAGGTCAAACTTGAAGTTCATAGGAGCTTCATGATGACGTCGTCCTAGAATACCTCAAATCGTGATGATTTCACGGTTAAAAGTTAATATTTAAAGATAGAAAGGTGTAGAAGTGCGTATAGATCAAGAAAGTACAAGATTTAGAGCGAGATCTTACCGGAATCGAGAGAAATCGAAGGAAAGGTGAAGAAATCGTGCTGGTCGGACGTCACTTGCCAAAAGTGGAAAGTTTGGAGAGTGACCCGTGTATTTATAGGATGCCAAAAGAGGAAAGTGTCATCCATCCGGATTGCACGTCACCCAGATGGTCATCCGTGCGGATAGCAATCCTGGCCGGATGCACTTAACACTTCCCCAGGCGGCTATCCGTGCGGATGGCCTGTCCGTGCGGATGGACTGTCCGTGCGGATTGGCGCCCGGGTGGTGTGTTTGGTGCGACGATCCTTTACGTTTCGGTTCTGATCGCGAGCGATTCGATAGGGTTTCCTAGTCAAATTACTTTTAGTCCCAACTACTTCATATCTAGCGTAATCTCTTCTCCACTATCTATCATGATCATGATTCGAGTTCGAGTTCGATTACATTCGAGTTAGATTCCGAGTTTCAATTGAGTTCGCTTGATTACCACAATATAACGTAAATAAACATGCACAGGTAACACGTAAGGCACACACACGTATAAACAACAAGTAAATTACATAGTTCGAGTTACGAATTGATGTCGATTCGATTAGCATAGCTTGATTGTTAGTTGATTAACTTTATCGCATTGTTACTTCCTTTAGATCACAGTCGTAGGTCGCTTGAATAACGATTAACACACATCGATTATAGCAATGAACGACACTTACTCCACATAATACAAATAAAAGAAAGACATTTCTACAAGTCAGGTTGCGCGAAATCGGTCGTTGACTCAGACCTTGACTTTGACTTTGACTTGTGAAAACACGGGGTGTTACAGCCTCCCCTTGTTTAGGAAATTTCGTCCCGAAATTAAGCTGGAAGCTGCTACAACCGCCATGAATCACGTAGAAGACTTTCTCTTTCTAGACTTTCTCTTCGAATAACTGCGGGTACTTAGCCTTCATGTCGCTTTCGAGTTCCCAAGTGAACTCCGCGCCTCGTTTGCCTTCCCATCGGACTTTCACAATAGGAATGCGTGAGCGCCTGAGCTGCTTGGTTTGGCGATCCATGATTTTGACAGGCTTTTCCACGAAGTGTAATGTTTCGTTCACTTGTAGATCGTCTAGAGAGACATGTAAGTCGTGGTCGGCGACGCACTTTCGGAGGTTCGACACGTGGAAAGTCGGGTGTACGTTACTAAGTTCCTCCGGTAGTTCGAGTCTGTAGGCGACTTTTCCGATCCTTTCCAGAATCTTAAAAGGTCCAACATATCGAGGCGCGAGTTTCCCTTTCTTGCCGAATCGGACTACACCCTTCCAAGGTGATACCTTTAGGAGTACGTAGTCACCAACGCCAAATTCACGGGGCCTGCACTTTTTATCGGCGTAGCTTTTCTGTCGATCCCGAGCTTTCACTAGGTTGTCTCGAATTTGGAAGATTTTGTCTGTCGTTTCCTGTAGCAGCTCCGGACCGGTTAGTTGCGAGTGACCGATCTCGTGCCACACAATAGGCGATCGACATCTTCTCCCATATAATGCCTCGAATGGTGCCATTTGGATGCTAGAATGGTAACTGTTGTTATACGAGAATTCGACTAACGGCAGGTATTTATCCCAATTACCACCGAAGTCTAAGACACACGAACGGAGCATGTCTTCAAGAGTACGAATCGTTCTTTTAGTCTGACCGTCGGTTTGTGGGTGGAAAGCGGTACTTAGATTAAGCGTTGTACCGAGCGCCGTTTGAAACGTTTCCCACAGTCGTGAGGTAAATCGAGCATCACGATCAGAGATGATGTCACGAGGCGTCCCATGATTACAAATGATCTCGTCGGTGTAGATTCGGGCTAATCGTTCTACCTTGTAGTCTTCTCGTATCGGCAGAAAGTGAGCTGATTTGGTCAAACGGTCGACTACAACCCAAATGCTGTAGTGACCTGATGACGTGGGTGGTAGCTTGGTTACGAAATCCATAGCTATGCTCTCCCACTTCCACATGGGAATTGGTGGTTGTTCGAGCAAGCCAGAGGGTCTTTGATGTTCGGCCTTGACCCTAGCACAAGTTAGGCATTTTCCGACGTAGAGAGCGATATCCCTTTTCATACCCGGCCACCAGTACTTATAGCGAAGGTCCTGGTACATTTTGTCAGCACCGGGATGAATAAAATACCGGGATTTGTGGGCTTCGTCCATCAGAATTTGCCGCAAATTGGTTCGCTTGGGAATCCAAATTCGGTCTAGAAAGTGGAATATCCCATTCGATTTGCTCATAAGCTGGGCTCCATCGTGGTAGATTCTTTCTTTCTTCAAGGTGCGTTCGTTAAAACATGCATGTTGAGCGTCGCGGATGAGAGTTTCGAGGTTGTGCTGGGCTTGAATATTACGAGTGCTAAGCACATAGCTCCGTCTGCTAAGTGCGTCGGCAACAACATTTGATTTGCCTGGGTGATAACGAATCTCACAGTCGTAATCGTTGAGAAGTTCTACCCATCGGCGTTGACGCATATTAAGTTCCTTCTGATTAAAGATGTGCTGTAGGCTCCTATGATCGGTGAAGATCGTACACTTGGTACCATACAGGTAGTGTCGCCAAATCTTTAATGCAAAAACAACCGCGCCTAGCTCGAGATCATGGGTTGTATAGTTCTTCTCGTGGATTTTGAGCTGACGAGATGCGTAAGCTATGACCTTGTCCCGTTGCATGAGAACACAACCGAGACCAAGGTTGGAAGCATCACAGTAGACAATGAAATCATTGCTTCCGTCGGGCAATGTGAGAACAGGAGCATTGCAAAGCATGCGCTTGAGGGTTTGAAAGGCAGACTCTTGTTTAGTTCCCCAAACAAAAGGCTTGTCTTTATGTGTAAGAGAGGTAAGTGGTACAGCGATCTTTGAGAATCCTTCAATAAATCGTCGATAATAGCCCGCTAGTCCGAGAAAGGAGCGGACTTTAGACGGGTTCTTAGGCGTAACCCAGCTCTTGACTGCTTCAATCTTTGCAGGATCGACGTGAATACCCTGACTATTAACAATGTGACCCAGAAATTGAACTTTCTCCAACCAAAATTCACATTTGGAGAACTTGGCATAGAGTTGGTTCCCCTGGAGTAACTCGAGAACCAAACGTAGATGTTGCGCGTGTTCGGCTTTCGATTTGGAATAGATCAAGACATCGTCGATGAATACAATGACAAAACGGTCGAGATACAGTTTACACACGCGATTCATTAGATCCATGAAAACCGCTGGTGCGTTTGTTAGGCCAAAAGGCATGACAACGAATTCGTAGTGGCCGTAACGAGTACGAAACGCGGTTTTGGGTATATCCTCCTCTTGAATACGTAGTTGATGGTAGCCTGAACGTAGGTCGATCTTCGAGAAACACGTAGCGCCTTGTAGTTGATCAAACAAATCGTCGATACGAGGTAGAGGATAGCGGTTCTTGATAGTTAACTTATTCAATTCCCGATAGTCGATGCACATCCTGAACGACTCGTCCTTCTTTTTGACGAAAAGGACTGGCGCGCCCCAAGGAGAGGTGCTCGGGCGAATGAAGCCTTTCTCAAGTAATTCCTGGAGTTGGGTTGAGAGTTCACGCATTTCGGACGGTGCGAGACGGTAGGGAGCTTTGGCAATAGGATTGGTTCCAGGAATGAGGTCAATACGAAAGTCGATATCACGTCTTGGCGGTAGTCCGGGAAGATCCTCTGGAAAAACATTAGGGAATTCTCGAACCACAGGAACGTCTTTTACTTCCTTCTTCTCTTTCTTTTCCTCCTCCGCTACTACGATGTTGGCCAAGAAAGCTCTGTATTCCTTACGGAGATACTTGCTGGCTTGGATACATGACATAAGCTTGAGCCCCTTTGAAGTAGTATCGCCATATACACACAATAAGTCACCATTCGCGAGCGAAAATCGAATCATCTTGTCGTAGCATACAACTTCAGCATGGTTTTCTCGAAGAAAGTCCATGCCTATTATGACGTCAAAGCTTCCGAGTTGCATCGGAATGAGGTCGATCGAGAAAATGTGGTTGTTGAGCTCGAGAGTACAATCACGAAGAACAGAATTGACAGAGACGGTTCTTCCGGTAGCGACTTCAACATCGAATGTCGAGGATAGTTTGGAACGTTTACGACTAAGGAGTTTCTCAAATTCGAACGACACAAAGCAATTATCGGCTCCGGTATCAAACAAACATGAAGCATAAATACCATTCACAAGGAACGTACCATTGACCACGTTGTTGTCGGCCTGGGCTTGACGTACGTTGAGGTTGAAAGTTCTGGCGCGTGTGGCCTGTTGTTGCTGCTGCTGTTGTTGCTGTTGCTGTGGCTGCTGCTGTTGGGGTTCTTGTTTCACTACCCGGTTTGGGCACACGTTGGCGAAATGGTTCGGGTCGCCACACTCGAAGCAGGCTCTGGCTTTGACTGCGGGTGCCGGAGGAGCTTGTTGACCCTGTGGGGCAGTGAGTAGAGCTTGATTGACAGGAGCTTGACGAATACGGCAGTTGGCAGTAAAGTGGCCGTATACATTGCAATGAGCACAGAAGCGGTATTGAATAGCAGTCGGGTGGTGGTAGGTGCAAGTAGGGCAGAGTGGGTGTGGTCCAGTGTATGCATGCTTTGCAGGCGGTGCATTGGCCACAGACGCCGCTACTTGACGCTGTTGGGCAGGTACAGCTTGGATCGGTGCAGCAGTGATCGCACAATTCTTGTTGTTGGAGCTGTTCTTTCTCTTGTTGCTTGATGAGGTGGGTTCAGCAGTTGGTGCGGTAGCAGTAGCTTGATGCAGATGCTTGGAAGTCTTATCCCATACCCCAGCCTTAACCCGTTTGTCGTTGATCTCAGCGGCCAATAGATAAGTTTCCTCGATCGTCGTAGTCTTAGCCGCTTGCACGAAATCAGCAACGCAGTCGGGCAAAGCTCGGATATACTTCTTGATGGTCATGTCGGGAGTCTTGACCTGATCGGGACAGATAATGCTGAGCTTTTTGAAACGAGCAGTGAGACCAGCATTGTCTCCATCCTTTTGCTGTATGTGCCAAAATTCATCTTCCAGCTTTTGACGTTCGAGAGGAGGACAGAATTCCTCTAGCATGACTTCCTTGAGCTCGTCCCATGACAGACCGTTGGCTGCATCGTTCCCTCGCTTGTTCCTCTCGGCCGTCCACCAGTCAAGTGCTCGGGACTGGAAAACGCCGGTAGCATTCAGAGTACGGAGGTCATCAGGGCAACCACTCTGTCGCAGAGTAACCTCAATGGAATCAAACCAGTGAAATAGTGCAGTGGGACCTCCTTCGCCAGTGAATTCTTTTGGCCCACACGACTTGAATTGCTTGAAACTGAAAGGCCTAGCGTTAGCTTTGGGAGCTTCGGTTCTCGATTCCTCGGATGATTTGCTGGCATTCTCATAAACATCACTCACGGCCTTTGATACGCTTTTCGCGATGATGGAAGCAAGGCGTTTGTCCCTCTTTTCTTGACGAGAGAGTGCATGACGGGATCCAGACGACATGGTCTGCAACAGACATCGTCACAGGACTCATCACATTGTATTCGAATCTCACCTCACACGTTTACTACTTACTAAAGCTCAGTAACACGTACCGTGTAAACACATAGACTTATAACTACGCAAGTCACAGAACCACTTAATCACGTAACCATATAAACACTTAGAGCACAAATCACATAATCACGTAGAGCACATAATCACGCAATTTTCCTAAGCATGTAGAGCAAAGAGACAAGGAAACACATACGCACCTAGTCACTAGAGGCATATAGGAGCCTAAGTCTAGAGAAGGAAACTAAAGAGAGCAAGTGGCAAGATGGTCAATAGGAATCACGGTAAATTGTACGTTCTTGTGTGTTCGGTCACACACGTTCACGGATTTCGCATGTCGAACGTGTTGTTACGCAATCGTTTTAGAGTCAAAATAAGCACATAATCACAAGATGCAGTGCGAGTCGTGTGTGTCGATCGTAGTAAAAACAAAATCGAGTAAATCCCAAAGTTTAAACACATAAACAGGAAGAACACATAAATAAGCACATAAAATTGGCGAAACATCAGAGTCAGCAGTTGCGGACTCAAAATCGGAACACATGAAATTCGAGAATTAGATTGTCTGTGGCTAGTAGACTTCGACTAACCAAAGTGGTTTGACTATTCACAAGGACTTGTTGTGCACGCTTGACCTCCCGGGTAGTGCCTCTGCCTCGATTCTTGGGCGTTGGACACTCGCCCCGTTAGTCATATCGTGACTTCAGGTCGTTGGAGTCCATCGAGACTTTGGTAAGAGTTTTGTAAAATTTGCGGAACAAGTTGTTAAGGTTAGGGTTTCACCCCTGGCTTAACAACTTTCATTCTTGTTTTGATAAAATTGAGGAGATTATTCATCAAAATATGGATTTCACTCCTGATTTGGCATAATTCTCCTCGTTTGTAGTTAAAATGCGAGTTGATTAAGAAACTTTAGTCGAGAGTTTGCGGTTTTCACACCTATTCTCGACCTTATTGCCTACTCATAGTTGAAAATCCGAGTGTGGTGATAGTGTAGAGTAAGCGAGAATAACGAGGAAATAAGCTCGTACATAGTCCCTACTGTTTATGCACAAGTCGGTCTGCTGGTTCTTAACTATAGTCTAGGTATCTAAGACTTCGACCCGGACTAGGTCGAGTCTTGCCTAATTCCCTATAGTTATGGCTCTGATACCAATCTGTCACACCCCAACCGATGGCGGAATCATCGGGGCATGGCACTGAGCGAAACAGATTGTCCAGAAGTTTCCATAACAACTATCATTACCATTCAATTTAAATTAACATGTCCCATACCATGTCTCAAATAGCAAACAAATTATTACAGATAAACATCAAGACAAATGTTCTGTTCTGACAACTCAGATTCAAATATAAATAGTTTATTTATTGGTTTCTAGGACTCTTTTTCCTAGCTTGGATTTCATCACAGCGCAGAGAGCATCCTAGACCTTTCCTAGCCTCAAGTTCACAGCGTGCTAAACACGTGAACTTCCTAAGCACCTGTCACATACGTTAAAATAGAGTCAATACATAAAATGTAAAGGTGAGCATACAAGTTTGATAATAGCATATAGAGTTCGAATTTGTTTACGCATAACCAGCACGTACACATAGTGAAATGAAGCATGTTAGTTATCGACATAGGTCCATCGATACCAATGACTGCGGGTTGACTGCCCGAGGCAGTTCGCAATACATGATTACCACCGTAATCCATGCAAGTAAAAGATCCTTAACAACCCCCGTGTGAACGGGTGCTGAGTCCAAACTATAGTACTATCGTTGCTAAGGCAGGTAGACAGCATTCCATGTGTAAACATAACAAACAAGCATTCATAAGCCACGTATAACATGCATTAACGGTTAGCGTTCAAATAGTTGAGTAGTGTGATAGTTGTAGTTTGAATATTCGTAACGTATGTAACACCCAAAAGTGCTAAAAGCAAAAAGGGATTGAGTATACTCACTGCGATTAATGGATTGAAGGGAGCGCTTTTAGCGAGTACGGTTAGCCTGGATAGATTCGATAACGTAGCGATAAGTGGCGCGTAAAACAACACAGGGTGAGAGTGGGTAGGATAGCTGGTCGTTCGGATGGTTATCCGTGCGAACAGCAATCCGTGCGAACAGCAATCCGTGCGAATAGCTATCCGTGCGAATAGTAATCCGCTCGGTTAGTAATCCGCTCGGTTAGTCATCCGTGCGGCCAGTTTGTCCGGGTGGGTGACTATTCGAGTGGATTGTTTCTTCCTATGGGTGAGATGTGTTTGTGTATGGTGGCTTGTCCTTTGAAGTTTTCGTTGTAGTATTTAGAAAACATTTAAGTTCTCTTACCCTTCAAGTCGGTCGCGCGGATGACGATCCGTGCGGATGGTAGTCCGTGCGGACAACGACTTTTAATGGTAAGTCACTTGGTGAAATCCGTCCGGATGGTAGTCCGTGCGGATACGACAATCCGTCCGGATGGTAGTCCGTTCGGATGAACATGTTGGAAATCGTTTAAGGTCTTAGTATCTCATGACCCGAAGAGTAATCCATTCAGAGGGTCGTCCGTGCGGATTAGTCATTCGTCGATACTCAAACCTTGTTTGAATATGGGTCCCAAGTGTAGTCCGTCCGGATGGCAACCCGTCCGGATAGCCTGTCCGTGCGGACATCAATCCGTCCGGATACCCTATCCGTGCGGACATCATTCCGTCCGAATATCCTGTTCGTGCGGACATCAGTTCGTCCGGACAGCATCTCGTTCTGGTTGTTCCATTCGTCTACTCTTGGTTGCTTTGTCGTTCTATCGAGACGTTCTGATTACGTGTCAACCAATCGGAATTGTATTCTTACCCGCATGACTAAGCCGGCCAGGAATCACCCCAGCTTGGCTGGTCGGCGGCTCAGAACGGTCATTCTGGTCTAACCTGAAACCAGGTGTCTCGCGGGTAGAATCCGGATTTAGGACTAGTGCATCACTAATATTGAGTAGAAGACTAGAACTGATCCGATTCTTATCGTTTTTTAGTGTAAAAGAAGGAGAAAACTTGTGTTTATTTCTTTCAACTCTTTTATTCTTTCGAAAAGTTCAGATTTATGCGGATTTGTTGTGAAATCTTGTGGAAACCGTTCAGATCCGAGTTATTCTTGGTGGAATGAGGTCAAACTTGAAGTTCATAGGAGCTTCATGATGACGTCATCCTAGAATACCTCAAATCTTGATGATTTCACGGTTAAAAGTTAATATTTAAAGATAGAAAGGTGTAGAAGTGCGTATAGATCAAGAAAGTACAAGATTTAGAGCGAGATCTTACCGGAATCGAGAGAAATCGAAGGAAAGGTGAAGAAATCGTGCTGGTCGGACGTCACTTGCCAAAAGGGGAAAGTTTGGAGAGTGACCCGTGTATTTATAGGATGCCAAAAGAGGAAAGTGTCATCCATCCGGATTGCACGTCACCCAGATGGTCATCCGTGCGGATAGCAATCCTGGCCGGATGCACTTAACACTTCCCAAGGCGGCTATCCGTGCGGAAGGCCTGACCGTGCGGATGGACTGTCCGTGCGGATGGCCTGTCCGTGCAGATTGGCGCCCGGGTGGTGTGTTTGGTGCGACGATCCTTTACGTTTCAGTTCTGATCGCGAGCGATTCTATAGGGTTTCCTAGTCAAATTACTTTTAGTCCCAACTACTTCATATCTAGCGTAATCTCTTCTCCACTATCTATCATGATCATGATTCGAGTTCGAGTTTGATTACATTCGAGTTAGATTCCGAGTTTCGATTGAGTTCGCTTGATTACCACAATATAACATAAATAAACATGCACAGGTAACACGTAAGGCACACACACGTATAAACAACAAGTAAATTACATAGTTCGAGTTGCGAGTTGATGTCGATTCGATTAGCATAGCTTGATTGTTAGTTGATTAACTTTATCGCATTGTTACTTCCTATAGATCACAGTCGTAGGTCGCTTGAATAACGATTAACACACATCGATTATAGCAATGAACGACACTTACTCCACATAATACAAATAAAAGAAAGACATTTCTACAAGTCAGGTTGCGCGAAATCGGTCGTTGACTCAGACCTTGACTTTGACTTTGACTTGTGAAAACACGGGGTGTTACATTAAAACACTAACCGATTAAAGAAGAGAGTAAAGATTGATCCGAACACAAAAGCTTCGAGAGAAAGGGATGTTGTTGCCGTCGGGTTTGAGAGGGAGAGAGAAAAGAGATTTAGGGTTTGCTAAACTTTGTGTGATTTGGTGAAGTGTTGGATTTATACTAACACCCTAGGTGTTGTGCGAGTTGATGAAGTGGGCCGAACCCTTACTTGGGCTGCCCATTGGTTTCGGATTCAATAGGTGTGACCCAAATGGGCTTGTGCGATCGGGTTGTTGTTGTGCAATCACATAATACATACATTCACATAACATATAGCAACATAACATTCAATTAATCATCAAAGTTCACATAATCACATAGGATCCACATACGTTACATTTAAGTACAAAGAGAGGTTTGAAATACGAGTTGTCACATTATCCCCAAGTTGAAAGAAATTTCGTCCCGAAATTTGGTACGTACTCACTGAGGAAGCTAGTTAAGTTGCATGGTTTTCCTGGGGTGTCACATCCTCCCCCCCGTTGATCTGGAATTTCGTCCTGAAATTCCGCAGTAGCTTCAGCCTCTGTAGTGGTTGTACTGTTTGCGAACAATTGGGGATACTTTTATTTCATTTGATCTTCGCGTTCCCAGGTGAACTCTGGGCCACGACGGGAGTTCCAACGAACTCGAACAAGAGGTATTCTGGTGTGCTTGAGGACCTTAACATCCCGGTCCATGATCTCTACTGGTTCTTCAACGAATCGCAACTGTTCGT
Source organism: Helianthus tuberosus (assembly GCA_030545235.1). NCBI lineage: Eukaryota > Viridiplantae > Streptophyta > Magnoliopsida > Asterales > Asteraceae > Helianthus > Helianthus tuberosus. The sequence goes on along the minus strand of CM060428.1, from coordinate 17,684,842 downwards.
CGATAGTGAGCTCCTTCAAAGGAACTATGAGGGTCTCATCTGACAGACACTTCTTCAGATTCGACACGTGGAGAACGTTGTGAACTCTACTGAGTTCTGCTGGTAGGTTCAGTTTGTAGGCCACCCTGCCTATTTTCTCTATGATGTCGAACGGTCCAACGTATCGTGGGTTAAGTTTGCCTCGTTTGCCAAAACGAACAACACCCTTCCAGGGTGAGAGTTTGAGTAGCACTCGATCCCCAACCTGGAACTCGAGTGGTTTCCTGCCCTTATCAGCGTAGCTTTTCTGACGGTCATGAGCTGCCGCCATTCGTTGTCGTATTTGAGCAATACTTTCTGTTGTGTCTACCACAAGTTCTGGGCCAGTGATCTGACTATCCCCCACCTCTGCCCAACAAAGAGGTGATCGGCATTTACGCCCGTACAATGCCTCAAATGGAGCGGCCTGAATGCTGGTGTGGTAACTATTGTATTACGAAAACTCCACTAACGGGAGATGTTTTTCCCAGCCGTTGCCGAAATCGATTACACATGCACGAAGCATGTCTTCTAGAGTTTGGATGGTGCGTTCAGATTGCCCATCTGTTTGCGGGTGATAAGCTGTGCTCATATCTAAACATGAGCCAAAGGACTTGTGCATTGCTTGCCACAGTTCAGAAGTAAAACGTGCATCACGATCAGAGATAATAGAGGTTGGCACCCCGTGCCTCGAGACAACTTCCTTAAGATATACGTCTGCTAGAGTGGAGAACTTATCCGTTTCCTTGATAGCTAAGAAGTGTGCAGACTTTGTGAGTCGATCCACGATCACCCAAATAGTATCATTTCCACGTTGAGATCTAGGCAGGCCAGTAACGAAGTCCATGGAAATTTGCTCCCATTTCCATTGTGGTATCTCTGGTTGTTGAAGTAGGCCTGAGGGTTTCTGGTATTCGACTTTGACTCTCGCGCAAGTCAAACATTTGCTGACGTAGGTTGCTATGTGGGCTTTCATGCTAGGCCACCAATACGTAGTTTTCAAGTCGTGGTACATCTTATTTGAACCAGGATGTACTGAGTAGCGAGACTTGTGTGCTTCATCCATCACAAGCTCTCGTAGGTTGCCATAGAGTGGGACCCAAATGCGTCCTGTTACGTAGTAAGCACCATCTTCCTTTTGTTCTAACCGTTGCCTTGAGCCACGTAGGGCTTCAGCCCTGACGTTTTCTGGTTTCAATGCTTCAACCTGAGCATCTCGTATCTGAGCAGGAAGACTAGACTGGATGGTAAGTTGTAATGCTCGCACGCGCTTAGGCGTAGTGTCCTTTCGAATGAGGGCATCAGCCACAACATTGGCTTTGCCTGGATGGTACTTGATCGCGCATTCGTAATCATTTAATAACTCGACCCATCGACGTTGACGTATGTTTAACTCCTTTTGCTTGAAGATATGCTCGAGACTCCTGTGATCGGTGTAAATGGTGCACTTGGTACCGTACAGGTAATGTCTCCATATCTTGAGTGCGAAGACAACAGCTCCCAGCTCCAAATCGTGTGTAGTGTAGTTCCTTTCGTGAATCTTAAGTTGACGTGATGCATAAGCAATGACCTTGTCACGTTGCATCAGCACACATCCAAGTCCCTGAATGGATGCGTCGCAATAAACCATAAAATCATCTGTGCCTTCAGGCAATGAGAGGATAGGGGCGCTACAAAGTCTATCCTTTAAGTGTTGAAACGCAGTTTCCTGTTCATCACCCCAACGATAGGTGACACCTTTCTGGGTTAATAAGGTGAGAGGTTGCGCAATCTTAGAGAAATCCTTGATAAACCTTCTGTAGTAGCCCGCCAAACCTAAGAATTGGCGAATTTCTGTTGGTGTACGGGGTGCAGGCCAGTCCTTGATCGAGTCTACCTTGGATGGATCAACATGAATCCCATCCTTGTTTACCACGTGGCCTTGGAAATGGACTTCACGAAGCCAGAAGTCGCATTTCGAGAACTTTGCATAAAGCTGTTCTGTTCGAAGAAGTTCCAAAATAAGTCGTAGATGGTGCTCGTGTTCCTCCTGACTCTTAGAATAGATCAGGATGTCGTCGATGAATACTATAACGAACTTGTCCAGGTAAGGCTTGCACACTCTATTCATAAGGTCCATGAAGACCGCAGGTGCGTTTGTTAACCCGAATGGCATAACCAGGAACTCGTAATGTCCATACCGAGTCCTGAACGCTGTCTTAGAGATGTCCTCATCGCGGACTCTTAGTTGATGGTAGCATGACCTCAAATCAATCTTTGAATAGTAGCTCGACCCTTGCAGCGGGTCGACCAAGTCGTCAATACGTGGAAGAGGATGGCGATTCTTCACCGTCACCTTGTTGAGCTCGCGGTAGTCAATACACATTCTGAAAGTACCGTCTTTCTTCTTCACAAATAGCACTGGAGCTCCCCAGGGCGAAGAGCTAGGACGAATAAAACCCTTATCCAAGAGTTCTTGTAGTTGCGCAGATAGTTCTTCTAATTCTGATGGGGCTAAACGATAGGGCGCTCGAGCTATGGGTGCTGCTCCAGGAGTTAGCTCGATTTGAAACTCGACTTGTCGATGAGGCGGAAGGCCAGGTAATTCCTCAGGGAATACCTCAGGAAAGTCACGTACGATAGGAAAATCTTCTATCTTCTTCTCTTTCTTCGAGGTGTTAGTAACGAGAGCCAAAATAGCAGTGTGGCCCTTTCGCAAACACTTCTGGGCTTTAAGGAAAGAGATGATGCTCACCACAGCACCACTCTTGTCTCCACGAATCATGAGAGGTTCATCACCTGAACGAGGAATACGAACAATTTTCTCGTTGCAAAGAATCTTTGCTTGGTGTTGGGATAACCAGTCCATCCCAATGACAACGTCGAAACTACCCAAAACGATAGGAATAAGGTCGATGGAGAAGGTCTGATTAGCAAGAACAAGATTACAACCCTTGACTACGTGTGTGGCCTCTAAACTCTTACCATTAGCTAGCTCTACAGTGTGCTTGGTGTTCAAAAATGTTGGGGCACGCTTAAGCATTTGGCTAACTTTTAGGTAGCTAGTATCGGCACCCGAATCAAAAAAAATAGTAACATAAAAGTCGTCTAGTAGGAACTTACCCGTCACGACGTTGGGATCGTTCCTTGCATCACCTTGTCCAATCACGAATACACGACCCCTGGCACCATTGCCGTTGTTGCCCCCGTTGTTTCCATTCCCTTGGTTGTTATTATTGTTGTTGTTATTCTAGTTCTGGTTCAGTTGGGGACAATCTCTCTTGAAGTGGCCTTCAGCTCCACACTGAAAGCATCCCCTGTTGCCTCGCTGTTGCTGCTGCTGGTTCTGTGGAGCTGGTGGTTGTTGTTGTTGGTTCTGATTCGCAGGTCGTGAGCTCCTACAATCCTTAGCTTCGTGACCCATCTTGAGACACCGCTGACAACGACCCTTGTTGCACTGACCATTGTGGTGTCTGTTGCATTTGTTGCACTTAGGGAGGTTTCCTCGATATCCACCCTGCCCTTGACTACCAGAAGATTGCTGACCAGGGCGCTGATAGTCATCAACCTTTCGTTGTTGTGCCTGGGACTGAACTGAAGTCGAATCCTTGCTGGAGGTTCCATCCCATTTTCGTTTGTTGTCACTGGAAGTAGCAGGAGTAGTAGTAGTAGTAGCAGTAGCACCTATACGCTTAGGCAGCCTGGTCTGTTCCACTGCCTGGTCTGTGAGACGATGAGCAAGATGAGTAACATCCTGGATAGTAGTGAGGTTAGCAGCAGTCACATGGCTTTGAATCTCTGGTACTAAGCCTTTGAGGAACAGCTCGATGCGCTTGATGGGAGGATCCACCATAGTTGGACACAAGATTGCCAGTTCGTTTGATCGTTTCGTATACGCCTCTATCTCTGATCCTGTCATCTTCAGGTTAAAGAACTCCACTTCCAACTTGTGGATGTCATCACGACTACAGTATTCCCGCTTGATCAGTTCCTTAAAGTCGTTCCATGGGGTGGCATTGGCAGCTACCAGCCCCAACATTTGGACTTGTGCGTTCCACCAAGTCAACGCAACGCCTTCGAGGGTACCAGTGGCATACTTCACCCTACGAGCCTCAGGGCATTCACACATTTCGAAGACTGACTCGAGCTTCTCGAACCAGTGGAGGAGTCCAACTGCCCCTTCAGTGCCACTGAAAGTACTAGGACGACAGTCCATGAAAGTTTTGAACGTGCACGCAGGCAGCTGAGCATGCTGGCCTGTTGTATAAATGAGAATAGGACAAGTTAAACACAAGAGTTGGGTTAGGAGTGTAGGATCTAAAGATCCTAGAGTGAGTTTTGACTGCAGGGTATACCTCCTGCTTGTGTGGCTGCAAGTGCTGCAGCAACTTGTTGGTTAATTAGAGCCGTCAAATGGGCTTGAGTCATGTTAACGCATCCAGCCATGATCTTCATATCAAGGGAAACATGAGTGAGAGAGGTTCGCGAAAGTGCGATGACAGAAGAGAGTAAGCACACAAGTGTTCTCAAACAATAGTTACTACGTTATCTAAGCATACCATGAGCAAAGTTCTATGTAACTAACAAGTAGGCAAGAAAACATAAACCATATCACCTAGAATGTTGAGTCTTGCACGTGGAGCGAAGCGTCGTTGTGGATCGTTGAGCACTGTTCAGGTTATAGTCTGGTTTTAACAAAACTTTTTCCCTTATTAAAACCAAGTTCACAATAACCAATGGCTCTGATACCAATCTGTCACACCCCCAAAATCCACACGCGGAGTATCACCGCTTGGAGGCATGACATGACCAGGATCAAGCCACCAATCATATTGAACAACGTATGTAGTAAAGATAATTCAACCAAACAATATGAAAGGTGTTCAAAACCAAAGCATAGTTAAGTGTTTAGCGGAAGCATAATTGTAAAACCCAGTGTAAGTATTAAGTATGAAATAAAGTAATGTTTTTAGCATGGCACACACTGCCATGTCCCACAACGACCGCGCCTCCCTGTGCAAGCTCCACGAGTACCTAACGACCTGCAAGGCATGTAGCAACGAATCAACAACAAAGTTGAGCGAGTTCACAGTTGGTTGTTTAGTCATAGTATTCTTTTCGTAAATCGTATGTTCGTTTTGTAAACCATGTATCGTATGAATTCGTATCGCGGTCTCCCAGACATGTTTGCGAAGATTAGTGGGGGCTTCCCATGTGTTACTAGACCACGCGTATCGACTGCTACGAAAATGTAAGAGCTGCCCTAAGTCAATGTCTATCAGCATTGACCCTTTGCCCATAGTCCATTAGTACACGCCCGTCCGACTGGCACGGTGTGAGGTTTATTAAACCTAATAGCGCTATTAACTAATGACCCGCTCGCCATAGGCCTCGGCGATTAAGTCGATAATTGAGGGACTTTAGGTGATAGAGTGATGGTCTTATGATCGTACGTATCCTGTTGTATGGGGAATACGCAAGTTTGTAGTTACCGTTCAGTTCTTTAACCTATTCCCAACCCTTGGGAATCCCAAGCCTTGGATAGAGTGTGAACTCACCTTGGTTTGCTCGGCAGATATACAGAAAGGTTACTTGAGCTAAATGTGGTCAACCACGTCCTAACATGGTTACCATACAAGTCAGGTCTAGGTTCAAGTAAAGTACGTATGGTTACACATAAGTTAACAGATTACGAACACGTATTGATCATGGCAACACATTAAACATGCTAGACGAAACAGTAAACACATAAAACCCAACTTGTGCGATCAGGATGTATTGGGCTGAGGTAATCGTACAACCCAATAACATCTTGTGCGAGTGGGTAGTTGAAACCCAACACTACCCGGCCCAACATGTTGTGCGATCAGCACAACCTTGTGTGATACACAGCATGTTGTGCGATCCAATATAAGCCCGTCCCAAAAAGTCAAAAGCCCAAACGTAGATACACGGCCCAATTTAATAACATGCATTGGTCTTGTGCGGTCCGGTTATTCTTGTGCGACTGACCAGTCCTTGTGATTGGGCTTTGAGGCCCAACCGTATAAAAGTCCAAGTGATTCGTGTGTGGCCCAAGCCTTGTGCGATCGGCACCGTCTTGTGCGATCCACAAGGTCTTGTGGGATCATGCAACTCTAGTTGTACACTGCTGCCTTACGTGATTGTACCTGTCTTGTGCGACTACACTTGTGCGTCCGGCACTTGTGCGATCAGTCGTCTTGTGCGATCAGATCTTATACGATCTGGTCTTGTGCTATTTGTTTTAATATCCGAAAATTATGGCAATCAGTTATATGGTTTCCATTTATGAAATCTATCAATTAACAACACTAACAGTTTCAATCGTGCATATCTCGATCAAACCAAGCAATTATCATCTATTTCATAAGAACCCTAATTATGTATCAAGCATAAACAATAAGCATAACACCTAAACATATTAACATAGTTCATGTTCTTGATCACTAGCATGCATTCTAATCATGACAACTCAACAATCATTCGAACATGATACATCACAGCCGAATATCATCATTCAAACATAACATCATCAACCCTTATTTTGATCCGTGAAAACTACACATGTGTGCCGATTTCAAGAACACCAAACCCTAACAGTCTACATCATCATCAATCACATATCATCCCTAAACCATCGTGTAGAACATACATATCACAACATCATGCAACACACAATCAATAGTTAAAACACTAACCGATTAAAGAAGAGAGTAAGGATTGATCCGACCACAAAAGCTTCGAGAGAAAGGGATGTTGTTGCCGTCGGGTTTGAGAGGGAGAGAGAAAAGAGATTTAGGGTTTGCTAAACTTTGTGTGATTTGGTGAAGTGTTGGATTTATACTAACACCCTAGGTGTTGTGCGAGTTGATGAAGTGGGCCGAACCCTTACTTGGGCTGCCCATTGGTTTCGGATTCAACAAGTGTGACCCGAATGGGCTTGTGCGATCGGGTTGTTGTTGTGCGATCACATAATACATACATTCACATAACATATAGCAACATAACATTCAATTAATCATCAAAGTTCACATAATCACATAGGATCCACATACGTTACATTTAAGTACAAAGAGAGGTTTGAAATACGAGTTGTCACAAACGTCACACCCCAACCGATGGCGGATACATCGGAGTGAGATGAAAACTAGATTGCAAGAGACTTCATAACGCTATTTGTGTCAAGTATTTAATGATTACACTTTACATTGCTTGAACTAAAAATACCACAAGTTTGAAATAAATAATATACAACAAGTATTCAAGTAAATAAATTTCATTTCATGATAATGGTTTATTACAAGGTTGGAAACAAAATACAACAGGTTTGAAAGTAAATTACAATGCCACAAGTATTAAAATTTTAATGTGTTTCTAGGCGATCCTACTAGATTCCTTGCATCATCAAATCCTGCAACATGTAATAAAAACATGGATCGGTACAAAAAGTACTGGCGAGCATACAAGTTTGAATATAAGTATAAGTATAAATGTTTATCTCAATAGAAAGTGGCAATTTATATTCAAGTTGAATCTAGCATACATGAACAACCTAAGCATAACAAATAGTATGGATATACAAGTTGAAACTAACATGCATAAACAACCTAAGCATAAAAATTAGCATGGATATTCAAGTTGGAACTAGCATGCATAAACAACCTAAGCATAACAAATAACGTGTTCGATGGATTGAGTGGTCGAATATGTTTGATTGTATAAAGTGGATTTTGTAAGTTGATGCATGTTGCACCCAAAATGCGTTAAAGCGTAAAAAGGGTCGAGTATGCTCACAGTGGTTGTGTTTACGATTCCTTGTAAAATAAGCGCGCGAATGAAAAGTAAAACTTCAAACGGTACGAGTACCCTAAAATATAAAATAACCAAATATTCTAAACAAACCGATCAACATAACAAAACTATAAAATCGAATCCTATTATTTGGGGGCTTTGTAAAACCTTAAATTACATATACTACTTTCCAACATAAGGCCGTGGGGTATCGTGGGACGGGGGTTGGGCTTGGGTTGGGGCATTAATTGACACGTGGCTTGGGGGGGTAGACATGGGCTAACCCACATTCAACACGGTATGGTGGGGCGGGGGTTTGGGGCGTGGGTTTGGCGGGCTTCACTGGGCTGACCCGCTGGGCTATTTGAATATTATTTAAAACAATAAATTTAATTTTTTTAATATTTTTAAATAAAGAAAATTACAAAAAAAATTCCTAACTTTTATATTTGTTTTTTATCTCTTCTCTCATCGCCAAGATTAGTTGTAACTCTTCACCCTCTAGGTGATCAATGGGCTGGGATAGAAATTTCAAATCATCCCGTTTTTGTTTCTGGGCATCTCTAGCGGCATCTCTAGCTTCTTTGCTCCTTCGTATTTCGGCCCTTTGTTGTTGGAATACGTTGAATGTATCCAACTTGCATGAAATGTTATCCAACTGCTCGCTGTATATTCCCCTACGCGAGCCCGAACTCCCAGCTGAAGGCGATGCCGTACAAGATCTTGATTTTTGAGCACGCCTTCTTGAGGCATTTCTTCCATACTCAGGCCGGTTTGGGCTTGGCGAATCATCCAAAAGGTCCTCAAACTCTTGATCTCGTGCATCAGATTGGGCTTGGGACGAGGCCCTTGACCTTTTGGAAAACGAGTTAGTTTCGCTACCAATGGGGATATTCGTCCACTTTGGATGAAACTTACAAATCTCCCAACAATGCATGAAACGGAAGTCGGTCCCCACATTTGATTTGAATGTGCACACTGCATTTGTCAAAATGTCGGCTTCGGTTTCACCACTTTTTGGGTTTTGCTTTGCTTTATTTAAAAAACCACTATATTTTGTAAGTTGGGTGCTTATCTCGCTCCACTTTGAGGATAAGCTATCGTTTTCACGATAAGCCTCCCTTCCCATTTCTTCATGGAATAGTCTACTAACCGATTCCCACAGGGCGGTTCGATGTTGCGAATTTCCTATTTTAATAAAACCAAAATTTTATACTCGCGGTTCTTGCTCAAAACAGACAAGATTCTGGTACTGGTCGGGGCCGCGACTTTTCTACTCGCGGTTCCTATTCTCGTGGCTCGTATGCTGGAAATAATCGAGGCCGTGGTAATAACCGTCGGCCGCCTCACTGTCAGCTTTGTCGCACTAATGGTCACTATGCATCAGCTTGACCAAGTCTTCATACGTATGCGTCTCAAGCTTCTCATTTGGATGATTCATTAGCCAAGGCGTTTCACGCACAGTGCCATGTTAATCATGAGAACCCAGATTGGACAAGCGATTACAGTTCCACTGATCACATGACCTCCAAACAAGAATGTCTTCATCACTCTACCCCTTATACAGGTAATGACCAGGTCACTTTTGGCAACGGTAAGCAACTTTCGATTACTCATAAGGAGTCATATAAACTTTGTAATAATATTACTCTACGTGATGTTCTCGTTGTTCCCAATCTCACCAAGAATTTATTATCTATTAGCAAGTTGACTGCTGATCACCCTGTTGATGTGCTCTTCTCTCAAAATTATTTTCATATCCAGGATCGGAAAACAAAACAGGTACTCGCTAGAGGAACTTGCTCGGATGGACTTTATGTGCTTCAAGATCGACCACAAGCCTATGTTGTTGCTGTTTCCAATAAGGCTTCTTATGAGTTATGGCATTCTCATTTAGGACATGTGTCTTTTGATGTTATTTCTGTTTTGAATAAAACTGGTGTTTTGTCTGTTACTTCTTTATTGCCTAAACCCACTATATGTACTTTATGTCAACTTGCAAAGGGACAACGTTTATCTTTTATTAATAATGAAAAACTGTCACACCCCGATTTCCACGTGTCACCGGTGGGCCCGGTGGGGGAGTATCGTGACGTGGTTGGCAACATAATAGTCAAACAACACAATATTTAATATGCACAGCGGAAGCAATTTAAAAGATATAATACAACCGAATTTAATATTGTAATATCAATGTCACAATATTCGGAAGTTTATCCACAGAAGGATCGAAAATAAAATATGAAACAATAGTTCAACAGACTTCAGGCATCTTAAGCTTGCGAGACTTCTAATGATGCTAAGGAGAAATCCCAGCCAATTTCGCTTAGTACCTGCATTTAATCTTTTTGGGAAAAATACGTCAGTTTACACTGGTAAATACAATCAACTGACCCATTTTGAAAAATGATTGAAAATTGGTTTGGATGCACATGGCATAAACATTTTGTTTAACTTGGGAGAATTATTTAATATTATAATCTTGTGAACGAATTACATGTTCCTTGTGCGTTCAGTAGCCCGGATCTTGTCCGGGTTAAAGATCAATAGACACACCACATTATTCTTTTGTGCACTGACGGGTGTACGCCTACACCCCGTGCTTAGGTCGTGGCCATTTTGTAAAATGATGCCAAGGATATCCGGGACATGGTCATTAACCCCCCAAAGGCTTTAAGTAACAAGACTGTTTAAACGAGCCCATCAAATTATTCAACTACCCACCAAATGATGGAGATTTGATGCCCGATCAAGCGGTATTCTATATACCATAACCCAAGCCCGTATAGGGAAAATAAGTTAAAAGTATTTACCTGAGCAATGTATAAATCACAATAAGCAAAATGCACGTAGCTGTTACTGGTCCTCCTAATCTGGAACGAAGGTTTATATAACCTATTAGAATCCTAACGGGTCTTTAATTAAGCTTAAGCTTAGACCGGCTAGTTTTAAAGATACGGTTCATACGCACGATTAAGCGAAGACCGGATAGAATGTGAATTAGACCCGACAAGTTTGAAGACTTGCTTAATATGGGTATATGATACACATTCTGTATTTTGAGATAAAAACGATAACGTTTGACCTGTTTCGGCTAGTTTATGCAAACTAGTTACATAAACCGAACCGAACGCGAATAACGCATAACGGGTAACCGAATAGGTCACGAACAGGTTTCCTAAGTTAATATGCTTTAATTATGTTGTGATATCAGTAAGATACCTTCCATAATGCCCAAAACGAGTTTAACTGATAATTAAGCCCCGTAGGGGTATTTTGGTCATTTTAAAGATTATAAAATGGGTTAATTAAACTCCTGTGATCCGGGTCTGAGTTGATCAGTAAAATATCCTATTTTAACAGGTTATAACATTTGATGTTAAGTCTTATGTAACAAAATGGTTTTAAACTCAAACTATGCGTATAATACGCGTATAAAGCCGTTTTAAGCGACGTATGGGTAAAAATAGGATTCTGGGTTTTCTGACCAATTAAACAGGTTCAAAACACTCCATTTATCATTTAAAATCATTATCAATTGGATTGGGATCAAAAGGACTTGCAAAACTCATTTTATACTCGAAAAGGGTAAATTCGGTATTAACCGAATTAAGGCGATAAACCTAGCTTATGATCAGTTTAAAAATAATTAAAAATCTTCAAAAATCCCAAAATATTATTTAACATCAGTGGGGAAAAGGTTTGGTGCCGAAAATCGGGTTTAGATAGGCTATGCGCTAATCGCGTCGATTAATTAATAATAAGCTTATCTTTTACGCTAATGCGCATATCTCCTAATCTAGACCTCAAATTGATGCCAAATTTTGAGGGCATGTTTATAAATCAGTAGAAAAGGGTCTTGTCCACTTACATTGTCAAAAAGCTCGTTTTATGATCGAAAGGGCATTATGGTCAATTTTAAGCACTTAACGGAAACGCGCGAACAAATCGGATAGTCAACGAAACAAGTACAGAGGCTTATACTATCATGTAAACCAACCCTAATGAAGCTCTAAGGCATTTCTAATTCCATCTAAATCGGGTCAGAACTGAAGTCAACGTAAAAGTCAAAGTTTTGTGACTTTTGGTTCCGAACCGGCTCAAAACTGAAAGTTGTCGAATCAAACATGTTTAGGCATGTTTTAACATTGATTACCAAGTTACATTAAGGTTAAAACAGGTTACACGCCTCACGTATTGTTAATTGTGCATTAAATCGCAATTTACATTTCTGTTGACTTTTTCGGATAACGTTTGACTCGACAAACGACCTAGTTAGGTTTGGAATCAGTAAGTGCCCTTATAAGGGTTTAATAACCATATAATTACCTACTTAACGGTACTTTTAAATCGAGATATGACTGAGCCATTTATAACTAATCTCGAAGTCAAACCGTGGTTACGACGGTTTGACTTTTAGCTAAATAACTAAGCTATACTTAATTAAAAGGGTTTAAGCAAACTTACAAGTATTTAATTGATGTTTAGGAAGGCTTGTGATCTGCTTGGAAGCTCCACAATTGATCAGAATTGAGTATGAGAATGTTTGCAAGTTAGGAGGTCTTATATAGTGTTTGTAAACACCATAATTTATTGACAACTAAGCCTATATTCCACCACAACTGATCAACACATGCTCCTAGTGTTTAGGGGGTGCCTAGGGGTCGTCCACAAGTGAGAAATACCGGAAGGATCGGTTAAAATCACGCACAACAGCCAACTGTCATGTTCTGGTCGCTGGCACACCCCTTGCGCATCGTAAGGGTTGATCCTTGCGGTGCGCAAGGCTTCCTAAATCAGCCAAAAGTTGTTGTTTGTTGGGGTTTTGAAAAGGGCAACCTCACAATTCGACTTTAGGACATTCTTTTAACATTTAGGGGCCTCTAAAGTGAACCTTTAACAGTTACATACCCCACCACATTGGTATGTTTCATTTGAATCATTATTAAAGTACCGAAATTTAAGGGTTACAGTGCTTTTTCTTCGTAGGAGTCCACCATGTCAAATTTTGAATCATTTGGTGCCATGATTTACCAGGATTAAATATATACCAGATGTTTTAAATATAAATTTTTGGGTCTTGGGATTTATAACGAGGTCGTTCAGCGGTAAAAATTACATGACGACACTTTAAATCCTACCAAAACATTTTTATTAAATCCGGGTTTACAACGCGTTTTGTCTTACATGACACGTGGCGTTATTACATTGAACACAAATTTTCGAGGTGTTACATCCTCACCCCCTTAAGATAAATCTCGACCCGAGATTTACTGAAACAAATGAGGGTATTTTTCTTTCATGGTGGATTCAACTTCCCACGTATACTCGGGACCTCTACGTGCATCCCATTTGACCTTTACAATAGGTACATGCTTTCTTCGAAGCTTCTTAACCTGTCGATCCTCAATCGACAAAGGTTTTTCCACAAATTTTAAGCTCTCATCTATATGTACATCTGTATGTGGTATTAACAGTGATTCATCAGCGAAACACCTTTTCAGATTGTAAATGTGGAACACATTGTGAATTCCACTGAGCTCTTCCGGTAAGTTTAACTTATAGGCAACTGACCCGACACGTTCGATAACCTCGAAAGGTCCTATGTATCTCGGGCTTAGCTTGCCTTTCTTACCAAACCTCATCACTCCCTTCCAGGGTGACACTTTAAGTAGGACTTTGTCACCCACTTCGAAGTGAAATTCTTTACGCTTTGGATCTGCGTAACTTTTCTGCCTATCTCGGGCAGCTTTGAGACGGTCACGAATCTGGACAACCTTGTCCGTTGTTTCAAAGACTATCTCTGGTCCTGATAATTGGACGTCTCCAACTTCTGCCCAACAAATGGGCGATCTACACTTTCTACCATATAATGCCTCAAAAGGCGCAGCCTTAATGCTGGTGTGGTAGCTATTGTTGTAGGAGAATTCGACTAAGGGTAGGTGCTTATCCCAGCTACCGCCCAAGTCAATCGCACATGCACGTAGCATGTCTTCCAACGTTTGAATAGTACGCTCACTCTGACCGTCTGTCTGAGGATGGTAAGCCGTACTAAAATTCAAACGTGTGCCCAAAGATTGTTGGAAGCTTTTCCAGAAATGAGACGTGTATCTAGTATCTCTGTCAGAGATAATAGACACAGGTATGCCATGTAAAGCTACAATCTTATCCACGTATAACTGGGCTAACATATCGGAGCTATAAGTCTCCTTGATGGGTAAGAAGTGTGCTGACTTAGTCAGTCTATCAACTACAACCCATATTGTATCATTTCCTTTCCTGGTCTTAGGTAACTTGGTAATAAAATCCATAGTTACCATTTCCCACTTCCACGTAGGAAGTTCAGGATGTTGTAGCAAGCCTGACGGCTTTTGATGCTCGGCTTTGACTTGCGCACATGTCAAGCATTTAGCTACATGGGTGGCTACAGACTTTTTCAAGCCTATCCACCAATAATTTACCTTTAAATCCTGGTACATCTTATCAGCTCCAGGATGAACGGAGTATTTGGAACTATGGGCTTCCTGGAGGATGACATCTCGTAGTCCTCTATAAATTGGAACCCATATTCGTCCATTTAACCTTAGAATTCCGTCCTTGCTAAGAGTTAACTGCTCCTCAGTTACTCCTAACTTTTCATTAGGATAGTTAGCTTCCAACACAACTTCTTTCTGTGCAGCAAACAACCTTTCAATCAAATTATTCTTTATCTCCATGCGCTTGGCATTGATTCGGATGGGTTTCACCCTTTCCTTTCGACTCAAGGCATCGGCGACTACATTCGCCTTGCCGGGATGGTACTTGATTTCACAATCGTAATCATTCAAGGTCTCCATCCAACGGCGTTGCCTCATGTTTAATTCCTTCTGATTAAACAGGTGCTGGAGGCTCTTGTGATCGGAATAGATCACACACTTGATTCCATATAAATAATGCCTCCACAGCTTTAGTGCGAATACAACGGCACCCAACTCCAAGTCGTGGGTGGTGTAATTCTTTTCATGCACCTTTAACTGTCGTGATGCATAGGCAATAACCTTGCCTTTTTGCATAAGCACACACCCGATGCCAGTGTGTGAAGCATCGCAGTAAACCACAAAATCTTCTATTCCATCTGGCAATGTCAGTACTGGGGCGTTGCTCAACTTTTGTTTTAGGACATCAAAGGACTCTTGTTGCTTAGGGCCCCAAACGAACTTTACTTTCTTCTTAGTCAGGGAAGTTAGTGGTGCAGCAATCCTTGAAAATTTTTCAATGAAACGCCTGTAATATCCTGCCAATCCCAGGAAGCTACGAATCTCTGTAGGCGTCTTCGGCTCTTTCCAATTCATAACAGCTTCAACTTTAGCGGGATCCACTTGGATACCACGCTCACTGACCACATGTCCAAGGAATTGGACTTCTCGAAGCCAAAACTCACACTTAGAGAATTTGGCATAGAGCTTCTCCTGATGCAGGAGTTTGAGAATACATCGTAGGTGTTTCTCATGGTCAGCTTGACTCTTCGAGTATATAAGAATGTCGTCGATGAAAACGATGACAAATTTATCCAAGTACGGCTTATAAACGCGATTCATGAGGTCCATGAACGCGGCCGGTGCATTAGTGAGCCCAAAAGGCATCACTAGGAACTCGTAATGACCATAACGAGTCCTAAATGCTGTTTTATGCACGTCTTCATCTCTAACCTTCAGTTGATGGTAGCCTGACCTCAAATCAATCTTTGAGAAATAACTAGCTCCTTGCAATTGATCGAATAAATCGTCGATCCTGGGTAAAGGATACCTATTCTTGATTGTGACCTTATTAAGCTCACGATAATCGATGCACAGACGCATCGATCCGTCTTTCTTCTTGACAAACAGGACTGGTGCTCCCCAAGGAGACGAACTAGGTTTTATGAAACCCTTGGCTAGCAATTCGTCTAGCTGTGTCCTCAATTCTTTCATCTCCGTTGGGGCCAACCTATAGGGTGCTCTGGCAACTGGTGCTGCTCCGGGGATGATATCAATCCTGAATTCGACTTGCCTATCTGGTGGCAAACCAGGTAGTTCTTCCGGAAAAACTTCTGGGTAATCAGCAATGATAGGGATGTCTTCTATCTTCGATTTAGGCTCATCAATAATCACTTGTGCCATGTAGATGACACAACCCTTCCTTAAACATTTGGAGGCCTTGAGCATAGTCACTTGCTCAGGCAGTCCATACTGGGTATCTCCCCGAATGGTAAGTGATTCACCAGACGGAGTCTTTATCACCACTTGCTTTCTATTGCAGACGATTTGGGCCTGGTTGCGAGATAACCAGTCCATACCCAAGATTATGTCAAAACCGGCTAATTTAAAGGGGAGTAGAGACAGGGGAAAAGAGTGGTTCTTAATGGATATAACACATCCATCTAACACAGTTGAGACGGTTTCTATGGTACCATCTGCTAACTCTACCTCATAGTTTACGCTTAAGGTTTTGACAGGTAAATTCAACAATTTACAAAACTTGCTATCTATGAAAGACTTATCTGCGCCTGAATCAAAAAGTACTCTTGCAAAGACATCATTTACAAGGAAGGTACCTGTTATGACATTATCGTCTCGCACAGCCTCTTTCGCGTCCATTCTGAAGACTCTGGCATTAGTCTTCTTGGCCTCTTCAGGCTTCTTGGTGTATTTAGGGCAGTTGGTTTTAATGTGCCCCTTTTCATTGCAACGGTAGCACGTTGCGACTTTTATCTTCTTGCAATCCAAGGTTTTGTGATCCGTAGACTTACAAATACCACAAGCATAGGTTTTTGACTGAATCTGTGAGTTCGACTCAAGTCTGCACTTTCCAAAGTGCTGCTTCTTGCAAATTTTGCATTTGGGCTTCTCACCAGAGTTATGCCCATCCTTCCTTGAGTCAGATCCTTTCTTGTTATCACTGTTCCCACGGTGCTTCTTGCTCGACTTTCGTGAACCATCATCTTCACGTTTTCTCTTCTCAGCCTCCTTATTCCTCAGCGATCTCTGCCTGACCGCATCCAGAGTGGGGGATAAGGAAATGTCAGCTACTGATCTAAAAGTAGCTGGCCGAGAAGCTTTCACGCTTGCCTTGATCTCGGGGGCTAAACCACCGATAAAACGAGCTATTCGTTTTGGTTCCGGGGTTACCAGATATGGAACCAACCGAGACATAGTGTTAAAGCTCGTTAGGTAAGCTTGACAGTCGAGGTTTGTCATCACCAAGGATAGAAAATCGGACTCTATCTTCTCCACCTCATGTTGAGGGCAGTAATTTTCCCTGATAAGGGCAACAAATTGATCCCAGGACATATTGTACAATGGGATTTTTCCGGTGGCCTGAATCAGAGATCTCCACCAGGCCAACGCCTCTCCCTTGAAAGATTGAGATACGAACTTGACTATATCTCTTTCAGCGCATCCGCTGATGTCCACAACCGTGTCTATCTCGTCTAGCCATGTCATACAATCAACGGCTCCCTTTTCCCCATTAAAATCCCGGGGCTTGCACGAAACAAAGTACTTATAGGAGCAACCCCTTTTACTGGGTTCTTGATTAAGTACTATCTGCTGAGATGGGACACTTTGATGATTGGTGGAGTGACGATCATCACCATCTTTCTTGGGAATTTCCTTCTTGGGAGGAGGCTTGCTATGAGCCTCAGAATGAGTTTTGAGCTTTGAGTACGGTGCAGATTGGGTCCTACTTCGAGTCCCACTATAATCCTCATACTGCCGCTCCAAAGCTTGTGTAACAGCGCCGTCTATGATCGCTTTTAATTCAGCACCCGTTAGATTAATGCGGGCGTCATTATTAACCTCCACTGGATGGCTATTAACTTCGTCCGAGTTAGCCATTTTAATTGAACTGTTGCAGAAAACAAGGACAATAGTTTATTCGGGAGTTTATTTTGGAATTGTCTTTTATGGCAATTCTTTAACCATGGTAACAGAGACCATATTTGGTTAATTTATTAATCATATTTATTTAGGATTTTATTAAAATTTTTATCCTAAGTATAAAACAATAATAGTTTTATTTGTAGCACAAAAGGCCTAGTCACATGGACAATTTAAATCATAAGCTATGATTTCAGAGAATCAAAGCTTTTAAGGTTTGAACATAGTTTATTACCTTTTTCAGACAGGGAGTCATGGCTACCACTGTCTTTTGGCTCATGTAGAAATGAGCAAGGCCCGTAGGCACTATATTACCAACGTATGGTTAAATATGATCATCTTAATTGATGATCTAAACCCATGATTCAGAGATCATAAATTGGGTTAGGAATCTTTGGAAAGATCCTTATATAATAATAACGTGTGTGATTTTAAATGAATCACATCTGCCAGGAGTGTTAACATGTTTTCAGATGTTAACAGGGATTTGAATCTTTTAAACAGGTCTTACCATCTTGGCCCGGTCTTATAATTGACCCGTAGGCTAGGTTTCACACTTAAGATTCTCAATTAATATTTTAAATAGGCAGATTATTTCAAAAGGAATGATTTTAATTTATTTATTTCATATATAAATTATTTATGCACATAAGGCAAACATGAAATTTATAAAACAAACATTCCCTTAATTATACATATTACACGATGCCCTAAACGGGTCTTTTCAAACAAACATTTACCCACGCAGGGGTTAAGCAATAACATAATTGTCCACGCAGGGACTTACACATACAACATAATAGTCCACGCAGGGACTTTAAATAATAACATACCCTCGTAGGGGTTTATAGAAAGGTAGGCCCACACAGGGGCTTAAAGCAAACAAACTAACATACATACCCACGTAGGGGCTTAACAACCAATTACATGCCCACGCAGGGGCTAAACTGATAAAAGGAGGTTATAACAATAATGGAAGGATTCAACGATCCTTCTTGTTCTTCCCCTTGATCAAGCTTGCCAATCCTTGGAAAAAGCTTTGTCTCTCCTGGCGGTCGCGGCGATTTTCTCGCTCAACCTGATCCAGCCTCTGAAGAATTTCCTCCCGTTCTGGGGGAGAAAACCGAGGCGGCTGCGATTGCGTCCGTATAATAGGTCTGGGAGGTATCTGGTACCCATATGTTGGGTAACCTACTCCCCATGGAGTTCCGTATGGTCCCTCCTGGTGAAGAGCGTTATAATTAGCCGCTACCATGTAAGGATCGGCCTCCGCGTAACCATAGTTGTGGTGATTCGGCGGTTCAAACGGGTTATACGCCATGGAACCCGTGTATGCTGGAATTGGGTTGTCAAAACCCATCGGCGGTGGCTGTGGTACAGCTGGGTTAGAGGGTCCACCCATTTGTGGGTCCTCCTGATGTGGCGGATAGTGGCTGCCACTGGATTGACGTGGGGAACTGAAATGGAAATCCCCTGCTCGTGACGACATGCGCGCACCGGTTCTCCTTCGCCTCGGCGATTGTGGAGGTGCCGGCTGCACTGGCGGTGGTGGAGGCGGTGGTGTGACTGCCACGAATCTTGAATCCACAGAGGGATCCTGTTGTTGTTGCGGCTGCTGCTGCTGAGGCGACGAATGGTGAGGAGGTGTATAGTACCATTCGTGCCTGGTAAACATTGCTTGGAAGCTATCTGGACCAACGTAGGGTGATCCGTGAAATGAAGATCCATCGGAGATTTCGATGGGATGATTTGGTGTACCACTTGCAGGTTCGACGGGGTCTGTATCCTCGTCCATGTCATCCGCGTGATCGCCAGAGAAATGATCCTCTGGCCCCAGTGGGTTAAAACCCACGGGTTCTTGGATGTAGCCTACCGGATTAAACCGGCCCCTGAAAACAGGTGTGGGATCCCCGAAAGAATGATGCGATAAGGATCGCTGTAATGGTATATACGAGGGCTGCGGGTTGTTGGGCTCGTACTCCGGTTGTGGCCCATAAGGATTGTGGACCGGAGGTGTAGAGCTGTGCGATATTGATCGTCTGGCTGGTTCAAACAAGTTCCTCCTGTTCTGCCGAGGGTCGTCACTCTCGGTAGTAGATGGAGCTCGCGCATGTGAAGGTCCAGCTTCATTATCATTGGGGGCGGTGATCGGCCCCTTTCCTCGTCCTCTCCTTCGGAAGAATCTTGGAGGCATTTTGTCCTGTCAATACAATACGAGATAACCACAAAATATATATAAAAATAAAGGACAAAACAAAACCAAGCAAAGTGGAATTTGTCCTATGTTATATGTCTAGACTCGAAAGTTTAGAAATGTGCAATTGGGTCATTGAGATTAAACACAAAAGGCTAGTGTTTAATTCACTCAATGTTGGCTCTGATACCAACCTGTCACACCCCGATTTCCACGTGTCACCGGTGGGCCCGGTGGGGGAGTATCGTGACGTGGTTGGCAACATAATAGTCAAACAACACAATATTTAATATGCACAGCGGAAGCAATTTAAAAGATATAATACAACCGAATTTAATATTGTAATATCAATGTCACAATATTCGGAAGTTTATCCACAGAAGGATCGAAAATAAAATATGAAACAATAGTTCAACAGACTTCAGGCATCTTAAGCTTGCGAGACTTCTAATGATGCTAAGGAGAAATCCCAGCCAATTTCGCTTAGTACCTGCATTTAATCTTTTTGGAAAAAATACGTCAGTTTACACTGGTAAATACAATCAACTGACTCATTTTGAAAAATGATTGAAAATTGGTTTGGATGCACATGGCATAAACATTTTGTTTAACTTGGGAGAATTATTTAATATTATAATCTTGTGAACGAATTACATGTTCCTTGTGCGTTCAGTAGCCCGGATCTTGTCCGGGTTAAAGATCAATAGACACACCACATTATTCTTTTGTGCACTGACGGGTGTACGCCTACACCCCGTGCTTAGGTCGTGGCCATTTCGTAAAATGATGCCAAGGATATCCGGGACATGGTCATTAACCCCCCAAAGGCTTTAAGTAACAAGACTGTTTAAACGAGCCCATCAAATTATTCAACTACCCACCAAATGATGGAGATTTGATGCCCGATCAAGCGGTATTCTATATACCGTAACCCAAGCCCGTATAGGGAAAATAAGTTAAAAGTATTTACCTGAGCAATGTATAAATCACAATAAGCAAAATGCACGTAGCTTTTACTGGTCCTCCTAATCTGGAATGAAGGTTTATATAACCTATTAGAATCCTAACGGGTCTTTAATTAAGCTTAAGCTTAGACCGGCTAGTTTTAAAGATACGGTTCATACGCACGATTAAGCGAAGACCGGATAGAATGTGAATTAGACCCGACAAGTTTGAAGACTTGCTTAATATGGGTATATGATACACATTCTGGATTTTGAGATAAAAACGATAACGTTTGACCTGTTTCGGCTAGTTTATGCAAACTAGTTACATAAACCGAACCGAACGCGAATAACGCATAACGGGTAACCGAATAGGTCACGAACAGGTTTCCTAAGTTAATATGCTTTAATTATGTTGTGATATCAGTAAGATACCTTCCATAATGCCCAAAACGAGTTTAACTGATAATTAAGCCCCGTAGGGGTATTTTGGTCATTTTAAAGATTATAAAATGGGTTAATTAAACTCCTGTGATCCGGGTCTGAGTTGATCAGTAAAATAGCCTATTTTAACAGGTTATAACATTTGATGTTAAGTCTTATGTAACAAAATGGTTTTAAACTCAAACTATGCGTATAATACGCGTATAAAGCTGTTTTAAGCGATGTATGGGTAAAAATAGGATTCTGGGTTTTCTGACCAATTAAGTAGGTTCAAAACACTCCATTTATCATTTAAAATCATTAGCAATTGGATTGGGATCAAAAGGACTTGCAAAACTCATTTTATACTTGAAAAGGGTAAATTCGGTATTAACCGAATTAAGGCGATAAACCTAGCTTATGATCAGTTTAAAAATAATTAAAAATCTTCAAAAATCCCAAAATATTATTTAACATCAGTGGGGAAAAGTTTTGGTGCCGAAAATCGGGTTTAGATAGGCTATGCGCTAATCGCGTCGATTAATTAATAATAAGCTTATCTTTTACGCTAATGCGCATATCTCCTAATCTAGACCTCAAATTGATGCCAAATTTTGAGGGCATGTTTATAAATCAGTAGAAAAGGGTCTTGTCCACTTACATTGTCAAAAAGCTCGTTTTATGATCGAAAGGGCATTATGGTCAATTTTAAGCACTTAACGGAAACGCGCGAACAAATCGGATAGTCAACGAAACAAGTACAGAGGCTTATACTATCATGTAAACCAACCCTAATGAAGCTCTAAGGAATTTCTAATTCCATCTAAATCGGGTCAGAACTGAAGTCAACGTAAAAGTCAAAGTTTTGTGACTTTTGGTTCCGAACCGGCTCAAAACTGAAAGTTGTCGAATCAAACATGTTTAGGCATGTTTTAACATTGATTACCAAGTTACATTAAGGTTAAAACAGGTTACACGCCTCACGTATTGTTAATTGTGCATTAAATCGCAATTTACATTTCTGTTGACTTTTTCGGATAACGTTTGACTCGACAAACGACCTAGTTAGGTTTGGAATCAGTAAGTGCCCTTATAAGGGTTTAATAACCATATAATTACCTACTTAACGGTACTTTTAAATCGAGATATAACTGAGCCATTTATAACTAATCTCGAAGTCAAACCGTGGTTACGACGGTTTGACTTTTAGCTAAATAACTAAGCTATACTTAATTAAAAGGGTTTAAGAAAACTTACAAGTATTTAATTGATGTTTAGGAAGGCTTGTGATCTGCTTGGAAGCTCCACAATTGATCAGAATTGAGTATGAGAATGTTTGCAGGTTAGGAGGTCTTATATAGTGTTTGTAAACACCATAATTTATTGACAACTAAGTCTATAATCCACCACAACTGATCAACACATGCTCCTAGTGTTTAGGGGGTGCCTAGGGGTCGTCCACAAGTGAGAAATACCGGAAGGATCGGTTAAAATCGCGCACAACAGCCAACTGTCATGTTCTGGTCGCTGGCACACCCCTTGCGCATCGTAAGGGTTGATCCTTGCGGTGCGCAAGGCTTCCTAAATCAGCCAAAAGTTGTTGTTTGTTGGGGTTTTGAAAAGGGCAACCTCACAATTCGACTTTAGGACATTCTTTTAACATTTAGGGGCCTCTAAAGTGAACCTTTAACAGTTACATACCCCACCACATTGGTATGTTTCATTTGAATCATTATTAAAGTACCGAAATTTAAGGGTTACAGTGCTTTTTCTTCGTAGGAGTCCACCATGTCAAATTTTGAATCATTTGGTGCCATGATTTACCAGGATTAAATATATACCAGATGTTTTAAATATAAATTTTTGGGTCTTGGGATTTATAACGAGGTCGTTCAGCGGTAAAAATTACATGACGACACTTTAAATCCTACCAAAACATTTTTATTAAATCCGGGTTTACAACGCGTTTTGTCTTACATGACACGTGGCGTTATTACATTGAACACAAATTTTCGAGGTGTTACAAAAACGTGCATCTTTTACATTAGACTTGGTTCATTGTGACTTATGGGGACCCGCTCTCGTTACATCTAAAGATGGTTATCGTTATTATGTGATCTTCATTGATGATTATTCCAAGTTTACGTGGTTTTATCCACTCAAAACTAAGACAGGCTTTTATTCGGTTTTACCCGTTTTTATTAATCTAGTTCAAACACAATGCTCGAGAAAAATCAAAGTATTTCAGAGTGATGGTGGTACCGAGTTTGTTAATCACACGGTTCGGAAAATATTTGAAGATAATGGAACTTTTCATAGATATTCTTGTCCCTACACGCCTCAACAAAACGGCTGTGCTGAACGTAAACATCGCCATATAGTTGAAACGGGTCTTGCTATGTTATTCAATGCTCACGTTCAGGCTAATTTTTGGGTGAACGCATTTTCTTCGGCCACCTACATTATTAACCGTGTGCCATCTCATGTGTTAGAGAACAAGTCACCATTCCAAGTCCTCTTTCATATGTTGCCACAATACTCAAATTTTCGTGTTTACGGGTGTCAAATTTTTCCTTATTTACGGGACTACGCCAAGCATAAACTTGAGCCACAGAGTATTTCATGTGTTTTTCTCGGCTATAGCTCTTCTCATAAAGGGTTCTGTTGCTTAGATCCGGTCACTAACCGGATATTTATTACCCGTCATGCTCGGTTCAATGAGACGATTTTTCCTTTCAAAGACACTCATGGCACTATGGATTTACAAGGGTTGGTACTTACAGCCTTTACTGATGATTTACCTCATCCTACATCATCATCCTTTGAACCCAATCCCTTATCCATGCCTAGCCCAATATCAACTACATCTTCAAATCCATCAGTTCCATGTCCACTTTGTGTCTCCCCTCAAGGCCCAGCTCCCTTATTATCAACCGACCAAGCAACCGGCCCAGCTCCATTTACGGAGCCCATTATATCAGATTTACCAACCAGCCCAGCCACCTCCCCACTTCAACTGCAGACCGGCCCAACAACAGCCGCACCTGTCTCCGAGCCCAGTCCTGTTACCGAGCCTGTGACTGTTGTCGAGGCCATGTCTGAACCCGATCAGCTTTCTGAACCGCCTTCATCTCACAACTCAGCTAATAGTCATCCTATGACGACCCGATCTAAGGCAGGAATTTTTAAGCCCAAGTACCCAGCGGATCTTGCATGCCTCAACTCCTATGCCTTGCATGCTACCCTATCTTCTGTTACCGAACCACGTGGCTTTAAGTCTGCGGCCAAGGATCCTTTATGGATGGCCGCCATGGTTGAAGAATTAGTGCTCTACAACACAATCACACTTGGACGTTGGTTCCCCGACCGCCATCACCAATGTTGTGGGGTCAAAATGGGTTTTTAGAGTTAAATATCACTCTGATGGTTCTATAGAACTCTACAAAGTGCGTCTGGTGGCTCAAGGCTTTACTCAAATTCCGGGGTTGGATTATTCGCACACCTTTAGTCCGGTTGTAAAAGCATCAACGGTTCGTATTGTTCTTTCTCTTACTGTTCTTAATAATTGGAAACTACACCAACTTGATGTTAAAAATGCTTTTCTTAATGGTAACTTGAGTGAAACTATTTTTATGGAGCAACCTCCTGGTTTTGTGAGTTCTCAATATCCGAATCACGTTTGCAAACTCTCCAAGGCTCTTTATGGTCTGAAGCAGGCTCCACGTGCTTGGTTTCAGCGATTGAGCACGTTTCTTCTAGCTTACGGATTTACATGTAGTCGTACGGATACATCTCTCATTGTTCTTCGAAAGGATTCTCACATCATGTATCTTCTTGTTTATGTGGAGGATTTTATCCTAACCGGTAATGATGAATCTATTATCAATCTCTTTATTTCTCATATTCATCGAGAGTTTGCGATTAAAGATCTTGAGAATCTTAATTATTTTTTGGGCTTAGAAGTTGTTTACACTTCCTCGGGTTTGTTTCTCACTCAAGCTAAGTATGCTAAGGATGTCTTCT
Organism: Helianthus tuberosus; assembly: GCA_030545235.1. Classification (NCBI taxonomy): domain Eukaryota; kingdom Viridiplantae; phylum Streptophyta; class Magnoliopsida; order Asterales; family Asteraceae; genus Helianthus; species Helianthus tuberosus. The sequence continues at coordinate 17,659,553 of CM060428.1, read as the reverse complement.
TCGGGCCCATATGTACGATTCAAAACCGGTCGCTACGCCTCTTTCACCACATGAATCTTTCTCGGCTGGTGGTGTGGCTCATCCTGATCCCACTTTATATCGTTCCTTGGTGGGTGCCTTGCAATACTTGACGATTACAAGACCTGATTTGTCTTATGCAGTAAACCAACTCTCACAATTTTTGCATCATCCGACTCTTGATCACTTTCAAGCTGTCAAGCGTCTCCTTCGCTACGTGAAAGAAACGATCTCTTTTGGTCTCACATACACTCGTCCACACACACCATCAGTTGTTGGTTACTCAGATGCTGATTGAGCTCGCTGTCTTGATACACGACGATCTACCTATGGTTATTCTATTTTTTGGGAGGAAATTTAGTGTCTTGGAGTGCTAAGAAGCAGCCTACTGTCTCTAGGTCCAGTTGTGAGTCTGAATAACGTGCTATGGCCAACACCGCTACCGAACTCGTTTGGGTTACTCATCTTCTACAAGAATTGCACACTCTTCCTCCTGATCGTCCTACATTGCTTTTCGACAATAAGAGTGCCTTGTTCATGACTCAAAATCCCGTCTCTCACAAACGTGCTAAACATATTGATCTGGATTATCACTTCATTCGGGAGTTGGTCAGCTCTGGTAAGGTTCATACAAAATTTGTTCCAACCAATCTTCAGGTGGCTGACATATTTACCAAGAGTCTTCCGCGTGCGCAGTTTGAAGTCTTTCGTAAAATGCTTCGTCTTGGACCGCCACCGTTTCGATTGAGGGGGGGGGGGGGGGGTATTAACGGAAACGATTTGTAAATATTGTAATTATTTTATTTCCTTGTTATTTTATGATTCTCCTCAATTATAGGAGAAACCCTTGTAATCCTTTATTATAAATAGAAGGTCTCATCCCTTAATTATTTTTGAGGTTGATTTTAATTACTTCTCCAGTTATACTTGATGTTCCAATGTTCTAAACACAAAAAAGTTTTTTTTTTTTTGAAAGGAAAACTTCATTAACACAAACTCGCAAGTCCTCAAATCAAGGACTTAGCGAGCGAAAAACCACAAAACATCAATCCAAAGGGAAATTACACCAAGTTTTCCAATCAATAGATTTCCAACGAGACCTATTACGGATCCAAAAGTAAGCCGTCGCTTTGATGTTCTCCACGAGCTGAAGCGGTTGCCTCTTCTTTTCATTGAAAACGCGTTCGTTTCTTTCGTTCCATATCATCCAAATGGTAGTATAAGTGATTCCTCTTAAGATGTACTTCGACTCCTTAGACAAGGATTGAGACTCCAGCATTTGAAGCAGATCCGGAATGTCGAACAAAATATTGTGACTTATCTTGCACCAACTTCCTATACGAGACCAAACATCATGCGAGTAACTACACCCGGTAAATAAATGTAAAGTAGTTTCCATACCATCCTGGCAAAACCTGCAATCGGTTTGTTGAAAAGACACTCCCCGTTTGATGAGTTCAGCGATGGTAGGGATGCGGTTCCGAGCGACCCTCCAAGCCAAAATTTTACACTTCAACGGCACCCATCCTTTCCATCTAATCCCAAGACTGCCGTCCCCCACGTAATTGCTAGACAAAAGTCTTTTGGCCGACGATACCGTGAATTGCCCGTCCTTCTCTTCGGTCCATTTCCAGCAGTCTTGTCCTCCATGCCACTCCAAATTATGAATGTTGTTTAGTAGTTCAAACAACTCCCTTATCTGCTCATGGGTAGACGGCTCTGGTTTCCAATCCCACGATAACTGTTTGTTGCTATCCATGCATTGAAGCCGATCAGAAACTTTAGCCCATTTGTTCTTATCAAGCTTAAAAAGGTTAGGGTACAAGATACGAAGTGGAGCATCTAGGAGCCAAGTATCACCCCAAAAATTGATATATCTACCGTCGCCAAGATTCCCAACGAAAAACGAGTTAAGCGACCTACCATTAGAGAGTTTATTCTCACCGACTTTAACAATGTATTTCCAACATCCACTCGAGGAGGCATTACACGGCAACAAGGACCATGGTCTACTCGACCCATGACACCCCATAATAATCTTCTTCCAAAGGCTACTACCTTCCTTTTTGAATCTCCATGTCCACTTTAACAGCAAAGCGTTATTCACCTCTTGAAGCTTGGAAATACCTAAACCACCTTTGTTCTTTGGAGTCGTAACAACATCCCAAGCAACCCATGAAATTTTATTCTCAATGCTAGGACCGGCCCAAAGAAACCGTCTCATAATCGTCTCAATAGAATCCAAAACGGCTTTAGGGGCTTTATATAAGGAGAGATAATAAACCGGAAGACTTTCTAGAACCGACTTCAACAAGATCAACCGACCGCCTATAGACAAATGCCGAACTTTCCATGATGCTAAGCGGTTCCGAATAGTGTCAATAACCGGGTCCCAACTTTTAATACGTGTCATTTTTGCCCCGACTTGGATACCTAGGTAAGTAAAAGGAAAACTTCCTCGCTTACAACCTAAGTAATCCAACATATTATCCAACTCGCCATCCTCCATGCAAACCCCATAAATATTAGACTTATGTAAATTGATTCGAAGACCCGAACACAAGTAGAAAATGCGGAGAATCCTAGCAATGCTTTTGATATTATCATACAACCACTCACCCATAATTAAAGCGTCATCCGCATACAAAAGATGATTCAAGTCCACCTCGTTACTAGACAAGCTAATAACTTTAAAGACCTCAAGGTCCTTAGCTTTATCAAGAATCCAAGATAATGCTTCCATCACAATCAAGAAAAGAAACGGTGAAAGTGGGTCACCTTGGCGAAGACCCTTTTCACATTGAAAATCAAAAGTAGGGGACCCGTTTACCAAAACCGCCGCTCTAGAGGATTTTTGATAAACTGTTAATGAATTAACATTAGATGATTTTTGATCGTTACCCATTCTTTTAAATCCACTACAAGTTTATCTACTTGACCCTTTAAATATAAAAATAAGGGGGAATTTTACAACTGTACTTGACCTTTTAAATATAAAAGAGTGAGGGGGAATTAAACAACTGTTTGAATATTATGTAGACATTTGCAAGAACTAGCACCTTTGGGATTTTTTTTAATCCATTTTAACGAGTTAAAAAGGGTTTTGGTAATGGAGAAATTTGAGAGTGTGTGTTTTAAATTTGTGGGTGAAAGTTAAATACATAAAGTATACAAATTAGATTTAAAAAAAAAAAAAAAAACATGCAATTGACCATTGGACAGCGGTCAGATTCCTCGAACCACACAACATCTCGAGCGGGTAGTGGCGCTAGCTAGCCGAACCCGCAAGGGTGACGACGGTGTTCTGACATGGCTTCGAACCCGTGGAGCCCTACCCGCTCAGTGCCCTGGCTTGCCTAAAGGAATTTGTATGCTTCATAAGATTAGTAACCTTTATGATACGAAAACAGTTTTATTTATATTTTACATGTTCAACATTTCAGAATAGATGTATATTTAGTGTACCTTGAAAGATGTTAAATATTTATAAAAAAGAATATATTTATATCAAATAATTCTATGAAATATGAGTTCATCATGACATGCATAAAACCGTTAGGATGTTCCTTTTATTGGAAGTTTCATTGTCTATGTTTAACCTTTTGTGAAAAATAATAAAAAATGAATCCAATGGCCTGGTTGGCCAGCAAGATTGTCAATAGAGGCCACGTGTTAGGAGCTTTTCGGGTCCCACATACATGTGACCATGTCTCTTAATCATCCTCTGCAAACTTCGACGGATTCGGTGTACATAATACCCAAATCATACGGTTTTTTTAGTTAATTACATAGACGGACCTTGTGGTTTATTGTTAGCTTCATCTTTGCTTACTAACTTCTTTTTAACAGATTCAGTTTTATTGTTTTGATTTTGTAACACCTTTGAGTATTAACACCAAAATTAGTTAATTTTATCAATATAAAATGACTAAAATACCCTTACATTTTTTTTTAATTTTATCAATGTAACACATTTGGGTACTAATACCTAATTTTATTTAAGTTTAAATCAATTTTATAAAATCTATTTATTTTTTTATTTTCATCTTTTTATTATATCTCTTAATTAACATAAAATCTATTTATTTTTTTCTATTTTCATCTTTTTATTATATCTCTTAATTAACATAAAATCTATTTATTTATTTTTTATTTTCATCTTTTTATTAAATTTCTTATTTAACATAAAATCCACTAGTTACACCAGTATTTTTTTGTTCATTTACATTTTACTATTATAGAACTTATACGATTTCTATATTTATTATATTGATCACTGAGATATAAAATACATATTAATATAAAACTAATTATATGCACAATTCCGTTCTAAAAAATTAAATACACAGTTGAAAAGTTTACTCGATATATGTTAGTTGAATACAAAATTGAAACGAGTAAAGTTTACATTATTTAAAACTAACAGCTTTATTCATGTCTATTTTTTAATTTACATGAAAGATATTTATTATTATCTATCATTTTCCATTAAAGTTATTAAAATCTGCATTGTTATTGTTAATTGCATCATAGTTATTAAATTCTGTATTGATATTCTTAATTGTTAAATAAGAAATTTAATAAAAAGATGAAAAAAATAAAATAAATAGATTTTATGTTAATTAAGAGATATAATAGAAAGATGAAAATAAAAAAATAGATTTTATGTTAATTAAGAGATATAATAAAAAGATGAAAATAAAAAAAAATAAATAGATTTTGTAAAATTGATTTAAACTTAAATAAAATTATGTGTTAGTACCCAAAGGTGTTACATTGATAAAATTAAAAAAATTGAAAGTGCATTTTAGTCATTATATTGATAAAATTAACTAATTTTGGTGTTAGTCTCCAACGGTGTTACAAAATTGATACCATAAAACCTAAACTTGTTAAAAAAAAGTTAGTACCCAAAGGTGAAACTAACTATAAATCATAGAGTCCATCCGTGTAATTAACTCTTTTTTTATTATTAACTAGGTTAGAACCCCGTTTATTACACGAGTTGAATAAATATATAATTCTATATACTTTTGTGAAACTAGCCTAATAGCAAAAAGAATATAAAGAAAAATTTGGAGAAAGAAATTGATCTTATTGATTGAGGTGTATATTACAAGAAATACAAGAGACTATATATAATAGAGAAAAACTTGTGGAACAAGGCTAATTTATTTTGGGTGTTAATAACCACATTAATAATAAATATATGCATAACACTCCCCCTTGGTTATCAACATAATACACTTGATGCTGCCTCGTTAAAAACCTTGCTAGGAAAACCAGGTGGGACAAAACCATAGCTAAGGGAAAAAGAGTGCGGCGTGTAAGAAAACCCAATGGGACAAAACTTAGTCAAGGGAAAAGAGTGCAACTTGAATAAGTATCCCCCTCATTTTAACATGTATCCTTTAAGTGACATGTGTCCATCTTCCTTGAAAGTCGAACAAAGCTTTGTAGCCAATGATTTGTCGCTCGATCCCTTAATGTGCAATCCTTTATGTTAAGCAATGTTGTATAATCTTCTAACAAGACTGTGTTTTGTTACATTCCTGCATCTACAAAACTAACCAAACTTGTTTTAATGGATTAGTAAAATATAATCAAATATCGTTTATACCTGAAATATTTCTTTGAACTCATTCCAATGTATCTTCGCTTGACAAAGGTTATATCATGACAATAAGCTCAAGTGAAAGATATTATAACCATACATATCTAGCAAAACATATTAATACACATATACATAACTATGGTATTTCTAGACTGAAAATCTCTACTTTGGTACGAGATGATAATAGTCATTCTTATAACAAGTGACTGAACAATCTTTAAAATACTTTAAGGTTGAGCTTTATCCATATTAAAATGTCCCAACATCTTCTAGATGTAGTTTGATCGATGGATAAAATATGATCACAAATATACTCGAACTGCAGATTGAGTAGCAACTAGACTGTGCCAGGGTCATTCAAAATTTCCCCCTCTAAAAGCTTGACGGTTTCTCTCGATGTTGCCTAGACATCATCACTATAAACTGCGATTATAGTGAACTTTAGGAGAGGACTTTTGATAAAGATGGATAATATTATCAAACTCATATTGCTCTTTATCAAAATATCTCATGAATTGTACAACACACAACCCGACTATTGTATCCATACTATCTTTTTAAGTTTATAAAGATACATTCATGAGGTTTTGAAACCAATGCTTCAGACATTTATCATTATTCACACACTTCTTTTCACTTTGAACAACGTATGTGCATATACCTTTTTAGGAGTTCTGTTACATAAACCTCGTTATTGATTTCTATATTATATGTAAGAATGTCTTGAACACTTGCTTCATTTGTAAAATCCATAATGTACCATGCTTGTACACTGTACATTGAAATGCTATAATAATAAGGTATAAGTTTTCTATGTATGTTTATTGGTGCACAAGAATTACATACATAAGATGTTTCAATTAACCTTCTAAGCACTCAATTGCTTTAGGATACTCATGCGGAGTTCCAGTTATATTCAATTCGATAGTATATACATGAATTTGACAATTTAAATCCATCAAGGACTTTCATGTAAACTTTCAGTAGCAAAATGATACATAACATTTCTAATACGCATGTCAATTCTCTCTTTATATTACCAGACTAATAAGATATTGGAAAGTCAATGCATCCACCACTGGAGAATGTGTCTCCTCATCATCAATCGTGGGTCTTTGCAAATACTTTGTGCCACCAATTTTGTCTTATATCCCTTAATTTGATTTCAATTCATGATTCACATAAAAGACCCATTTGTATCCAATATGCTTTACAACTTCAGTTGTATGGACTGTTGGTCAGAAAACTTTCCATTTTTAATAGAGAATTCAACTCTGCCTCATTTGCGTATTTCCATTTTGGCCAATCATTTCTCCTAGGCAGATCTTAAATTTTGATCCTCATCATTTCAAGCGCTCTATTATATACAACAGTATGATGACATCGATTTTGTTTTGATTCCATATATTTCATAGACATGATACAATATAATGAGATCTCTTTATTTTCAGGTATCTGAGGTTCTTCTAGAACCATCATGTCTAATGTCTCTTCAGGAGACCCTATTAATATAACCCCGACTTGACCATCTTAATTACTTGCTCCAACTTTCGAGGAATTTTATTATTGGAATCGATTAGTCTACCACACATTAGACTTGCAATAGACCCATCACAAATATGTGATTGTCCTTCTGGGACACTCATCTTAGTTGGAGCATTAGCAGTTGGCATATGTGATATAAATCATCTCTTTAAGGTCAGTGCATGTGTCTGGTAATAGATTCGCTAATCTTTGTAACTGAGTTATTATCTAAACTTCTGGTTCACACTTTTAGTTTTTGAGGATCAATGATAATTCATACCAACTCATTTCTTTTCCAACTGCTTATTATCTACCCTGATGTTGGGAATGTTAATCCATTGATATGGATATCAAATAATTGAGCCGTAATTAAATATCTCGTCAATGGCTCTATTCATTATCATATATTCCCAACCATTTTTTAAGGTCCCATCTTTGTGCATAGTGGTGGATCAATTTCAATATATGTCGCACAACCAAAGTCTTTGATGGGACATCTTTGGTTCCTGACCAAAAACCAACGATACAGGGAGAAAGTATTATGATTTATTGACTTGATGTGAATTAATGTTGCATGTAAAATAACATGTCCATAACATATGAACTTCTACTCTCATGATCATAGGTTTTGCAACCAATCATAGACGTTTAGCGATCGTCTCAACAAAACATGTATTCCAATGATGATCAATAACTTGGGAATCCAATTCACTATTACAACCGAAATAAATATATCAATATTGAATAATATGCTTGTGATCACATTAGCTAAGCCATAATCACACAAACTTTAGGTTGTGGATTTGATAACCATTTAGACGATGTATCGATTTAAAACACTAAATGGTATCCTGTTTGGGATATGCACATCCTTTAATCGCTTCCAAATATTTAGGAATTTTTACCCTACTTTGGTTGGTGAATCATTAATTTCCCTTGAGAGCAAAGATGACAAGTTTAAATTTGATGTTATTTACGAAAACGCCACCGCACCAATCTTGTCCATAGATTGTTTTGATCTGACGATCCATAAGCGTTCTCACTGTTCTCACACTTTTTGCCGTTTTCTCCTGAACCCGTTTATATATATATATATATATATATATATATTTATATATATATATAGGGTCAGGATTTAGGGAAAACGGCAAAAAGTGTGAGAACGGTGAGAACGCATCCTGACCCAACACGTGGCGCGGGGCATGATCAGGGTCCGAGGGTTTTTTTTTGTCTTTTTAGTTTTCTTCTCCTTTCCCGATTTTCGCGTTTGACATGCTGCTTTATTTTTTGCGTGCAAGATAATTTTGGCGTTATCTAGAATTATTAATTATTTGACGTTTTAATGTTTTTCTCAGATTTCTTCTCGTTGAATTAATTCTTTTTGTGTCACATAGTTAATTTTTTTTGGCGTTATGGCTTTTTCCATGTAATTTTTTGGCGTGTTGTATCTTTTTGTTAATAATTGATTACCATAGATTAATATTTTATAAAATTACAATAATACGAAATCAAAATAAACTAATAGTCTTCCGTAGTGGGATTACATCAGAGATGTACCCATCGCTTTGTTCATCACTTTCTTCAGATTCTTCATCATCAAATTTCATATTTGCGTATAACGCCATTAGCTCGTTTCTTCTTTGCTGCAGCCTATTCTTGAATATCACTGCATCCTTGGATTTTGGATCATTTGAAGGTGCTAAGTCACAGAGTTGTTCAATGATAGATAGCAACCCTGTCTTCAACATTTCTTCCATTGGCCTTGAATATTGCACCCCGTTTTTATAAGTCACTTCAAGCGTTCCTTCTTGCTCATGCATCACCCAACTGCTAAGTTTTGGTATAGGAGTAACGTCAATATCATCATCATCTTCATCATCTTCTGCCGGAAATTTTCTCTTCAGTCTTTTTATTACAGTTCTGGTTCTTTCACAATCGTTGTCCATTGGAACCCTAAGGGCCAGGATATCCTTCTAAACCTTTTCATTCATTCCAAGCATGGCTTTGATTGTCCCTACCTTTACCTTTCTCCTGTCATAGAACTTTATGATGAATCGTTTCTCTTTCCTTTCAAACCTCCATGCAATAACCTTAGCCATTTTTAAAGTTTTTGGCGTTTTGGACAATATGTGGCGTTTTAGTCAAAAATTTTGGCGTGTTTGAGCTTGTGTTCTCATGGTCTTCTATTATATTGCCTTTTTTTCCCGCGCATTATAGGTAATTATGGCGTTTTGAAAAAGATAAATAAATTTAATTCCCCAAGAATTTTGCTTTTAATATAATAAATGTTAGTAATTATGTTTTTCGTCGTTTCATTTTACTGTTTTTTGCAGTTTACCATATTTTGTTTTCAGAATCAACTGTTTTTATGGTGTAACACGTCAAATCATGACGGCTGTAATTATGGCGTTTTGTTTTCCAGTGGCGGTTAGATAACGATTGTACTTTTTTTGTTTTATATTCTTTGCACATTGTTTCACATTTTTTTATAATAGTAGTTGTTCAAAGTAATTTTATTATAGTTTGGTAGTTTTTTGGGGGCGTTTTTATGGCATGATTGCGTTTTACAAGCATTTGCTCATTTTGGCATTTTATTATATTTTTCATTATAGTATTAACTGAAATTACAAAACAAACAACAGATAAAGAAAAAAAAAAAACAAAGTAGAAGCAATTTATGATTTAAATCTTCAGTGTCATTAGTCTCTTTTTTCTTTTGAAACTACAAGAACTGTGACAAATAAATGGCGTTTTGGGTTTGGCGTTGTTTATTTTCTTTGTTCATGTGTTGAAGTGTCTTTGTGGATGTTGGAGATATAGATCAACCATTTGTGGGTGGATGCTATCTGCCTGTCGTCTTCATTATAATCATCGAGGCCAAAGTAGCATTTACACTGGTATAGGTCTCTTCTTATCATCCAAACCTTCAGAACAAAGATGACAGAATGACATATGGGTGTCATCAGTCCCTCTTTTTCAATTTTGACCATCTCATGCAGCAAAATCTTACTACACTCATGTAACAAATCATTCAGCGAAACTTCATGCAAAACATTACTGAGTATAAAAGAAAAGATGTTTGTCGTCGTTGTATTTTTTGGCGTTTTACATAAAGTTGTATTTTTTTAGCAACCACTATGTTTTTTGTGTGTTTTTTTGGTGTGATAAACGGAAGGTGGTGAGACGTTTCTATTTATAGAATTTTTTTTGGCACGTAGTTTAGGCGGGATATTATTTTTATAACAAAAAATGTAATTAACATTTATTCGGATGTAAGGTTTGGCGTTATATATTATGGCGTTTCATATTTTGTGGCGTCTTTGTTGCCAGAGAGCTTAAATAAAAACACAGAAAAAAGTACGCAGTGATAAAATTGGCGTTTTGTATTTATTTCGCATTTTTTTCTATGGCGTTTTATGTGAGAAATGGTGTTTTACCCTTAATGAAGCGCGTCCACGTAATAAAAATGATGTTATTTACGAAAATGCCACCGCGCCAATCTAGTCCATAGATTGTTTTGATCGGACGATCAATAAGCGTTCTCACCGTTCTCACACTTTCTACCGTTTTCTCTAAATCCTGACCCTATATATATATATATATATATATATATATATATATATATATATATATATATATATTGAAGAGTTTAAATGAGAACACTAAATATTGCGAGAACCGTGAGAACTAATGAAAAAACCACGAGAACTTGGTCTAAAACAATTTAAATTCAATTTTTTTTGTACTTATAATTATTATTCAAATACAATGTTAGAAATTAAATTTACACATTTAAATTTACGTTAATTCGTAAATAAAGAAAATTTACACATGTGTAAGTTTGCCATTTACACATGTGTAAATAATCTAATAAGAGTGATTTTGAGAGAAGAAATGAACTATTTGATGTTGTTAATTGTTTTTTTGATATTGTATTTTAATTACAATGAGGTTTGTATTAAAAAAATGGTTTCGATTGGGTTTTTCATTCGTTCTCACGGTTCTCGCAATATTAGCGTTCTCAAGATAACCCTCCCCTATACATATATAGGGGAAGGTTCATTTGAGAAGAAAATTTAATTGAGAAAAAAAAGAACAAAGGGTAATTTTGTAAAACATTAAATAGTTTTTTCACTTATATCATTTATTATCATTTTTGACTAATTAATTAGTCATAAAGACTAGTATCCTCCATACTAACTTTTTTTTTGTCTACACATATCAAAAGTTATCTTACATATTTCGAAATTCATCATACACATTGAAATTTATCCTACAGAACTCGTAATTTATCCTACACTTTAAATTATTTTATTTTATTTTTAAAAACATATATAAGTATTTAATGTTACTATAACGGTACATTGGTAAATCTACATAGGTCATTAATTTGTAGTATTCCTCTTTAATTGCTAACTACATTAAATTTTTTTGTAACTTACCTTCAAAATATATATGTTTTTAAAAATAAAATAAAATAATTTAAAGTGTAGGATAAATTACGAGTTCTGTAGGATAAATTTCAATGTGTAGGATGAATTTCAAAATATGTAAGATAACTTTTGATATGTGTAGACAAAAAAAGTTAGAATGGAGGATAATAGTCTTTATGACTAATTAATTAGTCAAAAATGATAATAAATGATATAAGTGAAAAAACTATTTAATGTTTTACAAAATTACCCATTGTTCTTTTTCTTCTCAATTAAATTTTCTTCTCAAATGAACCTTCCCCATATATATATATATATATATATATATATATATATATATATATATATATATATATATATATATATATATATATATATATATATATATATATATAGGGGATGGATCATGAGAAAAATAGTTTAAATGAGAAAACCAAAAAACTAACTAAAAAAGCCTAAAAAACATACCATTTCTTTTTTACATTTTTTATAAAAAATCGCTATATTTTATGTATAGAAAAAAATTAAAAAAAAAATAAAAAAAGTTTTTTCTGTTTTATTGCACATGTGCACTATTACGGATACAATGTACATGTGTAGTACACATATAATGCACATGTGCAGTACAACAATTTTTTTTTGAATTTTTTTATATATAAAATGCAGTACAACAATTTTTTTTTGAATTTTTTTATATATAAAAAATAGCGATTTTTATATAAAAATTTGTAAAAAAAAAAATTGGTGTTTTGGTCAAAAATTACCGAAGCAATTTAGTGATCAAATTAGTTAAGTGAGGTAGTGTGCTAGAAATGAGTGTTAAAAATATGTTAACCAAGTTAATTGCAAAAACAGTTTCAGGATACGGCTCAGGATATAGAGCTGTATCTGAGATCAAACAATAAGCGAAAAAGTAAAGGTTGACACGAGATATACGAGGAAAGCCCTTGATCAATCTAGATCGCCGGCATAAAACCTCGGGAGCTGACAATCGCAGCTGCCTTGTTCTTCTATTGCTTCAAATATCAGGATACAGTGCAGGATGTGGTGCGGATCAACTAGGTGTTACAATGTAAATCGAATACAAGTGTTTGTGTATGGTGTTTGCAGTGAGCTAGAGTGTAAAAGTATTCGAGAGTGTGAGCGTAAAATTGCGTGCCTTAATCTGATCCGCCCCCATCTATTTATAGTAAAAGTAACGTAACAAACTATACTAAACTTCCGGGATCCGACGAATATTCCCACTCGAACATTGTAGACCTGGTCTTTCGGGTTCAACGTCTTCCACATAACAAATACGCCCGAGTCTTGAGGAGAAGAAGTCCTTATGACCGTTAGCAACTCACAGCCTTTAACCTGCACGTGGTTAATTCAATCAACCTCAGGATATCGCCCAGGATGTTAGCAATATACCCTTCCAGTATCCTGGTCACAAATAAACAATTAAAAGCAGGATATTAGTCAGGATATGTATACTCAGAAAATGACCCATAACAATTGTCCCCAAATATATCTGTTGGTATACCAATCCAACGGATATATTTTAAAAGTTTTATCTCATCAATTAAGGCAATCAATATGATGAGACCCTTGAAATGACAATGTGCAACTTCCAAGGCGTTATTTACTCTTTACCCCCTACATTCATCCTATATTAACTGAGGGTCGTCTCATTATGATTATCTTTATCTTCAACCGAATATCAGGTACTTTTCTCTCTCTCTTTTCTATTTTCCTTGTTTACATCTCCTGTTCTCCGATTGTGATCCTTCATGGCGACCCGTACTAGATCGCACATGGCGGATTCTGTTTCCCCCTTCCATAAACAAAATTTACTTCAGAAATCTTCAAAAGAGGTGTGTTCTTTCGATAATTCTGACATCGCGGCCCTACAAGCTTCCGGTGCCTTTCCCGCCGGGACAATCTTCCGTCCATTCGACCGAGAGGTCCGATCGGATTTTTGTTCCGACGAATGGGTTTGCAATGCCCTTCTTGGAACATCAAGGCCTGGGAGGCGAAGTTAAGAGATCTTGGGGGAAATCCTGTGGAGCCTCCTGCCAAATCTGCTGTGGAAGAGTCCGCCAAGATAATGGATGCTAGCGCTTCAAAGGACGTTTCCGAGAATGCTGGGGCAAATGCTGGAAAGAATGCTGGTGGAGAGGATGCTGCTGTAGATGCTGAGAAGAATCCCGAGGATGATGCTGGTACAGATGCAGGGAAAGAAGTTGCTGTACAAGAAGGTGCTGCCCCTTAGGCAGTGGAGTGGGCGATGATGGATATACGTGCTGAGGCTGGAGCCCACTTTTTAAAATTTCATGGTTATAGTCTGTAAAACAATTTACATTTCCTGTCTTTGAACAATTTATATTTCCTGCATTAGAACAATATGATGACCAAAGGTGGATGGGTCCTAGGTTTTAGGATGAAGCCCTTGGTCATCGGTTAGTATAATCTGTTTTGAATATCGTAACGGTTGAAGGTGGACAGGTTTCGTTTTGAGATAAAACCTTCAACCGTTATGTAGATATGGTAAAAACTAAACGTGCTTTTGGCGGATGGGCCTTGGTTTGAGGTGAAACCAAAAGCACAACTATTGACTCGTTAATAATATAACTATCTCTTGACTTATTTGTTATAGCCTTTTAGATTTTTGCCATGCGTTACTTAGTGTAATTTTTAGCTTCGCAAAATTTTATACTATTACTTTTTGAAAATATCCTGATCAACATACTCAGTGATATATTATGAAAACTTTTATTAAATAGGATTTCTAAAAATTCAATCACCTTTAGAGAAAATTAAAAGATAGTCCATTTTAAAACCTGTTATGACGATACTTGCTTAATTAAAGTTTCAAACTAGTACCATTTTCAAATATCCTGAAAAGTATTTCGAAAATATATTTTGAGAATATATCCTAATCAGGACGTTTAACTTTTTATCAAATACAGTACTGTCAAAAACTTAAACAAGGTTTACAAAGGAAAGATCATACCAGGAATAGAGTATAGCCCTATTCTCAAACTTCAATCCCTTTGTAACTCTTCCAATGAAGATGTCCCCTGTCTGAGACACTTAGCGTATTTGGTCCGAGCTTTATCCTTTGAGCTTTTCACCATTGCCTCAGTAGGAATGTCCCCTGTGCATATTACCTTTGAATACTTAGAAACTTTCTAGACATCAGTTCCAATTGTATAGACAATTTTTCGTGTTACAGGGGTAAAACCCAAAGTTGTATTGGAGACAAATCCCTTGTATTCTGGGGGAAATCCCAAATTTTCGTGCGCTACAGGCGGGAGTGTATAAACTCCAAGACTTAGAAAGGTGAAAACCTTTAAACCTTAGAGAGTATGAAAATACCCTTTCGTGAGAGAGGGTGATCAATCCTCATATACCTTTAGGATTCAGGATATAGCCAATAGTAACGAAATTGTCAGCCACTTTTACATGGACTGGTCCCGCCACCTTGAACTATTCCCGAATAACTTGCGCTCCAGGCGGGGTGTTTAAACCCAATTCGGAAGAAAGGTGAATACCTTTAAACCATTGAAGGGATCAGGATCCCTTAAACGTGAGAGAGGAGGCCAATCCTCTAATCTTTCGAGTTATCCTGAGTGCATATCCTGGAGTTATATCCTGGAGCATATGCTGCAAAACAATTGTAAACTATGGTGGGTGTTAGCTTGGCTAACACCCCTCCGATGCTTAAGTCAGTATTGGGTTCAAGATAATAAACAAATATATATATATATATAAAAGGAATAGAATACATACCATTCAAGGATAGAAACCAAATTCTATTCTTACTTGAAATAGAGCTTTAAATGTATAGCATTCCAGGATCTTGGTAGCATATCCCCCTCCATATTCTTGAGTCGGTATGCACCTTTTCCTGATTCTGATTCAACCTCATATGGTCCTTCCCACTTCGGGGCCAGCTTTCCATCAGCAGGATTAGTAGTATTCTGAAAAGCTTTTCTTAGTACCCAATCTCCAACTTTGAATCTTCTAGTCCTTATATTCTTGTTATATGCTCTGGATATCCTTTGTTGATATGCTGCCATCCTTAGCCTTGCTGCATTTCTCATCTCATCAATAGTATCCAGTTCCTGGCATAGGACTTCAGGATTCTGCTCAGGATTCCAGAGGATAGATCTTGCCGTAGGTATCACCATTTCAGTCGGGATCACTGCTTCCGCTCCAAATACTAAGGAAAATGGGGTTTGACCAGTTGCATTTTTTATCGTCGTTCTATCAGCCCATAAAACAAAGGGTAATTCTTCTGCCCATTTTCCTTTTTTGGCTCCTAATCTTTTCTTCAAGTTATTGACAATTATCTTGTTTGAGGATTCAGCTTGTCCATTTGCTTGAGGATGTACCGGAGTAGACGTAATCATTTTGATTCCCCAACTCTTGCAAAAGTCAGTAGTCCTCTTGCTTATAAACTGGGACCCATTATCACAAATGATTTCAGCTGGTACCCCAAACCTGGTCAGGATATTCCTCTTTATGAAGGATACTACTTCTTGGTCTCTAACTTGAACAAATGCTTCAGCTTCAACCCACTTAGAGAAATAATCCGTCATTGCTAGCATAAAGACTTTTCCTCCCGGAGCTTTTGGTAACTTCCCTACTATATCCATCCCCCATTTCATGAATGGCCAAGGGGAAGCTACAGGATATAGTGGTTCAGCTGGTTGATGTAGTATGTTACTATGCCTTTGACATGCATCACACCTTCGAGCATATTCTGCAGCATCTTTCCTCATTGTTGGCCAATAATATCCTGTCCTTAATACTTTCGAGAACAATGACCTGCCCCCAGTGTGGTTACCACAATCCCCTTCATGTATATCCTGAAGTACTTCTTTGGCTTCAGGATCCTCCAAGCACCTCAAATACGGTCCTGCAAGAGATTTCTTATATAAAACATTATTTATAATAGTGAATCGTGATACCTTCATCCTAAATGCCTTAGGATTTTCGTCTCCGGGAATGTGTCCTTCCTTGAGATATCTCATGATTGGAGCCGTCCAGGATTTAGGATCCTCTTCAGGATACTCTGCTCCAGGATCCTGAATACCCACTACTTCTTTATCCTGAGGATTCGTTGCAGGATACAAGATATGTAATATTGGTATTTGGGTCCCTTCTGGTATCCTGATAGATGATCCCAGATTTGCTAAGGAATCTGCTTCAGCATTATCCTCCGTTGGTACCTGTTCAAGTGTAAAAACATCAAAATATCCTGCTAATTTTTTTAGAATATCGAGGTATTCGATTAATTTCTCACCCTTAACTGCATAGGATCCATTAAAATGGTTAGTAATTAACAAGGAGTCAACATATACTTGCAAATTCTTGATACTCATATTCTTAGCCAACTCTAATCCTGCAATTAAAGCCTCATACTCTGCTTCATTATTAGTAGCAGGGAACTCACACCTAATAGCCTGGGGTAGTATGTCCCCCTGTGGCGATTTTAGTAGTATACCCAATCCTACTCCTCTAACATTAGATGCACCATCAATATATAATGTCCAGGATCCTGAGGATTCCCCTAATTGTTGGACTTCTAGGTCTACCTCATCCTGAATGTCACTACTGAAATCAGCCACAAAGTCAGCTAAAGCCTGAGACTTTATGGCATTTCTAGGTTCATACACCAAATCATAAGCACTCAATTTCACTGACCACTTAGCCATCCTACCTGACATCTCCGGTTTCCTAAGCACGTTTTTAACGGGATAATTGGTTTTAACATGGATCCTATGTGTCTCAAAATAATGTCTAAGCTTTGTCGATGCCATAACTAGAGCTAATATCAATTTTTCTAAATGAGAATACCTAGTTTCAGCATCTAACAAACTTTGACTAACATAATAAACAGGATATTGCTGACCTTCATGGTCCTTTATAAGAACGGCACTTACAACATTCCCTGATACAGCGAGGTATAGGGATAGTGGTTCACCATTTTCAGGTTTCATCAATAGAGGTGCAGTTGAGAGATATCGCTTCAAATCCTGCAAGGCTGCTTCATGCTTTGCTCCCCATTCAAATTTCTTATTCTTCTTGAGGATATCATAGAATTCCTTGCATTTTTCCGAGGATCTTGAAATAAATCTGTTCAAAGCTGCTACTCGGCCTGTTAACCGTTGAACGTCCTTCATATTCGAGGGTGATTTTATATCCAGGATAGCTTTAATCTGCTCCGGGCTTGCCTCTATCCCCCTTTTCGTCACCATATATCCTATAAACTTTCCTGCCTCCACTCCGAAATGGCACTTAGCAGGATTCAGCTTCATGTTATACTGATCCAGAATATCAAATGCTCCCTTGATATCCTGGAGGTGATCCTCAGCCTTTTTAGATTTCACCACAATATCGTCAATACACACCTCCATGGTGTCCCCCAGCTTATCTTTGAACATCATGTTCACCAATCTCTGGTATGTTGCACCTGCATTTTTCAAACCGAAAGGCATAGCAGTATAGCAATAAATACCTATTGGTGTCATGAAAGCAGTATCCTCCTGGTCCGAAGGCTCCATTTGAATCTGCTGAAATCCTGAGGATGCGTCCATGAACGTTAACATTTCATGCCCAGCAGTAGCATCCACCATTGCATCGATATGAGGAAGGGGGAACGGGTCTTTAGGACAAGCCTTATTCATGTCCGTGTAATCTACACAGACTCTCTATTTCCCATTTTTCTTCTGCACTACGACCACATTCGCCAACCATCTTGGGAACTTCTCTGATCATTTTGGACTTTAACAATCTTTCAACTTCCTCTTGGATGATTATATTCCGCTCAGGAGCAAACTTCCTTCTTTTTTGCTGAATAGGCTTGAATGACCTATCAATTCCAAGCTTGTGAGTAATAATGTCTTTGGATATACCTGTCATATCCTCATGCCTCCATGCAAACGTTGACATCCTGCACTTCAAAAAGTCAGTTAATTGTTTTTCAATATCCTAAGGGATATTGGTTCCTACGAGCACCGAGATGTCAGGATTATCTTGATCTAGGATAACTTTCTTCACATCCTGCTCCGAAGCTTCCAAGGTATCCCAGGCCCGCATCTTTAATTGCTATGCTGGATTAGGCTTGGTCGAGGATTTCATTGAGGATGTGTAGCATTCCTTCGCCTCCTGCTGATCACTATCAACTTTGACAACCCCCCAAGGGGTAGGGATCTTGATGCATTGGTGATATGTTGATGGCACAGCCTTCATATCGTGAATCCATGGTCTTCCCAATATGATGTTATAGCAGGATAGAGAGTCCATCACACAGAAACGTTGTATTGAGTTGACCCCTTCAACATATACTGGTAACTTTATCTCTCCCACTGTGTTCCTAGCCTCTCCACTGAACCCAACAAGCACTGTGGACTTCGAAGTGATATCCATTGGAGATACATTCATTCTCTTCAGAGTTTCTAGTTGGATTATGTTGACGGAGCTGCCATTATCTACCAATATCATGCGTACAAAATGGTTAGCCACATATAATGTTATTACCAGAGCATCATGATGAGGATCCTGGACAGTATCCCTGTCATCAGCATCAAATGTGATCACTTTGTCAGTTGTGAGGGTAGTCATTCTGACAAGTTTGTCTCCCCTTTCGGCCTTAGCTTCTTTTGCATGTCTCTTGGCCGCCGAATACGAAGTCCCACAAATGTCGGATCCTCCCGAAATAAAGTTGATTATCTTGGCATCCGCGAGAGGTGATGCTGCTCGCTCAGGATCCTTCTCAGTATCCTGACCCTTATTCTTCTTTCTTCCTAAGAGATCTTTCAGATATCCCTTGCTTAGAAGATAGCTTATTTCTTTTCTCAGAGCAATGCAATCCTCAGTTACATGTCCGAAATCTTCATGGAAGGCACACCATTTTGACTTATCCTTCCAATCAGCTTTTTGTTGATTCTTTCGAGGCCACCTAGCCTTGTCTCCTAAACCCTGCATGGCATACATCAATTCAGGAATGTTAACAGAAAAGAAATACTCAGATAATTCAGGATCCTCGTCTTCAACAGCATTCACTTTCTTGTTTTC
The DNA here is from genome assembly GCA_030545235.1 of Helianthus tuberosus. Classification (NCBI taxonomy): domain Eukaryota; kingdom Viridiplantae; phylum Streptophyta; class Magnoliopsida; order Asterales; family Asteraceae; genus Helianthus; species Helianthus tuberosus. Next base: position 17,639,897 of record CM060428.1, on the reverse strand, counting down.
ATTTCTACCAAATGGCTTAGAGCGATATGGCTTAAATGAGGATTCTGACTTCCTGTTAGTTGACTCATAGGTGTTGGATGAGTTCATCCTCTCTTGCATCTTTCTATCATCCTCCAATCGAATATATCTTAGAGCTCTGTTTCGGGCTTCATCCAAGTTCCTGCATGGGTTCATCACAAGGTCTTGGTAAAATTGAGAATCTTTTTGCAGCCCCATCTTGAAAGCTTGAACAACTGTTGCAACATCAAGATGTGGGATGTCTAAAGATTCCCGGCTGAACTTATTCACATAATCTCTTAAGGATTCCTGTGGTCCTTGAGTTATCCTGTAGAGATCACTTGTTAGTTTTTCAAAACTTCGACTACAAGAAAATTGACTATTGAATAAATTCACTAGGTGAGCAAATGATGTAATCGAATGAGGAGGAACATTCAGGAGCCATTTCAAGGCTGATCCTGTTAAGGTAGAACCAAAACCCTTGCACAAGCATGCTTCCTTGAGTTCCGGAGGGATAGGGTTGATTTCCATCCTTTCCCTATACTGGGCAATATGCTCTTCAGGATCCGTAGTTCCATCATAAAGCTTCATGTTGGGGGTTTGAAATCTTTTTGGAATCTCAGCATCACAGATAGGATATGCAAAGCGAGATATCCTGTGGCTGTCTTAGGACACTTCCGGGATTGGCTGGACAACTCCAGGTACACTGGATATCATGTCCTTCAACTTCTGAAGCTCCCTAGTAAATGCTGATGTTACACCTGTATCCTGCAAAGATCCACTATTGTTAGCAGCATGAATATTGTTATTATTTGACACGTTACCCATCTGAGGATTCTGGCCATATCCTGAAGCATATCCTGAGCTCCTCACAGTTGACATCCTGACCGAGGAGGGTATTTCAGGAGTATGATTCTGAGGATGGCTGGGTACAATATTCCCCCTATTATCCTCAGTATACACAGCAGAACTGAAGTTCAAAGTTCTGGGTTGTAAGGGAGTGACGATATCCTCAGCGGATCTGCTCGAGCCAGACTTCAGGAGTTGTATTTCCCTCAACAGCATTTGGTTTGTTTCCTGTTGCTGCCTCATTTGTTCCTGCACACTTCCAAACAAGGTTAGAATTTCATCATTAGAAGCTAAAATGGGAGCAGATTCCTGAACACTCCGAGTAGGGATAACATCTTGAGTAAATGAAGAAGCTGGAATCCTTGGAGGAGGTGGTGGAAGCACCGGACCAGTAGTAGCAGAAGTTGTAGCAGAGACAGTGGAGGAGCTCATGTTTGATCTTGAGGCCATTGTAAATAATGTGGCAAAAAGTTTTGAAAATAGAAAACCGATTAACGATTTCACAAAGATTTTTAGTAAAGAGAGCACCACTTGCCCCACGGTGGGCGCCAAATTGTTTTGGTCAAAAATTACCGAAGCAATTTAGTGATCAAATTAGTTAAGTGAGGTAGTGTGCTAGAAACGAGTGTTAAAAATATGTTAACCAAGTTAATTGCAAAAAAAGTTTCAGGATACGGCTCAGGATATAGAGCTGTATCTGAGATCAAACAATAAGCGAAAAAGTAAAGGTTGACACGAGATATACGAGGAAAGCCCTTGATCAATCTAGATCGCTGGCATAAAACCTCGGGAGCTGACAATCGCAGCTGCCTTGTTCTTCTATTGCTTCAAATATCAGGATACAGTGCAGGATGTGGTGCGGATCAACTAGGTGTTACAATGTAAATCGAATACAAGTGTTTGTGTATGGTGTTTGCAGTGAGCTAGAGTGTAAAAGTATTCGAGAGTGTGAGCGTAAAATTGGGTGCCTTAATCTGATCCGCCCCCATCTATTTATAGTAAAAGTAACGTAACAAACTATCCTAAACTTCCGGGATCCGGCGAATATTCCCACTCGAACGTTGTAGACCTGGTCTTTCGGGTTCAACGTTTTCCACATAACAAATACGCCCGAGTCTTGAGGAGAAGAAGTCCTTATGACCGTTAGCAACTCACAGCCTTTAACCTGCACGTGGTTAATTCAATCAACCTCAGGATATCGCCCAGGATGTTAGCAATATCCCCGTCCAGTATCCTGGTCACAAATAAACAATTAAAAGCAGGATATTAGTCAGGATATGTATACTCAGAAAATGACCCATAACAATTGGTATGTTTTTTTTTAGCTTTTTTTAGGGTTTTTTAGTGTTGCACAAAGAAGTCATTAATAAATTAAACTGTATATATGTTTTAATTATCTAAATTTTAGGTGTAGAAAAATTAACATTATTGTAAATATTATATGTAATTATTAAAAATATTATATTAATACCTTGCGCTTCACGTACGAAAAGCGCTGCGCTTTTGCGCTCTACGCTTCGGTTTTAGACCTTGTCGCTTTAGTGCGCTTCCCGCTTTTTATAACCAAGGGTACGGGATTAGGAGAAACGCCCAAAAGTGTGAGAACGCATCCTGGCCCAACACGTGGCGCGGGATATGATCAGGGAGTGAGGGGTTTTTTTGTCTTTTCATTCTTCTTTTATTTTCCCAATTTATGCTGCTTCATTTTTGGCGTCTAAGATTATCTTGGCGTTAATTGTATTCATTAATTATTTGGCGTTGAATTAATTGTTTTTGTGTCACATAGATAATTTTTTTGGCGTTATAGCGTTTTCTGGTCAATTTTTTTTTTGCATTTGTGGCGTTGTATAATAATTTACTACGAGTCATTAATATTTCATAATATTACAATAAGACCAAATGTTTTTTTATGGCGTTTAGTCATTTTTTTGGCGTTTAATACATTGACCAGGTGCTTTGCCAGCACCCGTTCTCACAGTTTTCATACTACTAGCGTTTTGGTGTTTGTAGTTTTTGGCGTTTTATATAATAATGTATTTTATTTGTTGATAATTAGATAACAAACAAAAGATAATTTGATAACAAAACAATATAAAATGAAAAAGAAAAAAATTTAAAAATTGTAATCTAATTTCTCATCTGAACCTTCACTGTCATCAGCCTCTTCTTCTTGAATTTGTTTTTGGCGTTTTAAACCTTTGAATACCTTAGCTAGATGCCAACTTTCCTACATAAACATCGTCTTTTTTAGACGAAGCTTGTTAGTGGCATCCTGTTTTTTGGTGTTATATTCTTGTTTGGTGGTATGTCATTAAAGATCAACTCTTGCTTGAATAATATTTATAATAAGGGAGTCCAAAATAGCATTTTACACTTGTGTCGATCCCTTCATGCCATGCATATATTCATCAAGAACAAAGCTCACATGATGACATATCACTGTCATCAGTCTCTTTTTCTTGAATATTTGTCCATCTCATTCAGTAAAAGATTATAAAGATAACCTCCTCAGAGAAGAATCCATTCAGTGAAAGCTTTGCCATCTGTGGTTATTTTAACTAACTTTTTTGACGTTTTAAAATGAGTGGTTTCTAGAGAACATGGCGTTTGTTTTTTCTGGGTTTGATCAATTCATTGGGTATAGACCCCTCTCTTATAGGAGTTTTTTGGCGCGTAGTTTAGGCGGAATTTTTTATTATAATAAATGATAGTAATAAAGTAACCGTCTTTTCAGTTACTGTGTGTATTTACTGTTTTGTTCAGCTTTATCAGTTTCTAGGGTGATAGACGTCGCATCTTCCAAGTTTGGCGTTTTTTTAAATGGCGTTATGCAGACCAAGATGACAAAATACAATAACGGAGAAAATATTAAGCAGGAAAAATATTTTTTGTTATTTCTGGCGTTTTGTAAGCAATAATTTTTTGTAGTATTTTTTTGGCGTTTTGCAAATAAATAGAGAAATATATCATTGAATTATCTTAAAAAAGATTACACAGAAGAAAAAAAAATTAAAACTCTTCGTCAGAAGATACTTTATCCGAGAAGTATCCATCACTTGCGTCATCTTCTTCCTCGGAGTCTTCATCTAGACCTTCATCTATGTCATCACCTTCACTTTCATTGGCTTCTTGTTCCTGAAGATTCTGAAGCCTCCATTTGAACATGTTTTGCATTAACGCCATTTTTGAGTCCATTTCTGTGTTCAAACAAGTGGCGTTATGCAATTCTTCCATGAACCCAAGCCCCTGCTTTGTCATGATGTTTTCAAGCCAGTAGTCTTCCTGCTCTCCGCTGTCGTATATAAAGGTCACCATGTCTGTTTCATCATCAAAACGTCATGATGTCATGATAGGGTCCGACTTTACATCTGCTTTGATTGGTCCAAATTTCCTTGTTAATGCTTTTATAGCATATGTGTTTCATGGCATTCGTTATCCAGAGCGATGCCAAGAGATAGGATACCCCTCTGTACCTCTTATTCCATCTTCAAAATTGCCTTGATCGTCCTAACATACACCCTCCTTCTGTTGTCAAAACGCAGGACGAATCGCCTGATTGCCAGAGTGTATCTCCACCAAACGATGGTTGCCATTTTTGGCGTTTTGGTTAAATTGGCGTTTTTGGTTAAAGATGTTTTTGCAGAAATGATAGATTGAAGTGATTATGGAAGCGATGTTTTACGTTGTTTATATAATGATGTTTTTGGTGCGTAATTTAGGAGGGAATTTCTTCTAATAAATGTTAATAACTGAATTTCAGTTACTGTGTTGTTTCCTCTTCCTATAATCTCCAACGCGTTTTATCACTAATTTTTGGCGTTTTGTATTTAATAGCGTTTTATTTTTTCGAATGGCGTGTTATCATTTTTGTTGGCGTTTTGAATTTGAGCGATACAAGACCCTTTTACCCTTAATGAAGCACGTCCCACATAATAAAATTGATGTTATTTACGAAAACGCCACCACGCAATCTAGTCCATGGATTGTTTTGATCTGACGATCCATAACCGTTCTCACACTTTCCCTCGTTTTCTCTAAATCCTGACCCTATATATATATATATATATATATATATATATATATATAGGGTTATGTTCATTTGTGAACAACCTCCTTGATAGTGTACTGTGTAAACTAATCCTAGCCCTTGATTTATTAATACACAAATGTAAATCAATGGCGAAGATTTGATCAAGATTTGATGATGAAAATACACTAGTGGATTTTACGATTTGATGATGTAAATCAATGGCCAAGATTTGTTCACTCAGTTCGTAGATACACTAGTGTTCACTCTAGAACCCCACCTTATGATTAGGTTCATTTATTAACATCTTTATAGCGAACTGTGTGAACTGATCTGGACCCTTGATCTGAAAACATTAATCTAAAAACATTGATTTCCAGCAGTTGCTTTTTAAACCCAGGTGTGTATCTTTTGACCATTGATTTTTGACGAAAACATTGAAACATAGTTGTATCCTCGCCGGCAGTTCTTACCGTCTTTCATTCATGGCCGACCCATAAATCAATAATCACAATTCTGACAAAAACGTTGACGATAATGTTTTCGTTACAACAATGGATCGTCCAGGTGTTTATCGTATGACCATTGATTTCCATAATTTTTTTTAATGAACATGTCAAGACCGTTAGCATTTTTTGTCGTTATTGCAATATGTAAACTTGTGTTTTGGGTCCTATTTTTTTGTGTAAATCTTTGGGTCTGAATTACACATAATTTAAGTTTAAACATACATGTTTTCTGTAATACGTATGTGTATGTACCTAAGGTACACATGTGTATTGCTTAATCTACACATGCCAACATGATAGTACACATGTGTATAATGTACTGGAGTTGCATGTAAATAGCATAATTTTTGTTAATGAGCGTTTGAAGACACTCAGCATTGTTATCCTTATTGCAATCTTACAACAATGGTCTGCCATAATTTTTGTTAATGAAAAGCTTATCGCACTACTTATTCACAGAGCATACGATCCCCTTGTCTATATATATATATATATATATATAACATTTTTAACGTACTTTTTTTAATAAAATTGCGCAGAGTCGTTTGCGAGTAACGTGTATGAAACTCCCAATGGGACTAGGTACTGGACACCAATTGTCCATCATGGATTCAAACCATATGTGAAAGCTAGATTTAGTACGATTGAACAAGCAACTGCAATGTATGAGGAGTACGCACAACTAGCAGGATTTGGAACCCGTTTGGGTACTTCAAAAAAAGAAAAAATAGGCGACGAGATAATTACGAATCGACGATACGTTTTAAGCTCTAGAGCGAAAGCGAACAAACCTAAACATAAAGATAGTAACCCTGATGTCGTTAACTCAAATTCACCATCACGTCGTTCCAACGTCAAAGTTACAGATTGTATGGCATGTGTTAAGTTTGTTCATATTAAAAATTCATCAAAGTATGAAATCTACGACTTTGTTGAACAACACAACCATGGGTTTACCTCACCCGAGAATCTTGATTTATCACTAAAGCGAAGAAAGTTGGACTTTTCTACGCAAGAGTTCATAGCAAAGTGTCGAAATGCTAATCTCTACCAAATCCCACAAGGTACACGTTGTTTTAAAAGGTAGCCACCATAATGTTCACGGGACAGTTGTGGACTACAAAAATTACGGGGCGACATTCGAGATTTTATTGGTGATAGAGACGCGCAAATGATACTTGACAAATTCAAAGCACGCAGCTAAAACAAATTAAATTACACATTTGTTACCCATATTGATGATACGAAACTTCAGTTAATATTTTGGTGCGATGGCATTTCTAAATCAAACTACGAAGCGTTCGGTGATGTTTTGGCGTTCGATGCAACGTATCATACAAATATGTAAGTTACAAAAACTTAATTTATAATTTTGTTATAGTTTTAGTTATCAGCTATTAAAACATTTTTTTCCGAACAGGTACGATATGCTTTTTGTCCCTTTCACTGGAGTTGACCATCATAAAAAGTTCACGATATTTGGAGCTGGGCTGCTACATAATGAGACAATTGAGTCATACACATGGCTTCTACAAAAATTTCTTGACGCACACAACGGAAAACAACCCCTTTTAGTATTAACTGATCAAGATTGTGCTATGAAACAAGCCGTCGCCAATGTATTTGATAAGTCCATTCATAGACTATGTATGTGACACATTATCCAAAAGTTGCCAGCAAAGGTATTTCTTACAAACATGTATATATTATAACGTCGTTACATTGTAAGAGAGTTGTAAATATCGAATTATGGCATTTTACATAAATATACACATGTGTACATTTGGCAGTAATTCTAATGTACACATGTGTATACCGAAACAGTTCACATAATAGTCTGATGGAATTTTTTGCTTTTTTTTTATTCTGTAGATCAAGGGTAACGACCAGAGGAACGCAAAAATCAAGCAAAAATTCCACAAAATTGTTTGGAATGTTTACATCAAACCAGAAACATTTGAGAAAAGATGGCATTTACTTATTGCTTAGTACGGTTTAGAAGACCATTCATGAACAGTGGATTCTAGGATATTTTCGTGAAATACCCATGTGTACCTTAATGAAGACCACATCTAGGTATGAAAGCGCTAACCATTTGTTCAAATCAAACTCCAGTTCACATAATACGTTGGTCTAGTTTATGTTGTGCTATGATACGTTTGTTGATGGGTTCCGAAATGACCAACGTGAACTCTCTCATAAAACAAACACCGCTAATCCAGAATTCAAAACAAATTGGCCAATTGAACATCATACAAATGTTATTTACACTAGAAAAATATTATTGGACGTCCAAAAGGAAATTATCAAAGGTAAGGAGAATAGCTATATTGCGGAACGATCACTATTGGATGCTGTAAACTGTTTCGTAATTGCTCACCAAGATCACACGTCAGAGGTTATAAATGAGTTCAAGGTTAGCAACTAATGTAGTACGTCGCATATGTACACTTATCATATATTTGCTATTTTATAGATCTTGACCAAAATTTTAACCTTATATTACAGGTTACGTTTAACAAACAAGATCTATCTGTTTCCTGCATTGTATGGGATTCACCCGAAACAGATATCTATACCGTCATGTGTTTTGCGTATTTGGACATCATAACTGTTTTGGCCAAAAATCATAACAAGGATAATGTAACAAAATCTGATTTTTGTGATGTTGAGTGCTTAGTTTGATGAATAAATGTATGAATTAAAATGAAATGTTGGTAATGATGAACACAAGGATTTATACGAGGAAAAAGCCCTTGATCAATGAATGATCTCCGGCATAAAAAACCTCGGATAGTGAAAACTATCATATCAACTATATTGCACAAGAAAGGTTACAACTTTGGAAGATAACAAGCTCAATACAATGATTTTCTAGTGTTAGTGTGTGTTTCGCCAATGAATATCAGAGAGTTCGAATGATAGCTAATGTGTTTCTATTCTGAGCTTGTTAACCCCTTTAAAATTAGAAATATCCTAGTAACAAACTATCCGAAATCCATGCAACTCTCACACAATCCCCCTCAATGGTCATGACTCCCTTTGCACGTGCCAAGAACAGCATATTCCTCCGATATTCCCGTGTTGACTCAGTTCACATAATACCTGCAAACGTAAACTAAACACACAAGGTACAATTGTTAAAAACATAAACATTAGTAAGGATCCTTGATCCTCAGACTCCCTGCATTATCCGTTAAGGATCCGTGATCCAGGTCCAGTCTTAGAATGGATGATCCTCAGCATAAAATCCATGCCCTAACAATTGCCCCCAAAATATGAGGAATTAATTGTAACTAGATGAGTAATATTTTTGTTGATTCTGGACTATTCGCTGCCAAGAAACTAGCCGTTACATGCGGGCTAGCCGTTACAGAGGTGACGTTATCGACAAGACTCCTCCTACAACAAACATGATTATATATAAGGAATAGATAGAGATGAGATTTTCATTTAAAACCTGATCTTTGCAATTTATAACCGTAATCTAGAAGTCTCAAGGTATTCTCTCTCTACTCTTCCTCTAATTCTTTATCTTTTCTTCTTCTTTCTCTCTCAAAATCCATGGCGAAGATGGTTACCCGGTCCTCACCAGTCAAGGATCCTGAGAATGATAGCCCACCAATGAGTTAAGGTCTCCTAAAAAATCCTTCCCTGGAACTTTGCCATTTCACTGATCCTGAGATTGATCAGATATGCCATTACTTCCTGGAGGGAACAATTTTCAGGCCTTTTGACTCTTCAATGAAGAGTGATTGCAAATCCGACATTTGGATTTCCTTCCTTGCTGCCCCATTCCAGATCGGTTTCTCTTACCCTTTTCCGGTGTTCACAAAAAGCTTCTTCACCCTGACTGTCCTGTGTTATATCCAGGCAATGCCGATGCTGTGGAGAGTACTTTTCACACTCGAGCAGATCATTGAGCATGAGGGTATAGACCTAGGGCTCTCTGAACTTAATCACCTGTACAACCTGGTTAACCATGGGTCTTACCGTTTTCTCTTCAAAGCCAAGCCACAACACCCACATCCACTCCTCAAAGTTACCAAGAATGATACCAACTGGAGAAACCAGTTCTTTTTTGTGAGGAGAGATTCCATTCCCAATGAAAATCATCTTCCCAATAAATGGAACATCAAGGGTAGGATATAGGATCCTTAGGCTAGGATCAAAGAGAGTTCCTTTCCTTTCTGAAGAGGATTACTGATACTTGTTTTTCTTGTTTATGCAGCTATCACCTTAACAAGCTTGCAAGATACACTTGCCACATCTAAGAGACTCACCGCTTTCTGGAACCTGGACTCAACTGTCAGGACATACCAACCAAGGATCAAGGATTCAGAAGAAGCTTCGTCAGCCTCCTATACCATGCCAAGAAGTATTCACAGATATATGTAAATGTTTGATTAAAAAGAAATTATGAATACTTATCTGTTGTAACACCCCAAATTTCGTATGACATGATATAATAATTTAATCGTGATATTTTAATAGTAAGGAGTGGTAAATATAGATTTTTACCATTTTGAAAGTCTATAAATAATAATAAGTTAAAACCTTTATGTAATTGAAAGTAATCAAGTTAGTGTGGGAATTAACCATTTGGACACACTTTATTAGATAAGGGATTGAAAGTGAAAATGTGTAAATGAAAATTTGATTAAAAAAAGGGGTCAGAACTTGTTCCTGGCTGGTACGGTTGAACGAGAGAGAGAGAGACCAAGGGAACCCTAGTTCTTCAAATTTCCACAAAATTGAAAGAGTAAAAGGCTGAATTTTCAATGCATGAGCTAGGAATCATGATCCCTTAAGTGTTATAAATATCAAGTAAGTCGAATTTCATGTTTTAATGTTAGTTGATGAAGTGTGTTATGTGAAATCAGTGATTTTTATGTGAAATTGGATATGAATACATGATGTATTAGCATATGGGAGTTGAAATCATGCTTGAAATTGTATGCAATGATGATTTGAAATAAAAACCTACTTGTATGTCATAGGATGATTAGAAATTGTGAAACCCTATAGGCAAATTAGTATGGTATTGATGATTGAAGCAATGTGTTGATGAAATGTTGATAAGTAATTGATGTTAGAACCATATGTTTATAGTTAGGATGGAAAAATATGGAATTAAGGATGTTTATGTTAATCAATAGATGAACTATGGAAAAATATGCTTTGAATACTTGTACTTCATGCTTTATAGATTGTACGCACGCCATGTGTTCGATGAAATGCCTAAGAATGATTTAGTTGAAGTTTGACATGAATTCTTGATTTAATGATGATGTAAACGAAAATGGATATATGGGTAATTATGTTAAGTCATGATGAATAAATCAAAGATGCATATGTGAAGAAATGTTTATGAAAGCTAAAAGCATGAAGTTATAATGTATAGGCACGAAGAAGGAAGAAGGTATGAGTCACTTGAAGTTGTAAGCTTCACAAGATCATGGTAAGTTCTTATGAACTTCGCTTATGTAGAAAGCATAATTTTATGTTAGTTCTCTTGTAAATAATTATTTGATGTTTTATGTGGGAATCATTAGTAAAAAAAATGCCTTATTATGAATTGATAGTAGAAAAAGGAGAAAAGTATGTTGACGACCCGTGCAAATGGGTCTAAAGTATGAAAATGATGTTATTCTGGATGATGTATTAAACCCGTAGTTAAACGGGTCACATAGGATGAATTTGTTATGAAGTTAAGGTAACTAGATGTTGACTTTTGTAAGTCAAACTAGTGGAGAATAATAAACAAGAAATTAAAAATATGCATGATCCGTGAGAACGGGTCGGATGAAATATGATGATTTTATGATGATGGAAGTTAAATGGCATGATATTCGTTAAAGCAGAATTGTAGTATGAAAGATTCAAATAAGATAATGTAAAGATGAAGTGACTCGGTAAAGGGTCAAATAATGCGGTAAAAAGCTAAATAAAAAAATGTATTAGTAATAATGTTTTATCCGAACTAACATGCAAGTTTATGTTATGGATGTAGGTAAATCTCATGCTTAATGGCGAGCTTGGAATCGAACACACCACATCGTCCATATAAGCGCTTCCGGTTCAAGTTATCTTTTGAAATGGGTCAAATAATTTTTGTAATGTAAATGTAAATTTTATGTTTTAGGATGTTCGTAAGTAGTTTGAATTTTAAAGCCTTTTTGGGTAGTTCGGACATAACCCTTGTATTAGGTCTTGTACGGTCACTACTTTTATTTCTTTTGAAAAAGTGTCGTAGAAGTTTATTTGAATGATGTTTGTTAAAAGCAGGGGAAATGTTTATAATACGAACGGGTCATGCCAAAATTTTGTCAAAAATTAGTGTGTTATCTTTAATTTATTTGAATGTTCAAAAAGTGGGAGTTTCAAGTTGGTATCAGAGCCAGGTTTGAGGGATTCAAGTATTAGAGTTAAAATGCTTGAACTCAAACCGAAAGCTCGTATGAAGGTGTGTTCGTTCCGAAGCGCTAAGCAAGTAAGTAAATCGTAAATTTGATTATGTTCACAATTAGAAATAAAATAGGATATATAGGCTATCAGCTTATAATCGAAATTTGTGATGCAAATAAATATGATAAATGGATGCGTATTTTTATTACGAACGCATAGGAAAAAGAATCACATAAAACGAACTTGCGAAACAAAAGTTATGACAGTTTTAAGTTGGATTTTTGTTTAAAATTGGAGCTGGGCAACTGTAGCAGCAAACAAGCAAACCTTCTGTCGAAAACGGGGCGTAGCGTCGCGCGACGCCCACCCTTTATACCCGTCGCATACGGCGACGCCCTTAATTTTCGAAATTTGTTTGAATTTTGTTGTTTTGACTCATGAAACTTGTTTTAACTAGTTTTTAAGGCCTCACAATCAATGTTTAAAATAATTTTTATATTAAGAGTGATGAGTGAAAGTATATACGAAGGGCGAAAAGGTAAATCGTAGCGATAAAGGATTTTGATCTACACGATACGACATGATCGTCAATGACGATAATGCATGAAGTATGAAATGTAAAATTGATTTTAGTATGATAAAATGAGTTAAATATGATGAAGGAGAGTATGAAAAGAAATTTAATGAATGAAATGAATGTTTTATGTAGATGGCGGACAATGTAAACGTGAATGATAATGAAACCATGAATATAAGTTAACAAACACGAAGGAAATTAGTTAAAGAACGAAGGAATAAGAAGTAAGTGTAAGAATGAATGTATGTTTTGATTAACATGTCTAGAATGTTCGTAATGAAGGATAGTATGGTTTTATGACCTGCGGAAATGAATTATTGAAAGCAAAATAATGCATGAATGATAGAGAAAAGAATGATGAATGGTATGCGGTGAGGTCACGAAGTGACCGTTAACACCAAGAATGATGAATGGTATGCGGTGAGGTCACAAAGTGACCGTTAACACCAAGAATGATGAATAGTATGCGGTGTGGGCACGAAGTAGCCGTTAACACCGAGGATGATGAAAGGAATGCGGTATGATCACTAAGTGGCTATTAACACCCGGAATTATGAAATAAAAGCATGATAACCATAATTGAAAAGGATAAAGGTCAATAAGACGTAAGCATGATGGCATAAAGTAACATATAATGAAGTGAAAAGTTATATATAAAATTAACGAATGTCTAATAAGTAAGAGAATGAAAGTCATTGAAATATGTTAGGCATATTAACATATTTCCTAAACTATGTGGTAGAATATTTCTTAAGGCAAATCCAATAGTTTCGTTAAGTTTCCGAAAATGCAACCTATGATATTAGGATCCTCTAAATGTCAACCGGGTCATGTTGAAATGTTTAGAAGTAAGAACGTATATGATTGGAAGGTTGTGAATGAAGTTCTAGTTGGGTTTATCAACCCTATAATGAGAGATAGGTGGTGTAGTCATAAAGGGCCGTTAACACCTAGCATGAAAGAAAGGAAAGTATAAAAAATTTAAAATGATAGAATGAAATGAACGTGACCAAAGAATAAATTTTAATAATGATCTCGAATGATATAGTAGATGGCTGATGAAAACGAAGAAATTGTTAATAAAATATGTTCCGAGTAGCGGGTGGTGAGAGAAAGTGAGTAAGAAGGATGAGGGATTCTATTCCTCTATGAACGAAAGGCATGTGTGATGTGGCCTATCGTGACCGACGTAGATGATAATGTACAAGTGGAATGAAAGTTATTGAAATGTGATTATGAATGCATCGATGTATCTTGAGATGACATGGAAAGTATATGAAGTAATGAATGTAGAAAATGCTTAATTGTAGATGACGGACGAAGGAAACACAAACGATAACAAATGAAAGGTAGGAATGATAATTACGATTAAGCTTAGAAAATATTGAACATGAAAGGATGATAAAATTTCGAGTATAGTATGGTCCTAAGGATAAAAATTTTGTAAAAAAAAAGTAAATGTTAGTAGAATTAAAATTTTAAGGGAAGATATTTATGTGGTAAGCATAGATAGAGCCTTAAGAAAGGGTCGTAAATGGATGAAAGTTAGTTGTTAGGTGGGAAGGAAAGTATGAAAGCAAATGAGGAGATGCTTTTTCTCCACCTAACCAAAGATAAGTGTAAACATAACAAGTAAATGGCACAGATAGCCTAGTTTGTCAAGCATAATGTAGGACTAAAATGACACGTATATATATATATATATATATATATATATAAATGATGTGTATGTGAACGTATGTGAGATAGGTTGCCGTTGGTTGTGGGAATATGAGTAGGGATATGTTGATAGTTAATCGTTGTAGACCTAAACGAGATATACGAGTAAGAGTAAAACATATGACAAATGTGGTAACATATGATGGTGTAAGTAATTATATATATACATAGAAAGATGTTGAGGTAATAAGATTATGATGAAAGAAGTATGCTCCGAACACGTTGCGTATTAAGCATGTCATGATCGACTTATGTGGACTAAAATGAATAATGGGCTAAGACCTAGATGGAAGATTTAAGTACCGACGAGGATAGAAATTTTGTAAGAAATGCTAAAGTGATAACAAGTATGTCTAAAATCAATAAGGAAGTACAAATGTGCGAATTAGTTCATACTGTAAGAATTGATTAATAAGCAACTAATAGTAACCGAGTTACTAAATGTTTGAGGCCAGTATATGTATATGTATATGTATATATATACACACACACATACATTAGTAGTCAAAGTTTTCACGTCACATTAGGGGGTGACTAGGAAGAATGATGATGTTAATAATAGAGGAATCAAGTAGTAGGCTCATGGTGGGCATTATTGATTCAAACAACATAGTGAAGGAATAATGTATGGTTAGTAACTTGGAAGGAAGAAGGAAATGACTCATAATGCTAGTAAGTAAATCATAATCTTCATATCAATATAGGAAATAATGACGGCTCTAAATTTTTGTTTTTTTTAGAGTAAGATTATTTGATGTCTTGAAATGTCATGATGGAAAGATAGTAAGAGTCGATCCGCATATCGGAAAATGGGTAGTAGAAAGAAAAGAAAAGTGAGGAACTGTTAAGAAAGCGGGGTACACACTTAGTATGCCAAATTTAGAATAATTAGAAAGAACTGTATGGAAAATGTGAAAGGTTAACGTCGAAGGAAGCTAGAATGAAAATATAAGAATACGTAACTATTAGAGGAGGAATGTTACATAAAGAGGGGTTGAGTGGAATGTAAAATATGATGAATATTTGAATAAATCTTACCCTCTGTCGAATACCCTATCGTAGGTGAGGAATTATTAGAAGATAAACCTCTAAAGAAATGTTCGAGAGTTAAAGTTTTTATACGCATGATTCTTGGTTCGTATTATAAAACAACCCTACGTGGTAGAGTGTAATCTCAATTGTCGAATGAACGGTTGTGCCAAGTTTTATGTAACTCATATGTGAAATGGAGTGACATATATAATAAGCTTATAATCTCGTATGTAGCGGAACCTAGGTTGATAAGAATTAACCCTTTGAGGTACAATGTTGGGTAATTGCCTTGGTATTAAGATTGCTAGAAGGAATGACGTATGTATGATGGCTATGGAATGTGATGACAAGTATAGCTGAGTATGACACTTCGAGTGTAACATGAGTTGCTCAAATGTAAGTATTGATTACACGATCATATTGATAGCATGATTAAAGACTTACGTTGGCCCTTGTAACCTAGGGATAGACGGTAAAGAGGTTAGAGCAGGATAGTATGTACACGATTTGTATAAATGTATACATTAAGTTGTGGTTAACCATGCAGTTATGATAGATTATCAGTGGAAGAAATATTAGTCTCGGGTAAAGATTATACGAAGGTATTGCAAGAAAAGTATGAAACGAACTATCAAGCAAATGACATGAAAGAAATATTGCTTGATATTGGCCTTGGAAGGATGGGGAGTATCTAGAAACTAAAAGTTAGAAACTACTGAATGATGTTTGATTTGTGAATTAATATGAATGAATAGGAACGAACAAGTATGAATATTATGATAATTATTTCCCCTAAGTAGATGTTAGAGGTATGCGGGAATGAATAATCTGATAGATAAGTTTTAAGAAATCAGCTTGAACAATTGAATGATAATCATGAAATAATGTAATAGGATCGATTTGATTCATACAAGATTGAATTACCAAATGTATTAGACAAATTTAGAGTAGTAATGATCGATTTATCACGAGGGATGATTGAATGAAAGCATGTTAACGAAGTTTGAGGTATGTAATCGCGAAGGGATACAGATAAACTCGTCAGAATGTATGTATTCAGGTTTCGGGGACGAAACCTTCTTTAAGGGGGCTAGACTTGTAACACCCCAAATTTCGTATGACATGATATAATAATTTAATCGTGATATTTTAATAGTAAGGAGTGGTAAATATAGATTTTTACCATTTTGAAAGTCCTATAAATAATAATAAGTTAAAACCCTTATGTAATTGAAAGTAATCAAGTTAGTGTGGGAATTAACCATTTGGACACACTTTATTAGATAAGGGATTGAAAGTGAAAATGTGTAAATGAAAATTTGATAAAAAAAAGGGGCCAGAACTTGTTCCTGGCTGGTACGGTTGAACGAGAGAGAGAGAGAGAGAGAGACCAAGGGAACCCTAGTTCTTCAAATTTCCACAAAATTGAAAGAGTAAAAGGCTGAATTTTCAATGCATGAGCTAGGAATCATGATCCCTTAAGTGTTATAAATATCAAGTAAGTCGAATTTCATGTTTTAATGTTAGTTGATGAAGTGTGTTATGTGAAATCAGTGATTTTTATGTGAAATTGGATATGAATACATGATGTATTAGCATATGGGAGTCGAAATCATGCTTGAAATTGTATGCAATGATGATTTGAAATAAAAACCTACTTGTATGTCATAGGATGATTATAAATTGTGAAACCCTATAGGCAAATTAGTATGGTATTGTTGATTGAAGCAATGTGTTGATGAAATGTTGATAAGTAATTGATGTTAGAACCATATGTTTATAGTTAGGATGGAAAAATGTGGAATTAAGGACGTTTATGTTAATCAATAGATGAACTATGAAAAAATATGCTTGAATACTTGTACTTCATGCTTTATAGATTGTACGCACGCCATGTGTTCGATGAAATGCCTAAGAATGATTTAGTTGAAGTTTGACATGAATTCTTGATTTAATGATGATGTAAACAAAAATGGATATATGGGTAATTATGTTAAGTCATGATGAATAAATCAAAGATGCATATGTGATGTGTGCGGTGTGTTATATATTTTTATATATATTTTAGCCCTTTTTAACACTTTAGTCAACTTTTAAATTTATAAAACACGATATTCTACTAACACTAAACACACATATGGGCAAGTGCAACCATCGTGAGCGTAGTATAGTGTTGGTAAGATACCGAGGTCGTCCAAGGACACAAGAGCTTTTAATACCGGTTTATCCTCAACGTCTAATCAAATCAAAAGTTTAGAAAAAGGTTTAAACATGAAAAATAAAAACTAAAAATGCTGAAAATAAAAATAAAATAAAAACAGATAGACAAGATGAATCACCTGGATCCGACTCGCCTTTAGTGTAACCTTTGATTATTTCCGCACTTTTGCACTTTTTAAGAGATTATCTTTGTTATTGTAGTAGGCTCCTCTTTTGAAGGTGACGTTACCCTCAACCCAGTAGTTTGAGTCAGCAAGGATACAATCCTAAAAGGTTGGATTATTGAAAGAAAATTAATTAAGTTATTAATGCGTAATGTGGTAGGCCTCTCTTTTGAAGGTGACGCTACCCTCGGCTAAGTAGTTTGAGTCAGCAGGGATACAATCCTAAGTAGCCGGGTTAATATATTAATAGTAGTTTACATATGAGGGGATCAAGAAATTCGGACCCCCGCCATCCAATACCAGTGGGTATTGAAGGAGGTCCTACTAAGCTTGACCCTGGTCCTTGCAGGATCTATACACTGAACAAGGCAAGACGCTTACCAAACCATTCCCTTAACCCCCGACCAGGTAGCCAACATATCTCCATATAGACCGTGGAGATATGAATTGTGTAAATCTTTTATTTTATATAGACAGTAAAATAATGCCAAGACACCACAGACAAATGATAAGGAAGTTTCACATTCAACATAAGAAACTAGTTATTAAAGTCATTAATACATAACCAAATAAAAAGCGCGAAAAGATTAAAAATAAAAAGTATTACACTAAATGCTTGTCTTCACCAAGTGATGTAAGAGACTTAGGCAAACATGGCCTTTGATTGTCAAGAACTCTTACTATCAATCTTGGATCTTGAGACTACTACACACACTCTATGATGGATGACGGATGATGGTGGTGGATGATGGTTTATGATGGTGGTGGTGGGTGGGTGAAGTGTGAAAGAGGTGGTTTGCCAAGGGATGATTTGCAAGTGAGCCAAGCACCCCTATTTATAGCCTGCACAGAAGCCCGGACACGGCCCCGTGTCCACCCGTCTTCTCTTTTTTCATTAAATACAGTTTGTCTGCATTAGTTAACCTCGCCCCCGTGTCCGCTGGGCACGGCCCCGTGTGCAGAAGCGTATCTGTACTATCAAGATTTTCTTGGATTCTGCGAATCTTTGCGTTGACCACGGCCCCGTGTCTGGTGGACACGCCCCTGTGTTGGGTGATAGAAGCTTCTACAACTTTGTCTTTTCTGCAGACACTTGGGCACGCCCCCGTGTTCAGCCTCCTGTTCTCTTGTTTTTGCTTGGGAAGATGCTGTCGAGGGGTCGGGCATGCCATGTTTATTCCTTTTCTTTTATTATTGTTAGATTTGGCTGCATTTTTGCTTCTTTTGTTCATTTGAGCTCATTTAATCCTGAAAATACAAAAGGAAGACAAAAGCACACTTTTTCCAACATCAGTACTAAAAAGGGGTAGGTTTTATGCCTCATTTGATGTAATTTATATGTTGCATTTTACACACATCAAATACCCCCACACTTGAATCTTTGCTTGTCCTCAAGCAAAACTCTTTATTAATGTGGCTTACACTCCCAAATGGAATGGGTAGAAGAGAAGGTTTTTGGGCTTGTCATAGAGTGTCGGGATTCCAAGATCTTTATTAGGCTTTATTTTTATGTTATTTACAATCCTATTCGTCATGATTTATTTAAAACATTACATAAGAGAAGTTATTTATTTGGGCATAACATGCATCTTTAAAATTCCATTTATATACAAGTTCACATACCTCACGGGAGATCTCTCAACACTCGGCCGAAGATGTATTTTTGTGAAACACTCGAGACCGGCATGGAACTTACTTCTACCATATGCTTGCCAAGCAATCAATCCTCCTCCTTTTTAACTATAAACCTTTATAAATATCAAGAGGACTTTGGGGAAGGGTTAGGCTTGGGTTAAAGGTAGGTGGTTTTGGGTTAGTGGTTAGTAAAAAGGGCTAAAAGCGTAAAAAACGTAAAAAGCGTCGGTTGTCGTGAATCCCTTTTTTTGACATTTATTCAAACTAAGCATATTCAAACAAGATTTTTGAGGAACTTGTTTGGTTATTGCAAAATTCTCTCTCTCTTTTTTTGTACAAGATAACCGAGCTTTTTACTAAAACAAAAGGGGTTTGAAAAGAAAAGGGTTTTGGTGGGTAAAGGGTGTTTGTTTTGTGGGTTTTGAAACGAAAAGGTTTAGGCTCAAAGGGGTTAACTAGGGGGATTTTGGGTAGGTGGTAAAAAAAAGAAAAATAATGGTGTTGAAAGAAAAAGGGGTTAGTCCTAATGCCTCCATCATTTACTTACTTGGGTTTAAGTTTGTAAGGAGCGGGAATGTATCGTCATGGCAAGTTCTAGAGTCGTAAGAAACCAAGCGGCTATTCACACAAGAAACGAAAAATGAGCGTTTAGTTTAAAGATATATGCTTGTATGCTCAATAAAGGCTCAAAACTCACTTGTTGTGGGATTGAGTTTATAATGTGATCAAGTATATATAATAAAATTTTAATTAGATTTGTCATGCCTTTTCATAATCTTCTTATTTGGTTCTTTTTATCACGACGCTATCGGTTGTAAATTTATAAAAATATAACCTTTTTTAGAACTTGTTATTCCCAAATTAAACCAAGACAAGTAAAAAAAATGAAAAGTTTTTGAAAAAATTTGGGGTGATTAGCTGTTCCAATAGAGTTTTGTGTAAGGCTTGTTATTAGGACTTGCAAAATTCAAGGTTTTAGCATCCCCCCCACACTTAAATTACACATTGTCCTCAATGTGTCCCAAAAATAAGTTTTTCGGTTGATTAAAATGTGTAAAAGTGGGTTAAAAACAAGATTTTATGTTGCTGGGTAGCTGAACACGGGGTGTGTTGGGCTGAGCATGACCCCGTGGTCAGACTGCCAGTATCAAATTTAAACAGAAGGCTGGGCACGGGGGCGTGTTCAGTGAGCACGGCCCCGTGTCCAGTTACCTGAACTGGGCATTTTCTGCAGAACCTCGGGCACGGGGCGTATTGGGGTGAGCACGTCCCCGTGCTGAACTTGCTGTAATGAAGAAAAATTGTCGGGAGGCTCTGTTTTTGTGCATGGGGTGTGGGTTCAAGTTCCCCTTAGTAACCTCCACCATTTCTAGTGTGTTTTATTCCTGAAAAGTAAAACTAAGCTAGAAAACATAAAAGTTAATCTAAACTAAAACTAAGGATAGTTCCGCGGAATGCCTCCGTGGTGCGCCACGTTTATAAGGGTCCTTGGCTAGACCCACCTTATCAGGTGGTTCTGGCTCATTTTCAATTAGGGGGTCATCATTTCCGATTGGATATTTCATTGATCGCTCAATGTCGACACTTCTTTTGAATGCCCCTAATTGAATGGGTAGATTGTTATGTTTCCGATTCTTTAAAGCTTCATGGGTCTTTACAAAAGGTCGTCCCAACACTAGATGAGCGTCATCAAGGATGAAAAAGTCGGTTGGGATTACCGTTTGATTTGTTTGGACCAAAACATCCTCAACTATCCCTATTGATTTTATTACTTTCCGATTGGATAGAAAAATGGGTATTTAAAGTGGAGAAAAATCACTAATATTTAATTTTTCGAAAATGTAGTTTGGCATTATATTAACACAAAGATCTTTATCAATTGTGACATTACTAATAAAGGAGTTTTGAAAAAAACATGGAACCGGTTTAATGTTGATTTCAAATGGATCTTCTTTTATTAGTGAAGTTTGATCATTTGTTAACCTAATGCTTACCGTTTCGTCAATTTTAGTGTTAGTGTTTAACTCTTTTAAAAACTTAGCATGAGTGGGTACTAAACAATGATTTTCGAAAGAAGGTGACAAGAGATTAATTTCTTCAAAATTAGACTCTTCTTGAATTTTAACGTTATCGGACTCACCTTTTTCGTTGTTTAACTCATGTGTCGGTTTTTCACTTATTTGTTCTTCCATTTTTTTCATTTTCAACTATCTCTTCTTTATTACAAGTTAACTCTTCTCTTGCGCGGGACTCCTCATCCCTTGCGCGAGATTCTTTTATACAATGTTCGATAGTTTTAATGTGTTCTATTATCCTATCGGCTATATCGGTGATAGAGTAAGGATCAGGATCCTCAAAGCTTGAATCCGGATGTTCGATCCTTTGTTCCTCATAATACTCATAGGAAGTAGATGGTTCACACCATTGTTCTTCATAATACTCATATGAGGTGGGTTGTTCACGCCATGGTTCCTCATAATAAGCATACGAAGGTGGAGGCTCATATCTTGATTCCTCAAAGTATGAGTACGAAGGCTCATACCTTGGTTCATCAAAATATGAGTATGAGGGAGAAGGTTCATACCTTTGGTCTTCATAAGGTGTGTATGAAGTTGATGGCTCGTACCTGGGCTCCTCATAGTATGTGTATGAAGTGGATGGTTGAAATAAGTCACAATATTGTACCGAGTGAGGGTTACCGCAAATGGTGCAATAGTCTTCCCTATAATCATCCTCCTCATAGGTGTAGTTGTAATCTCCTGAGTATTGATCCATAAGAATCACTCAGCAGACCACAACAGAGTCTCGGGACCAGAAAACAAAAATTAAACAGAAACAGAGGCTGGACACGGCCCCGTGTTCAGTGAGCACGACCCGTGTTCAGAATCCGTATCTGGGTGTTTTAATAAAAGTTACTAGTTTTGTGCAGCACGGGGGGCGTGTTCAGTGAGCACGACCCTGTGTTCAGACTCTGTATCTGGGTGTTTTACAAAAAATGAGCAGCACGGCCCCGTGTTCAGTGAGCACGGCCCGTGTTCAGCTTACTGTAAATGCAAAAACTAATCTAAAATGCAGAAAAATGTGCGCGCGTTTTAAAAAGGTTTTGAAAAACTGATTAGGCCGTCGATTTTAAGCTTTCTTAAAATCCTTGTATCCCCGGCAACGGCGCCAAAAACTTGATGTGTGCGGTGTGTTATATATTTTTATATATATTTTAGCCCTTTTTAACACTCTAGTCAAGTTTTAAATTTATAAAACACGATATTCTACTAACACTAAACACACATATGGGCAAGTGCACCCATCCTGAGCGTAGTATAGTGTTGGTAAGATACCGAGGTCGTCCAAGGACACAAGAGCTTTTAATACCGGTTTATCCTCAACGTCTAATCAAATCAAAAGTTTAGAAAAAGGTTTAAACATGAAAAATAAAAACTAAAAATGATGAAAATAAAAATAAAATAAAAATAGATAGACAAGATGAATCACTTGGATCCGGCATGCCTTTAGTGTAACATTTGATTATTTCCGCACTTTTGCACTTTTTAAGAGATTATCTTAGTTATTGTAGTAGGCCCCTCTTTTGAAGGTGACGTTACCCTCAACCCAGTAGTTTGAGTCAGCAAGGATACAATCCTAAAGGGTTGGATTATTGAAAGATAATTAATTAAGTTATTAATGCGTAATGTGGTAGGCCCCTCTTTTGAAGGTGACGTTACCCTCGGCTAAGTAGTTTGAGTCAGCAGGGATACAATCCTAAGCAGCCGGGATAATATATTAATAGTAGTTTACTTATGCGGGGATCAAGAAATTCGGACCCCCGCCATCCAATACCAACGGGTATTGAAGGAGGTCCTACTAAGCTTGACCCAGGTCCTTGCAGGATCTATACACTGAACAAGGCAAGACGCTTACCAAACCATTCCCTTAACCCCCGACCAGGTAGCCAACATATCTCCATATAGACCGTGGAGATATGAATGGTGTAAATCTTTTATTTTATATAGACAGTAAAATAATGCCAAGACACCACGGACAAATGATAAGGAAGTTTCACCTTCAACATACGAAACTAGTTATTAAAGTCATTAATACATAACCAAATAAAAAGCGCGAAAAGATTAAAAATAAAAAGTATTACACTAAATGCTTGTCTTCACCAAGTGATGTAAGAGACTTAGGCAAACATGGCCTTTGATTGTCAAGAACTCTTACTATCAATCTTGGATCCCGAGACTACTACACACACTCTATGATGGATGATGGATGATGGTGGTGGATGATGGTTTGTGATGGTGGTGGTGGGTGGGTGAAGTGTGAGAGAGGTGGTTTGCCAAGGGATGATTTGCAAGTGAGCCAAGCACCCCTATTTATAGCCTGCACAGAAGCCCGGACACGGCCCCGTGTCCACCCGTCTTCTCTTTTTTCATTAAATGCAGTTTGTCTGCATTAGTTGACCACGCCCCCGTGTGCAGAAGCGTATCTGTACTATCAAGATTTGATTGGATTCTGCGAATCTTTGCGTTGACCACGTCCCCGTGTCTGGTGGACACGCCCCCGTGTTGGGTGATAAAAGCTTCTACAACTTTGTATTTTCTGCAGACACTTGGACACGCCCCCGTGCTCATTGAGCACGGGGCGTGTTCAGCCTCCTGTTCTCTTGTTTTTGCTTGGGAAGATGCTGTCGAGGGGTCGGGCATGCCACGTTTATTCCTTTTCTTGTATTATTGTTAGATTTGGCTGCATTTTTGCTTCTTTTGTTCATTTGAGCTCATTTAATCCTGAAAATACAAAAGGAAGACAAAAGCACACTTTTTCCAACATTAGTACTAAAAAAGGGTTGGTTTTATGCCTCATTTGATGTAATTTATATGTTGCATTTTACACACATCAATATGTGAAGAAATGTTTATGAAAGCTAAAAGCATGAAGTTATAATGTATAGGCACGAAGAAGGAAGAAGGTATGAGTCACTTGAAGTCGTAAGCTTCACAAGATCACGGTAAGTTCTTATGAACTTCGCTTATGTAGAAAGTAGAATTTTATGTTAGTTCTCTTGTAAATAATCATTTGATATTTTATGTGGGAATCATTAGTAAAAAAATGCCTTATTACGAATTGATAGTAGAAAAAGGAGAAAAAGTATGTTGACGACCCGTGCAAATGGGTCTAAAGTATGAAAATGATGTTATTCTGGATGATGTATTAAACCCGTACTTAAACGGGTCAAATAGAATGAATTTGTTATGAAGTTAAGGTAACTAGATGTTGACTTTTGTAAGTCAAACTAGTGGAGAATAATGCGGTAAAAAACTAAATAAAAAAATGTATTAGTAATAATGTTTTATCCGAACTAACATGCAAGTTTATGTTATGGATGTTGGTAAATCTCATGCTTAATGGCGAGCTCGGAATCAAACACACCACATCGTCCATGTATGCGCTTCCGGTTCAAGTTATTTTTTGAAATGGGTCAAATAATTTTTGTAATGTAAATGTAAATTTTATGTTTTAGGATGTTCGTAAGTAGTTTGAATTTTAAAGCCTTTTTGGGTAGTTCGGACGTAACCCTTGTATTAGGTCTTGTATGGTCACTACTTTTATTTCTTTTGAAAAAGTGTCATAGAAGTTTATTTGAATGATGTTTGTTAAAAGCAGGGGAAATGTTTATAGTACGAACGGGTCATGCCAAAATTTTGTTAAAAATTAGTGTGTTATTTTTAATTTATTTGAATGTTCAAAAAGTGGGCGTTTCATCTGTATTGTGTGCTTGTAGGTGCTACTAAATCATCCAAATCTGCTTCCCGGTTTGGAATGAGTGACATTGATGGTATCATCTCTCCCAAGTCCATCAAGAAAGATCTAGCCGCAGGCCAAAGCCTCCCTGAGGTCAAAGGCACGGTCACCAGAGCCAAAGCATGAAGCAAGAGGAAGAAGCCTAGTGAGCCCTCTGGTGCTACTCCCCTGATTGAGCAACAGTTCCATGACTTTGTCTCCGAGGTAAGGATCACGTATCCTAAATTCTGTATCCTATCTATGGATCACTGATTCTGAATATTATTTTCCATGCTTGCAGAAATTTGCTGAAATCCAAATTCTCCAAAGCCAACACCTAGCTGATGCAGAGGAGCATCTTCTGGACCTCCAAACCATATCTGCTGCTAAGGATAAGAGAATCTCCCACCTGATAAGGAGAACAAGGGCTTGGAGAAGCAAGTTCTAGTTGTTGAAATGAATGCTACCAAGGAGCGGCTGGAGATCACAGAAGAAGCTAAGCAGTCTGCGGCCATTGTGATCCTCAACACCAAGCTCCAGATGGCTAGAGAGGTTGCTGATCCTTTCTTCAACAGGGTTGAGTGGGACACTGCTTCCTGGAGGCAAA
This sequence comes from Helianthus tuberosus, assembly GCA_030545235.1. Taxonomy (NCBI): domain Eukaryota; kingdom Viridiplantae; phylum Streptophyta; class Magnoliopsida; order Asterales; family Asteraceae; genus Helianthus; species Helianthus tuberosus. Next base: position 17,614,378 of record CM060428.1, on the reverse strand, counting down.
GGCTACATGAGCTTGGGGATGATGAGGAGCCGGAGGAGGTGCTGACTGCTGAAGCTGGTACAAGCGGCAACAAGGATCATGAGGAGGCGGCAGCGGCTGGTGGTAGTAGTGAAGCTAAGGTGGATGAGGCAGCGAAGGTGTAGGCTGCAACAATGGGCGATGATGGAAAATTTAGACGTGGCCAGAGCCCATTTTTTAGAATTTGATGTTTTGTGGTTTGTTTTGAACAATTTAGGTTGTACTTAAACAATAGTTTCTTAGGGTTAAGGATCACTGATCCTGTGAACAATAGGGGGTAACAAAGATGGATGGGTCCTTTTGTTTGTGGAGGATGAAGTCTTTGGTGCCCCTCGCTTTTAATTTCCTGCACTTTGAACAATTAGTATGGACACCCTTTGCTGACCCAAGTGGACGGACCACGTATTGCTGGTAGAAGCTTGGGTCAACAATTTTGACAACATTTTGAAAGGGTTTTAATAAATAAATAAAACTTTACCTTTTTGCCTATGTTTGGTGTTGTTATGTTTACTTTGAATATTGTTATGTTTACACTTGTTAGTCAATTTCATACCATATAACTTAGGAATTTATAAGTTGTTAAAAAGAATATCAAGTATATGTCAAAACAAGTTCTCCAAACGGCTGAATACTATATGATCAAGGATCACATATCTTGTTATCACAAGTTGAGGGTAACATTAATAAACCAGAAATAAAATAATGGTAAATAAAGGATCATACTAGTGAATCCAAGTTAGGATTCTATATCCTTAAAACTTACAGTTATGTCATTAAGGCATTAAAATCAATAGAACTTTAAGATCTAGGATCCTTAGCTGTTAAGCTTTATGAACCCGTATAAGTATATAACTTAGGACTAAGCCAAACATCAAATGAGAGAATCATTAGTAAATGGGGATAAGCCCAACAAGCTGGGGACAAGCCTAAATAGACTGGGGACAAGCCCAACAAACTGGGGAATAGCTCAAATATACTGGGGACAAGCCCAACAAACTGGGGACAAGCCCAACAAACTGGGGACAAGCCCAAATAAACTTGTGTAAACTGTGGTCTGGCCCAAACTGGCGACTTTCCCAACGTGAGTGACATGAAAATGCCAAAACCTTAGCTAACGTGAAAATGTTAGAAACCTTAGGAACGAATGTATGGTACGTCTACCATTAAACTTAGGAACCTGTATATAGCCAACAACAATGAAATTGTGAGCCCCTAAAGCGGGTACTGGTCCCATTGCCTCGAACTATACTTGGATAACGTGCGCAACTGGCGGGGTTCAAAACCCAATTCATGTGAAAGGTGAAGACCTTTAAACCGTAGAAGGTAATGGATACCTTAGACTGGGGACAAGCCCAAAAATTTTGGCGAGGTGGCCAACCCCTAGATCCTTTGTCACAAATGCAAATAACTCTCCAAAACTTAAAACCTAATGAAAATGGATGTTATGAATCTAACATCCTTTGCTGATAATCAATGAAATAAATAGCTTATGAAATAAGTAGTAAAACATTACCAGGATGAGGATCATGAATCCTCTGAGGATCCTCAGGCATTAAAAGGGTATCAAGATATCTAAGGATCCTGGATCCTTCTTACATAAAGTGCTTATTTAAATGAACAGCATTCCAAGCTCTTGGTAGGAGATCACCATCCATTGTTAACAAATGATATGCCCCCTTTGCTTCTTCAGCTTCAATTAGATAGGGGCCTTACCATTTTGGTGCTAGCTTGCCATCAGCAGGATTTGTGGTATTTTGGAATGTCTTCCTTAATACCATGTCACTAACTTGAAACTTTCTGACTCTGACATTTTTGTTTTAAGCTCCAGCTACTCTTTGTTGATAGCTAGCCAACCTTATCCTTGCCAAATCCTGGAGTTCTTCTATGGTATCCAGGTCTTGAGCTAAGCTTTCAGCATTTCCTTTAGGATCACGGATGCTTGTTCTTGCAGTGGGGACTACCATTTCTGTAGGGATCACAGATTCAGCTCCAAAAACTAAAGAGAATAGAGTTTGACCAGTAGCATTCTTAGGAGTTGTTCTATCAGCCCATAACAGATATGGTAACTCTTCTGCCCATTTCCCTTTCTTGGATCTAAGCTTTTTCTTCAAGTTGTTGATGATGATCTTGTTGGATGATTCTGCCTGACCATTAGCTTGCGGGTGGACTGGTGTTGATGTTATCATCCTAATCCCACAGCTGTCACAAAAGTTAGTGGTTCGGATCCCAATGAACTGGGATCCATTGTCACAAACAATTTCAAAAGGTATTCCAAATCTGGTAATGATATTTCTTTTGATAAATGATATAACTTCTTTTTCTCTGACTTGTGCAAAGGCTTCTGCTTCTATCCACTTGGAGAAATAATCAGTCATGGCCAACATGAATACTTTTCCTCCTGGTGCCTTAGGAAGCTTGCCAACTATGTCCATTCCTCATCTCATGAATGGCGAAGAAGAGGATATAGGATACAGAGACTCTGCTGGTTGATGTAGGATATTACTGTGTCTTTGACAAGCATCACACTTCTTTGCATATTCCACATCATCCTTCTTCATTGTGAGATAAAAATATCCTGTTCCGAGGATCCTTGAAAACAGTACTCTGCCCCCAGTGTGATTCCGACAGTCTCCTTCATGAAAATCCTTTAAAACTTCTTGAATCTCTGGATCCTCAATGCATCTTAAATATGGAACCGCAAGAGATCTTTTATATAAGATGTTATTTAATAACGTGGATTGAGATACCTTAATCTTGAAGACTCTAGGATTTTCTCCAACAAGAATTTCTCCATTCTGTATATATCTCATATTTGGAAGGATCCAGGATCTTGAATTTGACTGTGCACCATCACTAGGTACAATTGCAGAATCCTCCATTATCTCCATGGCTATGTTATCCTCAATTACAGGAGTTAAAACATGGATGATAGGTATCTTCACATCCTCTGGAATCTTCAGTGATGATCCAAGATTAGCTAGGGCACCAGCTTCTGCATTTTCTTCTCCGGGTACCTGTGTTAGACTGAAAAAAGCAAAAGAATCTTCCAATTTCTTGACTATTTCTAAGTACTTGATTAGCTTTTCACCTTTGACAGTGTAAGAACCGTTATAATGATTAGTAATTAATAGAGAATCTACATATACTTCAAGATACCTGATCCTCATATGCTTAGCTAATTGCTATCAAGGCCTCATATTCTGCCTCATTATTAGTGGTTTGAAATTCACAAGCAATTGATTGGGGTATAGTGTCCCCTTGTGGCGATTTTAGTAGTATGCATAGTCCAGTTCCCTTGACATTTGAAGCTCCATCTGTGAAGAGTGTCCAAGGATCCTTGGTCTCCTCAAGTTGTTGAACTTCTAATTCAGCTTCCCTTTGTAGATCACTACTAAAATCAGCCACAAAGTCAGCTAAGGCTTGGGACTTGATGGCAGTCCTAGGTTCATACTTAATGTCATATGCACTAAGCTTGACTGCCAATTTTGCCATCCATCCTGACATTTCAGGTTTCCTGAGAACATTCTTGATTGGAAAGTTAGTTTTGACAACAATAGGATGAGTTTCAAAATAATGTCTGAGTTTAGTAGATACCATAATTAAAGCAAGAATAAGTTTCTATAAATGAGAATATCTGGACTCAACATCAAGTAGACTTTTACTTACATAATATACCGGATGTTGAGAGCCTTCATGATCCTTAACTAGGACCGCACTTACTGCCTTAGCTGAAATAGCTAAGTATAAGGATAATAATTCTCCATTTTCTGGTTTCATTAGAGCTGGTGCTGAGGATAGGTAATCCTTGAGGGCTTTAAGGGCATTCTCATGCTTCTCAGTCCATTCAAACTTTTTATTCTTCCTCAGGATATCATAGAACTCTTTGCACTTTTCTAAGGACTTTGAAATGAATATGTTCAAGGTTGCGATTCTTCCTGTCAACCTTTGCACATCCTTAGCATTGGCAGAAGATATGATGTTCACAATGTCCTTGATTGGTTCGGGACTTGCCTCTATTCATCTCTTTGTCACCATATATCCTAAGAATTTTCCAGCTTTAACTCTAAAATGGCATTTGGAAGGATTCAACTTCATGTTGTATCTGTCAAGGATATCGAATGCTTCTTCCAAATCGTTCAGGTGATCCTCAGCTCTTTTAGATTTAACCACCATATCATCTATGTAGACTTCCATTTTGTGTCCAAGCTTCTCCTTGAACATCATATTTACTAACCTTTGGTATGTGGCACCTACATTTCTTAAACCAAAAGGCATAGCAATATAGCAATATATACTAGTGGGAGTTATGAAGGCTGTGTCCTCTTGGTCAGATGGTTCCATCTAAATTTGTTGGAATCCAGATAAAGCATCCATAAAAGTTAACAACTCATGACCCGCTGTTGCATCCACCATGGAGTCAATGTGGGGTAAAGGGAAAGGATCCTTGGGACATGCTTTGTTTAAGTCAATAAAATCAACGCATACAGTCCACTTTCCAATCTTTTTCTGAATAACTACCACATTGGCTAGCCATCTTGGATACTTTACCTCTCTGATCATACCTGCCTTTAGCAATTTGTCTATCTCTTCTTGGATAATGGCATTTCTTTCGGGTGCGGGTGCAAATTTCCTCCTTTTTGGTGTATTGGCTTGAAAGACCTATCAATACCAAGTTTGTGAGTAATAACATCCTTAGATATACCTGTCATGTCTTCATGTTTCCAAGAAAAGGTAGATTTTCTTCTTTTCAAGAAGGATACTAAATCCTGCTCAATACTGTCTAGGATCCCGGATCCTATAAAAATTTTGGATTCAGGATCCTCTGGGTTTAACAGAATATCCTTGACGTCTTGCTCTCTTGCTTCCATGACGTCCCTTGGAGGATACTTTAATTGCTATGCTTCCTTCGACTTGGAGGCTTGTTTCATTGAGGAAGTGTAGCAGTTCTTCGCCTCCTGCTGATCACTCTCTATCTTCACCACACCCCATGGAGTTGGGAGCTTGACACATTGATGATACGTTGAGGGGACTGCCTTCATATCATGTATCCATGGCCTGCCAATGATAAAATTACAGCAAGATAAGCAATCAATAACACAGAATTTCTGAATAGAATTCACTCCCTCTATATAGATGGGAAGTTTGATGTCCCCCAATGTATTTTTTGTTTCTCCACTGAATCCCACATGGACAGATATTCTTAGAACAATGTCAGATTCAGGAATGTTCATTCTTTTGAGGACATCCAACTGGATTATGTTCACCGAGCTTCCCCCGTCAATGAGAATCCTGCGAACAAAATGGTTAGAAATAAATAATGTAATGACTAAACCGTGTGACGAGGATCCTGTATGTCTATGTGGTCATCCTCATCAAAGGATATCATTTTCTGCTGGGTAAGAATGGAAGTTCGAACAGGTCTGTCCCCATTCTCCATCTTAGTTTCCTTTGCATGTCTCTTAGCTACTGAGAATGAAGTCACACAGATATCAGAACCTCTGGAGATGAAGTGGATAATTTGAGCATCAGCTGGTGGAGGAGGAGCTTTTTCAGGAACTTTCTCAGAATCATGGATCCTTGACTTTTCCTTCCAAGCAACTCCTTCAAGTATCCTTTGCTCAAAAGATAACCAATCTCCTTTCTTAATGCTATGCACTCATATGTGAGATGACCAAAGTCCTCATGATAAGCACACCACTTCGATTTATCTTTGGTAGCAGCCGGTTTGTCACTCTTCCTTGGCCATCTAGCCTTGTCACTTAGATTCTGCATAGCAAGGATTAGTTCACTATTATCAGCAGAAAAACAATATTCAGAGAGAGGAGGATAATCCTCATCATCTTCCTCTTGTTCCACAACGTGCACATTCTGGTTGTCAGGTTTAGTGTATGATTTGGATCGATCATTCTTGAAATAAGATCCTTGCTTGTCCTATTTTGAGGATCCTGACAACCTTTCCTGGATCCTTTTGTCATCCTCTAAACGGATGAACCTTAGGGCCCTGTTCCTTACTTCATCTAGGTTCCTGCAAGGTGTCATAACAAGATCATCAAAGAATTGAGAATCTTTTAGCAAACCCATTTTAAAAGCTTCAACAACAGTAGCAATATCTAAGTTAGGGATTTCTAAGGATTCTCTACTAAATCTAGTTATATAATCCCTTAATGATTCATTATGACCTTGGGTGATCCTATATAAGTCACTAGTCAACCTTTCAAATGTTCTACTACATAAGAATTGATTATTGAGCAAGTTAACTAAATGAGAAAATGAAGTAATTGAGTAAGGAGGAAGACTTAGCATCCATTTCAAATCTGATCCAGTTAGTGTGGATTAGAAACCCTTGCAAAGACAGGCTTCCTTTAACCTTTCTGGAATGTGGTTAATCTCCATTCTCTCCCTGTATTGTGCCATATGTTCTTCTGGGTCGGTGGTACCATCATACAATTTCATATTAGGTGTTTGGAACCATTTTGGTATCTCAGCATGACATATGGGTGGTGCAAAGTGAGACACCCTATGACTCCCATCCGGGATCTCAGGAATGGGTTTAACAACTCCCGGGACACTGGATATCATGTCCTTGAGTTTTTGTAACTCCTTAGCCATTGCTTGATTGATTCTTGGTTCCTGCATAAGACCATGATTAGTACCATAAGATGTATTGAAAGTGTTACCTCCTGATTGGTTAGGAATTGGAATCCCAGAAGTGTATCCAAAATGAGGCATCTTTGGTGCAAGAGTGGGACCAGATGAAGCAATGGTTTGCATGGGAATAAAGTCTCCCAAATGGATTACGGAACTTCTGGGTGGTTGACTCCCTAAGGATCCTTGATCTTGGAAGATGTTGGATTCAGGATACATCGGTGCTGAAGGCCATGTAGCATATTCCATGGATCCTTGAACCTGTGATGAGGATCCTTGATACTGAGGGTAGGATTCTTGAGATGAAAGCGTCCCCATGTATCCTCTTGAACTAGAGAAGGATCCTTGATGTTGAGAGGAGGATCCTTGAGGCTGGAAGTAGGATCCTTGAGGCTGTGTCATGGCTGATGATCCATATTGCAAACTTGATGATCCTTGATACTGAACACTTGATGTTTTGGAATGCTGGATTGTTGATGGTGGAGTAGTGAAATCCAACGACCTGGGCATCAATGGGGAGTAATCCTCCGCTGATTTTTTAGTTTCTTGATTTCATCAATTTCACAAAGGATCCTTCCGTTGGTTTCATCCTGCTATTGCATGTATCCTCCCATCTGCAAAATCAAAGAGTAAAGATCACTGTTAGTAGGTGTAGAGGAAGAAACAACAGTTGGTTTTGTGAAAACGGGGGTTAGCTTCTTCGAAGCATTCTCAGCATTCTTCTGAGATGCAGAGGGGGCATGAGGCAACGGTGGAATGCCCTGTGACGAATTGACCGCCGACATGGAACTTGAATAAGTTTTTCCCTGAGAAGCCATGTGGTTGATGGTGATGCACAAAGATGAATGAAATGAACAAGCTTTTCAAAATTGAAGCACCGATTTCCCCACGGTGGGCGCCAAACTGTTTTGGCTAAAAATCACAACAAGGATAATGTAACCAAATCTGATTTTTGTGAGGTTGAGTGCTTAGTTTGATGAACAAATGTATGAATTAAAATGAAATGTTGGTAATGATGAACACAAGAATTTATACGAGGAAAAAGCCCTTGATCAATGAATGATCTCCGGCATAAAAAACTCGGATAGTGAAAATTATCACTATCAACTATATTGCACAAGAAAGGTTACAACTTTGGAAGATAACAAGCTCAATACAATGATTTTCTAGTGTTAGTGTGTGTTTCGCCAATGAATATCAGAGAGTTCGAATGATAGCTAATGTGTTTCTATTCTGAGCTTGTTAACCCCTTTAAAATTAGAAATATCCTAGTAACAAACTATCTGAAATCCATGCAACTCTCACACGATCCCCCTTAACGGTCATGACTCCCTTTGCACGTGCCAAAAACAGCATATTCCTTCGATATTCCCGTGTTGACTCAGTTCACATAATACCTGCAAACGTAAACTAAACACACAAGGAACAATTGTTAAAAACATAAACATTAGTAAGGATCCTTGATCCCCAGACTCCCTGCATTATCCGTTAAGGATCCGTGATCCAGGTCCAGTCTCAGGATGGATGATGCTCAGCATAAAATCCATGCCCTAACAATAACGTACATAAGATTCCAACACAATATATTCATCCAAGATGGAGGAGAGATGCTATTCCTAGTAGTGTGCATAGCCTTGAGAACAGGCTATCTGTTGATTAAAGCAGGAGTGGAAGATTATGGCGTAAAATATCAGAACTCTAAATATTACAGAACTTTCAGAACTGCTAATAAAAAATTATTTTATTTATATATTTTTATATTTAACATTATTTATGGATATGTTATATGTATTTTTATGATTACATATATGAAAAACCTAATTATTTTTGTGTAATAACTAATTTACATATGTGTAAAGGGACCAATTTACGTATATATAATTATAAAATTACATATAAAAAAATGCTAAAATTACTCTTAACACAGATGGAATCGTAATAAATGATAAAAATACCCTTAAATAATGTTAAATATAAAAATATATTAGTAGAATGATCGTTTAATATGAGTTCTGTAAGTTCTGCAATTATTTAAAGTTCTGAAATTATATATATATATATAAGGGAATGTTCAAATGAAAACCACTTTTATTGTGAAAACTCGAAAACTAACTAAAAAAAGCCTAAAAAACACACCAAATTTTTTTTTCTACAATTTTTTTTATTAAAAATCGCTATTATATATATATATAAAACTTTTTTTCAAAAAAAAAAAGATTTTTTTTTGTAGCACACATTAGTAATAATACACATACACATGTGCACTACAAATTTTTTTTATGTATAAAAAATTGCAAAAATTGGTATGCAAAAAAAAAAAAAAATTGGTATGTTTTTTTGGCTTTTTTAATTAGTTTTCGAGTTTTCACAATAACTAGTGGTTTTCATTTGAATCTTCCCCAGTATATATATATATAGGGGAGGGTTATCTTGAGAACGCTAAATATTGCGAGAACCGTGAGAACGAATGAAAAAACCTATCAAAACTGAATTTTTTAATACAAAACCTCATTGTAATAAAAATACAACATCAAAAAAGAATTTATAACATCAAATAATTCATTTTTTTTTTCTCAAAATCACTCTTACTAGATTTTTTACACATGTGTAAATGTAACAAATTTACACATGTGTAAATGTAACAAATTTACACATGTGTAAATGGCAAACTTACACATGTGTAAATTTTCTTTATTTACGAATTCACGAAAATTTAAACGTGTAAATTTAATTTCTAACATTGTAATCGAATAATAATGATAAGTGTAAAAAGAAATATTGAATTTGAATTGTTTTTGACCAAGTTCTCGTGGTTTTTTCATTCGTTATCAAGGTTCTCGCGATATTTAGCGTTCTCATTTAAACCCTCCCCTATATATATATATATAGGGAGAGGATCATGAGAAAACTACATATAAAAGAGAAAACTAGAAAACTAACTAAAAAAACCTAAAAAACATACCAATTTTTTTTTTTTACAATTTTTTATAAAAAAAATCGCTAGTTTTTATATATAAAAAAAAATTTCAAATTTTTTTTTTGTTGTACTGCACATGTGCATTATATGTGAATTATATGTGTACTACACATGTGCATTATATCCGTAATAGTGCACATGTGCAATATAACAAATTTTTTTTATTTTATTTTATTTTTTTTCCATGCATAAAAAGCTGCGATTTTTTTATAAAAATTAAAAAAAAAATTGGTATGTTTTTTAGGCTTTTTTAGTTAGTTTTTTGGTTTTCTCATTTAAACTAGTTTTCTCATGATCCATCCCCTATATATATATATATAGGCTAAAGATAAAAAGAAAACCACTTTTATTGAGAAAACCCGGGAAACTCAAAGCTCCCGGCTTTTTTTTTTTTGAAAAAATTACCACACGTAATATACATGTTTTTAAGAGTTTTGGGCAAAAAAAATCGGAAAAGCGCCGAGTAGATATTTAAAAAAAAAATAAACAAGTTTTGGTGTAACACCAAGAGAGGTTAATTCACTGGTCTCGTCAAGTAGAGTTAATTCCTTCTTTTCGAGGATCGGTGGCTGGATCGTCTGCTGATCTGCCTCCTACACAAGGAAAACACACCGTGACTCGTAACAAGGAGGATGGGGTGGGTGGTGCTCCTTGTTACCACTCTCCGGCGTGAGAATCAGTAATTTGCTTGAGAGCAAAGTGTGTGATAGTAGTAAGAGTGAGAGAGTTGATAATCGGTACCTCAAACCTGGTCCGGGATGGGTATATATAGCCGAGGAGTGAAGGAGGGTAATTGAGTGGCTAGACTGACAACGCGCAGCCCATTGCAAGTATGTCAGCCACGTAGGCCATGGAGGTGACGCCACGTCCCACTGTGGCTGTCAGTCTGTGTGCCAGCGTTGCGTACATGTGGTCTGACAGATGACCGTCATCAGTGCCACTTGCTGTTTTGGCCACCTGAGTCAAGGTGTCAGTCCCACTTGCGTCGTCAATAGGATGCGGTGCTAGGCCGCATCGTTATCTGCAGTAACCGCGGTTATTTCCGCGTCCCTTGCTTTGACAAAGATGTGTACAGGATGCGGTGCTAAGCCGCATCGCTTCGTGCGGTAACTGTTGTTACCGCATCCCTTGTCGTGACGAAAATATCCGTTTTCATACACAAGGTAAGTCTTCTCATCACTTGACCGATTGGAATCGCCAGACGCGTTCACGCGTGCCCGCACGGACGCAGATAAGTCATTGCTGGTGGGAGTATTTGATAAGGGTGATGGTCACTCGCGACTACTTTGGTGCGAGATTTGAGACCATACCCCTTCAGTACCTAAACAACACAATTACTTAAAATAACTTTAAATTTTTGTTTAAGTGTTTCACGAAGACCGCTATAATATCTAAATTTTGTCAAGTCTTTTCATGAAGACTACTGTAATTGAAACTGTTCACGCTAGTTTTAACTTGGATGTAATAAAAATCCAACAAAAACGGGACATTTAAGGCTAGAGCTAAGAATCTCTTTGTTGTTAAACAAGGAGATTTACCACTTTACTAGCTGTGCTTTTAATACTATGGTATCCAATCAATTATTTTTACGTGGTTCCTTGAAAATTTAAGATACCGGTTCTACTAAACTTTTAAAAAACATTGGGGTTCGTGGACCCCTACCTGCGCTATGTGGGTCTGCCCCTGCTTGCGACGGTGTACCCGTGAACCCGCCTCTGCGCCGTCTTCCACACAAGGTCGTCTCCACATAAACCCACACCTTACCGTATCGGTGGCATCTACCCTCAACCTATATCTGCCCACCCTTACCTAAGATTCATGTGGCGTTGTACCCACAATGCTCGTCTTACCCGCAAGGGCTACACGAGCGGTGCGCCCCCCCCCCCCCCCCCCCCATCTTGTACCCTTTTTTATTCTAACAACAAATCACAGGAGATATTAAATATCCATGACCTAATAGTACTATAGTGTTTGTCTCCTATATAAAAATAATTCGATTTTAAATCCATGCAAACCTAAAGTCAAGTGGTATTTAGGTGTAAAGAAAATGCCAAAAGCCTTCTGGTCTAGGGGCACTTTGTGTCTCTCCCAAAGGGGGAGATCCGGGTTCAAATTTTGTTGCCATCGAATTTCTCATTGAAAGCAAGTCAAGAGATTTTACGAGCCAGTCGGTTACTCCTGGGATCGATTTGGCACCATCCTCGAGCATCCAATACCTAGGCTATGAAGAGGCATGCCACTGAGTTTGAATACTCGCTCGTTATAAAAAATCAGGTGTCAAATATTGATGTTAAAAAAAAGATTATAATTTTTTGAAGAAAAAAACATAATTTTTGTACAGCAAATAAAAAAATATATTAAAGTATCGAGCCAAAAGTGAAAATAAAACTTTAATACAAGCAATATATCTAATAATATTAAAAGCATATGTATAAAGAAAAAGAGGTCATATGCATAATAACGAATTTGATGTATTGTTTTGCAGTCTCTTCCTTCAATATCATGGCCCCCATATTCCCTTTCTTTTTTTGGCCTTTTCTTTTTTCTTTATTCAACCAATAAGACTGCAACACTTTTTTTATTATAGAACTATTAAAAACAAGAAAAATGAAAATGATCAAAAAATAAAAACGTACTTTAAAACCTATATTTTTATTATATTCATATGTATCATTGAGTCATGTTGTTTTTCTTGTAGGTATCAATGCCTAAATACCATAAATATACCTCTTTCCTCATAGATGTGAAGCAAGTCAACATGGAGATTGAATCTCAAAACAATCATTTCCCATCTTCCTCAACCACCACCACCACTTCCTCCTCCTCTTCCTCTTCCACTATCACCACCAACGCCACCACTACCATCGTCGACGGTTGCGCCTCAGCTAACTCGTCCACCTCCGCCTCCTCTAGGTCAATCAACCAGTTTATAACACGCGCTGAAAATGAAAGCCAACCTAAGAAAAGTTGGAAAAGATCTCCAAAGGGAAAGAATGGTAATGAACAAAAGAAACATAAGGAAAATGATGATGGTGGTAGTGGTAATGGTAATGATTGTACAATGTATCGCGGTGTACGAATGAGGAGTTGGGGCAAATGGGTGTCCGAAATCCGTGAGCCACGTAAAAAATCAAGAATATGGCTTGGTACATTCCCAACTGCTGAGATGGCGGCTCGAGCCCATGATGTAGCGGCTATAGCCATAAAAGGTCACTCGGCTTACCTTAATTTTCCCGAATTAGCACATCTACTTCCACAACCAACCACCACTTCACCAAAGGACATCCGTGAAGCTGCCACCAAGGCTGCCACCGCGTACGAAAATGAGCCACCAAGCCAAGCCACTCTATCTCAATCATCCACAACTCTATCATCAGACAACATCCAAGAATCAATCAATTCGACATCGCTAGAGGACGATGATACATTTGTCGACCTCCCTGATCTTTCTCCCGATAACACCGATCGAAGCGATACATTCCTTTTTTATCCTGCCCCATGGCAGTTGGAGGCTGGAGCTGATACATGCTTTAGGCTCGAAGCTGAAGAGCCGTTTGTATGGCATATTTACTAGTGAAAAGATCCCTTTATTCAAAACTAGCCACTAACTTTTCAAAATTACCATATATACAAATTTCACCCCTGTAAAATTGAACCACCATAACATGCCCAAAAGTTTGATTTTTTTTTTTGTATGTGAGAGTAGATTTATTTTTTTACTAAGTTTGTTCCATTTTGAGAAAAGAAAATTCGGTCTTATATTATTCAGTAGAATAGGTTTGAGGTAATTTTGAAAAGTTATACAAACTGTAATGTGTGTAATGTACTATAAGTTAAAAGTTTCATAATATGAGAACATTTTTATTTTGGAGAGTTCTCATGGTATGATGGTAAAACAATTAGCTCATATATTACCTTACAAAAAAACGTTATTTTATTCATTGAATTTATATAAGGGTGTCCGGGGCACTCCCCTAAGAGGGGAGTCCCATCTCTTACGCATAACCAATCCTCGTGTGCCACGTCAACTCCTCTCTTAAACTCCCCTAACACCCCAATTTGATGGCGGCACTCCCCTATTAGGTGACTTGTTTGTTTATTCAAAAAAAAAAAAAAAAACTTTTCATTGGTTGAAATAGCGGCTGGCCCCACCATATCACTCCTTCTTCTTCGGTGTCTTCCCCCCGGTTTGGCTCCCCGATTAGGGTCCCCGCCTGGATGGCGGGGGTGTTCCCGCTCGGCAAAACTGGTCCCCGCACGGGGTCACCGAGGGTGCCCCGCTCACCCTAATCAAATATCACACGGCTCACAGGATGTAGTCAAAATGTCAAATACAATAAACATCCCTTAATAAGACAAGAAGAGTCAAAATTGATATAATCAATACTAACAAACAGATATGTATCAAAAGAAAAAAATAAAGAAACATTGCATTTTATAAGCAACCGAAATAAAACTACAATACAGAAACAAATGAAGTGATATAACAAAAGTACAAAAACACACACACACATATATAATATAAAGGATCATATGCAATATACCAAATCATAAGTTTAAATAAGTACACTTGATTTAATTTTGATTGTAATCACCTGTTGTTGTGTTTAATTTAATTATTATTTTTTTTCTGGAAATTATTAATACAATAGACATGCATGTTTGTTTTCTGTACTCTGATTGAGATTTACAAGTTTGTTTTTTTGTTTTTTTTTTTTTTTCTTCTAATTTCACCATCAAGGGGTATATTATGAAACAAATCTTTCTTAAAATCAGCGTTACAAAATTACTGATGTAAGCTTAAATCTCTTGCAAATTAGCAATGAATAATGTTGATGCAACAAATAAGAGACCAAGGGTAGTAGCTGGGCTGGTTAGGCAAAAGGGTTGAAGGGTTCAACTTTGCCTAACGCAGGTCGTGGGCCCCCCCACGTTTGCAAGACGTGGAAGGAGGTTCACTAGTTTATTGTTGTTGTTTGCTGAAGGTCCTCCTCTGAAATATGTTCAGATTTGGATGTGTGAGCAAACGGAATATGTGTGTTGGATGTGAAAGTGAGTAACTCGCATGAAGCAAGTACTCGATATGAATGACCAGAGTTTAAGGAAACAGGCCTGGCCAAGAATGTCTCAACTCAGTAAATGAAGTGTCAATTATATAGGAGAAGACATCTCCCAAAGAAGCATTCATTTGACTAGTGTCCTTGCTTGCAGTGAGGGGCTTGCCCTTTCGGGGGTTAAAGCCTTTTGACCACTGGATAATAGCGTGTGCTCTGCAGACCTGCATTGCTTTGCGGCTGTGGGTTGGTGAAGCAATCTCTGGATGTGACTGGCTACTGTTTCCGCATTGCTTTTCCCTACCTCACAGTTTTTCAACCATTGAACCATTTAACCCTTTGAGCGTTTACATATTTAGTCCCTTTTATTTAGTCTTGGGCTACCCCCGTCATCAGCCCCCCAAGTCAGAGGTTTTTGGGGAATGAGCTCAAAGACTTCTGACTTTTATATGTGTGTTTTATTGTCCAAAGGCTTCGAAGGTTCAAGGGTCGGAAGGTTGAAACGGTTTTTGAATTTCGGAATTTGACAAGACAGTTGACAAGACCCGTGGCAGTTTGTCAGGCGGCGGTTTTAAACTTCTGCCTGTTGATAATTATCCCTAATCTCATTTATTTTCTCATTTTTCTTTTTGAAGAACATTACTTCTCCTTATTTCTCTCCAGTTTCCCCTTTTTCAAATCAGGTCAGTTTTCTTTGCTTTCTCTTTTTAATTTTCTATCATGGGTGCTTGTAAGGATATGGCTAAATCCTTTTCTCGAATGACCCAAGAGGAAGTGGACTTATTTTGTATGGAATGGGGGATAGGGACGAAGTATAAACCGGTTGCACCGGCTTGCGATAAATCTATCAATGCCTGTCCTTCTGGTATGATTGCCTTGTATTGTCGTCATTTTGAGTTTTCCAATCTTCGTTATCCGTTTTCAAAGTTTGTTTTAAATGTTTTGGAATATTATCGAGTGTCTTTTGGTCAAGTTCATCCCCTTGGCATGTCTAGGGTTTTACATTTTGAGATTCTGTGTCGGGCTTGTGGTTATGATCCTACTCTTTTAGCATTCCGTCGCTTTTTCCGGCTTGCTAAGAATGGTGATTGGTTCACCTTTGAAACCAGTCAAGTTGACACTTGTTTAATTTCATCCATGGTTTCTACACTTGGGGTTTGGAAAGATCGGTTTTTCTGGGTGTCGGAGGAAATTGTTCCCTTCAAACTTGTTTGGAGACACCCGGATGCTGTTTTGAACGAGCCGGAGCCCTCTGATTCTGAGATAAATACTCGTTTTTTAGAAATTCTTAGGGAGTGTCCTTCGAGGCTTCGTCCCTTCCCTGAGCATTTGTTGGTGTTGTTGGGTATAAGTAAAGTGTGGGAAAAGGCTAACCGGGATCTGGTGTTTATTAGAGATGGGAAGGGTATGCATTTATTCTTTTCTTGCTTTTTTGTTTCTTTCTCTTTGTTTGCTCATGTGCTTTTACATTTGTGTTGTAGCTATGTCTGCCCTCGATTTTATCAAAAGCGATGATACTTCTGACGTTGCTTTTGATGATGTTGCTGCTACCCCTGGCGAGAATGCGGTTGTCTAGGGTTCTGATTACAGGTTTGAGGGTTCTGGTTATGTCAATGTTTCGAATGTTAAAGGCTTTACCAAGGTTACTGCTTCCAAAGGTTCTACTCGTCGTTCCCAACGCCATTTGAAAAGTGTTGACCAACCTTCTGGTTCAGAGCCTATTGATGTTAGTGATGATATTGAGGCGTCAGGGGATCAAGTTGTGGATGTTAGTAAGGGCAAGGAAAAGGAGTTGATTGTTTCAAGCAAGAAGAAGAAATTGGTTAAGAAGGGTGCCATTCCTGCTATTCAGGGTTCGTCCGCCAAAAGCGTTAAAAGCTTCGAGGGTTCAGAGGACATTTATGTGCCTAATTGGGGGGTTAAGGTTGGTGATAATTTTAAGGATCCTGCTGTTTGTGCCGAAGCCTTGGCTCATTTTGCCCCTCCCGGTGTTCGAAGTGCCATATCTGAGATGGAGGCTGATCATCTTATTTCTAGGATGATGCTCAGTTCCTGCAACCTTTCTGCCTTTTTGGCTGAAGGTGTTACTCGCTTTGCTAAAGGGATGCGGGAATATGAGGAGGCCTCCAAGAAGAAGGAAAAAATGAAAGCCTCAATTGCTGCCATGAAGAAGGAAATCGAGATCTTTTCTGAGAAGGAATTGGCTTGGACCAAGAAAGAGGAGGAGTTAACAAAGAGGCACGAAATTGAGATGGGTGATCTCAAGAAGAGCTTTGAAGCTAGCCTATTGAAACTGAAAGCTGACCGGGAGGCCTTGGCTGTGCAACGGAAGGCTTTTGATAAGGAGAAGGATGGTTTGAAGACTTTGGTTGCCCAGGCTACTGGAGATAACCAATGGCTCATTGAGCAGGGCTTTCACCAGGTGGTTACCTATCTCTTGCATTCTAAAGAATTTAACTCCGCTCTTGGTGATGTTTACACTAAACTGCTCAATTTGGGAAAACACCAAGGTCTTATTGCGGGTTATAAGCTTCACGAGTCTGGTCATCCCTTAGAGAAGTCTCCCCTGTACCGTCCCGAGGCTTCCGATGTTTTTAAGAGTTCCGTTGAGCAAATGGAGAGGTTGTCATACCCGTATGTGAGCCAGGTTGCTTCTTGCTATGGTAAGCCTCTCTCCGTTTTGCAGGAACTGAAGCCAGATGGTTTGAATGAAAAGTTGTGTGCTGAACTGCTTAGCTCCCTTTCAAGGAAACGTTCCTACTCGGGAGATAGTGAAGATACTTTTCCTGGGGAATCTGATGCTCCGAAGGATGTCAGCTTGGAGGGTTCAGCTGTTGAGGATCTGGGTCCTAAAGCTAAAAAGGCTAAGAAGACTAAGAAGGCCAAAGGTAGTAGTTCTGGGGCTTCTAAGCCTTCTACTGATGCATGAATTCGTAGCTTTCTTAGCACTCTTAAAGCAATTTGTGCTTTGTATCCTTTAAACAATGTTAGGTTTTCGGGAGCCCTTAAGGTTCCTGTTGGTTGTGTTTAAGGCCTGTATGGCCGTTTGAACAATAGTTAAATTTGCAAGTTACTAGGACTTGCCTTAAGTTGTGTTTGAAAGTCTTTTAGGGATTTCTTTGATATGGTATGATGTTTAGCTAATTTCTGTGTGTTATGTTTTTATATTTGCGCCTGTTTCGTTAAGGCAGTTTGTTTGGCTTTAACCTTCCAAGCCTTTTGGCTGTCTGTTAGTAGGCTGAAGCCTTTGAGGGTTCGAATTGTTACCCGGGTGGCTTGAAGCTTTGAAGGCTTCTTAGTTTTGTGATCTGACTTGGTTTGTATTTTTATAATTTTTGTCTAAGTTGTATTGTTCTTTTAGATTTTCTTTGTCTTTTTTGTAACTTTGTCTTTGTCGAGTTTGTGCTTCCCTTATGTTTTTTATACCTTAAAGGGTTCAGTGCTGCAGACACTTAGCCTTGGTATTTTTAACAAGAAGACATAGCACCTATCCTTTTTATCATTTCTTTGTTTTTCACTTGACTTTATAAGCCTGTTTGCGGATTATATTTTAAGGCTTAGGGAACATTTGGTGTAGGCTGTTCACACCCGTCTATGAGACAATTTTATTTTTTTTTAACAAGTCTCATGGAGTTGTATTGATTTAGGAACTCACCCCTTATATAGGTTCATTCAACCCCTGAACCTACTGAGCGATGTGGCCTGGGAGCTCATCCCCTTACATGGCCCTTGCCATGGAGTTTTTTGCTAGGTTCTCAACCTGATCTTAGGATAGAAAGACAAGTTTGATAAATCAACTTCATTCATTCAAGCAATACTTTCTTTTTACAAAAGGTATTCATAGTGTTGTTCGAAATACATTTTGATACAAACCAAACTTTCCTGTCTAAACATGGAACCTTTTCAGAGTTTTGCCATTCCAATGCCTTGGAAGCCTTTTGCCTTCTGAATCTGCTAGCTTGTAGGATCCACCTTTGTGTGCTTCGAGGATGGTATATGGACCCTCCCATTTTAGGCCAAGCTTTCCTTGGTTTTCCTTTTTGCTAGCTTCATTGTTTCTGAGGACCAGGTCTCCTGGCTTGAATCGTTCATTCTTGACTTTCTTGTTGTAGTAGGCTTCCATTTGTTGCTTGTATTTGGCCTCTTGGATTGCAGCTTGATCTCGTGCTTCTTCTAGGAGTTGTAAATTCAACATGGTCTCTTTTTGGTTTGTTTCGGGATCCATGTTGACGATTCGCTGGGTTACAACTCCTATCTCAGCGGGGATCACAGCCTCGGACCCAAATACCAAGCTATAGGGTGTTTTCTTATGGTTTGTTTTTTCGGTTGTTCTAATTGCCCATAGGACACTAGGCAATTCTTCAAGCCAGTTGCTTTCGTAACTTCCCAATCTTGTCTTGATACCTTCCACTATGCTTCTATTTGTCCTTTCAACCTGACCGTTTGATTGCGGATAAGCCACTGAGCTAAAAACCTGGTTGATTTTGTATTCCTTGCACCAAACGCTGAAAGGCTTCTCAGCAAATTGCCTTCCGTTATCAGTGACAAGTACTCCCGGCAATCCATAACAGCAAATGATGTTCTCCCAAACAAAGTCAATAACCTGCTTTCCCGTGATCTTAGCAAGTGGTTTGACCTCGGGCCACTTAGTGAAATAATCTATTGCTACCAACAAGAATTTCACTCCTCCTTTGCTTGGGGGAAATGGGCCAACAATGTCCATTCCCCATTTATGGAATGGCCATGCCGAGGTTATTGGGACCAAGTCATGCTTGGGACTTTTTGGGATTGGTGCATGAATCTGGCAAGCATCACATTTCTTTAACTGTTCAACTGTATCACGATGCATTGAGGGCCAGAAATACCCAAGGTTCATGAGCTTTGCAACCACCGACCTAGCTCCAAAGTGAGCTCCGCATATACCTTCGTGAATTTCTTTGATCAAATACTTACTTTGTTCAGGACCCACACATCTTAGCAAGGGAGCAAGGTAACCCTTTTTGTAAAGGGTTTCTCCTTGTAGTACATATTGCCTTGCCTTGATTTCAACCCTTTTAGCTTCTACTTGATCATTGGGTATTTCACCATTTTTAAGGAACTCTTTGATGGGAGTCATCCAGTTTGGATCTTCCTCGGTAACTACGTCTTGAACTTCCAATTCATCAATTGATGGAGTCTTCAATACTTCTACCAGCACCTTCTTGGTAAGGTGGGCGAAAGTAAGAGATGCAAGCTTACTTAGGGTATCAGCCTTTTTGTTTTGAGATCTGGGGATCTGTTTGATGTTGCATGCTTGGAAGGTACTCATCAGTTCCTTGGATTTTTCTCTGTATTTTTTCATGTTGGGTTCTTTAGCTATGTAGCTATCATTCACTTGGCTTGAGACCAGCAACGAATCTGTGAACACTTCAAGCTTTTCAACCTTCATTTCTTTAGCCAGCCTTAAGCCAGCTATTAGTGCCTCGTATTCAGTCTCGTTATTGGTGGTCTGAAAATCAAAACGGAGAGCATATGTGAATTCCAACCCTTCTGGGTTGATCAAAATTAGCCCTGCCCCTGACCCTTCAACACTCGAAGCCCCATCGGTAAAAAGCTTCCAGGCTTCAGGGTTGGAAGGTTCAGTGGTGGTAGTGTTTACTTCAGTGATTGCTTGGTTTGGGATTTCCACGATGAAATCGGCCAAGACTTGGGATTTGATAGCTTTTCGTGGGACGTAGGTGATGTTATGTTCACCTAGTTCCACTGCCCATTTGGCCAGTCTTCCCGAATTCTCTGGTTTTTCAAGCACATTCTTAATAGGTTGGTCAGTGACCACTTGTATAGGATGTGCTTGGAAATACCTTCGAAGCCTTCTAGCTATTTGAACTAGGGCTAAGGCAAGCTTTTCAAGGGGAGGGTATTTGGTTTCAGCCAATTTTAGAGTTTTACTGAAGAAATAGACGGGTACCTGAGCTTTGTCCCGTTCGATGATGAGGACTGCACTTATGGCCTCTTCAGCAATTGATAAATAGACTGAAATTGGTTCCCCCGTTTCAGGAGCTGCAATGTCTGGTAAGGAAGCAAGATGTTGTTTCATCTGGTTGAAGGCTTCTTCAGCCTCATCGGTCCATTTGAAGTTCTTCTTATCAGAGCAATTCTTGAGCGTTTTGTAGAAGGGTAGAGACCTTTCAGCCAGCTTGGAGGTAAAACGCTTCAAGGCTGCAAGCTTCCCGTTTAAACTTTCGACTTCTTTCCTGGTTTTTGGTGGTTTGGTTTCGAGGACAGCTTTCACTTTGTTTGGGTTGGCTTTGATGCTTTGTTTCCCAACAATGTGACCCAAGAACTTTCCTTCTTCAAATCCAAATGAGCATTTTTCAGGGTTAAGCTTCATGTTAACCTTTCTGAGATTCTTGAAAGTTTCTTGAATGTCGTCGAGCATTTGATACTCCGTCTTGCTTTTAATTACCAAGTCATCGACATATGCCTCCATGTTCTTACCAATTTGGCTTGCAAAGGCTTTGTCAACGAGACGTTGGTAGGTTGCACCGGCATTTTTGAGGCCAAAAGGCATCTTTTGATAACAAAAGATCCCTTTGTCCGTGTGAAAGGCTGTTTTTTCCTTATCCTCTTCCTTCATGAGGATTTGGTGGTAACCTTTGTATGCATCAAGAAAGAATTTGAACGAGTAACCGGTGAGGGAGTCAACCTTGAGATCAATTTCCGGTAGTGGATAGCAATCCTTAGGACAAACCTTGTTAAGATCCTTGAAATCTATGCACATCCTCCAAGAGTTGTCAGGTTTCTTGACCATAACCGGGTTTGCAACCCATGATTGGTACTTAACTTCTCGGAGAATGCCGGCTGACACAAGCTTTTCAACCTCTTGGCAGGCTGCCAGACTCCTCTCGAGTGCCAGGCTTCTTTTCTTTTGGACCACAGGCTTGACATCCGGTGGTATTCTTAACTCATGCTCGGCAAAGTTCCGAGGGATCACTGTCATATCTTCTGGACACCAAGCGAAGACATCGCTGTAATGTGTTAGCAGCTTTTCGAGATACGAAAGGGTTTCTTGTGAAAGGCTTGGATTGACCCTTATTCTCTGTTCAGGGTACTTAGGATTTATGATTAGCCTTTGCTTGTCTTCTTCACTTTTGGAACTTTCACCTTCAACTAGGTATGCTTCTTGAGAGGGTTGAAGGGTTGCTATACCCCTCTCGGTGGGAAATTTGACTGTGCCATGGCCAACAGACACGACCATGTAGAATGCACACTGCCCTGGCCTTCCAATGATCACATCATAACTTGAGGGGATGTTGATAACCACAAAGGTGAGTGGTTGGGTTCTTTCTTTCAAACCTTCACTGTAACGAACATTAAGTGTCAGTTGCCCTAAAGGCTTGAGGGGTATATCGGCGATACTTTTTATAGAGGTTCCAGAGGGTTGAAGCCTTGAACGTTCTTCATTACTCAAGCGGTTGAAGAATTTCTCGAACATAATTTCAGTGGCTGCCCCAGTGTCTATGTATGCCTTACATGTCTGCAATGTTCCCACGGTAGCTTCTACCACAAGAGGGCTAGAGAGAGGGTCTTTCTCCGTTGGGGGGAAGCAGACACACTGAAGCTCCCAAGCTTCCAACCGCTGTCTTTTATAAGGAACCCTTCCATCAAAATCCACCATATTGACTTCCTTACCTTTTCCTTCAGCCATTTTGTCCCGGACTCCCTTTACCAAATGAGCGAGTTCTCCGGCCTTAACAGCTTCTTCAATTCTTTTCTTGAGTTGGAAGCAATCATTGGTGTGGTGACCTTTTTCTTCATGAAACTCACAGTATTGTGTGGAGTTCTCATTTTTTCTGCTTTTGGGGAGAGGCCTAGGAGGCCGAAAGTTTTGCTTGACTTCTTCCGTTGCGAGGATTTCTTGAGGGGTCTTCGTGAGGGGTGTGAAACTTATGCCTTTCTCGCTGCTTGAAGGGTTCCGGCCTTCAGACCTTCGAGGGTCTGAACCCTTTGACCGCCTGTCATAGGAGTTGAAGTTTCCCCTTTTCCTAGCTGGACTATTGCTTCGCCAGCCGGATCCCCTTTTTCTTTGTTCTTTAATGTCTACCGCCTCCTCTCCTCGGATGTGGGCTTCAGCCCTTTCGAGAGCTTCTTCCAAGGTCTTGGGCAGGGACTTGTTGAAATCTCTTGTGAGATATTTAGAGGTGATGGCATTCATGAAACCAGCCACTCTCATTTTCTCATCTGCCCTTACATAAGTCAGACCTTCCTTCTTGTATCGTTCAATGAACGCACGAAGACTTTCGTCATCACGTTGTTTTATTTGGAAGATTACTGTTGCGTCTTTAACATATCGCCTTTGTTGGGAGAAATTGGCCAGAAAACCCTTGCTGAGGTCGTCAAAGCTTCGAACGCTTCGAGCAGGTAAGTCGTTGAACCAGATTCTGGCTGATCCAACAAGGGTTTGCATGAACATTAGGCAACATTCAGCGTTTGACCATTTCTCTATCCTTGCTGCACCGGTAAAGATCTGAAGATGGTCCTCAGGATCTTCAGTCCCATCATACGTCCTGATGTGGGATGGCATCTTGATCTTTGCTTGGAAATCGTAATCAACTATTTGCTGTGAAAAGCATGAAAGGTTACTTGGCTTATATGGTTTAGCCAAGTCTTCTTCAGCCCTTGCATCCACATTATTGCCATTGCCGTTATTTCCCTGGGTGGCTAGCACCTGATTAATAAAGTGTTGCCACGGGAAGTTGGCCATCATCTGGGTCATCATGTTGGGCATGAGGTTGAAGCCTTGTAGGCTTCCAGGTGCAACTGAGCAACTTATTCCAAGGGGAGTGCTCATAACAGCACTCCGTGCCAAAGGGAGCACGGACAGAGCTTGCTCCCACGTGGTTGTTGCAGATGCTGGAAAGCTTGTTACTGGGGACTGTAGGAGCTGGTCAAGGGTTAGCTCATGTCCCAAAGGAGCACCACTAGTAATCGGTTGGGAAGAGAAGATGGGATGTACTGTGGGATTTGTCATTGTGGACAGATATGGGTGAGGGTTTGAAAGATTACTGGGACTAGCCTCATTTCTAGTTGTAAAAGGAAGGGGAGGTGGTCCAGGAGACAACGTTGGTTCTGGCTCGTCATAATCTAGGCGGATTCTCACCCCCTTTTCTCTTTCTCTATTCACATGCTAGTTGAGGAGATACCTCAATTCCAGGAAATTGTTGGCAACCCCCTCGGGGGTTAGTTCAACACGCGCCGGGGTGTCAGAGACACCGACATTGGGAGAAGGAACTCCGGATCTGGACGGAGTTGGTGTGTTGAAGGTGAGGAACTTGGGTGTGCTCCCCGGAGTTGAGAAAGAAGTTGGTATAGCCACAGGGGCTTGGCTACTACCCGGGGCAGAGGTGTTTGGAATCTGATTTACTTCACCCGGGGATCCACTTTCAGACATGGTGATTTTAAGTGAAGAGAGCTACACTACTAGGTCTTTTTGAGGAGAAATAGCGGCGTAGCCCCACGGTGGGCGCCAACTTGTTGATGCAACAAATAAGAGACCAAGGGTAGTAGCTGGGCTGGTTAGGCAAAAAGGTTGAAGGGTTCAACTTTGCCTAACGCAGGTCGTGGGGTCCCCCCACGTTTGCAAGACGTGGAAGGAGGTTCACTAGTTTATTGTTGTTGTTTGCTGAAGGTCCTCCTCTGAAATATGTTCAGATTTGGATGTGTGAGCAAACGGAATGTGTGTGTTGGATGTGAAAGTGAGTAACTCGCATGAAGCAAGTACTCGATATGAATGACCAGAGTTTAAGGAAACAGGCCTGGCCAAGAATGTCTCAACTCAGTAAATGAAGTGTCAATTATATAGGAGAAGACATCTCCAAAAGAAGCATTCATTTGACTAGTGTCCTTGCTTGCAGTGAGGGGCTTGCCCTTTCGGGGGGTTAAAGCCTTTTGACCCCTGGATAATAGCGTGTGCTCTGCAGACCTGCATTGCTTTTGCGGCTGTGGGTTGGTGAAGCAATCTCTGGATGTGACTGGCTACTGTTTCCGCATTGCTTTTCCCTACCTCACAGTTTTTCAACCATTGAACCATTTAACCCTTTGAGCGTTTACATATTTAGTCCCTTTTATTTAGTCTTGGGCTACCCCCGTCATCAAATAATGTTGCGAAAAGTTTCCGTTAATTAGTCTCAAAATGCATTTGTCACAAATCACTCGGTTACAAAATCTATCTCAGATATCTGAACAAATATATTTATAGCTAATATGAGTGTGCAATTAATTAGTCACAAGTTTTATTGCAAATATTGTCATTACCGACTACAACCATTATTTTCCACCCTTTGCAACAGATTTGTGACGAAAATCTTCCCCAGTAATATTTAAATATTTGATTAATACAACAATCAATAATTCGATAATATTTACAGGTCACAAACCTCTTTAAATCCAAAGGATACAAGATTGTTACGCGTAACATGATATTTAGTTTTATACCTTAATTAATAACTAGGTTAGAAATATGTGTATTACATATGTTGAATAATTAAATAATATATAGTTAACAATGAAGATGTATAAATTATAAAATGTTATTTTGAGATAAAATATATTTAAAAAATAGAAGATAAAAAAAGGAGTGGGGAAATAAGAGTGTGGATAAAAGAATTTTGGTCTCATAGAAATATAACACGTACCTATTTATTAGGATATAGATTCGGTCTATCCTAGTAGTTACATATGAGGATACGCATGTGAAGAGTGTCCAAAAAGGAGACACCGTCTCGTTTACGTATGTCGTATGCAAATATCAAAACGGACAGGTGGAAGTCCAATCATTGAATGAAATGTTATTTAGCATATACAATGAAGGTGACATTTATATTGTATCTAGTATAAAAAACTAATTATATATTTTATATCTTATATGGATACTTGACAGTAATATTTGCATACACGGTTATAGCAATATATGATCCGGCTGTGAAGGATGGAGTGATGGGGATGATGATTGATGAGGAACCACACCGTATGAGTTTATCAATAGTATTAAGAATGAAATATTCGGTGGATTATCTCCTCTACTTGGATCACTCTCCATCTATGATTTCCGCATATCTCTTGCACTTTTTCCTCCCGATAATTTTGTTTACCATTTACTTGTTTCCTTTCTTGTTTCGTTGTATTGCCTATTTAGGCACCTTTCTTCCTTGTAAACATGTATCAGAATATAAAAAAGACAAAATTGCAGAAAACAACTTTTATGTTTGCCTCAAACTGCACTTTATACCTTTCACTATGAAATCGGTAAAAAACAACATTTATGTTCATGTTTTATTACACCCTATAAGCTTTAGCACTAACTACGTCAAAAATTTCAATTAAATAGACTCACATGCCTTGTACATAAGGGCATTTAAGTCTTTTACTTTTAAATTAAAACAATACTTTTTTTATTAATTAAAAGGCACCTGCACCCACCCCCACCCTACCTTCTCTCTTCTTCATCCCTGCTGTCTCTCTCTATTGTTCTTCCTCCCAGCTAACCGAAGACTACATTTTATTACTGTTTGATCTTTTTAACAAATTGCCGATGTTTAATCACTGAATATATCAGTCCCAAACATACTTTTAATCTTCAATTGATTCGAAGGCCACATCAGTGGCGTCAGAGCAGTGCAATCCTCGGGAAAAAAAAGTCATCACCATCACGATTGCTAGAGGCATGGTGAGAAGGCAATAAAGTGGAACAGATTTAACGAATGGAGGAGAAGATGGAAGCGAAAATAATACATCGAAGGGTTCCTAATTCAGAAAGACGAAGAAAACCGGACATCGCAATTACATAATCGAGTTGAAGAAATCGCTAGGGCACTTGCTGAGATGTGTGATATAATGACGGGATTAGCGATTCAAGTTTCTTAAATTGCTAATGGTTAGATCGGTAGATATGGAGGAACCAGAAATACGTCACAAAATTCAAATGATCGTACAAAAGAGTTTGTTAATCGGGTCAATGGAAATGATACAGGAACAGGTTATAACTACTATTCAAGACTCTACATTGGATAGCACTAACTGAAATGAAAGATAGTGTTGATGATTTTGATGTAGAAATTGCAAAAATCTCAGTCAGCGCATTAGATGGAAATGATTTATTTCAGTCCTTGAGAGTCACAGGCCATTACGTACGGAAAAAATGATTTGCAAATATTGATGGACACTCGCTGTTCACATAATTTGCAAATATTGATGGACACTCACAAATATTGATGGAAATGATTTATATCAGTCCTACTCGGTAACAGAGATGAAGAAGAGGGTGAAGAAGATGGATAAAGAAGAGAGAAGGTAGGGTGAGGGTCGGGGTGGGGTCCAGATGGGTTTTTATTAATAAAAAAAATATTGATTTAATTTAAAAGTAAAAGACTTAAATGCCCTCATGTGCAAGGCATGTGAGTCTATTTAACCGAATTTTTTGACATGGTTAGTACTAAAGGTTATAGGGTGTAATAAAACATGAACATAAAGGTTGGTTCTTACCGATTTCATAGTGAAAGGTATAAAGTGTAGTTTAAGGCAAACATAAAGGTTGTTTTCTGCAATTTTGTCTATAAAAAATTAACCAAAACCTTTATGGTATCAGAGCGGTGATTATTACGCTCGATCCAAACCGAAAACTCCAACTCCCTTCACCGATTCTCTGAGATGACAGAAGTTGGAATCAAAGATACCTCTAAAACCGACGCCACTGGCCTGGATCATAACTTCACCCATCCGATTATCCAAGGCAAATGCAGTTCAACGATGTATTAACCGACAATAACTACCTTGATTGGGTCCAAGTGATGGAAAACTTCTTGTTTGCTAAAAACAAGATAGGTTTCATTGATGGAACCATCAAAAGGCCTAAAACGGGATATGCAAATTACATGGCATGTATGTGATGCGATGATCAAAGGATGGCTGTTAGGGATGGATTTTGTAAACCTAAGGATCACGGATTCTCAAGTGCAGCCATGATCATGGATCCTCAATTCAGTTTTGAATTATGGATCCTCGAAAGACGTTGCAGGTTTAAGGATCCAGGATCCTCATTATTATCCTTATACTAACGGTTGTTTCCACTATATTTGAACTTGTTTTGCAGGAGTATTCGAATGGGACTTGCTCTTGCCTAGATTCTAGGGGAATATGCTCCATTATTCTGCACGTGCATGGCTTGTATGACGTTTTGGAAGTCGTGGGAAGCTAGCATGATTTGCGGATTGTTAGTTAGCTAGATTATTTCCATTTTTATAAGGGGATAACAAGCTTGAATAGATAGAACAGTTAGCAATACACACACTCTCGAGAACTCTCTGCAACTTATTGGCGATTACACATTTTTTGCACACTAGTGATCCTTGTAACAAGCTTGTTATCATCCCGATTTGTAACCTTTACTTGTTTAATATAGTTGGTGATCGGTAGTTTCCATCACCCGAGGTTTTTTGTGCCGGAGATCATATCTTGATCAAGGGCTTTTTCCTCGTATAAATCCTTGTGTCCAACTTTCATTTCATACATACATTGTTCATACATTTGTCCATTCATTCAAGCATCACACCTCACAAAATCGGATTTGGTTGGATTATCCTTGTGTGATTTTTGACCAAAACGGTTTGGCGCCCACCGTGGGGCAATTGGTGCTTCATTTCTGAGAAATTCTGTTCATTTCGATCATTTCAGTTCATCACCTTCAACCACATGGCTTCTCAAGCGAAGAACACTTCAAGTTCCATGCCGGCGGTCACTTCTTCACAGGGCATTCCACCTTTGCCACATGTTCCTTCTAGATCCCAGAAGAATGCTGAGAATGCTGCGAAGAAACAAACCCCCGTTTTCTCAAAACCAACTTCTGCTGTTACTTCTGGCCCTACTAACAATGATCTTTATTCTTTGATTTTTCAGATGAGGGATTACATGCAACAGCAGGACAAAACCAATGACAGGATCCTTCGAGAGATTGATGACATCAAGAAATTGAAGAGATCAGCGGAGGATCACTCCCCTTTGATGCCGAGATCACTGAATTTCGATACTCCGGTCATAACTGCCCAGCATTCTACAGCATCAGATGTTCAGTATCAGGGTGGATCATTGGGAATGCATTATGGATCAACGACAATGACTCAGGTTCGAGGATCCTACTTTCAGCCTTCAGGATCCTCTCTTCAGCCTCAAGGATCCTCCTTCCAGCATCAAGGATCCTTCACTAGTTCAGGAGGATATATGGGGACGCAGACGGTTCAAGGATCCTACTCTCAGCATCCAGGATCCTCGTTTCAGGTTCAAGGATCCTCATCTCAGGGTCAAGGATCCTCATCTCAGGTTCATGGATCCGTGGATTATCCTCCAAGACCCCCCAACTTCGGTGTATCAAGGATCCAACGTCTTTCAGGGTCAAGGATCTTTAAGAAGTGCAGAACCCAGAAGTTCAGAGATTCATTTGGGAGACTTCATACCTATGCAGACTATTGCTTCTTCTGGTCCCTTAATTATGCCAGAATCCCGCCAATATGGATTCACATCTGGAATTCCAAACCTGAATCCTTCAGGAGGTAACACTTTGAATAATTCTTATACTACAAACCATGGCTTTGTGCAGGATACATGTATCAACCAAGCTATGGCCAGAGAATTACAAAAGCTTAAGGATATGATATCCAGCATTCCAGGAGTGGTTAAGCCCATTCCTGAAATTCCAGATGGAAGCCACAAGATATCTCGCTTCGTACCACCTATTTGTGATGCAGAGATACCGAAGAGGTTTCAAATACCAACC
Organism: Helianthus tuberosus; assembly: GCA_030545235.1. NCBI lineage: Eukaryota > Viridiplantae > Streptophyta > Magnoliopsida > Asterales > Asteraceae > Helianthus > Helianthus tuberosus. Next base: position 17,584,881 of record CM060428.1, on the reverse strand, counting down.
GTGAAGCTATATGATGGTTAAACGGATCCAGAAGAGCATGTAGCTCAATACAGAGAAAGGATGGAGATCAATCCAATTCCTGAGAGGTTAAAAGAAGCATGTCTATGCAAGGGTTTCGGATCCACACTGACAGGATCAGCTCTTAAATGGTTGCTAAGTCTTCCCCCTTACTCTATTACTTCATTTGCTAATCTAGTTAATCTGTTAAATAGCCAATTCTCATGTAGTCGGAAATTTGAACGTTTAACTAGTGATCTATATAGGGTAACACAAGGTCAAAATGAATCACTAAGAGATTATATCACTAAATTCAGTAAAGAATCCTTAGACATTCCTAATTTGGATATTGCTACGGCTGTAGAAGCCTTCAAAATGGGTTTGCTTAGGGATTCACAGTTCTGTGATGATCTTGTCATGACCCCTTGCAGGAATCTTGATAAAGTAAGAACCAGGGCCCTTAGATTCATCCGGTTAGAGGATGATAAAAGGATCCAAGAAAGACGGACATGATCCTCAAAGCAGGAAAAGCAAGGATCCTACTTCAGGAACAACAAGTCCAAATCATACAACAAGTCAGATAATCAGAACGTGCATGCAGTGGACAAGAAGAGGATGATGAGGATTATCCTCCCATTTCTGAACATTGCTTTTCTGTTGATATAATGAACTAATCCTTGCAATGCAGAATTTAGGTGAAAAAGCAAGATGGCCCAGAAAGAGTGATAAGCCAGCTGCAACAAAAGACAAATCCAAATGGTGTGCATATCATGAAGATTTCGGTCATCTCACTGAAGAATGTATTACACTCAGAAAAGAGATTGGTTACTTGTTAAGCAAAGGGCATTTAAAGGAGTTGTTGGGAAGAAAAAAAGTCAAGGATCCAGGATCCTGAAAAGGTTCCAGAAAGAGCTCCTGCTCCTCTTGCTGATGCACAAATTATCAACTTCATATCTGGTGGACCAGACATATGTGGCACTTCCTTTTCAGTAGCTAAGAGGCATGCCAAAGAGACCAAGATGGATAATGGGGATAGACCCATCCGAACCTCTACTGTTATACAGGAGAAAGTTATTACCTTTGATGAGGATTATCGTGTGGATGTTCAGGATCCTCATCAAGATGGTCTCGTTATTACATTGTTTATATCTAATCATTTTGTTCGCAGGATCCTGATAGATGGAGGAAGCTCTGTAAACATCATTCAGCTTGATGTCCTCAAGAAGATGAACATCCCTGAATCAGAAATTATCCCAAGATCTTCGGTTCTTGTAGGATTCAGTGGGCAAACCAAGAACACATTGGGGGACATTAAGCTTCCCATTTATATAGAGGGACTTAGTTCTTTTCAAAAATTTTGTGTTATAGATTGCTTATCCTGTTGCAATGTTATCCTTGTCAGGCCATGGATACATGACGTGAAAGCAATCCCATCTACATATCATCAATGTGTAAAGCTTCCTAGTCCATGGGGTGTGGTGAAGATTGAGAGTGACCAACAAGAAGCAAAGAATTGCTATACTTCATCGATGAAGCCAACCTCAAGACCCAGGGAGCAATAGTAATTAAAGCATCCTCCAAGAGATGTCCTGGAGGCAAGAGAACAAGATGTGAAAGATATCCTGATGGATCCTCAGGATCCTGAATCCAAGGTCTTCATAGGATTCGGGATCCTCAATGACATCGAACAGGATCTAGTATCCTTCCTCAAGAAGAGAAAAACTACCTATGCCTGGAAGCATGAAGACATGACAGGTATTTCTAAAGATATTATAAGCTTGGCATTGACAGGTCATTCAAACCCATACATCAAAAGAGGAGAAAGTTTGCACCTGAGAGGAATGCCATTATCCAGGAGGAGGTAGACAAGCTGCTCAGAGCAGGTATGATTAGAGAGGTCAAGTATCCAAGGTGGTTAGCCAATGTGGTTGTTGTTCAAAAGAAAAACAGAAAGTGGAGGGTATGTGTCGATTTTACTGATTTGAACAAGGCATGTCCCAAGGATCCTTTCCCATTACCCCACATTGAATCCATGGTGGATGCTACCGCGGGTCATGAGTTGTTGACTTTTATGGATGCCTCATCTGGATTTCAACAAATTCAGATGGAACCATCTGATCAAGAGGATACAGCCTTTATGACCCCAACTGGTATTTATTGTTATATTGCTATGCCATTTGGACTAAGAAATGCAGGTGCTACCTATCAAAGGCTAGTCAATATGATGTTCAAGGAACAAATTGGACACACTATGGAAGTCTATATAGATGACATGGTGGTTAAGTCTAAGAGAGCTGAGGATCACCTTAAAGACTTGGAGGAAGCATTTGATATCCTTGACAAATTCAATATGAAATTGAATCCTTCCAAGTGTCATTTTGGTGTTAAAGCAGGTAAGTTTCTAGGCTACATGGCGACAAAAAGAGGCATCGAGGCAAGTCCAGAGCAAATCAAGGCGATTGTGAATATTAAATCTCCTGCCAATGCCAAGGATGTGCAAAGATTGACAGGGAGGATCGCAGCCTTGAACAGGTTCATCTCAAAGTCTTCAGAGAAGTGCAAGGAATTCTATGACATCCTGAGAAAGAACAAGAAATTTGAGTGGACTGAAAAGCATGAGAATGCTCTCAAAGCCCTTAAGGATTACCTATCCTCATCTCCTTCCTTGATGAAACCAGAAAAAGGGGATATATTATCCTTATATTTGGTAGTCTCTTCTAAAGCAGTAAGTGCAGTCCTTGTTAAGGATCACGAAGGTACACAACATCTTGTATATTATGTAAGTAAAAGTTTGCTTGATGCTGAATCCAGGTATTCACATTTAGAAAAACTTATCCTTGCTTTGATTATGGCATCTACTAAATTACGCCATTATTTTGAAACTCATGCTATCATCGTGAAGACTAACTTTCCAATTAAGAATGTTCTCAGGAAACCTGAAATGTTAGGAAGGATGGCCAAATGGGCAGTGAAGCTTAGTGCTTATGATATAAGATACGAACCAAGAACTGCCATTAAATCCCAAGCCTTGGCTGACTTTGTGGCATATTTCAGTAGTGAACTACAAAGAGAAGCTGAGTTAGAAGTTCAGCAGCTTGAAGAGACCAAGGATCCTTGGATACTCTTCACAGATGGAGCCTCTAATGTCAAGGGAACTGGACTTGGAGTACTACTAAAATCGCCACAGGTGGACATAATACCCCACTCAATAGCTTGTGAGTTTCAAACTACTAATAATGAGGCTGAGCATGAAGCCTTGATAGCTGGTTTGCAAATTGCCTAGCACATGAGGATCAGGTATCTTGAGGTACATGTAGATTCATTATTAATTACTAATCACTTTAATGGTTCTTATTCTGTTAAAGGTGAAAGACTAATCAAATATCTACAGATAGTCAAGAAATTGGCAGACTCTTTTGTTTCTTTTAGTTTGACACAGGTTCCTACGGAAGAAAATGCAGAAGCTGATGCATTGGCTTATCGTGGATCATCATTGAAATTCCAGAGGATATTAAAATTCCCATCATCCACATTTTGACTCCTGCTATTGAGGATCACACAGCTATGGAAATAGTAGAGGATTCTGCAATCATACATAGTGATGGTGCACAATCACATTTAGGATCCTGGATCCTTCCAATCATGAGATATATACAACATAGAGAGATTCCTACAGGAGAAAACCCCAGAGCTTTCAAAGTCAAGGTATCTCAATTTACAATATTAAATAACATGTTATATAAACGATCTCTTGCAGGTCCATATCTAAGGTGCATTGAGGATCCTGAAATTCAAGAAGTTCTAAGGATTTTCATGAAGGAGATTGTGGAAACCACACTGGGGGCAGAGCATTGTTCTCAAGGATCCTTAGGACATGATACTATTGGCCTACTATGAAGAAGGATGCTGTGGATTATGCAAAGAAATGTGATGCTTGCCAGAGATATAGCAATATCCTTCATTAACCAGCAGAGCTCCTACATCCTATATCCTCTTCTTGGCCATTTATGAGATGGGGAATGGATATAGTTGGCAAACTTCCCAAAGCACCAGGAGAAAAACTGTTTATGCTTGCTGTTAGGGGATGATTTTCTAATCCTAAGGATCAAGGATCCTCAAGTAGTGCCAGGATCACGGATCCTCAATTCTGTTTGAATTAAGGATCCTCAGGAGGTGCTGCAGGATCAGGATTCAGGATCCTTATTGTTGTTATCCTTGTACTAACGTTTGCCTTCATTACGTATAAGCTTGTTTTGCAGGAGCAAAGGCATGGACCAAGTCTTACCGAAATTCCTGGAGCATATTCCCTCAATATTCCACACGTGCTTGGTCTATGTGAACGTTATGGAGATCGTGGGGAGCTTGCGCAAAATGCGGATAGTTAGTTAGCTTAGATTTTTTTCTAAATTTAAAAGGGGATAGCGAGCTTGATTAGAACACTTAGCCATTTTTAGCAAACACACACTCCCGTAATAGCTCTCAGTCAGCTCTCGGCAGTTTACTTAGCAATTTCATACATTTCTTGCACATCGCACTTTAGTGACCCTTGTAACAAACTTGCTATCATCCCGAGTTGTAATATTTTTCTGTTTAATCTTATTTGGTGATCGGTAGTTTCCATCACCCGAGGTTTTTTATGCCGGAGATCAACTTTTGATCAAGGGCTTTTTCCTCGTATAAATCCTTGTGTCTCTTGTTCATTGCTTTTCTGAATTATCCTGATAATTGTTCATTGATTCAAGCATCATTCCTCACAACAAAGATTTGGTTACATTATCTTAGCCTGATTTTTGACTAAAACAGTTTGGCGCCCACCGTGGGGCAATTGGTGCTTCATTCCTAAGAAATTCTTGTTTTTGTGGTCATTTCGGTTCACTACAACCAAGCAGATGGCTTCTTCAGCAAAGGGCACTTCAAGTTCAATGCCGGCAATGAGTTCTTCACAAGGCGTTCCACCTTTGCCTCCACCACCTTCTGGATCCCAGAAGAATGCTGAAAATGCTGCAAAGAGACAAAGCCCCATTTTTCCAAAACCACCAACTTCTGTTGTTTCTTCTAATCCTACTACTAGTGATCTTTTTAATTTGATTTTGCAGATGAGGGATCACATACTAGAGCAGGACAAAACCAACGAAAGGATCCTCCGGGAGATTGGTGACATCAAGAAACATAAGAGATCAGTGGAGGATCACTCTCCTCTGATACCAAGATCACTGGATTTCGACACTCCAGCTATAACTGCCCAGCAATCTGCAGCCTTAGATATCCAGTACCAAACTGAACCATTAGGAAGGCGTTATGGAGCAACAACTATGAGTCAGGCTTTTGGGTCTCACTTCCAGCCTCAAGGATCCTGTTCTCAGCCTTCGGGATCCTCTTTTCAGCATCAGGGATCCTTCGTCAGCTCAGGAGGATATTTGGGAATGCACACAGTCCAAGGATCCTCTCAGGTTCAAGGATCCTCTAGGGTTCAAGGATCCTCCATGGTTCAAGGATCCTCTCAGCCTCTGGGATCCTTTCAGGTTCAAGGATCCTCTCAACATCAAGGATCCAACATCTTTCAGGATCAAGGATTCTTGAGAAGTATACAACCCCCAAGCACGGATGTTCATCAAGGAGACTTCATTCCAATGCAGACCATTGCCTCCTCTGGCCCTTCAATCATACCAGAGTCCCGTCAATATGGATTCACATCTGCAATTCCAAACTTGAATCCTCCGGGAGGTAACACTTTCAATAATTCTTATAACACTAACCATGGCTCTATGCAGGATACGGGTATCAACCAAGCTATGGCTAGGGAGTTACAGAAGCTGAAGGATATGATATCCAGCGTTCCAGGAGTGGTTAAGCCTATCCCTGAAATTGCAGATGGGAGCCATAGGATATCTCGTTTTGCACCACCTATTTGTGATGCTGAGATACCCAAAAGGTTCCAGATACCGACTATGAAGCTGTATGATGGTTCTACGGATCCAGAAGAACATGTAGCTCAATATAGAGAAAGGATGGAGATCAACCCCATCCCAAAGAGGTTAAAAGAAGCATGTCTATGCAAGGGTTTCGGATCCACACTCACAGGATCAGCTCTTAAATGCCTGCTAAGTCTTCCCCCTTACTCTATTACTTCATTTGCTAATCTAGTTAATCTGTTTAATAGTCAGTTCTCATGTAGCAGAAAATTTGAACGCTTAACTACTGATCTATATAGGGTAACGCAGGGTCAAAATGAATCACTTAGGGATTACATCACTAAGTTTAGTAAAGAATCCTTAGATATTCCTAATTTGGATATTGCTACGGCTGTAGAAGCCTTTAAAATGGGTTTACTTAGGGATTCATTATTTTATGATGATCTTGTCATGACCCCTTGCAGGAATCTTGATGAAGTAAGAACCAGGGCCCTTAGATTCATCCGATTAGAAGATGATAAAAGGATCCAGGAAAGACTGACATGATCCTCAAAACAGGAGAAACAAGGATCCTACTTCAGGAACAACAAGTCCAAGCCTTACAACAAGTCTGATAACCAGAATGTGCATGCAGTAGAACAAGAAGAGGATGATGAGGATTATCCTCCAATTTCTGAGTACTGTTTTTCTGTTGATAACAATGAACTAATTCTTGCAATGCAGAATCTAGGAGAGAAAGCAAGATGGCCAAGAAAAAGGGATAAACCAGCTGCTACAAAGGACAAGTCCAAGTGGTGTGCATATCATGAGGATTTTGGGCATCTCACTGAAGAGTGTATTGCACTTAGAAAAGAAATTGGTTACTTGTTAAGCAAGGGGAATTTGAAGGAGCTTTTGGGAAGAAAGAAGTCAAGAACCCAGGATCCTGAGAGGATCCCAAAAAGAGCTCCTGCTCCTTCAGCAGATGCACAAGTTATAAACTTCATATCCGGTGGATCAGACATTTGTGGTACTTCCTTTTCAGCAGCCAAGAGACATGCTAAGGAAACCAAGATGGATAACGGGGACAGACCCATCCAGACCTCTACTGTTACAAAGGAAAAAGTTGTAACCTTTGATGAGGATGATCGTGTTGATGTTCAGGATCCTCATCATGATGGTCTTGTTATTACTCTGTTTATTTCTAACCACTTTGTTCGCAGGATCCTGATAGATGGAGGAAGCTCAGTAAACATCATTCAGCTTGATGTCCTCAAGAAGATGAACATCCCTGAATCAGACATTGTCCCAAGATCCTCAGTTCTTGTGGGATTCAGTGGAGAAACCAAGAACACATTGGGGGACATCAAACTTCCCATCTATATTGAAGGACTCCATTCTTATAAAATTTTTTGTGTTATAGATTGCTTATCTTGTTGTAATGTTATCCTTGGCAGGCCATGGATACATGACATGAAGGCAGCCTCATCTACCTATCATCAATGCGTGAAGCTTCCTAGTCCATGGGGGGTGGTGAATATTGAGAGTGATCAACAAGAAGCTAAGAATTGCTACACATCATCAATGAAGCCAGCCTTAAGACCAAGGGAGCAATAGCAATTAAAGCATCCTCCAAGAGATGTCTTGGAGGCAAGAGAGCAGGATGTGAAAGAGATCCTTATGGATCCCCATGATCCTGAATCCATAGTCTTCATAGGATCAGGGATCCTCAGCAACATTGAACAGGATCTAGTATCCTTCCTTAAAAGGAGAAAAACTACCTTTGCTTGGAAGCATGAGGACATGACAGGTATATCTAAAGATATAATTACTCATAAACTTGGCATTGACAGGTCATTCAAGCCAATTCATCAAAAAAGGAGGACGTTTGCACCTGAGAGGAATACCGTTATCCAGGAGGAGGTAGATAAACTGCTCAGAGCAGGTATGATAAGAGAGGTCAAGTATCCAAGGTGGTTAGCCAATGTGGTTGTTGTTCAAAAGAAAAACGGAAAGTGGAGGGTATGTGTCGATTTTACTGATTTAAACAAGGCATGTCCCAAGGATCCTTTCCCATTACCCTACATTGACTCCATGGTGGATGCTACCGCGGGTCATGAGTTGTTGACTTTTATGGATGCTTCATCTGGATTTCAACAGATTCAGATGTAACCATCTGACTAAGAGGATACAGCCTTTATGACCCCAACTGGTATATATTGTTATATTGCTATGCCATTTGGACTAAGGAATGCAGGTGCTACTTATCAAAGGCTAGTCAATATGATGTTCAAGGAACAAATTGGACACACTATGGAAGTCTATATAGATGACATGGTGGTTAAGTCCAAGAAAGCTGAGGATCACCTAAGAGACTTGGAGGAAGCATTCAATATCCTTGATAAATTTAATATGAAACTAAATCCTTCCAAGTGTCACTTTGGTATTAAAGCAGGTAAATTCCTAGGCTATATGGTGACAAAAAGAGGCATTGAAGCAAGTCCAGAGCAAATTAAGGCTATTGTGAATATCAAATCTCCTGCCAATGCCAAGGATGTTCAAAGATTGACAGGCAGGATCGTAGCCTTGAACAGGTTCATATCCAAATCCTCATAAAAGTGCAAGGAATTCTACGACATTTTGAGAAAGAACAAGAAATTTGAGTGGACTGAAAAGCATGAAAATGCTCTCAAAGCCCTTAAGGATTACTTATCCTCGGCTCCTGCCTTGATGAAACTAGAAAAAGGGGATATATTATCCTTATATTTAGCGGTATCCTCTAAAGCAGTAAGTGCAGTCCTTGTTAAGGATCACCAAGGTACACAACATCCTGTCTATTATGTTAGTAAGAGTTTGCTTGATGCTGAATCCAGGTATTCACATTTAGAGAAACTTATCCTTGCTTTAATTATGGCATCTACTAAATTAAGACATTATTTTGAAACTCATGCCATTATTGTTAAGACTAATTTTCCAATTAAGAATGTTCTCAGGAAACCTGAAATGTCAGGAAGGATGGCTAAGTGGGCAGTGAAGCTTAGTGCTTATGATATAAGATATGAACCAAGGACTGCCATCAAATCCAAAGCCTTAACTGACTTTGTGGCAGATTTTAGTAGTGACTTGCAAAAGGAAGCTGAGTTAGAAGTCCAACAACTAGAAGAAACTAAGGATCCTTGGATACTCTTCACTGATGGAGCCTCCAATGTTAAAGGAACAGGACTTGGAATACTACTAAAATCGCCACAGGGGGACATAATACCCCACTCCATAGCTTGTGAGTTTCAAACTACTAATAATGAGGCTGAATATGAAGCCTTGATAGCTGGTTTGCAAATTGCCAAGCATATGAGGATCAGGTATCTTAAGGTACATGTAGATTCATTGTTAATTACTAATCACTTCAATGGATCCTATGCTGTTAAAGGTGAAAAGCTAATCAAATATTTAGAGATAGTCAAAGAATTGGCACTCTCTTTTGTTTCCTTTAGTTTAACACAGGTACCAAGGGAAGAGAATGCAGAGGCTGATGCATTGGCCAATCTAGGATCATCCTTGAAGATTCCAGAGGATATCAGGATCCCTATTATCCATATCCTAACCCCCGCTATTGAGGATCATGTAGCCATGGAGATAGGAGAAGATTCTGTAATCATCCCCAGTGATGATACACAGTCTCATTCAGAATCATGGATCCTCCCAATCAAAAGATATATCCAACATGGAGAGATTCATACAGGAGAAAACCCCAGGGCTTTCAAAATTAAGGTATCTCAGTTTACAATATTGAATAACATGCTATATAAACGATCTCTTGCAGGACCATATCTAAGATGCATTGAGGATCCTGAAGTCCAAGAAGTCCTAAAGGATCTTCATGAAGGAGATTGTGGAAACCACACTGGGGGCAGGGCATTATTCTCAAGGATCCTGAGGATAGGATACTATTGGCCTACAATGAAGAAGGATGCTGTGGATTATGCCAAGAAGTGTGATCCTTGCCAGAGACATAGTAACATCCTTCACCAACCAGCAGAGCTTTTGCATCCTATACCCTCTTCTTGGCCATTCATGAGATGGGGAATGGATATAGTTGGTAAGCTTCCTAAGGCACCTGGTGGAAAAGTATTCATGCTTGCTATGACTGATTACTTCTCCAAGTGGATAGAGGCTGAAGCCTTTGCTCAAGTCAGAGAAACGGAAGTGATATACTTTATTAAAAGAAACATTATTACTAGATTTGGTATTCCTTCTGAAATTGTTTGTGATAATGGATCCCAGTTTATTGGGAGTAGAACTACTAACTTTTGTGACAGCTGGGGGATTAAGATGATAACATCAACACCAGTCCACCCACAAGCTAATGGTCAAGCAGAATCATCCAACAAGATCATCATCAACGATTTGAAAAAGAAGCTTGGATCCAAGAAAGGAAAGTGGGCAGAAGAACTACCTTATGTACTATGGGCTGATAGGACAACTCCCTAGAATGCTACTGGTCAAACTCCATTTTCTTTGGTATTTGGAGTAGAATCAGTGATCCCTACAGAAATGGTGGTTCCTACTGCAAGAACAAGCATCCGTGATCCTGAAGGAAATGCTGAAAACTTGGTTCAAGATTTGGATACTATAGAAGAACTCAGGGATTTGGCAAGAATAAGGATGGCTACTTATCAACAAAGGATGGCCAGAGCTTACAACAAGAATGTCAGGATCAGGAAATTCCAAGTTGGTGATATGGTATTAAGGAAAGCATTTCAGAATACCACAAATCCTGCTGATGGGAAGTTGGCACCAAAGTGGGAAGGCCCCTACCTGATTGAAGCTGAGGCTGGAAAGGGGGCATATCGATTGCTAACAATTGAAGGAGATTTGCTACCAAGAGCTTGGAATGCTGTCCACTTGAAGAAATACTTCATGTGATAAGGATTCATGATCCTTAGCAATATTCATGATCCACATCCTTGAAGGATCCTTAGAGGATGGATAATTCTCATTTTGGTAATGGTCTAATCTCAAACTATTTCATTCTTTAATTATCCTATATACAAGGATAAGGATCCTGGATCCTTTATCCTCCTTTCACTTGATTCTGAGTTTTGCAGAAGGTTTAGGTATCCTTAATGAAGGATTCAGTATCCACAGAAGTCTCCAGTTATTTGGGCTTGACCCCAGTTTTTGGGCCTGTCCCCAGTATCGCCAGCATCGCACGATGATCCTGGTGCAGTTCATGGCAATGGGACCAGTACTCGCTTTAGGGGCTGACAATTTCATTGTGCTAGCTGTATCCGGGATCCTACGTATAATGGTAGACGTACCATACATCCGTTCCTAAGGTTTCTAACGTTTTCACGTTAGCTAAGGTTTCGGCATTTTCATGTCGCTCAAGTTTGGATAGTCGCCAGTGAGGGCCATACTCCAGTTTACACAAGATCCTTTGGGCTTGTCCCCAGTTATCCTTTGGGCTTATCCCCAGTTATCCTTTGGGCTTGTCCCTAGTTATCCTTTAGGCTTGTCCCCAGTTATCCTTTGGGCTTGTCCCCAGTATATTGGGCTTGTCCCTAGAATTGTTGGGCTTGTCCCCAGTTACTAACTCTTCTCTTATATTGGCTTAGTCCCAAGTATGTTCTATTTCAGGTTTTGGAAGTTAAACACCTAAGGATCCTTGATCCTTACCTTCTACTAAGGTTTGTCTTGTGGTTATCCTGATTGTAAATGTTAAAGAGTTAGGATCCTAACTTGGATCCTCAGGTATGATCCTTCATTACTTTAATCTTATTCTTTATTTATATAAGTGACCCTTATCCTTTGACAACAGGTCTTGTGATCCTTAAGTTACATAACTTTTCTGAATTTGTCGACTATAGGATATTTGATCCTTGATCATATCCTGAAACTTTTAAACATGATTTATTAAACCTTTATTCTTTACTTACAAATTCAAAGAGAGTATATAACAACAGTAGAAAAATAAAGAATTCACGAGGATAACAACACGGGAAATAGCCAAAAAGTTAAAGTTTTATTTATTCACCAAAAGTTAAACCCTTAAAGGTTGTCAAAATTGCTAACCTAAGCTTCTACCAGCAAACCGTGGCCCATCTACTTAGGTTGGCAATGGGTGTCCATTGTTAACAGGTCTTGAAAGTGCAGGAAATAAAAGTTGGCAGGATAACAAGTGGTTTCATCCCCCAAACAGAGGATCCCTCCACCACCTATCATCCTACCTATTGTCTAAGGATCCATGATCCACAACCCTAAAAACTATTGTTCAAAGTACAACCCAACATTGTTTCATAACATCACAACCAAAAAACTTTCAAATCCTAAAAAATGGGCTCCGGCCGCATCTAGAAATGTCCATCATCGCCCATTCCTGCAGCCTACACCTTTGCTGCATCACCATCACCTTCACCAGCACCTCCAGCTCCAGCTCCAGCATCACCATCCTGATCCTTTACCCCACTGCTGCCAGCCTCGATTGCTAGGACCTCACCAGCCTCTTCTTCGTCATCCAGCTCAGCCAACCTAGCCTTCTAGCCCTCTATGTCCCAGTTGGTCTTGTCAAAGTCAGGATCCTGAGCTTCTTGAGCCATCTGCAGCTTGGTCTTGTACATAGCAATGGCAGCAGAGACCTTAGCATCATCCGTGATTTCAGCCTTCTCCTGATCAGCTATGACATGAGCCAGGACAAGCTCCTTTTTCACCAGCTTGACGTCGTTTTCGAGGGAGGCAATCTTCTGATCCTTGGCCAGGAGGATCTTTTGGAGGTCCAAACACTTTAGTTCAGCCTCTTCAACACTCCCTAAGTACTCTTGGATTTCAGCAAATTTCTGCAAAAGAAAGGATACAATTCAGGATCCTTTACCCTCAGTATGAAAGGATTATGTTCAAGGATCACATTTAAGGATCAGTTATCTTTACCTCAGCTACGTATTCCTCGAACTGATGCTGGATCAAGGGCAGACCTTCAAGGGTATCACCAGTCTTCCTTTTCTTTCCTCCCTTGCCCTTGGAAGTGGTTGGCTTGGGGACTGTGACGGATGGACTAGCAGCAGGTTTCTTCTTTCCGGATCGGACAACATCGAGGTCAGTGACACTGAATCTGGAGGCAGACCTTGAAGATTTTTCAGCACCTACAAATCCAATACAACAGATAAGTATTCCTGTTTCATTTTAATTTAAGCATTTAATTACATATAAACATGGATACTTACTTGACATCGTGACTGAGCCTGAGGATACTTCTTGAGAATCCTTGGTATTTGTTTGAAATGACCTTATTGCAGGATCAAGATTCCGGAAAGCGGTGATCCTCTCTTTGGTTGCAGGTGATGGAATGATATGTGAAACAGTCATAGCTGCACAAAAGAAACAAAGAGACGTTAGTGATCCCCAACAAAAACAGGGTTATTCTATGATCCTTCTAAAGGATCCTCTATCCTACTGTGGGTGGCCCAGTTTCTTGGCAGATCCTTCCCATCAGGGATAGAATCCCTTCTAACGAAGAAGAATCGCTTCTTCCATTTGGTGTCATTCTTGGTGGTCTTGAGGATTGGGTGTTCTTCACCGGGTTTATGTTTGAACAGATAACGATGGGATCCGTGGCTCACAAGATTGTACATTTCAGCTAACTCCGACATTACCAGATCAATACCTTCATGCTCAATGATTCTTTCAAGGGTATATAAAACCCTCCACATCATTGGCATAGCTTGGATATAGGATATGCCGGTGAGAGAGAAGAAAGACTGGGTGAAATCAGGGAAAGGATAAGAATATCCCATCAGAAATGGGGTGACCGGAAAAGCTACCCAGGTTTCAGAAACGAAGTCACTCAGGACGGTAGGGTCAAAAGGTTTAAAAACAGTGTTCACCGGAAAGCAATGTCGAATCCTGTCGATCTCAGGATCAGTAAAGCAGCAGCGTTCCTTCACAGAATCTTTGATGATTCCCTGGCTCTTTAGAGGGCTGTCCTTTTGGTGATCCTTAGCCGGTGAAGATCTCAACATCATCTTGATCGTGGATGATGGTAAAGAAAGAAGGAACAGAGTAAGAAGATGAAGAGAGAAAGGAGAAAGAAGTACCTGAACAATCTTCGAATGAGGATTTAAAGGATGTTACGCCCGAATTTAAATGCTTCCTAACCCTTATCTCTAACTTGAATTTATAATCATGATTCTGCAGGGATGTCGCTTCAATGACGTCAGATCAGCAACGGATAGTTCGATCATAACGGCTATATATCCGTTAGTTTGTTGCAGATAAGATCAAGAAAATATAACTCGCTAATTTACACTTTACTCCATATATTTTGGGGGCAATTGTTAGGGGATGATTTTCTAATCCTAAGGATCAAGGATCCTCAAGTAGTGCCAGGATCACGGATCCTCAATTCTGTTTGAATTAAGGATCCTCAGGAGGTGTTGCAGGATCAGGATTCAGGATCCTTATTGTTGTTCTTGTACTAACGTTTGCCTTCATTACGTATAAGCTTGTTTTGCAGGAGCAAAGGCATGGACCAAGTCTTACCGAAATTCCTGGAGCATATTCCCTCAATATTCCGCACGTGCTTGGCCTATGTGAACGTTATGGAGATCGTGGGGAGCCTGTACAAAATGCGGATAGTTAGTTAGCTTAGATTTTTTCTAAATTTAAAAGGGGATAGCGAGCTTGATTAGAACACTTAGCCATTTTTAGCAAACACACACTCCCGTAATAACTCTCAGTCAGCTCTCGGCAGTTTACTTAGCAATTTCACACATTTCTTGCACATCGCACTTTAGTGATCCTTGTAACAAGCTTGCTATCATCCCGAGTTGTAATATTTTTATGTTTAATCTTATTTGGTGATCGGTAGTTTCCATCACCCGAGGTTTTTTATGCCGGAGATCAACTCTTGATCAAGGACTTTTTCCTCGTATAAATCCTTGTGTCTCTTGTTCATTGCTTTTCTGAATTATCCTGATAATTATTCATTGATTCAAGCATCATTCCTCACAACAAAGATTTGGTTACATTATCTTAGCCTGATTTTTGACCAAAACACTTGCCATGACTGATTACTTTTCTAAGTGGATAGAAGCTGAAGCCTTTGCTCAAGTCAGAGAAAAAGAAGTGATATCCTTTATTAAAAGAAATATTATTACCAGATTTGGTATTCCTTCTGAAATTGTTTGTGATAATGGATCCCAATTTATTGGGAGTAGAACTACTAACTTTTGTGACAACTAGGGGATTAAGATGATAACATCAACTCCAGTCCACCCACAAGCTAATGGTCAAGCAGAATCATCCAACAAGATCATCATCAACAACTTGAAGAAGAAGCTTGGATCCAAGAAAGGAAAATGGGCAGAAGAGCTACCTTATGTGTTATGGGCTGACAGGACAACTCCCAAGAATGCTACTGGCCAGACTCCATTTTCTTTAGTATTTGGAGCAGAATCAGTGATCCCTACAGAAATGGTGGTTCCTACTGCTAGAACAAGCATCCGTGATCCTGAAGGAAATGCTGAAAACTTGGTTCAAGACTTGGACACCATAGAAGAACTCAGGGATTGGCAAGGATAAGATTGGCTAGCTATCAACTAAGGATAGGTGGAGCTTACAACAAGAATGTCAGAATCAGAAAGTTTCAAGTTGGTGATATGGTGTTAAGGAAAGCATTCCAAAATACCACAAATCCTGCTGATGGCAAGTTAGCACCAAAGTGGGAAGGCCCCTATCTTATTGAAGCTGAAGCAGGAAAGGGGGCATATCGATTATTAATAATGGAAGGTGATTTGCTACCAAGAGCTTGGAATGCTGTCCATTTGAAGAGATATTTCATGTAAGAAGGATTTAGGATCCTTGGCTGTCTTCATATCCGATATCCATGAAGGATCCTTAGAGGGTAGATGATCCTCATTCTGATAATGATCTGATCTTAATTTATCTAATCCTTTAATTTATTTTGTTACAAGGAGAAGGATCCTGTATCCTTTATCCTTTTTTCACTTAGTTCTGAGTTTTGTAGAAGATTGATGTATCCTTGACAAAGGATCAAGTATCCACATAAGTCTCCTAAGTTTTATGGGCTTGTCCCCAGTTTTTGGGTTTATCCCCAGTTTTTTTTGGGTTTATCCCTAGTTTTTGGGCTTGTCCCCAGTTTAAGGTATCTACTACCTTCGCCAGTAGCGCACGATGATCCTGGTGCAGTTCAAGGCAATGGGACCAGTACCCGCTTTAGGGGCTGATAATTTCATTGTACTAGCTGTATTCAGGATCCTACGTACAATGGTAGACGTACCATACATCCGTTCCTAAGGTTTCTAACGTTTTCACGTTAGCTAAGGTTTTGGCATTTTCATGTCACTAAGTTTGGATAGTCGCTAGTGAGGGCCAAACTCCAGTTTACACAAGATTCTTTGGGCTTGTCCCCAATTTTTTGGGTTTGTCCCCAGTTTATTGGGCTTGTCCCCAGTTGTTTTGGCTTGTCCCCAGTTTATTGGGCTAGTCCCCAGATTGTCGGGCTTGTCCCCATATACTAACTCTTCTTTTTACAATTGGCTTAGTCCCAAGTTATGTTTCATTTCAGGTTTCTAAAGCTAAACAGTTAAGGATCATGGATCCTAACCTTTCGCAAGGGTTTGTCTTATGACTATCACAATAGTATACATTAAGGATATATGATCCTAACTTGGATTCTCTGGTATGACTTTTATATTCTTTAACTTTGTTCTTGGTTTATTTATGCTACACTTATTCTTTGACAACAGGATATATGATCCTAAAATTATCTCATTTTTTGAACTTTTCGATTATAGGATATTTGATCCTTGATCATATCTGTTAGGGATGGATTTTCTAAACCTAAGGATCACGGATCCTCAAGTGCAGCCAGGATCACGGATCCTCAATTCTGTTTGAATTAAGGATCCTCAGAAGACGTTGCAGGATTAAGGATCCAGGATCCTCATTGTTATCCTTACACTAACGGTTGCTTCCACTATATTTAAACTTGTTTTGCAGGAGTATACGCGTTGGACCTAGTCTTGCCGAGATTCCAGGGGAATATGCTCTCAATATTCTGCACGTGCATAGCTTAATGACCGTTTTAGAAGTCGTGGATAGCTTGCACATTTGGCGGATAGTTTGTTACTTAGTTTATTTCTGTTTTTAAAGGGGATAACAAGCTTGATAGTTAGAACAATTAGCAAACACACACACTCTCGCAAGCTTTCTGCAACTCATTGGCGATTACATACATTTTGCACACTAGTGATCCTTGTAACAAGCTTGTTTTCATCCCGAATTATAACGATCATTTGATTAATTATAGTTGGTGATCGGTAGTTTCCATCACCCGAGGTTTTTTATGCCGGAGATCATACATTGATCAAGGGCTTTTTCTTCCTATAAATCCTCGTGTCACTTGTTCATTTCATTTACAAGTTGTTCATACATTTGTTCATTGATTCAAGCATCATACCTCACAAAAGAAGATTTGGTTGCATTATCCTAGTCTGATTTTTGACCAAAACAGTTTGGCGCCCACCGTGGGGCAATTGGTGCTTCATTTCTGAAAAATTTTGTTCATTGTGTTCATTTCGGTTCATTATCTTCAACCATATGGCTTCTTCAGCAAAGAATACTTCGAGTTCCATGCCGGCAGTCACTTCTTCACAGGGCATTCCACCTTTGCCTCCACCACCTTTTGGATCCCATAAGAATGCTGAAAATGCTGCGAAGAGACAAAGCCCCATTTTCCCAAAACCACCAACATCTGCTGTTTCTTCTAGTCCTTCTAACAGTGATCTTTATTCTTTGATTTTGCAGATGTGGGATTACATGCAGCATCAGGACAAAACCAATGACAGGATCCTTCGAGAAATTGATGACATCAAGAAATTGAAGAGATCAGCGGAGGATCACTCTCCATTGGTGTCTAGATCACTGGATTTTGACACTCCAGCCATAACCACCCTGCAATCTACAGCTCCGGATATCTAGTACCAGAGTGGACCATTGGGAAGTCGTTATGGATCAACAACTATGAGTCAGGCTTTAGGATCTAACTTCCAGCCTTCAGGATCCTCTTTTCAGCCTTTAGGATCCTCTTTCCAGCATCTGGGATCCTTCGTTAGCTCAGGAGGATATATGGGGACGCACACAGTTCAAGGATCCTCCCAGGTTCAAGGATCCTCTCAGCTTCAAGGATCCTCCTTTCATGTTCAAGGATCCTCCCAGGTTCAAGGATCCAACATCTTTCAGGATCAAGGATTCTTAAGGAATGTGCAACCCGGAAGTTCAGATGTCCATCTAGGAGACTTCATTCCAATGCAGACCATTGCTTCTTCTGGTCCTTCAGTCATACCAGAATCCTGTCAATATGGATTCACATCTGGAATTCCAAACTTGAATCCTTCAGGAGGTAACCCTTTGAATAATTCTTATAACACTAACCATGGCTTTGTGCAGGATACATGTATCAATCAAGCTACGGCTAGGGAATTACAGAAACTGAAGGATATGATATCCAGCGTTCCAGGAGTGGTTAAGCCCATTCCTGAAATTGCAGATGGAAGCCACAGGATATCTCGTTTTGCACCACCCATTTGTGATGCAGAAATTCCAAAGAGGTTTCAAATACCAACCATGAAGCTATATGATGGTTCAACGGATCCTGAAGAGCATGTAGCTCAATACAGAGAAAGGATGGAGTTCAATCCAATTCCTGAGAGGTTAAAAGAAGCATGTCTATGCCAGGGTTTCGGATCCACACTGACAGGATCAGCTCTTAAATGGCTGCTAAGTCTTCCCCCTTACTCTATTACTTCATTTTCTAATCTAGTTAATCTGTTTAATAGCCAATTCTCATGTAGCAGAAAATTTGAACGTTTAACTAGTAATCTATATAGGGTAACACAAGGTCAAAATGAATCACTTAGAGATTATATCACTAAGTTTAGTAAAGAATCCTTAGATATCCCTAATCTGGATATTGCTACGGCTGTGGAAGCCTTTAAAATGCTATGATGATCTTGTCATGACCCCTTGCAGGAATCTTGATGAAGTAAGAACCAGGGCCCTTAGATTCATCCGACTAGAGGATGATAAAAGGATCCAAGAAAGACTGGCAGGATCCTCGAAGCAGGAAAAGCAAGGATCCTACTTCAGGAACAATAAGTCCAAGTCTTACAGCAAATCTGATAATCAGAGCATGCATGCAGTCGAACAGGAAGAGGATGATGAAGATTATCCTCCAATTTCTGAATATTGCTTTTCTGTTGATAACAATGAACTGATCCTTGCAATGCAGAATTTAGGTTAAAAAGCAAGATGGCCCAGGAAAAGTAATAAGCCAGCTGCAACAAAAGACAAGTCCAAATGGTGTGCATATCACGAGGATTTCGGGCATCTCACTGAAGAATGTATTGCACTGAGAAAAGAGATTGGTTACTTGTTAAACAAAGGGCACCTGAAGGAGATTTTGGGAAGAAAAAAGTCAAGGATCCAGGATCCTGAAAAGGTTCCAGACAGAGCTCCTGCTCCTCCGGCAGATGCACAAGTTATAAACTTCATATCCGGTGGATCAGACATTTGTGGTACTTCCTTTTCAGCAGCCAAGAGACATGCCAAGGAATCAAGATGGATAATGGGGATAGACCCATCCAAACCTCTACTGTTACACAGGAAAAAGTTATAACTTTTGATGAGAATGATCGTGTTGACGTTCAGGATCCTCATCATGATGGTCTTGTTATTACCTTATTTATATCTAACCATTTTGTTCGCAGGATCTTGATAGATGGAGGAAGCTCAGTAAACATCATTCAGCTTGATGTCCTCAAGAAAATGAACATCCCTGAATCGGATATTATCCCAAGATCCTCAGTTCTTGTGGGATTCAGTGGAGAAACCAAGAATACATTGGGGGACATTAAACTTCCCTTCTACATAGAAGGACTTCATTCTTATAAAAAATTTTGTGTTATAGATTGCTTATCCTGTTGCAATGTTATCCTTGGCAGGCCATGGATACATGACATGAAGGCAGTTGCATCTACATATCATCAGTGTGTAAAGCTTCCTAGTCGATAGGGAGTGATAAAGATTGAGAGTGACCAACAAGAAGCAAAGAATTGCTATACCTCATCAATGAAGCCAGCCTCAAGACCAAGGGAGCAATAGCAATTAAAGCATCCTCCAAGAGATGTCCTGGAGGCGAGAGAACAAGATGTGAAAGATATCCTTATGGATCCTCATGATCCTGAATCCAAATCTTCATAGGATCAGGGATCCTCAACAACATCGAACAGGATTTGGTATCCTTCCTCAAGAGGAGAAAAACTACCTTTTCCTGGAAGCATGAAGACATGACAGGTATCTCTAAAGATATTATAAGCTTGGCATTGACAGGTCATTCAAACCCATACATCAGAAGAGGAGGAAGTTTGCACCTGAGAGGAATGCTATTATCCAGGAGGAGGTAGATAAACTGCTCCGAGCATGTATGATTAGAGAGGTTAAGTATCCAAGATGGTTAGCCAATGTGGTTGTTGTGCAAAATAAAAATGGAAAGTGGAGGGTATGTGTCGATTTTACTGATTTAAACAAGGCATGTCCCAAGGATCCTTTCCCATTACCCCACATTGACTCCATGGTGGATGCTACCGCGGGTCATGAGTTGTTGACTTTTATGGATGCTTCATCTGGATTTCAACAAATTCAGATGGAACCATCTGATCAAGAGGATACAGCCTTTATGACCCCAACTGGTATCTATTGTTATATTGCTATGCCATTTGGACTAAGGAATGCAGGTGCTACTTATCAAAGGCTAGTCAATATGATGTTTAAGGAACAAATAGGACACGCTATGGAAGTCTATATAGATGACATGGTGGTTAAGTCCAAGAAAGCCGAGGATCACCTTAGAGACCTGGAGGAAGCATTTGATATCCTTGACAGATTCAATATGAAATTGAATCCTTCAAAGTGTCACTTTGGTGTTAAAGTAGGCAAGTTCTTAGGCTACATGGTAACAAAAAGAGGCATAGAAGCAAGTCCAGAGCAAATCAAGGAGATTGTGAATATCAAATCTCCTGCCAATGCTAAGGATGTGCAAAGATTGACAGGGAGGATCGCAGCCTTGAACAGGTTCATATCAAAGTCATCAGAAAAATGCAAGGAATTTTATGACATTTTGAGAAAGAACAAGAAATTTGAGTGGACTGAAAAGCATGAGAATGCTCTTAAAGCCCTTAAGGATTACCTATCCTCAGCTCCTGCCTTGATGAAACCAGAAAAAGGGGATATATTATCCTTATATCTAGCGGTATCCTCTAAAACAGTAAGTGCAGTCCTTGTTAAGGATCACGAAGGTACACAACATCCTGTCTATTATGTAAGTAAGAGTTTGCTTGATGATGAATCCTGGTTTTCACATTTAGAAAAACTTATCCTTGCTTTGATTATGGCATCTACTAAACTAAGACATTATTTTGAAACTCATGCCATTATCGTTAAGACTAACTTCCCAATTAAGAATGTTCTCAGGAAACCTGAAATGTCAGGGAGGATGGCTAAATGGGCAGTGAAGCTTAGTGCTTATGATATAAGATATGAACCAAGGACTGCCATTAAATCCCAAGCCTTGGCTGACTTTGTGGCATATTTCAGTAGTGAACTACAAAGAGAAGCTGAGTTAGAAGTTCAGCAGCTTGAAGAGACTAAGGATCCTTGGATACTCTTCACAGATGGAGCCTCTAATGTCAAAGGAACAGGACTTGGAATACTACTAAAATCGCCACAGGGGGACATAATACCTTACTCAATAGCTTGTGAGTTTCAAACTACTAATAATGAGGCAGAATATGAGGCCTTGATAGCTGGTTTGCAAATTGCCAAGCATATGAGGACCAGGTATCTTGAGGTATACGTAGATTCATTGTTAATCACTAATCACTTTAATGGATCTTATGCTGTTAAAGGTGAACGACTAATCAAATACCACGAGATAGTCAAGGAATTGGCACTCTCTTTTGTTTCCTTTAGTTTGACACAGGTACCTAGGGAAGAGAATGCAAAAGCTGATACATTAGACAATCTTGGATCATCATTGAAGATTCCAGAGGATATCAAAATTCCTATCATCCATATTTTGGCTCCTGCTATTGAGGATCACATAGCTATGGAGATAGAAGAGGATTCTGCAGTCGTTCCCAGTGATAATGCACAATCCCATTCAGGATCATGGATCCTTCCAATTATGAGATATATACAACATGGAGAGATTCCTACAGGAGAGAACCCCAGGGCTTTCAAAATCAAGGTATCTCAATTTACAATATTAAATGACATGTTATATAAACGATCTCTTGCAGGTCCATATCTAAGGTGCATAGAGGATCCTGAAATTTAAGAAGTCCTAAAGGATTTTCATGAAGGAGATTGTGGAAACCACACTGGGGGCAGGGCATTGTTCTCAAGGATCCTTAGGACAGGATATTATTGGCCTACTATGAAGAAGGATGCTGTGGATTATGCCAAGAAATGTGATGCTTGTCAGAGACATAGTAATATCCTTCATCAGCCAGCAGAGCTCCTGCATCCTATATCCTCTTCTTGGCCATTCATGAGATGGGGAATGGATATAGTTGGTAAACTTCCCAAAGCACCAGGAGGAAAAATCTTCATGCTTGCCATGACTGATTACTTCTCCAAGTGGATAGAGGCTGAAGCCTTTGCTCAAGTCAGAGAAAAAGAAGTGATATCCTTTATTAAAAGAAATATTATTACTAGATTTGGTATCCCTTCTGAAATTGTATGTGATAATGGATCCCAATTTATTGGGAGTAGAACTACTAACTTTTGTGACAGCTGGGGGATTAAGATGATAACATCAACACCAGTCCACCCACAAGCTAATGGTCAAGCAGAATCATCCAACACGATCATCATCAACAATTTGAAGAAAAAGCTTGGATCCAAGAAAGGAAAATGGGCAGAAGAGTTACCTTATGTGCTATGGACTGATAGAACAACCCCCAAGAATGCTACGTGCCAAACTCCATTTTCTTTAGTGTTTGGAGCAGAATCAGTGATCCCTACAGAGATGGTGGTTCCTACCACAAGGACAAGCATCCGTGATCTTGAGGGAAATGCCGAAAACTTGATTCAAGATTTGGATACCATAGAAGAACTCATGGATTTGGCAAGGATAAGGATGGCCAGTTATCAGCAAAGGATGGCTGGAGCCTACAATAAGAATGTCAGGATCAGAAAATTCCAAGTTGGTGACATGGTATTGAGGAAAGCATTTCAGAATACCACAAATCCTACTGATGGAAAGTTGGCACCAAAGTGGGAAGACCCCTACCTGATTGAAGCTGAGGCAGGAAAGGGGGCATATCGATTGCTAACAATGGAAGGTGATTTGCTACCAAGAGCTTGGAATGCTATCCACCCGAAGAGATACTTCATGTAATAAGGATCCAGGATCCTTAGCCATTTTCGTGTCCGATGTTCATGAAGGATCCTTAGAGGATAAATGATCCTCATTCTGGTAACGATCTAATCTCAATTTATCCACTTCTTTAATTAACTTATATACAAGGAGAAGGACCCTGGATCCTTTATCCTTCTTTCACTTAGTTCTGAGTTTTGCAGAAGGTTGATGTATCCTTAACAAAGGATCGAGTATCCACAGAAGTCTCCTAAGTTTTATGGGCTTGTCCCCAGTTTTTTGGGCCTGTCCCCAGTATCGCCAGTAGCGCACGATGATCCTGGTGCAGTTTAAGGCAATGGGACCAGTACCCGCTTTTGGGGCTGACAATTTCATTGTACTGGCTGTATTCAGGATCCTACGTATAATGGTAGATGTTTTGGTTAAAAAATCAGACGAGGATAATGCAACCAAACTCTTAGTTATGGGGTATGATGCTTGAAATGTGGAACAATGATAAGGATCACTTCAATGTAAATTGCACAAACGACACAAGGGTTTATACGGGGAAAAAGCCCTTGATCAAGAGTTGATCTCCGGCACAAAAAACCCCGGGTGATGGAAACTACCGATCACCAAGCTCAAATAAATCAATAAATGTTTACAACTTCGGATAGTAACGAGCTAGGTACAAGGATCACTACGGTGAAATGTGTAAAAGCGTGTGAAAACTGTTAAGTGTTTGTCGAGAGCTTCAAGAGTGCGATTGTATGAGAGTGTGTGTAGCTGAAAATGGCTAAGTGTTCTAATTCTAGCTCGTCACCCCTTTAAAAATAGAAGTTAACTATAATAACAAACTATCCGACTTTTGTGCCAAGCTCCCACGTTCTCCACAACGTCCATTTCCAGTCAAACGTGTGCGAAATACCCGTGGAATATTCCATAGTAACGTTGCCAAGACCAAGTCAAGCTTGTTACTCCTGCAAAATAATACGAAACATAAGCAAACAATCGTTAGTATGAGGATCCTTAAGGTAATCCATGATCCTGATCCTGAAGCTCTTCTGAGGATCACTATCTGTCACAGAAGTAAGGATCATTAAATAGGATAACAAGTAAGGATCACTAATTGTTAGAAAATCCTCCCCTAACAATTGCCCCCAAAATATAAGGAGTGATATGTAAAATGAGCGAATTATATTTTCTTGATCTTATCCGCAACTAACTATCGGAAATATAGCCGTTATTGTAGAACTATCCGTTGCAACCATGACGTCACAGAAGTGACAACCCTGCACAATCATGATTATAAATAGGAGATATAGATAGGATCGATAGCATTTAAAATTCAGAGATACTCCCTTTATAACTGCGTTCCGAAGATAAACAGGTATTCTCTCTTCATCTTCTTCCTTCTTTTGCTCTGTTTTCCGTTTCTTTCCATCATTCTATCAAAGATGTTGCTCCGGAACTCCCCAGCTAAGGATCACCCGAAAAACAGCCCACCGAAAAGCCAGGGGATCATCGAAGATTCAATAAAAGAACCCTGCTGTTTCAATGATGCACAGATTGATAGAATCCGCCACTGCTTCCCGGCGAACACCGAGTTTAGACCTTTTGATCCCAATGCCCTGAGTGATCATATTTCCGATAAGTGGGTTGCTTTTCCTGTCACCCCGTTCACCATAGGCTATACATATCCTTTTCCAGCCTTCACCCAATCTTTCTTTTCCCTAACCGGCATCTCTTATATCCAAGCCATGCCGATGATATGGAGGGTTTTGTACACCCTTAAAAGGATCATCGAACAGGAAAGGATAGACCTAGGAATGTCAGAGCTGGGAGAGCTGTATGATCTTACTACCTTTGGTTCTCATCGTTATTTGTTTAAACGTAAACTTGGTGAGGAACACCCGATCTTCAAAGCTACCAAGAATGATGCTAACTGGAAGCGGCGTTTCTTTTTCGTCAGGAGAGATTCTATTGATGATGGAAAGGATCTACCCAAGAAATGGGCTACCCATGGTAGGGTGGAGGATCCTGAGAAGGGTCACCAGAGAACTTTCTTTTGATATAAGGATCACTTATATATTTTTGCTTTCTTGTTATGCAGCTATCACCGTCTCACACCTTAGACTGTCTCCTGCTGCCAAAGAGAGACTCATCGCTTTCAAGAAACTTGATCCTGAAACAAGAACTTTCAAGACAACAACCCAAGACTCTCAGGAGGTATCCTCAGGCTCTGTCACAATGTCAAGTAAGTATCTTTGTTTAAAATTTAAATAAATAGTGAAATATAAGTGAAGTAAAGATACTTATCTTGTTTTGGTTATGTAGGTGCTGGAAAATCCACCAAGCCTGCTTCTCAATTCGACACGGCTGACCTTGATACTGTTAGACCTAGGAAGAAGAGGTCCACTACCAGTCCTAGCATCTCCATTCCCAAGGCACCCACTAAAGGAAGGGGTGGCAAAAAGAGAAAGACCTCCGAGGCTGAGGATCTGCAGGGTCTGCCTCTGATCCGTCACCAATTCCTCGAGTACTTCAATGATGTAAGGATCACTGTATCTGCCTGTATACCCTGCTGGCATATCCTGCTGACATATCCTTCTGATTTAAGGATCACTTGGTCCTGACCTTACCTTTTATCCCCTTTGCAGAAATTCGCTGAGATTGAGGACTATGTGGGAAGCGTCGAGGAGCAGGACAAGAAGATTGCTGACCTCCAACAAGTTGGAGTGCTAAAGGACCTCAAAATTGCTGATCTTCAGAAGGAACTCCAAGATGCCAAGACTAAGACGGCTAAACTTCTGATCGACCTTGACTATGAAAAGCATGATCTCATAGAAGGTGCAAAGGTCTCTGCTGCCATCACAATGTATCAGACTAAACTGAAAATGGCCCAGGAAGCTCAAGATCCTAACTTCGACAGAAGCAGCTGGGATGTTGAGGGCTGGAAAGCAAGGTTGGCTGATCTTGAAGATGATGACGAGGCTGAAGAGGTTTTGGCGATTGAGGCTGGAGGCAAGGGTGATGGTGGTGAAGCAAGTGGAGCCGGAGGTGGTGATACAGCGAAGGTTTAGTCTGCATGATTGGGCGATGATGGAAACTTCTAGACATAGCCGGAGCCCAATTTTTTAGTTTGATGGTTGTTTTGTTGAACAATTTGATGGTTTGTACTGGATAATAGTTTTTAGGATTAAGGATCATGTATGATCCTTTGGACAATAGACAGGATTGCAAATGGTGGAGGGATCCTCTGTTTGGGGGATGAAGCCATTGTGATCCTGCCGCCTTTATATTCCTGCACTACTTTTGAACCTATTATCATGGACACCCTTTGCCTACCCCAGCGGATGGGCCACGTATTGCTGGTAGATGCTCGGGGTAGGTGATTTTGACAACCTTTTAAGGGTTAATCTTTTGTTAATAAATAAAACCTTAATCTTTTGTCGCTTATCTTATACTGTTATCCTTTTTGTCTCTTTAATTCTCAATTGTTTTGATGTACACTTATTGAATAAACAATTTGGAATAAGTCGGATTGAAAATATTTAGGACATGATCCATGATCAAATATCCTATAGTTAAAGAATCCCAAAAAGTAATATATTTTAAGGATCACAAGTATAGTTGTCAAATTTTAAGGGTTATTCAAATAAACAATGAATAGAATTAAAAATAGTTAAGGATCATACCTGAGGATCCAAGTTAGGATCCTAACCATAATCAGGATAACTAAAAGATAAACCTTAGAGAGAAGTAAGGATCAAGGATCCCTAGTTGCTTATCTTCAAGGACCTGAAAATAGAGCATAACCTGGGACTAAGCCAATATAAGATAAGAGTTAGCAACTGGGGACAAGCCCAAGGATAACTGGGGACAAGCCCAAGGATCGTATGTAAACTGGAGCATGGCCCTAACTGGCGACTATCCAAACTTAGTGACATGAAAATGTCAAAACCTTAGCTAACGTGAAAACGTTAGAAACCTTAGGAACGGATGTATGGTACGTCTACCATTATACGTAGGATCCTAGGTATAGCCAGTACAATGGAATTATCAGCCCCTAAAGCGAGTACTGGTCCCACTGCCTTTAACTATACCAGGATCATCATGCGCTACAGGCGGAACTGGGGTCAAGCCCAAATAACTGGGGTTAAACCCAAGAAACGGATTGCTTCTGCAGATAACCAATACTTTGCTAAGGATTCCTGAACTTTCAAAACTTAAAATCACGTGAGAGATGGATAAAGGACACATGATCCTTATCCTTATATGAGAAAATAAAGAAATGAAATAGTTCAAGATTAGGATATTACCAAAGTAAGGATCACCAGTACTTTAAGGATCCTTCAAGGATACTCCTGACGTAAGGATCATCTGTGCCATGAGGATCCTGCTCACATGAAATATTTCTTCAAGTGGACAGCGTTCCAAGCTCTTGGTAGCAAATCACCTTCCATGGTTAGCAATCTATATGCCCCCTTTCCTGCTTCAGCTTCAATCAAATAAGGGCCTTCCCATTTTGGAGCCAATTTTCCATCAGCAGGATTGGTGGTATTCTGAAATGCTTTCCTTAATACCATATCCCCAACTTGAAACTTCCTGATCCTGACATTTTTGTTGTAAGCACCAGCCATTTTTTGTTAATAACTGGCCATCCTTATCCTAGCCAGATCCCTGATTTCCTCAATAGTATCCAGGTCTTGAGCCAAGTTCTCATCATTTTCCTCAGGATCACGGGTACTTGTTCTAGCAGTTGGAACCACCATTTCTGTTGGGATCACTGCTTCTGCCCCAAATACCAAAGAGAATGGCATTTGACCAGTAGCATTCTTAGGGGTTGTCCTATCAGCCCAAAGCACATAAGGTAGTTCTTCTGCCCATTTCCCTTTCTTGGATCCAAGCTTCTTCTTCAAATTGTTGATGATGATCTTTGTTAGGGGAGGATTTTCTAACAATTAGTGATCCTTACTTATTATCCTAATTAATGATCCTTACTTCTGTGACAGATAGTGATCCTCAGAAGAGCTTTAGGATCAGGATCATGGATCACCTTAAGGATCCTCATACTAACGATTGTTTGTTTGTGTTTCGTATTACTTCGCAGGAGTAACAAGCTTGACTTGGTCTTGGCAACGTTACTATGGAATATTCCACGGGTATTTCGCACACGTTTGACTGGAAATGGACGTTGTGGAGAACGTGGGAGCTTGGCACAAAAGTCGGATAGTTTGTTAGTGTAACTAACTTCTATTTTTAAAAGGGGTGACGAGCTAGAATTAGAACACTTAGCCATTTTTCAGCTACACACACTCTCATACAATCGCACTCTTGAAGCTCTCGACGAACACTTATTAGTTTTCACACACTTATACACATTTCACCATAGTGATCCTTGTACCTAGCTCGTTACTATCCGAAGTTGTAAACATTTACTGATTTATTTAAGCTTGGTGATCGGTAGTTTCCATCACCCGGGGTTTTTTGTGCCGGAGATCAACTCTTGATCAAGGGCTTTTTCCCCGTATAAATCTTTGTGTCGTTTTGTGCAATTTACATTGAAGTGATCCTTATCATTGTTCTACATTTAAAGCATCATTCCCCGTAACAAAGAGTTTGGTTGCATTATCCTCATCAGATTTTTTGACCAAAACAGTTTGGCGCCCACCGTGGGGCAATTGGTGCTTCATTCCTAAGAAATTTTTCTGTTGGTGGTCATTCCGGTTCATTGCATACAAATACATGGCTTCATC
Source organism: Helianthus tuberosus (assembly GCA_030545235.1). Classification (NCBI taxonomy): domain Eukaryota; kingdom Viridiplantae; phylum Streptophyta; class Magnoliopsida; order Asterales; family Asteraceae; genus Helianthus; species Helianthus tuberosus. Next base: position 17,555,803 of record CM060428.1, on the reverse strand, counting down.
ATCGAAGAACACTTCTACTGCAATGCCTGCGGTCAATTCATCTCAGGGCATTCCACCTTTGCCTCCACCACCTTCTGGACCTCAGAAAAATGCCGAGAAGAAACCAACTCCCATATTCTCCAAACCTCCAACTTCTTCTGCTTCTTATACTCCTACTACTAGTGACTTGTTTACTCTAATTTTGCAGATGAAGGAGCATATCCAACAGCAGGACAGGACCAATGAAAAGATCCTTAGAGAAATTGGAGACATCAAGAAACAAAAGAGATCGGCCGAGGATCATTCCCCACTAATGCCCAGATCTTTGAATTTTGATACTCCGGTTATAACTTCTCAGCCTTCAGCGGTTCCAGACGTTCAATATGTTGGAGGACCAAAAGGAGTGCACTACGGCTCATCAGCAATGACTCAGGCTTCAGGGTTACACTTTCAACCATCAGGACCCCATCCTCAGCATATAGGATCCTTTGTAAGCTCAGGAGGATACTCGGGAGCGCAGCAGATTCAAGGGTACTGGCCGTTTCAAGGATCCTCCCAGGCTCAAGGATCCTCCCAGATTCAAGGATCATCCCAGGTTCAAGGATCCTCCTATGTTCAAGGATCCTCCCAGGTTCAAGGATCCTCCCAAGTTCAAGGATCCTCCCAAGTTCAAGGATCCTCCTATGTCCCAGGATCCTCCCATGTCCAAGGATACTCACAGTTTCAAGGATCCTTCCAGACGCCAGGATCCTTGAGGAGTTTGCAAACAGGAAGTTCAGATGTCCATCAGGGAGATTTTATTCCGATGCAGACCATTGCTTCTACTGGTCCTTCGATCATTTCAGAGCCCCAACAATATAGATTAACATCCATTCTTCCTAATCTGAATCCAATGGGAGGTAACACTTTTAATAATTCTTATACTACTAACCATGGTCTTATGCAGGATCCAGGTATCAACCACGCCATGGCCAGAGAGTTGCAAAAGTTGAAGGATATGATATCAAGTGTTCCAGGAGTGGTCAAACCTATCCCAGAGATTGCAGATGGGAGCCACAAGATATCTCGTTTTGCACCACCAATCTGTGATGCTGAGATACCCAAGAGGTTCCATGTCCCAACTATGAAGCTGTATGATGGTTCGACGGATCCTGAAGAACACATAGCACAATACAGGGAGAGGATGGAGATCAATCCAATCCCAGAAAGGTTAAAGGAAGCATGCCTGTGCAAAGGATTCGGATCCACTCTTACTGGATCAGCTCTCAAATGGCTGCTAAGTCTTCCTCCCTACTCTATTACCTCATTTGCTAATCTAGTTAACCTATTTAATAATCAGTTTTCTTGTAGTAGGAAATTTGAACGATTAACTAGTGATCTATATAGGATAACCCAGGGTCATAATGAATCATTAAGGGATTACATTACCAAATTTAGTAAAGAATCCTTAGACATTCCCAACTTGGATATAGCCACGGCTGTTGAGGCCTTTAAAATGGGATTGCTTAGGGATTCATTGTTCTATGATGACCTTGTTATGACACCATGCAGGAACCTAGATGAGGTAAGAACCCGGGCACTTAGATTCATCCGGCTAGAGGATGACAAAAGGATCCAGGAGAGATTAGCAGGATCCTCAAAGCAAGATAAGCAAGGATCCTCATTCAAGAACAAGTTCAGATCTTATAATAGATCTGATAACCAGAACGTGCATGTTGTTGATCAAGAAGAGGATGATGAGGATTATCCTCCAATTTCTGAATATAGTTTTTCTGTTGATAACAATGAACTAATCCTTGCGATGCAGAATCTAGGTGATAAAGCTAGATGGCCCAGAAAGAATGATAGGCCAGCTGCAACTAAGGATAAATCAAAGTGGTGTGCATACCATGAATATTTTGGGCATCTCACAGAAGAATGCATTGCACTAAGAAAGGAAATTGGATACTTGTTGAGCAAGGGGCATCTAAAAGAATTGTTGGGAAGAAAAAAGTCAAGGACTCAGGATCCTGAAAGGATCCCTGAGAAGGCTCCAGCCCCTCCAGCAGATGCACAAGTAATAAACTTTATTTCTGGAGGATCAGACATTTGTGGCACATCCTTCTCAGCAGCAAAAAGGCATGCAAAGGAAACTAAGATGGATAATGGAGAAAGACCCGTTCGAACATCAAGTGTCTCCGAAGGGAAAGTCATACCCTTTGATGAGGATGATCGTGTTGATATCCAGGATCCTCATCACGATGGTTTAGTTATTACTCTTTTCATTTCTAACCATTTTGTCCGCATGATCCTTATAGACGGAGGAAGCTCAGTGAACATTATCCAGCTCGATGTTCTAAAGAAGATGGGTATCCCTGAATCAGATATCATACCAAGATCCTTCGTGCTCGTGGGATTTAGTGGCGAAACTAAGAATACCCTGGGGGACATTAAGCTCCTAATATACATCGAAGGCCTACACTCTTATCAAAAATTTTGTGTTATTGACTGTTTATCTTGTTGTAATGTTATCCTTGGCAGGCCCTGGATACACGATATGAAGGCAGTCCCATCTACCTACCATCAATGTGTGAAGCTCCCTAGTCCTTGGGGAATAGTGAAGATTGATAGTGATCAACAAGAGGCCAAGAATTGCTATACTTCATCGATGAAACCAGCTTCAAAGTCAAGGGAGCAATAGCAATCAAAGTATCCTCCAAGGGATGTCTTGGAGGCAAGAGAGCAGGATGTGGTAGAAATCCTCATGGATCCTCATGATCCTGAATCCAAAATCTATATTGGATCAGGGATCCTCGGTGGAATGAAAGAAGACCTCGTATCCTTCCTCAAAAGGAGAAAGACTACCTTTGCATGGAAACAAGAAGACATGACTGGTATATCTAAAGATGCAATCACTCACGAACTTGGCATTGATAGGTCCTTCAAACCAATCCATCAAAGGAGAAGAAAATTTGCACCGGAAAGAAATGCCATTATCCAAGAAGAGGTAGAGAAATTGCTCCGGGCAGGTATTGTTTTGGTCAAAAAATCTGTTGAGAATATTGCAACCAAACTCTAGATTACGGGGTATGATGCTCAAAAAGTGTAACAACACAAGGATTTATACGGGGAAAAAGCCCTTGATCAAGAATTGATCTCCGGCACAAAAAACCCCGGGTGATGGAAACTACCGATCACCAAGCTCAAATAAATGAATAAACGTTTACAACTTCGGATAGTAACGAGCTAGGTACAAGGATCACTACGGTGAAATGTGTAAAAAGTGTAAGTAATTGCTAAGTGTTTGAACGAGAGCTTGTATGAGCGTGTTTGCGAGTGTGTGTAACTGCCAAAATGACTCAGTGTCACTAACTAGCTCGTTACCCCTTTAAAATAAGAAAAATATCTAGTTAACAAACTCTCCGACTTTCGGGCCAAGCCTCCACGTTCTCCATAACGTCTAGTTTTGATCTAACACGTGCAGAATACTTCGGGAATATTCTCCAAGAATGCCGCTAAGACTTGGTCAAGCTTGTTATACCTGCGAGATGTTATAAAACATATGTAAACAATCGTCAGTATGAGGATCCTTAAAGTGATCCATGATCCTGATCCTAAAACCCTTCTGAGGATCACCACCTGTCACAGAAGTAAGGATCACCAGTTAGGATAACGAATAAGGATCACTAATTGTTAAAAAATCCTCCCCTAACAATTGCCCCCAAAATATAAGGAGTGAAATTGTAAAATTAGCGAGTTATGTTTTCTTGATCTTATCCGTAACAAACTAACGGATATATAGCCGTTAATTTTGAACTAGCCGTTGCGATGATGATGTCACGGAAGTGACAACCTGCAAGATCATGATTATAAATAGAGATATAGATAGGATCAAATGCATTTAAATTTTCAGAGAAACTCCCTTTATAATCCACATTCCGAAGACGTTCAGATATTCTCTTTCTCTATCCTTTTCCCTCTCTTGCTCTGTTTTTATCTTTCCATCAAAGATGTTGCTCCGAAGTTCTCCGGGCAAAGATCACAAGAAGGATAGCCCTTTGGAAAGTCAGAAAATCATCAAGGACTCAGCGAATGAAAAGTGTTGTTTTAACGACGCACAGATAGACAGAATCCGTTGCTGTTTTCCGGCGAATGCCTTTATCAGACCCTTTGATCCTACTACCCTTAGCGACTATGTTTCAGAAACATGGGTTGCATTTCCAGCCACTCCATTCACCATAGGATACACCTATCCTTTCCCAGAGTTTACACAATCCTTCTTTTCCCTTACCGGCATCTCTTATATCCAAGCCATGCCAATGATTTGGAGGGTCTTGTATACCCTGGAGAGGATCATCGAACAAGAAGGCATTGCTTTGGGCATGTCAGAATTGGCGGAGCTGTATGATCTCACTACTTTTGGTTCCCATCGTTATTTGTTCAAGCGAAAACCCGGTGCAGATCATCCTCTTCTGAAAGTCACCAAGAATGACAAAGACTGGAAACGTCGCTTTTTCTTTGTCAAGAGAGATTCTATCCAGGATGGAAAGGATCTTCCTAAAAATTGGGCTACCCATGGTAGGATGGAGGATCCTGATAAGGATCACCAGGAACTTTCTTTGATTGCAAGGATAACTTATATTTTTGCTTTCTTGTTTTGCAGCTATCACCGTTTCACGTATCCGCACATCACTTGAAACCAAGGATAGGCTCGCTGCTTTTTGGAAGCTTGATCCTGAAACAAGGACATTCAAGATAGACACCCAAGACTCACAAGAAGTATCCTCAGGTTCCATTACCATGTCGAGTAAGTATCCTGTCTTTTGCATAGTTTAAATATTAAAATAAATAGATAAATTGAAATAGGATAAGGATACTCATCTTGCTTTGAATGTGTAGGCGCTGGAAAACCTGTCAAGCCTGTTTCCCAATTCAACACAGCTGATCTTGATCTCGTACGACCCAGGAAGAAGAGGTCCACTACCAGTCCTAGCATCTCCATTCCAAGGGCACCCACTAAAGGAAAGGGTGTCAAGAAAAGGTAAACTTCTGATGCTGAAGATCTTCAAGGGCTGCCACTGATCCGCCACCAATTCCTTGAATACTTCAATGATGTAAGGATCCTTAACTTCGCCTAGGTATCCTACTCTTATGAGGATCACTTGACCTTGAACTGCCTTATCTTCTTTCTGCAGAAATTTGCTGAGATAGAGGATTACGTGGGCAATGTTGAGGAGCTGGACAAGAAAATAGCTGATCTCCAACAAGTTGCCGTGCTCAAAGATCTTGCACTTGCTGATGCTCGGAAGGAACTCCAGGATACCAAGCAGGAGATGGCCAAGGTGCTGGTCAACTTTGATTATGAAAAGCATGACCTCATCGAAAATACCAAGCTCTCTGCTGCCATCACAATGTATCAGACTAAGTTGAAGATGGCCCAGGAAGCTCAAGATCCTAGTTTCGACAAAAGCAGCTGGGATGTTGAAGGCTGGAAGGCAAGGTTGGCAGATCTTGAGGATGATGAGGAGGAGGCAGCTGATGTCCTGGCAATTGAGGCAAGTGGCAGTGGGAAGGATCAGGCTGGTGGTGATGATGCTGGTGGTGATGCAGCCAAGGTGTGAGCTGCACAATTGGGCGATGATGGATATATGTGCCAAGGCCGGAGCCCAATTTTTTAGTTTGATGGTCGTTTTTTGTGGTTGTGATGTTTAAGACAATTTCATGGGTTGTACTTTGAACAATAGGTTTTAGGATTAAGGATCATGTATGATCCTTTGGACAATAGGCAGGATTGCAATCGGTGGAGGGATCCTCTGTTTGGGGGATGGAGCCATTGTGATCCTGCCGCCTTTATATTCCTGCACTATCTTTGAACTCATTATCATGGACACCCTTTACCTACCCCAGCGGACGGGCCACGTTTTGCTGGTAGAAGCTCGGGTAGGTAATTTTGACAACCTTTAAAGGGTTAGTCTTATGTTAATAAATAAAAATTTAACCTTTTGTCGCTTATCTTGTATTTGTTATCCCCTTTAGTATGTTATTTTCCAACTGTTATAATGTTCAATTTGTTTATACTTATCAAGCCTTGAAAAACTAGAAAAGATATCCAAAAAGTTTAGGATATGAACAAGGATCACATATCCCATAACAGATAAGTTTTTTTAAAAAATGACATGATTTAAAATTGATAAGTTCAGTTGTCAAGTATAAGGGTTATTTAAAAGAATAATGAATAGAATCAAAAGAGTTAAGGATCATACCTGAGGATCCAAGTTAGAATCCTAACCATAATAAGGATAACTATAAGATAAACCTTAGAGTGAAATAAGGATCAAGGATCCCTAACTGCCTATCTTCAATGACCTGAAATAGAGCATAACTTGGGACTAAGCCAATATAAGAAAAGAGTTAGCAACTGGGGACAAGCCCAAGGATAACTGGGGACAAGCCCAAGGATAACTGGGGACAAGCCCAAGGATAACTGGGGACAAGCCCAAGGATAACTGGGGATAAGCCCAAGGATCGTGTGTAAACTGGAGTATGGCCCTAACTGGCGACTATCCAAACTTAGTGACATGAAGATGCCAAAACCTTAGCTAACGTGAAAACGTTAGAAACCTTAGCTAACGTGAAAACGTTAGAAACCTTATGACCGGATGTATGGTACGTCTACCATTATACGTAGGATCCTAAGCATAGCCAGAACAATGGAATTATCAGCCCCTAGAACGCGTACTGGTCCCAAAGCCTTGAACTACACCAGGATCATCGTGCGCTACAGGCGGAATCTGGGGACAAGCCCAAATAACTGGGGTTAAACCCAAAGACGGATTGCTTCTGTGGATAACCAACGTTGTGCTAAGGATACCTGAACTTTCAAAACTTGAACTCACGTGAGAAATGGATAAAGGATACATGATCCTTATCCTAATATGAGAAAATAAAGAAATGAAATAGTTCAAGATTAGGATATTACCTGAATAAGGATCACCGATACTTTGAGGATCCTTTAAGGATATCCCTTTCACTAGGATCACCTCTGCCACGAGGATCCTTGTCACATGAAATATTTCTTCAAGTGAACAACATTCCAAGCTCTTGGTAGCAAATCACCTTCCATGGTTAGCAATCTATATGCCCCCTTTCCTGCTTCAGCTTCAATCAAATAAGGGCCTTCCCATTTTGGAGCCAATTTTCCATCGGCAGGATTGGTGGTATTCTGAAATGCTTTCCTTAACACCATATCTCCAACTTGAAACCTCCTGATCCTGACATTTTTGTTGTAAGCACCAGCCATTCTTTGTTGATAACTGGCCATCCTGATCCTAGCCATATTCCTGATTTCTTCAATAGTATCCAGGTCTTGAGCCAAGTTTTCATCATTTTCCTCAGGATCACGGGTACTTGTTCTAGCAGTAGGAACCACCATTTCTGTTGGGATCACTGATTCTGCCCCAAACACCAAAGAGAATGGTGTTTGACCAGTAGCATTCTTAGGGGTTGTCCTGTCAGCCCAGAGCACATAGGGTAGTTCTTCTGCCCACTTCCCTTTCTTGGATCCAAGCTTTTTCTTCAAATTGTTGATGATGATCTTGTTGGATGATTCTGCTTGGCCATTAGCTTGTGGGTGGACTGGTGTTGATGTTATCATCCTAATCCCCCAGATGTCACAAAAGTTAGTGGTTCTGCCCCCAATAAATTGGGAACCATTATCACATATAATCTCAGAGGGAATTCCAAATCTAGTTATAATATTTCTTTTAATGAAGGATATAACTTCCTTTTCTCTAACTTGGGCAAAAGCTTCAGCCTCTATCCACTTGGAGAAGTAATCAGTCATAGCTAGCATGAATACTTTTCCACCAGGTGCCTTAGGGAGCTTGCCAACTATGTCCATACCCCATCTCATAAATGGCCAAGAGGAGGATATAGGATGCAATAATTCGGCTGGCTGATGAAGGATATTGCTGTGTCTCTGGCAAGGATCACATCTTCTGGCATACTCCACAGCATCTTTCTTCATGGTTGGCCAATAATATCCTGTCCTCAGGATCCTTGAAAATAAAGCCCTGCCCCCAGTGTGGTTTCCACAATCTCCTTCATGGAAGTCTTTTAAAACTTCCTGAACTTCAGGATCCTCAATGCATCTTAAGTATGGTCCTGCAAGAGATCGTCTATACAACATATTATTCATAATTGTGAATTGAGATACCTTAGATTTGAAAGCCCTAGGGTTTTCTCCTGTAGGAATCTCTCCATGTTGTAAGTATCTCATAATTGGTGAGATCCATGATCTGGATCCTGAATAGGATTGAATATCCTCACTAGGGATAACTGCAGAATCATCTCCTATCTCCATAGTCTGGTGATCCTCGATAGCCGGGGTCAGGATATGGATAATAGGAATCTTGATATCCTCTGGGATCTTCAAAGATGATCCTAAGTTAGCCAATGCATCAGCTTCTGTATTTTCTTCCCTTGGTACCTGTGACAAACTAAAGGAAACAAAAGAGAGTGCCAAACTTTTGACTATCTCCAAATATTTGGTTAGTTTTTCACCTTTAACAGCATATGATCCATTAAAGTGATTTGTAATTAACAAAGAATCTACGTGTACCTCAAGATACCTGATCCCCATATGCTTTGCAATTTGCAAACCAGCAATTAAGGCTTCATATTCAGCCTCATTATTAGTGGTTTGGAACTTACAAGCTATAGAATGGGGTATTATGTCCCCCTGTGGCGATTTTAGTAGTATTCCAAGCCCTGTGCCTTTGACATTTGAGGATCCATCAGTGTGGAGTATCCAAGGATCCTTGGTCTCTTCTAGCTGCTGGACTTCTAGCTCAGCTTCTTCTTGTAGATCACTACTGAAATCAGCCACAAAGTCAGCTAATGCTTGGGATTTGATAGCTGTCCTAGGCTCATATCTTATATCATAGGCACTCAGCTTTACTGCCCACTTAGCCATCCTTCCGGACATCTCTGGTTTCCTTAGGACATTCTTAATTGGAAAATTAGTTTTAACAATGATAACATGAGTTTCAAAATAATGTCTTAACTTGGTAGATGCCATTATTAATGCAAGGATAAGTTTTTCAAGGTGTGAGTACCTGGATTCGGCATCAAGTAAACTTTTACTTACATAATAAACGGGATGTTGTGTACCTTGATGATCCTTAACAAGGACCGCACTTACTGCTTTTGAGGATACTGCGAGATACAAGGATAACACTTCACCTTTTTCTGGTTTCATTAAAGCCGGGGCCGAGGATAGGTAATCTTTGAGGGCTTTTAAAGCATTTTCATGCTTCTCCGTCCACTCAAATTTCTTGTTCTTCCTTAGGATATCATAGAATTCTTTACATTTCTCGGAGGACTTGGATATGAATCTGTTCAAGGCTGCTATCCTTCCTGTTAACCTTTGAACATCCTTAACATTGGCCGGAGATTTGATGTTCACTATTGCTTTGATTTTTTCCGGGCTAGCTTCGATGCCTCTCTTAGTCACCATGTATCCTAAGAATTTACCTGCTTTAACACCAAAATGACATTTTGAAGGATTAAGCTTCATATTATATTTGTCAAGGATATCAAATGCTTCCTCCAAGTCTCGTAGGTGATCCTCAGCTTTTAAGGATTTCACCACCATATCATCTATGTAAACCTCCATAGTTTGTCCAATCTGATCCTTGAACATCATATTCACCAGCCTTTGGTACGTTGCACCTGCATTTCTTAATCCAAACGGCATAGCAATATAGCAATATATACCAGTTGGAGTCATGAAGGCTGTATCCTCTTGGTCGGATGGTTCCATTTGGATTTGTTGAAATCCAGATGAAGCATCCATAAAAGTTAACAGTTCATGACCCGCAGTTGCATCCACCATGGAGTCAATGTGGGGTAAAGGGAAAGGATCCTTGGGACATGCCTTATTTAAATCGGTAAAATCGACACATACCCTCCACTTTCCGTTTTTCTTTTGAACAACAACCACATTGGCCAGCCATCTTGGATACTTGACCTCTCTAATCATACCTGCCCGGAGCAATTTTTCTACCTCTTCCTGGATAATGGCATTCCTTTCTGGTGCAAACTTCCTTCTTCTTTGATGTATTGGTTTGAAGGATCTGTCGATGCCGAGTTTATGGGTGATAACATCTTTGGATATACCAGTCATGTCTTCATGTTTCCATGCAAAGGTAGTCTTTCTCCTTTTGAGGAAGGATATGAGGTCTTCTTTCATTTCGCCAAGGATCCCTGATCCGATATAGATTTTGGATTCAGGATCATCAGGATCCATGAGGATTTCTACCACATCCTGCTCTCTGGCCTCCAAGACATTCCTTGGAGGATACCTTGATTGCTATTGCTCCCTTGACTTCGAAGCTGGTTTCATCGATGAAGTGTAGCAATTCTTAGCTTCCTGCTGATCGCTATCAATCTTTACTATTCCCCAAGGACTAGGGAGCTTCACACATTGATGGTAAGTAGATGGGACTGCTTTCATATCGTGTATCCAGGGCCTGCCAAGGATAACATTACAACAAGATAAACAGTCAATAACACAAAATTTTTGATAAGAGTGTAAGCCTTCAATATATATTGGGAGTTTAATGTCCCCCAGGGTGTTCTTAGTTTCGCCACTAAATCCCACGAGCACGGAGGATCTTGGTATGATCTCTGATTCAGGGATACCCATCTTCTTTAGAACGTCAAGCTGGATAATGTTCACTGAACTTCCTCCGTCTATTAGGATCCTGCGGACAAAACAGTTAGATATAAAAAGAGTAATAACTAAACCATCGTGATGAGGATCCTGGATATCAGTACGATCCTCTTCATCAAAGGTTATGACTTTTCCTTCGGAGACACTCGATGTTCGAACTGGTCTTTCTCCATTATCCATTTTAGTTTCCTTTGCATGCCTCTTAGCTGCTGAGAAGGATGTGCCACAAATGTCGGATCCCCCAGAAATAAAGTTTATCACTTGTGCATCTGCTGGAGGGGCTGGAGCCTTCTCAGGGATCCTTTCAGGATCCTGCGTCCTTGACTTTTTCCTACCCAACAACTCTTTTAGATGCCCTTTGCTCAACAAGTATCCAATCTCCTTTCTTAATGCAATGCATTCTTCTGTGAGGTGCCCAAAATCTTCATGATATGCACACCACTTTGATTTATCCTTAGTTGCAGCTGGCCTGTCATTCTTTCTTGGCCATCTAGCTTTATCACCTAGGTTCTGCATGGCAAGGATTAGTTCATTGTTATCAACACTAAAGCAATATTCAGAAATTGGAGGATAATCCTCATCATCCTCTTCTTGATCAATAGAATGCACGTTCTGATTATCAGATTTGTTGTAGGATCTGAACTTGTTGTTTCTGAATGAGGATCCTTGCTTATCCTGCTTTGAGGATCCTGTTATCCTCTCCTGAATCCTCTTGTCATCCTCTAGCCGAATGAACCTGAGGGCCCGGGTTCTTACCTCATCTAGGTTCCTGCATGGTGTCATAACAAGATCATCATAAAATAACGAATCCCTAAGCAGTCCCATTTTGAAGGCTTCAACAGCCGTGGCTATATCTAAGTTGGGAATGTCTAAGGATTCTTTACTAAATTTGGTAATGTAATCCCTTAATGATTCATTATGACCCTGGGTTATCCTATATAAATCACTAGTTAATCGTTCAAATTTTCTACTACAAGAAAACTGAATATTAAACAAGTTAACTAGGTTTGCAAATGAGGTAATAGAATAGGGAGGAAGACTTAGCAGCCACTTGAGAGCTGATCCAGTAAGAGTGGATCCGAATCCTTTGCAGAAGCATGCTTCCTTTAACTTTTCTGGGATTGGATTGATCTCCATCCTCTCCCTGTATTGTGCTATGTGTTCTTCAGGATCCGTCGAACCATCGTACAATTTCATTGTAGGCACATGGAACCTCTTGGGTATCTCAGCATCACAGATTGGTGGTGCAAAGCGAGATATCTTGTGGCTCCCATCTGCAATCTCTGGAATAGGTTTGACTACTCCCGGAACACTCGAGATCATATCCTTTATCTTTTGTAATTCTCTGGCCATGGCGTGATTGATACCTGGATCCTGCATAAGACCATGGTTAGTGGTATGAGAATTATTAAAAGTGTTACCTCCCATTGGATTCAAGTTAGGAAGAATAGAGGTCAATCCATATTGTTGAGACTCTGGAATGATCGAGGGACCGGTAGAGGCATTGGTCTGCATTGGAATAAAATCTCCTTGATGGACATCTGAACTTCCTGTTTGTAAACTCCTCAAGGATCCTGGCATCTGGAAGGATCCCTGAAACTGAGACGATCCTGGAACAAAGGAGGATCCTTGAACCTGGGATGATCCTGGAACGAAGGAGGATCCTTGAACCTGGGATGATCCTGGAACGAAGGAGGATCCTTGAACCTGGGATGATCCTGGAACGAAGGAGGATCCTGGAACGAAGGAGGATCCTTGATGCTGCTGCATTCCTGAATATCCTCCTGTACTCGTGAGGGATCCCATATGCTGGGGATAGGATCCTGCTGGCTGGAAATATGAACCTAGTGCCTGGGTCATAGCTGTTGTTCCATAGTGCACTCCTTTTGGTCCACCCGCATATTGAATGTCTGGAACCACTGATGGCTGAGAAGTAATCACCGGAGTGTCAAAATTCAAAGATCTGGGCATCAGTGGGGAATGATCCTCTGCCGTTTTCTTCTATTTCTTAATTTCATCAATCTCCTGGAGGATCCTTTCGTTGGTTTTATCCTGCTCTTGTGCATGATTCCTCATCTGCAAAATCAGGGCATAGAGATCATTAGTAGTAGGGTTAGTTGAAACAGAAGAAGTAGGTGGTTTTGAGAAAATGGGAGTCGGTTTCTTCGCAGCATTCTCTGTATTCTTCTGGGATCCAGAAGGTGGTGGAGGCAAAGGAGGAACGCCTTGTGAAGAAGTGAACGAAGGCATCAAGTTTGAAGCATTCTTCGCTGAGGAAGCCATTTGCTTGGTAGTAATGAACCGGAATGAGCACAGAAATGCGAATTCTTCTAAGGACAAAGCACCAATTGCCCCACGGTGGGCGCCAAACTGTTTTGGTCAAAAAATCTGTTGAGAATATTGCAACCAAACTCTAGATTACGGGGTATGATGCTCAAAAAGTGTAACAACAATGAGGATCACTTCAATGTGGAATGCACAAACAACACAAGGATTTATACGGGGGAAAAGCCCTTGATCAAGAATTGATCTCCGGCACAAAAAACCCCGGGTGATGGAAACTACCGATCACCAAGCTCAAATAAATGAATAAACGTTTACAACTTCGGATAGTAACGAGCTAGGTACAAGGATCACTACGGTGAAATGTGTAAAAAGTGTAAGTAATTGCTAAGTGTTTGAACGAGAGCTTGTATGAGCGTGTTTGCGAGTGTGTGTAACTGCCAAAATGACTCAGTGTCACTAACTAGCTCGTTACCCCTTTAAAATAAGAAAAATATCTAGTTAACAAACTCTCCGACTTTCGGGCCAAGCCTCCACGTTCTCCATAACGTCTAGTTTTGATCTAACACGTGCAGAATACTTCGGGAATATTCTCCAAGAATGCCGCTAAGACTTGGTCAAGCTTGTTATACCTGCGAGATGTTATAAAACATATGTAAACAATCGTCAGTATGAGGATCCTTAAAGTGATCCATGATCCTGATCCTAAAGCCCTTCTGAGGATCACCACCTGTCACAGAAGTAAGGATCACCAGTTAGGATAACGAATAAGGATCACTAATTGTTAAAAAATCCTCCCCTAACAATTATGATTAGAGAGGTCAAGTATCCAAGATGGTTGGCCAATGTGGTTGTTGTTCAAAAGAAAAACGGAAAGTGGAGGGTATGTGTCGATTTTACCGATTTAAATAAGGCATGTCCCAAGGATCCTTTCCCATTACCCCACATTGACTCCATGGTGGATGCAACTGCGGGTCATGAACTGTTAACTTTTATGGATGCTTCATCTGGATTTCAACAAATCCAAATGGAACCATCCGATCAAGAGGATACAGCCTTCATGACTCCAACTGGTATATATTGTTATATTGCTATGCCGTTCGGACTAAGAAATGCAGGTGCAACATATCAAAGGCTAGTGAATATGATGTTCAAGGATCAGATTGGACAAATTATGGAGGTTTACATAGATGATATGGTGGTAAAATCCATAAAAGCTGAGGATCACCTAAGGGACTTGGAGGAAGCATTCGATATCCTTGACAAATATAACATGAAACTTAATCCTTCAAAATGTCACTTTGGTGTTAAAGCAGGTAAATTCTTAGGATATATGGTGACCAAGAGAGGCATTGAAGCTAGCCCAGAACAAATCAAAGCTATAGTGAACATCAAATCTCCGGCCAATGCTAAGGATGTTCAAAGGCTAACAGGCAGGATAGCAGCTTTGAACAGATTCATATCCAAATCCTCAGAGAAGTGCAAAGAATTCTATGATATCCTAAGGAAGAACAAGAAATTTGAGTGGACGGAGAAGCATGAAAATGCCTTAAGAGCTCTCAAAGATTACCTATCCTCAGCCCCGGCCTTGATGAAACCAGAAAAAGGCGATGTGCTATCCTTATATCTTGCAGTATCCTCAAAAGCAAATGTCCTCAGGAAACCAGAGATGTCAGGAAGGATGGCTAAGTGGGCAGTGAAGCTAAGTGCATATGATATAAGATATGAGCCTAGGACAGCCATCAAATCCCAAGCATTAGCCGACTTTGTGGCTGATTTCAGTAGTGATTTACAAAAACAAGCTGAGTTAGAAGTCCAGCAGCTAGAGGAGACCAAGGATCCTTGGATACTCTATACTGATGGATCCTCAAATGTCAAAGGCACAGGGCTTGGAATACTACTAAAATCGCCACAGGGGGACATAATACCCCACTCTATAGCTTGTGAGTTCCAAACCACTAACAATGAGACCGAATATGAAGCCTTAATTGCTGGTTTGCAAATTGCTAAGCATATGGGGATCAGGTATCTTGAGGTACATGTAGATTCTTTATTAATTACAAACCACTTTAATGGATCCTATGCTGTCAAAGGTGAAAAGCTAACCAAATATTTAGAGATAGTAAAAAATTTGGCACTCTCCTTTGTTTCCTTTAGTTTGACACAGGTACCAAGGGAAGAAAATACAGAAGCTGATGCATTGGCTAACTTAGGATCATCTTTGAAGATCCCGGAGGATATCAAGATCCCTATTATCCATATCCTGACCCCGGCTATCGAGGATCATGTGGCTATGGAGATAGGAAATGATTCTGCAATTATCCCTAGTGAGGATACTCAATCCCATTCAAGACCAGGATCATGGATCTCACCAATCATGAGATACTTACAACATGGAGAGATTCCTACAGGAGAAAACCCTAGGGCTTTTAAAATTAAGGTATCTCAATTCACAATTTTAAATAATATGTTGTATAGACGATCTCTTGCAGGACCATACTTGAGATGCATTGAGGATCCTGAAATCCAAGAAGTTTTAAAAGACTTCCATGAAGGAGATTGTGGAAACCACACTGGGGGCAGGGCATTATTCTCAAGGATCCTGAGGACAGGATACTATTGGCCAACCATGAAGAGAGATGCTGTGGAGTATGCTAAGAGATGTGATCCTTGTCAGAGACACAGCAATATCCTTCATCAACCAGCTGAATTATTGCATCCTATATCCTCCTCTTGGCCATTTATGAGATGGGGTATGGATATAGTTGGTAAGCTCCCTAAGGCACCTGGTGGAAAAGTATTCATGCTTGCTATGACTGATTACTTCTCCAGGTGGATAGAGGCTGAAGCTTTTGCCCAAGTTAGAGAAAAGGAAGTTATATCCTTCATTAAAAGAAATATTATAACTAGATTTGGAATTCCTTCTGAAATTATATGTGATAATGGTTCCCAATTTATTGGGGGCAGAACCACTAACTTTTGTGACAGCTGGGGGATTAAGATGATAACATCAACACCAGTCCACCCACAAGCTAATGGTCAGGCAGAATCATCCAACAAGATCATCATCAACAATTTGAAGAAGAAGCTTGGATGCAAGAAAGGGAAATGGGCAGAAGAACTACCTTATGTGCTTTGGGCTGATAGGACAACCCCTAAGAATGCAACTGGTCAAACACCATTCTCTTTGGTATTTGGGGCAGAATCAGTGATTCCAACAGAAATGGTGGTTCCAACTGCTAGAACAAGTACCCGTGATCCTGAGGAAAATGATGAGAACTTGGCTCAAGACCTGGATACTATTGAAGAAATCAGGGATCTGGCTAGGATAAGGATGGCCAGTTATCAACAAAGAATGGCTGGTGCTTACAACAAAAATGTCAGGATCAGGAAGTTTCAAGTTGGAGATATGGTATTAAGGAAAGCATTTCAGAATACCACCAATCCTGCCGATGGAAAATTGGCTCCAAAATGGGAAGGCCCTTATTTGATTGAAGCTGAAGCAGGAAAGGGGGCATACAGATTGCTAACCATGGATGGTGATTTGCTACCAAGAGCTTGGAATGCTGTCCACTTGAAGAAATATTTCATGTGAGCAGGATCCTCATGGCACAGATGATCCTTACGTTAGGAGTATCCTCGAAGGATCCTTAAAGTATCAGTGATCCTTACTTTGGTAATATCTTAACCTTGAACTATTTCATTTCTTTATTTTCTCATATAAGGATAAGGATCATGTGTCCTTTATCCATCTCTCACGTGATTTTAAGTTTTGAAAGTTCAGGTGTCCTTAGCATAACATTGGTTATTTGCAGAAGCAATCCGCTCCTTGGGTTTAACCCCAGTTATTTGGGCTTGACCCCAGTTCCGCCTGTAGCGCATGATGATCCTGGTATAGTTCAAGGCAGTGGGACCAGTACTCGCTTTAGGGGCTGATAATTCCATTGTACTGGCTATACCTAGGATCCTACGTATAATGGTAGACGTACCATACATCCGTTCCTAAGGTTTCTAACGTTTTCACGTTGGCTAAGGTTTTGTCATTTTCATGTCACTAAGTTTGGATAGTCGCCAGTTAGGGCCATACTCCAGTTTACATACGATCCTTGGGCTTGTCCCCAGTTATCCTTGGGCTTGTCCCCAGTTGCTAATTCTTATCTTATATTGGCTTAGTCCCAAGTTATGCTCTATTTCAGGTCCTTGATGATAAGCAGTTAGGGATCCTTGATCCTTACTTCTTTCTAAGGTTTATTTTGTAGTTATCCTGATTATGGTTAGGATCCTAACTTGGATCCTCAGGTATGATCCTTAACTATTTTTAATTCTATTCATTATTTATTTGAATAACCCTTAAAATTTGACAACTAGACTTGTGATCCTTAAAATATATTGCTTTTTGGGATTCTTTAACTATAGGATATTTGATCGTGGATCATGTCCTAAACATTTTCAACCTGACTTATTCAAAATTGTTTATTCAATAAATGTGCATCAAAACAAAGGAGAATTAAAGAAACAAAAGGATAACAACACAAGATAAGCGACAAAAGGTTAAGATTTTATTTATTAACAAAAGACTAACCCTTAAAAGGTTGTCAAAATTACCTACCCCGAGCATCTACCAGCAAAACGTGGCCCGTCCGCTGGGGTAGGTAAAGGGTGTCCATGATAATAAGTTCAAAAGTAGTGCAGGAATATAAAGGCGGCAGGATCACAATGGCTTCAACCCCCAAACAGAGGATCCCTCCACCATTTGCAATCCTGCCTATTGTCCAAAGGATCATACATGATCCTTAATCCTAAAACTATTGTTCAGTACAAACCATTAAATTGTTCAACAAAACAACCATCAAACTAAAAAATTGGGCTCCGGCTATGTCTAGAAGTTTCCATCATCGCCCAATCATGCATCCTAAACCTTCCCTGCATCACCACCTCCAGCTCCACTTGTTTCACCACCTTCACCCTTGCCTCCAGCCTCAATCGTCAGGATCTCTTCAACCTCCTCAGCCTCTTCATCGTCCAGTTCAGCCAACCTTGCTTTCCAGTCCTCAATCTCCCAGCTGCTTCTGTCGAAGTTAGGATCTTGAGCTTCCTGGGCCATCTTTAGTTTTGTCTGATACATAGTGATGGCAGCAGAGACCTTTGCACCTTCTATGAGATCATGCTTTTCATAGTCAAGGTCAATCAGGAGTTTAGCTGTCTTAGTCTTGGCATCCTGGAGCTCCTTCTGAAGATCAGCAATTTTGAGGTCCTTTAGCAATGCAACCTGCTGGAGGTCGGCAATCTTCCTATCCTGATCCTCAACATGGCCAACATAATCCTCAATCTCAGAGAATTTCTGCAAAGGGGATAAAAGATAAGGTCAGGACCAAGTGATCCTCAAATTAGCAGGATATATCAGTAGGATATGTCGACAGGATATACTAGTAGAGACAGTGATCCTTACATCATTGAAGTACTCGAGGAATTGGTGACGGATCAGAGGCAGACCCTGCAGATCCTCAGCCTCGGAGGCCTTTCTCTTCTTGCCACCCTTTCCTTTAATGGGTGCCTTTGGAATGGAGATGCTAGGACTGGTGGTGGACCCCTTCTTCCTGGGTCTAACAGTATCAAGGTCAGCCGCATTGAACTTTGAAGCAGACTTGGTGGATTTTCCAGCACCTACACAACCAAAACAAGATAAGTATCTTCACTTAACTTATATTTCACTATTTATTTAAATTTTAAACAAAGATACTTACTTGACATCGTGACAGAGCCTGAGGATACCTCCTGAGGGTCTTGGGTGGTTGTCTTGAAAGATCTTATTTCAGGATCAAGTTTCTTGAAAGCGATGAGTCTCTCTTTGGCAGCAGGAGACAATCTGAGATGTGAGACGGTGATAGCTGCATAACAAGAAAGCAAAAATATAAGTGATCCTTACATCAAAAGAAAATTTCTGGTGATCCTTCTCAGGATCCTCCACCCTACCATGGGTAGCCCATTTCTTGGGTAGATCCTTTCCATCCTCAATAGAATTTCTCTTGACGAAAAAGAAACGCCGCTTCCAGTTAGCATCATTTTTAGTAACATTAGAAATGGGATGCTCTTCGCCGGGTTTTCGCTTAAATAAATAACGATGAGAACCAAAGGTGGTAAGATCATACAGCTCTCCCAGCTCTGACATTCCTAGGTCTATCCTCTCCTGCTCGATGATCCTTTCAAGGGTGTACAAAACCCTCCAAATCATCGGCATGGCTTGGATATAAGAGATGCCGGTTAGGGAAAAGAAAGATTGGGTGAAGGCTGGAAAAGGGTACGTATAGCCTACGGTGAACGGAGTGACAGGGAAAGCAACCCAGCTGTCGGAAATATGATCACTCAGGGCATTGGGATCAAAAGGGCTAAACTCGGTGTTCGCCGGGAAGCAGTGGCGGATCCTATCAATCTGTGCATCATTAAAACAGCAGCGTTCTTTTATGGAATCTTCGATGATCCCCTGGATTTTCGGAGGGCTGTTTTTCGGGTGATCCTTAGCGGGGGAGTTCCGGAGCAACATCTTTGATAGAATGGTGAGAAGAAATGGAAAACAGAGCACAAGAAGAAAGAAGATGAAGAGAGAATACCTGTTTATCTTCGGAATGCAGTTATAAAGGGAGTCTTTCCGAAATTTTAAATGCATTCGATCCTATCTCTATCTCCTATTTATAATCATGATCGTGCAGGGTTGTCACTTCTGTGACGTCATGGTTGCAACGGATAGTTCCACAATAACGGCTATATTTACGATAGTTAGTTGCGGATAAGATCAAGAAAATATAATTCGCTCATTTAACATATCACTCCTTATATTTTGGGGGCAATTGTTAGGGGAGGATTTTCTAACAATTAGTGATCCTTACTTGTTATCCTAATTAATGATCCTTACTTCTGTGACAGATAGTGATCCTCAGAAGAGCTTTAGGATCAGGATCATGGATCACCTTAAGGATCCTCATACTAACGATTGTTTGTTTGTGTTTCGTATTACTTCGCAGGAGTAACAAGCTTGACTTGGTCTTGGCAACGTTACTATGGAATATTCCACGGGTATTTCGCACACGTTTGACTGGAAATGGACGTTGTGGAGAACGTGGGAGCTTGGCACAAAAGTCGGATAGTTTGTTAGTGTAACTAACTTCTATTTTTAAAAGGGGTGACGAGCTAGAATTAGAACACTTAGCCATTTTTCAGCTACACACACTCTCATACAATCGCACTCTTGAAGCTCTCGACGAACACTTATTAGTTTTCACACACTTATACACATTTCACCATAGTGATCCTTGTACCTAGCTCGTTACTATCCGAAGTTGTAAACATTTACTGATTTATTTAAGCTTGGTGATCGGTAGTTTCCATCACTCGGGGTTTTTTGTGCCGGAGATCAACTCTTGATCAAGGGCTTTTTCCCCGTATAAATCTTTGTGTCGTTTTGTGCAATTTACAATGAAGTGATCCTTATCATTGTTCTACATTTAAAGCATCATTCCCCGTAACAAAGAGTTTGGTTGCATTATCCTCATCAGATTTTTTGACCAAAACAATCTTATTGGAGGATTCTGCCTGACCATTAGCTTGTGGGTGGACTGGTGTTGATGTTATCATCTTAATCCCCCAGCTGTTACAAAAGTTAGTGGTTCTTCCCCCAATGAATTGGGAACCATTATCACATATAATTTCAGAAGGAATTCCAAATCTAGTTATAATATTTCTTTTAATGAAGGATATAACTTCTTTTTCTCTGACTTGGGCAAAAGCTTCAGCCTCTATCCACTTGGAGAAGTAATCAGTCATAGCTAGCATGAACACTTTTCCACCAGGTGCCTTAGGGAGCTTACCAACTATATCCATACCCCATCTCATAAATGGCCAAGAGGAGGATATAGGATGCAAAAATTCAGCTGGTTGATGAAGGATATTGCTGTGTCTCTGACAAGGATCACATCTCTTAGCATATTCCACAGCATCTCTTTTCATGGTTGGTCAGTAGTATCCTGTCCTCAGGATCCTTGAGAATAATGCTCTGCCCCCAGTGTGGTTTCCACAATCTCCTTCATGGAAGTCTTCTAAAACTTCTTGGATTTCAAGATCTTCAATGCATCTCAAGTATGGTCCTGCAAGAGATCGTCTATACAACATATTATTTAAAATTGTGAATTGAGATACCTTAATTTTGAAAGCCCTAGGGTTTTCTCCTGTAGGAATCTCTCCATGTTGTAAGTATCTCATGATTGGTGAGATCCGTGATCCTGATCCTGAATGGGATTGAGTATCCTCACTAGGGATAATTGCAGAATTCCTTCCTATCTCCATAGCCACATGATCCTCGATAGCCGGGGTCAGGATATGGATAATAGGGATCTTGATATCCTCCGGGATCTTCAAAGATGATCCTAAGTTAGCCAATGCATCAGCTTCTGTATTTTCTTCGCTTGGTACCTGTGTCAAACTAAAGGAAACAAAGGAGAGTGCCAATTCTTTGACTATCTCTAAATATTTGGTTAGCTTTTCACCTTTAACAGCATAGGATCCATTTAAGTGGTTTGTAATTAACAATGAATCTACATGTACCTCAAGATACCTGATCCCCATATGCTTGGCAATTTGCAAACCAGCAATTAAGGCTTCATATTCAGCCTCATTGTTAGTGGTTTGGAACTCACAAGCTATAGAGTGGGGTATTATGTCCCCCTGTGGCGATTTTAGTAGTATTCCAAGCCCTGTGCCTTTGACATTTGAGGATCCATCAGTATAGAGTATCCAAGGATCCTTGGTCTCCTCTAGCTGCTGGACTTCTAACTCAGCTTCTTGTTGTAAATCACTACTGAAATCAGCCACAAAGTCGGCTAATGCTTGGGATTTGATGGCTGTCCTAGGCTCATATCTTATATCATTGGCACTAAGCTTCACTGCCCACTTAGCCATCCTTCCTGACATCTCTGGTTTCCTGAGGACATTCTTAATTGGAAAATTAGATTTAACAATAATAACATGAGTTTCAAAATAATGTCTCAACTTAGTAGATGCCATAATTAATGCAAGAATAAGCTTTTCAAGGTGTGAATACCTGGATTCGGCATCAAGTAAACTTTTACTTACATAATAGACAGGATGTTGTGTACCTTCATGATCCTTAACAAGGACCGCACTTACTGCTTTTGAGGATACTGCAAGATACAAGGATAGCATATCGCCTTTTTCTGGTTTCATCAAGGCCGGGGCTGAGGATAGGTAATCTTTGAGAGCTCTTAAGGCATTTTCATGCTTCTCCGTCCACTCAAATTTCTTGTTCTTCCTTAGGATATCATAGAATTCTTTGCACTTCTCTGAGGATTTGGATATAAATCTGTTCAAAGCTGCTATCCTGCCTGTTAGCCTTTGAACATCCTTAGCATTAGCCGGAGATTTGATATTCACTATAGCTTTGATTTGTTCCGGGCTAGCTTCAACACCTCTCTTTGTCACCATATATCCTAAGAATTTACCTGCTTTAACACCAAAGTGACATTTTGAAGGATTAAGTTTCATGTTATATTTCTCAAGGATATCGAATGCTTCCTCCAAGTCTCTTAGGTGATCCTCAGCTTTTATGGATTTTACCACCATATCATCTATGTAAACCTCCATAGTTTGTCCAATCTGATCCTTGAACATCATATTCACCAGCCTTTGATATGTTGCACCTGCATTTCTTAGTCCGAACGGCATAGCAATATAGCAATATATACCAGTTGGAGTCATGAAGGCTGTATCCTCTTGATCGGATGGTTCCATTTGGATTTGTTGAAATCCAGATGAAGCATCCATAAAAGTTAACAGTTCATGACCCGCAGTTGCATCCACCATGGAGTCAATGTGGGGTAATGGGAAAGGATCCTTGGGACATGCCTTATTTAAATCGGTAAAATCGACACATACCCTCCACTTTCCGTTTTTCTTTTGAACAACAACCACATTGGCCAACCATCTTAGATACTTGACCTCTCTAATCATACCTGCCCGGAGCAATTTCTCTACCTCTTCCTGGATAATGGCATTTCTTTCTGGTGCAAATTTCCTTCTCCTTTGATGGATTGGTTTGAAGGACCTATCAATGCCAAGTTTGTGAGTGATTACATCTTTAGATATACTTGTCATGTCTTCGTGTTTCCATGCAAAGGTAGTCTTTCTCCTTTTGAGGAAGGATACGAGGTCTTCTTTCATTTTGCCAAGGATCCCTGATCCGATATAGATTTTGGATTCAGGATCATGAGGATCCATGAGGATTTCTACCACATCCTGCTCTCTTGCCTCCAAGACATCCCTTGGAGGATACTTTGATTGCTATTGCTCCCTTGACTTCGAGGCTGGTTTCATCGATGAAGTATAGCAATTCTTAGCCTCCTGCTGATCACTATCAATCTTGACTATTCCCCAAGGACTAGGGAGCTTCACGCATTGATGGTAAGTAGATGGGACTGCCTTCATATCGTGTATCCAGGGCCTGCCAAGGATAACATTACAACAAGATAAACAGTCAATAACACAAATTTTTTGATAAGAGTGTAAGCCTTCGATGTATATTGGGAGCTTAATGTCCCCCAGGGTATTCTTAGTTTCGCCACTAAATCCCACGAGCACGGAGGATCTTGGTATAATATCTGATTCAGGGATACCCATCTTCTTTAGAACATCAAGCTGGATAATGTTCACTGAGCTTCCTCCATCTATAAGGATCCTGTGGACAAAATGGATAGAAATGAAAAGAGTAATAACTAAACCATCGTGGTGAGGATCCTGGATATCAACACGATCATCCTCATCAAAGGTTATGACTTTTCCTTCGGAGACACTTGATGTTCGAACAGGTCTTTCTCCATTATCCATTTTAGTTCCCTTTGCATGCCTTTTAGCTGCTGAGAAGGATGTGCCACAAATGTCTGATCCTCCAGAATTAAAGTTTATTACTTGTGCATCTGCTGGAGGGGCCGGAGCTTTCTCAGGGATCCTTTCAGGATCCTGAGTCCTTGACTTTTTTCTTCCCAACAATTCTTTCAGATGTCCCTTGCTCAACAAGTATCCAATTTCCTTTCTCAGTGCAATGCATTCTTCTGTAAGATGCCCAAAATCTTCATGGTATGCACACCACTTTGATTTATCTTTGGTTGTAGCTGGTCTGTCATTTTTTCTTGGCCATCTGGCTTTATCACCTAGATTCTGCATCGCAAGGATTAGTTCATTGTTATCAACAGAAAAACAATATTCAGAAATTGGAGGATAATCCTCATCATCCTCTTCCTGATCAACAGCATGCACATTCTGGTTATCAGATCTGTTATAGGATCTGAACTTGTTGTTCCTGAATGAGGATCCTTGCTTATCCTGCTTGGAGGATCCTGCTAACCTCTCCTGGATCCTTTTGTCATCCTCTAGCCGGATGAACCTAAGGGCCCGGGTTCTTACCTCATCTAAGTTCCTGCATGGTGTCATAACAAGATCATCATAAAACAATGAATCCCTAAGCAATCCCATTTTGAAGGCTTCGACAGCCGTGGCTATATCCAAGTTGGGGGTGTCTAAGGATTCTTTACTGAATTTGGTAATGTAATCCCTTAATGATTCATTATGACCTGGGTTATCCTATATAGATCACTAGTTAATCGTTCAAATTTTCTACTACAAGAAAACTGATTATTAAATAGGTTAACTAGATTAGCAAATGAGGTAATAGAGTAGGGGGGAAGACTTAGCAGCCATTTGAGAGCTGATCCAGTAAGAGTGGATCCGAATCCTTTGCACAGGCATGCTTCCTTTAACCTTTCTAGGATTGGATTGATCTCCATCCTCTCCCTGTATTGTGCTATGTGTTCTTCAGGATCCGTCGAACCATCATACAGCTTCATGGTTGGCACATGGAACCTCTTGGGTATCTCAGCATCATAGATTGGTGGTGCGAAATGAGATATCTTGTGGCTTCCATCTGCAATCTCTGGGATAGGTTTGACCACTCCTGGAACACTTGATATCATATCCTTCAACTTTTGCAATTCTCTGGCCATGGCATGATTGATACCTGGATCCTGCATAAGGCCATGGTTAGTAGTATAAGAATTATTAAAAGTGTTACCTCTCATTGGATTCAGATTTGGAAGAATGGATGTTAATCCATATTGTTGGGGCTCTGAAATGATCGAAGGACCAGTAGAAGCAATGGTCTGCATCGGAATAAAATCTCCCTGATGGACATCTGAACTTCCTGTTTGCAAACTCCTCAAGGATCCTGGCATCTGGAAGGATCGTTGAAACTGTGAGTATCCTTGGACCTGGGAGGATCCTAGGACATAGGAGGATCCTTGAACTTGGGAGGATCCTTGAACCTGGGAGGATCCTTGAACATAGGAGGATCCTTGAACCTGGGAGGATCCTTGAACATAGGAGGATCCTTGAACCTGGGAGGATCCTTGAACATAGGAGGATCCTTGAACCTGGGAGGATCCTTGAACATAGGAGGATCCTTGAACCTGGGAGGATCCTTGAACCTGGGAGGATCCTTGAACATAGGAGGATCCATGAACCTGGGAGGATCCTTGAAATGGCCAGTACCCTTGAATCTGTTGCGCTCCCGAGTATCCTCCTGAGCTTGCAAAGGATCCTATATGCTGAGGATGGGATCCTGATGGTTGAAAGTGTAACCCTGAAGCCTGAGTCATCGCTGATGAGTCGTAATGCACTCCTTTTGGTCCTCTAACATATTGAACGTCTGGAACCGCTGAAGGCTGAGAAGTTATCACCGGAGTATCAAAATTCAAAGATTTGGGCACCAGTGGGGAATGATCCTCTGCCGTTTTCTTTTGTTTCTTGAGATCTCCGATTTCTCTGAGAATCCTTTCATTGGTCTTATCCTGTTGCTGTATATGATCCTTCATCTGCAAAATCAAAGTAAACATGTCACTAGTAGTGGGAGTATAAGAAGCAGAAGAAGTTGGAGGTTTAGAGAAAATGGGAGTTGGTTTCTTCTCGGCATTTTTCTGAGGTCCAGAAGGTGGTGGAGGCAAAGGTGGAATGCCCTGAGATGAATTGACCGCAGACATTGCAGTAGAGGTATTCTTCAATGATGAAGCCATGTATTTGTATGCAATGAACCGGAATGATCACCAACAGAAAAACTTCTTAGGAATGAAGCACCAATTGCCCCACGGTGGGCGCCAAACTGTTTTGGTTAAAAAATCAGACGAGGATAATGCAACCAAACTCTTAGTTACGGGGTATGATGCTTGAAATGTGGAACAATGATAAGGATCACTTCAATGTAAATTGCACAAACGACACAAGGGTTTATACGGGGAAAAAGCCCTTGATCAAGAGTTGATCTCCGGCACAAAAAACCCCGGGTGATGGAAACTACCGATCACCAAGCTCAAATAAATCAATAAATGTTTACAACTTCGGATAGTAACGAGCTAGGTACAAGGATCACTACGGTGAAATGTGTAAAAGCGTGTGAAAACTGTTAAGTGTTTGTCGAGAGCTTCAAGAGTGCGATTGTATGAGAGTGTGTGTAGCTGAAAATGGCTAAGTGTTCTAATTCTAGCTCGTCACCCCTTTAAAAATAGAAGTTAACTATAATAACAAACTATCCGACTTTTGTGCCAAGCTCCCACGTTCTCCACAACGTCCATTTCCAGTCAAACGTGTGCGAAATACCCGTGGAATATTCCATAGTAACGTTGCCAAGACCAAGTCAAGCTTGTTACTCCTGCAAAATAATACGAAACATAAACAAACAATCGTTAGTATGAGGATCCTTAAGGTGATCCATGTTCCTGATCCTGAAGCTCTTCTGAGGATCACTATCTGTCACAGAAGTAAGGATCATTAAATAGGATAACAAGTAAGGATCACTAATTGTTAGAAAATCCTCCCCTAACAGTAGACGTACTATACATCCGTTCCTAAGGTTTCTAACGTTTTCACGTTAGCTAAGGTTTTGGCATTTTCATGTCACTAAGTTTGGATAGTCGCCAGTGAGGGCCATACTCCAGTTTACATAAGATCCTTTGGGCTTGTCCCCAGTTTTTGGGCTTGTCCCCAGTTTCAGTTTTTGGGCTTGTCCCCAGTTTATTGGGCTCGTCCCCAGATTGTTGGGCTTGTCCCCAGTTGCTAACTCTTTTCTTATATTGGCTTAGTCCCAAGTTATGTTCCATTTTAGGTTTTTGAAGCTAAACAACTAAGGATCCTTAATCCTAGCCTTTTATTAAGGTTTGTCTTTTTGTTATCCTGATTGTAAGTATTGAAGGTTTAGGATCCTAACTTGGATTCTCAGGTATGATCCTTAACCACCTTAATTTTATTCTTTATTTATCTAAGTTATATCACTTTTTTGAATTTTTCGATTATAGGATATTTGATCCTTGATCATATCCTAAACTTTTTGACATAATCTACTAAACTTTTGTTCTTAACTCATGAATTCAAACAGAATGGATCATAACAATTGAAAGGTAAAGTATTCACAAATATAACAACACATAAGATAGTCAAAAGATTATGCTTTTATTTATTTAGCAAAAGGTTAACCCTCTAAAGGTTGTCAAAATTACCTACCCAAGCATCTACCAGCAATCCGTGGCCCGTCCGCTGGGGTAGGTAAAGGGTGTCCATGATAATAAGTTCTAATAAGTGCAGGAATAAAAAGACGGCAGGATCACAATGGCTTCATCCCCCAAACAAAGGATCCCTCCACCATTTGTTATCCTACCTATTGTCTGAAGGATCAGTGATCCTTAAACCTAAGAACTATTGTTTAGAGTTATTACAGACCCACCATTGTTCAAAAACATCAACAATCAAAAAACTACCAAACCATAAAAAAATGGGCTCCGGCCGCGTCTAGATAAATCCATCATCGCCCATTGTTGCAGCCTACACCTTCGCTGCATCACCACCAGCCGCTGCATCCTCAGCTTGATCCTTCACCCCGCTGCCACTGGCTTCAATCATCAAGACCCCTTCAGTCTCCTCCTCGTCATCCAACTCTTCAAGCCTCTTCTTCCAGCCCTCTTGGTCCCAGGCAGTCCTGTCAAAGTTGGGATCCTCAGCTTCCTTTGCCATCTGCAGTTTAATCTTGAGCATGGCAATTGTGGCAGAAAGCTTAGCACCCTCCATCACTTCAGCCTTCTCCTAATCATCAGTGATGTGGGCCATGACCAGCTGCTTTTTCACCAAGTTGAGCTCCTTCTCGAGGGAAGAGATGGTCTGATCCTTAGCCAGGTACAGCTTTTGGAAGTCAAGCTCCTTTTGCTCAGCCTCTTCAGCATAGGAATCCATGAGCATTTGGATCTCAGCAAATTTCTTTAAAAGAATGACACGCATCAGGATTCATTATCCTCAATATAGGTAGAACAGATTTAAGGATCAAGGATCCTTACCTCAGAGACGTATTCCTCAAACTGATGCTGGAGGAGAGGCAGGCCTTCAAGAGTGTCAGCGGTTTTCCTCTTCTTTCCACCCTTGCCTTTGGTGCTGACAGCCCTAGGATTTGGGATGCTGGGACTAGAAGCAGCTTATCTCTTGGCAGACTTGGGAGGAACATATGCATCAAGGTCACTGACGCTGAAGCGAGAGGCTGATTTTGTAGACTTTCCAGCACCTACAAGTGGCAAACAACAGATGAGTATCCTTAATCTGTATTTATTTAATCATACATAAATGTAAATACTTACTTGACATGGTAACTGAACCAGAGGATACTTCTTGTGAATCCTTTGTTTTGGCCTGGAATGTTCTAACTGCAGGATCAAGGCTCCAAAAGGCAGCGATTCTTTCTTTTGTTGCAGGTGACTCTATGAGGTGAGAAACTGAGATAGCTGCACACAAAAGACAGAAAAGGACCAGTTATCCTTAAAAGAAATAGAATCACCCTATGATCCTTCTATAAGGATCCTATATCCTACCATGGGTGGTCCACTTTTTGGGGAGATCTTTCCCGTCTGGAATAGAATCTCTCCTAACAAAGAAGAAACGGTTTTTCCAGTGGGTATCATTCTTTGTGGTCTTAAGGATTGGATGAGGATCACCGGGCTTATGTTTGAACAAGAAACGGTGTGAGCCATGACAGACAAGATTGTACAGTTCGGCCAATTCCGACATTCCTATCTCTATACCTTCCTGCTCAATAATGTTTTCTAGGGTATGCAGAACCCTCCACATCATCGGCATGTCCTGGATATAGCACATACCGGTGAGTGCAAAGAAAGATTGGGTAAAGGCAGGGAAAGGATAGGAGAATCCTATCAAGAATGGGGTGGCCGGAAAAGCAACCCAAGTGTCGAAGACAGAGTCACTTTTGGCAGTAGGGTCAAAAGGTTTAAAGACGGTGTCCACCGGGAAACAATGGCGAATCCGGTCAATCTCTGGGTCGGAAAAAGCGGCATAGCTCAGACGAAGGATTTTTGATGATGCCTTGGCTTTTCAAGGAATCATCCTTCTTTGGATCCTTGGCTGGTGAGGATCGAAGAACCATTTTCGCCATGGATGATAAGAAAAGAGAAGATCGGAATAAGCAGATGAAGAGAGAAGGAGAAGAGAGATACCTGTTCCGATCTTTGAATAAGGATTTAAAGGGAAGTATCGCTCGAATTTAAATGCAAATTGATCCTTATCTCTAACCTCTATATAATGATGATTCTGCAGGTTATCACTTCACTGACGCATGATGTGTAACGGCTAGTCCTGCTCTAACGGCTATATTTACGTTATTTAGTTCGTTGCAGATAAGATAAAAAATATGACTCATTAAGTTGTATTTTATTCCTCATATTTTGGGGGCAATTGTTAGGGATGGATTTTCTAAACCTAAGGATCACGGATCCTCAAGTGCAGCCAGGATCACGGATCCTCAATTCTGTTTGAATTAAGGATCCTCAGAAGACGTTGCAGGATTAAGGATCCAGGATCCTCATTGTTATCCTTACACTAACGGTTGCTTCCACTATATTTAAACTTGTTTTGCAGGAGTATACGTGTTGGACCTAGTCTTGCCGAGATTCCAGGGGAATATGCTCTCAATATTCTACACGTGCATAGCTTAATGACCGTTTTAGAAGTCGTGGATAGCTTGCACATTTGGCGGATAGTTTGTTACTTAGTTTATTTCTATTTTTAAAGGGGATAACAAACTTGATAGTTAGAACAATTAGCAAACACACACACTCTCGCAAGCTTTCTGCAGCTCATTGGCGATTACATACATTTTGCACACTAGTGATCCTTGTAACAAGCTTGTTATCATCCCGAATTGTAACGATCATTTGATTAATTATAGTTGGTGATCGGTAGTTTCCATCACCCGAGGTTTTTTATGCCAGAGATCATACATTGATCAAGGGCTTTTTCCTCGTATAAATCCTCGTGTCACTTGTTCATTTCATTTACAAGTTGTTCATACATTTGTTCATTGATTCAAGCATCATACCTCACAAAAGAATATTTGGTTGCATTACCCTAGTCTGATTTTTGACCAAAACAATATCCTAAACCTTTTGACTTAAACCAATTTCTATACTTTCAATACTAACTTGTAAATTCAAAGAAATTGTACAATAACAATTAAATAAATATACACAATGAACAACATTGAATAGCCAAAATATTAAGGTTTTATTTATTTATCAAAAGATTAACCCTTCAAAGGTTGTCAAAATTACCTACCCCAAGCATCTACCAGCAATATGTGGCTCGTCCGCTGGGGTAGGTAAAGGGTGTCCATGATAATAAGTTCTAAGTAGTGCAGGAATAGAAAGATGGCAGGATAACAATGGCTTCATCCCCCAAACAGAGGATCCCTCCACCAACTGTCATCCTACCTATTGTTCGAATGATCAGTGATCCTAAAACCTAAAGCTATTGTTCAAAGTACAGACCAACCATTGTTTAAAAACATCAACAACCAAAAAGCATTAAACCATAAAAAATGGGCTCCGGCCACGTCTAGAAATTTCCATCATCGCCCATTGTTGCAGCCTACACCTTCGCTGCATCATCATCATCACCAGCTGCTCCTTCCGCTTGATCCTTCGCTCCACTGCCACCAGCCTCAATTGCCAAGACCTCCTCAGCATCCTCTTCGTCATCCAGCTCCGCCAGCTTCCGCTTCCAAGCTTCTTGGTCCCAGGCAGAGTTGTCGAAAGAAGGATCCTCGGCCTCCTTTGCCATTTGAAGCGTGATCTTGAGCATGGCGATTGTAGCAGAGAGTTTCGCCCCTTCCATCACCTCCTCCTTCTCCTGCTGAGCTGTAATTTGGGTCAGGACCAGCTCTCTCTTCACCAGGTTGATCTCATTTTCAAGGGAGGAGATTTTCTTGTCCTTTGCCAGGAACATCTTCTGGAAGTCCAGGTGCTTTTGTTCAGCCTCTTCAGCATGTGAATCCAGGAGCATTTGGATCTCAGCAAATTTCTACACAAGGAAAACACATGTCAGGATCCGTTATCCTCAGAAAAGAAAGACCAGACTTAAGTATCCAGGATCCTTACCTCAGAGACGTTCTCCTCGAACTGGTATTGGAGGAGAGGAAGGCCTTCAAGGGGTTCAGAGGCTTTTCTTTTCTTGGCACCCTTGCTCTGTGTGCTCATGCTTTTAGGGTTTGGGACACTAGGGCTGGCAGCTAGTTGTTTCTTGATGGATTTGGAAGAAGCAAATGCCTCAAGGTCACTGACGCTGAACCTGGAAGCTAATTTTGAGGATTTTCCAGCGCCTACAAATACACAACACAGATAAGTATCCTTATTCTAAGTTTATTTAAATATTTAATCATACACAAATTTGAATACTTACTTGACATGGTGAAGGAACCGGAGGATACTTCTTATGAATCCTTTGCTTTGGCTTGAAATGTCCTTTCAACAGGATCGAGCGTCCAGAAAGCAGAAACTCTTTCTTTTGTTGCAGGTGTTTCTTGGAAGTGAGAAAGTGAGATAGCTGCAAAAACATAGAGAAGGATCAGTATCCTGAAAAGAAAAAGAGTCCTATTATGATCCTTGTCTAAGGATCCCATATCCTACCCTGGGTGATCCACTTTTTAGGGAGATCCTTCCCGTCTGGGATTGAATCCCTCCTCACAAAGAAGAAATGGCTCTTCCAGTGGGTGTCGTTTTTGGTGGTTTTGAGGATTGGGTTAGGCTGACCAGGTTTATGCTTGAACAAGAAACGGTGTGAACCATGGCTTACAAGATTGTATAGTTGACTCAACTCGGACATCCCTATTTCTATACCCTCCTGCTCGATGATGTTCTCTATGGTATAAAGAACTCTCCACATCATTGGCATGGCCTGTATGTAGCACATGCCTATGAGTGCGAAGAAAGAT
Organism: Helianthus tuberosus; assembly: GCA_030545235.1. Classification (NCBI taxonomy): domain Eukaryota; kingdom Viridiplantae; phylum Streptophyta; class Magnoliopsida; order Asterales; family Asteraceae; genus Helianthus; species Helianthus tuberosus. The sequence goes on along the minus strand of CM060428.1, from coordinate 17,523,461 downwards.
TGTGTGAAGGCAGGTAAAGGATAAGAAAACCCTATCAGAAAAGGGGTGGCCGGAAAAGCAACCCAAGTGTCAGAAATACAATCACTCTTCATCGAAGAGTCAAAGGATCGGAAAACGGTTTCAGCCGGAAAGCAATGGCGGATCCGGTCAATTTCTGGATCAGTGAAGCGGCAGAGTTCCAACGAAGGGTTTTTGGTAACGCCTTGGCTTTTCAAAGAACTGTCCTTTTTAGGATCCTTAGCAGGTGAAGATCGGAGAACCATTTTCGCCATGGATGCTCGAGAAAAGAGGATCGGAATAGAAGGATTCAGAGAGAAGGAAATAGAGAATACCTGTTTAATCTCCGGATGAGGATTTAAAGGGATGGAATGCTTGAATTTAAATGCCTCTTGATCCTTATCTCTAACTCTGAATTTATAACGATGAATTTGCAGGTAGTCATGTCGCTGACGTCAGGTTTGCAATGGCTAGTTCGGATATAACGGCTATATTTACGATAATTAGTTCATTGGAGATAAGGCAGAAAATATGACTCATCAAGTTATATTTTATTCCTCATATTTTGGGGGCAATTGTTAGGGATGGATTTTCTAAACCTAAGGATCACGGATTCTCAAGTGCAGTCAAGATCACGGATCCTCAGTTCAGTTTTGAATTAAGGATCCTCGAAAGACGTTGCAGGTTTAAGGATCCAGGATCCTCATTATTATCCTTATACTAACAGTTGTTTCCACTATATTTGAACTTGTTTTGCAGGGGTATCCGAATGGGACTTGCTCTTGCCGAGATTCTAGGGGAATATGCTCCATTATTCTGCACGTGCATGGCTTGTATGACCGTTATGGAAGTCGTGGGAAGCCAGCATGATTTGCGGATTGTTAGTTAGCTAGATTATTTCCATTTTTATAAGGGGATAACAAGCTTGAATAGATAGAATAGTTAACAATACACACACTCTCGAGAACTCTCTGCAACTTATTGGCGATTACACATTTTTTGCACACTAGTGATCCTTGTAACAAGCTTGTTATCATCCCGATTTGTAACCTTTACTTGTTTAATATAGTTGGTGATCGGTAGTTTCCATCACCCGAGGTTTTTTGTACTGGAGATCATATCTTGATCAAGGACTTTTTCCTCGTATAAATCCTTGTGTCCAACTTTCATTTCATACATACATTGTTCATACATTTGTCCATTCATTCAAGCATCACACCTCACAAAATCGGATTTGGTTGGATTATCCTTGTGTGATTTTTGACCAAAACAATGGCTAAATACAGTTATGGAGAAAGAGATACGGTGAAGTGTTAAATACGCCAAATCTGCGTCAGAAATTTGGAAGGATCTCAAGGTGCGCTTTGGAAAAGAAAGTGCTCTGCGTGCATATGAATTGAAGCAGGCCATCTCGAACACTAAACAAGAAGGAATGACCGTCTCAGCCTATTACACAAAAGTGCGCGTGTTGTGGGATGAGATGCAGTCCTTCTTGCCTACTCCAGTTTGTAAGTGCAGCGGCTGCACTTGTGGTATTGGGAAGTCGCTCCGAGAACTTAGAGAGAAGGAGCAACTTTACGAGTTCCTGATGGGTCTAGATGGAGAGTTCTCTGTCATTAGAACCCAAATTCTTACAACCAAACTCGTGTCGTCCCTAGGGAATGCTTATCACCTCGTTGCAGAGGATGAGCAGCAAAGAACTATCACCGCTTTCCAAGCCTCTGTAAAACGTAGCGGACCATCAAATCAGAACGAATAGAAAGAGGACAAGGGAAGTGCACACTGTGACCATTATGGTAGAGATGGACACATGCGTGATGGTTTTTTCAAACTGGTCGGTTACCGAGAATGGTGGAACGTGAAGAACAAGCGTGAGAAGACTAAGCCGAGGGCAACATGTGCTGAGACAGAACCGGATCTGATTGCAAGTCTGACGAAGGAGCAATGTGAACAATTCCAAAAACACTTTGCTACTGAGAAAAAATCCTCACAAGGTGAACCTCCTCGCACCGCAAACATGGCAGAAAAACTTAGACATGATAATAATTGGATAGTGGATTCCGGATGTAAGGAACACTTTACTTATCGGTCCGATGCACTTGAGAATAGAACCGAGTGCAGAAACGAATCACCGGTAACCATTCCCAATGGAGAAAATGTACCGGTCGAAGGAAAGTGTAGCCATACCTTGCCAAAAGGGACGAGAGTACAAGATGTGTTGCATGTTCCAAAATTCACCTTCAATCTCTTATCTGTGAGTAAACTCACAAAGGATTTAAATTGTGCCGTAACTTTTTTTCCGTGTTTCTTTGTTATTCAGGGCTTGCGTTCGAGGAAATTGATTGGAGCGGGTAGGTGCAAGGATGGTCTATATCAAATGGGTATGCTTGGGACTAAAAGAAGAGTTATGATGGTGACGCGTGAACTGTGGCACCAACGACTCGGACACGCTGGTGAGGTGAAGTTATCTCAAATAAATTTCCTTAACAAATTTTCATTTAAAAATAGTGACAATGTTTGTGATTTTTTCATGAAATCTAAGTTTACTAAAATACCTTTTCCCACTAGCACAACTAAAACTAATGCATGTTTCGATCTTATTCATTGCGATATATGAGGGAGATACCGTACACCCTCGTTTACAAAAGCCAACTACTTTTTAACAATAGTTGACGACTATAGCAGGGTCATATGGGTCTCCCTCCTCAAACATAAGTTCGAGGCAAGCACGTGTCTAATTCATTTTTTTAAGATGGTTAAGACACAATTTGAAAAGAACATAAAGAAGATAAGATGCGACAATGGTGGTGAATTTATTTCCAATCACATGATGAACATTTATGTGGAACAAGGGACCACGTTAGAAACAACATGTCCACATACTCCGCAACAAAACAGAGTCGTAGAGAGAAAACACAGACACTTGCTCGACACAGCACGTGCTCTCATGTTTGAGGCAAGTCTCCTTAAAATATTTTGGGGAGAATGTGTCTTGACCGCCACGTACATCATTAATAGGTTACCCTCAAAAGTCATTGAGGACAAAACTCTTGATGAGTTGTTACATGGTGACAAACCAAATTACGATCACATGAGGGTTCTAGGTTGCTTGGCTTATTATTGAAGCATTAAAACAAATGGAGATAAGTTTGAGATAAGGGGAAGACTGGGCGTTTTTATAGGATACCCTAGTGGAACAAAGGGTATAAAATTTTTGATCCGAATGGCAAGATGATCACTTCAAGAGATGTAAGGTTCGCTAAGAGAATTTTTTCGTTTGCCTCGAAAACTGAACAAAATAAACACACAGAAGAAGATATCTTCACAATCAAAATATATGAAGAAAATGAGTCTCCTGAGCCCGTTGTGATAAGAGCCGAATATTTAGGCCCAAATAATTTGGAAGCCCATTTCAATGAAGAAGTGGAACAAGAGGAACTAAATCAAAACAACCCAAATAACGTTGATGTTGAGTCCAACCATGATGGGCCGGACACTGTTCCCCAACCGCTAACACCAATTGAACCGGTCGCTCATGAGGCCCCACAACAAAAATAATGAAAACATACCCAAGGCTAGGAAAAACGAACAAGAGCTAGACCCGCACATCTCAAAGATTATGGTGTACGGCTTCCCCCATCTATAGACCATGCGCCTCCCGTTCCTATCAAGAATCCTCAACGGTATGTCCCATAGCTAACTTTGTTTCCGACGAAAAATTTTCGAAAACTCATAAAGCGTTCCTTGCGGCCATCGCCGAAAATGATGTGCCAATGAATTTCAAACAGGCCGTGCAGGAACAACATTGGAGAGATGCCATGCAGAGTGAGATAATAGCTCTTGAAGAAAATGGAACTTGGACCATAGAGGATCTTCCCAGTGGTAAGCGAGTTATTGACTCAAAGTGGGTGTACAAAACAAAGTTTAAACCGAATGGCGAAGTAGAAAGGTATAAAGCAAGGCTCATCACCAAGGGATACACTCAAATGTAAGGTGTCGATTACCATGACACTTTTGCACCAGTGGCCAAATTGGTAACCATAAGATGTCTCATTGTCATTGCCATAAAAAGGGATTGGAGTATGCATCAACTTGACGTGAATAACGCGTTCCTACACGGTGACTTGCATGAAGAAGTGTACATGCGAATACCGCAAGGCTATGACAAAGGGGGAGGAACAAAGGTATGCAGGTTGAGGAAGTCGTTATACGGATTGAAACAAGGCTCGAGAGATTGGTATAAAAAATTTATAGCGTCTCTCCTGCAACTTAATTATAAACAATCCGTTGCAGACCACTCGCTCTTTATCTACAAAGAAGGAAAAACTTTTGTCACCGTCCTCATATATGTAGACGATGTTATTATGGCAGGGAACGAAGAGAAGAAAATCAAAGAAACAAAGAAGTTCCTAAATAACAAATTCAGCATTAAAGATCTCGGGCTACTAAAATATTTTCTTGGCATAGAAGCCGCTCGAACTAAAGACGGGATAGTGCTAAATCAATGAAATACACTCTTGACATCTTAGAAGATAGTGGAACACTAGGGTGTAGACCGTGCGCCTTCCCCATGGAACCGAACTTGAAGCTTGAGAAAGGAGATGAAGATGTTTGTGTCGACGCTAGCAAATACAGAAGATTGGTTGGCCGTTTACTTTATCTCCAAGTGACCAGACCAGACCTTGCTTACTCCGTAAGCGTCCTAAGCCAGTTTGTCTCGGACGCTCGGCAAAGTCACTTGGATGCCGCATATCTCTCGCACTTTTTCCTCCTGATAATTTTGTTTACCATTGTCACACCCCAACCGATGGCGGAAACATCGGGGCATGGCATTGAGCGAAACAGATTGTCCATGAGTACCCATAACAACTATTAATTACCAGATATTTAAACGTAATGTCCCATACCATAACATATCTGAATAAAACAGTTATTACAAATAATTGTCTAAAAAACAAACACTGTTCCGACAACTCAGATTTAGCGTGACATAACTAGACCCCTAGCTTGATTCACCAAAGCACAGCATTCCTAGCATCTTAAGCACCTGTCCCATACGTTAAAATAGAGGTCAATACACATAGTGTAAAGGTGAGCATACAAGTTTAGTAGTATAATAGTATTCGAAATCGTTTACGCATAACCAGCATGTAACATGTAGCAAAGTGAAGGCTAGTAGGTTATCGACAATGAAATATGCACAGACGTGACTGCGAGTTGTAGAATGCGCAACACATATCCCCACTGGGACACGTGAAGTAAAGCCCTTAACAACCCCTGTCCACGACAGGTGCTGAGTCCAAACTATAGTACTATCGTTGCTAAGGTGTCAGGAAACAATCATTGTGTAAACATAACATACAAGCATTCATCGAATAACACGTAGCATGCAATAACGGTCAGTGTATAAATAGTGTTTGCGTTGTGTGTCGATTGTGATTTGAATAAGTAACGTATGTAACACCCAAAAGTGCGTAAAGCAAAAAGGGTTCGAGTATACTCACTGATTGTGTTTAAGTAAATAAACACTCTCTTGGATTGAAGGGAGCGCTGAGAGATTAGCCTGAACAGTTAATGATAGCATAAGCGAAGAACGGCATGATAAATGGTGCGAAAGAACTAAGTGACGCATGGCAATCCGATAGGATGGTAATTCGATCGGATGTCAATCCGTTCGGATGGTCATCCGATCGGATGGCCATTCGTTCGGATTGACATGCGTTTGGGATGGATGTGTTATGTATGATGGCTTTGAAGTTTTTGTTGTAGCATTTTAAAATCAGAGAAGTATCTCTACCTTTCAGGTCGTCGTTCAATTGGAAGGCGATCCGATTGGCGAGACATTTCAGTTGAGAACAAGTTCACAGCAGGATGGTCATTCGATCGGACGGTCTTCCGATCGGATGACAATCCGTTAGAAACTGATGATCTTTGAAAATTATGAAAATGTTTAATTGTTGGAGATCCAAACGTCAACCGATCAGATTGTCGTTCGATCGGATGGCAATCCGATCGGACGGTAATCCGTTCAAAATTAAGATCTTTGAAAGTTTGAAAATGCTTTAAGTGTGGGAGCTCAAGTGCAATCCAATCGGATTGTTGTTCGATCGGATGGCAATCCGAGCGGATGGCAATCCGTCCCAACGAATCTGATCATCTTGAAACTTGAATATTTTGGAAAGTTTGCGGTTTGATCGAGACGGTATGACAACGTGTTAAACAACGAAAACTCTATCAGACCCAGATTACCCGATCGAACGGAATCACCCCAATCCGATCAGTTAACTCTTCATGACGGTTTTCATGTTCAACCCGAAATCGGTTGTCTCTTTGATAGAAATCGGATTTCAGACCTACACTTCACTGAGAAATGAGTAGAAGACCTGAACGAGCTCCGATTCTATCGGTTTTGAGTGCATTGAGTGTAAAAGAGTTGAAAGAAAGTTGGAAAAGTATCTCTCAATCCTTTTTCCTTTGAAAATGTTTAGATCCATGCGAAAACAATGTTTAATCATGTGGAAACACTTCAGATCTGAGTTATTCTTGGTGGAATGAGGTCAAATCTTTGAAGTTCATAAGACTCCATGATGACATCACCCTAGAATACCTCAAATCCGCTGATTTCACGGTTAAAAGTTAAGATTCAAAGGTGAAAATGATGAAGAAGTGTGTGTAGATCATAGATGTACAAGATTTGGGTTGAAAACTTACAAGAATCGCGAGAAATCGAGAGAAAAGAGGGCTTGAGCGTGCTGGTCGAACGAGAGAGCTGTCAGGTTGCCAAAAGAGGAAAGTGGAGTGCAAGTGTTGGATCGGATGGCACTTCGATCGGATTGCCATCCGATCGGATGACCATTCGATCGAATGGTCATTCGATCGAAGTGGTCCGGCGAGTTGGATTTCGACGTTTCGTTTCGTGTTTTAAGCGTTGCGATGCGTTTAAGCGGGTATTGATTATGCGATGCGATTTAAACATTAATTACAAATAACTTAATCGATAGTCACATAAATACTATATCTAACATACAATCATCATAATTAACTTGCGTTTAGCGTTTGTGATTGAATTGCGTTGCGATAGTGTTGCGATTGCGTTTCGATTAATCACCACAGACATAAAGTAAACATGCACAAGTAACACATAAATAACACACACACGTAAAACAATATACAGAATCATAGGTTATGTTGCAAGTCAAGAAGCACAAATCAGTAGTTAAGCAAGGAGTGACAGATCGCAACTAGCAATCTTTTCTTCCTTTGACTTTGACTTGTATTTTGACTTTCGTAACACGGGGTGTTACAACCATTTACTTGTTTCCTTTCTTGTTTCATTGTTTTGCCTATTTAGGCACCTTTCTTACTTGTAAACATGTATCAGAACATACGGAAAACATTTAACCAAAACCTTTAAATAGACAACGTCGAAATTATTAATTAATACAGCTACTATAGTGAGGTCAACGTGAATCACGTTATTAAAACTAAGGCCTTTGGGTATACTGTAACCTAACTTAACTCCACCTAAGTGACATATCAACTTTTTTTCCTCATTTCACTTTGTCCCACTCTAAGGAAATGGTTTAACATGTTAACACATAACTCACTTAATGCACTTTAACATTAGGTTTTTGTCTAAAAAAGAAAATAATAATTAATTCAATTTCTTAACATTGGGTTAACATGTTAACACATAACTCATTTAATGCACTTTAACACAAGGAGGGAGTGGTTTGCAATATTAGTTAACATGTCATGTCATTGTTAACACTCAAGATGTTAGAGTACACCCCATGACCTAATAGTGAAAAGAAAGGAGACAGATGAATATTGAACAAGCTTTTGATTACAATTATCCTATATATTAATAAACCAACCTTATGAATAGTAAAATAGTAACATCACCATTCAAATCTTGACAAGTACATCCACTCACATATAGACACGTGACAAGTTAATGAATATGAATAATTTTTGCCAAACACCCCTACCCACCCGAAACACTACCCACCCGAAAACATCCCTCCACCCGCAACACTACCCACCTGAAACACCCCTACCACCCGAAACACCCCTACCCACCCGAAATACCACCCCCTTGGACAAAACACTTCTGGACAAAACACTACCACCCGAAACACCATCTGAATGGGCCTTTGGCCCAGCGATCAATAATATATATTTTACCACCCGAAACACCCTCTGAATGGGCCTTTTGCCCAGCGATCAATTATATTTATATATTTTTTAAGATTACAAATTAAATGTTTTTAAAGAAAAATAGTTAGAATTAGATTAGAATTATTTAAAATTAGTAACATGATTAAGAGATGAGCAAATGGTATCGGGTATAGGTACCGGTCTGATATTGAAAATTTTTAGTTCGGGAAATTCGGTACTTCTAACCAATACCATTTGCTCATCCCTGATTACGGGTACCGTACAAACACCAACGGTATCGTACAATTTTTTTATTGATTTTCTTCAACTTTAGTGTTTTTTTTAGTTTAGGGATGAGCTCGGTGCCAACCGATACTAAATTGGTGCTGGTACCCAAAATACCGGTTACGGTACAGGTATATGAAGGTAAAAACTAGTAGCAAACCGGTACTAGGAACGCCAAAAGTTAAAACTGAATTGACTTAAAATCTTTCGGTTCGGGAAATTTGGTACCGTTACCCAATACCATTTGTTCATCTCTGACCACGGGTTTCATACGAACAACATCATTACCATAAAACTTTTTTTGTTGATTTTCTTTCGGTTATACCATTTGCTCATCCCTGATCACGGGTATCGTACAAACACCAACGGTATCGTGCAACTTTTTTTATTGATTTTCTTCAACTTTTAGTGTTTTCTTTTTTTAGTTTAAGGGCTAGGGATGAGCTCGGTGACAACTGATACTAAATTGGTACTGGTATCGAAAATACCGGTTACGGTACATGTATATGAAGGTAAAAACTGGTAGCAAACCGGTACCAGGAAAGCAAAAGGTTGCTACCGAATTTACTTAAAATCTTTCAGTTCGGGAAATTCGGTACCGGTACCCAATACCATTTGCTCATCTCTGACCGTGGGTTTCATACGAACAACATCATTACCATAAAACTTTTTTTGTTGATTTTCTTTCGGTTATCTTATACTGTTTTTTTTTTCTACATTTTCTTTTTATTCTTGTCAGCGGTTCTGTGCGTAACGCGCTCGTAGTGATTTCAAAACACATGTAAACACAGACTAAATGACAAAAGAAGTTCGCCGCAACGCGGCCATAGTAATAAACCTAGTTTAGTTTATTATCTAGTTGGTTATTTATAATCGAATATTCAACACCTAAATATTTTCTACAATGTTGTAAATCATGAATCTCCCTACCATTATTTATACTATTTTGGAAAATGGTATTGCTTCTATCCACTACTATGAGATAATTTTTTTAAGAACGAAAGCTTACCAATCCATCTAATTTTTAGCTTCTAATTGTACTCTACGTCCACTACATAACTTGAACCTTAACTTTAAGAAAAAACACGGTATTTAACACATCAAAATACAACTAAACTAAATACCCTTTACGAACATATAGTACACAGAATCAATTTGCTTTTGGTAAATATGGAGTAAACTTTTCCGTGTTGGCGGTTCACTTTAATATTGGGCAATGTCATTTTCCATCTTTTATTTTATTTTTGCAGAATAACTTTCCTTTATTAAAAATATTAAACTATATATAGTGTCCTTATCAAGGAAAAAAATCATTTGGACAACCAGCAATTTGGGTATTTTCAATTATAGTTTTTCTAATAATGATGAATAATAACATTTATGGTAGACAGATTTATATATATATATATATATATAGGGAGAAGATCATGCGAGAACCACCTCTTATTGCGAGAACCGTGAGAACCAATGTGAACACAACCAAATATGCCTAAAAATAGCTAAAAATCACACAATTTTTTTTTTTAAATATTTTTTATATAAAAATCGCTACTTTTCGAAACAAAAAAAAAAAAAATTAAATTTTTTTTTTTTTTGCCACTAAAAGTAGCGATTTGAGCATAAAAAATATTAAAAAAAAAAATTTAGATTTTTTTTAGATTTTTTTAGGTTTTTTGGGGGTTTAGTTTTTAGCATTTTAGCTTGGGGGGGGGGGGGGGGTTTAGGTTTTTGGGTGGTGGGGGAGGGGGTTTAGGTTTTTTTTTTGGGGGGGGGGGGGGGGGGTTAGGTTTTTTTAGGTTTTTTTTTAGGTTTTTTTAGCTATTTTAGGTTGTGTTCACATTGGTTCTCGCGGTTCTCACAATAAGGGTGGTTCTCGCATGAGCCCCTCCCTATATATATATATATATATATAATGTAACTATCTATAGAAAACCCACTTTTATTTAGAAAACTTGGGAAACTATAACCTCCCGAATTTAAAAAAAAAAAAAAAAAATTTACACATGTTATATACATGTTTTTAAGGGTTTTGGGCAAAAAAAATCAAAAAAGCGCCGAGTAGATATTTAAAAAAAAAAATACACAAGTTTTGGTGTAACACATGTTACAAATATGTCAGATGAATGTAACATATGTTACACCAAAACTTGTTTATTTTTTTTTTTTAATATCTACTCGGCGCTTTTTTGATTTTTTTTTGCCCAAAACCCTTAAAAACATGTATAAATTTTTTCAAAAAAAAAAAAACATCGGGAGCTTTGAGTTTCCCGGGTTTTCTAAATTAAAGTGGGTTTTCTATACATCCTTCCCCTATATATATATAAGGGACCGCTAAAATGAAAATCGCCTCCAGTTGTAAGAACCACGAGAACCACTCTCAACCAATCAGATTATGACAACTAAAAGGGTATTTTGGTCTTTTACCCCAAATGTCAAATCCCCCTCTCTCTCTCCATTTAATGCCACCAGAAAATGTCTCTCTCTTTTTTATTTCCTTTAATATGTCTCTCTCTTTCTACACTCCTTCAAATAGTAGAGCATCATCTTCTCATCTTCAGTAACCCACAACAATTCACCACCTGCAACCCACCCCCCCTTCCGTCAACCACACTTCCGGCACCCACCAACCACCGATGAACAGGCAGCCGTCAACCACTCTTCACTCCTCCCCTGCTCTCTCACTCCTGCAAACCCTAACCCAAACACCTCTCTCTCTTCCTCAAGTTCCTCCCTCACCACTCTTCACTCCTCCCCTGCTCTCTCACTCCGGCGACAACCCAAGAGATGAGACAGCCGGCCACCCTGTCGTGGTGGGCCGGCGATAGTGATGACGCAGACAAGCACACCCACCCGATTCGAGAGAGAAAGAGAGAGAGGGAGAGACGCGTCGGAGAGGGGGATAGATCAACGGACGGCGGCGTTGGTTCGCCGATCGGAGCAGCAGTGGAGGTGGGTCGAAGCTCCGGCAGCCGTGTAACCGGCTAAATCTTTTCGACTTCCTCGTTTCTTTAAGATATTTCCCAGATCCATGTTTCTTTGTTTTTTTTTTTTGGCCGGTACTGATCGTTTTCAGGTGGTGTCGTTTTGGTTCAGGTTTTTTTTTGGTCGGTTCCCATATCCATGTTTCTTTGTTTTTTTTCTTTAAGATATTTCCCAGATCCATGATGATGTTTAACAGTTGAGGGGCCCCTAACAGTTGATAACCGATGAGATGATGAAGACAGTGATGGCACGGCAGTGGTGGTGTCGTTTTGGTTCAGGTTTTAGTTTGGTTCACGACGAGTCACGGTTCCAGTACGAGTAGTTCGGGCCAGACTCAAGTATGGTTCAAGTTTTTGTTCGGGTCAGCCATGGGTCGAGTTTCGGGTCAGTGGGTGCGGGTTTGTGTCGCAACCCCCGCCCCCTATCTGTCCCGGGAACGGGCGGCCGCGAGCTTCGGTGTTGGTGGTATCGGTGTTTAATAATTTGGCAGCGGAATTTACATCAGAACCTTAGTTAGGAAATATTTTATCAGAGTAAAACACCACATTTTATATAAATAAATACATTGGGACAAAACCCAAGTTTTCATTACAAACTGATTTATAGGGATAAATCTCATTTTATTGAAATAAAACGCCTTCTTTATTTAGGTAACTTTTATAGCCACTTTTCCAAGCCTTCAGTGCTGTCCAGCTGGCTTCTAATTGGCTTTCACATTGTGTTACCTGAAACGCATTTAAAAACATTTTGTCAGTGGGAAATACTGGTGAGTGAATCCCAGTTTAATCAAGAAAAGTTTTATTAAATTAAACAGTATTGAGAGCGATTACAATGTTTACATCTACCCAATTACTCATTCAGTACTGTCAATCCTGACTGGTGGGTCATATTACACATTGTCTAACTCTTCGTCCAATGGTAACGTGTCTCACATTTTGTATACAAAACCCCAACAAACCGGCAGTAATTGTAGAATTACAAAGACTCAATCACTGCTAAATTGCATTGTAAAATATTTAAGGTTTTGTAAAAACTGTTTACAAAAAGGAGATTACTCACATTGATGTTTTAGGTTTTCTGTAAGGATTTCATGGGAATTATCTATAATTTACACAAATTCACACGTGTTAGTATAATAACCCATTTTAACATTAGTAATACCCTCCCCGAGACGGCATTCCAACGACTACGTCGGACAGAACCACGACAGTCGTTACGGAACCCGAGATCCATCGGGCAGCGTATCTAATACGTATCCAGGGGTTATGATACTTACAACGGAGCAGAACTTCGTTATTTAGGGGGGTATTATGCCTGGAAATTATGTTATCTATTCAGAAATTCGTTGAGAGAGAAAGAAGTGTGTGTGAGCGTCGGAAACTGAAAGCCAACAGCCCCTATTTATAGTTCTGGTCGACAGGTCTGTCGCGCCCCGCGACGCCCCAAGGCTTTAGCCTTCGCGGGCCGCGACGTAGGGGCCTAGGGCGTAGGGTGGTCCGGTCATCCACCTAGACTCGACATGAAGCTGCCACGTGGCAGCTCAGGGTGAGGCTGCGTAGCAAGGCTGTCGCGCCCCGCGTAGGCCTTGTGCCTTTTCCGTCGTGGGCCGCAAGGCCATATATTTGTTTATTTTATTTGATTTTTGATAAAATTTACGTATTCGGGGTCCGTTTTAGCGTATGGGGGTGTATTTTAGGACCTATTAGGGTATTTTAAAATATATTAGGGTGTCGGAAAAATTTCGAGGGCTGTTATATCCTCCCCACCTTGTTTTAGAGCTCGTCCTCGAGATCTACTGGAATAGGTGCGGATATTTCTTTTGCATTTCTGATTCAAGTTCCCATATGTATTCTTGTCACACCCCAACCGATGGCGGAAACATCGGGGTGCGAGCACTAAGCGTTCAGATTGCTCATGAGATTCCATAACACTAGATATTTCAATAGTATTAAGTAGATTGCATAAATAGATTGTCTAGAACAGAAACAAGTATTATCAAATTACATCACCAAATAATAGTTCAAATTGTTCAAAAACTAGGTTATCTAGGCGACGTTTCTAAGCATATCCTAGCTTGATTTCCATGTTCCATAGCAACCTATCAGCCTGCAACATGTATTAAAATATCAATACAAAAGTATTGGCGAGTATACAAGTTTGATAATAGAATAATAGATTAAAACAACTCATATCCACAATGTAAGTATAAAATAGTTTCAGCCGTGCTAGTGTCGTAGTCCACGCATTGATAGCCCAAGTATCCCGATGCTTTAGTGTTTACCCAAGACTCAAGGTAAACTAGAATCCTCCTAACAATACCCCCTGAGAATAATGGGAGAGGTGCACCCCCTATAGCGCTACTATTGTTAAGGCGGAACTACACACTCTGGATTAAACGTCACATAGCACAAATAGAATACAAGAATGCACAAGTTTTCACATACACATAGGATAGAGTTTAGATTGTAAAAGGTTCAAGTTTATATAGAATACATGTTACACCCCAAAGTTTAAGAGTAAAAAGGGGGATCGAGTATACTCACAGTGATTGCTTAACAGTCGCAACTGTTATTCGATCAAAGGGAGCTCTTTTTAGAATTAGCCTGATTAGATTACAATAGGATAAGATTCGGGCAGAATAACGAGGTTGCTCAAAGTGCCAAATTGGTCATTGGATCGGATGGCTGTCCGATCGGATGGCTATCCGATCGGATTGCCGGTCGACCGGATGACACATTAGTGTGAGAAGACAGATGGCTGCCCGATCGGATGGCCATCCGATCGGGTTGACACTTAAGTGACGAGGGGATAGGAGGGCTGCCCGATCGGATGGCCATCCGATCGGGTTGCCACTTACCTTGTAATTTGGAGAATAAGGTGGCTGCCCGATCGGACAACTGTTCGATCGGGTTGCCACTCGATCCGAATGATTTGTATCTTAATCGGATGGTTGCCCGATTGAACGGCTGTCCAATCGGATTGCTATCTGATCAAGATCTCCAAGTTTTGAAAAGTTATTAAGTGTTGAAATATTTCAAGGGCAAGTGTCACCTGATAGGGTGGCTGTCCGATCGGACAGCTGTCCGTTCGGGTTGCCGCTCGATCGGGCGACCCTTGTTCTTGTCTACCATTTTTGTAAAAATTTCTAAGTTTCTAGTTTAACGGTGACGGTACGACACGTATCTAGACAACGGTAACCCTATCAGCTCACAACCGTTCTGATCGGTGGGAACCACCCCTGACCGATCAGTTGTATGTCTCTGACGGGTTTATGTCGGAATCCGTGCTTTTCTCGTCTTTTCCGGTAAAGATTTAGATCAACACCAACTCTAGACTAATCATCAGATCTACAGTTAGTGTAGACCCGGTTCCCACCGAATAAAGTAAAAGTTTGAGAAAAAGATGATGATATTCAAGTTTTATAGGAAAAAGTCTAGATTTAGCTTGGATTTAGTGTGAAAACGCATGAAATAGCTTAGATCCGAGCTAGATCTTGCTCAGAATGACATCACATGACAGTTTGTACAAACCCCCATGATGACATCACCCTCAAGAACTCAGATTTGAGAGATTTCACGGTGAAAAGTGTGATTTCAAGTGAGAATCACGTAGAGAATGATGTGTAGAGCGAGAAAGTACAAAGATCTAGCTTGAAACGTACCGAAATCGAAGAGAAAATGAAGAAATGAGAAGGTAGAGTGTCTGGGACGAGCAGAGCTATCATATCACTGAAAATGGTGATGTGACAGGCCTATTTATAGGGGAAGAGTGTGTGAAGGAGACAAGTGTTCACGGGTCGGATGGCAGTCCGATCGGACGGTCATCCGGTAAGGTGACAATCCTATCGGATGACAATCCGATCGGATTGCCATTCTGGCCAATCCAATCTTTCCGTGTTTCCCGTTTTTGATTCGTTTTGCGAGTTAGCTTAGGCGTTGCGTATTATTTGAACAATAGAATAACTAGATTACAACACACACATCAAAAGTTTACAA
Organism: Helianthus tuberosus; assembly: GCA_030545235.1. NCBI lineage: Eukaryota > Viridiplantae > Streptophyta > Magnoliopsida > Asterales > Asteraceae > Helianthus > Helianthus tuberosus. Next base: position 17,508,042 of record CM060428.1, on the reverse strand, counting down.
AATTAATAGATTCCGCCAGTGACAAGGCTCTAGTCTCTCGTTCAACCAAGAATCAAGTTTCACGAGTCTAAAGAGTCAGGCACCAAATAGATTTAGATATTCCAACATAGATTTAGGCATTCCATCATAGATTTAGACATTCCAATATAGATTTAGGCATTCCATCATAGATTTAGACATTCCAATATAGATTTAGGCATTCCAGATATAGAATTAGGCATTCCAAGCATATAGATATAGACATTCCCAAGATATAGACATTTCACACGTAGTTTTAGGCATTTCAAGCATATAACATAGACTTTCACATAGATTAGGGGCTTAGAATGACAAATAGACAAACTTCAGGGACTAATCTTGACAAAGTCCTAAAGTTTAGGGACGCTGGGCGTTACAATTCTGGTCCTCTTTTGGAGTCCAATTTTACTTTGACTAGAACCAATCTCTTGTGCTTGAGGTTCTTAATTTTCCTGTCTTCAATTTGTAGAGGCCTCTCTACAAACTTTAACTGCTCATTTACCTCTATGTCCTTAAGAGGTACTACCAGTGATTCATCAGCTAAGCATTTCTTGAGATTAGATACATGAAATACATCATGTATTCCTGCCATTTCCTCTGGCAGTTGTAGCTGATAAGCTACAGGTCCTATTTTTCTAATAATCTTAAAAGGTCCAACATACCTGGGACTTAGCTTTCCCCTTTTGATGAATCTGACTACTCCTTTCCAAGGAGAGACTTTTAATAGTACTTTATCTCCTACCTGAAATTCTAATGGCTTGCGTCTGTTATCTGCATAGCTCTTTTGTCGATCACGTGCTGCTTTCAGTCGTTCCTTGACTTGAATGATCTTGTCGGTTGTTTCTTGCACTATCTCAGGTCCAGATAGTTGCTTTTCCCTAATTTCTGCCCAACAGACTGGGGTTCGGCACTTTCATCCATAAAGTGCTTCGAATGGTGCAGCATTGATACTTGTGTGATAACTGTTATTATAAAAAAATTCTATTAAAGGTAAGTGTTCATCCCAATTACCTCCGAAATCAATTACACAAGCTCTAAGCATGTCCTCCATTGTCTGGATCGTCCTTTCGCTTTGTCCGTCCGCTTGAGGATGGTAAGCCGTGCTTAGATTTAACTTGGTTCCCATTGCTTTTTGGAAACTTGTCCAAAAATGAGAGGTAAAACGACTATCCCTATCAGAAACAATTGATAAAGGAATTCCATGTAATGAAACTATTTCATTTACATACAATTTAGCTAACTGTTCCATACTGAAAGTTTCCTTCATTGGTAGCAAATGGCTGACTTAGTTAGCCTGTCTACAATCACCCAGATTGTATCATTACCTTTCCTTGTCTTGGGTAATTTGGTAACAAAATCCATTGTTATAAATTCCCATTTCCATACGGGCATTTCTAACTGTTGCAATAAACCTGAGGGTTTCTGATGTTCAGCTTTGACTTGCGAACATGTTAAACACTTAGAAACATAAGCAGCTATATCCCTTTTCATTCCTATCCACCAAAAATTCTTTCTTAAATCCTGATACATCTTATCACTTCCAGGATGCATCGTATATTTAGACTTATGGGCTTCTTCTAATATATGGTGACGTAGGTTTCCTAATTTAGGTATCCACATTCTATTCTTATGGAATCTCCAAATTCCATTGGTTCCTTGTTCTAATTCTTTAATCATTCCTTTTAATTTTTCAGTATCGTCCTTGATAACTGATTCTTGTGCTTTTCTAATTTGTTAATTTAAATCTACTTGTAGATTTAATTTAAGAGAACGTACCCTTTTTGGGTTTTCGTGATACTTACGGCTTAAAGCATTAGCCACTACATTTGCCTTTCCTGCATGGTACTGGATATTGCAATCATAATCGCTAAGAATCTCCATCCAGCGTCTTTGTCTCATATTCAACTCCTTTTTCCCGAAAACGTACCTTAAACTCTTATGATCAGTGAAAATAGTAAACTTACTGCCATAAAGGTAATGTCTCCAAATCTTAAGGGCAAAAATTATGGCTCCTAATTCCAAATCATGGGTTGAATAATTCTCTTCATGATTCTTAAGTTGTCTAGACGCACAAGCTATAACTTTTTGACGTTGCATCAATACACATCCATAACCTAACTTAGAAGCGTCACAGTAGACTACAAAATCTTCAGTTCCTTCTGGTAACGCTAGTATGGGTGCATGGGTTAATCTTTGCTTAAGAATTCTAAAGGCTTCTCCTTGTTTTGGTCCCCATTCAAACTTAACATATTTACAAGTTAACTTAGTTAAGGGAATGTCTATTCTAGAAAAATCTTGAATAAATCTTCTATAATAACCAGCCAATCCTAAGAAACTTCTAACCTCGGTTGGTGACTCAGGAGTTTTCCATTTGGTAATTGCCTCGATCTTGGTGGGGTCCACATGAATTCCTTCATGATCGACTAAATGTCCAAGAAACTGTACATGTTCTAACCAAAACTCGCACTTAGAGAATTTAGCATAAAGCTTTTCCTTTCTTAGTAAACTTAGAAGTGCGTGCAAATGCTTTGCATGTTCTACTTTACTCTTAGAGTAAATGAGAATATCATCTATGAAGACAATTATGAATTTATCCAAATAGGGCTTACATATTCGGTTCATCATGTCCATAAATGCAGCTGGGGCATTGGTTAAACCAAATGGCATGACAGTAAATTCATAATGGCCATACCTTGTTTTGAATGCGGTTTTAGGAATGTCCTCTTCCTGTACCTTTAATTGATGATATCCTTACCTTAAATCGATTTTAGAGAAAAATCGAGCTCCTTGCAACTGATCGAACAGATCATCGATTTTTGGTAATGGGTACCAGTTCTTAATCGTGACCTTGTTCAATTCACGGTAGTCAATGCACATACGCATTGATCCATCCTTCTTTTTGACGAATAAAATCGGTGCTCCCCATGGCGATGAGCTTGGCTGTATGAATCCTTTCTCCAGCAATTCGTCTAATTGTTTCTTCAGTTCTTGCATTTATGCAGGTGCCAAACGGTAAGGTGCTTTGGAAATTGGTGCTGTCCCTGGTAGTAGGTGGATTCTGAATTCGACTTCCCTGTCCGGTGGTAGTCCTGGTAATTCTTCTGGGAATACATCTGAAAACTGAGACACTACTGGAATATCCTTTAGTTCTTTTCCTTTAGTGTTAGTGATTATAGAAATCAAATACACTATAGATCCTTTTCTTATATAACTTGTTGTTTTCATCACAGAGATGAATTTTGTGGATCTAGATGGTTTATCTCCTTTAATTGTGATCTTTTCACCCCCTTGGTGAATTTACTTGAATTGACTTTTGATCACATAAAATACTGGCTTTATTGGCTATTAACCAATCCATTCCTAATACAACATCAAATCCTGCCAGATTCATTGGGTAAAGATTTGCCATAAATTTTTGACTTAAAAACTCTATTCTTGCTCCCTGCAAGATTTCAGAAATCCTAACGGTTTCCCCATTCGGTGTCTCTACTAGACATTCTTGTGGGAGTTTAGTTAATGACTGATTTAGAAGTTTGCAAAATGAAGTATTAATAAAACTTTGGTTCGCACAAGAGTCAAATAATACTTTAGCAAAAACATCATTAACTAAAAACGTACCGGCTATCACGTCTGGAATCATCTTGGCTTCATCTGCAGTCAGAACAAATGCTCTATCATTCTTGGTGTTCTTGTTGTTTGTAGCTGGAGCTAATTTCGGACAATTTGGCTTGATGTGGCCTTGTTCTCCGCAGTTGTAGCATATCCTGTTGTTGAGTTTCTTCCTGCAGTCTTCTTTCTTGTGTCCAGATATTTTGCAAAAATTGTAGTATATGGACCATCTTCCAGAATGTGTAACGCCCCAAAATCCGAATGTTTATATTTACCGTGTGTTCCTATATGACACGTCATGAAATAAATAACTAGGCTATTTAACCTAGTTAAATATATGGTACAATTATTAAAAGATGGAAGTAGTGCACGTTATGTTAAGTGGCAAACATGAGGGGTTAAATGGAACAAGATGGAGGTTGAGTTATTAAAATGAAAGTTCAACAAACACACACTTCGTGTATGTTCACGAATGTTCAGGAGCTCCAAAGAGCTCTAACCCTAAACTCAACAAAATCACCAAATTGAAGGGTGAATCGAAGCTCAAATTCAAGAAGGAACACGGATTAATGATCACCTTCACGAGGGGATCATAAGGTATGTCTTAAATCTAAGATTGGTGATCATGTGTGAAGTGGGTTATGTTCAAATCCGTGAGTTAATATGAAATTGATCATGTACAAGGGTTAGAATCATCGTATAGAACATGGGTTACGTATGGTTTGTGTTAATTTGATGATTAGGGGTGAAACCCGTTAGTTAGGGTGAAGATGATGACTAAAATCATCACCTATGTCCAAGTCTTGTTGAAATATTGATGTATTATGTGGGTATGATGAATTCTTGTTGGATGAATTAGGAGAAATGTGATGATAATATGTTTGATGTTTACTTGGGAATGATACATGATGATTAGTAGTATGATTTGATGAATTATATATGAACTTAGAAGATCATGCATGAATTAGTGGTACGTTATGCTTAGAAGGTGTTACGCACACCAAGCGTATGATAAAATGCATATAGTGTCGTCCGTATCGTCTATTATGATGTTACGGGTATATGATGATAAGTTGATAGTTAAATATAGTTGATAGTTGACTCTTGAAAGTCAACTAAGCATAAGAAACATGATTTGACTCATTGACGTAAAGGTAGGATTTTAGGAAGTCGTATGGTACATGTTATATCAATATGTGCTAAATGTAATGACATGATGGATTACATGAGTTGGAAAGAATACGAATGTGGTTATATGTGTTATGCTTGTTAGAAGTGATTAATGAAAGGCAAATGTGAATTATGCGATCGATAGGATCGTTAACATGTACAAGTGTGTATGCTAATAAGAATGTGATTTCGATGACATGGAAGTATAGGGATCATGTCGAGAAATCAAGCACGGAAGGATAACGGGTCAAGAAGAGACAAGGAAGTGGATACGAGCACGGACGCATAAGGTAAGTGATTTCCGTAATCACTTTTTAGTTGTTTATGTAAAGATATGTGTTAGTTAAATTAAAGTATGGTAATTGAGGTCAAAGAAGGATGGATAGTATGAAATTGATGATTTTGGTTAAGTAGATATAACGGATCAAAATGAGGTCTTTTAGTTATAACGAAATGTAAAGTAAGAATTGGCTGCGGTATATTAACTGGGTAAAAAGGGTAGGAATGCACATAGGTACGCTAATTGGTAAACGGAAATGCGGATAAGTAGTCGAAAGACTCGGTTGTGAGTTGCGGTTAATGAGTAAACATTCTCGCGAATGAAACTTGGATTAACAAAGGATGAAGTAGTATAATTGAATAAAATGAATGACTTAACGCATACCGGGCATTGGATGCGTAAACCCCAAGTACGAAACTCCAGATAATGTAAAAGTATTATGGATATAATGTTCATGTAAGTTTTGGGTTTAAACGAGTGTGTTGTTTGATGAAAACATGAACGGGTCGAATAAATTGTAAATGAATAATAAGCCGTTAGCGCGTAAGTTAAGAATTTCCTTAATCCGGATGTGAGATTTTGGGTCCACATGATAGAGGACCAAATTACGAGCATGTAGGAAGAAACGGGAGGTTAAACGGGTAAACGCGTCGAAAGTTATGCGAGTTTTAGTGCGTATGAACGATGGAAGCAAAACTGCAGGAAAATGGCAAATCGGAGGGGCGTCGCCGACGCCAGTAGGGCCGTCGCCGACGCCAAGGGGAGATGGTGGTTTTGGGCGACGCCTTAAGTCGCTGTCTACGCGAATTGACCCGACGCGAGGTGGCGCACGGTCTTTCATTTCCGAGTAAACAATTGCACTGGCTTGTGCACTACCAGTGCCCCTGACGTCGTAGGATCCGCACGGTCGTGCGGTTGGGACGCATGGTCGTGCGTCAGTTTCCAGTTCAACCGAATGTGCAGAATTCATCTGTAATCAGTCTTGTAACCTACAAGGAGTCCCGAATTGTATTCTAAGCTCATTTTAGAGTGTTTATGAGATGCGATGAGCGTGTACGCAAGCATAAAATGGAACGAATTAAGTAGAAAGGCATAGGTAAATATAAGTATGGATTTACCTACATGATTAGTAAAAGAGAACCCTTGGGCAAACGCGTTAAGAAACGTATGTATGCGAGTAGGTATGTATGTATGTAGTTATGTATGTAGGTATGTATGTATGTATGTATGCGAGTAGGTATGTATGTAATTATGTATGTATGTAAGTACGTATGTGAAGACGTAATCATGTATGTATGTAAATAGATGCGTAGGTATGCAAGTAAAGGTATGTATGTATGTACGTAGTTATGTATGTATTGTATATGTGGTTTCAATACATTTATGTGTTGACGATTATTCACAATGTGCCTCGAGAATGAAACGTAATGCAGGTACATTATTGAAGTTTCGCCAAGGATTAGACACCCAGATGGAATGCTTAAAACTTGAAAGTTAACAGGATGAGAAGTATATGTGAATAGAACATAGCAAGGCTACATTATTATGAATCTTGTTTGTACATAAGTATGCTAATGATGCGTATGTTTGTGGTGGGTGCAGGTTGTACGAATCACGGATTATCCTCACAAGGAGTAGCGATCGAAGACCGAGTCACAAGATAGATTGTACGGGAATGTTTAATTATGTAATTTAGTGATGATAAGTTATGTTTTTATATTATAAAATGAATTTTAAGAATGTCAAGACGTATAAAATCTAAGAAATTTTATGGTACGAATTTACGCTGCGACTTTTGTCAAATACGTATTAGGGTCTTACAAGTTGGTATCAGAGCCCTGGTTTGAGAGAATCAAGCACAAGAAGGTAATTACTTGAACTCAAACCTGTGTGCTCTTGTGATAAGGAACCCGTATAATCCGAGACTCGGTCAAGATCCAAAGGTAAGCATGATTGATTGAAGAGGATGATCTGTGAATGCAGTCTAGGATGAATACTAAGGCAGGCAAAGAGGTAATAAGACAAATTTGAATCCAGGTACGTAAATTCAATATGTGGGTATATGAAATGGTAAAACGCATTAAGGGAAGGAAAATTCTAAGTGAAAGACAATGATAGTATAGTAATGAAGTACTGAAAGTGATACACGCGCTGAAACCTAAGTCTTCGGACATAAGGTGACAATTACATGAAGGCACGAAACTAGTATGTGGATTGGGTACCTGGCCAGTACATGAGAAACATATGACGTTCGTGAGACCGTGATAATTGTCACAGGTATGTCCGGTAGGGTTGGGTAGCAGGTGGGCGTGCGGGTGAAATGGGTAGTAAGACTCTTAGGAAATTGAGAGTACTATGTAAGAATGAAAAGCATGAATGATAGAAAGGAAGAATGTTGAATCCATAAGTAAGTACGGATCAACAAGATATGAATAAAGTGTTTGAATCCGGAAGACGGATTCAAGGAATGAAAGATATGAATGGAATGTTTGAATCCGCGAGACGGATTCAAAGAATGAAAGGCATGAATGGAATGTTTGAATCCGCAAGATGGATTCAAGGAATGAAATGCAGGAATGATATGTTTGAATCTACGAGACGGATCCAAATCATAGAAGGAAGAAAAGGTATGAATGGTAGGTTAGAAACCGCTAGACGGATTCAAAATATAGAAATAATAAAAAGGTATGGATGTTACATTTGAATCCGGGGGACGGGTTTAAAATATATATAAAGAATAAAATTTACCCACATCAGAATTGTGCCAATAGTTGACCGTAGTTATATTAAACGAGTCCTATGAGTAAATGTAAAGTAAATGAACAAAAGAATGATCGTAATGGGCACACAAACCTAAGTTTTAAAATGAAAGAAAGAAGTTTTGTATAAGTTACGTGTTAGATGAGTTAGTGAACGACTCTTGGAAGCCAGAATGATGACGGGCTATGACCCCGGCAATAACTTGAGTATGGGCGGGAAGGGTAAGTTTGGTAAGAAATACTGAAACGATGTAATAAGGTCTTTGCAAGTAAGCATGAATGGAAGGAAGTACGAGCGTGTACTTCAGTTGGTGAAATGATTAATAGAATGAAAGGATTACATGTAAAAAAATAGAATGTGTGATATGTTATAGCATGTACGTAGGAAATTGTAGAAGAGTCATAGGTGGGTAATCACCTAGTATAATGAGTGTTTGAATGAAAATGTGCTAACCGCCGATGTTGTTGATGATAATGTTAGAACTATTGATGTGATGAAACTAATCGCATTGGTGAAAGTATGTGCACGAGCGGAAGCTCATTACACAGATGAATGAAACCTGGCCTGTTACGGCTAGTACTCAAGGAGAAGATGATCGATCTGGGTTGTGAGTCGTTGGTTTGGGAAATGAAAAAGAGGTTAGTAAGATGTTTAACTCATGTTGGATAGATATGAACTAGTATGACACATTTAAATATGTAAATTAAGTAATGCATGAAGTGAAAGCAATAATAATGTGGAATGAACGAAATGAATTAAAGGTAACGTAAAGGTATGCAAGGTACAAGTAACTGTAGAAAACGTAGAATAAGGTTAACGTTAGAGTTAAGCACGTAGGTGTGACTATGAAATAGTAGTTTTGTTGTGTTAACAAAACAAAAGCTAAATGTTATACAGAGCATGTAGAGAATGAAATTTTAAAGAGATGAGATGGAGATGTTAGACCCGTTAAGAACAGATCATATTACAGGTTGAAGGAGTATGTATATTGACCCATTATTGACAGGTCAAGGAAATGAAAATGAAAATGATATGTGAAAGTATGATAAGGAAAGTATGGACGTGTTAGGAAAAAGTCAATTGCTTGAATAGTTTATGAATCGAGAATATATAGTTACCTATTACTATGATGTACTAGTTAGAGTTAAGCATATATGAGTATGTACAAATTACGAATTAAGATCGTATAGTTGATGAAAACATTAGGAATGTTGAAATAAACATAAAGGAATGTTAGTAATAGGAAGTTGGAATTGCTTCAAGTAAACAAAATGATGAATGAACCGCTAGCTACGAAGTGCGTTAAAAGCAAGTGCTATTTAGTGAAAGTGACACTAATAAGAACTCTGGGACGGGTTCTTGAAAATAAAGGATCGTCATTGAGATGGGCTAGCGGTCGTATTGATGGGACGTAAAGAAGAGTTAATTAGTATTAAATGAAAGTGAGAAAGGTTTCGGGGACGAAACCTTATTTAAGGTGGGTAGACTTGTAACGCCCCAAAATCCGAATGCTTATATTTACCGTGTGTTCCTATATGACACGTCATGAAATAAATAACTAGGCTATTTAACCTAGTTAAATATATGGTACAATTATTAAAAGATGGAAGTAGTGCACGTTATGTTAAGTGGCAAACATAAGGGGTTAAATGGAACAAGATGGAGGTTGAGTTATTAAAATGAAAGTTCAACAAACACACACTTCGTGTATGTTCAAGAATGTTCAGGAGCTCCAAAGAGCTCTAACCCTAAACTCAACAAAATCACCAAATTGAAGGGTGAATCGAAGCTCAAATTCAAGAAGGAACACGGATTAATGATCACCTTCACGAGGGGATCATAAGGTATGTCTTAAATCTAAGATTGGTGATCATGTGTGAAGTGGGTTATGTTCAAATCCGTGAGTTAATATGAAATTGATCATGTACAAGGGTTAGAATCATCGTATAGAACATGGGTTACGTATGGTTTGTGTTAATTTGATGATTAGGGGTGAAACCCGTTAGTTAGGGTGAAGATGATGACTAAAAGCATCACCTATGTCCAAGTCTTGTTGAAAGATTGATGTATTATGTGGGTATGATGAATTCTTGTTGGATGAATTAGGAGAAATGTGATGATAATATGTTTGATGTTTACTTGGGAATGATACATGATGATTAGTAGTATGATTTAATGAATTATATATGAACTTAGAAGATCATGCATGAATTAGTGGTACGTTATGCGTAGAAGGTGTTACGCACACCAAGCGTATGATAAAATGCATATAGTGTCGTCCGTATCGTCTATTATGATGTTACGGGTATATGATGATAAGTTGATAGTTAAATATAGTTGATAGTTGACTCTTGAAAGTCAACTAAGCATAAGAAACATGATTTGACTCATTGACGTAAAGGTAGGATTTTAGGAAGTCGTATGGTACATGTTATATCAATACGTGCTAAATGTAATGACATGATGGATTACATGAGTTGGAAAGAATACGAATGTGGTTATATGTGTTATGCTTGTTAGAAGTGATTAATGAAAGGCAAATGTGAATTATGCGATCGTTAGGATCGTTAACATGTACAAGTGTGTATGCTAATAAGAATGTGATTTCGATGACATGGAAGTATAGGGATCATGTCGAGAAATCAAGCACGGAAGGATAACGGGTCAAGAAGAGACAAGGAAGTGGATACGAGCACGGATGCATAAGGTAAGTGATTTCCGTAATCACTTTTTAGTTGTTTATGTAAAGATATGTGTTAGTTAAATTAAAGTATGGTAATTGAGGTCAAAGAAGGATGGATAGTATGAAATTGATGATTTTGGTTAAGTAGATATAACGGATCAAAATGAGGTCTTTTAGTTATAACGAAATGTAAAGTAAGAATTGGCTGCGGTATATTAACCGGGTAAAAAGGGTAGGAAAGCACATAGGTACGCTAATTGGTAAACGGAAATGCGGATAAGTAAGTCGAAAGACTCGGTTGTGAGTTGTGGTTAATGAGTAAACATTCTCGCGAATGAAACTTGGATTAACAAAGGATGAAGTAGTATAATTGAATAAAATGAATGACTTAACGCATACCGGGCATTGGGTGCGTAAACCCCAAGTACGAAACTCCGGATAATGTAAAAGTATTATGGATATAATGTTCATGTAAGTTTTGGGTTTAAACGAGTGTGTTGTTTGATGAAAACATGAACGGGTCGAATAAATTGTAAATGAATAATAAGCCGTTAGCGCGTAAGTTAAGAATTTCCTTAATCCGGATGTGAGATTTTGGGTCCACATGATAGAGGACCAAATTACGAGCATGTAGGAAGAAACGGGAGGTTAAACGGGTAAACGGGTCGAAAGTTATGCGAGTTTTAGTGCGTATGAACGACGGAAGCAAAACTGCAGGAAAATGGCAAATCGGAGGGGCATCGCCGACGCCGGTAGGACCGTCGCCGACGCCAAGGTGAGATGGTGGTTTTGGGCGACGCCTTAAGTCGCTGTCTACGCGAATTGACCCGACGCGAGGTGGCGCACGGTCGTGCACCTGGGTCGCACGGTCGTGCGTTTCCGAGTAAACAAGTGCACTGGCTTGTGCACTACCAGTGCCCCCGACGTCGTAGGATCCGCACGGTCGTGCGGTTGGGACGCATGGTCGTGCGTCAGTTGCCAGTTCAACCGAATGTGCAGAATTCATCTGTAATCAGTCTTGTAACCTACAAGGAGTCCCGAATTGTATTCTAAGCTCATTTTAGAGTGTTTATGAGATGCGATGAGCGTGTACGCAAGCATAAAATGGAACGAATTAAGTAGAAAGGCATAGGTAAATATAAGTATGGATTTACCTACATGATTAGTAAAAGAGAATCCTTGGGCAAACGCGTCAAACGCGTTAAGAAACGTATGTATGCGAGTAGGTATGTATGTATGTAGTTATGTATGTAGGTATGTATGTATGTATGTAATTATGTATGTATGTAAGTACGTATGTGAAGACGTAATCATGTATGTATGTAAATAGATGCGTAGGTATGCAAGTAAAGGTATGTATGTATGTACGTAGTTATGTATGTATTGTATATGTGGTTTCAATACATTTATGTGTTGACGATTATTCACAATGTGCCTCGAGAATGAAATGTAATGTAGGTACTTTATTGAAGTTTCGCCAAGGATTAGACACCCAGATGGAATGCTTAAAACTAGAAAGTTAACAGGATGAGAAGTATATGTGAATAGAACATAGCAAGGCTACATTATTATGAATCTTGTTTGTACATAAGTATGCTAATGATGCGTATGTTTGTGGTGGGTGCAGGTTGTACGAATCACGGATTATCCTCACAAGGAGTAGCGATCGAAGACCGAGTCACAAGATAGATTGTACGGGAATGTTTAATTATGTAATTTAGTGATGATAAGTTATGTTTTTATATTATAAAATGAATTTTAAGAATGTCAAGACGTATAAAATCTAAGAAATTTTATGGTACGGATTTCCGCTGTGACTTTTGTTAAATACGTTTTAGGGTCTTACAAATGCTTCCTTTTGCAATAAGGTGCAGATGTAGAACCTACATTTTTCCCATGGTTGGAATTTCCAGAACGGAATTCCTGGGTAAGCCTTTGAGCTAGGTTCCTCCTCTGGTCTTCTTCTCGTGTACGTACTAACTCATCAGTCAAGGTGTTGGCTAGTTCTACAGCTTCTTCTATGGTTTGAGGTCTAGCTGCCTTGACTACATGCCTAATCTCCCCGATTAATCCCCAGATGTGACGGGAGATTAATACTGGTTCAGGTGATGCAAGGGTTGGCACTATTCTAGCATATTCAAAGAATAATGGAGTGTATCCCTTACTATCCACTCCAGTCATCCTAAGGTTCAGGAACTTATTCGCTATTTATTCCTTTTCATTGGGAGGGCATAATTTCCTTTCTACCATATTCTTAAATTCTTCCCATTCCATATTGTAAATCCTATCACTTCCTCTAGACTGGAGGATAGTGTTCCACCATTCTAAAGCTGAGTTCTTAAACAAATTTGAAGCAAACATTATCTTATCCTCTTCCGCACACTTGCTTATTTTCAAAACAGCCTCAGTCTTTTCTATCCAGCGTAGAGCTGCAATGGGTCCTTCATTGCCCGAGAATTCTATTGGTTTGCAGGACCAAAATTCTTTATAAGAACAACCATAAGGCATGGTTCTTCTTCTTTTGGGAATGGGCACTTGAAGTACAGGTCCATTGTTCACGCTGTGTTTAGGTTCAGTTGGTCGCTTACTACTATGCTTACTTTTATTATCCGCTTCCTTAACAGTTTGAATAATAAATGGCATTGCATCTATGATTCCTTGTGCCACTATGTGTTGGATGGCACTATTATCCACTTGGTTTCCATTGTTATTATTGTTCGGGTTCTCATTATTCAGGTTATTGTCATTCTGAATATTATCATTTTGGTTTTCCTGATTCACTTCATTGTCCATCTGAATTTTAAACATTTACCACATATTAATATCACAAAATAATATTTAATTCAACTGATCACACAACACGCATGTTGATCAAAAACGTCGATCATTGCGACTTACTCTTTTTCTTATATATAATATGCATCTAGTACACACCGATACTGAAATTAAAAATTACAGTACAACTGGAATTAAAATTACACTACTAGTAGTAGGCATCCGTAGGTTTTTTTTTTTCAAACACACATATTATATATTATTATATTATATTATATTATTATTATAACCTTCTCCACCATCATTTCTACAGATATGGATCCATCTAGAAATCCATATTGCGCTCGTCGTTCTTCCAGACGAGTCGCTCTCCCACCTGTCTCATCCTCTCGCTACTCTCTAAAATTTCCTCACCAAATGTCTTGAGTTCTTGTACATTTTCTGCACTCATTGGGGGTGCAGGTTCTAGGACTGGGTTTGGAATCTAGGGTGCGGGTTCCTGGTATGGGGGTGTGGGTGCCTGGTATGGGTAAGGATTCTCTAAAATTTCCCTAATGAATACATCGTTATCGTAATAGGGATCTAGGGGATCCAAACCTGGGTATGCTCCTAGATTCGGCATGGGCATGTCTTCTTGGATCGGGTAACGTTGCACATAGTCCCTATTGTCGTCCCACCACGGGTCGTAATTTGGGTCTAAGGGATTAGGTGCTGGTACCCTAGGTATCTCCTCCGGGTTAAAATCATGCATTTCTACTTGATTTTCAGAGTTCTCTATTTCCATTGGTTGGTCGGGAAATGGTGGTTGTGGTTGGGGTGCTGTCATTTGTTCTAGGTTAGGGTCGGCTGCAGTGGTTGCTAGTATATGGAAGTTGGCTAAACTCCTATTAATCATGTCCTGAGCGTGGGTATCTGTTTCTCATTTGGCTGCTGCTAGGGCTCTCTGCTCTTGTAACTTTTTCATTCACTTCCTACGCTCATGTGCTCCCCTACTGAACCATCCTCTCTTTTTCTGAGGGAATGGCTCTTCAGACTGAGCCTTAAACACGAATATTCCTTCTTCAGTATCAGCAGAATACCCTGAGAGGGCAGGCTGTGAAGAGGCGCCTTCGCTTCTAGGCGAACCAGAAAACTGATGATACGCGTCGGATGGTACTTGGTCGCTTATACTGGAAACTAACAAATAGTCAAATAACACATAACAATAAAATACAATTATGCACGCATTTTCGTAATTTATTTCCTAACATTTTAGATAAATTTTGGGTGTTAGCAGAACACTTCTGTGGCTGAATCAGTGTCTTAACTCTGATACCACCTTCTGTCGCAACCCCCGCCCCCTATCTATCCCGGGAACGGGCGGCCGCGAGCTTCGGTGTTGGTGGTATCGGTGTTTATTAATTTGGCTGCGGAATTTACATCAGGACCGTAGTTAGGAAATATTTTATCACAGTAAAACACCACATTTTATATAAATAAATACATTGGGACAAAACCCAAGTTTTTATTACAAACTGATTTATAGGGATAAATCTCATTTTATTGAAATAAAACGCCTTCTTTATTTAGGTAACTTTTATAGCCACTTTTCCAAGCCTTAAGTACTGTCCAGCTGGCTTCTAATTGGCTTTCACATTGTGTTACCTGAAACGCGTTTAAAAACATTTTGTCAGTGGGAAATACTGGTGAGTGAATCCCAGTTTAATCAAGAAAATTTTTATTAATTTAAACAGTATTAAGAGCGAATACAATGTTTACATCTACCCAATTACTCATTCAGTACTGTCAATCCTGACTGGTGGGTCATATTACACATTGACTAACTCTTCGTCCAATGGTAACGTGTCTCACATTTTGTGTACAAAACCCCAACATACCGGCAGTAATTGTAGAATTACAAAGACTCAATCACTGCTAAATTGCATTGTAAAATATTTAAGGTTTTGTAAAAACTGTTTACAAAAAGGAGATTACTCACATTGCTGTTTTAGATTTTCTGTAAGGATTTCCTGGGAATTATCTATAATTTACACAAATGCACACGTGTTAGTATAATAACCCATTTTAACATTAGTAATACCCTCCCCGAGACGGCATTCCAACGACTACGTCGGGCAGAACCACGACAGCCTTTACGGAACCCTAGATCAATCGGGCAGCGTATCTAATACGTATCCAGGGGTTATGATACTTACAACGGAGCAGAACTTCGTTATTTAGGGGGGTATTATGCCCGGAAATTATGTTATCTATTCAGAAATTCGTTGAGAGGGAAAGAAGTGTGTGTGAGCGTCGGAACTGAAAGCCAACAGCCCCTATTTATAGTTCTGGTCGACAGGTCTGTTGCGCCCCGCGACGCCCCAAGGCTTTAGCCTTCGCGGGCCGCGACGTAGGGGCCAAGGGCGTAGGGTGGTCCGGTCATCCACCTAGACTCGACACGAAGCTGCCACGTGGCAGCTCAAGGGGAGGCTGCGTAGCAAGGCTGTCGCGCCCCGCGTAGGCCTTGTGCCTTTTCCGTCACGGGCCGCGAGGCCATATATTTGTTTATTTTATTTGATTTTTGATAAAATTTAGGTATTCGGGGTCCGTTTTAGCGTATGGGGTGTATTATAGGACCTATTAGGGTATTTTAAAATATATTAGGGTGTCGGAAAAATTTCGAGGGTTGTTATAGTTTGGTTCAACCCGGTTCAGAAGCTTCAGGTCGGCGGCTCAGTCAAACCAGGTCAGATTCAGAGTTGTTCGGGTCAAGCTTCGGCTCGGTCTCGGTTCGGGTCTTGCGGTTCGGTAGCGAGTTACTATTACGTTAGTTTAGATTTTATTTAGTTAACGCGCACCGAGCTCGAACCGATACTTTAGTGACTTGTTACGTTTGACATTTTGATAGAAATTTTTATATATTGTGTTTATATTGTTGAGTTTTGAAAAGATAACGACAACTTGAGTAGTCGGCTTATTCCAAAAACAGAGGAAACTCTGTCCGTTTTCCGTAAAAACGTAAAACGTAAATAGTTTAACATAAAACGTGAAACGTAAAAAATGTAAAACGTAAAAAGTTTAGCGTAAAACGTAAAGAGTTTAACCTAAAACGTAAAAAGTTTAACGTAAAACGTAAAACGTAAAAAGTTTTACGTAAAACGTAAAAAGTTTTACGTAAAACGTAAAAAGTTTTACGTAAAATGTAAAACGTAAAAAGTTTTACGTAAAACGTAAACTTTTATGTAAAAACTATATAACGTAAAAACGTAAAACTTTTTCTACGTAAATTGTAAAACGTAAAAACCGTGTGATAAAACGGCGCCTAAACAATGGCGTGAATACGGGGCATAAAAACGCCGCGAAAAAAACGGGACGTAAAAAACTCCGCGTTAAAACGGGACGTAAAAAACTACGCGTTAAAAAAACGACGCTTGAAAAAGCGGAGCGTAAAAAACGGCGTGCAAAAACTACGCGTTAAAAAACGATGCGTGAAACGTAAAAAGTTTAACGTAAAACGTAAAAAGTTTAACGTAAAAAACCGTGTGATAAAACGGCACCTAAACAATGGGCGTGAATACAGGGCATAAAAACGCCGCGAAAAAAACGGGACGTAAAAAATGCCGCGTTAAAACGGGACGTAAAAAACGGCGCTTTAAAAAACCGAGCATAAAAAACGGCGTGCAAAAACGGCGTGCAAAAACTGACGCGCAAAATAAATTGTTTTGTTAAAAAATCTGAATTTGAAAATGGTTTTTAATAAAAAAATTCTGTTTAAAAAATAAAAAGTAATATAATAAAACAAAAAAGTAATAAAAAATAATAAAGACTAAAAGACAAAAAAAAGTAATTTTACTAAACTACCCTTTTGGATTAAAATATTAAAGACGTAATAAGACAACAACTATTTAATATTAATATTAACTACTTTTAATCTCATCCATCCATCTTGTTGATCTAGTGGTTAGAAAGTGGTTCTCTCGGTTCTTACAACTGTAGGTGGTTTTCATTTTAGCGTTCCCCTATATATATATATATATAGGAGAAGGATCCGTTAGGAACCACCCTTTATTGCGAGAACCCCGGGAACCAATTTTACTAAACTACCCTTTATTGCGAGAACCCCGGGGGTTTAGGTTTTTTTTTAGGGGGGGGGGGGGGGTTAGGTTTTTTTAGCTATTTTAGGTTGTGTTCACATTGTTTTCTCGCGGTTCTCGCAATAAAGGTGGTTCTCACATGAAACTTACCCTATATATATACAACAACAACAACAGTACCCAGCAAGTCCCACAAATAACAAAGCTATTGGTGGGGTCTGGAGAGGGTGAGATGTAGACAAACCATACCCCTATCCATATGGATAAAGAGGCTGCTTCCAAAAAGACCCCCGGCTCCAAACCAAACATCAAGCAAACAATGCAAACTACAGATATAGCAATAGAAATCCACCAATCACATAATAAGTGGTAACCGACTAACATAGTAGAATAGACACAACTATAGCCCCTAAAGCAATATATATATGGTTAGGTTAACGTACAAATGCCCTTATCCTACATTACGTACGCGATCATCTTAGCCGTCAGATCTTCATCCCACATTGAAATCGCATGTTGATTTTTTGTAACAATTTCGCATGTTGGTTTTTTAACATGCAATTTCATTAAAATTACCACATGCGAAATTGTTACAAAAAACCAACATGCGATTTCATCAAAATTATCACATGCGAAATTGTTACAAAAAAACATGCGATTTCATAAAAAATTATCACATGCGATTTCATCCTGCTATTTTATAACATGTGAATTCACCATCGCGTACATAGCGTACGTTAAGCCATTTTCTCTCTCGCTCTCTCTATATATATAGTATTTTTAACGACCAACAAAGCGAAATTTTATTAACACATAGAACTAACAAACTAGTTAGCTCACACCAAGTTTACATTACATCACCAGATACACCAAAAAATTAGCTACATCTATTCGCGACCTCAAAGGCGTTCCACTCTTCCCATTGTATACCTTTCAGCGTCGAACGGGTTGTGATCCAAAGGAAACCCAGCTGCTTAATTTCTTCTATCACCCGAGCCATATTGAAATGTCTTTGGTTAAACATCAGATTATTCAGGTGCATCCACAAGACCCACACAGCAGTTTGCATTATCGAATACACCAGCTTCTTCCACTTTTTACTCCCGCGGACTCGCTTATACCACCCTAGCAAATCTTTAACACTGAACGCATATATGTCCGATATTTTGCACCAATGTGATACAAAGTCCCACACCAATTGTGTCACCCCATAGTTGATAAATAGATGGATTGCATCCACCCCACATTTATTTTAACAAAAGCAGCCAAAGTCGGTACCCTGTCTAACGAGATCCTCCACACTAAAAAAATTGACTTTGTATGGAATCCAGTTGTTCCATACAAAATCCTTCTCTAGATCCTTAAAGTGGTGCCCAATAGGCCTATACGATGCGTATTGAGGGTGTCGATTTAATCCCCAAGGTGTGCCAATAATACGACCCTTATAAGATATTACAACTGTCTGTTGATTTTTAACCCATGATTAGTTTATGATTTATATTATAATATTGTTTTTAAAACGTTTTGTGGTTATTCATCACATGATTTTAACTGTAATCTAACAAATTGTGTCACAATCAATTATGATTTTTTATTAGTGTGAACCTTACGCTTACGTATCTGACACATAAGCCATGCCCATTTTTTTTAACGGCCAACAAATCAATCCCGAGCACTTTTTGTCACACCCTGACTTTTGCGGAAGCGTGATTATGGTGTGACTTTCTTAATACCATTGCATTCAATCATAACAATAACTATATGATAAAAACCATAGAGTTGTCATCCATTAAATAAGTTAAAACATAACAACAGTGTTTTAAAATGTAGACTTCAAATTCAAGTTATACAAACCATACGAATTATTTATGAGTTCACTAAGGACTCGTCAAAAGATATTAGATATAACTAAGGTTTGGGAGACGTGTGTCGTCCAGGAATAAGACACACTGACCAACCCAAAGACCATGGATGACATCTTTATTCCTATCGCGGCATAAAAACTTCCAACGCCCGCCAGATCCACTTACTAATTCCCTGAAATACATGTAGTTTGAAAACATCAACAAAAGTTGAGCGAGTTCATGTGTTTGTTTGTGTGTATGTATAAACCTTTGAAATCGTTGTAAGTATGTATGTAAGTTTATAAGTCCCGGTATGAAAGCAACAAGGAAACATATCAATTAATGTGTAGCTAATACATTAATATACGTGACATGGTGCAGGAAGACTCAAACCTAGCAGACATTGTACCGAGCTTCTGGCTGTAAGACATAGTTACCACATGGCCCATTCTGCGGACTCATGGATGGGGCTCGCTACACCCAAATAGATCTATCACTCCTGTCCCTCGGTCCCACTACGAGGATTAATGGCCTTAAGTATGCGCCTACCCATTCACATGATCTACTGTACTTTCCTCAGCTAACCATACCAATTGTGTTTGTCTGTAAGCATTTTGTAATCATTTGAAACATGTACCTCACCCCCGAAGTTAATAAACAAAACAGTTTAAAGAAAAGGGGGATATGAACTCACAGTTTTGCGTTCTTCGAATCCGCCTGTAACTTAAAGTGTCCTCTGATGTACACGACTACCTACAATGCACTATGGTCTTATTAGGCGAGCGGGTCGTGCCTTGACTTAGTATTAATTAGTGCCTTTGAGTTATGTTTCCAAGTGTCTTCATCGTTATTCCAAGTTAAATTATTAGTTGTTAAAATAATAAATATTTTAACTTAAATTATATTTATTGAATTTTTGGAATAATTGTTAAAACAATATTTTTGTAATGATACTTCTCAAGTACTTGTACTCGTATTTCCTTCCCAATGATGGGGGTATCTCATACATGTGTACTCGTATCCTTGTATGTGTATAACTTGCCATGTATTGGTGTCGTATTCCGGCGTGCGTCATTTTTAATAAGTGTCCAATATATATTTCTAAAATATATATTTCAAGAAGTATTTCTTAGAAAAGTTATTCCTAATCTTTCTTTTGGCAAAATATTTGTAGTTCCAAAACAATATATTTTCAAGTCTCACTTTAGAAAATATTTATAAACTTATTTTTATCCAAAATAATGTATTTCAAGTTTATCCAAGAGAATATATATTTTTCCCAAAAATCATATATCTTCTAAAATTCCAAGAAAATATATTTTTATTTCCCAAAAATAATATATTTTCTTCTTGTCAAAATATGATATAACTTTGTAATAATTGGAAAGATCATATTTCCCTTTCCCTTGTATCCAAAATACTATTTACCAAAATACATTTATAACTGTATTTTCCAGAATATTTGGTAAGTTACAATTCTTGTTCGGTCTCCCAATATTTTGTGTGTAACTGGTGTATTTATTTCTTGAGATTTTTGGTAGTATTTTGGTTTGTAATTTCTTGATGTTTTAATGTGTTATATTATTTCAAGCACCAAAATAATATAACTACTACACATAATATACAAGTAATCACATATGTGTTTCTTTATTGTATATACATTCTAAATATATATATCTAGCCACTTTTATTTATAAAAACCAACCTCCAATATTTGTATTTTTGTGACAAAAATTATGGCAAAGTTTATATGGAAATTCTTGGTTAAAATATACTTGTAAATACTTGTTTGAAAATACTTTTCTAAGTGTTTATACCATAGTTTCCCCTAAAAATGGAGGTGTCCATGCTATCAAAGCATATCATTTTCTTTTTAAAATCATCACAAACAATCAACAACTTAACCAACACTTACCAAGTGCCAAAACAATGCTATTTACATAACAACATGAACTTGAACTTTCATAAATACTTGTAGTAACTTGGAAGTGTGCTTAGTAGGTTTAGTTACCCTTTGAAATGTATTTACTTCTTTAAAAACTTCATCTTTAAAGAAGTTGGGTGTTTACAACTTCCAAACACATTTTCTAAAAATGCTTCTTTATGTAATCTTTTTGTTACACAAGTGTTTCTACACTTGTTTAACCCTTAAAAATAGTATTTGTTTATGTAAGGACCAAGTCTAGGTAAATCTTGTTATTTAACTTAGTTTCTTGAGAAAACTATTTTGGAAACCATCCACTTACAAGACTTGTATTGTGTTTAAATCATTATCACATATGAAAACAACTTTTATTATTCAAGTTCATGTCTACATGAAGTATGATCATCTTGGTCTTTCACAAGATCATCATCTTAACTTACTAGATCATGTGTTTAATCACCATCTAGTTGGTTTCTTATGATGTCTAACATCATAAACACAAACAATCAATCATCAAGAAGCAAAACAATGCTAAACAATATGTATTCTTATGTTATTAAGCTTTATGTTAAAGGTTCATCTTCTTGTTCATTAGTGTTCTTCAAGTTATTCATCATGTAACATCTTTTAACCACTCAATATAGATGTAAAATGAAGAGTAGAAGATCTTACTACTAGCTCAAGGCTAGGGATGATCAAGTGTAGAAAACAAGTGGATAAAAGCAAATGATGAAGGTCCTTTAAGTTCCGTCGCTTACAAGCTTCTTAGACATGCTCCTTATACCCTTGAATCACCTTAGATTATATGGATGGAAGCTAGAAAAGAAGGTGTATGATGATGGTGGATAAGCCGTGAGCTTAAGGGAGGAAGGAGAAGGGTTTTGATGTTGGTGATGAATGAGAATGAGGGGTTATAACTCATGGTCTATATAGTCTAATATCCAATGTATCAAGATCTTCATAGATTTTATATCATCTAAAGTACAAGGCAAATCTCTTAACATATCAAATGAAATCAAGGAAAATCAAGGGTGGGGCCACCTTTGGTGACCGTCCACCATGGGGGGGGGGGGGTATTGGTTGGGTTGTAATGGATGGTTAAGAATATTAGTTGAAATCTAAGTGTAGTGTTTAGTGTTTAAGTTAATATGGTGTTATATACTGTGTTAGGGTGTTCGGAGCTCATAACTAGCTCAGAAATATTAAAACAATGCTTCTAGTATAATTTTGATGTTTCGGGTAGTGTCCGGTTGTTCGGTTAGATATCGGTTCGTTAAAGTGTCAAACTATACCGTTTAGTGCTCTTTATGTACCCTTTTGTGACACTTTTAATTCCCGACACTTAGAAAAGCATTCAGGACCATTTAGTCATATTTTTGCATGATACTAGCTTATTAAAATGCTGATTTTTGCTGAATTCAACATTTTGAGTGAGTTTTAGGCACTTTCCGGCACCTAAACTATCACTTAGGAATGCAGTTTTGTGGTCCTTACTTCCCTACCCACTATACTAGTGTAGTACTTAGTCTCTGACCCATACTGGGTCTCAAAACACTGTTTGTCTATGTACTGAACTCCGTCAGCATTATCCCGGTTTGTCTGTTAACTGTGCTGTGTGCATCATTTACGTCAATATGTTTGCATGCAGTCAATGATGTATCATTTGCAATATGTGACGCACATGTAAGTATAATGCAGTAATCAGAAAGCAATTCAAGTCATAAATTGTAAATTAACACAGTCATTAAGCACTAATCATCATTTAATAATTGTACGGATGCATGCAAATTTGACAGTTGTCACGTTCTCCCCCTGTTAAGAAAATTTCGTCCTCGAAATTTGTACTACCTTAACTCCTTAGGGTTATATTATGCGTGTATGTATATGAATAATACTGAGGTAGATAACCACAAAACCGAATCAAATCTTATTCATATCAGGTGAATCTAGGGATATATTTCAACAACAAGAACCCAATAGTTAAAAGGTATGTGTTCTAGCATTTGGTGTCAAAGGACACGAGATGTATAATCTAGTGTAACTTAGTTAACAGAGGTGTAACAAAGGAGTTTTGACCAATGGATTCCCAAACAATCGGTCACAATATGCAAACGAGTTTTCACAAACCATAGCATCCGCCATATGAACTTCAAATCAACAACTTGAACATGAAAATGATATGTCAACTTTTGAATAAATAAATGGTAAGGATTTGTGTGATGACATTCTTGAATTGCGAAAATACACCGAATGAAACCCAAGCGAATCTGGTGTATCATTGTCTTAATTCGTAGTTGCATTAGGAATGTTTAAATGATAAGTCAAACAAGAGTATGTGTAGTTTTGTGTGAAACGGTTGACCATGATTAGCACAAGCTACCAATTTGTAATGACACCACAAGGTGTCGTAATTGACATACTTCAACAATAGCGGTGACCGAACAAGTTCACCGTGCTTGAAATCAAAGGAAAGTGTACTGAAACAACTCTGAAAATTTGATTTAAACTGGGCATGGGGTTTTCAATCGAATATGGAACATCAAAGAACTACTGTTTCTGATTGAAGATGGAAAGCAATAAACACTGTAAGGTATTCAATTTATAACGAAAGAATCGTTAGGAGGTACACCATGATATGAAATGAATCTAAGTACCATTGTCTTACAACACAACTGTGTTGAGACCGTTTTAATCATGATAAAAACCAACCGGCTTTAGAGCACGTCAATAAGTAAACAATTAAATCCGTGTATGAGGTGTGTAACGAAATCAGCGCAAGCTTCAGTTTTTGTGAAAGCATCACCGCAAGGTGTCGAAACCAACAAACGATTTAGTGAAATTGCAGACCAAACAAGTCTACTATGATTCGAAACAAAAGAACCTTTGCAAAAATATTTGAATATGATGCTCTCAATACATCATATGGCATCTTAAATTGAATATGCGAAATGGATAAGTTCAAGCAATTGAACTTGGTTTCAGCGTATTCCGACAATAAACGTATGTATCAACAAGGGAATTTCAGCATGGTCACGAAGATAAACCATGAATGTAACTTGAAAGAAAAGAAGTTTCAAGAAAGTGTGTTGACTTGATAGCAAAGGAGTGAACAATTACAATAATGTAGGTTATTCGAATCATAAACCAATAGTTAGCTTTAGCAAAATAATATTTGTACTTCAATGAAGCGTTTATTCGGAACGAAACCACATGCGTAGCAAATGGTGCATGCGTGACATATAAGTTTCCAAGTAATGAAACAATGAGTAATTGCTAAAATGAAGAAATGACCAAGTATCGAAGCAAATGTGTGTTCGCTCTCAGTGAAGAAAATTAACGCGATGCAACTACCATTATGGGGAGTAGAGATGCAAACATCTACTTGCTAGAAGCAAAAGTGGAAATTTCAAATAAAAGAAATTTGAGTACTTTCTGTTTGGTTAACTAAAATAGTATATATGTCAGGATAGTGGGGTTTGCTTGAGTTAACAGGTGTGGTTCCTAAGCAACAACCTTTACGAGTTTGGACCTGGGTTCCCAAAGGTCCTAAGTACATGTTTTCTGGATTCTCAAAGTTTCATATTCCGTGTAAAACTGTTTTGTGCATTGTGTAGGAAACACAATTTTTGTGTATGTTTAAAACAAGTTATTGTCCCACAATTTCCCCGGTATACTTTCTTCCTGAATTCGAGCTAATGACACTCGATCATCAATCAGTTGTGAAATAGTAATTGGATCCTCACGGTTAGTTAAGTAAATAATTTGTTAATCCTCGGCAAGAGTCACCGACTCTTGTTGGTTAGCTCGTTCGGCTCCTGGTAGTTGATGCTCGTACGGAAACTATCGTCCTTCCTCTTGACGAGCAGAACTTGGGTTACCCAAAACGGGAAACTTGGTCTGTTATCTTCCTTCTCTAGCCACTACTGAAACTACACTGACAATCCTTGCATCTCCGAAGGTGTAAGTCGCTAAGGTGCATTGACTGCAGGCGCGGCGCCTGGAACAGAGTCAATTATGGAATTCGACTTGTCGTTGGGGCGCTAGTCTTGGCAAGTCTTCGAGGAAGACTTCAGGATGTTCCTTTATCATAGGGATATCTTCGAGCCTAGGTTCTTCGGCTCTTTTGTCCACGACATGAGCTAAGAAGGCAACACATCCTTTGCACGAAAACTTTCGTGTCTTCAACAACGGATAATCCGTAGGGGCGTATCCTGCTTCATGAACCATGATCGTTTCGTCGTTCGTCATCGGGATGCGGATAACAATCTCCGCTCGATTGCTTGACAACTAATCCATTCCAAACACGTCGTCGAAGTTTCCCTTTAGCTAGTACGGGTTATCTAACTTACTTGCTACTAAACCAAGTATACTCTCAAACTCTGAAGATGCGAAGCTAAAATTTTTAATAATATCAAGTAGCACAGATGCATAATGTTGACTAATATGGAACGTATGGATAACCTTGTTTGGATTCTGGCGTGTTTCCCTAGATTCGCTATTGAGCTTTCATTCTTGTGCCTGATTCTTCTTAGGGCAGTATTTTCTGAAATGCTTTTTGCTCCCACAGTTAAGACAACCTTGAGCACATTTTTATTTGTCACTCGTCCTGCCTTGATAGTTGTCGTTGTCGTTGTTTCCTCCGTGATTCTCGCTACCATCTTGGCCTCCATTTCTAGGTTCAGTACCTTGCCTACAAGTCTCCTTGGGATACCCCCTCTTGCCACAGTTATCACATTTTCCATATTTACATCGTCCGACATGATAACGTGGACAATTGTCGCACTTAGGTAGGATACCTATGTAGTCTTTTCCCTTTTTTGCCCTATTCTTGCTATTCACCCGAGTGCCCTTCTTGAAGTTTGCGAACTTTCTCTTGTTGTCTCCAGATGACTCTACAGGAGTCTCCTTTTTCTCTTCCGAAGTGGAAAATTTTCCTAGTCTAACCGCTTCTTCAGTGAGCGCCACACTTAAGTCGATAGCATCGGTGATCGTTGAGGGTTTAGATGTTGTCACCAGGCTTAGAATCTGCAGTGCCAATCCCCCGATGAAGCGTTCGATCCTTTTAAACTCTGGTTCCACCAGACGCGAAACAACTTGTGATAAGTCATGAAATCTCTGCACATACTCAGCTATCTTTGAACCTTCCATTTTCAAGTTCCATAGTTCAGTCTCCAACTTCTGGACTTCTGCCCTCGAGCAATATCTCTTACGCATCAGTTCTTTCAGTTCGTCCCACGTCAAAGCATACGCAGTAGTCTTACCCAATGTCCGAACCTGAAGGTTCCACCATGACAGAGCCCCATCTAGAAATAGTCCAGCTATGTATGTGACCTGATGTTCGGGGGCACATTTACCTAATCGCAAAACATAATCCGTCTTCTCAACCCAACGCACAAAAGCTATGGCACCCCAGTGCCGTCAAAATCCCGGGGCTTGCAGCTCAAAAACTGCTTGTAGGTGCAGCCGTTGGGTGGGTTATTTCCTGAGGTACCTCCGCTACGTTCGAAGCGAAGAGCCTCGTGCTATGCGATAGCCTGTGAGATGCGTTTTTGTAGTTCTGCCGCTGTCGTCGGCAGAGGGTTGTCGGCATCAGTGTTCCCTTGAATCGACATCTTCTAAGAAGAAGATAGGATAGGTCAGGTCTTATTAAAGACACAAGCATATAAGCGTCTACTTAACGAATGAGACCTAGGAAGTGTGTATATATACATATATAAGAAATCGTTATAACAATCAATCTCAAAACATCACAATTATAGCACAACTTGTAGATAGGAACATGTTTAATGAGGACATAACAAACAAGCGCTTAGCTTCACAATTATAGCACACACATGCAGATCAACAACGTGCTTAGTGAGGGCATGGCGACTGAGCTTTCATCAGTCATTGACCACAAAGTATTGTTGCATGTTTAATGATGATTGGGCTTTCAGTATTCTCCGACCATAATTACATTGTCTGCAAAGTGTATCATATCAAAAGGGACACAGGGTCACCCTACCCTTGTCCAATAAGTCTATCAGTGTATTAAAATCACGTGGTCAAAAGTAGTCTTCAAAGAGTCTCCACAATCTCGGCTCATTAGTAGTGTCTTTATCCAAAAGTAATGCAATCCGCATAAAACCAAAAGCCAACTATGCTGGCGTCTGAGGTGGAGGAGGGAAGAAAAGCAAACTGCTTAACATGTGCGAGCTCCTTCTCAAGCTTGCATTCATGTTGAAGTAATTAACTGATCTGCTGCTTGATAGTAAAGAAACGAGCATCAAAACCTTGAAAGGTGTAATAGCAGCAGGTGAGAGTGCAGAAGGAAACAGTGATGAATATAGAGGATCAAAGTATACTAGCATAGACAGGGTGGAGGGCGTGGTGTCAGCTCAAGCTCCAAAACTATGCGACTCATATCCTCAAGCTGTAGCTGATGTGATAGGGGAAACTCATTCTGTGTGTAGCCTCCATAATGCGAAGAATGATAGGGGTCCGAAATCGGCATAGTGTATGGTAGGGGCCATCGGAATGGCTCGTCCTGTGGTGAAGAAATGAGAGGAGTAAACAGTGCAGCCTGTGAGGTCGGAGGAAATGCTGCTGATATAAAAGGGATCGTCACGCGAGTGCTGACCTGGAGTACCTTCCCAGGGTGCGGGTATGTCCTGGGAGGAAGCGATTGGCATGTTGGTGCAATAGACGTCGGTCTTCATGGGGAAAAGGAGCAACATCAGCGGGTGCAGATACAGAAACAAATGCCTCAACAAAAGAGAAGATCATCAGGTGCAGGTACTGGGTTAGGTATATGGGGTGCAATGTTTGGTAAACCAAAAGAAACATGGTCAGGATCAGAAATCGGCTCAAGATCATTAGGCGCATCATCAGGCTGACCCAAAAGGAGCAGAAGCTAGCTCAGGAGCAGGCTCTGGGTCAGGTAAAGGTGTGGGATCTCGAGCAGGTGATGGTGCAGCAGTCATAGCAGTGTCGTCGTCTGAGTCAGTAGTAGAAAGCTGCAATCCGGCCGTCTGTAAGGCTGCAGATGTCATAGTCTCAAAGGAGTCTGAATTCGAGTGTATACTAGAATAAGAGGATAGCTTGATAACAGGGGTCTCAAGAGGTGAAATTAGTGACAACATTCTCGTCTAACTTTCCATTATCATGGGCGTAATCAGGAGGACCATCAATAAACATGTCAGCGTCATTACCAACTACTCGTCGAGTAGCCAACCTTCGGAAGGAATGTCCACAGGAGGCGCATCATCGAGGATCGGAGCCATGGTGCGCTCACCATCGGGATGACCAGTGATGAGGTGGTCATGGACGGAAACAAGGATGACAAAAAGATCCTTTTCGGGGAAGCCATCAGCAAGGGTAAATCATTACCAAAGTCTAGTAGCGCGGACGGTTGGAAGTCATCCTTGTCCTTGGTTAGTATGTCAGGGTCACTCTCAGTGTCTGACGTAAACATTTCCGGCGCAGGTGCAATCCCATTATTTGTGACGGTGGCCATAGGGTTGTCAACGTCTGACAACTCGTTCTCTAAAGAAGGTGACATGTGTGTTGGTACATAATAATCATAGCATGTATATCCATAGTAATCACTAACACTTAGTGTATTGCAAGCAAAGACAATTCATCATGTAATCATGTATTCACATTATTCTTCATGAAATTTTCTATCCTTCCTAGTCTCTCAGACTAAGCCTCCTAGTCTCCCAGACTAAACTTCCCAGTCTCTCAGACTGAAACATCCAGTCTCTCAGACTGAAACACCCAGTCTCTCAGACTGAACTACCCAGTTTCTCAAACTGTCCCAACTAGTTTCTCAGACTAACTACCCAGTCTCTCAGACTAAACTACCCAGTTTCTCAAACTATCCCAACTAGTCTCTCAGACTAACTACCCAGTCTCTCAGACTGATCTACCCAGTTTCTCAAACTGAATTATAAACATTAACTTTGAAATGTGTTTCGTGTCTTTTATTTGTAAAAATGTTTGTTTTCCTGGATCTGGGCGTTTTGTGTATGCAATGAAAACATGTTTGTGAAAACGTTTTCGTGAGAGCCCTAATGATTGTAGTCTAGACTAGAGAAAGAATCCTAGTTCGCTACAATCGAAGCTTTGATACCAAGCTGTCACACCCTGACTTTTGCGGAAGCGTGATTATGGTGTGACTTTCTTAATACCATTGCATTCAATCATAACAATAACTATATGATAAAAACCATAGAGTTGTCATCCATTAAATAAGTTAAAAACATAACAACAGTGTTTTCAAACGTAGACTTCAGATTCAAGTTTTACAAACCATACGAATTGTTTATGAGTTCACTAAGGACTCGTCAAAAGATATTAGATATAACTAAGGTTTGGGAGACGTGTCTCGTCCACGAATAAGACACACTGACCAACCCAAAGACCATGGATGACATCTTTATTCCTATCGCGGCATAAAAACTTCCAACGCCCGCCAGATCCACTTACTAATTCCCTGAAATACATGTAGTTTGAAAACATCAACAAAAGTTGAGCGAGTTCATGTGTTTGTTTGTGTGTATGTATAAACCTTTGAAATCGTTGTAAGTATGTATGTAAGTTTATAAGTCCCAGTATGAAAGCAACAAGGAAACATATCAATTAATGTGTAGCTAATACATTAATATACGTGACATGGTGCAGGAAGACTCAAACCTAGCAGACTTTGTACCGGGCTTCCGGCCGTAAGACATAGTCACCACATGGCCCATTCGGCGGACTCATGGATGGGGCTCGCTACACCCAAAATAGATCTATCACTCCTGTCCCTCGGTCCCACTACGAGGATTAATGGCCTTAAGTATGCGCCTACCCATTCACATGATCTACTGTACTTTCCTTAGCTAACCATACCAATTGTGTTTGTCTGTAAGCATTTTGTAATCATTTGAAACATGTACCTCACCCCCGAAGTTAATAAACAAAACAATTTAAAGAAAAGGGGGACATGATCTCACAGTTTTGCGTTCTTCGAATCTGCCTGTAACTTAAAGTGTCCTCTGGTGTACACGACTACCTACAATGCACTATGGTCTTATTAGGCGAGCGGGTCGTGCCTTGACTTAGTATTAATTAGTGCCTTTGAGTTATGTTTCCAATTGTCTTCATCGTTATTCCAAGTTATATAATTAGTTGTTAAAATAATAAATATTTTAACTTAAATTATATTTATTGAATTTTTGGAATAATTGTTAAAACAGTATTTTTGTAATGATACTTCTCAAGTACTTGTACTCGTAATTCCTTCCCAAGGATGGGGGGTATCTCATACATGTGTACTCGTATCCTTGTATGTGTATAACTTGCCATGTATTGGTGTCGTATTCTGGCGTGCGTCATTTTTAATAAGTGTCCAATATATATTTCTAAAATATATATTTCAAGAAGTATTTCTATGAAAAGTTATTCCTAATCTTTCTTTTGGCAAAAATATTTGTAGTTCCAAAACAATATATTTTCAAGTCTCACTTTAGAAAATATTTATAAACTTATTTTTATCCAAAATAATGTATTTCAAGTTTATCCAAGAGAATATATATTTTTTCCAAAAATCATATATCTTCTAAAATTCCAAGAAAATATATTTTTATTTCCCCAAAATAATATATTTTCTTCTTGTCAAAATATGATATAACTTTGTAATAATTGGAAAGATCATATTTCCCTTTCCCTTGTATCCAAAATACTATTTACCAAAATACATTTATAACAGTATTTTCCGGAATATTTGGTAAGTTACAATTTTTGTTCGGTCTCCTAATATTTTGTGTGTAACTGGTGTATTTATTCCTTGAGATTTTTGGTAGTATTTTGGTTTGTAATTTCTTGATGTTTTAATGTGTTATATTATTTCAAGCACCAAAATAATATAACTACTACACATAATATACAAGTAATCACAATTGTGTGTCTTTATTGTATATACATTCTAAATATATATATCTAGCCACTTTTATTTATAAAAACCAACTTCCAATATTTGTATTTTTGTGACAAAAATTATGGCAAAGTTTACATGGAAATTCTTGGTTAAAATATACTTGTAAATAATTGTTTGAAAATACTTTTCTAAGTGTTTATATTTTTAGAAAATTTTGCCATAGTTTCCCCTAAAAATGGAGGTGTCAATGCTATCAAAGCATATCATTTTCTTTTTAAAATCATCACAAACAATCAACAACTTAACCAACACTTACCAAGTGCCAAAACAATGCTATTTACATAACAACATGAACTTGAACTTTCATAAATATGAAAGACTTGTAACTTGGTAGTGTGCTTAGTAGGTTTAGTTACCCTTTGAAATGTATTTACTTCTTTAAAAACTTCATCTTTAAAGAAGTTGGGTGTTCACAACTTCCAAACACATTTTCTAAAAATGCTTCTTTATGTAATCTTTTTGTTACACAAGTGTTTCTACACTTGTTTAACCCTTAAAATAGTATTTGTTTATGTAAGGACCAAGTCTAGGTTAATCTTGTTATTTAACTTAGTTTCTTGAGAAAACTATTTTGGAAACCATCCACTTACAAGACTTGTATTGTGTTTAAATCATTATCACATATGAAAACAACTTTTATTATTCAAGTTCATGTCTACATGAAGTATGATCATCTTGGTCTTTCACAAGATCATCATCTTAACTTACTAGATCATGTGTTTAATCACCATCTAGTTGGTTTCTTATGATGTCTAACATCATAAACACAAACAATCAATCATCAAGAAGCAAAACAATGCTAAACAATATGTATTCTTATGTTATTAAGCTTTATGTTAAAGGTTCATCTTCTTGTTCATTAGTGTTCTTCAAGTTATTCATCATGTAACATCTTTTAACCACTCAATATAGATGTAAAATGAAGAGTAGAAGATCTTACTACAAGCTCAAGGCTAGGGATGATCAAGTGTAGAAAACAAGTGGATAAAAGCAAATGATGCCTTCAAGTTCTGTCGCTTGCAAGCTTCTTAGACATGCTCCTTATACCCTTGAATCACCTTAGATTATATGGATGGAAGCTAGAAAAGAAGGTGTATGATGATGGTGGATAAGCCGTGAGCTTAAGGGAGGAAGGAGAAGGGTTTTGATGTTGGTGATGAATGAGAATGAGGGGTTATAACTCATGGTCTATATAGTCTAATATCCAATGTATCAAGATCTTCATAGATTTTATGTCATCTAAAGTACAAGGCAAATCTCTTAACATATCAAATGAAATCAAGGAAAATCAAGGGTGGGGCCACCCTTGGTGAGCGTCCACCATGGGGGGGGGGGGGTATTGGTTGGGTTGTAATGGATGGTTAAGCATATTAGTTGAAATCTAAGTGTAGTGTTTAGTGTTTAAGTTAATATGGTGTTATATAGTTTGTTAGGGTGTTCGGAGCTCATAACTAGCTCAGAAATATTAAAACAATGCTTCTAGTATAATTTTGATGTTTCAGGTAGTGTCCGGTTGTTCGGTTAGATATCGGTTTGTTAAAGTGTCAAACTATACCGTTTAGTGCTCTTTATGTTCCCTTTTGTGATACTTTTAATTCCCGACACTTAGGAAAGCATTCAGGACCATTTAGTCATATTTTTGCATGATACTAGCTTATTAAAATGCTGATTTTTGCTGATTTATGCTGAATTCAGCATTTTGAGTGAGTTTTAGGCACTTTCCGGCACCTAAACTATCACTTAGGAATGCAGTTTTATGGTCCTTACTTCCCTACCCACTATACTAGTATAGTACTTAGTCTGTGGCCCATACTGGGTCTCAAAACACTGTTTGTCTATGTACTGAACTCCGTCAGCATTTTCCCGGTTTGTCTGTTAACTGTGCTTTGTGCATCATTTACGTCAATATGTTTGCATGCAGTCAATGATGTGTCATTTGCAATATGTGACGCACATGTAAGTATAATGCAGTAATCAGAAAGCAATTCAAGTCATAAATTGTAAATTAGCACAGTCATTAAGCACTAATCATCATTTAATAATTATACGGATGCATGCAAATTTGACAGTTGTCACACTTTTGGGGCACTCACTGGACAAACGGAGTACTCCGAGAGTAACCCGAGTGGTCCACCACCAATTCCGGGGAAAACCCGGTAACCCACCCGCCCGTAAGCACGACGGTAAATTACCGGTAAAACCCGTTTGGCTCAAGGATTGAACCCAGGTTTCCCTGGGTCTCCTATCCACCAGTGCCTCACTCCTTTTTTGCACCAAATAGGAATTGAACTTGAGTTTTCAAAGAAGAACTCAAGTTCTCCTACCACTTGAGCTAGAGGTCATTGGCAAGCCATGCCCATTTAATTATCTTACAAAAATATCGATCTAATATATTCTTAACATCTTAAAAATATCAGTTATTTCATGCAATTTGAACCAAACCTAATTTCATAAACCAAAACTAAGCACATTTAACAGTGTATTACTCATATGATTCACAAACATTACGTTCAAAACGCGTTAATGATATATGAAGTTCGGTATTCTTATAAACCAAACATTTCTGCTGTCCACGGTCGATATATGAAATTTTCGTAAGGTACAGTAGAAACTCGATAAATTAATACTCGATTATTTAATAAACTCTCTAAGATAATATTTGTTGCCGGTCCCGACTCGGGGATAGGGTGCTAAATTAATAATTCGCTAAAATTATAAGATAATACATTTTTGATAATTTCTTTAGACCCCATATAAAATATAAATTAATAATTCCTTATATATAGCATATTACATGAATGATTTATGAATGTTTCTTGAAAAATGACTCAATTGTCTTTTGTTGAAATCAATTTCCCCTTGAATCTCGTCTCTAATTTTCCTTAGCATGGTAAGAACTTCTGGTGTTGTTTTCTCATAGCTCAACAAGAAATTGTTCAATGTGATTGCCGCTTTAATAGCTTCGTTTCGCGAAGGGGGCTCCATTGTAGAACTTTCATCATCTTCTTCATCTTCTTCATCGATATCATCTTTATTAATTCCAATAACGCTTTCAATAATTTATTCATCAGTCAACAACTGTGCAACTACATTTTCTTCTGGGTGAGTCAGAACATCTTCGACATCCATTGCATTGCGATAACCCAACTCTTTGATCAAATT
Organism: Helianthus tuberosus; assembly: GCA_030545235.1. Taxonomy (NCBI): domain Eukaryota; kingdom Viridiplantae; phylum Streptophyta; class Magnoliopsida; order Asterales; family Asteraceae; genus Helianthus; species Helianthus tuberosus. The sequence continues at coordinate 17,473,783 of CM060428.1, read as the reverse complement.
CTGGAGTTCTTGAGTGCTTTCACCACCTTCATCTGAGTTCTCAAAAGTCATGTTATCTGTTGATCGAAGTTTACAATGACGAAAGCAGTTCGCAATTGTATTTGCATGAACATCCATAGTCCATGCTGAAATTGCAAGATTCATTGCATCTAATACATTTATTTTTGCTGGATTTGGAACCCCTAATTCATAACCCTCCAAAAGACTTCTATAAAATCGACGACGATAATGCATCTTAAAAGCTCGTATGATCCCCGCGTCACAAGGTTGAATTTTTGAAGTTGTGTTTGGTGGCAAATTGGGCCGTTCATTTGATATACACAAGAAGCATAATAAGGTGGGAGATTGAAGGTTTCTTTCAAATTGGGCCGTTCATTTGATATACATGCATTGTATACAATAATTAAGTGGAAGCTTGAAAGGTGTTTGTAAACTAAGTATTCTACTGTAAATTAATAAAATATTAATTAATATATAAATTAATAATTATTAATTTATCGATTAATTAATAACTCTTTTAATTAATAAATTTTGGTGGTCCCAAGTGTATTATTTTATAGAGTTTTTATTTTGTAGAGTTTCTACTGTATTACACTTTTTTTATACCAATAACCAAATAACTTGTACATACTCAAAGTTCCTTGTAAATTGGAGTTTCAATTACCTAGTGCTAGTCATAAGGTATGTAGGTATTATATTGGAATCGATATTATTAAAGAAAAGAATAGAAAGTTTGTGTGTGGTGCTCATGGCCGCAAAAGAATGATGAAAAGTCAGTGTATGTAGTGCTCATGACCACAATAGAACAAGAGGAGGGACCCAAATTAGTTGGTAAAATTGCCATTTAAGATAAGGAACGAACAACTCCAAAGCGTTAAAAAGTCTCTAGAAGGCGTCCTTTTGTAAGTGTTCTTGATTATAATGCATGTTCACTTAAATTAAAGTTAGGGTTCTAAATTCAAATATGAATTTTTGACTTATAAGGCCTTGGGGTCTACTCTAACTTAATTGGTGTTAAAGATGACATGACAAGCCAACATGTCTTTCAAACCACTTCCTTCTCATGTTAAGGGGTGTTAAAACCTCCCTTGGTTAACATGTTAACATAGGCAAAAATGAATTGGAAATTAATTTCATTTATTATAATTGTTTATTTTAGCTAAGAAGTTAATGAAATGGTATTATTATTATTATTTATTTTGTAGTTAATTTACATATTTAATATTAAAATAATTAAAAAAATGGTGGGTGAGGTAGGGTTAACAAAGGGTGTTAAACCATTTGCTTAGGATGAGATGGAGTAAAAGGGGAACAAACGGGTGATGTGACGCTTATATGGAGTTAAGAATAGTTAAAATATACCTCATGGCCTAATGTGCAATAGTTAATACTTCCAATGGTTTATAAATGGTGGGTGTGATATTAACGTGAATGCGTGTATAATTTTATGAAATAATGAAGTAATTAAAAGCATGAAAAAGATACGAGCTATTTCTTGTTAAAATTATGATTGTGTAGTGAAATAAGGTAGAAACTTCAAACTATTGTCAATTTGCAACTAAGGGGGTATGTTGACTTGTTTTTAGTTAAAAGATTGGAAGTAACTTAGTGGGTGCTCTAGTGAAATTAGCAGAAACTTTGTTGAAGGAATAGGCATAAAATCAAAAGGTATTTTTAATAGAGGTATGATTTTTTTACTTTGCAAGTAATCATTTGAATAAGTTTATCTTATATAAATTGCAAGTATACTACATCAATTGAGTTGTTTAGTGGCTAATACATGTTAGCTAGCGTAAAATAACGATGTGCTAACGGGTAAATTTTCAAAGCAAATGGAATTAGGTGGTGGAAATCCTAAATGGTTAGGAACCAATTTCCTAAATCCTAAATATGTAATAATTAGAATTCAATATGTGTAATATGTGTAGTATGTGTAGCTCTAACACTTGGTAAAAAAATGATGTGCTAAAGGGTAAATTTTCAAAGCATATGGATTTAGGTTTCATGTATTGAAAATGTTGTATAAAGATTGAAGGAACTTATGAAAAGTAAATAGGATATATGGAACAATGAAGTCCAAAAGGCCTTTTTTTTATACAAGGTGCACCGTCGGTCAATGTTGTCATTAAACTATATCATAGATGTAATTATCATCATTGCAGTGGGACATGGATGTAATTTCCCCTTCCAATTTTAAGACGCCACACGATGTCCCAAGCTAATTTCCCCTGCTTTCAAATATGCCCCCCATTTAATTAGGTTTTAATGTTTCTTACGTTTCTGGGATGATGAAGATGTATAGATGGTTTGATTAAACGTAATTCTAACCCACAATTCAATGTAATCTTCTATACAGGAGTTTAGGTAATTATCCCTTCTTTATTTTGTTTTTATTTTTAGTTATTTGTTTCAGACCTTTTCTTATTATCTTTTTCCTTTCTTTTTGTTTTTTGTGATGAGGGTGCATGTATCCTTTCTTTTTATTTTTTTGTGATGAGGGTGCAAGTATATTGACTGAGGTAAGGAGATATTCCAGCTGCTTCCAGGATTTTGTTATGAGGGTGCAGGCATAATAACATATAGCTTTGCTCTTGGTTTTAAACATAACAAAATGTGATAGACTTACTAAACATTAATTAGGTAATTTGTCAGGGCAAAACAATGGCGTGATGCTAATTGCGGCAATCACAATTATGCATCTCGCTCCCACCACAATAAGTAAGTATACATCAGAATTTTATCTATTAACTAGTTTTATAAATAGCGCCGCGTTGCGGCACGCTCAACCATAAAGCAATAACCTGCCAGACAGTTTGCGAGAAATGACACGAAACAAATAAATGCTCCGCAATCTCAATATCATCAGCGCACAAAGGATATAGTCGGAAGTCAATATTTATGTTCCTTGCAACCAAAGAGCCCTTGTCTAAAAACGGTCCAGCTCCGCTCGCCATTCCACGATGCACGCCTTTTTGGGCACCCAACTGTTCCAAACAAACGACATATCTTGCTGTACACAATTTCTCACCTCCAACCTCTTTTTCAAACTGCTAACTAAAACGCAATCCGACCCGTCCAGCTCCCAAACCCGGCTATCTTTCCTATCCGACAACACCACCGAACCTACTAAAGGTCCAATCTGAGCTAATTTACCAGTCTGTTGTTGACTTGGTGCTTAACTTGGTGGTGTCGTCACACCTTCTTTCTTTGGCGCACCGCTAATGCGTCGCGTCCGATTGAAGTATACACCAAAATGAAAACAATACTAATAAATTAAGTATACCTAAGGCTAATATGTGAAATTTCCACCTGTTAAATTATAATTGTGTGAAGATCATGGGATTGGGAAGGCTTCCATACAAAACATCGACACATCTTTTGGTGTTATACAATATTCATTCTTGGTTTGTTAGTGTTATTACATTTATGACACTCGAGTGCATCTAATTTTGCTGCTCTCAATACCTCCACCTCCTCTTACCGAAACTCGGGATATCAAGAGTGCAAAACTGGAAGGTCTTTGGTTCTAGGTACATCATAATTATCCAAACAATACAGTTTCCAAGCCTTCAAAAAGCAAATATTTTAAAGCCAATGCAATCCCTTGTATGCCCATCCAACCAGAATCAATGGCAGTAATAGAAATCAGATCTATATGAAAGAGTTGCATGCAAATTGAAGTCATACCTGAAATCGTCGTCCAGCATCACCGGAACCATAGTTCTTTTCCCGTCGGAATTCTCATCGAACCACTTTTATCCAGTGACCGTTGGTTACGTGGATCTGAATGCTGTGTTCGCCGCCGCCGTTGAGGCTTATGGAACCGCCGCCGCCGCCAACAAAACCTGCTTGAAGTCTTTACCCTCTCCGTCTCCGTCTCTGTTTCGATTTCAACCCTAACCATCGTCACCGTCTCCGACTACATCCACCACTGACACTGCACACCGTCGACAACCACCACATCCCTTATTCGGAACCACCGCCATTATCACCATTAATTACAAACATCGTCGATCACAACCACCGACGGCGCCCGACGGAACCTTCAATGTCACCGTCGCCGGTAACCACCTCCGCAACCACCATAACCAGAACATAATGGCCGGCCGTTCGGAAGCCATGGTCGGCCTTCTTCTTCTCTGATTCTCTGTCTCCCTCATTCCCTCGTCTCTCTATCTTTTCTGTGTGTGGTTTTATAATTTGTGTGTGGGGCTACTTCTTTACACGCGTGACAACTGTTCAACAACTGTTCGTATGCCCATCCAACCAGAATCAATGGCAGTAATAGAAATCAGATCTATATGAAAGAGTTGCATGCAACCTGAAGTCATACCTGAAATCGTCGTCCAGCATCACCGGAACCATAGTTCTTTTCCCGTCGGAATTCTCATCGAACCACTTTTATCCAGTGACCGTTGGTTACGTGGATCTGAATGCTGTGTTCGCCGCCGCCGTTGAGGCTTATGGAACCGCCGCCGCCGCCAACAAAACCTGCTTGAAGTCTTTACCCTCTCCGTCTCCGTCTCTGTTTCGATTTCAACCCTAACCATCGCCACCGTCTCCGACTACATCCACCACTGACACTGCGCACCGTCGACAACCACCACATCCCTTATTCGGAACCACCGCCATTATCACCATTAATTACAAACATCGTCGATCACAACCACCGACGGCGCCCGACGGAACCTTCAATGTCACCGTCGCCGGTAACCACCTCCGCAACCACCATAACCAGAACATAATGGCCGGCCGTTCGGAAGCCATGGTCGGCCTTCTTCTTCTCTGATTCTCTGTCTCCCTCATTCCCTCGTCTCTATCTTTTCTGTGTGTGGTTTTATAATTTGTGTGTGGGGCTACTTCTTTACACGCGTGACAACTGTTCAACAACTGTTCATTCAGTTTAAATTTTATCATATATAAATTTTCTAGCCAATATGCGCTACTTGGGGTCCAAACGGTCTGGTTTAGCGGGTTTTGACGAAACTTCTGGGTTGGACCGCTAATTCCGATTTCAATAAAGGACAAACCAAACCATCCAGGTTGGGTGGATCGGCTGGACTAGCCGGTTTTACCGGTTTACTGGTTTGAATCGTTTTTCAACAAAGTCAATAGTTTGTATTAAAAGTTTTAAATGATAATGATGGTTCATGATTATAATACATATCTATAATTACTTATTTTTAAAACGTGTGTGTCTTCATAAAAAAGCTAAACCGTGAAAACCAAAGTTCAAAGAGGACCGGTTAAACCGTGAACTAAACCTTTTTAAATCTCAAACTGGCCAAACGAGCTGACTTGCTTCAGTTTGGTTCGTTTTAAATGGATTTTGAACAACCTTATATACAAGTAAGACATTTGTAGAGGCGAATCTAGGGTCGTCCCTCTTGTCTCGTGACAGTTTGACCGCCAAGAGCTCATCGGAACACCACGCCTCAGGACTTTTCTCTTCCCAACAAGTCCAATCATCGTTGAGAACCCCATGGGACCGATGGACCGCTACTCTCTTGAGCAGCGGTACATCAATTCTGTCAATGGCATTATTGTAAATCCAATACTAATGTATAACAGAGACTTCAGGCTTTCCACAGTTAACACTAGCCAAACAAGCTTCACCATTTCATCTGCCTGTTCTTCCCCTAGAACACCATCCGAAAACGCCATTCCCACGGTGGCTGCTGATGTTACGAGCCCTGAATTAGGCAGTTTTCATAAGGGTGGCGCAATGCCTAGAGCGCGCAGCTCGCCTAACTTGGGCAGCCTTGGTGCCAGCTCACCTAACCTGGGCCTGAGGACTAACCAGCAATACCCATATCACCGCCAACCACCGCCACCCCACCACTACCTTCTACAGCCATATCCCAAACCACCACTAGATCCCAGCCCTCACAAGAATTCTGGTCTTGACCATTTTATGAGGGTGAGACCAACAAACCATTCACCAAACTCTTGCAGAAGCGCGCATTTGGGTTACCAAAAAGGTTTACCTTATGATGAGTACCATGCGTATAACAGGTATGATCGAGAAAGTCCTCCTGGAAGTCGTTAACCGCGTTTCGATTGGTGGATGTTGAAGAACATGAAGGCTGGTTTTGCAGGGATGATGAACAAGAAGGAAGTGAGCTTGAATTTTGATCCTTGTTAATATTTTATCATCTGTTATGTATGAAATGAGGAAGCAATATATCATGTTGAGCATCATGAATCATGATTATTATGGTGTACTAAATTAGAGAATTCTTTCTAGCCCCAGATGTTAACTTGCAATAACATGGTATAGCTATCACTAAAGTTTTTTATTCTAACCAAAAAAAAAATAAAAAATAATAGAGTTTGATTAAGTCTTATGATTTATATTTAAGTTGCACAAACAAAGAACTACAGTGTAGCACACTTGAAGGTGTTGTGAAAAAGTGTCGTTTCTTATGCTCTTAACCACCAACTGAGCCTTGATGATTTAACTTAAAAAATGATGAGGAAAATATAAAAGTCACAATGGAAGCTTTCTTGAATGCTCTTCATGAAGTTATTCCTGCTTTTGGTGCGTCAACAGACGAACTTGAACGTTGCAGGTATATATTATCTAGGGATGAGCAAAATGGTATCGGGTACCGGTACCGAATTTACTGAATCAGGTACATTTTCGGAACCGATTCGGTACCGACTTTTGACGTTTTCGGTACTGGTATTTACCAGTTTTTACCCTCAAATACCGGCACCGGTATAGATCCGTACCGGGTATATTCGGTACCGTGACCCATTTTTAGGGATTTTCGGTACCGGCTGGTACCGAGCTCATCCCTAATATTATCTCAAGCTGTTTTTATTTTTACATTAATAATTTTGTAATGTTTTGTGAATTTTTAGTTGATTGTGGTCAGCGACATGATCAAATCTTTAAAAGAAATATGCAATTAGCAGAGCCAGTTAAGGTGTTAGGCCATGTGTAGTCATAACGCCCCTTTGTGGGCGTTATGCGACACGTGGCGCGCCACGTCAGCGTGTGGGCGTTATGGGGCCTTATGCATTTTAAGCCCGTAGTCATAACGCCCCTACCTCATCATTACTCAATTAATTAATAAACCCTTAAATTATACATATATATGAATGTATATATGTCTGTGTGAGTGGAGGGAAAACAAACCAACATCCATACCGCCGTTATAATTATAGCGCCATACCCCCAATTTTCATTTATAGCGCCCTCATAAAGCCCCCCGTAATGGTGTTCAAGGGCCTTATGGGGCTTTATAAGGTGAGATGGCGCCCCACTACACAAGGACTTAGTCAAGGTGTTCACTATAGTTCTTCTAGATGGTCCAAGTGACATGCGAATTGTGGCTTTGATTAATAGTTTAATTAATGTAAATATAATTATTTTTCCCAGCTCACACAACCTTTTTTTTTTGGCAGTGGTAAGACTGGAATGGCAGCAACTGTTGGTATCGGTAGCAATTTCTCCTATGTGAAGATTGTAATATAAGATTAAATATATTATGTATTAATATTTAATCTATAGCCATTATAATCATTTACATAATATAGATCAAAATATATAATAACCTATTAAATAATTAGTAGGTAATTGTTGATGGACCATATTACCCTTATTAACTAATTAGGTTTCCTCCTGGGTGCTTATATAAGGAGATTTATGTGGAGGTTAAGGGGTTAGACAGTTAAACAATTAGACATACCCCATAAGCATAACATCACATTCGACCTCCATCTCCATAACCGATACCCTTTCGGTTTAATCAGTCACCATCATCAGTTAGCACCCTAAGGAGGAACCAGATCACACTGACATCTATGTCGAATTCGATGGCATCATCTATCACTGGATTCTCCACTGCACTGTCTGCTGTAACAGGTATGTTTTCATGTTTTCCATTATGTTTAAACAGAACTGATCCAACATGTGGTATCAGAGCATATGTTGATTAGTCAGTTATGTTTTCGTATCCATCAATTCTGGGATAGAAACTTGGAAAACGGAATTTTGAAAGCCTCATTTAATTAACAGCCGGTTTCGAGTCGAATATAACCACTCGAAATCCCTGTTTTCGGAAAAGATTAATCATATGTTCACTCGAAATCAAATGGGTTATGTTTTTATGACTGAAATCTGTTTTAGAAAAGCCTTAAAATTCAGGTTTCGGGTTCCAGAATTTATGTTTTAATTTCTTAGGGTTCATCATGTTCTTAGGAAAATTCGAAAATTCCATTATGTTTTGGAATGTAATTAGGATTGATGAGTGTTTTTCCCTGTTTGATCCAATTTTATCTCTTAAGTGTATTCGAAAACTATTAAAAGATATACAGTTATAATTTTCGAAATATTTTTTGATAAAATTAGATCATCTTAAAACAGGAAACCATATCTCATAATCCCTTAGAATTCGAATTTTCAGTTATGTTTTACATTAACAGCTGTAAACAAGAAGTTTCGAGATAAATTTTAATGACCCGAGACCAAGATCTCGACTCGAGACCAAAGGATCTCGACTCGAAATCATAAATGTTCTCAAATATTCACAACTCGAGACAACGATTTCGACTCGAGACCACAAGGTCTCGACTCGAGACCACAAGGTCTCGACTCGAGACCACAAGGTCTCGACTCGAGACCACTAAGGTTTCGACTAAGGACTTCAATCTTCACAACTCGAGACCATGGTTGCGACTCGAGACCTCATCAAGGAACCGAGATCTCACAAAACATACTAGTCGAGACCATGATTACGACTCGAGACTGAGGTTGCGACTCGAGACTGAGGCTGTGACTCGAGACTGAGATTGCGACTCGAGACCTTAATGAGTCGAGACCTCATAATGTTGCAGGATAAGTCGAGACTTGACTCGAGATCTCACTCGAAACCTCATTATTTTAGGCTGTTTAATGTGAACTAAGACTTGAGTTCGATCCGCGCTAACGGGTGGTTTGCTATTAAATAATTGGTTTTTGTAAATACTTAGTTAATTAATCAGAATCAGATAATGTTTTACAAAACCAAAATAGCTTAACTTGAATGAGCTTCTGATGTATCAATTCTGGCCAAAGCTGATTTGATACATCTACTTATCGTTCAAGTATTACGAAAGCTATGTTGAGTGTGCATCATAAACATGAATGTCTTAATATCTGGCCAAAGCTGATTTAATTCCTTCATAGATGGCATACTCAACAAGTGCATAACTAAAGTGATTGTCTCAATTTCTGGCCAAAGCTGATTTGTTACAACCACTTTGCACATATGCTTAAATGATTACACTTCTGGCCAAAGCTGATCTGTCTTCGTTTAAGTAGAATTTTAACTAAGTCTATTATTTTGATGTTAGTAATAGACAATATCACAGCTTCATAATGTAAAATGGTCATTATTTATGCCTGCCTTAGTTTAACGTGCCCTTAGATCACATTAGGACTTCTTCCTTAGTATCATAACTTGCTCATCTTATTTCCACTATCAGCGCCCAATTGCAGGATTCCACCTTTGACTGGTGATAACTTTGCTGCATGGAAGGATGCTCTCATGCTTACACTTGGATTGCTGGATTTTGATTATGCTCTAAGAGAGGATAAGCCAGCGGACCTTACTCCACAAAGTACTGCTGCTCAGCAGTTAACTCATGAAAAGTGGACTAGGTGTAACCGCATGTCTCTCATGTTTATGAAGCAGTCCATAAGCAATGCAATCAGGGGAGCTATTCCTGATTCTGAAGATGCTAAAACCTACTTGGCTTCTGTGGAGGCGCAGTTCAAGGGGACGTCTAAAGCACACGCTAGTACTCTTATTCTCAAGCTGGTGACAACTAAGTATGATGGGAGGAGCGGCATTCGCGAGCACATCATGATGATGAATGACATGGCCAATAAGATGAAGGGGCTGGAAATGGAAATCAGTGATGGTTTCCTCGTTCATTTCATCATTACTTCGCTTCCTTCGTCCTTTGAAGCATTCAAGATCAATTACAACACTCAGAAGGACAAATGGACGATGAGTGAGCTGGTCACCATGTGCGTACAGGAGGAAGAGCGTATGAGGATGGATCACACTACCGATGTTGCTAACTTCACTACCTCCAACTCTAAGAAAAGGAAGAACAATCATCAGAGGAATGATGCTTCTAAAGTCCAAAGGCCCAATCCTAATACAAGTGCACCTTCTAGCTCTAAGAACTCCTTAGGCAGTATCCGCTACAAGTTCTGTAAAAAGACAGGACACATGTAGAAGGAATGCCCTGATTTTAAGGAGTAGCTGGCTAAGAAAGGTAACGATTATTTTATGATACTTGAGTCCTATAATTTAAGTGTTCCTGCTAATTCTTGGTGGTTTGATTCTGGTTCTATGGTTCATGTTACCAATTCAACTCAGGGATTCCTTTCAATCCGGAAGCTGGAAAGAAACCAAAGAATGCTTAAGGTTGGGGATGATCGAGAATTAGAAGTGAAGGCCATTGGAACATTACAATTAGTTATGAAAACTGGTTTATGTATTAAACTTTATGATACCTTATATGTTCCTGAGGTAACTCGGAACCTTGTATCAGGACCAAAGTTAGACATGGACGGTTTTATTGTTTCCCATGGTCATCGCAAACTCTCTATCCTCTATGATTCTGTTCTTTATGGTACTGGTATTCTGGATGGTGGTCTCTATAGATTAGAACTAGATGATGACTTTTCCAAATCTTTGTTGTCATATAACATTAATGAATCACTCACAAAGATGAAAGAGAAACGAGACTTAGAGACTTCATCTATGTTGTGGCATCAACGTTTAGGCCACATCTCAAGAGAACGATTAAATCGTCTCGTAAAGGATGAAGTCTTACCTCCTCTCGATTTCTCTGATGTTGGAACATGTGTCAAATGTCTTAAAGGTAAAATGACATTAGCGAATAAGGAAGGTGCCACTAGGAGCTCTAATTTATTAGAACTCATTCACACTGACATTAGTGGTCCCTATCAAATCGCTGGCATAACAGGACATACTTCATTTATCACTTTTATTGATGATTATTCTCGTTACATGTACTTGTATCTTATCAAGGAAAAGTCTGAATCTCTAACAACTTTTAAAGATTATAAGGCTGAAGTTGAAAAGCAATTAGATCGTCAGATTAAAGTTGTGAGATCAGATAGAGGCGGTGAATATTATGGAAGACATACTGATGTGGGTCAAGCTCCTGGCCCATTTTATGAGTTTTGTAAGGGCCAGGGGATTGTGAACCAATACACCATGCCTGGTACACCTCAGCAGAACGGTGTAGCTGAACGAAGAAACCGTACCCTTATGAACATGGTGCGCAGTATGTTAGCCAACACTAATTTACCATTATTCCTCTGGACTGAAGCGCTAAAAGCAGCTGTTTATATACTCAATAGAGTTCCTTCTAAGTCTGTCCCTAAAACTCCTTATGAACTTTGGACAGGAAGGAAACCGAGTCTTAAATATATGAAAGTATGGGGCTGCATTGCTGAAGCAAAACTTTAGAATCCTTTCCTAAGGAAACTTGACCCTAAAACAGTTACCTGTTTCTTTATCGGGTATCCTGATAATTCTAAGGGTTATCGTTTCTATTGTCCTTCCCATGTCACCCGTATTGTTGAAACCAAGCGTGCCGCGTTCCTGGAGGATTTCAAGGTCAGTGGGAGCAGTACCAACCCTTACGAAGAATTGCAAGATGTACAAGACGCGGGGGGGGGGGGGGGGAGACTCGTCGCTTACCATTACTCCGATTACTCCTCTTGTACCCAATGCAACTACTGCACCTGAAGCTACTGCACCAACTCCAAATTTACCTCTACAATCAGAACCTATTATACCTCATGACGAAGGCACATCAAACGCTCATAACCAAGACAACGCTGAACCCGATAATCCACTCAGGAGGTCATCTAGGCAAAGAAGGCCTACTAATTGGGATGATTATGTTACTTACCTGACTGAAATGGATCCCGGAAAGCTTAATGATCCTATCTCTTACAATGAAGCCATTAGCAGTGATCAGTCTTCTGAATGGAATAAAGCAATGATTGAAGAGCTTGAATACATGAAGAAAAATGACGTTTGGGATTTGGTAGAATTACCCAACGGTGTCAAACCCGTAGGATGTAAATGGGTGTTCAAAACAAAACTGGATCCGAATGGTAACGTTGAACGCTACAAAGCGAGATTGGTTGCAAAAGGCTACACTCAGAAATAGGGAATTGATTATCAAGAGACGTTTTCACCTGTCTCTCGTAAAGATTCATTAAGGATCGTCATGGCCCTAGTAGCACATTTTGATTTGGAGTTGCATCAGATGGACGTTAAAACCGCTTTCCTTAACGGAGACTTAGACGAAGATGTTTACATGAAACAACCTGAAGGCTTTAAACCTGAAGGTCAGGAGCATCTAGTCTGTAAGTTGAAGAAATCCATTTATGGGTTAAAACAAGCATCACGCCAATGGTACCTCAAGTTTGATGAAGTCATGAAGAAACAAGGTTTTATGAAGAATCAAGTGGATCAATGCACCTACCTCAAGATGAGTGGGAGCAACTTTACTATACTTGTCCTTTATGTAGATGATATTCTATTGGCAAGTAATAGTTTAGACATGTTGCATGAATCGAAGCGGTTACTCTCGCATAACTTCGACATGAAGGATCTCGGAGATGCTTCTTACGTCATTGGCATCGAAATTCACCGAGATAGACACAAAGGGATCTTAGGATTGTCCCAAAGGGCTTACATAGATCGTGTCCTTACACGTTATAACATGCAACAGTGCAAACCCTCCGTCGCTCCAGTAGTTAAAGGAGATGTTTTCGGTTCATTCCAGTGTCAGACAACAGAGGTTGAGAAGGAGCAAATGAGCCAGATACCTTACGCGTCAGTAGTCGGGAGCTTGATGTATGCTCAAGTCTGTACTCGCCCAGATATCGCTTATATTGCTGGAATGCTAGGCCGTTATCAGACTAATCCTGGCCTAGATCACTGGAAAGCAGCTAAGAAGGTACTTCGATATCTGCAAGGGACGAAAGACTATAAACTGACTTATAGAAGAAGTGATCATTTAGAAGTGGTGGGCTATTCTGATTCTGACTTTGCCAAATGCAAAGATGACAAGAAATCCACTTCGGGCTATATCTTTATGTTAGCAGGCGGCCCTATCTCATGGAAGAGTCATAAACAACAGTTAACTACAACTTCCACAATGATGGCAGAATACATTGTTGTTTACAACGCAACCTGTCATGGAATGTTGCTTAGAAATCTGATCACTGGACTCAAAATTGTTAATTCCATTTCTAGACCATTGAAGCTTTACTGTGATAATTCAGCTGCCGTTAGTTTCTCGAAGAGTAACAGTTCGACTGGAGCTGGTTTATATCTCGATACAAAATATATGTTCGTACGTGAACGAGTTGAGGACAATAATCTTTGTATCGAGTATATTAGTACTAAAGATATGCTTGCGGATCCGATGACTAAAGGTCTCCCTCCTAAGGTTTACGAAGAACATGTTCGGAATATGGGATTTAGTAAAGACCTTATTTGAGCATATTGTACTAGCTTATGTTTTATGTTAATGAAATTTCCTCAGTTTGATTTTGTATGTCTGTTAGAATATGTTCAACCGGTATAACGGCATATAGACAAATAAAGTTACAAATCAAACAAAGGGCTTATGCGTATTTTGATCATGACGATTAGGTTTTAAATTAAGGCTATAGTATGACTAATGGGGGTCCTGAGTCGCATAATGATTCAACGGCTGTATTTCTCTGCTATAGTACTTGTTTAAAGCTAAAATAAGTGTTAACTCCTGATCAGGCTTATCTAATACTCATAGTAAATGATTACTCGGCTAAGTAGGAGAATGTAAGATTAAATATATTATGTATTAATATTTAATCTATAGCCATTATAATCATTTACATAATATAGATCAAAATATATAATAACCTATTAAATAATTAGTTGGTAATTGTTGATGGACTATATTACCCTTATTAACTAATTATGTTTCCTCCTGGGTGCTTATATAAGGAGATTTATGTGGAGGTTAAGGGGTTAGACAGTTAAACAATTAGACATACCCCATAAGCATAACATCACATTCGACCTCCATCTCCATAACTGATACCCTTTCGGTTTAATCAGTCACCATCATCAGTTAGCACCCTAAGGAGGAACCAGATCACACTGACATCTATGTCGAACTCGATGGCATCATCTATCACTGGATTCTCCACTGCACTGTCTGCTGTAACAGGTATGTTTTCATGTTTTCCATTATGTTTAAACAGAACTGATCCAACATGTAAGTTCTTTTATATTTTAACTATGGGACAATTCCATGATACCCTTCAATACTTATCATATACTTGTCGAACAAAAAGTTATAATATCAAATATACTCATTTTCAAATTTGTGACATTTATGATACTTGTGGCTGTGCTTGGTGATGGATGGATGGACATCGTGATCACTAGTTCTAAAATTTGCAAGGTTGGAAACATAAATAAATCAAGAGGAACCCTCATGTTCATTTACCATAAATGTATGTGATCATTTCTCTTTTTTTTTTCTTACTTTACGAACATTAAGTAGGTTTTTGAGTTGTCATTTTGTTGTTTGTAAAACGATCCACGTCACAAGTATTCTTTATTTGATATATCGATTAAATAAAAAAAATTGGGATGAATTTTACATCCTAAAGCATGGATATAGTTTGATTCAATTTTTAGTCCCGCCGTAACACGCGGGTTACCAACTAGTTAAACATATATGGAAATTAGAAATGACATGAAAACTTTTGGGTTCTATTTAAAACTATATTAAATGGAGATTTCCAATATTAGGTACGTGCCTACTACTGAATCTAACTTGCAAGTTAGAGAATCAAGATCTGGTAATTAAATCATCCGTAATGGTTAATATCCCTTGTATTTTTCCTTACGTCAGCGTCATAACACCTCATGTAATGGTTAAGCTAGGCCTCTTAATGTTATTTTATTCATTACTTTCCATGTTTTTCCTCGTCACTGGGAATTATTTTAGAAATACTCATCCCTCTTGATGCCCTTATAACGCCATAGGTGATGATGATGATGTGGGGGCATTATCAAACTCTTTCATACCCTATAAGACCATTCGTAATTTACTCTAAAGTCTAAACTATGCATTCACTCCATAGAAGTTAGATACTTTGTTAAATATTAAAGAAAAAACAACCCCAATATGAAATGAAATAATATTAATTCATATCATATGAATATATAGGTTGTGCAATCTTACTCACTTGATGTGAAATTTTACTTTTTTTTTTGTTCTTTTTCTTTTGTTATTACAAAATAAAATCAACCATGCACAACCATCTGGGTGTTCAATTTCTTAGTTTCATTTTTTCAACCAAAATACTAAATTTTCCAACCAAATGTTTGGAACAAAATGGGTAATAAGTGATAAGTAAAGCTCAAAAAAATGGACATGATTGGGCCAATATACTCACCTTTATGTTATTAATTGGTTCTCAAAATGCAGCTCTTTATACATACAACCATTCTTTATTTTAGAAAATTACATCTTTTAAGTCACACCACCAGTCAACAAACACATACAAACAAGATGATCAAAATTCAAACACCTACCCCTTGAGTCCTAGCTCGATTTTCTGAACAGTTGGAACGTCGGTTTTAAACGACATTGCCAAGACATTTTCATCAATACCGGTAGTAAAAACAGACTTGGGCGCTGAAAGCAGGCCAGCATTCGCACTTCCAAAAGCAGAAACCGCGATTGCAGACTGATTGTGGTTCCTATTGTACTGAAAATGCACAAGTCCTTTCGGAAACACAAACATGTTCCCCTCTTGAAGCGTTTGGTTATACAACACGTTTGTGGTATCAACAAATCCAACTTCCAGTGTACCCATCATAACCACCAACAATTCAGCCGCACGAGGGTGAGTATGAGGCGGGTTCACCGCTGCTGGTGGGAACTGGAGTACGCCCACGCTTTGACCGTTTAAAGCTGGGAACTCCTTCATGGAAGCTTTAACCACTGTGAAGTTTTTCTGGTCTGGGTTGTAGAAGTTTCTGAGTCCACTATAGGTGAAGAAACTCGCATCTACGCTGCTCGAATTTGGAGTGACGAAGTCGGTTAAGATGTCGGGGTCGTTAGCTTGTGTTGTTGTTGAAATGGCTAGAAGTAAGACTAGTGGCAGAAGCAGCATAGGACTTGTAAAAGAGCTGTTAGCCATTGCTAAAACAGATAGTTTTTGTATTATCTGCTGTAGTGTTCCTGTTTTTGAGTAATTAGTTTATATATAGGTTTTAGACAACTAGAATGACTTTGTTATTTATGTTTGAGTTTTGTAATGTAATGTAATATAATATTGTGAGAGAACAAGAAAGCGGATATACCACTAAATATTAGTTTAATATAAGTTGATTAGTGGTGTGTATGGTTCGGTTCGGTTTTTGGTTTTTGAAAATTGTTCGGTTTCGGTTATTTCGGTTTTCGTTATTTCGGTTTTAGCAACGGTATTCAAAAGTATAATTCAAAGTTTAATAATCTTTCTTAAATGTTTACATTTAAGTTAATTTGGTCTTTTTAATGAATATTTATCACATAAACTTAACCTTTTAATCTATTTTAATGTTCCCAATAAAGTTTTATTAAGAAGTTTTCTTTTATAATACTTTGAAAATCATTTAATTTTTTATGCTAAATTTTGTTATTTCTTATAAACAATGGATAAATCATTTAAACCATCAATAAACATATTAATGTTCTTATTATAAATATTTAACAATCATGAATAAAACTAATAATTCTTAGTAACATGGGTTAAACACTTAAAACAACTTAAATTCAAACATAAAAATATATGAATTTGGCAACCTATTATAACTTATCGGTTCGGTTATTTTCAGTTATTGAAAGTGGTTATCTGAAAACTAAACCCAAATTTTCGGTTATTAAAAATCCGAAAATAGAACCGTCGGTTTTTGTTTCGGTTAGGTTTTTTCAGTTCGGCTATTTCGGTTACGGTTCGGTTATTTCGTTTTCTGCTCACCCTAAAGTTGGTGACAGCATACGCGAAGCGTTTGAGATTTCTATGATTAGAACATAGGTACCATAATATAATAAATTAATAACCAATAGCATGAAGATGCTCCTTCAATAAACATTTGAGAAATCGGCTGTTCAGCCTTGTTATAATCAACAAGACAGAACCATAAACAACAAAAATTGTTCATATCTTATGCAAATGGATTTTTTTTTCTTAGGCTATGGGGTGTGGATGGAGCCCCAAGGGGCTTTATCAAGTCCACATAGGATCCACGTCAGCGATGGAGCCCCCCTTTAATTTAGAGGGTGTGGATGGAGCCCCTATTAAACAAAATTAAAAAAAAAAACATTTGATTGGTTGTCGAACTAGTGGGCCCCACCTGAATGACGTTTCAGCTCGTTACCACCATGGCGGGCCTTCAATGGCACCCCGGCATAGCGCCGGGGGTGTGGTGGATGGCGGAGGGGGGCGCTATAGGCGTCCAGCTGACGAGGGTGGCGCCCCCACACCCTCCAGCCTTAAGGTAGTCTACCATTTGAAAAAAAAAATGTTTTTTGAACAGTAAGATGCTTCAGGACCATTATACATACAGCAAACAGTAAAAGAAAACAAAGTAGGAACAAACCATTTGAATAAATGAATTAAGTTTTTCGTGTGATTGAATAAGCTAGACTGATATTTGTAACGACTGTTTTTCTTTATATGTTATTGGTATGGGACTTTAACGTTAAATATAATGATATTAATAGTTGTTATAGATACTCGTGAACATTCTGTTTCGCTCAGTGCCACGCCCCGATGTTTGTGCCACCAGTTGGGGTGTGACAGCCCACAAGTAAGTCGTTTAGGTTTTACCCTTTCCGATAACCTCTGGCGTTTTTGCATAAATCAAAAGCAATTGAGCTACCTTAGGCACTTCGGTGTTGTTCCCTGCAGCAAGAAACCACCCGATCCGAATAAAAACCATAAAAATAATATAGACAACACTTCATAAAAAGCTCCAACCACGGGGCCGTGCTCAGTTGGCACGCCCTGTGCCCATCGAAAAATTCACCACAGGGTCGTGTTCAGGCCACCACACCCCGTGTCTCTAATACGGACAAATGTGTCAGAACCTTGTCTGACCACGGGGCCGTGCTCAACTAGCACGGGGTCGTGGTCATTGTGTTGTCGTTTTCTATAAAGTCAGCATTGGTGCTGCATGTTTGGACCCATTCCAAAGACAGAGATCCCCTGGGATTCCAAAGACCATCGACATGCTCAAGAAACAACTGGAGAGGAAGAAGACCATCGATTGAAGCCACCCTAGTCCGCTATGTGTATGCTTTAAGGGAAGCCATCAATGAAATGACATCAGTGGAGGAGGCCCTCATTGACCGTATCAATTATTTGACGGTGGGATTGGAGAATTGTCTCCACGAAGTCAACCTTTTAATTTGCACCAAAGGTTGAACATTCTTGCGATGCCTCCCTTGGAACCGATCTTCCCTCAAGAAGATTGGAACCTCGCGTAAGAAATCATTATCCCAACCGGATGGGATGACCTTCCTCCGGAACCTCCTCTAAACGCATTGCACGAGGTTCCGGTGGTCGTCGCAACTCCCCCACAAAATGTTGTAGATGATGAGCCCATCCTCTTTCTCCCTCAGGAGATTGAGGAGTTGCACAACGACTTTTGAGGGGTACACCCTCCGGATTGAAGTTCTAAGAGCCCTCATTCTCCAGAAAATCATTTTCGGGTTTTTGTTGTTTTTAACATATAAACATCTAGGGTAGGACTTGATTATGGTTTAAAAATTTCTTGCATATTAGGACCTATCTATCTAATTCTAGGACTATTGTAATTTTTAATTTTTAGGACCGTTTGTATTTCGCACTCTAATATATGATGGTTTAAGTTATTGTGTGGTGTTTGGATCTTATATAATGGCTTAACAAACGAGAAAAGGTGAAAACTGCCAAAGGGACATTAAAACCGCACCCCATGCATGTAAACAGTGCCTTCCGACAACTTTTCAAGCTTCCCAGCGTGTGCAGCACGGGGTCGTGCCCAGCCCAACATGCCCCGTGCCCGGAGCTCTGCAGAAAAACTTTTTGTCAGGTAACTGACCACGGGCCGTGCTCACTGGACACGCCCCGTGGTCAACCTTCTGTTCATTTTTGTTACTGGCACTCTGACCACGGGGCTGTGCCCGAACCACACGGGCCCGTGGCCAGGTGCCCAGTAACATAAAAACTTGTTTTTAAACACACTTTTACACATTTGAACCAACCTAAAAACTTATTTTGGGACACATTGAGGACAATGTGTAATTTAAGTGTGGGGGAGAAGCTAAAACCTTGAATCTTGCAAGTCCTAATAACAAGCCTTACACAAAACTCTATTGGAACCGTTAATCACCCCAATTTGTTTTTCAAAAATTTTCATTTTTTTTAATTGTCTTGGTTTAATTTGGGAATAACAATTTCTAAAAAGGTTATGTTTTTACAATTTTACAACCGATAGCGTCGTGATAAAAAGAACCAATAAGAAAATTATAACAAGAAAATTATAAAAAGGCATGACAAATATTTTTAAAATTTGATTATATATACTTGTTCACACTATAAACCCATTCTCACATTAAGTGAGTTTTGAGCCTTTATTGAGTATACATGCAAACATCTTTAAACTAGATGCTCATTTTCATTTCTTATGTGAATAGCTGCTTGGTTCTTACAACTCTAGAACTTGCTAAGACGATACATTCCCGGTCCTTACCAACTTAAACCCAAGTAAGTAAATTATGGAGGCATTAGGACTAACTTTTCTTTCTAAACCAATGTTTTCCTTCTTTTTTTACTTCACTACCCGAAATCCCTCTAGTTAACCCCCTTGAGCCTAAACCTTTTTGTTTCAAAAACCCGTAAAAACAAACACCCATTACCCACCAAAACCTTTTTCCTTTCACACCCTTGTGTTTTAGTAAAAAGCTCGGTTATCTTGCGACATGAAAAAAAGAGCATTTTGCAATAACCAAACAAGTTCCTCAAGAAATCTTGTTTGAATATGCTTAGTTTGAATAAATGTCACAAAAACAAAAAAATTTACGACAACCAACGCTTTTTACGCTTTTCGCTAACTACTAACCCAAAAACCGCCTACCCTTAGCCCAAGCCTAACCCTTCCCAAAGTCCTCTTGATATTTACAAAGTTTTATAGTTAAAAAGGAGGAGGTTTGATCGCTTGGCAAGCATATGATAGAAGTAAGTTCCATGCCGCAATCGAGTGTTATCACAAAAATACATCTTCGGCCAAGTGTT
Organism: Helianthus tuberosus; assembly: GCA_030545235.1. Taxonomy (NCBI): domain Eukaryota; kingdom Viridiplantae; phylum Streptophyta; class Magnoliopsida; order Asterales; family Asteraceae; genus Helianthus; species Helianthus tuberosus. The sequence continues at coordinate 17,453,403 of CM060428.1, read as the reverse complement.
GAGTGATCTCCCGTGAGGTATGTGAATTTGTATATAAATAGAATTTTAAAGAGGCATGTTATGCCTAAATAAATAATTTTTCTTAACAAGTTGTTCTAAATAAATCATGATGAATAGGATTTTAAATAAAATAAAAACAAAATTTAATAAAGATCTTGGATTCCCGACACTCAAGATAAGCCAAAAAACTTCTTCTCTACCTATTCCATTTGGGTGTGTAAGCCACATTTAAAGAGTTTTGCTTGAGGACACGCAAAGATTCAAGTGTGGGGGTATTTGATGTGTACAAAATGCAACATATAAATTACATCAATAGAGGCATAAAACCAACCCTGTTTAGTACTAATGTTGGAAAAAGTGCGTTTCTTTCTTCCTTTTGAATTTACAGGACCAAATGAGCTTAAAAGAATAAAAGGAGCAAATAAGCAACAAAAACCAACATAAATACAAGAAGAAGGAATAACATGACATGCTCGACCCCTTGGCAGCATCTCCCAAGACAAAAACAAGAAAACAGAAGGTGAACACGGGGCCGTGCCCAGCCAGGCATGGGCCGTGCTCAGACCTCACACAAAAAGACAAAAACTGTAGAAGCTTCTACGCCCACCACAGGGCTGTACCAAGCTCACCATGGGGCGTGGTCAACTCTAATATTTGTAGAATCTTGATAGTACAACGAAGAGTTGACCACGGGGCCGTGTCCAGAAGCCACGGGGTCGTGTGGGGCCCTCTGCTGATAGCTGTAATTAATGAAGGAAGAGAAAAAGCTGGCCACGGGTCGTGCCCAGTGGACACGGGGCCGTGGCCGGGGTACTGTTCTGACTATAAATAGGGGTGCTTGGTTCACTTCAAAGTCATCCTTTGGCAAACCACTTCTCTCTCACTTTGCCACCACTCCACCACCACTACAACACCAACACCCACCACTATCATCCATCTTTCATCTTTAGAGTGTGTAGTAGTCTTGAGATCCAAGATTGATCGTAAGAGTTCTTGTCAATCAAAGGCCATGCTTGGCTAATCTCTTACATCACTTGGTGAAGACAAGTCTTTAATGTATTACTTTTGATTTTTAATCTTTCGACACTTTTTAATTAGGTGTGTATTAACGACTTTAATAACTAGTTTCTTATGTTGAAAGTGAATTTTTTTTACCATTTCTTCATGATGTCATTGATTTGGTCATTCGTGTCTTTACGGTCTATATAAAGCGCGTTAACTAACTAGAAGGGGGTTAGGAGGGTGGTTTGGTAAAGTTCTTGTCTCGTTTAGTGTATAGATCATGCGAGGACTTGGTTCAAGCTTACTAGGACCTCCTTTAATGCCCCAAAGCCGAGGGTTCTTGGGATTGTATCCTTGCTGACTCAAACCACATAGCCGAGGGTAACGTCACCTTCAAAAGAGGGGCCTACCATTTTTCGCATTAATAACTTATTTAATTATCTTTCAATATTCCGACCCTTTGGGATTGTATCCTGCTGACTCAAATCACTGGGTTGAGGGTAACGTCACCTTCATAAGAGGGGACTACTACTATAACTAAGATAATCTCTTAAAAATTCCGAAAGTGCGAAAATTATCAAAGGGTACATTAAAGATGAGTTGGACCCAACTGATTCTATCTTGTCTATTTGTTTTTCATTTTATTTATCTTTTATTTTTTTAGATTTATTTTCATGTTTAAAAACTTTTCTGAAAAATTTAGATCGATTAGACGTTGATGATAAACCGGTATTAAAAGCTCTTGTGTCCTTGGACGACCTTGGTACTTACCAACACTATACTACGCTCGTAATGGGTGCACTTGCCCTAGTGTGTGTTTAGTGTTAGTACAATATAGTGTTTTATAAATTTAAAACTTGATTAATGCGCAAAACGAACTTAAAATATTAATAAAATCATATCACGCTCGACACGCACCACTAACTATTATATTTCAATTAAGCAATTGATTAATTTGGTGTTCAGTACCAAGCTTCGAGTATGGCAAACTTGGATGGGGTGAACAATAGTCGCAACACTAATGATGCGGCAAATGCAAATGATGTTACAAATGTGAATCTCAATGTTACTTGAGTTGATCTCCAAGCTATGATCGACGTAGCAGTCGACAAAGCCATGAATACTTTCATGGAAAATTTTAAAGAGTTGAGTGCTACTCACTCAAAGTCCCATACAAAGCCACATTCATTAGCTCAGAAAGAGAGCTCGGTTCACTCCTCAAATGTGAAGAGCGAACCTCAGAAGTTAGTGTTTCATGATAAGCCCGTTCGACTAAAGACACATACAAATATTTTGTCTCCTGCAAACCTAGAAACTTCAATGGAGAAAGGGGGCAATCGATGCCATGAGATGACTCGATCAAATGGAGACTGTTGTGGACCTTATCAGGGAAACTTATTATCCCCAACATGAAGTGGAAAAGGTGGAGTCAGACATACTGACTCTCACAATGAAAAATCTAGACTGTTGGCAGTATGTCACCTACTTCAATTCATTGTCTAGGTTAGTACCCTATTTGATTAACCCAGAATCTAAGCGCATTGCGTGATTTATCAGTGGTTTAGCACCAGAAATTAAGGGTATGGTGAAGGCTTCCAAGCCTACCACTTATAGGTCAGTTGTGGACCTATCATTGTCTCTCACCCTGGATGTGGTGAGACAGAAGTCGGTTAAGACAGAGACTGATGAGAAAAGAAAGAGGGAGGAGGATAACTCCTAGAAATATAAGAAAAAGGGCAAGTCTGAGTTCAATAAGAACCAACAAGAGACTGATGAAAAGCCCACGTGCAAAACCTACAACAGAAGGCATTGGGGACAGTGTCGAACAGACCAAAAGCCAAAGCAATGTGGCATCTGCAAAAGAACTGGTCATCAGTCCCATGAATGTAGGGACTTAAAAAATGCGGTCTGTTTCAGTTGTGGAGAGAAGGGCCACATCAAGATTAACTGCCCTAAAGCTGTCAAAGAAGGTAACACTAAGCCTGGAGAGGCTAAGAAAGGAAACGCATGAGCTTTTCAAATAAGTGCCGGAGAAGCAATAAATAACAACAATGTCACAACAGGTACATTCCTTTTCATTAATCAATGATATAATTGCTAAGTGTCCTGTTTTAACTCAGGTACTTATAAGTCTTTTATAGACCATAAGTTTAGCAAACTTTTAAATTTACCCATAAGAACTCTAGATATTAAGTATGAGGTAGAACTTACCAATGAAACCATAGAAACCGCTTCTTCTATTCTTGATGGATGATCTTTATCCATAAAAATCAGGAATGCTCTTTCTCCAGCTAGAATACGACAATTTTTTTTATTTTACTTATCTCATTGATTTCTATCAACAGCGAATGCCAAATAAAGTTTGATAGAAGCGCCATATGATAATTGGCGGTATCTTAGTGTGTCCCATAGATTGCTTTCATGCCAGGCTAATATGAAGGTTTAATGCATGGAACCACTAAGATCTCCCAATAGTCATATTGTACTAATATTAGCTAATGGTATTCAAGGAGTTATACTCTATGGATTTCCTGGGTAGGTGCCTCTACTCAAGGCATCTAAGTATTTGAAGAGCGGATGTGTCATTTACATGTCACAGGTGACGGTAGATGAACCAAAGCCTGAGATTGAAGCTATCTCTATCATCTCTGATTATCCTGATGTCTTCCCTAAAGGACTACCTGGTTTACTTTCGGAGAGGCAATTGGAGTTTAGGATTTACATCCTACCAGGAGCCACACCTGTTGTAAGAGCTCCATATCGGTTAGCAGCGACATAGATGAAAGAACTGAAAGCCTAATTGGATGAGCTTTTGGAGAAAGGCTCGTACAGCCTAGCTCATCACTTTGGGAGCCCCGATTTTGTTTGTTAAGAAAGACGGTTCAATGCGGTTGTGCGTTGATTACCGCAAGCTTAACAAAGTAACGATGAAGAATCGTTATCCGCCGCCCAGGATCGATGATTTATTCGACCAACTGCAAGGGGCTAGCTACTTCCTTAAGATCGATTTGGGTGATAGTTGGAACGACCGTCTCACCCTAGTTAAGTTCTTGTACACTGATAGTTATTATATAAGCATCAAGGCTTCTCCTTTGGAGGCCTTGTATGGGAGAAGATGTTGAACGCCATTGGGTTGGGCAGAAGTTGGGGAAGCCCAGCTAACAGGACCTAATATTGTCCTAGAAGCGACGGATAAAATCATATAAATATGTGATCGTCTTAAATCTGCCAGAGATCGGCAAAAGAGCTACGCTGACTACAGGCGCAAACCTTTTAAGTTCCAAGTAGAGAACAAGATTTTACTGAAGGTATCATCCTAGAAAGGTGTGATGCGCTTCGGTGAGAAGGGCAAGTTCAGCCCTAGATATATAGGACCATTCGAGATAATCGAATGTGTCAGATCTGTAGCTTACAAGCTAAACTTACCTGAGGAGCTAAGTGGAATTCACAATGTGTTCCACATTTGCAATTTTAAGAAATGTCTAGCCGATGACTCGCTAGCATTGTCACATAATTATGTGCAAATTGATGAAAACGTGCGGTTGTTGAGAAACCGGTATCGATCGAGGATCAACAGGTTAAGAAGCTCTGACGGAAGCATATACCTATTGTGAAGGTTAAGTGGGATGCCTGTAGAGGCCCCAAGTATACGTGGGAGGTCAAGTCCACTATGCGATAGAAGTACCCCCATATTTTTTAGTAAATCTCGAAGGACTATTTTTGCCAAAAATGAAAACTATGAATGTGGAGGGACTAAAAGTGTCAACATGCTGAAACTATGCCTCTGAGTGACCTTACATGGTGTCCGTATTCTCAAATGAGCCACTTGTTGGACGAAAGGAGCCGTTTGCGTAATTGTTTGAAAGTTTATATGAAGAAGGGTTAAAAGCGTCAACATGTTACTTCTTACCTCAGAGTGACCTTTTAACGAACCGGGAGCTTCATGATGTTCGATCATACTCTCGGGAATGCCTAATATTGGCCATTTAGGGCTTTTATGCCATTAAGTGATAATACGGGCAAGTTTGCAAATTAAAGGGGTTAAAAGCGTCAACATGTTAATTTATACCTCTGAGTGGCCTTTTAATGAACCGGCAACTTTATGATGTTCGGTCATACTCCCGGGTATACCTAATATTGGATATAAAAGGCTTTTTATATTAATCATGACGATACGTGAGAGATCGGAAGTTTAGGGGCTAAAGGTGTCAACAGTTGAAAGTTTGTTATGCTGACAAGGGTCCTTATGGACCGCATATACTGACCTTACGGTGCGTAAGCTGCATCTGCAGCTCGAAAATTCCTTGTTCCCCACTCCAAGCTGCCCAAAAACTTCTAATCGAATCTATGGACTTGTAGGTTGTTTTGTACACATTTAGGGACACTTGTTCAAATCTCCAAGACCCTCTAAACACCTAGAATCATCAGATTCAACCTTAAAAACTATAAATAGGTGTTCTTGTTTGTAAACTTGCACCTTTCCTCGTAATCTCTCATTCTCTCATATCTACTAGAGGTTCCCGAGCAATTGGGAGCTTCCTTTTGAGTTTTATTCAGTCCCTTGGACCACTTGTAAGTGTTCCTTTTGTTGCTTGTTCGTTTATTAGGCTTTTAAAGCTGAAAAGTCAAGCGTTTTCAATAAACGCTTTGACTTTCGGTTTAAACCTTAATTGTCTAGCCATTGTTCGCAACGAACATGGCTACGTGATCGTAATTAGGTAGGTGTTAATCCCTCAAAAGGGCACCTCCTAAGAATCACATTTTCTTGGTCAATTGACGAGTCAACATATTAATGTTTTAAAAAGTCAACGTGATAGATTTTGAAATAATTATAATCCGAGTTTAAAGGTGTTCTAAAATAAGTTTTAACACATAAACAACTTGGTAATAATTATTAGAACCTGTGTAAACATGTTCGGCTCGTCAATTCTAGTTTTAGGGTCGATTCGCAACCGAAAGTCGCGAAGTTTGACTTCTGCTTTGACTTTCGATTATGACCCGAATTAGACTAGTTTTCTACTGATTTAAGGTTCCGTTATGATCATAATATGATGTAGCATAACCCTCTGAGGTTATATTACACGATCATAATGGTAATCTGAGTTTTATGCAAGTTTCCGTTAATATGCCATACTTTGACTATTTTGCCCTTTTTATAATAAATGAGGTTTTAAACACCAATAAACTTGCAAATGATTTAGGTACTAATATGTTAACATGTTTAACATATTTTGATGTTACAAATCTAATAATAAACCGAGTTTTCGTATAATATTGTAAATTACGCTTTAAAGTGACCGAAATGCCCTTTCGACGCATAGAACAGTTTTAAACGTAATTTCTTATACTAAACTCATTACCTATTGATGTAATATCATAAATAGGATATTTTGGGATATCAAGTCAGTTTATAAACTAAGTTTACGTATAAGTTCTTGTATTATGTCCTTAAATGACGATAACACCCTTTTTGCACCTAAAATGGTTTTTAATCATGAATGTAATAGAAAACCTTTTACCTACTGATTTGTTATACTAAATAACATATTTTAACAATCTAAAACTGGTCATAACTTATGTTTTGAAGCACGATCGCAAATATCGTCATTTAACGACTTAAACGCCCTTTTGGCGCATAATATGGTTTTAAACCATATTTTTCAACCAAGTAACTATTACATACTAATTATATAACTTATTTAAAGTATTTTTACAGTAGGAACATATTATAAACTCAGATTCCCAAATAAGTTTTCAATCTATGTGTGAAATGACCAAAATGCCCCTACGGTGCATAGTTTGGTCTTAAACTATAAAACACACATATGCTTGATATCCTACTGATATTATATCATAAATAAAGTGTTTTCACAGAATGTTTATGGTCGTAACACCAGATTATATGCAAGTTCCTTTTATACGTCGCTAAATGACCGAAACGCCCTTATGAGGCATATTTTGATTTTAAAACCTTAACGGGCATACAAATTGATATCCTACTGATATTATAACTTCTTTAAAGTATATTGGCATATTGAACTTGTTCATGACTCATCCGGTTACCCGTTATCGCTTATGCGCGTACGGTTAGACTTACGTAACTAGTTTACGTAAGTTTACCGAAACAGGTTTAACCCCTACCTCAATTTCCAGAATGTTAATAGTTTACCCATATTATACAAGTTATAGTACTTGTTGGGTTTAAACTACATTCTATTCCGGTCATCGCTTAATCAAGCGTATCGTACCTTTTTTGATACTTTAAGCTAGTCGGTCTAAGTCTACGACTTGCATAAGACCCGTTAGCATTCTAATTGGTTATTTATACCATCATTCCAGACTAGAGCCTTCTGGTAAACTATACCTACACTTACTTAATTGAATACTGCTGAGTTATTATAAATCTTGCATTATAAGACGAGTGATAGCTCAGGTAAATACTCTTAACCTATTTTCCCTATACGGGCTTAGGATACGGTAAAATTTTACCGCATGGTCGGGTATGGGATTCGAAGACCAATGTGTCGGGAAATTCAAATAACCTGTTTTAAATCGTATTGCTTGACTTAAACATTAGGGGTTAACGCGACCGTGTCCTTGATATCCTCGGCTCATTTAATTTACTAATGGCCACGACCTAAGCATTGGGTGTAGGCATACATCTGACAGATGCTAATGCTTATTAAAATGTTTTTATAACCCAATACGGGTTTTCCCAATATGGGTATTCCCAATAAGGGAATAAGTGGTGTGTCTATTAATCATGAACCGACATAGTTTCTGGGCCCTATATGTATTGTCAAGTTATGTAAAACTGATAACATGAGATATAGTTTGTCCCAAGTTATAAAAGATTTTTTGTGCCTTGTGTACCTAAATCAATTTTTTAAATGTTTTCAAAATGTGTCGGTTGATTGTATTTACTAGTGAAAAGTGACATATTTCAAAAGACTAAGTTACAGGTGCAAATACGTAAATAGGCTGGAAGCTGCTCGGTAATTCTAGATGAGGAATTTGCAACTCCTTTGCATAAGCCTATTAGTCCGTTGAACTTCTTTTGTACATAATGATCCACCTGTGAATTGTTATTACAAGCTTGGCTGTATTTATTACTTTGGTATTTTCGGACAATTGAGTTTGTAATATTATTTTGTATTCCAAGACTTCCGCTGTGCTATTCTATGTATGTTTGCCTATGACGATACCAATCTTTCATTACGATACTTCCCACTGGACCCACCGGGCTGTGCTGTAAATATCGGGGTTTGACACATGGCGAACAGGATATTAGTTGATAGCGCTATTAGGTTTGACAAACCTCACACCGGGCCTGTTGAGGAAGGGAGTGAACTAGTGTGCCCTTATAACCGATTAATGATGATAGACATTAATCTGGGGTAATCAACACTACAATCGCAGTTTCGGTGCCACACAGTTTAGTAGCTTACATAATGGGGTAGCTCCCCATGACGTGTTTTACATTTGGTAACTTAATAACTAATGTTTTCGGATAAAACAAGTAAACCCATTTTAAATCGTGAACTCGCCAACTCTATGTTGACATACTACTGCATGCTTGCAGGTCCGTAGATGCTGCATTAGAGCTCTTGCCTAGAGGAGTATAGTGGTTGTCTAGAATCCTTTATTGGATTCCTATTTTGAAAACTTATATTTTAAACTATCTTATGGATTTATGCACTTAATACTTCCGCTGGATATTTAACTATGCTTTAAACTTTAATTACTTACACTATGTTTTAGACTTTAATATTATGTCAGTGATAATATTGGTGATGGTGTTATGTTACTTACTTTAATTATTCAATATGATTGGTGGCTTGACCGTGGGCAGTCACACGCCTCGCGGTAGTACTCCGCATGTGGAATTTGAGGGTGTGACAAAGTTGATCATAAACTATAAAGCTAGTAATTATAGTAATTATTGCTGATCATTGTATTGTTCTTCTGATGCATTCATCATAATTAATCCTTTGGGCCAACGATCCGACAATCCTTTGGTGCCAGTTTGTTGTCATTGGGGATGCTTTGAGCGACACGATGCATTAGTTTCTTATCAAGTATGTCATGAGTTTTTTGTTGAGCTTTAAAATCAGATATATACATTCACAAGATTCTGTCCATGTTTTATTGCAAGGAACTCGTTTGCTTCACATCACATGCTAAAAAGACAAGTAATTAACCACGATCGTTATTTTTAACATGCATTCATTTTAGCTACATGGTGACATCCCTTGACTTCTGTTGGCCCATGCATTCAAGCCCAGAAGAACAGATGATATGGAAAGCCAAAACTGGTTCTCAACAGTTGATCACAATAAGCAGTGCATGACCTAGACTTTCCCCAATGACAGTGCTTATCTATCAGCTAATGATCTCTAAGTACTGATCTGCATAACAACTGTTTAGTCAAAGAACTGCTGAAGATACAAAGACTGAAGCCCTAACAACTGATGTCTCTCAAGTACTGATGAAGACCAAAGCACTGCTGACTCAAGGTCTGATCACCATTTGAAGAAAGCACTGATCCTCAACATCAGTGCTTAGGAAACAACAGTGGTAAGCTGCATCAATGTTTTGTATAATCAGTGTTTATTGTAATCAGTGTTTAGATTGTATCAATTGTTAGAGTTTGTTAGGTTGTTAAATGTCACTGTCTAGTTGACGTCAGCTTAGATGCTCAGTGGTTAGGTTTGTACTATAAATAAAACAATACTTGTACTGTTCTATTAGCTCTTTTGCACAAAGTCATCTTGTACGAACAAATCAGTGAGCTCAGGCTGAGGGGGAGTTTAGTTGCATGCATGCATAGTTGATCTTTGTAATTGATACAATCATTCGACTAAATGAAATCATGTTTGCTGAAAACTATTCTTCTCTGATTGTGTGTTAAAGTTTATTTCCATTTCCGCTGCACATTAATCTCTGTTTCAAGTTCCATTACTATTAAACAACACAATCTAAGAAACTCAGATCCTGACAATTGGTATCAGAGCATAGGACAGTCAAATTCGATCTAACAATTAATTTTACGTAAAAGTTCAGCTCAGATCTATTGATACTTAAAATTGTTCGTATCAGTTGAAAAAACAGAGTAAGAGGTAATCACGTACAAAGTTGATTATTTGAAAACTTTTGTAAAATCAACCAAGATGACATCCCAATCACACGACCTTCACAACACTGGAACACTAATCAAGCCACCGATGCATGCCAGATCCGAGTACAATATCTGGCAACGTAGGATGGGCCATGTGTTAGCTCAGAAAAAAACTAGATGCTGGAAGTCAGTCATCTTTGGACCACACGTTCCAATGGTGCCTAGTAATGAAGATCCCAAAGGCTTTGTGCCTAAAAGCCTTGAAAATTACTCAGAACAAAATTTTCAGAAAATTGAATTAGATGCAAAGGCTTTTAGCATAGTAGCCTCAGCTCTTCCAAATGACATCTATGCTGGACTGTTACTTTGTAACAGTGCCAAAGAGCTGTGGGATGCTCTTAAAGAGCAGTTCGGTGGTACAGAAGAGGTGATCGAAAATAACAGGGAGGTTTTGAATCAACAGTATGAAATGTTTTGCCATGTAAAAGGAGAATCTCTAACACAACAGTTTAAACGTTTCAGTTGTCTCATTAGTGAACTTAAACTTGTTAATGTTGAATTTGCAAAATCAACTCTAAATAGTAGGTTTCGAAGATCACTACCTGACAAATGGGACACAATTGCTTTCGTGACAAGAAATTCTGTTGGATTCAAAGAATTAAGTCTGACCCAACTTCATGGTCGACTCCTCACTTATGAGAGAGAGTTGAACCAGAAAAAGAAGTTACAAGAATCAGGGAAGGTTGCTGATGATTACACCTTTGGTAACACAACACTTCTGGGTCAAGAAGAATCTGGTAGTAGTAAGGATTAGAGTTATGATCATTACAATGACATAACTGCTGGTGGAGCTTTTAACAACTTTGATTCTTACTCATCCAACTATGCTTTTACAGCAAATGGAGAAAACTAGAATTCTAACAACTTATCCTTTGAATTCAATGATCTCTAGCATTTTGATCCCACTGATCTGGAGGAAATGGACATATTGCACCAACTAGCACTGCTGAGTGTAAGAACCAGCAAGTTTTATAAGAGAACAGGAAGAAAATTTCCACGGTTACATGGGAATCTAAAAGTGGGGTTGGATAAACCAAAACTAAAGTGCTACAAGTGTAACAGGCTAGGACATTTTGCTAGAGAATGTAGGAGAAAAAATAGTGGACTAATCATAATACATCATAGCCCTAGACCTCAAAATAATCAAAACATTGTGCACTATTCCCAATATACCCCTGCTGCTCATGTAAACACTGCTCATTATGCACACACTGTAACACCTGTCCAGTGCAATATGTTCAAACCACTTCCCACAAATTCAGTATGTCCAAGCCCCAATCTCTCAGGTCCAAGTGCAACAACCTGCACCACAACATGTTGCACAAACATCTGCTCCAGCAGAGGTCAGTCAGCAAAGCTTCTTTACCCAAGGCTTTGTTGATTGGAGTAGCATGCCTGATGAACTATCTGATGAAAACTTTGCTCTATTTACTAAGAATGATGCTCCTTGTGATGAATTTTGTTTTGTAGCTTTAGATTCAATTCCAGAAGGGCTGGAAACTGAAGAAGGAGAATCCAGTGCTGAAACAATGGATTAAATTGCTGAAGCAGTGGTTACTGCTGTTGTTGGTGAACAACTGTTATGGAAGGAAACCAAACCACTCTTAGAACCTCTTGCTGACCCATGGTGTAAAGAAGAAGTGGAGAAGAAAACCAGTGATTGTGAGAATGTCTGTGACTATGCCATGATTGCTGTAGCTAAGGTATCACCTCAGGTCTTGAAAAACCTATGTTCAGACAAATGCATCATAGCATTTGCTAATGTTAAAGAGGTGAATGAAAACCTTAGAGACAAAATCTTAAAAGATGAAATACAATTTGAAAAGTCAGTTAAAGAACTTAAAAACAAATTGTTTGAAAAAGATAATGAGATTTGCAGTCTTAAACATGAACACAGCATAACCAAGGACCAACTTCAAGCCATGATAGAGAAATATCATGCTTGCAAAAAGGAGTTGGAATCCACCCAGATCACTTGTGAAAAATGGGTGGTATCCTGCAAAGGTTATGAGCTGATGTTAGAAAAACAGATCAAAAGCAATGTAAAATTTGGCATAGGGTTCAGGAAAAATGACCAAGTTGAAAACAATGTTGTAAATGAGTCTGGTTCTGTTGAGATAATTCCAACAAACAAGGATGGTCAAGAAATCAAAATAACTGACAAAAATGGTAACAAGATCATTTTGGAAAGACCAGAGGGGTCATCAACCTTTGAGGAGATTGAAAAATATCAATTCAAACCCACCTGGTTAGATGAGTGTGACATCCTTGAGAATTTCAAACCCATGGATTTTTCCACAGTTGAAGGTGTGAATGCACCTAAGGCCAAGGTCATTCCTCTCAAAGACATCCCAACAGTGGTTCAAAACTCTGTTGCAAAGGAAGTTGAAAAGAGAAAGAAAAGAGAAAAAGTTAAAAATTTGTTTTGTGACTTTTGTGAAAAGAAAAATCATTCCACAAAAGATTGTTTTCATTTAAAAGCCTATGACATTAACAAAATAAGTACAATTGAGCCTGCAAACTGTTTTGGTCAAAAATCACACAAGGATAATGTAACCAAATCTGATTTTTGTGAGGTTAGATGCTTGGTTAATTGAACAAATGTGTGAACAACAAATGAATGAAATGAATGATGAACACAAGGATTTATACGAGGGAAAAGCCCTTGATCAATGAATGATCTCCGGCATAAAAAACCTCGGGTGATGGAAACTACCGATCACCAACTATATTAAACAAAAGAAGTTTACAACTTCGGATGATAACAAGCTTGATACAATGATTGCTAGAGTGTTAGTGTGTGTAATCGCCAAGAGTTTACAGAGAGTTCGAGAGTTGTGTATGTGTGTAACTAGTTACTAAATAAAGCTTGTTATCCCCTTTAAAATTAGAAAATATCTAAGTAACAAACTATCCGAATTTGGTGCTAGCTCCTCCACGATCACCACAACGGTCATGGAGCCATTGAACGTGCATAAATGTCAAGCATATTCCCCTGGAATCTCGGTATGACCAAGTCTCATTTGAATACACCTGCAAAACAAGTTTAAAAACAATGGAAACAATTGTTAGTTTAGAATAATAATGAGGATCCTGGATCCTTAGCCTTCCTGTATCATCTCCTAAGGATCCTCGAATCATATAAAACTGAGGATCCATGATCCAGGCTACACTTGAGGATCCATGATCCACATGCTATAAAATTCCACCCCTAACAGTTGCCCCCAAACATGACTAGTTGATATCCGATTAGATAGTCATGTTTCTACAAATTTCGGACTAGCCGTTGCAAGTGGATATAGCCGTTACAGTGCTGATGTCAGCGATAGTCATCTCCTGCAACAATAATAATTATAAATAGGTTAGAGATAAGGATTGAAATCTGCATTTATATTCGAGATCCACCCCTTTAAATCCTCATTAGAAGATCTCATCAGGTATTTCCTTCTTCCTTTTCTCTAATTTTCTCCTTTTCGATCCTCTGTTCTTAAAAAATACTTGGCGAAGATGAGTACCCGTTCTTCCCCTGCCAAGAATCCTGACCACAACAACCCATTTAAGAGTCAGGGTCTCACCAAAAACCCTTCAATGGAGCTTTGCCGATTCACTGATCCTGAAGTTAATCAGTTACGCCCCTGTTTCCTGATGGTACCATTTTCCGGCCTTTTGATTCCTCAACCAAAAGCGACTGTGTATCGGACACATGGATCACCTTCCCTGCAACCCCTTTTCAAATAGGGTTCACATAGGCTTTTCCTGTTCTCACACAAGGCTTCTTCACACTGACTGGCTTATGCTACATCCAAGCTATGCCGATGGTGTGGAGGGTCTTGTAAACACTTGAGCACATTGTAGAGCATGAGAGTATAGATATAAGTATGTTCGAGTTGAGCCAACTATATAATCTTGTAAGCCATGGCTCTCACCGATATCTATTCAAGTCCAAACCCTAGCAGCCTCACCCGATCTTAAAAACCACCAAGAATAACACCAACTAGAGGAATCAATTCTTCTTTGTGAGGAGGGATTCCATTCCAAACAGGAGTCATCTTCCCAAGAAGTGGAACACAGATGGTAGGATGTAGGATCCTTAGATTAGGAGAACGGTAAGAATCTTTCTTTTTCTGTTGAGGATAACTGATCCTTTCTTTTTATCTATGCAGCTATCACCCTGTCACACATTCAAGAATCACCTGTCCCCAAGGAAAGAATAGAAGCTTTCTGGAAGCTTGATCCTGCCATCAGAACATTTCCACCAAGGTCAAAGGATCCAGAAGAAATTTCATCCACTTCCTACACCATGTCAAGTAAGTATCCATATATGTGCATATACAATTATTTAATAAAATTGAAATATGAATACTTATATGTGTGTTGTGTTGTAGGTGCTGCCAAATCTTCTAAGTCTGCTTCCAGGTTCAGCATTGCTGATCTTTAGGACATTGCATCCCCTCGGTCAATCAAAAAGGAGCTGGCTGCAAGCCAAAGCAATCCGGAGCCCAAAGGCATGAGCACCAGGGGTAAGGGAACAAAAAGGAAGAAGCCCACTGAATCCTCTGAAGGGCTTCCTCTGATGGAACGTCAACTTTATAACTATGTCTCCGAGGCAAGGATATTGTATCCTGAAATTGTACCCTTTTTTGAGGATAAAGGAACCTGATTGTTGAATTTTCCTTGTGCAGAAATTTGCTGAAGTTCAGATCCTCCTGGACCAACGCCTGGCTGAAGCTGATGAGAAAAACTTGGATCTCCAAAAGATTGCCCTTGCCAAGGACAAGAAGATCTCCTCACTGGAAAAAAGATATCAATACCCTGCAAAAGGAGCTGCTTCTTGCCGAGATCACAGCCCAAAAAGAGAGGATCGAGATCATGGACGGGGCCAAACTTTCTGCTACCATCGCCATGCTGAAGATCAAGTTGCAGATGGCCAAGGAAGCCGCTGATCCTTCCTTTGACAGGTCTGAATGGGACTTGGAGGCTTGGAAGCAAAGGCTGGTTGAGCTCGGAGATGAGGATGAGCCTGAGGAGGTGCTAGCTCTTGAAGCCGGAGGCAGTGAGGTCAAGGATCCTGAGGAGGCGGCAGCTGGTGGCAGTGGCATAGGTGGTGAAGAAACGGTGGATGAAGCAGCGAAGGTGTAGGCTGCACAAATGGGCGATGATGGATATTTCTAGACGTGGCCGGAGCCCATTTTTTATGATTTGGTAGTTTGTTTTGATGGTTATGGTGTTTTGAACAATGTTGATTTGTAATAACTTTGAACAATAGTTTTAGGGTTAAGGATCACTGATCCTTAGAACAATAGGGGGTAGCAAAGGTGGATGGGTCCTTCTGTTTGTGGAGGATGAAGCCTTTGATGCCCCTCATCTTTTGATTTCCTGTATGACTTAGAACCTTTGTTATGGACACCCTTTGCCAACCCAAGTGGACGGGCCATGTTTTACTGGTAGAAACTTGGGTTGGCAATTTTGACAACCTTTAAAAGGGTTGAATTTGATAAATAAATAAAACTTTAACTTTTGGCTATCTCTGTGTTATTGATTTTGACTTCTGATGTTATTTCGTATACATTCATGTGTCAATTTCCATTCTAAAATCTTAGGATTTATAACTGTTAGAATATCAAATATATATTGAAATTGGTTTAAGTCAAAAGATAAAACACTATATGATCAAGGATCATATACCCTGTTGTTAAAGGATAAGGGTATAATTAACAAACCAAGAATAAAATTAAAGTTAATAAGGATCATACCAGAGAATCCAAGTTAGGATTCTATATCCTTAACACTTACAATTGTGCCAACAAAAGATAAAATCTGATTGAAAGTTAGGATCCTGGATCCTTAACTATTTAGCTTTGGAAACCTGCAAAGACATATCACTTGGGACTAAGCCAATTGCCAAAGTAAATATTAGTATCTGGGGACAAGCCCAACAATCTGGGGACAAGCCCAATAAACCAGGGACAAGCCCAAAAACTAGGGACAACCCCAAAGGATCGTGTGTAAACTGGAGTATGGCCCAAACTGGCGACTATCCAAACTTAGTGACATGAAAATGCCAAAACCTTAGCTAATGTGAAAACGTTAGAAACCTTAGGAACGGATGTATGGTATGTCTACCATTATACTTAGGATCCTAAATACAGCCAGTACAATGAAATTGTCAGCCCCTAAAGCGGGTACTGGTCCCATTGCCTTTAACTGCACTAGGATAATCGTGCGCAACTGGTGAAGGTGTAAGAACCTGATTCATAGAAGGTAATAGATACCTTAAACTGGGGACAGGCCCAATAAACTGGGGATAAACCCAAAGATTTTGGAGATTTGACTGAGTACTTGATCCTTGTCAAAAATACACCTACTTCTGCAAAACACAGAACTTGATGAAAAAGGATAAAAGATGCTAATACCCACTTCTTATAATCAAATGTATTAAAGAATTAGAGAAATAATAATGAAATCATTACCAGAATGAGGATCATGTATCCTTCGAGGATCCTTAACATGAACTGAGCATGAGGATATCTAAGGATCATGGATCCTTCTTACATGAAGTACTTCTTTAAATGAACAGCATTCCAAGCCCTCGGTAATAGATCACCTTCCATTGTTAGTAAACGAAATGCCCCCTTTCCTGCCTCAGCTTCAATCAGATAGGGGCCTTCACACTTTGGTGCTAATTTGCCATCCGCAGGATTTGTGGTGTTTTGGAATGCTTTTCTCAACACCATGTCACCAACTTGAAATTTCCTGATCCTGACATTCTTGTTATAAGCTCCAGCCATCCTCTGCTGATAGCTAGCCAATCTTATCCTAGCTAAATCCCTGAGTTCTTCTATAGTATCCAAATCTTGAACCAAGTTTTCAGCATTCCCTTTAG
This sequence comes from Helianthus tuberosus, assembly GCA_030545235.1. Lineage (NCBI taxonomy): Eukaryota > Viridiplantae > Streptophyta > Magnoliopsida > Asterales > Asteraceae > Helianthus > Helianthus tuberosus. The sequence goes on along the minus strand of CM060428.1, from coordinate 17,436,340 downwards.
GATCACGGATGCTTGTTCTTGCAGTAGGGACTACCATCTCTGTAGGGATCACAGATTCAGCTCTAAACACCAAAGAAAATGGAGTTTGACCAGTAGCATTCTTGGGAGTTGTTCTATCAGCCCATAACACATAAGGTAGCACTTCTGCCCATTTCCCCTTATTGGATCCAAGCTTCTTTTTCAAGTTGTTGATGATGATCTTGTTGGATGATTTTGCCTGACCATTAGCTTGTGGGTGGACTAGTGTTAATGTTATCAACCTAATCCCCCAGCTGTCACAAAAGTTAGTAGTTCTACTCCCAATAATTTGGGATCCATTATCACAAACAATTTCAGAAGATATGCCAAATCTAGTAATGATGTTTCTTTTAATAAAGGATATCACTTCCTTTTCTCTGACTTGTGCAAAGGCCTCAGCTTCTATCCATTTGGAAAAGTAATCAGTCATAGCAAGCATAAACACTTTTCCTCCTGGTGCCTTGGGAAGTTTGCCAACTATATCCATTCCCCATCTTATGAATGGCCAGGAAGAGGATATAGGATGCAGGAGCTCTGCTGGTTGATGAAGGATATTGCTATGTCTTTGACAAGCATCACATTTCTCCGCATAATCCACAACATACTTCTTCATGGTAGGCCAATAATATCCTGTTCTAAGGATCTTTGAGAACAGTGCTCTGCCCCCATTGTGGTTTCCACAATCTCCTTCATGAAAATCCTTTAGAACTTCTTGGATTTCTGGATCCTCGATGCACCTTAGATATGGACCTGCAAGAGATCGTTTATATAATATGTTATTTAGTATTGTAAATTGAGTTTCTCCAGTAGGAATCTCTCCATGTTGTATTTATCTCAGGATTGGAAGGATCTAGGATCCTGAACTTGACTGTGCACCATCACTAGATATGATTGCAGAATCCTCCACTATCTCCGTGGCTATGTTATCCCCTATAACAGGAGTTAAGATATGGATAATAGGAATCTTAACATCCTCTGGAATCTTCAATGATGATCCAAGGTTGGCTAAAGCATCAGCTTCTGCATTTTCTTCCTTGGGTACCTGTGTCAAACTAAAAGAAGCAAAAGAGTCTGCCAATTTCTTGACTATCTCTAGATATTTGATTATCCTTTCACCTTTAACAGTGTAAGAACCATTAAAGTGGTTAGTAATTAGCAAAGAATCTACATGTACCTCAAGATACCTGATCCTCATGTGCTTTGTAATTTGCAAACTAGCTATTAAGGCCTCATACTTAGCCTCATTATTAGTAGTTTGAAACTCACAAGCAATTGAGTGGGGTATAATGTCCCCCTGTGGCGATTTTAGTAGTATGCCTAGTCCAGTTCCCTTGACATTTGAAGCCCCATCTGTGAAGAGTGTCCAAGGATCCTTAGTCTCTTCAAGTTGTTTAACTTCCAATTCAGCTTCCCTTTGTAGATCACTACTGAAATAAGCCACAAAGTCAGCTAAGGCTTGAGATTTAATGGCAGTTCTTGGTTCATATTTAATATCATATGCACTAAGCTTGATTGCCCACTTTGCCATCCTTCCTGACATTTCAGGTTTCCTGAGAACATTCTTGATAGGAAAGTTAGTTTTAACAGTAATAGGATGAGTCTCAAAATAATAACGTAATTTAGTAGATGCCATGATTAAAGAAAGAATAAGTTTCTCTAAATGAGAATACCTCGACTCAGCATCAAGTAGACTTTTACTTACATAGTATACTGGATGTTGAGTACCTTCATGATCCTTAACAAGGACCACACTTACTGCCTTAGAAGAAACTGCTAAATATAAGGATAACATCTCCCCATTTTCTAGTTTCATTAAAGCTGGAACTGAGGATAGGTAATCCTTATGGGCCTTGAGGGCATTCTCATGCTTTTCAGTCCACTCAAATTTTTTATTCTTTCTCAGGATGTCATAGAATTCTTTGCATTTCTCTGATGACTTTGAGATGAATCTGTTCAAGGCTGCGATCCTTCCTGTCAAACTTTGCACATCCTTGGCATTGGCAGGAGACTTGATATTCACAATGGCCTTAATTTGTTCTGGACTTGCCTCTATCCCTCTTTTTGTCACCATGTATCCTAAGAATTTTCCAGCTTTCACTCCAAAGTGGCATTTGGAAGGATTCAATTTCATGTTGTATCTATCAAGGATATCAAATGCTTCCTCCAAATCTCTAAGGTGATCCTCAGCTCTCTTGGACTTAACCACCATGTCAACAATATAGACTTCCATTGTGTGTCCAATTTGTTCTTTAAACATCATATTTACTAGCCTTTGGTATGTAGCACCTGCATTTCTTAGTCCAAAGGGCAAAGCAATATAACAATAAATACAAGTAGGGGTCATAAAGGCTGTATCCTCTTGATCAGATGGTTGCATCTGAATTTGTTGGAATCCAGATGAAGCATCCATAAAAGTTAGCAACTCATGACCCGCTGTAGCATCCACCATGGAGTCAATGTGGGGTAATGGGAAAGGATCCTTGGGACATGCCTTGTTTAAATTATTAAAGTCGACACATACCCTCCACTTTCCATTCTTTTTTTGAACAACAACCACATTGGCTAACCACCTTGGATACTTTACCTCTCTAATCATACCTACCCTGAGAAGTTTATCTACCTCCTCTTGGATGATGGCATTTCTTTCAGGTGCAAACTTTCTCCTCTTCTGATGTATGGGTTTGTAGGACCTGTCAGTGCCAAGTTTATGATTAATAATATCTTTGGAAATACCTGTCATGTTTTCATGTTTCCAGGCGAAGGTAGCTTTTCTCCTTTTTAAGAAGGATACTAAATCATGTTCAATGGTGTCAAGGATCCCGGATCCTATAAAGACCTTGGATTCAGGATCCTCAGGGTTCATCAGAATGTCTTTGACATCTTGTTCTCTTGCCTCCAGTACATCCCTTGGAGGAAACTTTAATTGCTATGCCTCCCTAGGTCTTGAGGCTGGCTTCATTGATGAAGTGTAACAATTCTTGGCCTCTTGCTGATCACTTTCTATCTTCACCACACCCCATGGAGTAGGGAGTTTGAGACACTGATGATACATAGAGGGGACTGCTTTCATATGATGTATCCATGGCCTGCCAAGGATAACATTATAACAAGATAAGCAATCTATGACACATAATTTTTGAATAGAATTTACGCCCTCTATGTAAATAGGAAGTTTAATGTCCCCCAATATGTTCTTGGTTTCCCCACTGAATCCCACAAGAACTGATGATCTTGGGATAATTTCTGATTCAGGGATATTCATTCTCTTGAGGACATCTAGTTGGATAATGTTCACTGAGCTTCCCCCATCTATGAGAATCTTGCGAACAAAATGGTTAGAAATAAACAATGTAATAACAAGACCATCATGATGAGGATCCTGAATATCCACACGGTCATCCTCATCAAAGGATATGACTTTTTCCTCTGTAAGGATAGAAGTTCGAATATGCCTATCCCCATTCTCCATCTTTGTCTCTTTCGCATGCCTCTTAGCTGCTGAAAAGGAAGTGCCACATATATCTGATCCACCAGAGTTAAAGTTGATAATCTGGACATCAGCTGGAGAAGCAGGAGCCCTTTCTGGAATCTTTTCAGGATCTTGGATCCTTGATTTCTTTCTTCCAAATAGCTCCTTCAAGTATCCTTTGCTTAGCAGGTAACCAATCTCTTTCCTGAGTGCTATACATTCATCGGTGAGATGACCAAAATCTTCATGATAGACACACCATTTGGATTTGTCTTTTGTGGCAGCTGGCTTGTCATTCTTTCTAGGCCATCTAGCTTTATCACCTAGGTTCTGCATAGCCAAGATTAGTTCACAATTATCAACAGGAAAGCAATATTCAGAAATAGGAGGATAATCTTGTGACAACTGGCACAAAACCGGCAATTTCCGTACAATTTAATTAATACTTAATGACTACAATTATGTGCTTAAATGTCAACATTGTCTGATTACATGCTATACATGTGAATTCATGCACGTTTTATACTACAAACATTGCTTTATGCATTAATGAACAGCGTTGCGTCAGAAATACTAGTAAACTCACCGGTAAGACACATTGTGTCAACAATTCTGCAGAAAGCAGTAAGACAATAGAATTGGGGCCTAGGTGTAGGTCCAACGTCAAGAATACATTAGAACCCAAATATGTATACAAGGGTTAACATATAGACGTTCCGGAAGCTAGAATATGCTCTAAAAAGCACCCGAAACGCACTTTAAATGCAGAATTCTGCACAAATCAGCTATAATCAGCTTTTTAACACATAAATATCATGCAAAATTCATGTTTTATTATCCAGAATACCTTCCTAAGTGTCAGGAATTGAAAGCATCACAAAATGATACATAAAGGACACTAAACGGTGCAATTTAGCACTTTAACGAACTGGTATCTAACCGAACAACCAGGCATTACCCGGAACACTAAAATTATACTAAAAACATTGTTTTATTATTTCTTGGCTAGTTATGGTTCCCGAACACCCTAACATACTACATAATGCAAGAAACACATAAAACACTAGACTTTACACTTAACACCCTAACTAATTACCCCCTTTATCATTCAAGTTACATTTAACCCCCCCCCCCCCCTTTTCCTTGTCTATGGCCCAAGGAGGTGGCCCCACTCCAAGATTGCAAAATCCCTTCTAAATCCCTTACAAATCTTCTTGGATTTGGATTAGATATTGCTAGTACTTCATGAGACATAGAACCCATTGGTTAATAACATTTGATTATAAATAACCATCATCATATTCAACACCACAACACTCTCACCCTCTCCCTCACTCTCGGCCGACCCCATCCCCACACACCACCACCATTTTCGATCATCCATCCTCCATTCCAAGCTCATTCCAAGGTGCAACAAGGTGTTTAAGGAAGTGTGGAACTCTTGGATCTTGAAGGACCACTCACACAAGCTTTTATCCACTCCATTTTCATCATTGTTCTTCCCTAGCTCAAAGCTAGTAGTAAGATCCTTTTTAACTCTTGTTTACTTCTATTTTGGTTGGTTAAAAGATGTAACATGTTGTAAATCACAAGAACACTAAAAGACATAAACATGAATCTTGAACATAAAGTTTGAAATATGATGAAACTATGCTGTTTAGTGTATGAATGATATTTGATTGTTGTTTTCTTGAGATTATGGTATTGATCATCATAAGGAGCTTGCTAGATTGTGATTAAACACATGATCTAGCAAGTGAGAGGATGATTATGTGATGAAATAAGATTATCATCCTCATATGTAAACATGAACTTGAAAATAAAATGATTTATTGAAAAATGATAATCAAGTGAGTTGTTAAACTTATAGATCTAAGACTTATGAATGGTTTTCCAAAAAGAACCAAGTTTAAAATGTGATTTTTAGAAGATTTTGGTTTTTACTTAAACTTACACTATTTTAGTGATAAAATAAGTGTAGAAACACTCGAGAAACAAGAAGATCCATAAGGAAATGTTTTTGTAAAAAAAAAAAAATGTTTACAAGTTGTAATCACCTAAAATTTTCAAGGATGAAGTTTATTAAGAAATAAACACACTTTTAAGGATAACTCAACCTACTAAATAACATGGTAGTTACTACAACTTTTTACAAAACTTCAAGTTCATGATGTAGTGTAATTTACTTGATTTTGACACTTGGTAAGTGTTGAATGAGTTGATGATTGTTTATGATGATTTTAAAAGAAAATAAACACATGTTTTGAAAACATGGGAAACCTCCATTTTTAGGGAAAACCATGTCAAAATTTCTATAGAATTTTGACACTTAGAAAAATATAAGTTTTGGTGAAACTTATTCCCTAAAAAAATTCACCTAAAAATATTTACCAAGGTTTCCCTAATTTTTGTGTAAATTTCAAGATTAAGAAATGATGATTTCTTCAAGATGAAAATTGATACTAAGTATGTATATTTTGAGAAAGATATATATATTTATTGGTCACCAAATTTTGTGCTAAGTGTAAGTAATATGTATTGTATGCGATAGTGTATTAGGACTTGAAAATACTCTAAATACTCCTAAGGAGTGAAAATACAAAATACACATACAACATGCTTAGACAAATACAAGAGAATATATATATGAAAATATATTCTTAAAAGATATTGTCACTTGGACAAGTTATGAACATGAAATGAAGTTTTGGACAAAATACATAACTCGAGTGAAAAATACAAGATACTTATATTTATTTTTGAGAAAATAATATAAGTAAGAGACATAGTTAAAAATATAAATTATTTTTAACACACAAAGAATACATACATAAAAGATGGTGACTTGTACTTGTGCGATACAAGTCTAGTGACTAACGTTAATAAAACACGTATAGGTCACAATGTTATATAAGCAAACCCGTTGAAGTTTACGGCGCAAGGAACGCAAAGTTGTGAGTTCATGTCCCCACTTTTAAACTTTTACATACTTTTTAAACTTGGGGAAAATACATGTGTTATGGTATGATGGATACAAGAAATAAGGAATGATACTTGAAATCGTGTCACGAATAGGGTACCAGAAGCACCATTAATCGTGTACATACTAAGACCGCAGAACAAAAGGTTAGATCTAATGGGTTTTCGGGCAGCCACACTCTTGGTGATAACTAGTACCAAGTAGTGCTTTTGTGTCTCAGTCGTGAATCGACAACTAGAAAAATGCCTATGGTTTGGATGCTTCCTATGTCGTGTCACATGTTAATGGCCTTGCAACCCATTAACAATCTCGATACTTACATAAATACTTGATTTATACAAATTACATACCATGTTTTCCTACAAAGTATACAAACGTTCAATACAAAAACTGCATGAATTCACACCAACATTATGTTGACGATTTTCCAAAAACTCACATGTATTTCAGGTAACTAAAGTGGATATGCGTGCGGTCTTACTCTTGCTCTTGGATGTTGTTTATGTTATCTTTGAATAAAGTTGTAAACTTGTCAGACAATATTGTATTGGTGTTGTAAACACTTAACTTAGGTTTTGTTAATGGCATTTGGAGTTATTTTACGAGCATGTAGTATGTTTACCTTTCGTATGCAATGAGAACCTTTCATGATCACACCTCGTGCTTCCGCCTAAGAAAGGGGTGTGACAGATTGGTATCAGAGCTGCGATTGTAATGAACCAGGATTCCTTCTCGAGTCTAGACTACAATCTTTAGGATCCTTTCACGAAAACAATTTTTCAAAAAGTTTTCATTGCATAAAACATTCCGCGACATCCACTACCTGAAACTATTTTCAAAGAGTCAAGAAAAGACACTACGAGAGTTAGGGTGCACTGGAGTAGCACTTGTCTTTGATTAAGAATTACTTGCGATTATGTGTGAAATTTGATATTTACATATACTAGAAATAGAATATCTCAGGTACTCGTGACTTTACCAGAAAGCGGTGACTGTTTTGGTAAAAAATCAAGCAAGGATAATGCAACCAAATCTTTTGTTGTGAGGTGTGATGCTTGAATCTATGAACACTAGTATGAACAACTTGCAAATCAAATAAAGATGTGACACAAGGATTTATACGAGGAAAAAGCCCTTGATCAAGAGTTGATCTCCGGCATAAAAAACCTCGGGTGATGGAAACTACCGATCACCAACTAAGATTAATCAGAAAAATGTTACAACTCGGGATGATAACAAGCTTGTTACAAGGATCACTAGTGTGTAATGTGCGAGAAATGTATGAAATCGCCAAGTAAAATGCCGAGAGCAGTAGAGAGCTGTTACGAGAGTGTGTGTTTGCTAAAATTGGCTAAGTATTCTAACTCAAGCTTGCTATCCCCATTTAAATTTAGAAATAACTAAACTAACTAACTATCCGCATTTCATGCTAGCTCCCCACGATCTCCATAACGTTCACCTAGGCCAAGCACGTGCGGAATATTGAGGGAATATGCTCCACGAATATTGGCAAGACCAAGTCCATGCGCATACTCCTGCAAAACAAGCTTAAACGTAATGAAGGCAAACGTTAGTACAAGGATAACAACAAGGATCCTGAATCCTGATCCTGCAATGTCTCCTGAGGATCCTTAATTCAAACAGAATTGAGGATCCGTGATCCTGGCACTACTTGAGGATCCTTGATCCTTAGGAATGAATAAATCCTCCCCTAACAGTGACCTGTCTGAAGGAACTGATGCGAGGATGAAACGAACTGTGCGGACTGTGCAAGGACTTACGTAATTATGGATGCATACATAATTATGGAATTCAGTGCACAGAAACCACAGCAAGTCTTGTCACGTATCATAAGAGATTCCTTCAAATACCAGAGAAGGTCAAACATGAACACCTTTACCCCAGCCTATTAAATACTCTTTTGGAGTAACAATTTAGGGTATAAAGACAAGAACCGCCAATGTGAAGTAAGATATTTTGTCCTTTACATATATTAAACTTGTACTTTGGGGAGAAGTAACCCTTATGCATTTTGTTTACTTCGCAAACAATGATGCAACGAGTTGCCTTGATATGTGTAAAGACTCGGTGAATATCTTATGACACATCAGTATTTATCTATTTATGCATGCTCGTTGCTGTATGAATTGATTTAAATGGCGGATTGTTTGATGTCACTTATGTGGGTATATGTCTGTGTATATATACTATTACTGTCTCGTACGACGATATCAAACAAATGTCTAACCCTGTTGTGATATGTCCCGACAGAACATGGCACCTCGAAGAGCTGTGAACAACCAAGATTCTGATCAACCCCCTCCTCCTCTTCTGCCAAGGACTGCTGAAGAACTGAACGCCTTATTGGAAGAAAGGATCTCCGCAGCTATCGCTCAATACGAGGCGAACCGCACCGAACAAAGTGGAGGACCAAGCAATGCTAGACGTAATGGGCAGGGAGACACATCTGGAGGAAACTCAGCTCAAGGCTGCACTTTCAAGCAGTTTCTCGACTGCAAGCCACTAAACTACGATGGCACTTGGGGTGCAGTGGCGTTTGTACGCTGGACGGAGAAGACTGATGCCACTATCCGTATGAGCAAATGTACCACGGATCAGCAAGTCACTGTTGCTACGGGGTTGTTTGTTGATGAAGCTTTGACTTGGTGGAATTTGCAAGTCCAGACTCTGGGTGACGATGCGGCGTATGGCATGATGTGGGATGAACTAAAGGAACGAATGAGAGAGAAGTATTGCTCTCGTGCTGAACTCCAAAGGTTGGAGACTGAGTTCTGGCACTTAACCATAGAAGGTGCTGACATTACTAGTTATACCCGAAGGTTCCATGATTTGTCAAGGGTGATCCCCTATATGGTGACTCCCGAATTTAAGCGTGTTGAACGCTACATCTGGGGATTGGCACCGGAATTCTGCAGCTTGGTGACTGCAACAAAACCTGAAACGATCACTCAGGCTGTAATTCTGGCTGTCAGCCTTACTGAAGATGCTGTTCGAATGAAGAAGCTATCGTTGAACCCAACAGAAAGGACCGAGATGCATGCTGAGTCGTCTGGTGACAAGAAAAGGAAGCATGCGAACCTGTATCAAGCGACACGTAACAACAAGGGTTTCAACAACAAGAAGCGTGACCCCAACCCGCCTCAGGAGGCGAAAACTCTTGCAACCATGAATGACGCTCCTACCAAAAGATACCTGGGCACTCTTCCCACTTGCAACCAGTGCAAGCGTCATCACGAAGGAGTTTGTCGCATTCCAAAATGTGACAAGTGTGGAAAACTGGGTCACCATACTGAGGACTGTTGGGGAAAAGGAAGGAACGGGAATGGAAACCGCAACGGTGCTGGTAATAGAAACAATGGTGGAAATGGCAATGGTAACCGGAATGGTAATGGAGCTGAGCAGAACCAAGGATGCTTTGGTTGTGGAAGCAAAGATCATTTCATAAAAGATTGCCCAAGGGGGAACAATGCTCAGGCTCGAGCATTTGTGATTGGAGCAAGGAACGCACGCGAGGACCCTAATGTGGTCACCGGTACGTTTCTCGTTAACAATCACTTTGCATCCATACTATTTGACACTGGTGCCGATTATAGCTTCATGTCTGTGGAATTTAAACGTATGCTTGGAATAGAATCTAGTAGATTAGATATTCCTTATTCCATAGAACTAGCCAATGGTAAACTTGTTGAATCGGGCGAAGTTGTTAAGGGTTGCACATTAGAACTTGGTGTGCAAAGATTTAGCATCGACCTCTTACCTATTCAATTAGGTAGCTTCGATGTAGTGGTCGGAATGGACTGGTTGTCCAAGAACAAAGCTGAAGTTGTTTGTCATGAGAAAATCATCCTTGCATTGAACTTGAAGTGCTCTTTGCTGAAGAAGCCATCTGCTTGGTTGTAGCGAACCGAAATGATCACAAAAACAATAATTTCTTCGGAATGAAGCACCAATTGCCCCACGGTGGGCGCCAAACTGTTTTGGTCAAAAATCAAGCAAGGATAATGCAACCAAATATTTTATTGTGAGGTGTGATGCTTGAATCTATGAACAATTGTATGAACAACTTGCAAATCAAATAAAGAGGTGACACAAGGATTTATACGAGGAAAAAGCCCTTGATCAAGAGTTGATCTCCGGCATAAAAAACCTCGGGTGATGGAAACTACCGATTACCAACTAAGATTAATCAGAAAAATGTTACAACTCGGGATGATAACAAGCTTGTTACAAGGATCACTAGTGTGTAATGTGCGAGAAATGTATGAAATCGCCAAGTAAAATGCCGAGAGCAGTAGAGAGCTGTTACGAGAGTGTGTGTTTGCTAAAATTGGCTAAGTGTTCGAACTCAAGCTTGCTATCCCCATTTAAATTTAGAAATAACTAAACTAACTAACTATCTGCATTTCATGCTAGCTCCCCACGATCTCCATAACGTTCACCTAGGCCAAGCACGTGCGGAATATTGAGGGAATATGCTCCACGAATATTGGCAAGACCAAGTCCATGCACATACTCCTGCAAAACAAGCTTAAACGTAATGAAGGCAAACGTTAGTACAAGGATAACAACAAGGATCCTGAATCCTGATCCTGCAATGTCTCCTGAGGATCCTTAATTCAAACAGAATTGAGGATCCGTGATCCTGGCACTACTTGAGGATCCTTGATCCTTAGGAATGAATAAATCCTCCCCTAACAATTGCCCCCAAAATATAAGGAGTAAAGTGTAAATTGGTGAGTTATATTTTCTGATCTTATCTGCAACTAACTAACGGATATATAGCCGTTATGATCGAACTATCCGTTGCTGATCTGACGTCATTGAAGCGACACCCCTGCAGAATCATCATTATAAATTCAAGTTAGAGATAAGGGTTAGGAAGCATTTAAATTCGTGCGTTACATCCTTTAAATCCTCATCCGAAGATTGTTCAGGTACTTCTCTCTCCTTTCTCTCTTCACCTTCTTTCTCTGTTCCTTCTTTCTTTACCATCATCCATGACCAAGATGATGTTAAGATCTTCACCGGCTAAGGATCACCACAAAGACAGTCCCCTAAAGAGCCAAGGAATCATCAAAGATTCTCCGAAGGAACGTTGCTGCTTTACTGACCCGAAGATAGACAGAATTCGTCATTGCTTTCCGGCGAACACTGTTTTTAAACCTTTTGATCCTGCCGTCCCGAGTGACTTCGTTTCTGAAACCTGGGTAGCTTTTCCGGTCACCCCATTTCTGATAGGATACTCCTATCCTTTCCCTGACTTCACTGAATCCTTCTTCTCTCTCACCGGCATATGCTATGTTAAGGCAATGCCAATGATGTGGAGGGTTTTATATACCCTAGAGAGAATCATTGAGCAGGAAGGTATAGATTTGGGAATGTCGGAACTGGCTGAAATGTACAATCTTGTGAGCTATGGATCCCATCGTTATTTGTTCAAACACAAACCCGGTGAAGAACACCCAATCCTCAAGACCACCAAGAATGACACCAAATGGAAGAAGCGATTTTTCTTCGTTAGGAGGGATTCTATCCCAGATGGGAAGGATCTGCCAAGAAAGTGGGCCACCCACGGTAGGATAGAGGATCCTCTAGAAGGATCATAGGACAACCTTGTTTCTGTTGAGGATCACTAACATCTTTTTGTATCTTTTGTGCAGCTATCACTATTTCTCACATTGTTCCATCACCTGCAACAGAGGAAAGGATCACTGCTTTCCGGAGTCTTGATCCTGCAGTAAGATCATTTCAAACAAATACCAAGGATTCTCAAGAAGTATCCTCAAGCACAGTCACGATGTCAAGTAAGTATCCCAGTTTGTATATAATCAAATGTTTAAAATAAAACAAGAATACTTATCTGTTGTTTTGGATCTGTAGGTGCTGGAAAATCTTCAAGGTCGGCCACCCGTTTCAGTGTCAGTGATCTCAGCATTGTGGCTCCCCGCTCCGGGAAGAAAAAGGCTGCTACCAGCCCTAGCGCTGCAGTCCCCAAGCCTGTCACCTCCAAGGGGGGAAAGAAAAGGAAGGCCACTGAAGCTAACAATCTTGAAGGCCTGCCTCTCATTCGTCACCAGTTTCAGGAATACTTTGCCGATGTAAGGATCACCAATCTTGCTTTATTATCCTGCCCACTTGAGGATCACAGATCCTGAACTTTACCTTGTCTTTTTGCAGAAATTCGTCGAGATAGAGATGCTCCATGATGCATACGTTGAAGACGCTGAGCAGAAGCATCTGGAGTTCCAAAAGATCTTCCTGGCCAAGGATCAAACCATCTCCTCCCTCGAGAAAGACCTCAATCTGGCGAAGAAGCAGCTGGTCATGGCCTAGATAAACGCTGATCATGAGAAGGACGAGGTATTGGAGGATGCTAAAGTCTCTGCTTCCATTACAATGTACAAGATCAAGCTGCAAATGGCCCAAGAGGCTGAGGATCCTGACTTCGACAGGACCACCTGGGACAAGGAGGGCTGGAAGGCGAAGCTGGCGGAGCTAGATGATGAGGAGGAGGCTACCGAGGTCCTGGCGATTGAGGCAAGTGGCAGCGGGAAGGATCAAGCTGGTGGTGATGATGCTGGTGGTGATGCAGCCAAGGTGTGAGCTGCAGAAATGGGCGATGATGGATATTTCTAGACGCGGCCGGAGCCCATTTTTTAGGATTTGGTAATGGTTTTTTGGTTATGATGTTTTTATTTCAAACAATGATGGTTTGTATTTGAACAATAGTTATTAGGGTTGAGGATCATGGATCCTTTGAACAATAGGTAGGATAATAGGTGGTGGAGGGATCCTCTATTTGGGGGATGAAACCACTTGTTATCCTTCCATCTTTTATTTCCTGCACTTTCAAAACCTGTTAACAATGGACACCCATTGCCAACCCATGTGGACGGGCCACGTTTTGCTGGTAGAAACGTGGGTTGGCAATTTTGACAACCTTTTAAGGGTTTAACCTTTGGATGAATAAATAAAACTTTAATCTTTTGGCTTATCATGTGTTGTTACATTTGTATATACTTTATTTTCCAACTGTTGTTATATACTTTCTTTGAATTCATAAGTATAGAATAAAGGTTTAATAAATAATGTCAAAAAGTTTTAGGATATGATCAAGGATCAAATATCCTATAGTCGATAAATTCGAAAAAGTAGTATCAATTAAGGATCATAAATCCTGTTGTCAAAGGATAAGGGCCACTTATATAAATAATGAGTAAAATTAAAGTAATTAAGGATCATACATAAGAATCCAAGTTAGGATCCTAAACCTTTAATACTTACAATCAGGATAACCAAAAGATAAACCTTAGTAGAAGGTAAGGATCAAGGATCCTTAGGTGTTTAACTTCAAAAACCTGAAATGGAACATAACTTGGGACTAAGCCAATATAAGAGAAGAGTTAACAACTGGGGACAAGCCCAACAATTCTGGGGACAAGCTCAATATACTGGGGACAAGCCCAAAGGATCTTGTGTAAACTGGAGTATGGCCCTCACTGGCGACTATCCAAACTTAGTGACATGAAAATGCCAAAACCTTAGCTAACGTGAAAACGTTAGAAACCTTAGGAACGGATGTATGGTACGTCTACCATTATACGTAGGATCCTGAATACAGCCAGTACAATGAAATTGTCAGCCCTTAAAGCAGGTACTGGTCCCATTGCCATGAACTGCACCAGGATCATCGTGCGCTGCTGGCGATACTGGGAACAGGCCCAAAGAACTGGGGACTAGCCCAAAGAACTGGGGTCAAGCCCAAAAAACCGGAGACTTCTGTGTATATTCAACCTTTTGTTAAGGAGACATGAACCTTCTGCAAAACTCAGAATCAAGTGAAAGGAGGATAAAGGATACAGGATCCTTTTCCTTGTATATGGGATAACTAAAGAATGAAATAGTTTGAGATTAGATCATTACCAAAATGAGGATCATCCATCCTCTAAGGATCCTTCAAAGATGTGGATTATGAATATTGCAAAAGATCACAAATCCTTATCACATGAAGTATTTCTTCAGGTGGACAACATTCCAAGCTCTTGGTAGCAAATCTCCCTCCATTGTTAGCAATCGATATGCCCCCTTTCCTGCATCAGCTTCAATCAAGTAAGGGCCTTCCCACTTTGGTGCCAACTTTCCATCAGCAGGATTTGTGGTATTCTGAAATGCTTTCCTCAATACCATATTACCAACTTGGAATTTCCTGATCCTGACATTCTTATTGTAGGCTCCAGCCATCCTTTGTTGATAACTAGCCATCCTTATCCTTTCCAAATCCCTAAGTTCTTCTATAGTATCCAAATCTTTAACCAAGTTTTCAGCATTTCCTTCAGGATCACGGATGCTTGTTCTTGCAGTAGGAACCACCATTTCTGTAGGGATCACTGATTCTACTCCAAATACCAAAGAAAATGGAGTTTGACCAGTAGCATTCTTGGGAGTTGTCCTATCAGCCCATAATACATAAGGTAGTTCTTCTGCCCACTTTCCTTTCTTGGATCCAAACTTCTTCTTCAAGTTGTTGACGATGATCTTGTTGGATGATTCTGCTTGACCATTAGCTTGTGGGTGGACTGGTGTTGATGTTATCATCTTAATCCCCCAGCTGTCACAAAAGTTAGTAGTTCTACTCCCAATAAATTGGGATCCATTATCACAAACAATTTCCGAAGGGATACTAAATCTAGTAATAATATTTCTTTTGATAAAGGATATCACTTCTTTTTCTTTGACTTGAGCAAAGGCTTCAGCCTCTATCCACTTTGAGAAGTAATCAGTCATGGCAAGCATGAACACTTTTCCACCAGGTGCCTTGGGAAGTTTACCAACTATATCCATTCCCCATCTCATGAATGGCCAAGAAGAGGATATAGGATGCAAGAGCTCTGCTAGTTGGTGAAGGATGTTACTATGTCTCTGACAAGGATCACACTTCTTGGCATAATCCACAGCATCCTTCTTCATAGTAGGCCAATAGTATCCTGTCCTCAGGATCCTTGAGAATAGTGCCCTGCCCCCAGTGTGGTTTCCACAATCTCCTTCATGAAAATTCTTTAGGACTTCTTGGATTTCAGGATCCTCAATGCATCTTAGATATGGTCCTGCAAGAGATCGTTTATATAACATGTTATTCAATATTGTAAATTGAGATACCTTAATTTTGAAAGACCTGGGTTTTCTCCTGTAGGAATCTCTCCATGTTGGATATATCTTTTGATTGGAAGGATCCATGATCCTGATTGAAATTGTGTATCATCACTAGGGATGATTGCAGAATCCTCTCCTATCTCCATAGCTACATGATCCTCAATAGCAGGGGTTAGGATATGGATAATAGGGATCTTGATATCCTCTGGAATTTTCAAAGATGATCCTAGATTGGCCAATGCATCAGCCTCTGCATTCTCTTCCCTGGGTACCTGTGTTAAACTAAAGGAAACAAAAGAGAGTGCCAATTCTTTGACTATCTCTAGGTATTTGATTAGCTTTTCACCTTTAACAGCATAGGATCCATTAAAGTGATTAGTAATTAACAATGAATCTACATGTACCTCAAGATACCTGATCCTCATATGCTTGGCAATTTGCAAACCAGCTATTAAGGCCTCATATTCAGCCTCATTATTAGTAGTTTGAAACTCACAAGCTATGGAGTGGGGTATTATGTCCCCCTGTGGCGATATTAGTAGTATTCCAAGTCCTGTTCCTTTAACATTAGAGGCTCCATCAGTGAAGAGTATCCAAGGATCCTTAGTTTCTTCAAGCTGTTGGACTTCTAACTCAGCTTCCTTTTGCAAGTCACTACTGAAATCTGCCACAAAGTCAGCTAAGGCTTGGGATTTAATGGCAGTTCTAGGTTCATATCTTATATCATAAGCACTAAGCTTCACTGCCCACTTAGCCATCCTTCCTGACATTTCAGGTTTCTTGAGAACATTCTTAATTGGAAAATTAGTCTTAACAATAATGGCATGAGTTTCAAAATAATGTCTTAATTTAGTAGATGCCATAATTAATGCAAGGATAAGTTTCTCTAAATGTGAATACATGGATTCAGCATCAAGCAAACTCTTACTTACATAATAAACAGGATGTTGTGTACCTTGGTGATCCTTAACAAGGACTGCACTTACTGCTTTAGAGGATACCACTAAATATAAGGATAATATGTCCCCTTTTTCTGGTTTCATCAAGGCAGGAGCTGAGGATAGGTAATCCTTAAGGGCTTTTAGAGCATTTTCATGCTTTTCAGTCCACTCAAATTTCTTGTTCTTCCTTAAAATGTCATAGAATTCCTTGCACTTTTATGATGACTTGGATATGAACCTATTTAGGGCTGCGATCCTCCCTGTTAACCTTTGCACGTCCTTGGCATTGGCAGGAGATTTGATATTCACAATAGCCTTAATTTGCTCTGGACTTGCTTCAATGCCTCTTTTTGTCACCATGTATCCTAGGAATTTTCCTGCTTTAACACCAAAGTGACACTTGGAAGGATTTAGTTTCATATTAAATTTATCAAGGATATTGAATGCTTCCTCCAAGTCTCTAAGGTGATCCTCAGCTTTCTTGGACTTAACCACCATATCATCTATATAGACTTCCATAGTGTGTCCAATTTGCTCCTTGAACATCATATTGACTAGCCTTTGATAAGTAGTGTTAGGGGAGGATTTTCCAATCCTAAGGATCATGGATCCTCAAGTACTGCCAGGATCACGGATCCTTAACTCTGTTTGAATTTAGGATCCTCAGAATGTGTTGCAGGACCAGGATTCAGGATCCTCATTGTTATCCTTACACTAACAATTGTCTTTGTTACGTTTAAGTCTGTTTTGCAGGAATATGAGCATGGACTTAGTTTTGCCGATATTCGTGGAGCATATTCCCTCAATATTCCGCACGTGCTTGGCCTATGTGAACATTATGGAGATCATGGGGAGCTAGCATGAAATGCGGATAGTTAGTTTGTTTAGTTATTTTCTAAATTTAATGGGGATAGCAAACTTGAGTTAGGACACTTAGCTAATTTTAGCAAACACACACTCCCGTAACAGCTCTCAATCAGCTCTCGATAGTTTACTTGGCGAATTCATACACTTTTGCACATTACACACTAGTGATCCTTGTAACAAGCTTGCTATCATCCCGAGTTGTAACATTTTTCTGTTTAATCTTAGTTGGTGATAGGTAGTTTCCATCATCCGAGGTTTTTTATGCCGGAGATCAACTCTTGATCAAGGGCTTTTTCCTTGTATAAATCCTTGTGTCCCTTGTTCATTGCATTTCTGAATTATCCTTATAATTGTTCATTGATTCAAGCATCATTCCTCACAACAAAGATTTGGTTACATTATCTTAGCCTGATTTTTTACCAAAACAGTTTGGCGCCCACCGTGGGGCAATTGGTGCTTCATTCCGAAGAAATTATTGTTTTTGTGATCATTTCGGTTCGCTACAACCAAGCAGATGGCTTCTTCAGCAAAGAGCACTTCAGGTACAATGCCGGCAATGAGTTCTTTACAAGGCATTCCACCTCTGCCTCCACCACCTTCTGGATCTCAGAGAAATGCTGAGTATGCTGCAAATAGACCGAGCCCCATTTTTCCAAAACCACCAACTTCTTCTGTTTCCTCTAATCCTACCACTAATGATCTTTTCACTTTGATTTTGCAGATGAGGGATCACATACAAGAGCAGGAAAAAACTAATGAAAGGATCCTCCGGGAGATTGGTGACATCAAGAAACAGAAGAGATCAGTGGAGGATCATTCTCCATTGATGCCTAGATCATTGAACTTCGACACTCTGGTCATAACTTCCCAGTATTCTGTAGCTCCGGATGTCCAATACCAGGGTGAACCACTGGGAAGACGCTATGGAACAACAACTATGAGTCAGGCTTTTGGGTCTCACTCCCAGCCTTCAGGATCCTATTTTCAGCCTTCGGGATCCTCTTTCCAGCATCAGGGATTCTTCAGTTCAGGAGGATATATGGGGACGCATACAGTTCAAGGATCCTCTTAGGTCCAAGGATACTCTCAGGTCCAAGGATCCTTACAGGTTCAAGGATCCTCTCAGGTCCAAGGATCCTCTCAAGTCCAAGGATCCTCTCAGGTTCAAGGATCGTCTCAGGTTCAAGGATCCTCCTTTCAGGTTCAAGGATCCAACATCTTTCAGGATCAAGGATTCTTAAGAAGTGTACAACCCCCGAGCACAGATGTTCATCAAGGAGACTTCATTCCAATGCAGACCATTGCCTCTTCTGGTCCTTCAATCATACCAGAATCCCATCAATATGGATTCACCTCTACAATTCCAAACTTGAACCCTCTGGGAGGTAACACTTTCAATAATTCTTATAACACTAACCATGGCTCTATGCAGGATACAGGTATCAATCAAGCCATGGCTAGGGAGTTGCAGAAGCTGAAGGATATGATATCCAGTGTTCCAGGAGTGGTTAAGCCCATTCCTGAGATCGCGGACGGTAGCCATAGGATATCTCGTTTTGCACCACCTATTTGTGATGCTGAGATACCCAAAAGGTTCCAGATACCATCCATGAAGCTGTATGATGGTTCGACGGATCCAGAGGAGCATGTGGCTCAATACAAAGAAAGGATGGAGATCAATCCAATTCCTGGGAGGTTAAAGGAAGCATGTCTATGCAAGGGTTTTGGATCCACACTCACAGGATCAACTCTTAAATGGCTACTAAGTCTTCCCCCTTACTCTATTACTTCATTTGCTAATCTAGTTAATCTGTTTAATAGACAATTCTCATGTAGTAGAAAATTTGAACGTTTAACTAGTGATCTTTATAGGGTAACACAAGGTCAAAATGAATCACTTAGAGATTACATCACTAAGTTTAGTAAAGAATCCTTAGATATTCCTAATTTGGATATTGCTACGGCTGTAGAAGCCTTTAAAATGGGTTTACTTGGGGATTCATTATTCTATGATGATCTTGTCATGACCCCTTGCAGGAATCTTGATGAAGTAAGAACTAGGGCCCTTAGGTTCATCCGATTAGAGGATGATAAAAGGATCCAGGAAAGACTGACAGGATCCTCAAAATAGGAGAAACAAGGATCCTACTTCAGGAACAACAAGTCCAAGCCTTACAACAAGTCTGATAACCAGAACGTGCATGCAGTGGAACAGGAAGAGGATGATGAGGATTATCCTCCCATTTCTGAATACTGTTTTTCTGTTGATAACAATGAACTAATTCTTGCAATGTAGAATCTAGGTGAAAAGGCTAGGTGGCCAAGAAAAAGTGATAAACCAGCCTCAACAAAAGACAAGTCCAAATGGTGTGCATATCATGAGGATTTCGGACATCTCACTGAAGAGTGCATTGCACTTAGAAAAGAAATTGGTTACTTGTTAAGCAAGGGGCACTTGAAGGAGCTTTTGGGAAGAAAGAAGTCAAGGACCCAGGATCCTGAGAGGATCCCAGAAAGTACTCCTGCTCCTCCAGCAGATGCACAAGTTATAAACTTCATATCCGGTGGATCAGACATTTGTGGTACTTCCTTTTCAGCAGCCAAAAGACATGCCAAGGAGACCAAGATGGATAATGGAGATAGACCCATCCGGACCTCTACTGTCACACAGGAGAAAGTTATAACTTTTGATGAGGATGATCGTGTTGATGTTTAGGATCCTCATCATGATGGTCTTGTTATTACTTTGTTTATATCTAACCATTTTGTTCGCAGGATCCTAATCGATGGAGGAAGCTCTGTGAACATCATTCAGCTTGATGTCCTCAAGAAAATGAACATTCCTGAATCAGACATTGTCCCAAGATCCTCAGTTCTTGTGGGATTCAGCGGAGAAACCAAGAATACATTGGGGGACATCAAACTTCCCATCTACATTAAAGGACTTCATTCTTATAAAAAATTATGTGTTATAGATTGCTTATCCTATTGTAATGTTATCCTTGGTAGGCCATGGATACATGACATGAAGGCAGTCCCATCTACTTATCATCAATGTGTGAAGCTTCCTAGTCCATGGGGAGTGGTGAAGATTGAGAGTGATCAACAAGAAGCTAAGAATTGTTACACGTCATCAATGAAGCCAGCTTCAAGACCAAGGGAGCAATAGCAATTAAAGCATCCTCCAAGAGATGTCTTGGAGGCAAGAGAACAGGATGTGAAAGAAATCCTTATGGATCCTCATGATCCTGAATCCAAAATCTTCATAGGATCAGGGATCCTTAATGATATTGAATAGGATTTGGTATCCTTCCTCAAAAGGAGAAAAACTACCTTTGCCTGGAAGCATGAAGACATGACAGGTATATCTAAAGATATAATTACTCATAAACTTGGCATTGACAGGTCATTCAAGCCAATTCATCAAAAAAGAAGGAAGTTTGCACCTGAAAGGAATGCTATTATCCAGGAAGAGGTAGATAAACTACTCCGGGCAGGTATGATAAGAGAGGTTAAGTATCCAAGATGGTTAGCCAATGTGGTTGTTGTTCAAAAGAAAAATGGAAAGTGGAGGGTATGTGTTGATTTTACTGATTTAAACAAGGCATGTCCCAAGGATCCTTTCCCATTACCCCACATTAACTCCATGGTGGATGCTACCGCAGGTCATGAGTTGTTGACTTTTATGGATGCTTCATCTGGATTTCAACAAATTCAGATGGAACCATCTGATCAAGAGGATACAGCCTTTATGACCCCAACTGGTATATATTGTTATATTGTTATGCCATTTGGACTAAGAAATGCAGGTGCTACTTATCAAAGGCTAGTCAATATGATGTTCAAGGAACAAATTGGACACACTATGGAAGTGTATATAGATGACATGGTGGTTAAGTCCAAGAAAGCTGAGGATCACCTTAGAGACTTGGAGGAAGCATTCGATATCCTTGATAAATTTAATATGAAACTAAATCCTTCCAAGTGTCATTTTAGTGTTAAAGCAGGAAAATTCCTAGGATACATGGTGACAAAAAGAGGCATTGAAGCAAGTCCAGAGCAAATTAAGGCTATTGTGAATATCAAATCTCCTGCCAATGCCAAGGACGTGCAATGGTTAACAGGGAGGATCGCAGCCCTAAATAGGTTCATATCCAAGTCATCAGAAAAGTGCAAGGAATTCTATGACATTTTAAGGAAGAACAAGAAATTTGAGTGGACTGAAAAGCATGAAAATGCTCTAAAAGCCCTTAAGGATTACCTATCCTCAGCTCCTGCCTTGATGAAACTAGAAAAAGGGGACATATTATCCTTATATTTAGTGGTATCCTCTAAAGCAGTAAGTGCAGTCCTTGTTAAGGATCACCAAGGTACACAACATCCTGTTTATTATGTAAGTAAGAGTTTGCTTGATGCTGAATCCATGTATTCACATTTAGAGAAACTTATCCTTGCATTAATTATGGCATCTACTAAATTAAGACATTATTTTGAAACTCATGCCATTATTGTTAAGACTAATTTTCCAATTAAGAATGTTCTCAGGAAACCTGAAATGTCAGGAAGGATGGCTAAGTGGGCAGTGAAGCTTAGTGCTTATGATATAAGATATGAACCTAGAACTGCCATTAAATCCCAAGCCTTAGCTGACTTTGTGGCAGATTTCAGTAGTGACTTGCAAAAGGAAGCTGAGTTAGAAGTCCAACAGCTTGAAGAAACTAAGGATCCTTGGATACTCTTCACTGATGGAGCCTCTAATGTTAAAGGAACAGGACTTGGAATACTACTAAAATCGCCACAGGGGGACATAATACCCCACTCAATAGCTAGTGAGTTTCAAACTACTAATAATGAGGCTGAATTTGAATCCTTGATAGCTGGTTTACAAATTGCCAAGCATATGAGGATCAGGTATCTTAAGGTACATGTTTATTCATTGTTAATTACTAACCACTTTAATGGATCCTATGCTGTTAAAG
Source organism: Helianthus tuberosus (assembly GCA_030545235.1). NCBI lineage: Eukaryota > Viridiplantae > Streptophyta > Magnoliopsida > Asterales > Asteraceae > Helianthus > Helianthus tuberosus. The sequence goes on along the minus strand of CM060428.1, from coordinate 17,413,915 downwards.
GTGAAAAGCTAATCAAATATTTAGAGATAGTCAAAGAATTGGTACTCTCTTTTGTTTCCTTTAGTTTAACACAGGTACCCAGGGAAGAGAATGCAGAAGCTGATGCATTGGCCAATCTAGGATCATCTTTGAAGATTCCAGAGGATATCAGGATCCCTATTATCCACATCCTGACCCCCGCTATTGAGGATCATGTAGCTATGGAGATAGGAGAGGATTCTGCAATCATCCCTAGTGATGATACACAATCTTATCCAGGATCATGGATCCTTCCAATCATGAGATATATCCAACATGGAGAGATTCCTACAGGAGAAAACCCCAAGGCTTTCAAAATTAAGGTATCTCAATTTACGATATTGAATAACATGTTATATAAACGATCTCTTGCAGGACCATATCTAAGATGCATTGAAGATCCTGAAATCCAAGATGTTCTAAAGGATTTTCATGAAGGAGATTGTGGAAACCACACTGGGGGCAGGGCATTATTCTCAAGGATCCTGAGGACATGATACTATTGGCCTACTATGAAGAAGGATGCTGTGGATTATGCCAAGAAGTGTGATCCTTGTCAAAGACATAGTAACATCCTTCACCAACCAGCAGAGCTCTTGCATCCTATATTCTCTTCTTGGCCATTCATTAGATGGGGAATGGATATAGTTGGTAAACTTCCCAAAGCACTAGGAGGAAAGGTATTCATGCTTGCCATGACTGATTACTTCTCAAAGTGGATAGAGGCTGAAGCCTTTGCTCAAGTCAGAGAAAAAGAAGTGATATCCTTTATCAAAAGAAACATTATTACTAGATTTGGTATCCCTTCTGAAATTGTTTGTGATAATGGATCCCAATTTATTGGGAGTAGAACTACTAACTTTTGTGACAGCTGGGGGATTAAGATGATAACTTCAACACCAGTCCACCCACAAGCTAATGGTCAAGCAGAATCATCCAACAAGATCATCATCAACAACTTGAAGAAGAAGCTTGGATCCAAGAAAGGAAAGTGGGCAGAAGAACTACCTTATGTACTATGGGCTGATAGGACAACTCCCAAGAATGCTACTGGTCAAACTCCATTTTCTTTGGTATTTGGAGTAGAATCAGTGATCCCTACAGAAATGGTGGTTCCTACTGCAAGAACATGCATCCGTGATCCTGAAGGAAATGCTGAAAACTTGGTTCAAGATTTGGATACTATAGAAGAACTCAGGGATTTGGCAAGAATAAGGATGGCTAGTTATCAACAAAGGATGGCTGGAGCTTACAACAAGAATGTCAGGATCAGGAAATTCCAAGTTGGTGATATGGTATTGAGGAAAGCATTTCAGAATACCACAAATCCTGCTGATGGAAAGTTGGCACCAAAGTGGGAAGGCCCCTACCTGATTGAAGCTGAGGCTGGAAAGGGGGCATATCGATTGCTAACAATGGAAGGAGATTTGCTATCAAGAGCTTGGAATGCTGTCCACTTGAAGAAATACTTCATGTGATAAGGATTCATGATCCTTAGCAATACTCATGATCCACATCCTAGAACGATCCTTAGAGGATAGATGATCTTCATTTTGGTAATGATCTAATCTCAAACTATTTCATTCTTTAATTATCCTATATATAAGGATAAGGATCCTGGATCCTTTATCCTCCTTTCACTTGATTCTGAGTTTTGCAGAAGGTACATGTATCCTTAACGAAGGATTGAGTATCCACAGAAGTCTCCAGTTAATTGGGCTTGACCCCAGTTTTTTGGGCTTGACCCCAGTTATTTGGGCTAGTCCCCAGTTTTTGGGCCTGTCCCCAGTATCGCCAGCAGCGCACGATGATCCTGGTGCAGTTCATGGCAATGGGACCAGTACCCGCTTTAGGGGCTGACAATTTCATTGTACTGGCTGTATTCAGGATCCTACGTATAATGGTAGACGTACCATACATCCGTTCCTAAGGTTTCTAACGTTTTCTCGTTAGCTAAGGTTTTGGAATTTTCATGTCACTAAGTTTGGATAGTCGCCAGTGAGGGCCATACTCCAGTTTACACAAGATCCTTTGGGTTTGTCCCTAGTTTTTTGGGCTTGTCCCCAGGTTTTTGGGCTTGTCCCCAATTTTTTGGGCTTGTCCCTAGTATATTGGGCTTGTCCCCAGAATTGTTGGGCTTGTCCCCAGTTGCTAACTCTTCTCTTATATTGGCTTAGTCCCAAGCTATGTTCCATTTTAGGTTTTTGAAGTTAAACACCTAAGGATCCTTGATCCTTACCTTCTACTAAGGTTTATCTTTTGGTTATCCTGATTGTAAGTATTAAAGGTTTAGGATCCTAACTTGGATTCTCATGTATGATCCTTAATTACTTTAATTTTACTCATTATTTATATAAGTGGCCCTTATCCTTTGACAACAGGATTTATGATCCTTAATTGATACTACTTTTTCGAATTTATCGACTATAGGATATTTGATCCTTGATCATATCCTAAAACTTTTTGACATTATTTATTAAACCTTTATTCTATACTTATGAATTCAAAGAAAGTATATAACAACAGTTGGAAAATAAAGTATATACAAATGTAACAACACATGATAAGCCAAAAGATTAAAGTTTTATTTATTCATCCAAAGGTTAAACCCTTAAAAGGTTGTCAAAATTGCCAACCCACGTTTCTACCAGCAAAACGTGGCCCGTCCACATGGGTTGGCAATGGGTGTCCATTGTTAACAGGTTTTGAAAGTGCAGGAAATAAAAGATGGAAGGATAACAAGTGGTTTCATCCCCCAAATAGAGGATCCCTCCACCACCTATTATCCTACCTATTGTTCAAAGGATCCATGATCCTCAACCCTAATAACTATTGTTCAAATACAACCCAACATTGTTTAAAACATCATAACCAAAAAACCACTACCAAAACACTAAAAAATGGGCTCCGGCCACGTCTAGAAATATCCATCATCGCCCATTTTTGCAGCTCACACCTTGGCTGCATCACCACCAGCATCAGCACCTCCAGCTTGATCCTTCCCGCTGCCACTTGCCTCAATCGCCAGGACCTCGGTAGCCTCCCCCTCATCATCTAGCTCAGCCAGCTTCGCCTTCCAGCCCTCCTTATCCCAAGTGGTCCTGTCGAAGTCAGGATCCTCAGCCTCCTAGGCCATTTGCAACTTGATCTTGTACATAGTGATGGCAGCAGAGACTTTAGCATCTTCCAGCACCTCGGCCTTCTCATGGTCAGCGTTTATCTGGGCCATGACCACCTGCTGCTTTTCCAGAGCGAGATCCTTCTCAAGGCGAGAGATGGTTTGATACTTAGCCAGGAAGAACTTTTGGAACTCCAGATGCTTCTGCTCAGCCTCTTCGACATATGCATCAAACAACATCTCTATCTCGGCGAATTTCTGCAAAAAGACAAGGTAAAGTTCAGGATCCATGATCCTCAAGTGGGGAGGATAATAAAGCAAAGATGGTGATCCTTACATCGATAAAGTATTCCTGGAACTGGTGGCGAATGAGAGGCAGGCCTTCAAGGTTGTCAGCTTCAGTGGCCTTCCTTTTCTTTCCCCCCTTGAAGGTGATAGGCTTGGGGACTGCAGCGCTGGGGCTAGCAGCAGTCTTCTTCTTCCCGGAGCGGGGAGCCACAATGCTGAGATCACTGACGCTGAAACGGGTGGCTGACCTTGAAGATTTTCCAGCACCTACAAATCCAAAACAACAGATAAGTATTCTTGTTTCATTTTAATTTAAACATTTAATTACATATAAACATGGATACTTACTTGACATCGTGACTGAGCCTGAGGATACTTCTTGAGAATCCTTGGTGTTTGTTTGAAATGATCTTACTGCAGGATTGAGATTCTGGAAAGCAGTGATCCTCTCCTCTATTGCAGGTGATGGAATAATGTGAGAAACAGTGATAGCTGCAAAAAAGAAACAAAAAGATGTTAGTGATCCTCAACAAAAACAGGGTTATCCTATGATCCTTCTATAGGATCCTCTATCCTACCGTGGGTGGCCTACTTTCTTGGGAGATCCTTCCCATCAGGGATAGAATCCCACCTAACGAAGAAAAATCGCTTCTTCCATTTGGTGTCATTCTTGGTGGTCTTGAGGATTGGGTGTTCTTCACCGGGTTTATGTTTGAACAGATAACGATGGGATCCATGGCTCACAAGATTGTACATTTCAGCTAACTCTGACATTCCCAGATCAATATCTTCCTGCTCAATGATTCTTTCAAGGGTATGTAAAACCCTCCACATCAATGGCATGGCTTGGATGTAGGATATGCCGGTGAGAGAGAAGAAAGATTGGGTGAAAGCAGGGAAAGGATAAGAGTATCCTATCAGAAATGGGGTGACCGGAAAAGCTACCCAGGTTTTAGAAATGAAGTCACTCAGGGCGGTAGGGTCAAAAGGTCTAAAAACAGTGTTCGCCGGAAAGCAATGTCGAATCCTGTCGATCCCAGGATCAGTAAAGCAGCAACGTTCCTTCGGAGAATCTTTGATGATTCCTTGGCTCTTTAGGGGACTGTCCTTTCGGTGATCCTTAGCCGGTGAAGATCTTAACATCATCTTGGTCATGGATGATGGTAAAGAAAGGAGGAACAGAGTAAGAAGGCGAAGAGAGAAGGGAGAGAGAAGTACCTGAACAATCTTCGGATGAGGATTTAAAGGATGTAACGCACGAATTTAAATGCTTCCTAACCCTTAACTCTAACTTGAATTTATAATGATGATTCTGCAGGGATGTCGCTTCAATGACGTCAGATCAGCAACGGATAGTTCGATCATAACGGCTATATATCCGTTAGTTAGTTGCGGATAAGATCAAGAAAATATAACTCGCTAATTTACACTTTACTCCTTATATTTTGGGGGCAATTGTTAGGGGAGGATTTTCCAATCCTAAGGATCATGGATCCTCAAGTACAGCCAGGATCACGGATCCTTAATTCTGTTTGAATTTAGGATCCTCAGAATGTGTTGCAGGACTAGGATTCAGGATCCTCATTGTTATCCTTACACTAACAATTGTCTTTGTTACGTTTAAGTCTGTTTTGCAGGAATATGAGCATGGACTTAGTCTTGCCGATATTCGTGGAGCATATTCCCTCAATATTCCGCACGTGCTTGGCCTATGTGAACGTTATGGAGATCGTGGGGAGCTAGCATGAAATGCGGATAGTTAGTTTATTTAGTTATTTTCTAAATTTAATGGGGATAGAAAACTTAAGTTAGGACACTTAGCTAATTTTAGCAAATACACACTCCCGTAACAGCTCTCAATCAGCTCTCGACAGTTTACTTGGCGAATTTATACACTTTTGCACATTACACACTAGTGATCCTTGTAACAAGCTTGCTATCATCCCGAGTTGTAACATTTTTCTGTTTAATCTTAGTTGGTGATCGGTAGTTTCCATCACCCGACGTTTTTTATGCCGGAGATCAACTCTTGATCAAGGGCTTTTTCCTCGTATAAATCCTTGTGTCCCTTGTTCATTGGATTTCTGAATTATCCTTATAATTGTTCATTGATTCAAGCATCATTCCTCACAACAAAGATTTGGTTACATTATCTTAGCTTGATTTTTGACCAAAACAAGTTGCACCTGCATTCCTTAGTCCAAATGGCATAGCAATATAACAATATATACCAGTTGGGGTCATAAAGGCTGTATCCTCTTGATCAGATGGTTCCATCTGAATTTTTTGAAATCCAGATGAAGCATCCATAAAAGTCAATAACTCATGACCCGCGGTAGCATCCACCATGGAGTCAATGTGGGGTAATGGGAAAGGATCCTTGGGACATGCCTTGTTTAAATCAGTAAAATCGACACATACCCTCCGCTTTCCATTTTTCTTTTGAACAACAACCACATTGGCTAACCATCTTGGATACTTAACCTCTCTTATCATACCTGCCCGAAGTAGTTTATCTACCTCTTCCTGGATAATAGCATTCCTTTCAGGTGCAAACTTCCTCCTTTTTTGATGAATTGGCTTGAATGACCTGTCAATGCCAAGTTTGTGAGTAATTATATCTTTAGATATACCTGTCATGTCTTCATGCTTCCAGGAAAAGGTACGTTTTCTCCTCTTGAGGAAGGATACCAAATCCTGTTCAATATCATTAAGGATCCCTGATCCTATGAAGATTCTGGCTTCAGGATCATGAGGATCCATAAGGATTTCTTTCACATCCTGTTCTCTTGCCTCTAAGACATCTCTTGGAGGATGCTTTAATTGCTATTGCCCCCTTGGTGTTGAGGCTGGCTTCATTGATGAGGTATAGCAATTCTTAGCTTCTTGTTGATCACTCTCAATTTTCACCACCCCCCACGGACTAGGAAGCTTCACACATTGATGATAGGTAGATGGGACTGCCTTCATGTCATGTATCCATGGCCTGCCAAGGATAACATTACAACATGATAAGCAATCTATAACACAAAATTTTTGATAAGAATGAAGTCCATCAATATAGATGGGAAGTTTGATGTCCCCCAATGTATTCTTGGTTTCTCCGCTGAATCCCACAAGAACTGAGGATCTTGGGACAATGTCTGATTCAGGAATATTCATCTTCTTGAGGACATCAAGCTGGATGATGTTCACTAAGCTCCCTCCATCGATCAGGATCCTGCGAACAAAGTGGTTAGATATAAACAAAGTAATAATAAGACCATCATGATGAGGATCCTGAACATCAACACGATCATCCTCATCAAAAGTTATGACTTTCTCCTGTGTGACAGTAGAGGTCCGGATGGGTCTATCTCCATTATCCATCTTGGTTTCCTTGGCATGTCTTTTGGCTGCTGAAAAGGAAGTACCACAAATGTCTGATCCACCGGATATGAAGTTTATAACTTGCGCATCTGCTGGAGGAGCAGGAGCTCTTTCTGGGACCCTCTCAGGATCCTGGGTCCTTGACTTCTTTCTTCCCAAAAGCTCCTTCAAGTGCCCCTTGCTTAACAAGTAACCAATTTCTTTCCTCAGTGCAATACACTCTTCAGTGAGATGTCCGAAATCCTCATGATATGCACACCATTTGGACTTGTCTTTTGTTGAGGCTGGTTTATCACTTTTTTCTTGGCCACCTAGCCTTTTCACTTAGATTCTGCATTGCAAGAATTAGTTCATTGTTATCAACCGAAAAACAGTATTCAGAAATGGGAGGATAATCCTCATCATCCTCTTCCTGTTCTACTGCATGCACGTTCTGGTTATCAGACTTGTTGTAAGGCTTGGACTTGTTGTTCCTGAAGTAGGATCCTTGTTTCTCCTGTTTCGAGGATCCTGTCAGTCTTTCCTGGATCCTTTTATCATCCTCTAATCGGATGAATCTAAGGGCCCTGGTTCTTACTTCATCAAGATTCCTGCAAGGGGTCATGACAAGATCATCATAGAATAATGAATCCCTAAGTAAACCCATTTTAAAGGCTTCTACAGCCGTAGCAATATCCAAATTAGGAATATCTAAGGATTCTTTACTAAACTTAGTGATGTAATCTCTAAGTGATTCATTTTGACCTTGTGTTACCCTATAAAGATCACTAGTTAAACGTTCACATTTTCTACTACACGAGAATTGACTATTAAACATGTTAACTAGATTAGCAAATGAAGTAATAGAGTAAGGGGGAAGACTTAGCAGCCATTTAAGAGCTGATCCTGTAAGTGTGGATCCAAAACCCTTGCATAAACATGCTTCCTTTAACCTCTCAGGAATTGGATTGATCTCCATCCTTTCTATGTATTAAGCTACATGCTCCTCTGGATCCGTCGAACCATCATACAGCTTCATGGATGGTATCTGGAACCTTTTGGGTATCTAAGCATCACAAATAGGTGGTGGAAAACGAGATATCCTATGGCTCCCATCTGCAATTTCAGGAATGGGCTTAACCACTCCTGGAACGCTGGATATCATATCTTTCAGCTTCTGTAATTCTCTAGCCATAGCTTGATTGATACCTGTATCCTGCATTGAGCCATGGTTAGTGTTATAAGAATTATTGAAAGTGTTACCTCCCGGAGGATTCAAGTTTGGAATTCCAGATGTGAATCCATATTGACGGGGTTCTGGTATGATTGAAGGACCAGAAGAGGCAATGGTCTGCATTGGAATGAAGTCTCCTTGATGAACATCTGTGCTTGGGGGTTGTACACTTCTTAGGAATCCTTGATCCTGAAAGATGTTGGATCCTTGAACCTGAAAGGAGGATCCTTGGACCTGAGAGGATCCTTGAACATGAGAGGATCCTTGGACCTGTCAGGATCCTTGGACCTGTGAGGATCCTTGGACCTGAGAGGATCCTTGGACCTGAGAGGATCCTTGGACCGTGTGTGTCCCCATATATTCTCCTGAGCTGACGAAGGATCCCGGATGCTGGAAAGAGGACCCCGAAAGCTGAAAATGGGATCCTGAAGGCTGGAAGTGAGACCCTAACGCCTGACTCATGGTTGTTCTTCCATAACGTCTTCCCAATGGTTCACCCTGGTATTGGACATCCGGAGCTACAGAATGCTGGGAAGTTATGACCGGAGTGTCGAAGTTCAACGATCTAGGCATCAATGGAGAATGATCCTCCACTGATCTCTTCTGTTTCTTGATGTCACCAATCTCCCGGAGGATCCTTTCATTGGTTTTTTCCTGCTCTTGTATGTGATCTCTCATCTGCAAAATCAAAGTAAAAAAGATCATTAGTAGTAGGATTAGAAGAAACAGAAGAAGTTGGTGGTTTTCGAAAAATGGGGCTCGGTCTCTTTGCAGCATTCTCGGCATTTCTCTGAGATCCAGAAGGTGGTGGAGGCAAAGGTGGAACGCCCTGCGAAGAACTCATTGCCGGCATTGAACTTGAAGTGCTCTTTGCTGAAGAAGCCATCTGCTTGGTTGTAGCGAACCGAAATGATCACAAAAACAATAATTTCTTTGGAATGAAGCACCAATTGCCCCACAGTGGGCGCCAAACTGTTTTGGTCAAAAATCAAGAAAGGATAATGCAACCAAATCTTTTGTTATGAGGTGTGATGCTTGAATCTATGAACAATTGTATGAACAACTTGCAAATCAAATAAAGAGGTGACACAAGGATTTATACGAGGAAAAAGCCCTTGATCAAGAGTTGATCTTCGGCATAAAAAACCTCGGGTGATGGAAACTACCGATCACCAACTAAGATTAATCAGAAAAATGTTACAACTCGGGATGATAACAAGCTTGTTACAAGGATCACTAGTGTGTAATGTGCGAGAAATGTATGAAATCGCCAAGTAAAATGCTGAGAGCAGTAGAGAGTTGTTACGAGAGTGTGTGTTTGCTAAAATTGGCTAAGTGTTCTAACTCAAGCTTGCTATCCCCATATAAATTTAGAAATAACTAAACCAACTAATTATCCGCATTTCATGCTAGCTCCCCACGATCTCCATAACGTTCACCTAGGCCAAGCACGTGCGGAATATTGAGGGAATATGCTCCACGAATATTGGCAAGACCAAGTCCATGCGCATACTCCTGCAAAACAAGCTTAAACGTAATGAAGGCAAAAGTTAGTACAAGGATAACAACAAGGATCCTGAATCCCGATCCTGCAATGTCTCCTAAGGATCCTTAATTCAAACAGAATTGAGGATCCGTGATCCTGGCACTACTTGAGGATCCTTGATCCTTAGGAATGAATAAATCCTCCCCTAACAGTGACCTATCTGAAGGAAGTGATGCGAGGATGAAACGAATTGTGCGGACTGTGCGAGGACTTACGTAATTATGGATGCATACATAATTATGGAATTCAGTGCACAGAAACCACAGCAAGTCTTGTCACGTATCATAAGAGATTCCTTCAAATACCAGAGAAGGTCAAACGTGAACACCCTTACCCCAGCCTATTAAATACTCTTTTGGAGTAACAATTTAGGGTATAAAGACAAGAACCACCAATGTGAAGTAAGATATTTTGTCCTTTACATATATTAAACTTGTACTTTGGGGAGAAGTAACCCTTATGCATTTTGTTTACTTCGCAAACAATGATGCAACGAGTTGCCTTGATATGTGTAAAGACTCGGTGAATATCTTATGACACATCAGTATTTATCTATTTATGAATGCTCATTGCTGTATGAATTGATTTAAATGGCGGATTGTTTGATGTCACTTATGTGGGTATATGTCTGTGTATATATACTATTACTGTCTCGTACGACGATATCAAATAAATGTCTAACCCTGTTGTGATATGTCCCGACAGAACATGGCATCTCGAAGAGCTGTGAACAACCAAGATTCCGATCAACCCCCTCCTCCTCTTCTGCCAAGGACCGCTGAAGAACTGAACGCCTTATTGGAAGAAAGGATCTCCGTAGCTATCGCTCAATACGAGGTGAACCGCACCGAACAAAGTGGAGGACCAAGCAATGCTAGACGTAATAGGCAGGGAGACACATCTGGAGGAAACTCAGCTCAAGGCTGCACTTTCAAGCAGTTTCTCGACTGCAAGCCACTAAACTACGATGGCACTGGGGGTGCAGTGGCGTTTGTACGCTGGACGGAGAAGACTGATGCCACTATCCATATGAGCAAGTGTACCGCGGATCAGCAAGTCACTTTTGCTACGGGGTTGTTTGTTGATGAAGTTTTGACTTGGTGGAATTTGTAAGTCCAGAATCTGGGTGACGATGCGGCGTACGGCATGACGTGGGATGAACTAAAGGAACGAATGAGAGAGAAGTATTGCTCTCGTGCTGAACTCCAAAGGTTGGAGACTGAGTTCTGGCACTTAACCATGGAAGGTGCTGACATTACTGGTTATACCCGAAGGTTCCATGATTTGTCAAGGGTGATCCCCTATATGGTGACTCCCGAATTTAAGCGTGTTGAACGCTACATCTGGGGATTGGCACTGGAATTCCGCAGCTTGGTGTCTGCAGCAAAACCTGAAATGATCACTCAGGCTATAACTCTGGTTGTCAGCCTTACTGAAGATGCTGTTCGAATGAAGAAGCTATCGTTGAACCCAATAGAAAGGACCGAGATGCATGCTGAGTCGTCTGGTGACAAGAAAAGGAAGCATGCGAACCTGAATCAAGCGACACGTAACAACAAGGGTTTCAACAACAAGAAGTGTGACCCCAACCCGCCTCAGGAGGCGAAAACTCTTGCAACCATGAATGACGCTCCTACCAAAAGATACCTGGGCACTCTTCCCAGTTGCAACCAGTGCAAGCGTCATCACGAAGGAGTTTGTCGCATTCCAAAATGCGAAAAGTGTGGAAAACTAGGTCACCATACTGAGGACTGTTAGGGAAAAGGAAGGAACGGGAATGGAAACCGCAACAGTGCTGGTAATAGAAACGATGGTGGAAATGGCAATGATAACCGGAATGGTAATGGAGCTGGCTAGAACCAAGGATGCTTTGGTTGTGGAAGCAAAGATCATTTCATAAAATATTGCCCAAGGGGGAACAATGCTCAGGCTCGAGCATTTGTGATTGGAGCAAGGAACGCACGCGAGGACCCTAATGTGGTCACCGGTACGTTTCTCATTAATAATCACTTTGCATCCATACTATTTGACACTGGTGCCGATTATAGCTTCATGTCTGTGGAATTTAAACGTATGCTTGTAATAGTATCTAGTAGATTAGATATTCCTTATTCCATAGAACTAGCCAATGGTAAACTTGTTGAATCGGGCGAAGTTGTTAAGGGTTGCACATTAGAACTTGGTGAGCAAAGATTTAGCATCGACCTCTTACCTATTCAATTGGGTAGCTTCGATGTAGTGGTCGGAATGGACTGGTTGTCCAAGAACAAAGCTGAAGTTGTTTGTCATAAGAAAATCATCCGCATCCCTTTGGCGAATGATGAAACTCTCATCGTGCATGGAGAAAAGCGAGACACACCTCTGCGAATCATCATTTGTATGAAGGCACAGAAGTGCCTAAGGAAAGGATGTGTTGCTTTCCTGGCGCACGTTGTAGATAAGAAGGCTGAGGAGCCGAAACTCGAAGACATTCCTGTGGTGAAGGAATTCCCTGATGTTTTTCCTGAAGATCTGCCAGGACTACCTCCGCAACGACAAGTCGAATTCCATATAGACTTGGTTCCAGGAGCCGCTCCTATAGCCAAGGCACCCTATCGGCTTGCACCATCCGATATGCAAGAATTATCTACACAACACCAGGAGTTGTTGGATAAAGGATTCGTAAGGCCAAGCTTATCGCCTTGGGGAGCTCCAGTATTGTTCGTAAAGAAGAAAGATGGAACACTGCGGATGTGTATCGATTACAGAGAACTGAACAAGATCACTATCAAGAATCGGTACCCACTACCGAGGATTGATGACTTATTTGATCAGTTGCAAGGATCAAGCTACTATTCCAAGATCGAACTTCGATCTGGATACCATCAGTTAAGAATCCAAGAGGAAAGCGTACCAAAGACTGCATTCAGAACACGCTATGGGCATTACGAGTTCCTTGTGATGCCATTCGGACTGACGAACGCGCCAGCGGTATTTATGGATCTGATGAACCGCGTATGCAAACCATATCTCGATAAATTCATGATTGTATTTATCGATGATATCCTGATTTACTCACGGACGAGAGAAGAGCACGAGCAACATCTCAGAACCATTTTGGAACTACTAAAGAAAGAGAAACTTTATGCAAAATTCTCCAAGTGCGAATTTTGGATTCGCGAAGTACAGTTTCTTGGTCACGTTGTGAACGAGAAGGGCATTCATGTAGACCCAGCCAAGATAGAAGCCATAAAGAATTGGGAAGCTCCCAAAACCCCAACTGAAGTTCGACAATTTTTTGGGCTTAGCGGGCTATTACCGACGGTTTATTGAGAATTTCTCCAAAATAGCTCAACCGCTGACAACCCTTATGCAGAAAGACAAGAAGTACGACTGGGGTGATAAGCAGGAAGAAGCCTTCCAACTGCTCAAAAGTAAGCTATGCGATGCACCGATACTATCCTTACCTGAAGGCACTGAAGACTTCGTGGTATACTGTGACGCCTCGCGTCAAAGGTTGGGTTGCGTGGTCATGCAACGCCAAAAAGTCATCGCTTACGCTTCAAGACAGTTAAAGGTGCATGAAAGAAATTACACCACGCATGACTTGGAGCTAGGTGCGGTGGTATTCGCCTTGAAGATCTGGCGACATTATTTATATGGTACTCGATGTACAATCTTCACAGATCACAAAATCCTACAACACATATTTGATCAGAAGAAATTAAACATGCGTCAGCGACGATGGGTCGAACTGCTGAACGATTATGACTGTGAGATTAAGTACCATCCTGGAAAAGCAAACGTTGTAGCAGACGCGTTAAGCCGAAAAGAAAGGGGTAAGCCCCTAAGGGTTCGAGCTTTGGAAATGACTATTCAAACGAACCTCACTGCACGCATTCGTGACGCACAACAAGAAGCTCTTAAGGGAGAAAACCGTAGAGCCAAATATCTCCAAGGTATGCTGAAGAATATGGTGCCAAACAAAGAGGGAACCTTATACTTTAAGAAGCGCATTTGGGTTCCGCTCTATGGCGGTATTCGAGAACTCATCCTGGATGAAGCGCATAAGTCGAGATACTCGATCCACCCAGGATCGGACAAAATGTATCAAGACTTGAAAGAATATTATTGGTGGCCGAGACTCAAGAGCGACATTGCTGTTTATGTTGGAAAGTGCCTAACCTATGCTAAGGTTAAGGCTGAATATCAGAAACCGTCCGGCCTACTATAACAACCGGAGATACCCATGTGGAAGTGGGAGCAAATCTCGTTGGACTTCATAACAAAATTACCCAGGACCCTTAGAGGGCACGATATGATATGGGTGATAGTTGATCGATTGGCGAAATCTTGGCATTTCCTACCGATCTGAGAGAAGGATAGCACTGGAAAGCTTGCTGAGATATACCTGAAAGAAATCGTGACACGTCATGGAGTGCCTATCTCAATTATTTCAGACAGGGATGGACGCTTTGTCTCAAGAATTTGGCAATCCTTTCAAGAAGCCTTTGGATCTCACCTAGATCTAAGCACGGCCTTACATCTGCAAACAGACGGCCAGAGCGAACGAACCATACAAACACTAGAAGATATGCTTTGCGCATGTGTTATGGACCTAGGCGGCAGCTGGGATACTCATCTACCTTTAGTTGAGTTTTCCTACAATAACAGTTATCATACGAGCATAAAAGCCGCACCATTCGAAGCTCTGTATGGCCGCAAGTGCCGCTCGCCATTATGTTGGGCAGGCACTGGAGACAAACGTATGGTTGGTCTTGAACTTGTGCAAGAGACAACCGACAAAATCATGCAGATCCGAGAGCGCATCAAGGCGGCTCGAGATCGACAAAAGAGCTACGCTGATCGAAGACGAAAACCATTAGAATTCGAGGTGGGAGACAAAGTTTTGCTAAAGGTCTCACCTTGGAAGGGCGTAGTAAGATTCGGAAAACATGGGAAGCTGAATCCCCGATACATCGGACCATTCAAGATCTTACAAAGAATTGGTACCGTGGCGTACAAGTTGGAATTACCGGAAGAACTTAACGGAGTACATGATACGTTTCATATATCCAACCTCAAGAAGAGTCCAACCCTAGAAACAGTGATCATCCCTGCGGATGCAGTGCATATTGACGACACCCTCCGATTTACAGAACAACCCGTTGAGGTTACAGACTGGAAAGTCAACAAGACCAGGAGGAGCACTGTCAAACTTATCAAAGTACGTTGGAACTCTAAGCACGGACCCGAGTACACGTGGGAACGTGAAGACCAGTTTAAAGAAAAGTACCCCCACCTGTTCAAGAAGAATCCTGCGAGAGATAGATCAGCCTGAATTTCGGGACGAAATTCTTTTAACGGGGGGAGACTGTGACAACTGGCACAAAACCGGTAATTTCCATACAATTTAATTAATACTTAATGACTGCAATTATGTGCTTAAATGTCAACATTGTCTGATTACATGTTATACATGTGAATTCATGCACGTTTTATACTACAAACATTGCTTTATGCATTAATGAACAGCGTTGCGTCAGAAATACTAATAAACTCACCGGTAAGACACATTGTGTCAACAATTCTGCAGAAAGCAGTCGGACAATAGAATTGGGGCCTAGGTGTAGGTCCAACGTCAAGAATACATTAGAACCAAAATATGTATACAAGGGTTAACATATAGACGTTCCGGAAGCTAGAATATGCACTAAAAAGCACCCGAAACGCACTTTAAATGCAGAATTATGCACAAATCAGCTATAATCAGCTTTTTAACACATAAATATCATGCAGAATTCATGTTTTATTATCCAGAATACCTTCCTAAGTGTCGGGAATTGAAAGCGTCACAAAAGGATACATAAAGGACACTAAACTGTGCAATTTAGCACTTTAACGAACCGGTATCTAACCGAACAACCGGGCATTACCCGGAACACTAAAATTATACTAAAAACATTGTTTTATTATTTCTTGGCTAGTTATGGTTCCCGAACACCCTAGCATACTACATAATGCAAGAAACACATAAAACACTAGACTTTACACTTAACACCCTAACTAATTACCCCCTTTATCATTCAAGTTACATTTACCCCCCCCCCCCCCCCCCCCGCCCCCCCCCCCCCCCTTTCCTTGTCTACGGCCCAAGGAGGTGGCCCCACTCCAAGATTGAAAAATCCCTTCTAAATCCCTTACAAATCTTCTTGGATTTGGATTAGATATTGCTAGTACTTCATGAGACATAGAACCCATTGGTTAATAACATTTAATTATAAATAACCATCATAACCATCATCATATTCAACACCACAACACTCTCACCCTCTCTATCACTCTCGGCCGACCCCATCCCCACACACCACCACCATTTTCGATCATCCATCCTCCATTCCAAGCTCATTCCAAGGTGCAACAAGGTGTTTAAGGAAGTGTGGAACTCTTGGATCTTGAAGGACCACTCACACAAGCTTTTATCCACTCCATTTTCATCATTGTTCTTCCCTAGCTCAAAGCTAGAAGTAAGATCCTTTTTAACTCTTGTTTACTTCTATTTTGGTTAGTTAAAAGATGTAACATGTTGTAAATCACAAGAACACTAAAAGACATAAACATGAATCTTGAACATAAAGTTTGAAATATGATGAAATCATGATGAAACTATGTTGTTTAGTGTATGAATGATATTTGATTGTTGTTTTCTTGAGATTATGGTATTGATCATCATAAGGAGCTTGCTAGATTGTGATTAAACACATGATCTAGCAAGTGAGAGGATGATTATGTGATTAAATAAGATGATCATTGTTTTGGTAAAAAATCACACAAGGATAATGCAACCAAATCTGATTTTGTGAGGTATGATGCTTGGTTAATTGTATGAACGACAAGTATATGAAATCAATGATGAACACCGATATTTATACGAGGAAAAAGCCCTTGATCAAGAGATGATCTCCGGCATAAAAAACCTCGGGTGATGGAAACTACCGATCACCAAATATATTGGAAAAACAACAATGATCCTTGTACAACTTCGGAAGAAAACAAGCTCAATACATTGAATTGCTAGTGTAAGTGTGTGTTTTTGCTAAGTGTTTGCAGAGAATTCGAGTGTTATGTGTTTTTTCTATGGTGTGTACGACTTATGCCCCAAATGAGCTTGTTTCCCCTTAAAAAGATAAGAAATATCAATTAACAAACTTTCCTAAAAAGGTGGAAATGGCCCATGTTCTCCAAAAATGGTTATATTTCGTCAAGCATGTGCCATATGAATGAATATTCCCCGAAATTCTAGCTAAGAATGAGTCCACTACGTCTATTACCTGCATTTAAACATTAAAAACGTGACAATTGTTAGAAAACATAAGTTCTGTTAAGGATCCTGGATCCTCAGACTCTGGATCCTCAGACTCTCTGCATCATCCATTAAGGATCCGTGATCCATGCCCAGTCTCAGAATAGATGATCCTTAGCATAAAATTCATGCCCTAACAATTGCCCCCAATATGGCAGTTGTGATAAGGATTCATAGCTGTCATATTTCCGTTAGAAGCGGACTAGCCGTTGTTGCCGGTAACTAGTCGTTACACTGCCTGTCGTCACTGATAAAACCTGCTATAATCATTATTGCAAAATATAGAGTTAGAGATAACTCCTCAAATGCCTTTACAGACAAGAAGATCCTTCTGTTTGTGGAGAATGAATCCTTCTACATAGTTCGCTATTAACCTTCCTGCACTTTAATATCTGCATAGACACTTTAACTGTTAGATAGCCATGTCCGGCCTAGGTGGATGGTCCACGGTTTTGCTGGTGAAATCCAGGCCAGATGATTTTGATACATAATGAATGGGTAATAACATTAAACATTTTTAGCTACAACTGTTGTTGTTTCTTTCCTCTTTATTTTTCATGTACGCTTTCTTTTTTCAAAGATATCATCGCCAAACAACTGGAAAGTCATTGGAAATCTGATGATAATGTTAAACTTTTAACAGAAAACTTGAAAGTAAAGTTAGAATATAACATACCAGAGAATCCAAGTTAGGATTCTATATCCTTGTAAATTAATACAAACTGTGAAAAGTAAAGTTTTGAGGATCCAGGATCCTTATTGTCAGAACTTGTATAACTCTAGAGCTCCAAGATCCTGTAAGAAAAACATACTTGGGACCAAGCCAAATAATTGGGAATGAACCCATAATAACTAGGGACAAGCCCAAATAAACTGGGGACAAGCCCAACAAACTAGGGACAAGCCCAAATAAACTGGGGACAAGCCCAACAAACTGGGGACAAGCCCAAATAAACTGGGGACAAGCCCAACAAACTGGAGACAAGCCCAAATAAACGGATGTAAACTAGGGTCAAGCCCATATAACTTGTGTAAACTGGAGTATGGCCCTCACTGGCGACTATCCAAACTTGAGCGACATGAAAATGCCGAAACCTTAGCTAACGTGAAAACGTTAGAAACCTTAGGAACGGATGTATGGTACGTCTACCATTATACGTAGGATCCCGGATACAGCCAGTATAATGAAATTGTCAGCCCCTAAAGCGAGTATTGGTCCCATTGCCATGAACTGTGCCAGGATCATCGTGCGCTACTGGCGAAACTGGGACATGCCCAAACTGGGGACAAGCCCAAAACTGGGGACAAGCCCAAATAACTGGGGACAATCCCAAATAAACTTTGGAGAGTTGGCCAACCACTTTGATCTTCTGTAAAATGATAACAACTCTGCAAAAGCTTAAACTTTATGAAAATAGATGTTAAATGTTTAACATCTTTGCCTTATGATAAGTAATAAATATAAGATGAATGAAGATGAAAGTAATGTGTTACCAAATGTAGAATCATATATCCTTTGAGGATCCCGGATCCTTAATCAGAATACTGGTATCGCTGAGGATCCCTGATCCTTCTTACTTAAAGTATTTCTTTAGATGAACAACATTCCAAGCTCTTGGTAAGAGGTCACCATCCATTGTCAAGTAAAGATATGCCCCCTTTCCTGCTTCGGCTTCAATTAAGTAGGGACCTGACATTCTTGTTGTATGCTCCAGCCATTCTTTGTCGATGAAGGATATTGATGTGTCTTTGACAAGGATCACATTTCTTGGAATAATCCACAACATCGTTCTTCATAGCAGGCCAATAGTATCCTGTTCTAAGGATCCTTGAGAACAGTGCTCTGCCCCCAGTGTGGTTTTCACAATCTCCTTCATGGACATCCTTCAGAACTTCTTGAATTTCTGGATCCTCGGTGCACCTCAAATATAGACCTGCAAGAGATCGTTTATATAACATGTTATTTAGTATTGTAAATCGAGATACCTTGACTTTGAAAGCCCTGGGGTTTTCTCCTATAGGAATCTCTCCATGTTGTATATATCTCATGATTGGAAGGATCCAGGATCCTGAACTTGATTGTGCACCATCACTAGGTATGATTGCAGAATCCTCTACTATCTTCATAGCTGCGTGATCCTCAATTGCAGGAGTTAAAACATGGATGATGAGTATTTTTACATCCTCTGGAATCTTCAGTGATAATCCAAGATTAGCTAGAATATCAGCTTCTGCATTTTCTTCCTTGGGTACCTGTAATAGACTGAAAAAAGCAAAAGAATCTGCCAGTTTCCTGACTATTTCTAAGTACTTGATTAGCTTTTCACCTTTGACAGTGTAAGAACCGTTATAATGATTAGTAATTAATAGAAAATCTACATATACTTGAGATTAGGGTATAATGTCCCCCTGTGGCGATTTTAGTAGTGTGCTTTGTCTAGTTCCTTTAACATCTGAAGCTCCATCCGTGAAGAGTGTCTAAGGATCCTTGGTCTTCTCAAGTTATTGAACTTCTAATTCAACTTCCCTTTGTAGATCACTACTGGAATCAGCCACAAAGTCAGCTAAAGCTTGGGACTTGATGGCAGTCCTGGGTTCATACTTAATGTCATATGCAATAAGCTTGATTGCCCACTTTGCCATTCTACCTGACATTTGAAGTTTTCTGAGAACATTCTTGATAGGAAGGTTAGTTTTCACAATAATGGTGTGAGTTTCTAAATAATGTCTATGTTTAGTAGAAGCCATAATTAAATCAAGAATTAATTTCTCTAAATGAGAATACATGGCCTCAGCATCAAGTAGAATTTTACTTACATAGTATACCGGATGTTGAGAGCCTTCATGATCCTTAACTAGGATCACACTTACTGCTTTAGCTAAAATAGCTAAGTATAAGGATAACGATTCTCCATTTTCTGGTTTCATCAGGGCTGGTGCTGAGGATAGATAATCCTTAAGAACCTTGAGTGCAGCTTCATGCTTATCAGTCCACTCAAACTTGCCTTGAGCAATTTGTCCACCTCTTCTTGGATAACGGCATTCCTTTCAAGTGCAAACTTTCTCCTTTTTTGGTGTATTGGCTTGAAAGACCTGTCAATACCAAGTTTGTGAGTAATAACATTCTTAGATATACCTGCCCTATCTTCATGTTTCCATGCAAAGGTAGATTTTCTTCTTTCCAAGAAGGATACTAAATCCTGCTCAATACTGTCTAGGATCCCGGATCCTATAAAAATTTTGGATTCAGGATCCTCTGGGTTCAACAGAATATCCTTGATGTCTTGCTCTCTTGCCTCCATGACGTCTTGCTCCTTGGAGGCTGGCTTCATTGAATAAGTGTAACAGTTCTTTGCCTCCTGCTGATCACTTTCTATCTTCACCATATCTCATAGAGTTGGGAGCTTGACACATTGATGATATGTTGAGGGGGACTGCCTTCATATCGTGTATCCATGGCATGCCAAAGATAACATTACAGGAAGATAAGCAATCAATAACATAGAATTTTTTTAACATAATTCACTCCCTCTATATAGATAGGAAGTTTGATGTCCTCCAATGTAATCTTTGTCTTTCCGCTGAATCCCACAAGGACAGATGATCTTGGGACAATATCAGATTCA
Source organism: Helianthus tuberosus (assembly GCA_030545235.1). Lineage (NCBI taxonomy): Eukaryota > Viridiplantae > Streptophyta > Magnoliopsida > Asterales > Asteraceae > Helianthus > Helianthus tuberosus. The sequence continues at coordinate 17,393,395 of CM060428.1, read as the reverse complement.
AGGATGTTCATTCTTTTGAGGACATCCAACTGGATTACGTTCACTGAGCTTCTCCCGTCAATGAGAATCCTGCGAACAAAATGGTTAGATATAAATAATGTAATAACCAAACCGTCATGATGAGGATCCTGTATGTCCACACGATCGTCCTCATCAAAGGATATGACTTTTTCCTGGGTAAGAATGGAAGTTCAAACAGGTATGTCCCCATTCTCCATCTTTGTTTCCTTTGCATGTCTTTTAGCTGCTGAGAACCTCCGGAGATGAAATGGATGATTTGAGCATCAGCTGGTGGAGGAGGAGCTTTTTCAGGAACTTTCTCAGGATCCTTGATCCTTGACTTTTTCCTTCCAAGCAATTCCTTCAAGTATCCTTTGCTCAAAAAATAACCTATCTCCTTCCTTAATGCTATGCACTCATCTGTGAGATGACCAGAATCCCCATGGTAAGCACACCATTTCGATTCGTCTTTGGTGGCAGGCGGTTTGTCATTCTTCCTTGGCCACCTAACCTTGTCACCTAAACTCTGCATAGAAAGGATTAGTTCATTATTATCAGCAGAAAAATAATATTCAGAAATAGGAGGATAATCCTCATCATCTTCCTCTTCTTCCACAGCATGCACATTCGGGTTGTCATGCTTGGAGTATTGCTTGGATCAGTTATTCTTGAAATAGGATCCTTGTTTGTCTTGCTCTGAGGATCCTAACAATCTCCCCTGGATCCTTTTGTCATCCTCTAAACGGATGAACCTAAGGGCCCTGTTCCTTACCTCATCTAAGTTCCTACAAGGTGTCATAACAAGATCATCATAGAACTGAGAATCCTTAAGTAAACCCATTTTAAAAGCTTCAACAACAGTAGCAATATCTAAGTTAGGGATTTCTAAGGATTCTCTACTGAATTTAGTTATGTAATCTCTTAGTGATTCATTATGACCTTGGGTTACCCTATATAGATCACTAGTTAATCGTTCAAATCTCCTACTACATGAGAATTGGTTATTAAACAAGTTAACTAGATTAGCAAATGAAGTAATAGAGTAAGGGGGAAGACTTAGCATCCATTTAAGAGCTGATCCTGTCAGTGTGGATCCGAAACCCTTGCATAGACATGCTTCTTTTAACCTCTCCGGGATGGGATTGATCTCCATCCTTTCTCTGTATTGAGTTACATGCTCTTCTGGATCCGTTGAACCATCATACAGCTTCATGGTTGGTATTTGAATTCTCTTCGATATCTCTGCATCACAAATAAGTGGTGCAAAACGAGATATCTTGTGGCTTCCATCCGGAATTTCAGGAATGGGCTTAACCACTCCTGGAATGCTGGATATCATATCCTTAAGCTTTTGTAATTCTCTGGCCATAGCTTGGTTGATACCTATGTCCTGCACAAAGCCATGGTTAGCATTGCAAAAATTATTCAAACTGTTACCTCCTAAAGGATTCAAGTTTGGAATTCCAGATGTGAATCCAGGTTGACGGGATTCTGGCATAACAGAGGGACCAGGGGAAGCAATGGTCTGCATTGGTATGAAGTCTTCTAGATGAACATCTGAACTTCCGGGTTGCACACTCCTTAAGTATCCTTGATCCTGGAAGATGTTGGATCCTTGATGTGCTGTGAATGAAGGTCTTGGAGGATAATCCATGGATCCGGAAACCTGAGATGAGGATCCTTGAACCTGGAATGAGGATCCTTGAACCTGAGAGGATCCTTGAACCTGAGAGGATCCTTGAATTGGCTGCGTCCCCATGCATTCTCCTAAACTGGTGAAGAATCCCTGATGCTGAAATGAGGATCCTGAAGGCTGGAAAGAGGATCCTTGAGCCTGAGACATTGCCGATGATCCAGAACGCATTCCTGTTGATCCACCCTGGTATTGGACATTTGGAGCTGCAAAGTGCCGGGAAGTTATGACCGGAGTGTCGAAATTCAGCGACCTCAGCATCAAAGGGGAGTGATCCTCTGCTGATTTTATCAATTTCGCGAAGGATCCTGCAATTAGTTTGGTCCTGTTGTTGCATGTATCCTCTCATCCTGTGAAATCAAAGCATAAAGATCACTGTTAGTAAGTGTAGAGGAAGAAACAACAGCTGGTTTTGTGAAAACGGGGGTTGTCTTCTTCGGAGCATTCTGAGCATTCTTCTGGAATGCAGGGATAAGATGATGCAACGGTGGGATGCCCTGTGATGAGGTAACCGCCAACATGGAACTTGAAGAAGTTTTTCCTTGAGAAGCCATGTGGTTGAAGGTGATGAACCGAAATAAACAAAATTTCTCAGAAATGAAGCACCAATTGCCCCACGGTGGGCGCCAAACTGTTTTGGTCAAAAATCACACAAGGATAATGCAACCAAATCTGATTTTGTGAGGTATGATGCTTGGTTAATGCCATTTGGAGTTATTTTACGAGCATGTAGTATGTTTACCTTTCGTATGCAATGAGAACCTTTCATGATCACACCTCGTGCTTCCGCCTAAGAAATGGGTGTGACAAATCTTCATCATCTTCCTCTTGCTCCACAGCATGCACATTTTGATTGTCAGACGTATGATTTGGATTTGTTGTTCCTAAAATAGGATCCTTGCTTTTCCTGCTTTGTGGATCCTGATAGTCTTTCCTGGATCCTTTTGTCATCTTCTAAACAGATGAACCTAAGGGCCCTGTTTCTTACTTCATAAAGATTCCTGATAGGTGTCATAACAAGATCATCATAGAATTGTGAATCCTTAAGCAAACCCATTTTAAAAGCTTCTACAGTTGTGGCAATATCCAGATTGGGAATCTCTAAGGATTCTCTAATGAATTTAGTTATGTAATAATCCCTTAGTGATTCATTATGACCTTGAGTTACCCTATATAAATCACTAGTTAATCGTTCAAATCTCCTGCTACATGAAAATTGGCTATTGAACAAGTTAACTAGATTATCAAATGAAGTAATAGAGTAAGGAGGAAGACTTAGCAGCCATTTAATAGCTGATCCTGTCAGTGTGGATCCGAAACCCTTGCAAAGGCATGCTTTTTTTAACCTTTTAGGAATGGGGTTAATCTTCATTATTTCCCTGTATTGAGCTACATGCTCTTCTGGATCAGTTGTACCATCATAGAGCTTCATGTTTGGTGTTTCAAACCTCTTTGGTATCTCTGCATCACATATTGGTGGTGCAAAGCGTGACACTCTGTAACTCCCATCTGGGATCTCAGGAATGGGTTTAACCACTCCTGGGACACTAGATATCGTATCCTTGAGTTTTTGCAACTCCTTTGCCATAGCTTGGATTCCTGGTTCCTGCACAAAGCCATGGTTCGTATTATAAGATGTATTTAAAGTGTTACCTCCTGATAGATTCGAGGCTGGGATTCCTGATGTGAATCCAAATTGATGTGATTCTAGAAAGATCGTGGGACCAGATGAAGCAATAGTCTGCATGGGAATGAAATCTCCCACATGAATCTCTGAACTTCTAGGTTATTGACTCCTTAAGGATCCTTGATCTTGAAAGATATTGGATCCAATATACATCAGAGCTGAAGGTCTTGGAGGATACTCCATGGATCCGTGAACCTGCGATGAGGATCCTTGATGCTGAGGGTAGGATCCTTGAGCTGATAGAGTCCCCATGTATCCTCCTAAACTGGAGAAGGATCCCTGATGCTGGAAGGAGGATCCTTGAGGCTGAAGAGAGGATCCTGAAAGTTGAAAGTAGGATCCTTGAGCATGTGTCATTGCCGATTATCCATAGTGCATACTTGATGATCCTCCGTGGTATTGGACACCTGATGCCGTGGAATGCTGGGCAGTTGTGGCTGGAGTATCAAAATTCAGTGATCTAGGCACCAATGGAGAGTGATCCTCCATTGATCTCTTCAACTTCTTGATTTCATCAATCTCACGAAGGATCCTTCATTAGTTTTGTCCTGCTGCTGCATGTAATCCTTCATCTGCAAAATCAAAGAATAAAGATCATTGTTAGTAGGACCAGAAGAAACAACAGTAGTTGCTTTTATGAAAACGGGGGTTGTCTTCTTCGCAGCATTTTCCGCATTCTTCTGGGATCGAGAAGGAACAGGAGGCAAAGGAGGAATCCCCTGTGAAGAGATGATCGCCGGCATGGAGCTTGAAGTGTTCTTCCCATGAGAAGCCATGTGGTTGAAGGTAATGAACATAAATGAATGAAATGAACACACTTTTTCGAGAATGAAGCACCGATTGCCCTACGGTGGGCGCCAAACTGTTTTGGTCAAAAATCACACAAGGATAATGTAACCAAATCTAATTTTTGTGAGGTTAGATGCTTGGTTAATTGAACAAATGTGTGAACAACAAATGAATGAAATGAATGATGAACACAAGGATTTATACGAGGAAAAAGCCCTTGATCAATGAATGATCTCCGACATAAAAAACCTCGGGTGATGGAAACTACCGATCACCAACTATATTAAACAAACAAAGTTTAAAACTTAGGATGGTAACAAGCTTGATACAATGATTGCTAGAGTGTTAGTGTGTGTAATCGCCAAGAGTTTGCAGAGAGTTCGAGAGTTGTGTATGTGTGTAACTAGTTACTAAATAAAGCTTGTTATCCCCTTTAAAATTAGAAAATATCTAAGTAACAAACTATCCGAATTTGGTGCTAGCTCCCCCATGATCACCACAACGGTCATGGAGACATTGCACGTGCATAAATGTCAAGCATATTCCCCTGGAATCTCGGTGTAACACCTGTGCCTTCACGGCCATCAAACAAATACCGAACCAATGAAATATTGTATTTCATACTTGGGATTTGTAAAAATATGTGTATCGATTGCACATATCAACTCTTGTTTCGATTTCAAGCTCTAAATCGCTTTCTGGAAGGTTATACACGCACTGATGCGTAAATATAACCAGTTTAATGCAACGAACACTCCGGAATAGTGAAATAGGCTTAACATACCTTAAATAACCTTTACATAACTTATATATAAGTTTTGGAAGGTTTGGTGTGGTGAAATCAAGTTTAATCGCTTACAGGGACTAAAGTTGACAAACTACGAAAGTATGCCAATTTGAACTGTAACAGACATTCCGGAGCATGACCATAAGTTAAACATACCATAAATACCCTTCACATAGCTTAGGAATAGGCTTTGAGGTGTTTGGTATGCTAAAATAAACTTTTGTGTCATTCAGGGACTAAAAGTGTCAAAAAGTGCACAAGTTTGCATTTTCGCGCATAATTTACGTTCTGAATACATCTGGACATCTAAAAATTTATGTAAGCATGACTACATTATATTTTAGTGTTCGCCTTAAGAAAATTCCATTCGTTTCGTCATTTGGATCGTTTTTCTCGCTTATGCGCATTCCGTCGTAATTAAGCGAACATCGCGTTCGTACGGCCAAACGAACCAACACCCGGCATATTTTTGAGCATGTTTCATGTCCACAATGTTTAGGCAACATTTTAGGGCCTTAAAGTTGGCTTTACGGGCCTTAGAAGTGTCGGAAATGGCCTTAAACACGTGCAGGGACTGAAACTGTCATTTTTCAAACTTATATGCAGATCAGAGGCCCCAAGCGGCCCGCATTGTGTTTGCCTAAATCTAAAGCGGGCCGCATTAGCCCTTCTGACCAGATTCAATGTTTGTTTTGCAACTTGCAACTGAATTGATTCGTGTCCACACGTTTCCTATCGTCTAGTCAGCGGATAAGAACAACATTTTAGCCACCACAACATTGTGACAAGTGTTCGGCTTGGATCGTGGCACGATATTCAAGAAACGATCCTAGCGGTTACCCGAAAACTATATATACCCCATGCCCCCCATTGCATAACTTACAAGAATTCTGATTTTAGAAACTCTAAGTTGAAACCATTGTTTCATACCTGAGATTCTTGGATCGGGATTAGCATTCGGGGACCCTTCGTAAGTATTCTTTCGTTCTTTTCCTTATTTTTACTGCTTTTCGAGTCAGAAAGTCAAACTTTGTTTGACTTTCAGCGTTGACCAGTAATGGTCAATGCGAAGTTCGGTTGAACTTCGCAACGTGATTGTAATCACGATGGTCATAGTCCCTTGGGACTATGCCTACTGATTACCACGTTGTCTAGGGTCGTAGGGTAGGCGATCTAATAAATCGCCTATACCTTCGAACCCGACCCAGTTTGGTCGATCATTAGGATCCGACCAAATACATTAGGTGACCATAGTGTAGGAAATAACCTTCCGAGGTTATACCCTATGGTCACATCGTTTAAGTAGTTGTATGATAGGTAGTTTATATGCCTTGGGTAAATTACCAGAATACCCTTTTCATGTATAATTGGTAATTAAGCATATGTAACCTAAACTTTTGTCACATAACTGATAATGTAACATGTTTAGGCATATAACACTTGTCATAGGACTAGTTAGGCGGTCCGAACGCGTTTCACGCGAACGACGCGTTAAAGTAGCATAAGCTACCTAAACGGGTCGTAATGGGTCGAAAACACTTAGGTTAAGTTTCATTTAGTATGTAGGCTTTGTTAAACCATATGACACGAGTCTCTATACTCGTTTGGTTTACGAACCCGCATTCTATCCGATCTTCCGATTTAGGTCCGGTTTATTAACATAGTTACCTATATTAGGTGCCGTTTGATTTCTGTGATCTCTAGCGTTGCTTGGTGGTTATCTTAGGACTTCTGAGCAATCTCATGTGAGTACATAGACAGAAAAGATGGTATCAGAGCCAATGGTTATAGGGAATTAGGTTATTAGTAATGCTTTAACCTAGTCTATAACCTTTCTAGGACCCTAACGCGAGTTTACTTGCGTTTAGTCATAAAACAATACTGTCGCCTATCCTTAGGCGACAACCGCAACAAGAACATGAATTTCAAAACCGCTTTGAAAACTAATCATCTGTTCTAGGATGACTGATTACTAGGTTTTGAACTCTCTATTGTAAGGTTTTGAACTCTCTATTATATGGTTTTGAACCCCTTTGAGTTTTCAAAATCTCGTCAAGGTTTTGGGTTTTAAATAATGTGAACACGTGCAAACTGGAAGGGTGAATGCCTGTATTCTGGGTTTTCTGTCTAGGCAAGCACTTCGTATACATCTCATCAGACGCGAGACCAGTTGTGCTTACCTGGGAATTCTTGGGATGAGTGTTCACTTATAGGCGAGCATGTCTTCGCGATACATTATTTTTGACCCATTTACTTTGAATTGTCACCATCTCATTTGTTTGCCTTAGGTAACAAACAAATGATCACAATTTTCATTCGTTACCATTCTGTATTGATTATCCAATAACCTTTCACTCGTTTCTTCCTCTGTCTTTCATTTTCTTCTAGAATGTCTTTTCCTCTTGGCACTGGTCAAATGCCCGAGCGAACAGCCAAATTTGTCCAGTAAATTGGCGAAGTGATTCAGAGGACTGTGGATTTAGGTATTGCCATGGCTCGTCTTAACAATGAAGCCTCTCGTCTCGACAATGAAGCCACTCAAGAGACACCAAAGGAAGCAGTAGTCAGGCTTGCAACAACATCAAGGAAGCGTAAGGCTTCAAGGAAACCCGCAGCGGTTACACCTAATCAAGCTGGACCTAGCCAAGTGGCAAGGCCACCAGCTAGGAAGCCGTACTTAGGAACTGCTCCTAGGTGCAAGCGATGCAACCGTCATCATTCAAACCTCATACCCTGCTCCAAATGTACCTACTGTGGACGGCGGGGACATTTGGTCAACACATGCCGCTTTGCTATCCAGAACAAGGTTGTTGCAAATCTTGCTGCTACCCAACTCCAAGTCAACCCTACTCAAGCTCGTTTCCCGCGTGGTACTTGCTACAACTGTGGCGATACGAGCCATTTCAGGAACAACTGCCCGAAGATAGTCAGTGCAAATCCAACCCTCGGATGAGCATTTGGCTGAACAAAGGATGTTGCTGTCTTATGCCTTTGTTTCTTTTGTTTTCGTGTATTGTGAAACAATATGTCTCGTTCATAAATAAAAGTTGTTGTTCACAATTCTGATATACAAGTATAATTACATGTGTGTATAACTTTTCCTATGATACCTACATCAAGGAACTATGTTCCTTATAAACTACTCTTGTGATTCTCTCTTTCAAATGATCGCTCGTGATTCCCTCGAACATTTTAAGTACTCGTTTCATTCTAAGAAACAAAGTACAGAAGATAAAGTGACATTATGAGTGATCATGCTTCTGCACATCAGTGCCTTTGAATCCTTGGTTAGATAACTAAGGGTGTTTTCAAATCTCATACCCATTACGTTTTAATTTTTCAACATACACAGTACCAGTATTTCAAAACAATCTTCATGATCTCAAAACATTTCATATAGTTTGAAAACAATTTTTCTAGATGCATTGTCTATGTTATTTCAAAAACATTGGCCATGTTATCAAAACCAACCTTTCTAATTTCAAAATATTTCATATAGTCTGAAGACAATATTAACACAATACATTTTCTGATCAAGTGCATGATTTCGAAAAGCATCATTCATGTCTTTCAAAAACCTTATACATAATTTCAAAATTCATCTCGCATGATTTTAAAACATTTTTGTAAATATATCTACCTAATACACCTACTTTATGATTTCAAAAAGTATTATATATAAGGTTTCAAAAACGTTAAACACATTTTTCTTAAAAGAACCCCATGCATAGTTTTCAAAAATATTTTCCTCATACATTGACTTAACCTTCAAAATTCTGCTTCATATGTCGCCTTGACATATCAAGCATCTCAACTTCTTAAGCATTTTACATCATGTTTTGACCTAAGCACGTCCAGTGCAAGGTTTCAAAACATCTCCAACTTTTAAATCCATATGGGATCTTTTTATCCTCACAATTAGATCCTTGTGGATGATTATTATTCAAATCAGAGTCCTTAATTGGATTCCTTATGTACCTTAATTCGAACACTTCGGTTCCAAATAATCGAAGTCGAATTTTCTTTTTGAATCTTTCTATCTTTATAGTTGGATTCTTGATAACGTTTAAAGTACCAAATGAAATCCACGGAATGGATTCCTAGTGTGCTTTAAATGCATGTACGCAATTTACAAGACAAATTAACAAACAATTTTGTGGTTATGTGACTATGTGTTTACTCATCTTATGTTTTCTTTTTTTGCATTTTTGGTGTTTTTACTACTCTGGATATTCTTTATCCAAATCCTTGCAGGATCTTTCATATCTTCATATGAGGGATTCGTAGCAGGATATTCAAAAGGTACTACCTTTAATCCTTAAATGGGCTTCTATGTAATAGTTAAGACCCTTGGATTATATAGTACCACTCCATGTTTCATAAGAGACCCTTTAGTGGTCTAGTCAAAAAGATTGATTCACAATTTGGTTAAAAAAAAATGACATCTAGTGATGTAGCTGAACAGACTCCTTGATAGTCTATTTAAATCATTTATTGATTTAGTCTAAAGGACTATATGGCGGTCTAAGTCACGCTCATCACAGGATTGTTCATTTGGTTTTACCCTACACCTTATAAAATAGACTGTGTGAACTGTGCAAGGAATTCTCTAATTATGGATGCGCACATAATTATGAAATTTAGTGCACAGAAATCCAGTAAGATTTATTATGTGAAGGAACCGATAGTGACAACAATAACAAATTGAGAACGATGTAATGGAGGCATGGTGGACGCACCAATGACGCTTTATATACTTGTATATAAGTGTCCCTCTTACATTGCAAGCATGATGTTATTAAAGTTACTAGAAGTTCAAGAACCCTAACCAATGTTGTTTGATCTTTTCAACTTCATGTTTTAAACTCTCACAAGTTTCCTCTAAATAAATTTCGGGACGAAATTTCCTAAAGTAGGGGAGACTGTAACACCTGTGCCTTCACGGCCATCAAACAAATACCGAACCAATGAAATATTTTATTTCATACTTGGGATTTGTAAAAATATGTGTATCGATTGCACATATCAACTCTTGTTTCGATTTCAAGCTCTAAATCGCTTTCTGGAAGGTTATACACGCACTGATGCGTAAATATAACCAGTTTAATGCAACGAACACTCCGGAATAGTGAAATAGGCTTAACATACCTTAAATAACCTTTACATAACTTATATATAAGTTTTGGAAGGTTTGGTGTGGTGAAATCAAGTTTAATCGCTTACAGGGACTAAAGTTGACAAACTGCGAAAGTATGCCAATTTGAACTGTAACAGACATTCCGGAGCATGACCATAAGTTAAACATACCATAAATACCCTTCACATAGCTTAGGAATAGGCTTTGAGGTGTTTGGTATGCTAAAATAAACTTTTGTGTCATTCAGGGACTAAAAGTGTCAAAAAGTGCACAAGTTTGCATTTTCGCGCATAATTTACGTTCTGAATACATCTGGACATCTAAAAATTTATGTAAGCATGACTACATTATATTTTAGTGTTCGCCTTAAGAAAAATCCATTCGTTTCGTCATTTGGATCGTTTTTCGCGCTTATGCGCATTCCGTCGTAATTAAGCGAACATCGCGTTCGTACGGCCAAACGAACCAACACCCGGCATATTTTTGAGCATGTTTCATGTCCACAATGTTTAGGCAACATTTTAGGGCCTTAAAGTTGGCTTTACGGGCCTTAGAAGTGTCGGAAATGGCCTTAAACACGTGCAGGGACTGAAACTGTCATTTTTCAAACTTATATGCAGATCAGAGGCCCCAAGCGGCCCGCATTGTGTTTGCCTAAATCTAAAGCGGGCCGCATTAGCCCTTCTGACCAGATTCAATGTTTGTTTTGCAACTTGCAACTGAATTGATTCGTGTCCACACGTTTCCTATCGTCTAGTCAGCGGATAAGAACAACATTTTAGCCACCACAACATTGTGACAAGTGTTCGGCTTGGATCGTGGCACGATATTCAAGAAACGATCCTAGCGGTTACCCGAAAACTATATATACCCCATGCCCCCCATTGCATAACTTACAAGAATTCTGATTTTAGAAACTCTAAGTTGAAACCATTGTTTCATACCTGAGATTCTTGGATCGGGATTAGCATTCGGGGACCCTTCGTAAGTATTCTTTCGTTCTTTTCCTTATTTTTACTGCTTTTCGAGTCAGAAAGTCAAACTTTGTTTGACTTTCAGCGTTGACCAGTAATGGTCAATGCGAAGTTCGGTTGAACTTCGCAACGTGATTGTAATCACGATGGTCATAGTCCCTTGGGACTATGCCTACTGATTACCACGTTGTCTAGGGTCGTAGGGTAGGCGATCTAATAAATCGCCTATACCTTCGAACCCGACCCAGTTTGGTCGATCATTAGGATCCGACCAAATACATTAGGTGACCATAGTGTAGGAAATAACCTTCCGAGGTTATACCCTATGGTCACATCGTTTAAGTAGTTGTATGATAGGTAGTTTATATGCCTTGGGTAAATTACCAGAATACCCTTTTCATGTATAATTGGTAATTAAGCATATGTAACCTAAACTTTTGTCACATAACTGATAATGTAACATGTTTAGGCATATAACACTTGTCATAGGACTAGTTAGGCGGTCCGAACGCGTTTCACGCGAACGACGCGTTAAAGTAGCATAAGCTACCTAAACGGGTCGTAATGGGTCGAAAACACTTAGGTTAAGTTTCATTTAGTATGTAGGCTTTGTTAAACCATATGACACGAGTCTCTATACTCGTTTGGTTTACGAACCCGCATTCTATCCGATCTTCCGATTTAGGTCCGGTTTATTAACATAGTTACCTATATTAGGTGCCGTTTGATTTCCGTGATCTCTAGCGTTGCTTGGTGGTTATCTTAGGACTTCTGAGCAATCTCATGTGAGTACATAGACCCCTCTTTTACTGTTTTCCAAACTGTTTTGGGGTGGAACACATGTGCCTACTTGTTACTTTCCTGCTTTTCTGTTTTCACATCATATACCGACTATGTTTGTTAGTACATTATAGTACATGATTTCATTACTTTTCTGCTATGTATGTTGACTGATAACATGCTAAGCACATTGATTTACATGACTTTTCTGCTATGTATGTTGACTGATAACATGCTAAGCACATTGATTTACATGACTTTTCTGCTTTGTATGTTAAATTAGCATACTTAGTACATCATTTTACATTGCATCTCTGTTGCATATGTTCCAGTAACATATGGACACATTGTTTTACAACTCTACCTTGTATGTTTACTCTAGCATACTAGGTATATTATCTTCATCTCATGCTTACATTTTGGTATGACATTTGGTTTGTTTAACGGGTCTATATAACATTCATTAACATTTGCTACGCCGCTCGGGAGTAAGTAGTGGTACCATAGGACTTGACAAATCCCATTCCTGACATCCCGGGTTTGTTTGGATGTAAGGAATGACTGAATCCGAATACAATTCTTTTGATAACCTTGACTGAAAGGGTTATCCGACTGTCTCAAGGCTTGAATGTTTGCGTTTAACATACTGCATAAGTGTCTGTATCAGTAAAGCATGCATTATTCTACAAAACATAACTTTGATTTAAACCAAGTTTTACTTCAATACTTTGTTTTGTACATTTTTACTTATGGTTTAAGTAGTCTAAATTTTACTTACCATACATATCATTTTGGTTATACATTACTTGACTACTTTTGGACTATAGACATTTGACATGGATATTTGACATAGACATTTGACATGGATATTTGACATAGACATTTGACATGGATATTTGACATAGACATTTTGACATGATTTACATCTTGACATGAACATTTTACATTGTTTGGTTTGGTTTGATTAAGTGATTAAGTAACGATGCGTGTGTAATATGATACAAGCATGGTGGATACGCCGCTGGTACTTCCTATATATAAATGTTTGTATGGTATTACATGTCGTAACGTTATTTGAATCATTTCAGTTTGAGACATAGAACATTTCATACAAATAACATACTTTTCACAAGACATTGTTTTACAAAACAACTTATCTTTTACAAACTCATTTTACTTGGTTATTCATTTAACCTTACATTTATTTATACTTATCATCTGATCTTATCGTTTTTCAAATGATTTAAAAGACAAAGCAAATAACAAGGTTCATGACTAAACATTTTCTCAAACATAAGTCATGAATCTTATTTTCACAAAACCTATGTATCTCACAGGCATTTTTATGCTGACGTACCTATTTTCACATGTGTTTTTCAGGAACTGTTGCATAAGATGATCAAGATACACATAGACAGACTTGGGCTTTAGTGACAATAAAAGATGCAAGACTAGTTAATTATGTTGTATTTCTTTGTTTGTTAAGACATTGTAACACTTATAATCAATAAAACGAAACTTTAATATCCATGGTTGTGAAACATTAATTCTGTTACAACACTCCCCGATGTTTCCGCCACGTTTTGTATGTTCCACGTGGTCGGGGTGTGACACTCGGTATGACCAAGTCTCATTCGAATACACCTACAAAACAAGTTTAAAAACAATGGAAACAATTGTTAGTTTAGAATAATAATGAGGATCCTGGATCCTTAGCCTTCCTGTATCATCTCCTAAGGATCCTCAAATCATACAAAACTGAGGATCCATGATCCAGGCTACACTTGAGGATCCATGATCCACATGCTGTAAAATTCCATCCCTAACACAACCAACTGTACCATCTGTGAAAAAACCAATCATCTTACCCATGAGTGTGTGTACCTCAAAACTTCAGAGGTTAAAAGAAAAGAGTACACATCAAAAACACCTGTGAGTTCATCAAAACAAACCATCATGAAACAACAACCATTTGTATCTGTCCAAATAGCTGTTACAAAATAGTTGAACAAAAACGCTGCTCTAAGAGATGTTCAAGTGACAGATGCACCACCTGCCAACCAATTCCAAATAGGAAGAGGTCAACCTCCATACCAAAGAGTCCCACATGTTTATGAGGCTTACAAAAAGCCTTCTAACCCAAAAGTGAACAGGCATCCCTTTGGATTTCAACATCTGACAGGAAATGGTCCACAACAGTGGTTAGAAAGAAATGGTTCAAAAGTTGTTCAAACCCCTGAGCTAACCACTGTCCATGTTCCTGGACTTGATACTGATACTGTTGTGACCCTATCCAAAGCCTTATTGGCTTTGGAGACCCTCCTGAACTAATTGTTTACTTGATGTGCAGGGAGCTTCTGCATGCTTAGATAGTCTTTGGTATGTTGATAGTGGAGGCTCCAGGCACATGACTGGATGTAGAGCCCTACTCAAAGAATTTAAAAATCATGGAGAGGGTGATATATCTTTTGGTAACAATTCTAAGGGAAAGGTGTTGGGGTCTGGAATAGTTCAGTCAGGAAAAGTCAAGTTTGAAAATGTCAATCTCATTGACAATCTAAAGTTCAACCTCCTTAGTGTCTCACAAATTAGTGACAAAGGCTATGGGTCATTCTTTACTAAGGAGAGTTGCAAGATTGTTGGACCAGAAATGGTAAAAAAGATTGAAGAAATAATAGCCAATGGAAAAACTCAACTTGTTGCTCAAAGGAGTGGCAATGTTTATGTAGTTGATTTGTCAAAAGAGAGCCCTATGACTGATGCCTGTCTGTTCTCAGCTGCCTCTAACAAAGAGACAGAATTATGGCACAGAAGATTGGGGCACACAAATCTCAAGACAATCACTGCTTTGTCAAAACAAGGCCTTGTATAAGGTCTTCCACAAAATTGTTCATTTGTTCTGAGCATTGTGTTTCATGTTTAAAAGGTAAACAATATAAAAGCTCATACAAGTCCATTAAGGAGTCCAAAACAACCAAGTGCTTGCAAATGCTGCACATGGATTTGTTTGGCCCAGTAAAATTCATGAGCTTGAAAAAGAAAAGATACTGTTTGGTAATTGTTGATGATTTTTCTAGGTTTACATGGACTTACTTCTTACATTCTAAACATGAGACTGCAGGCATTTTGCAAGACTTTGTCAAACAGGTTGAAAAGCAATTTGACTTGCCAGTAAAAGTCTTTAGGAGTGACAATGGAACAGAGTTTAGGAATAAGGAGTTGGATGAGTTCTGTGTGTCAAAAGGGATTGTAAGGCAGTACAGCATCCCAAGAACACCATAGCAAAATGGGGTGGTTGAAAGGAAAAACAGAACTTTAATAGAAGCTGCCAGAACAATGCTTGCAGATTCAGGTTTACCCTTAACTTTTTGGGCTGAAGCTGTAAACACTGCTTTCTATGTGCAGAACAGAGTTTTAATCAACCCCATACATCAAAAGACTGCTTATGAAACTCTGTTCGAAATCAAACCACTGATCTCATACTTTAATCTTTAGCTGCCCATGTTTTATCTTAAACCTAAAAGATTCAATTTCAAAATTTGCAGCCAAAGTAGATTGTGGTTATCACCTGGGATACTCAACCACTGCCAAGGCCTACAAAGTGTTTAACACAATGACTAGGTGTGTGGAAGAGACTTTAAATGTAAAGTTCAATGAACTTTCATCTCTGAAAATCCCATCAAACCCTGCTGAATTGTTTGATCTTGATAAATTTACTTTTGAAGATGTGTCTGTCAAGACTAACCCTGCAGGTACACCACAATCTCCATCACATGATTATGGATATGAAGTTGTAATTCCACAACAGAAATTCACATCCACCACAAGAGCAACAGATGTTCAAAACAACTGTCAAAGCTCAACCACTGCTGCATCAACAGTTGTGATCAAAGTAGCCCTTCAACCTCTGCCATCACATCTTCAACCACTGTTGAAAAAAATCTGCCAACAGTGGATAAAAATCAACATTGTGCCACACCCATTCCTCCTATCCCTCTACCTCCATTTCAAATAGATGTTGGATCATCAAAGTCACCAATATATGTTAGCTCAGATGATTCACATCTGCAACCTTCACCCATTAATGCCATTGTTCCATACAAGGGATATCTAATCTTCCTGAAGTCTCATCCACCAGATCAAATCATTGGCAACATCAATGAAGGGGTTCTCACTAGAAGTCAATCCCAAAACATTTGTCTTTTTGCTGGCTTTCTATCACTCCATCAACCAGTCAAGTACCACGAGGCACTTAAAGACAACCGTTGGGTAGAAGCTATGCAAGAAGAGCTCCAATAGTTTAAAAGACAACAAGCATGGGAACTTGTACCACTACCAGAGGGTGTGAGTCCTATTGGCACAAAGTGGGTCTTCAAAAACAAAACTGATGAAAGGGGCATTATTGTCAAAAATAAAGCCAGGCTTGTGGTTCAAGGTTTTAGACAAGAAGAGGGCATTGACTATGATGAAACTTTTCCCCTGTAGCAAGATTGGAAGCTATCGGATTGTTATTAGCCTTTGCTGTCAACCACAACATCAAGGTTTTTCAGATGGATATCAAATGTGCATTCCTCTATGGTAAGATTCAGGAAGAAGTATATGTTTGTCAACCTCCTGGTTTTGAGGATCCATTTAATCCAAATCATGTCTACAAGCTAAACAAAGCTTTGTATGGCCTGAAACAAGAACCAAGGGCCTGGTATGAAACTCTTTCTACTTTTTTGATCTCTATTGGCTTCACAAGAGGCAAAATTAACAAAACACTGTTTTTAAAATGGAGAGGAAAAGATTTGATGATTGTCCAAATTTATGTGGATGACATCATTTTTGGAAGCACATGTAATAAAATGTGTGAAGAGTTCAGAAAACTCATGACAGCTGAGTTTGAGATGAGTGCAATGGGTGAACTACAGTGCTTTCTTGGTTTCCAAGTTAAGCAACTGTAAAATGGCACTTTCATTCATCAAAGCAAATATGCTAAAGAACTTTTAACCAAATTTGAGATGAATGATTGCAAACCATGTAGTACACCCATGGCAACCACCAAGCTAGTCATGACTGATGAAAAGGATGATTTGGTTGATCAAACCTTATATAGAAGCATGATTGGGTCTTTATTGTACCTAACTGCATCTAGGCCAGACATCATGTTTGCAACATGTGTTTGTGCAAGATCCCAATCAGCCCCTAGGAAGTCTAACCTCATAGCTGTGAAAAGGATATTCAGATACATAAAAAGTGCTCCCACACTTGGTATCTGGTACACTTGGTATCTGGTACCCTGCTAATGAGAATGTTAAGCTTTCAGGTTTTTCAGACAGTGACTTTGCTAGATGCAAAACAACCAGGAAGTCCACATCAGGAGAGTGCCAATTTCTAGGTGATTGCTTAGTTTCTTGGCAAAGCAAAAAGGAAGCAGTTGTTTCAACATCCACTACTAAAGCTGAATACATTACTGCTGCAAGCTGTACAGCCCAACTGTTGTGGCTTCAAAATTAACTGTTGGATTTTGGTATAACTGCTTTAAAGACACCTCTCATGTTGGATAGTTAAGAAGCTGAAAAGAGTGAATTTCAAGGATTGTCCTTTATCTTTATACCCATTTTCAAGCGCTGTCCTTTATGTTTAAAATTGATGAGTTTTGTACTTTATCTTTTAAATTCTATCACGTTTTGTCCTTTTGGCATAACCCAGTTTGATTTTTAAGTTAAATGTGGTCATGTGCAGATCATGTGAGGGTAGATCTGTCATTTAATGCCTCTTTTAATACCCAACTACCTCTCAACACTTCCCCCAATATAAACCCTAAAGTTATATCTTCCCCAATTTCAATGAATGGTGAAGCATCATCCTTATTTTTACTCGTAACACTTGTTCAAATCAAAGAACCTCAATCTCATAACTTATGCCAGACGTCTGGGGATCATTCTCTTCAGAAGATCTTCCCACTGTCGGATCGTAAACAAGTTGTTAAGGTGGGGTAATGTTTTCTTCAGCTCTTTGCATCTCAATTGACTCTGTATTCTTCACCACTGAATCATCAACATTTGCTAGATTATTATAGAATCCTAAATGAACACCTGGGTTCCTTTCAGTTACAGAACTATCAAACATCATTGAGTTATTGATGCCTTGAGTGTTGCTATTAACAATTGTATCTGGTTCTTCATTTTCACTATCTTTTTGTGATATTTCATCTTCATTAAGGTGGTATCTTGATCAGTAGTAAGCTTATGGCCTCCTTTGATCTCATCTAAAACCAAAATTCATCAATGCTCCTGTGTTATCGCCTGCAATTGTGATAACATTTGCAGGATTTTCATCTGTATATTCTTTGGCTGCTATCTTATGAATGTACTTGGAAATGTCGTCTTTGATTGCGGTTAATTCCAGTTTTCGAGATTTGAAATCCATTGAATGTGAGGTCATGAGTTGGTTTCTGTTATCTCTCTTGGATTTTCATCTAGGGAAAAATTATTTGAATCCACAGGATATTTTTCTCCGATTATCTTGGTTGTCGTTTTGATTTCCGAAACTTCAGTTGTGGTTTTAGTGGTAGGTGATGGTGGTGATGATGTAGGTTCAGAGGCTGATAGAGATGGAGATCTGGGCGGGGTTCGGGCCGGAGATTGTTTTGATGGTGGTGTAGTTTCGGGAGGACTAGGGTTCATGAAGAATGAAATTGGGGAAGATGATAACTTTGGGTTTATATTGGGGGAAGTGTTGAGAGGTAGTTGGGTATTAAAAGAGTCATTAAAATGACAAATCTACCCTCACATGATCTGCACATGACCACATTTAACTGAAAAATCAAACTGGGTTATGCCAAAAGGACAAAACGTGATAGATTTTAAAAGATTAAGTACAAGACTCATCAATTTTAAACATAAAGGACAACGCCTGAAAATGGGTATAAAGATAAAGGACAATCCTTGAAATTCACTCAAGCTGAAAATATCATTAAAAATCCAGTTTCTCATTCAACCACAAAGCACATTGACATCAGATATCACTTTGTGAGGGATTGCTATGAAAAAGGTTTGATTTCTCTACATCATGTTCCAACTAAGGATCAGCGGGAGATGTGCTAACAAAAGCATTAGACACATCCACCTTTGAAAGCTTGATCTCTAGGATTGGCATGCTTAACATGAAATAAACTGCAAAATCTTGTTTTTCTATGAATATAAAGCATTAAAATGTTTTCAGAAAATCAAAAATTCATCCTTAAAAATAGATAAAATTAAAAATTTTCATTAATCCTTAAAAGTCTGTCATAACCACTAATTGTTTCAAACATCTGATTGTTGAAAATTCACCCACTGTTGAAAGCCAACCTCTATTTCTTCATGTTTCTTGTTGACCACTGTTGACCAAACATCAGTGCTTCAACCACTGATGTCTATCCACTGATAGTTAAAATCAGCCACTGCTCTCATTTTTCACTGTTGTCAACCACTAATATTGTCCATCAGTGGTTCCCAAACGTCTTCCACTTTTCCATCAGAGGTTGCCACGTGGGCAGATGTTAACCGTCCGATCTTTGAAACCGCTGCCACGTCAGCATTCACTTTTTCACTCTCATAAAACCCTGATAAAACCCCCAAACAGAGTTTTCACTGCCGTATCAAATTCAAAAATTCCTTCAAAGTGGTTTCTGTCTCTCAATTCATCTTCTTCTTCCATTCACGATTTCTCAATAATCACCATGACTCTCATTATCAAACACCCACACAATTACCTTTGTACTCTTGAGAAAACAAGCAAAAACAAAGACTTCCATTCCATCATCGATACTCTTTCTTCCTCAAAGTATAAAACTTTGTTGACCTGCAACTCACCCATTTACCCAGATGCCCTAAGAGATTTCTGGAATCATGCCAAACTTGAAATTCAAGATAAGAAACCATGGGCAATTTCTTCAGAAGTCGGTGGAATTCTGGTTTCAATAACTCCACAGACCATCTCAGAAACTTTTCAGATGAATGATTAAGCAGGTAAAACTTCTTTCCCTAAGGATGAGTATCAAACAGATTTGATCGAAAGAGGGTATGCAGGACAGTTAACTAAAGCAACAATGCAAAAGGGAGAATTTCAACCTCCCATGAAATTCCTGTTTCATACCCTGCTCACCTGTATATCCAATAAAACAATTGCTTTCAATGAAATTCCTTAAAAAATACAATACTTGGGGTATGCTATAATGGCAAAAACTGATTTTAATTACTCCCAAGAAATTTTCACTGATTTGGTCAAAAATGTGAAGAACATAAAAGAAAAGAAGCCACAGGCTTTCTTACTTTTTCCAAGGTTTTTGAGTTACTACTTACAGCTAAAAATACCAAAAGAAAGTGCACATGTACAGGTGCACCTTTTCAAACAAACAGCCTATCTGCTGAAACTTTTACTAGGCTGTCTGAGTCAAAACATTCCAAAACACAAGCAGGGGAGTCTGAGCAAACTTTGGATGAGTCCACATCTGCTCCTCAGACTTCAGCTGCTGAGCCCACTACTCTTGGTGAACATAGCAGTACAACCACTGCTATGCAACCCCCACCAAAACCCACCAAAAAGACTAAGAAAAAATCCACAAAGCCCACAAAACCCACCACAAAGTGTCTTCTAGAAGATGAGATCCCAGAAGTTAACCCAGTGAAAACACAAAGTCACCAACAACCACTGTTGCTACTTCCTTACACCAGCTGGAAAGATCTCCACCTAAAGCCTTAACTCCTCCTGCTTCCTCACAAAAGGAACAGGTTGTAAGCATAGGGACACCACATCACGAAGTATTATCCTCACTTGAGAATATGCTTAACAGCCCTTCTCCCTGGGCAAATTCTCTTTTAACTCTTATCCCCTCATCACAACTTCCACCATCCATTCAACCTCTGTTTGATGCCATTGAGCTTCAGACACAAAGCAGCCCCTCTCACCAACCCATTACTGAGAGCACAACTTCAACAATGGCTGTGTCTGAATCACCTCAATTGGTTATCCCCCAAATAGTTGAGGAGGTTACACCACATAAATTTCATGAAATTCCTGTTGGTAGTTCAAGTGGAGCAGTTACTACAGGTGTTGGATCCACTGATCTACATCTGGACAGTAGTTTCATAAGTAAGACTCCCTTGACGGCAACTACTGCTGATGCTATCAAGGTATCCACTGGTGTGTTCAAGTTAACCACTAGTGTGCTTACTAAGATAACCACTGCAGAGGGAGGTCCCCAGTACCAAGAAAAAGGGGCATTAGTGGATGAACCATTGGAGACTCCTCCAGGTTCAACTGTTGATACAACTACCACTGGTAGGAAATTAGATGATCCCATTCATTTAGGTGATGGTTTAAAATACCAAGATTTGACAGAGAGGCTCTCAACCATGGAAACCACTATTACAAAGATGAATGATTCTATTCAATTTTTGGTTCAAGCTTCCAAAAGTCAACCCACTCCACAACAATACTCCCAAGAGCTATGGAATGTTGTTCAACCAATTATCACTGCTTAAAGGGAACTTGCAGAAACTCAACACAACCATCAAATGACCCTAATCAGAAACATGGTTGATGCAAGGTACAAGGATACTCAGGCTGACATCAGGGCTATCAAAGAAGCCTTGACAAAAATGACTGGCACTACCCCTGCATCTATCTACAAAGATGATGATGATCAAGATGATGCCAAAAAGGAGGAGAAACATGACATGAAAAAGTTTGGCAGGCCTACTCCAAAACAAAAGCCAACACAAAAGCCAGAGCCTGAGAAAAAGTCTTCTGCAACCACTGATGAAACATCTACCAAAGAAAGGAAAAAGGGAATTAATGAGACCCTAAACATTCTAGTAGATGAAATGGAAACAAACAAAAAGACTGCTCAAAATCAAAAGGAAACCAAGGAAAGGGAGTGGAAAAAAGGAACAAAAGGCAATGAAGGAATGGGAAATCAAAACAAAAAAATGTTGGCACTTCAGAAAGAAGAAAATCTCATAAGCATAACAAACCACCACTTGCCACATATCCAAAATCACCCTCACCACCAAAATCAACCACTTATGGTCCCAAAACCACTATTAGTACTAAAAGACCATCCACTACTACACCCAAACCAACACCACCACCATAAAAACAACCAGCCAAAAAGCAGAAAACTAAACCATCCTCACCAATACCATCAAACACTGCAACAAATGTTGACACTTCAACAGTTGTTAGTCAACCATCCACCACTTTTCAATTTCCTTCCCAAGCTATCCTCATTCCTATTTCCAAATCTCCAACAAAAACCCCTTCTCCTAAAAAGGTTTACACCAGAAAAAGGAAATTTCAGGTGAATGATGATGATATCATTGCACTTACTCCTATATCATCTTCACCTTTCATTCAAACCAATCCTGAACCATTCATTCCTCCACCATCACCATCATTAAACCCACTTGTTGACCCACAAACACTTGAAGGTCATGATCCTTCAAGAACCATTCCATTAGCAGTGAACTATCCTTTGGAATTGCTTGCTGTAAAAGATGAAATGAGGCAATTCTATACAGTGGATGATCCTGCAAAAAGAAAGTTCCCATCCCTTCATGGATTCAAACCTCCAAAGAACATGGATGAGTATCTGAAACTCAAAGCCAGACAAGCTGAATTACAAGCTAAATATGAAGGGTTAGGGCAAGGTGATAGTAACATCTTAAGTCGAATGCAACATGGGCTTAGTAAAGTTAAGAAATTGGAAGACTATGCAAGAGACTTAAGTAAAGAGATGTCAAACTTACCACCAAATGCTGATTTACAAAAGAAGCTGAGGAAAGATCTTTTAGAGCTTATCATGAGAGATAAATTTTATCCTGCCAAAGTTGAACAATTTAAATAATGGCCACTCATTGCACTCAAAGCTGAAGTTAACAGAATTGAAAGGGTAAGGAATTATCCTCAGATGAAGAGGTCTGCACCAGACTGGAACAAGTATAAGAAGACCATTGTAGAACTTACCCTAGAATATAAAAGAAAGAAAGCTGAGTTCGTTGGAGCTAAATATGGTTCAGCAAAGACCATCTTAAAATGGTCAAGGCAGCATACTGACATGGTTTATGAAAAGCTTGAAAAACTAAGAGAGACAGATCCTTCAGCACCAAAGAATCCAGCATACAAGAGTAAAACCACTAATGAGCCAAAGCAGCAGACCCTCTCTCTAAAAACATTGTTCACATCATCTGACTTGCTCACCATTGCCTTAAATCAAAGAAAAAGGCAAAAGCTGATAGATGAGGAAGATGCACAGAAAGAAGCTGACATCATGAAAGTGGTCATCAAGCAGATGATTGAAGAGAATCCTGACTCACAAAAGTTACAAGAAATTGCCAAAAGGTTTATGAGCAGGCCTCCTTCACCAAACTCTCATTAAATAAAGTCTCACCCAAGAAATCCATTGGACTCAAAAATACTAAAGTGGAAGTCTGTTAAAAAGACCCATGTATTGACTCTGCTCAAGTCCAATGGAAGAGTTGAACACATTTCAAGGGAGGATGCATTAGGTTTGAATGCAGTTGATCTCCTAGATCTTTTAGACCTTCAACTCTGCAGGGATGAAGATGATGAAGATTCCCTCAACTTTGAGCTGCAATTCAAATGCCAAGTTAGGGAAAAGCTTATGAGAGAATAAAGATCATTAATAAGGAAGTATTTTGGCATCATCTGTTCTAGGGGGAGATTATTGGCCTATGCATTCAAGCCCAGAAGAACAGATGATATGGAAATCCAAAACTGGTTGTCAACAGTTGATCACAATAAGCAGTGCATGACCTAGACTTTCCCTAATGACAGTGCTTATCTATCAGTTGATGATCTCTAAGTACTAATCTGCACAACAACTGTTTAGTCAAAGAACTGCTGAAGATACAAAGACTGAAGCCCTAACAACTGCTGTCTCTCAAGTACTGATGAAGACCAAAGCACTGCTGACTCAAGGTCTGATCACCCTTTGAAGAAAGCACTGATCCTCAACATCAGTGCTTAGGCAACAACAGTGGGAAGCTGCATCAGTGTTTTGTATAATCAGTGTTTATTGTAATCAGTGTTTAGATTGTATCAGTTGTTAGAGTTTGTTAGGTTGTTAGATGTCACTGTCTAGGTGACGTCAGCTTAGATGCTTAGTGGTTAGGTTTGTACTATAATAGAACAGTACCTGTACTATTCTATTAGCTCTTTTGCACCAAGTCATCTTGTACGAACAAATTAGTGAGCTCGGGTTGAGGGGGAGTTTAGTTGCATGCATGCATAGTTGATCTTTGTAACTGATACAATCATTCGAGTAAATGAAATCATGTTTGCTGAAAACTATTCTTCTTTGATTGTGTGTTAAAGTTTATTTCCATTTCTGTTGCACATTAATCTCTGTTTCATCTTCCATTACTATTAAACAACACAATCTAAGAAACTCAGATCCTAACAACTTCCAATACGTACCCCTAGTTGCCTTCTTAATATCTTTACATATTAAATAATAATTGGAGATAATATATTTTTATAATATATATATTTTAATTTAAGTTTAACATGATACTATAAGTTAAATATTATGTACATGTGCAAGAAATATTTTGTATTCAAATTTTTAGAGTAAATTGTCAAAATCGTCCCTGAGGTTTAAGCATGTTTGCCATTTTCATCCAAAATAACATTTCCGTACCATATAGTCCTTCACTTTTGGGATTTTTTGCCATTTTCATCCAAACATCTTACTTTTCTGCCAAAATCGTCCTTGAGATTTGTGATTTTTTGCCATATTCATCCAAATGTTTGATAGAAAAAATAAAGCAAATTAGACGTTCAGATGAAAATGTCAAAAAATCCCAAAAGTGATGGACTATATTGTAAAAAAAATTGTTTTGGATGAAAATGGCAAACATGCCCAAACCTCAAGGATGCTTTTGGCAATTAACTCTAATTTTTATCTAAACTAAAAACATCCCCACCTATACAAGGTATTAGTCCTCTGGGCTTTCAATATGACATTCCTTGAGTTCCAGTTGGCATTCGATGTTGTGTTGCATATTTTATATGGCTTATAGGACTGACGATACAGAGAGTTTCGACAGGGAGTGACAAAAATATGGGTTGGTAAAAAAGGGGGTGGTGTCAACAAAAACAAAAAAAGATGATAAAAAAATATTATCCTATTAATTATAATTAACTAAATATTATAGAAAACTTGAACATATTAAGTAAAACAAATAATAAAGCTTAACATAATCAAATAATATAACATAAATAGATAATTTAATATAAGAAAACAATTAAAATATAAAAATATCATAATAAATTAAATTAAATAAGGCATGAGAGGTTATTTGTTGTCCAAATCAAGTAGCAAAGGTGGATTTGATGATAGGAGTAGAACTGTAGAACCTGTTAGGATTAAACACAAGTTAAACGTGTTCTCCTCTTTTTAAGGAGTGGAACTATATATAATATAGAAAATGAACAAATCTGGCAACCAGTGAAAACCCGATTACAAAATTACGGGCGGCAAAGGGGTGTATCACTTGGTGACGGAGGAAAATTGTGATGGTTGTCAAAACATGATGCTTTGTGTTGTGTGTGTGGGTTTGACTTGATGTTGATGTGTTAACTTGTGATTGGGTGTGATATTTATTTTGGAATGTGATACTATTACAAGTGTGATGAGTGAAATGTGAAGGAATGATGTGTGAAATAGTGATTGGATGTGATATTGTGATGGATGATGGAGTGTGACGATCACCCCTTCCACCCATTCTCTGTTAACTTAGGCTAAAAGTTAAAATTTTATCTAAATTTTGCTATGGTTCTTGTTCGTGTTGCTTTTATTTTTAAATCTGTTAGAAAAAGTATAGCTTTTATGTTTGTTTCATTCTAATTATAAAATATACTCTTTTGTTAAACTTAAACTAGAATCTTTATTATCAATACCATATAAATTTTAAATAATCCCATTTTATATATAAATGTGTAAATATACAGAGTAAGATGGTTAACTAATTGTTAGGTGTATGAAAAACTTGTTAAAGGAGTAAGAAGGTTAACTAATTGTTTGGTGTAGGAAAAACTTATTAAAGTCCTATGCATTCCCCTTAGTTTCATACATCCTATAATTGCAAAACATGCACCTTTTGCATTCATCTTGATTGCCATCGTATCATTTTTTTTTATATCAGCCTATGGAACTACTACCATAGAGGACAATGGACATGAAATGCATATAGAAGTCTCCGGTGCGTCACAGAATCAGTGCCCCCGGGTGCAAGAAGGCAGTTGCGCTTATTACCTCAAGGTGTTAACAAAATATGTTTTAAAGAATTGTTGCATGTCCTTAAATAAATTGAAAAGGCCGTGTCAATGTAGTGTGATCCTGCAGGCATATGATAAAGCTCAACAAATAGCCCGTAACATATATGATAAGAAACGAAAGCATTATGCCGCTGAAAGAATCCCAATCGAATGCCAACTGGAACTCGAGGAATGTCATATTGAAAGCCCAGAGGATTAATTATGATGAATGTATCAGAAGAACAATGATCGGAAATATTTACTTTAATTAGTTTAGATGAAAATGCTTTCAATATGATACATTCATCATAATTAATCCTCTGGGCTTTCAATATGACATTCCTTGAGTTCCAGTTGGCATTCGATGGGGATTCTTTAAGCGGCATAATGCTTTCGTTTCTTATCATATATGTTACGGGCTGTGTTGAGCTTTATCATATGCCTGCAGGATCACACTACATTGACCCGACCTTTTCAATTTATTTAAGGACACGCAACAATTCTTTAAAATAGGTTTTGTTAACACCTTGAGGTAATAAGCGCAACTGCCTTCTTGCACCTGGGGGCACTGATTCTGTGACGCACCGGAGATTTCTATCTGCATTTTATGTCCATTGTCCTCTATGGTAGTGGTTCCATAGGCTGATGTCACGGCCCCCGACCCGTTTTGCCCGGTTCAGAAGTCGCGGGACAGAAACCCGTGGTATTGGTATTTAATTGGCAGTGGAAAGTTTAATATGATTGTTTAAACAGAAAACACCGAATTATTTTATTATAAGTTTCGGGACAAACCCCGTATTTTACAATAAAGGAATTTCACTGGGAAATCCCCTGATTACAGAAAACATGTTTATTTATTTACTGAGCCACTTTATTTAAGCTGGAGTGCTACGCGACACTTTTCCTTTTCCTCACAGTAAATCACCCGGAACATGTTTTAAAAAGATTTGATCAGCGAAAAATACTGGCGAGTGCATTCAAATTGTACAAAAGACACATTGTTATAATTTACAGTATTAAGAGCGATTACAATTGCTTCTATCTTATAATTAGCTGACCCAGTTGTCACCCGATCGGATCTGTGACTGTGGTCATATCACTATCGGGTCCGTTCACCCAAAATTGACGTATCACTATTTAGGTCCGTTCACCTAAAAGTGACGCTAAATAAGTAATGTATACAAAACCCCACTTACTGTCAGTAATTTAAAATAAAAAAGACTAAATCACTGTAAATATAACTGTAAAACATTTAGGGTTTTGTAAATCAACTTTGATAAAAAAAGAATGACTCACATTTCAAGTTTAAACGGTCAGAGCCTGCCTACGGTTTTAAGCTAGTAAACCTAGTAAAATATACAATGCAAACGAAACTAGGTTAGTAACTTAATACAACATTTACGATAATTCACAAGATCGAAACCCTCACGATGAATGACAAAGTATAGCCCAATGCAGGTAGCACTTAAACATCCATCGGACCGGTTTTAATCGATCGGACATTGTATCGTAGCAGTGATCAATTTATTACCCTGTTATCGTAGCAGAGGTTCGGGACTGTGATTGGTTTTGAAAGAAACAGACGATTGCTCAACGTAACGTATGAATTTTTACGTCGTAACATGCAACCAGATCAAGTCCCAAGCTAGAGGCTTTATAGCCAAAATTTGACCCACCCGCGTGTCGTGCACGGATCCACCGCCCCTGGCGCGTGTCGCGGGGATGATCCGTTTAGGCTAGGGTAGCCTCGTGTCTCACATAGGCTGGAAAGGTGTCAAATTTTCAAAATTACGTGTCCTAAACCCATTTTAAGCTGATAAAATCAATTAGGGACCCCCCCTTGAGTTTAAGGGTGCCCTGTTGCTAGTTTCGTTCGTTTTTAAATTTTCGGGTCGCACCGTACCACTTGGGGTTTTAATTAGGGTTTCTTAATGTGCCTTTTTGGAATAGGAAATTGGAAATTTTGCGAGGGTTGTTACATCCTCCCCACCTTGTTTAAAATCTCCTCCTCTAGATTTATTGGAACAAGTAAGGATACTTCCGTTTCATTTCCGATTCCAGCTCCCACGTATATTCAGGTCCTCTCTTGGACTCCCATTTTACTTTGACCAGAATCAATCTCTTGTGTTTGAGATTCTTGACCTTTCTGTCTTCTATCTGAAGAGGTTTCTCCACAAACTTTAACTTTTCATTTACCTCTATATCCTGAAGAGGTACTACCAGTGACTCATCAAATAAACATTTCTTGAGATTAGATACATGAAATACATCATGTTCACCGGCTAATTCTTCTGGTAGTTGTAACTGATACGCGACTGGTCTTATTCGTTGGATAACTGTAAATGGTCCAACATATCTTGGAATCAGCTTTCCTTTCTTACTGAATCGAACTACTCCTTTCCATGGAGAAACTTTTAATAGTACCATGTCTCCAACTTGAAATCCTAACAGCTTACGCCGATTGTCGGCATAGCTCTTTTGGCGGTCTCGAGCCGTTTTTAGCCTTTCCTTGATTTGAGTTATCTTGTCGGTGGTTTCCTGTATGATTTCGGGACCTGATAACTGACTTTCTCCTATTTCTGCCCAGCATACTGGAGTTCGGCACTTTCTTCCATAAAGTGCTTCGAATGGGGCAACATTGATGCTTGTATGATAACTGTTGTTATAGGAGAATTCTATTAGTGGCAAATGGTCGTCCCAATTTCCACCGAAGTCTATAACGCATGCCCTGAGCATGTCTTCTAAGGTTTGGATCGTCCTTTCACTTTGTCTATCTGTCTAGGGGTGGTATGCTGTACTTAAATTCAATCGTGTCCCTATTGCTTGTTGGAAACTTGTCCAAAAATGCGAAATGAAACGACTATCCCTATCTGACACAATGGAGAGTGGAACTCCATGTAGTAACACTACCTCATCTACGTATAGCTTAGCTAGTCTTTCCATGCTAAAGGTTTCCTTCATTGGTAGGAAATGAGCTGATTTGGTTAATCGATCTACAATCACCCAGATTGCATCGTTACGTTTCCTGGTTTTGGGTAGCTCAGTAACAAAGTCCATTGTTATTAATTCCCATTTTCATACGGGCATTTCTAATTGTTGAAGTAAACCTGAAGGTTTCTGGTATTCTGCCTTAACTTGTGAACAAGTTAAACACTTAGAGATGTAACTAACTATGTCCTTTTTCATTCCTATCCATCAAAAGTTATTCCTTAAATCCTGATACATCTTGTGGTTACCAGGATGCATCGTATACCTAGATTTATGGGCTTCCTCTAATATCTTATCTCATAAGTTTTCTTGTCTAGGTACCCAAATTCTTTTCTTATGGAATCTCTAAATTCCATCAGTTCCTTGCTCTAATTCTTTTATCTGCCCTTTCATTCCTTCAGCATCATCCTTGATTGCTGTTTCCTGAACACTTTTCAGTTGTTCCATTAAATCTAACTATAGATTTAATCTAAGAGCACGAACTCGTCTTTGTTTCACATGGTACTTACGACTCAGAGCATCGGCTACTACATTTGCTTTTCCTTCGTGATATTGAATATCACAGTCGTAATCACTTATGATCTCCATCCATCTTCTTTGTCTCATGTTTAATTCTTTTTTGCACAAAAATATATCTTAAGCTCTTATGATATGTAAAGACAGTAAACTTACTACCATGCAGATAATGTCTCCAAATTTTAAGGGTAAAAATTATTGCTCCTAATTCTAAATCATGAGTCGTGTAATTTTCCTTGTGCTTTTTCAATTGCCTTGATGCGTAAGAGATCACTTTCTTACGTTGCATTAACATACATCCTAATCCTAGCTTAGAGGCATCACAGTAGACTTCAAAATCTTCTGTTCCTTCTAGTAAGGCAAGAATTGGGGCATTGGTTAACTTTTTCTTTAGAATTCTAAAGGCTTCTTCCTGCTTAGGGTCCCATTCAAACTTAACAGTTTTACAGGTTAACTTAGTTAATGGAACAACTATCTTAGAAAAGTCTTGGATAAAATGCCTATAATATCCAGCTAATCCTAGAAAACTTCTGACTTCTGTAGCTGACTTCGGGACTTTCCAACTTGTGATAGCTTCTATCTTGGAAGGATCTATGTGAATGCCTTAATGATTAACCATATGTCCTAAAAATTGCACTTCTTGCAACCAAAATTCACACTTAGAATATTCAGCGTAAAGCTTTTCTTTTCTTAACAGGGTTAAGAGTGCATGCAGGTTCTCGCAGTGTTCATCCTGGATTTTGGAATAAATAAGTATATCGTCGATGAAGACAATTATAAATTTATCCAAGTATGGCTTACAGATCCTATTCATCATATCCATGAATGCTGCAGGAGCATTCGTTAATCCAAATGGCACGACTGTAAACTCGTAGTGACCATACCTAGTTCTGAAAAGCAGTTTTAGTTATGTCTTCTTCCTGTACCTACAGTTGATGGTATCCGGAGCGCAAATCTATCTTAGAGAAATACCTAGCTCCCTGAAGTTGATCGAAAAGATCATCAATCCTAGGTAACGGGTATCGATTCTTAATGGTAACCTTATTTAATTCTCTATAATCGATACACATCCGCATCGAACCATCCTTCTTTTTCACGAACAACACCGGTGCTCCCCAAGGGGATGAACTGGGTTGTATGAATCCTTTTCCTAACAATTCATCTAATTGCTTTTCCAGTTCTAACATTTCGGTTGGCGCTAAGCGATAAGGTGCCTTAGCTATTGGAGCAGTTCCAGGTATTAGATGAATTCTAAACTCTACTTCCCTATCTGGTGGTAATCCAGGTAGATCTTCTGGTAATACATCAGGGTATTCTGATACTACTGGAATTTCCTGAAGTTCTTTTCCTTTAGTGTTAATGATTACTGAAATCATATACACTATTCCTTGTTTCCGTTCGTAACTAGCGACTTTTATTACTGAAATGAACTTCATTGGTCTGTGGGGCTTATCTCCTATCATTCGAATTATTTCTCCTGTTGGTGCACGAATTTCTATGGAATTTTGATCACATAGGATTCGAGCATGGTTGGCTACTAACCAATCCATTCCTAGCACAACATCGAATCCTGCTAAATTCATAGGTAGAAGATTTGCCGAGAACTTATGACCTGATAATTCTATCTTTCCTTCTTGAAGTACCTTATCTATACTGATAGGGTTTCCGTCTGCCGTTTCTACCGTATAAACTTGTCTAAGTTTGGTTAAAGGTTGCTTAAGAGCTTGGCAGAATGAAGTATTTATAAAACTTTGGTTTGCACCAGAGTCAAATACTACTGTTGCAAAAACGTCATGGACAAGGAACGTACCAGCTATCACGTCCGGAATCAGATCTGCTTCTTGCATTGTCAGCTGAAAAGCTCTTGCATTCTTTTTATTAGTTCCCTCGGCCGCTTTTGCTTTGTTGTCAGCTGGTTCTGTTGAGCGATATAACACCAGACTCGTAGCAAAAGGATACTCACAAAAGTATGGTATGGACTATGAGGAGACATTTGCTCTAGTGGCAAAAATGACTACAGTTCATACTCTCATAACTGTTGCATCTGTTCGTCAGTGGAAGATGTGTTAAATGGATGTCAAGAATGCCTTTTTAGTGGTGATCTCCATGAGGAAGTTTTCATGAGTCCTCCTATAGGAATTGCTTACCATCCTGATGAAGTCAGTCGGCTTCGGAAAGCTCTATATGGCCTCAAACAAGCCCCTCATGCTTGGTATGAGTAATTCTCTAGTGTGATTACTTCCCTTGGTTTTGTTCCTTCAGCATTGTTTGTTTGATGTACAAGTGCAGGACGCATTCTTCTGTCTTTATATGTTGATGATATGATTATTACATGTGATGATTATGATGGTATTAAGGCCTTGAAGCGTGATTTGGCTCACTGTTTTGCTATGAAGGATTTGCGTCTGCTATGGTATTTTTTGGATATTGAGCTGGCTCAGTCTCAGAAAGGATACCTCCATTCTTAGACAAATTATATATCTAACCTACTTCAATGGGCAAGACTTTCTGATAACAAAACTGTAGACACTCCTCTTGAAACCAATGCGCGATATTCTCCCACTAATGGTGTTCCCTTGGCTGATCCGAGTTAGTATCGTACTATTGTAGGTAGATTGGTTTATCTTACAGTTACTCGTACAGATATTACTCACACTGTTCATGTGGTTAGCCAGTTTGTTACTACTCCTACATCTGTTCACTAGGGAGCTATTCTTCGTATTCTGAGATATCTTCATGGCACTCAGTTTTAGAGTCTTCTATTTCCCTCAACATCTTCTCTAGAGTTACGTGCCTACAGTAATGCTGATTGGGATAGTTATCGTAATGATCGCAAATCCACCACTGCTTTCTGTGTATTCCTTGAAAAAAAGTAACAAACAAGATGTTGTTTCAAGATCTTCTACTGAGGCCGAGTATCGTGCTATGGCTATAACTACATGTGAAATTGTTTGGTTACAATGGCTTCTTGCAGATATGGGGGTTACCATCTCTCAACCTACCCAATTACATTGTGATAACCAAAGTGCTATGCAGATTGCTAAAAACTCTGTTTTCATGAGCGAACAAAACATATTGACACTGATTGTCATTTTACTTGCCATCAACTTCATCTTGGAACAATATCGCTTCCCTTCGTGCCATCAGCCTTTCAGATTGCAGATGTTTTCACCAAGGTTCAGTCTGTCACACCCCAACCGATGGTGGAAACATCAGAGTGAGACGAAAACAAGATTGCTCGATACATCATAACATTAAATGTGACAATATATAATTAATTTCATTTGCATAAATACTAAACGAGAAATACATTGTTCAAACCAAATACGTCAAATTGTATCAAACATCCTAAAACATAAATAAACGTTTATCTAAGATGTGTATCTAAGTCCACCCTGAATGAGTTTCTTCATGTCATCAACTAGCGACCTGCAACATGTATTAAAATAATGATCAACATAAAGCTGGCGAGTATACAAGTTTGATATCATAGCATAATAGTGAAAACAATTGTGCTCATATCCAACATGATAGAATGTATATCCTGTTACTAACATACCACACAAGTGTAACTATATGTCAAACCAAAGCTTAACGCAATCGTGATTACCAAACATCATCGAAATGAAGATGGTGTAACATATTTTACTTAACAATACCACTTGAACACCGACGGGGCGTTACTCCTATAACGCTATATTTGTTTAGGTAGGCTTGCAAAGTTAATGAGCATATACACACATGTAAACCTAGCATGCAAGATTAACAAGAATAAAACAAGTTTCATGTTAATAGTGGATAGAGTGTGATTTGTAACAAGTTTAATAGTGCTGCGTGCTTTTGTATAGTTATACATGTTGCACCCAAAGTGAATAAAATTAAAATGGGATCGAGTATACTCACGGTTTTGCGTAGTTCCACTAAACCGAAAGTCGAAGAGAGGAGGGTTGGTACACCGAGGTTACCCTATAATGGGTAAACAAAGGTGTGAGTATTCTGATGTGATAAAGGGTCCGGATCAGACTTTAAGATACGAAAAAGCACAAAACAAAACAAGTACTAGACCCTTTCGTCGAATGGAAATAGTCCCTTCGTGCGAAGGGATTACCCAAGCAGTCAAATAAGAACAACCTATGCATATCATACCCTACATGGCAAATGTTGGAGGCGAGGCGGGGTTAGCTTATTTTGTTACTAGCAAACTGTTTGGCATTCATTCGTATGGTAAGCGAATGAGGTGGTGGTACTAGGTTGGAAAGCCAAGGCTCCCACAGTTCACACTTCGTCACCACTCAGATTCCTCCATATTGAGTATTGAGGATGGTGAATCTGATATGACTTCAACATTCACTATACTGATGAACTTGAATCAAACAGAAAAGATATAAAAAACGTACCATGTAAAAGAGTCCATTCGTGTGAAGGGGACTGCCCATTCGCACGAAGGGAACTGCTATTCATCAAAGGGTGTAAAACTCGTCAAAACGACATTTTAATTCATTCACAACAAATCATATCTTGATGAAAATTAACTCCCACAACTATAAACTGAGTTGTGAGCCTGGTGGGTACCAGATTTCACCAAGTTTCGTAACAGAAAAATAAAACAATATGCAAGAACAAGTTTTAAATCAAAGTTTGTAAATCTTAGTTTGAATCTCCTAAGTGGCGAGGGTTCATTATCAGTTTGCCAAGGCAAACGCGTGAAACCATCCAAGATATGTATTCAAACAAGATGATTTGAATAAAACTTTAAAGGAATGAAATGAAATGGAAAGAACATAAAAGAAATGAAAGAAATTATTACTGAAATGCTCTGTTCGCAAAAGAAAGTTTCAAAGCGCCTGGGAGTGTCTTGGGTGACTGGGAAAGTGAAATGAATGGGGTTGGGCACTTATTTATAGTCTAAAAAGTGTGTTGGAGCGAATGGGGTTTCAGGCGAAAGCCCTTTGTGCGACTGAGCTTGGAGCGAACTGGTCATTCGCACGAAGGGAGGAGGTCCCTTCGTGCGAAGGGTCTTTTTCCCTTTGCTCGAAGGTTCAAGTTTGATTAAGTTTGTATTTTAACCGGTTTTCGATGTAACAAGTGTAATTGTGTAATGTACAAGTATAAAGCATGTATAATGGTGTTTTTAAATTGATTTTGAGTATTAACATGTAAACAAGTCTAAAATGTATAACATAAATGTGAATAAAATACTAGAATTTCATTATGATCAATAGTCTAGGATTAAAAAGGTGAAAAGAAATAGGATATAATATAAATACAAGTTTCCAAAAATAGAATTACAACAATACTTTCTAAATTAGGAAAGTACAGAAATGCGAAGCGTTATAGTCTCCCCTACTTTAGGAAATTTCTTCCTCGAAATTTATTCAGGAGGAAGACTGAACGAAGCTATGTGGATACTTGGTCTTCATTTCACTCTCGAGTTCCCAAGTGAATTTAGCGCCCTGCTTTCCTTCCTATCGAACCTTGGCTATGGGAATTCGTCTGTGCCGCAGTTGTTTGGTTCCTCCATCCAAGATTTCAACTGGTTTTTCCACAAAATGCAAGGTCTCGTTGATTTGGAGGTCATCGATCGGAACTTGGTGTCCTTCATCAGCTAAACACTTCTTGAGATTCGAGACATGAAACGTTGGATGAGCGTTACTGAGTTCTTGAGGTAAGTCGAGTCAGTATGCCAACTTGCCAATCCTTTCGAGTATCTAGAAAGGACCTGCAAAGCGCGAAGCAAGCTTTCCTTTCTTACCAAAACGAATAACTCCCACCCAAGGAGATACCTTGAGGAATACTTGATCACCAACATTAAACTCCAACGGTTTGCGACGTTTATTAGCGTAGCTCTTTTGTCTGTTTCTATCCTTTAGGAGGTTATCGCGGATTTGTAAAATCCTATCTGTTGTTTCTTGAATAAGCTCAGGGCTAGTGATTTGTGTGTCTCCAATTTCGTGCCAACAAATAGGTGAACGACACTTGCTACCATATATTGCTTCGAAAGGAGCCATTTGTATACTAGAGTGGTAGCTGTTGTTGTACGAGAACTCTATCAACGGTAAATGTACATCCCATTTTCCACCAAAGTCTATTACATAAGAACGAAGTATGTCCTCGAGGGTTTGGATAATACGTTCAGTCTGTCCATCCGTTTGAGGATGAAAGGTCGTACTAAGATTAAGGTGAGTACCCATAGCGGTTTGGAATGTTTGGAAAATATGAGAAGTGAAACGACCATCGCGGTTCGAAATGATGTAAATGGGAATACCATGACGACAATGACTTCATCCGTGTAGATACGAGCTAATTTCGCAACTTTGTAATCTTCACGAATGGAAGTGAGCGGATTTGGTCAAATGGTCAATGATCGCCCAAATGCTATCATTACCAGAAGGAGTGCGAGGATGTTTGGTTATGAAGTCTATGGCAATACTCTCCCATTTCCAAACTGGGATTTCTGGTTGTTCGAGTAAACTAGAAGGACGTTGATGTTCAGCTTTCACTTTCGAGCATGTGAGACACTTCGAAATAAAGGTGGCGATATCCTTTTTAATACCAGGCCACCAATACGATGTACGAAGATCATGGTACATCTTGTCGGCACCTGGATGAATTGAGTATCGTGATATGTGTGCCTCCTTCATTATGAGCTCACAAAGTTCATCATGATTTGGGATCCAAACACGATCGAGATAGTAGAGGACTCCATTGGATTTGGTCACGAGTTGGTTTTCAACAACACATCATCTCATTGTACATGTTCTCCTCGTTGATGGATGAATGTTGGGCTTCACGAATGCGAGTTTAAAGATCGCTTAAGATTTGAGAACAACGAATACTATTTACACGAGTCTTTCGATTGAGTGCGTCGGCCACGACATTCGCCTTACCAGGGTGGTAGCGAATCTCGTAGTCGTAGTCGTTAAGCAATTCTACCCAATGACGCGGACGCATGTTTAGCTCTTTTTGGTTAAAGATGTGTTGTAGGATCTTATGGTCAGTGAAGACCACATATTTGGTACCATATAGGTAGTGTCACCAAATCTTTAACGTAAAAACAACTGCACCAAGTTCGAGATCATGAGTAGTGTAGTTTTTCTCATGCATTTTCAGCTATCTCGGAGTATACGCGATAACCTTGTCTCGTTGCATGAGAACATAACGAAGACCTCGGTTAGATGCATCGCAATATACCACGAAATCATCGTTTCCATCAGGAAGAGCGAGAATAGGAGCATTGCAAAGCAAGTCCTTCAACGTTTGAAAAGACTCCTCTTGTTCGGGACCCCAAACAAAAGGTTTATCTTTTTGAGTCAAAAAAGTGAGGGGAACGGCGATTTTCGAGAAATTTGAGATGAATCGATGGTAGTAGCCTGCCATTCCGAAAAATGAACGGATTTCAGAAGGGGATTTCGGTGCGATCTAATTCTTGACAACTTCGATCTTAGAGGGGTCAATGTGAATACCTTTTTCACTCAAAACGTGTCCAATAAATTGAACTTCTTTGATCCAAAACTCGCACTTGGAGAACTTTGCGTATAGGCGTTCACCACGTAAGATTTCAAGGATTAAATGCAAATGACGCTCGTGTTCGACTTAGGTCTTGGAATAGATAAGGATGTCGTCAATGAATAGGATCACAAAACGGTCCAAGTAGGGTTTACACACACGGTTCTTCCATGAAGACTGCAGGTGCATTGGTCAAACCGAAAGGCATGACCACGAACTCGTAGTGACCATATCTAGTATGAAACGCGGTTTTAGGAATGTCCTCTTCAATAACGTGAAGTTGATGATAGCTAGAACGAAGATTAATTTTAGAAAAGCACGTTGCGCTTTGGAGTTGATAAAAAAGGTCATCGATGCGAGGTAGAGGGTAACAGTTTTTTACGGTGAGTTTGTTAAGTTCATGATAATCGATACACATACGAAACGAACCATCTTTCTTCTTCACGAAAAGAACAGGAGCGCCCCAAGGAAAAGTACTTGGGCGTATGAAACCTTTATCAAGCAGCTCTTGAAGTTGACTTGACAACTCTTGCATTTCAGAAGGTGCAACGCGATAAGGAGCTTTAGCGACGGGGGTAGCACCAGGGATGAGGTCAATATGAAAGTCAACAGTACGAGAAGGAGGATGACCGGGTAGGTCTTCGGGAAAGACGTCAGGAAAATCACGCACCACTGGAACATCACTTATGTCTTTTCCCTTGCCCTTTTCTTCCACAACGTGGGCTTAAAAGGCAAAGTACTGCTTACGTAAGTACTTATTAGCTTGTGTACATGACATGAGTTTAAGTCCCTTTGAAGGTCTGTCGCCATAGACGTGTAGAGTGCCACCAGACGGAAGAGGCAAACGAACGAATTTCTCATGACAAGTGATTTCAGCATGATTCTTACGAAGCCAATCTATGCCTACTATGATACCGAAACTACCCAATTTGCATGGGTATGAGATCGATAGGGAATACATGATCGTTATGAGTAAGGAAACAATCGCGAAGAACGGAATCAACGGTGATAGACTTTCCATTGGCAACTTTGACAGTTAATGACTTTGGGAGTTTAGAGCTGTACAATTTAACATTGATTCAAATTCAATGGACACGATGCTTTTGTCTGCACCAGTATCAATAGTACCATTCACGACTTCATTTTTGTTTTGAGCTTGGTTCACGTTGATGTTGAACGCACAACCACAGGTTGCTTGTTGTTGTGGCTGCTCCTGATTGAGTTGAGGGCACTAAGGTCAAAGGTAGATAGTGTCTCCACACTTGTAGCAGGCTCTAATGTTATTGGTAAGAGTTTGGCGGTTTTGGTTTTGGGGAGGTTGCTGAACTTGGTTGCCTTGTGGTGTAGGACCACTGCTGCATATGGCGACTACATGCCTAAACCGATGGCATGTGGTGCAATGGCGGCATGCGATGTTGGCAGGATGATGGTAATGGTAGGTGTTACACTTGGGATGAGTCCGAGTGTAAGGCTTTCTGGTGGGTTCTTGTAGGGGGATTTGGGGTAACAACAGCGGTAATCGCGTTGCAACTTTGGCTTTGAAACTTGTGTTTGTTGCCTTTGTTGTCACGTGACTGGGTTTTGGGTTCTTTGGGATCAGTGGTGGCTTGGTTCATTGATTTGGTGGTAGTGGGGGTTGTGGTTTGTTTATCTCACACACGGTTGTTGTTGAGACTAACAGCAAGGCGATAAACTAGCTCAATGGTGTCAGGTCGTGTGGCTTCAATGGTGTCACGCATAGCAGAGGGTAGACCTTGAAGGTATTTCCTGATAGCACGCTCAGGAGTCGAAACCAGATGAGGTACAATGTTGCTCAATTGCTTAAAACGGGTAGTGTAACCAAGGTTATCATCACCGATATGCTTGAGGTGCCAAAACTCTTCCTCAAGCTTCTACTGCTCATAGGGAGGGCATAACTCAGTCATCATCAGCTGTTTAACTTCGACCCAAGGGAAGGCATAGGCATCTTCTTGGAACAGATGTTATGCTCATTCGTCCATCAGTCAAGGGCTCTTTCCTGGAAGACGCCGGTCATGCTTCGGGTTTTCAGGTGCTCAGGACACTCGCTGTTGATGAATGTTACCTCGATACTATCAAACCACTTGAGCATCTTAGTCACACCATCATTGCTAGTTAAGGGTTAAGGGTTGCAAGCAGAGAACTGCTTGTAGTTAAACATCACACGATTAGGTTGGTCGACCTTGGAATCGACAGAGGAGTTGGGGGTATTGGCGGAGGTAACCTTGCTCACTATGTCAGGTATTACGCGAGCCATCTGTTTAGCCATGAAAGCGAGCATCTTCTTGTTGGAGCTTGACTTGGATCCTCTGTTTGAGTTGGAGAGACGACTGGAAGACATCTAGAGAATCAAAATAGATGAAAGGATGAGACTTGATCAAAATGTTTTGGAAAAAATTAGTTTGTTCAAGTAATATGTCGCATAGCATGTAAATGTTTCAAGTAGTTCACATAAGCATAACAAGAATTCACGTAGTATAATCACAAATAATGATAAAAGAATTGTAAATTTAATTTGTTCACGAAGAATTATTATTGTTTGGGATTGCGAGGAAAGTGCAATTCATCTCTCCAACGTTGAAATGAAAAGCGTATCAAACGTAAAACACATTAAAATTGATAGGACATAAATGAGTTTCAATATAAAACATGGAATGTCTCGGAACGAAACTAAGACTTTTCCAAAGTGATCGAGATCCTGTTGAGTTAGGGATACATGCTTTGGCCTAACAGGTAGAATACTCTCACCGAGGAGTGGCTAACGGTATTCACCCTTCTAGTTACTACATGTCACTAGTCAATCAAGGATTCGAGACTTTGGCGAGATTGAAAATAAAAAAGTGGGATTAGTTATCAAGATGCGGGTTTTCACCCCTAACTTGGTAACATTGTACCCTAGTGTGGTTGGTACTTATCGAACGAAACAAGATATAATCTCGAGTCGTTGATAAGGATCCACTAGAATATGAAATGGAAATTCCCATAAAGATATGGATATCACTCCTGACTTGATGGTGGAATTTCGTGCAAAATAACATGTAAGCGGATTGAAAGTCATCAACAAATATGGCAATCACCCCTATTTTGGTGAGTCGTTTCGATTGTGGGATAAGAGTGTCTTCAAGTGTGTATTGTGTTTGCTTTAGGAAAAGCACGTATAATTGAGACCAAGAAATAGATAAGAAGCAAATAAGAGAGAATGCAAGTAGTTTTAAGCACAAGCAAGAAATGTTCCTAAACTATAGATTAGGTTAAAAAGTATAGCGACTTTTCCTAATTCCATATAGTTATGGCTCTGATACCAATCTATCACACCCCAACCGATGGCGGAAACATCGGAGTGAGACGAAAACAAGATTGCTCGAGACATCATAACACTAAATGTGACAATATATAATTAATTCCATTTGCATAAATACTAAAAGCGAAATACATTGTTCAAAACCAAATACATCAAATTGTATCAAACATCCCAAAACATAAATAAAAGTTTTTCATTAAGATGGGTATCTAAGTCCACCCTAAATGAGTTTCTTCATGTCATCAACTAGCGACCTGCAACATGTATTAAAATTAATGATCAACATAAAGTTGGCGAGTATACAAGTTTGATGTCATAGCATAATTGTGAAAAGGATTGTGCTCATATCAAACATGATAGAATGTATATCCTGTTACTAACATACTACACAAGTGTAAGCTATATGTCAAACCAGAGTTTAACACAATCGTGATTACCAAACATCGTCGAAACGAAGATGGTGTAACATAGTTTACTTAACAATACCACTAGAATACAGGCGGGGTGTTAGTCCTATAGCGCTATAATTATTAAGGTAGGCTTGCAAAGTTAATGATCATATAGACACGTGTAAACCTAGCATGCGAGATAACAAAAATAAAACAAGTCTTATGTAAATAATGGATAGAGTGTAATTTGTAACAAGTTTAATAGTGTTGCGTGTTTTTGTATAGTTGTACATGTTGCACCCAAAGTGAATAAAATTGAAATGGGATCGAGTGTACTCACGGTTTTGCGTAGTTCCACTAAACCGGGAGCCGAAGAGAGGAGGGTTGGTACACCGAGGTTAGCTTATAATGGGTAAAGAAAGGTGTGAGTATTCTGATGTGATAAAGGGTTTGGATCAGACTTTAAGATACAAAAAAGCACAAAACAAAACAGGTACTAGACCCTTCGTGCGAATGGAAATAGTCCCTTCGTGCGAACGGCATATTCCATTCATGTGAATCGTCCAATTTGTGTGAGAATTTGTGCGTAAAATTTGATTGTACACTGATTTAACGTTGTACAGTAATAGTAATTGTCAAAGTAAGTGAAAATAGAAAATAAAATATCAAACCAGTCAAATAAGAACAACCCAGGCGTGTCATACCCAACATGGCAAATGTTGGAGGCGAGGTGGGGTTAGCTTATTTTATGACTAGCAAACTATTTGGTGTTCATTCGTATGGTACGCGAATGAGGTGGTGGAACTAGGTTGGAAAGCCAAGGCTCCCACAGTTCACACTTCGACATGACCCAGATTCCTTCATATTGAGGAGGGTGAATCTGATATGACTTCAACATTCACTGTACTGATGAACTTGAATCGACCAGAAAAGAAGTTGAAAACGTAACATGTAAAACAGTCCCTTCGTATGAAGGGGACTGTCCATTCGCACGAAGGGAACTACCATTCATGTGAAGGGTGTAAAACCTGTCAAAATGACATTTTAATTCATTCACAACAGATCATGTCTTGATGAAAATTAACTGCAACATAAACCCACAACTATGAACTGAGTTATGAGCCTGATGGGTACCAGATTTAACCAAGTTTCGTAACAAAAAAATAAAACAAGATGCAAGAACAAGTTTTATATCAAAATTTGTAAATCTTAGTTAGAATCTCCTAAGTGGTGAGGTTTCATTATTAGTTTGCAAAGGAAAACGCGTGAAACCATCCAAGAGATGTATTCAAACAAGATGATTTGAATAAAACTTTAAAGGAATGAAATGAAATGGTAAGAACATAAAAGAAATGAAGAAATTATTACTGAAATGCTTTGTTCGCAAAAGAAAGTTTCAGAGCGTCTGGGAGAATCTTGGGCGACTGGGAAAGTGAAATGAATGGGGTTAGGCACTTATTTATAGGCTAAAAAGTGTGTTGGAGCGAATGGGTTTCAGTCGAAAGCCTTTGTGCGACTGAGCTTTGAGCGAATTGGCCATTCGCACGAAGGGAGGAGGTCCCTTCGTGCGAAGGGTCTTTGTCCCTTTGCTCGAAGGTTCAAGTTTGATTAAGTCCGTATTTTAGCCGATTTTCGATGTAATAAGTGTAATTGTGTAATGACAAGTATAAAACAGGTGTAATGGTGTTTTAAACATTGATTTTGAGTATAAACATGTAAACAAGTCTAAAATGTATAACATAAATGTGAATAAAATACTCGAATTTCATTATGATCAATAGTCTTGGATTACAAAGAAATAGGATATAATACAAATACAAGTTTCTAAAAATAGAATTACAACAATACTTTCTAAATGAGGAAAGTACATAAATATGAAGCGTTACACAGTCAGTGTCTCGGTTTCGGTTCTTATGTGACAAACTCTCAATGCTTATTACTATTGCATTGTGAGTTTCAGGGAGGATGTTAGCATAATAAAATAGTTTAGTTTAATTGTGGGCTTTGGCCCATTAGCTAGTAAGCTTGTAGCCCGGCCAATATAATGTTTATTTCTCTTTCATTTGTATGTATTATTTTCTAATGAATAAACCTTACTCACGTTTTCTCTATACATGTTTGTCTTTTAACACAAGGAACGACACATCTGTTTGATGCGAATTTTTGCCTCCCTTCAATCCTATTTCTGTTTCTAAGTTTTACATGTTACACAGGGACCCTTCTACTAAATACAATTAACATATAGACAATAAACATAAGACTTTTTGTTAGGAATCAAACAAGAACACAAACAAAGAAACTGTAAAAAGAAGAGACACGGACACAGTGGTTTAACGTTGCTTGGTCGGTGTGACATATGTCCATAGGCTACAACTAATACTCTTTTATTTGGATGCTCACAAAATTACAATGATAAGACCATTGTTTATTGTAGGTATAGATTTCGATGTTAAACAATAATAACTTCTTGTTGTAAATGTGATAACGAGTGTAGAATCCAAGTTAAAGCACCAAACCAAGCAATACACAGAACAATACACAAAGATTTACTTAAAAGGTTTGCGTATATTGATTTCAATAGAGTTTCGATATGAATACAAAATGAAAAGCTCACAAACTCTCTATTCTAGACTACTATTTCCAAATGACAACATGTTGTATATATAGTCGATACACAACAGTCCCGAACGACATTGTCTAGGTCCAAAGAACATGTTGTATCATTTGGACTCTAGATCAAATGACAACAAATATTCCAAACAACAACTAATGTTGTTTGAAATGCATATGTCGTTTACACTATACAGACCAAGTCAAATGAAAAAAGGATGTTGTTTGACTTGGGTCAGATACACAAAATCAAACATAAATCAACTTTAACATTTAAACGAAGACCGAAACATATAAATAACGATAAACCTCCTCAACTTTGCATCAAACTTATATCAAACAAATAAGGCCAAACAGTTAGGAGTGTTGGGTTTAATCGGGTTTGGTTCGCGGGTCACATGGGTCGGTGCGTTATCGAGTCACGGTTCAAATGGTTATTTGTTTACGGGTAACGTGAGTCGTAGGTCACGGGCTCAATTCGGGTCAGATGGTTACGGGTCAAACGTGCAAGTGGTTTAGTAGTAGTAAATGGGTCAATTAAAATCCATGGGTTTAGTTAATTAGTTTCTGCACATTTGATTTAGAAGAGTGGGTGGAGAGGTTTGACTGAATCTGTAGCAAGTATACGTTGCATTTTGTTTGAGTAGGAGATTGGGTCATTAGAGTTACTGACTTTTAGGAGAGAATATTAGTTTATTCTGTTTTTTTTATTCGCATGTATGTATGGCTATTTAAATCTTTTTTGTTTAATAAATTGATGAACCCATTTTTCACCTTCTGCAAATTTCTTCACATAAATTACATACATACGAGAGTGAGTTTTAGTGTGTATTTTAGTGGGGCCTGAACCAACATTTGGTATCAGAGCCTAGGGCTCGAGAAGATCGGAGGAAGCCTCCGCCGCCGGGGGTGTGTCGGTCGGTGGAGGGCAGGCGTAAAAGGTGTTGTTTCGGG
Organism: Helianthus tuberosus; assembly: GCA_030545235.1. NCBI lineage: Eukaryota > Viridiplantae > Streptophyta > Magnoliopsida > Asterales > Asteraceae > Helianthus > Helianthus tuberosus. Next base: position 17,348,956 of record CM060428.1, on the reverse strand, counting down.
GTTGATTAACAGCAGAAGACGGGGGCGTTATGGTGTTTTCGGTAGGCCGTTGTTGTGGTAGACGTACCATTATGATGAGGGGGGTGACCGGTGATAAACACTTGTTTTCCGGGGCTGTTAATAGTGATCAAAAGAAGGTTCAAGGCTGTTCGGATGTTAGTTGTGGGTTTGCGCAGCTGTTATACAACGGTGACAATAGCAGAATGTTTTGCGGAAGCCTTGATCAACTGGTTTCGTGATAAGAGGAGACCAGCGTGGTTCGTGAAAAGCGGGCAGAAGGGATCCGTCAAAGCAGGTGGCTTTGGATTCGTCTCGTTTGGCAAGGTGAGAAAACGGAAGAAGCGGGTAGCTTGTTTTCTTTGTTGGTAGAGAGGCCTCTTGAACAATGGTGATCGGAAAAAGGTACGTAAAGAATGGAGAAAACACGGTGACATTATGGCGTTGGAGTTCAATCGGGTGGCTTTGGATGTGACCGGGGAGAGGTCGTTGATCCGTGATAAGTCGTGATGTTAGTGAACGGTTCCAACGGGATGCCATGTGACATGTTACAAGCGTGGTCGGTTTGAATCGGGTTGAACTGAGTTGACTTTGGGCGTGACCGGTAGTGGTCGGGGTGTCCGGTAAAATTCGTGATGGTTTGAAACCGAGGTGATTCGGTGCTGCGGTGACGACGTAAACAAACACCGATTAAGGGGGTGATTGTTGGGTTTAATCGGGTTTGGTTCGTGGGTCACATGGGTTGGTGCGTTATCGAGTCACGGTTCAAATGGTTATTTGTTTACGGGTAACGCGAGTAGTAGGTCGCGGGTTCAATTCGGGTCAGATGGTTACGGGTCAAACGTGCAAGTGGTTTAGTAGTAGTAAATGGGTCAATTAAAATCCATGGGTTTAGTGAATTAGTTTCTGCACATTTGATTTAGAAGAGTGGGTGGAGAGGTTTGACCGAATCTATAGCAAGTATACATTGCATTTTGTTTGAGTAAAAGATTGGGTCATTAGAGTTACTGACTTTTAGGAGAGAATATTAGTTTATTCTGTTTTTTATTCGCATATATGTGTGGCTATTTAAAGCTTTTTTGTTTAATGAATTGATGAACCCATTTTTCACCTTCTGCAAATTTCTTCCCATAAATTACATACATACGAGAGTGAGTTTGAGTGTGTATTTTAGTGGGGCCTGAACCAACAAGGAGGTGTACACTCTTGTTCATCATCATCATTGTTGTTGTTAATCATGCACGAACGAACCCCAATCTTTAAGGATGACCTCTAAAGGAGTTCTGTTACCTCCTTTTCACTTATTTAACTTTAAATATTAACAATATATTGGCCTAATCCTTATTTGAAAAGTCGTTAAGTATTAAATTTATTAAAGTTACACATTTATTTAAGTTTCACATTAGAAGAGGAGTCTTCTTTGATTGACTTACATGAAAAAGAAATGAAAACGATAACAGTATATTTTTTTGTGGCAAGTAGATACTTGCAGCTATGCAAGGACTAGTTAGCTCACAAAGAAAAAGTATCATGGGGCCAGCCCAGGGGCCATTTTATTCTGTAGTTCAATTGTGCAGCATTCGTTGGAATTGCAGCACACCATGCAAGCTGTATTCTAGTTGTTTATTGTTGTTTCCGTTATTTCCAGTGTCTGCTTAGCAAGATGATTTTTGTAGCAGCTCATAAATTTCGCTATGAATTCTGGAAAAACACAAAAAGTCATATGTTATACATGTAAAAGACCAAAAAAGCACAAGCTTTGATCGTATTTGTAACAAGTTTTATAAAAAAGGAAAAATATTGGAGGAACTGGACAACTGGTTTGGTTACTCATGTCACCGGTTACTATGGATGTCACATTGATAAATGAGTGCTACCTGTTGGACTATTAATATTGGCACTAAGAATACTTTAATATATAAATACGTAGCGTATTATGTGTGTGACAATTAATATAATTATGAGTTAATATAAGTATGGGGTCATTAGTGTGTTGTGTCGTTTAAGTTGGCAGTTATGCTTAAAGTCAAAGGGATGTGTCCCTTAAACACACCAGTTCATATGGTATAAATAGGGAAAACATATTCAGTTGTATTAAAGTCAAAGGGATGTGTCCCTTAAACACACCAGTTCATATGGTATAAATAGGGAAAACATATTCAGTTGTAATTTGGTTACTGACAGTTATTATTCCCTCTCTTTTATGCCGGAAATTCAGACGGGTAATGACGAAGGGTTGCCGGGATCCGATTCTGGTCAGATGGAAGATGAAAGGGTTCAACCCTTGCATGTTCTGCATGGGGAAAATGAAGAGTTGTCTGGGGACATGGATTTTGCGGCACATGGTGAGAAGACCCCTAGGAGTAATAATGATGGTGCAGCCTTAGGAAGTGGGGGCCATGTGTACGACCAGGTCTGGTCTTTTAATATTGTAGTTAATTCAGGGGTGGGCCAAGGCCCAGTAACGAAGTCAAGAAAACGGGCCCGACATAATAGAAGCCCAGCGCAGGATGGTCTAAACGAGGATTGGGCTTGGTTTGATAGGGCGACCTCAATCTAGCAAGGTGAAAAATCGTTGAACCTAAATGTTTCTGCGTCTACGGGGTCAGGGGAAGCTGAAGTTGGAGAGATGGCAGGGGATTCGCCAAACAAGAGTGAGAGAGTGCCAGATAGCTTCATAAATGTACATGATGCGGACTCCAATCAGGATGACATCAATCCGGATGCTATTCGGGTCGATGTGGTTGGTCAGGATGGGAAACTGGGTCAAGGTTCTCAGCAGCCGGTGATTCCGCCTAACATTCCAATAGAGTTGTCTGCTTGCACCAAGGCTGAGGAGACAATCAACGTAGGAATTTCTCTGGGTTTTCAGGTTCAAAACTTTCAGAACCAGGTGAGAGTTCTGATTGATGGTGAACGCGATCAGGGGGTATCTCTATGAATTGTCTCGTGGAAAACTTACGGGGAGTGAAAGACTCCAGAAAGACTGATTGGATTAGGGGTTTGAAGACTTCTCAAGGGGCACATTTTCTAGCAATCCAAGAGACGAAGTTGTCAGGTACCTTTGATTTCTTTGTGAAACAGTTTTGGGGAAGAACTGTTATGGAATATGAATTTGTGGAGGCGGTTGGGAGGTCCCGGGGGCTTTTATCAATATGGAACCCGACTGTGTTTTGTAGGGGGGGGGGGAGATATTGCACGGTCCTCCCAACCGCTGGAGTGATCCCACTCCACAAGCTAGCTTAGCCCCATAGCTGCCTGGCGGTTACTACCCACCGGAGCGAACACCCTGGAGTACTTGTGCCTGCCAGGATTCGAACCGGAGTCCTCTAGGAAGATTGGGTTTATGAAACATAGACGGTTTTTGGTAGTTTCAGGGACCTTAGTGATGACGGGTGAAACCATTAATACGGTAAATGTTTATGCGTTAAACGACCCGGTAGAAAGGAGGTCTTTGTGGGCTGAATTATTAATGGTTAAAGCCTCAATTCCAGGTATGTGGGTTTTTATGGGGGATTTTAATGATGTAAGAGATCCCGCTGAAAGAGTTAATTCTGAGTTCGTGGCTCAAAATGCAGGATATTTTAATCAATTCATTGCTAATGCGGATTTAATGGAATATAACATGGGCGGAAGAAAGTTTACATATCATTCGGATAATGGGGTTAAGTTGAGTAAATTGGACCGTTTTTTGGTGTGTCGGGGGTTCATGAACACTTGGCCGTCGGCGTCCGTCATAGCATTATCTAATGTTGTTTTGGATCACTGCCCCATCGTTCTATCCACGATTCCTACGGACTTCGGACTGTGTCCAACTAGGATTTTTAACTCATGGTTAGAATTTCCGGGGGTGATGGAGTATGTGGGGAGTTTATGTGCATGGTTTCGCTTTAATGGTCCGGCCGATTTGGCGTTGGATACTAAGCTTAAGTGGTTAAAGTTTTGTTTAAAGGAGTGGGTTGTAAAATATAAGGCGACTAGGGATGGGGTGTATGTGGCCAAGGTAGAGAGGCTTGAATTCTTGGAACTAGAAGCGGAATCTAGAGATTTATCGCCTACTGAACTAGAGGAGCGGGCTGAATGTAAAAGAGTTATTATGGAGACAGACAAGACGAAACTCATGGATATTAAGCAAACGTCTAGGGTGCGGTGGGCGATGGAGGGGGATGAAAATTCTGCTTTTTTCCATAATGCGGTTAAAGCTAACTCTAGCTATAATCGCATAAATGGGCTTCATATAGTGGTGTGTTGGTAACTTCGCTGACTTTAATAAAGGATCGGGTCTTCGATTTCTTCTTTGAAAAGTTTCAAGAGCCTTTAAATGTGAGGCCGCTTTTAGTGTATCCCAACCTCCATTCACTTTCGAACTTGGAAGTGGATTCCTTAATAGTGCAGTTCTCAATTATGGAAATAAAGCAAGCGGTTTGGGAGTGTGAAGGGGATAAGGCACCGGGTCCGGACGGTATAAATTTTAATTTTATTAAAAAAAGTTGGGATTATTTGCAAGATGACTTTGTAAAGCTCTTTGAAGAATTCTATTGGAAGGGGTCATTAAGCAACGGGTGTACGTCTTCCTTCATTGCTTTGATTCCCAAAAAATGAGACCCAGGAGATCAGGATATCTGGGTGAGTATAGACCGATTAGTTTGATTGGGTGTATCAATAAAGTGGTCTCAAAAGTGTTGGTGAATAGATTAAAATCAGTTATTCATGGTTTGATTTCGTAGGAGCAATTGGGCTTTCTAGCCAATAGAAGTATCCTTGACGGCCCGTTGATTTTGAACGAAATAATTCCATCGTTGAGGCATAGTAGAAAGAAGGGTTTGATTTTTAAAGTAGATATTGAAATGGCGTATGATTCGGTAAGTTGGAGTTTTCTAAATTCTATCTTGACACAAATGAATTTTCCTTTGAAGTGGAGGACATGGATTATGGCAATAGTGACAACCGCTAGGGCCTCGGTTCAAGCAAATGGCTCCCCGACCCAAGAATTTACTTGTTTTAGGGGTTTGAGGCAAGGCGATCCTTTGTATCCCTTTTTGTTTATCTTGGCAATTGAGGCTTTAACGGGGGTGATGAAAAAGGCGTGCACCATTGGTTTGTTCGAGGGTATTACGGCTCCTTTACATGGCCCGGCGCTTTCTCATTTCTTATACGCGGATGATGTAATTTTTATAGGGGAATGGTCACTTCAAAATACTAAAAATTTGAATCGCATTTTGAGATGCTTTTATCTTGCATCCGGTCTAAGAGTAAATCTTGCCAAAAGTTGCATTTTTGGAGTTGGGGTTGATAATGCACAAGTGCAAGCAATGGCAAACATTTTAAGATGTAAAGTCAGGACCTTTCCGTTCAAACATTTGGGATCCGGTTGTGAGTACGTTCAAAAAAAGACTTGCACTATGGAAAGCGTCCTCTTTATCGTTTGGAGGTCGGGTTACTTTGGTAAGATCGGTGTTAAGTGCTCTTCCAACATATTATTTTTCTTTCTATAAGGCCCCAATCCAGGTTATAAATAGCTTGGAGAGGTTGCGTAGAGAGTTCTTGTGGGGTGTAACTCCGGAACATGCTAAGATGAAGTGGGTCGCATGGAAGAACACTATGGCTCCAAAAGACTACGGGGGTTTGGGTCGTTACGGGCTGCAAATATTTCGATGTTGGCAAAATGGTGGTGGAAGTTTAAGGCGGACAAAAACGGGTTGTGGCGAAAGGTGATTTGGAGCCTTCACCATAACTCAAGAAATTGGCGCTTTATTCCGGTTAAGTTGTCCGTTCCGGGTCCGTGGAAACAAGTGGTAAACATATCTAAAGACTTGGCTGAATTAGGTATGGATTTATCGACCTTATTCCACAGGTGTCCGGGTCGGGATAAAAAGATTGTTTTTTGGAAAGAAGTCTGGCTGGGTGATGGGCCACTATGCAGCAAATACCCTAATATTTTCTTATTGGAGAGACAAAAGAGGGCTGTAATAGACGACCGGGTTGCACTCGTGAATGGCGGGGTGGTTCCTAAATTTGATTGGTCTAGACAACCGGCGACTCAAGTGGAAATTTCTGAACTGAGCAACCTAATCACAGCACTATGCTCTTTTAATTTTGGTAATGGCAGTGATACATGGGAATGGAAAGGAGATGTGTCTCAAAGATTTACGATTCGAAGTATAAGAGGCTTGATCGAGAGGGCGATGTTTACGAACAGTGGCATTGATTTTGTTTGGAATAGTTGGGTGCCTCTAAAAGTTAATTTCCTAGCGTGGCGAGTTACTTTGGATAAACTTCCTACATCAATGGATCTGAAAAGAAGAAACGTACCTGTTCAAGTGGCGGAATGCAAGTTTTGTCATGAAGAGAATGAGACGGCAACACATTTATTTATTTCGTGTAACTTTGCACAGCAGGTTTGGGAGTTTGTAGCAGCATGGGTGTGTCTTTTAATTCGACCACTATTTGCGCTTGAATTAAAAGACTTGGTTGTGATGCAAAATCGTTTTCACGGGTCAGCTCTATGGAAAAAGACGGTTTTGTCTTTGATACAAACTGCACTTTGGGTTTTGTGGAAGAATCGGAATGACGTCACTTTCAACAATAAGCAAGCAAATGTGGCGAGAATTAAGGAAGAGATTAGAACATACGGCTTTCTTTGGGTCAAGAATAGGGCCAAATGTAATGATCTATCGTGGGAAGACTAGTGTAATTTTGATTTGAGGTGTATGGGGGTTTAATGTATGTACTGTTGGTGTATTCTGTCGGTTGAACGGTTGTTGACCGGCGTTTTTATCAATAAAAGTTTAGTTGGCCTTTCAAAAAAAAAAAAACCAACACTACCTTTCTTTTTGAACAAAAATGGGTGTTCATCTGATACTAACCCAAGTAATTTGGGTTCTACTAACCCAAGCCGTATGGTCCCTGCTACTCTTTAGTTTAGGAACCCACAGTTGGATCTAGGGCCTAATTAACAATTAGATCTAATTAGGAGACGGAGGAAGTGACCAATGATTGCAAGAAGTGGAGGAAAACCGTGCCCACTAGTTTATTAGTTTAAGTATCATGTTTTTGGGTTATTTTGTTTTTGTCAATGTTTTTATTATCAAATTAGGGTTCTTACTTTAAATTTGGAGATCAAGCCTATTTCGAATTTGGCTAATGTAATCATTCTTTAAGTAATCAAAGTTTTCAATTTCTAGATTTTATTCCATTGCTGCGAAAATTAGCCATGGTTGCAGTTCTGGTGACAGCAGTGATAACCCACGAGATGCGATTACAACATAGTTGGCTGTGATTGCTGCAAAATTGGAGTCGAGATGGAGTCCTGGAAGGATGGCATGGCAGCCCTTAAAGAAAAAGACAATTTCGGGGAAAGTAAATATGATGAAGGGGTTGTTTGTTTACCTCTTAATGGTTCAGACCTCTTACTGGTTCAGCACTTAATGGTTCAGACTGTTTGTTTCACGAACAGATATCTGAATGGTTCAGACATTTGCCTCTGAATGGTTAAGATTTATACAGAGTCTGAATGGTTAAGACCTTTAATTTGAATTGGTCAGACATTTGCCTAACGGTTAAGCATTATACATGCTCTCAATGGTTCAGACCTCTTACTGGTTCAGCACTTAACGGTTGAGACCTCTTATTGGTTCAGCACTTAACCATTCAGATGTTGCCAAATAGCCCCGAAGACAAAAGCTCTTGGAGGTCTTGTCATCAATTCTAATAGTACAACAAAATTGATTTCCCAAATTTGAGTGGAGGAGATCCTCGAGGCAGGGCTCTCAAAGTTGAAAAATACTTTCGGTATTATAACGTTACCGATGATGAAAAAGTGGATGTAGCACCTATGTAGCCATGTATCTGGAAGGGTATGCCCTTGATCTTTTCTCATGGTTATCCACTTATCAAGCAATTTACTTATAGAAGGATCTTGTTCTCACGCTACAGAAAATTTTTGGCACTGCAGAATTCCAAAATCCCAATGAAAATGGGTGCAACATCAAGCAAATGAGATCGGTCCAAGAATATAAGTAGGAGTGAGCTAAACGCTAATCCCATGTTTCAAAATGGTCGGACCATTGTTTGTTGGGAGTTTTCCTAAACAACCTCAAAGAAGAGTTAAAAGCTGATGTGAGAATCCACAAAGCCTGAACCGTCTATAATGCCATGATGTTTCCCAGAATCTTCTTAATGAACAATGAATATCACAATGAACGAATAAACATAAACTAAGCTTGATTTCTGAATGAATACAAACTGTGAATGTATGTACAAGTATATTTACAATTGAAATATCTAACCCTATTTATAGTTTCTAATGGATGCGAGTGAACAGACGCGTCTCTTCACGAACGGGTGTGTCTCTAGAATATGTGGATGTGATTAAATGTGAATAGGTGTGTAAGGACCTGCAAAAATGTCCATAAACAACCCATAAGTAAAAACCCGGACCCCTGAAACCCTAATGTGCATAAAAAACCAAGAAAACATGAAATCTGGTCCTCAGGTGGGCCGCGTAAATGTTAAGCGTAGCCTTACGCGGGCCGCGTCAACTTGAAGTTTGACCGGATAAGCATCCAGACCACGTGTCATCCACGTGGCGACCCTACTCGTGACCCATCAGACCTACACGTAGACTAGGTGGCCACGTGGGCCGCGTAAGAGTTAAGTATGGGTTTACGCGGGCCGCGTAAAACCCAATTTCAGGCTATAAATAGCCTGTGCATGGGGCTTTCATACTGTGTCAAAAATTTTGATCAAAAACCAAGTTTGCTGCTCCAGATCGTGATTTCAAATAGTAAAACGCTGCTACAACTATAGGGTATTAACTCGATCGCTGCTACGATTCAATGTCCGATCGATTTAAACCAATCCGATGGATGTTTAAGTGCCGCTCAAACTCAGGCTATACTTTGTCATTCGTCGTGAATTCGATGGATGTTTAAGTATTGCACTTTGTCATTCGTCGGGAGGGTTTTATTCTCGTGAGTTATCGTAAATGTTGTATTAAGTTACTGACCTAGTTTCGTATGCATTGATGTTTAAATTAGGTTATCAGGCTAATCAGTAGGCTAAACTCTGCCCGTCTAAACTTGCAATGTGAGTCATTCTCTTTTTCTTAAAAATGTTTTACAATACCTTAAATTATTTTCCAGTTATAATTACAAGGATTGAGTCTTGGTTATCTTGAATCACTGGCAAGTGGGGTATTGTGCACATTACTAATTTCTCACGGTTAGGTTCATCAACCTAACAGTGTTAATCATCACTACTTGGGTGAAAGGAACCAATAGTGGTATGACCATCGTCACAAAGCTGTGACACGGTGCCATATAAAAATAAGATAGAAGCCATTGTAATCGCTCTTATGCTGTAATTCATAACTAATGTGTCGTTTTGTTTAACCTGAATGACTCGCCAGTATTTCCCCGCTGATAAAATATTTTTAAAACATGTTTCAGGCGACCTACTGTGAATCAAGGAACGTGCTACGGAGCACTAACAAGCTTGAAGTGGTGGCTCGGTTAAATAAATAAACATGTTTTGTAAAACAAGGAATTTCCTCGTGAAATTCCTCTATTGTAAATTACGGGGTGTGTCCCAATTTATGGAATGAAATAAGTGGGCATTTTCAATTTTAAAAGATCCTGTTAAAACTTTCGCTGTCAACTCAAATATTAAATACCACGGGTTTCTGTCTCGCGGCTCCTGTACCGGGTCAAACCGGGACGGGGGCCGTGACAGAAAAAGGTGGGATCAGAGCCACTGGTTTAAGCCTATTAAGTATTTAGAAATACTTAATTTTTCTGATTACCATTCTGTGATTATGTGAAAATTTAATTTACAAAATTTTAACCTAAAATTTTGTGTGTTTCTTCATATATGCTAACATCATGAATGAGTTGTCTGAAGCTCTTCAGAATATCACTATCCATTCTGCTGATATGGAAGTTTCCGAGGACTTTTCCAGTTACTTGGCCGACACTGAGGAACCTATGGAATTCCAAGCCCAACCCCAGGAGAAACCCAAACCGAAAAAGAAAAGGAGATTTGTGGGCTGGAGACGTGTGCGTATGAAGAAACCAACGACAGGGAAAATTATAAAGACTGAGGATCCAAATGATAAAGGCAAAGGGAAGGAGATCGGGGAAAGTTCAGGGCAAGCCCAGGAAATGCCATCATGGGAGGAGCTGGATCATAAACTGGCACTTAGTGACCTCATCGGACCTGCCGATGAAAACCTCTTCAATTACCCAGCAGAAGCACAACTTCCAGTCGACCTGGAACCTGCTATCCCAGATCCTATTATCCACCCCCGACCTCTACCAGAAGAGCTGGAAGAATGGTGGACCACTGACTGGCAATTTCAGAATCTCTTAAATAACCCTAATACCTTTTTCCCCCAATTTGATCCTGAGCCTCCACTACAACCCCCTATGAGCACAGAAAAGTTGGTTGAACTCCGCCACTATGGCGAGGAGTTGGTGGACGCAGGAAATAGAATCCAGGAAGTGGGGGAGAGGATATCCTGGAAGTACGACGAGATGGAACGTCATTTCTGAAATGCCAGCTGATGAGGAGCGTATGTGGTTGTGGGAATGTGTGTTTAATAATAAAATAATAATAAAAATATAATCATGTAAAATAACTAAAAATAAAACTTTTGTAAAATAACTGGTGTGTACGGATGCCTACTAATATATAAAAATATCGACGTCGCGAAGTCGACAATTTTGGCTATACGTGTTAACTTGATTATGTGTGATTGTTTTATTATGTTTGGTTGTTATTCATTTTGTGCTAATAAGTTATATATATTAATTACCAGATGGAACACGCTGGTAACGAACCAGTTAACGAAGTTAACCAATCTGAGCAAAACCATGAAGATCAATTTCTGAATAGGCAAGATATAGAGAATATCGTTGCTCAATGAATAGCCAATGTTATTCCAGCAATCCTTGCTGCTGCTCGAAATCCTGTTGAACCTCAACCAATTGTCCCCAGCAAACGTACTCACGGAGACAATTTCAGTAATAGTGTAAATGGAGGCGGCAACATTAATAATAATAATAATAATGATGTGGTGCAAGCCCTATTCCTTAAAAGAATGAAAGCTGCAATGCCTGGTTGCACTTAAAAGGAATTTCTTGCCTGTAAACCAATCGAATTTGCGGGCAACGAAGGGGCGACTGCTGCACTGCGTTGGTTAGAGAAAACCGAAGCGGTAATTAAAATAAGTAAATGTGCCGAGGAGGACAAGGTCATGTACGCGTCGAATCTTTTTAAAGAAGGGGCACTAGAATGGTGGAATACGATACTACAAGCCAAGGGAAGTGATGTGGCCTATGCCAAGAATTGGGCAGAATTTAAGAGTTTAGTAGAAAGAAAATTATGTCCCGAATATGAAAAGGAACAAATGACAAATAAATTCCTGAACCACCGGATGGTGGATGTTGATTGTAGAGGGTATACTTCGACCTTCTTCAAATATGCTAGAATTGTACCTACCTTGGCTTCGCCAGAACCGGTACTTATTTCTCGCTACATTTGGGGTTTAATTGGCGAAATCCGTGATATCGTTAAAGCTGCGAGACCTCGCACAATTGACGATGCTGTGGAACTAGCCAATACCCTAACCGACGGACTGGTACGCACTCGCGAAGAAAACTGGAAGAAGGAAGTAGCCCAAAAGATTACCCAAGGATTTCGGGTGGGTAATAGTAGTAATTTCAAGAAAAAGGGAACAAGGCAATCTTCCACTGCTCCATTTTGCAGTACTTGTAAAAGAAAGCATTTTGGAAGATGCAAAGGGTATTGCAATTTCTGCAAAATTCCAGGGCATCAAGAAGAAGACTGTAGAAGGAAGAAATCCACAATTTGCTTCAACTGTGGAGAAGCTGGACATTTTAGACCAGACTGCCCCAAATTGGTCAAACCAGCTGACAACAAAGCCAAACCTGCAGAAGGAACTACCAAAAAGAACGCAAGAGCCTTCCAACTGACTACCCAGGAAGCAGAACTAATCCCTGATGTGATAGCTGGTACGTTCCTAGTTCACAATGTTTATGCGAAAGTATTATTTGACTCTGGTGCAAACCAAAGTTTTATAAATACTTCATTCTGCCAAGCTCTTAACCTACCCTTAACCAACCTTAGACAAGTTTTTACGGTAGAAACGGCAGATGGTAACTCTGTTCACATAGATAAGGTGTTGCAAGAAGGAAAAATAGAACTCGTAGGCCATAAATTTTCTGCAAACCTGTTACCTATGAATTTAGCTGGATTCGATGTTGTGTTAGGAATGGATTGGTTGGTAGCCAACCATGCTCAAATTCTCTGTGATAAGAATTCTATAGAAATTCATACACCCACCGGAGAAGTAGTGGTGATTACAGGAGATAAGCCACGTAAGCCAATGAAATTCATATCAGAAATGAAAATGGCTAGTTATTCAAGAAAACAAGGAATAGTGTATATGATTTTGGTAATCATTAACACTAAAGGTAAGGAACTTAAGGAAATTCCAGTAGTATCAGAATACCCGGATGTATTCCCAGAAGAACTACCTGGATTGCTACCCGATAGAGAAGTAGAATTTAGAATTCATCTAATTCCTGGAACTACACCAATAGCTAAGGCACCTTATCGATTAGCACCCACCGAAATGCTAGAATTGAAAAAGCAATTAGATGAATTGCTCAGCAAAGGATTCATACAACCCAGTTCATCCCCGTGGGGAGCACCAGTGTTGTTTGTAAAGAAGAAAGATGGTTCGATGCGAATGTGTATCGATTATAGGGAATTAAATAAGGTTACAATTAAGAATCGATACCCATTGCCTAGAATTGATGATCTTTTCGATCAACTACAAGGAGCTATATATTTTTCTAAGATAGATTTACGCTCCGGATACCATCAGTTGAAGGTACAGGGAGAAGACATACCTAAAACTGCCTTCAGAACTAGGTATGGTCATTACGAGTTTACAGTCATGCCCTTTGGACTAACAAATGCTCCTGCAGCATTTATGGACATGATGAATAGGATTTGTAAACCGTACTTGGATAAATTTGTAATTGTCTTTATCGACGATATACTTATTTATTCCAAAAGTCAGGATGAGCATTAGGAACACTTGCATGCACTCTTAACCTTGTTAAGAAAAGAGAAACTTTATGCCAAATTCTCAAAGTGTGAATTTTGGCTACAGGAAGTGGAATTTTTAGGACACATGGTGAATCACGAAGGTATTCACGTAGATCCCTCCAAAATAGAAGCGATCACCAAATGGAAGGTCCCGCAATCAGCGATGGAAGTTAGAAGTTTTATAGGATTAGCCGGATACTATAGACGGTTTATTAATGATTTTTTCCAAAATAGTTGTGCCATTAACTAAGTTAACCTGTAAAGCAGTAAAGTTTGACTGGGGACCTAGGCAGGAAGAGGCTTTTAAGATTTTAAAGCAAAGGTTAACAAACACCCCAATTCTTGCCTTACCAGAAGGAACGGAAGATTTTGAAGTTTATTGTGATGCTTCTAAGCTAGGATTAGGATGTGTGCTCATGCAACGCAAAAAGGTAATTGCGTATGCCTCAAGGCAATTGAAAAAGCACGAGGAAAACTATACGACTCACGACTTAGAATTAGGAGCAATAATTTTTTCCCTTAAGATTTGGAGACACTATCTGTATGGCACTAAGTTTACAGTCTATACAGATCATAAGAGTTTAAGATACATATTTGGGCAAAAAGAATTAAACATGAGGCAAAGAAGATGGATGGAAATTCTAAGTGACTACGACTGTGATATTCAATATCACGAAGGAAAAGCAAAGGTAGTTGCAGATGCCTTAAGTCGTAAGTATCATGAAAATCAAAAGCGAGTTCGTGCTCTTAGATTAAGTTTACAATTAGACTTAATGGAACAACTGAAGAATGTTCAAGAAACAGCAATCAAGGACGATGCTGAAGGAATGAAAGGACGAATAAAGGAATTAGAACAAGGCATTGATGGAATTTGGAGATTCCACAAGAAAAGAATTTGGGTACCTAAACAGGGAGAGTTAAGAAATAAGATTTTAGAGGAAGCCCATAAATCTAGGTATACCATGCATCCTGGTAATAATAAGATGTACCAAGATTTAAGGAATAACTTCTGGTGGATAGGAATGAAAAAGGATATAGCCAGATATGTATCTAAGTGTCAAACTTGTTCACAAGTTAAGGCAGAACACCAGAAACCTTCAGGCTTACTCCAACAATTAGAAATGCCTGTATGGAAATGGGAGCTCATAACAATGGATTTTGTTACTAAGTTGCCCAAAAACAGAAACGGTAATGACGCGATTTGGGTAATTGTGGATCAATTAACCAAATCAGCTCATTTTCTACCCATGAAAGAAACCTTTAGCATGGAAAGGTTAGCCAAGTTGTACGTAGACGAGGTAGTATCCTTACATGGGGTTCCACTCTCCATTGTATCGGATAGAGACAGTCGTTACACTTCACGCTTCTGGACAAGTTTCCAAGAAGCAATGGGGACCCGACTAAATTTAAGTACAGCTTACCATCCCCAGACAGACGGACAAAGTGAAAGGACGATCCAAACCCTGGAAGACATGCTTAGAGCATGTGTGATAGATTTTGGAGGAAACTGGGATAACCATTTACCTTTAATTGAATTCTCCTATAACAATAGTTACCATTCAAGCATTGAAGCTGCCCCGTTCGAAGCACTGTATGGACGAAAGTGTAGAACTCCAGTTTGTTGGGCAGAAATAGGAGAAAGTCAATTATCAGGTCCCGAGATCGTGCAAGAAACCACCGACAAGATCACTCAAATCAAGGAAAGACTAAAAACGGCTCGAGATCGCCAGAAGAGTTATGCAGACAATCGACGCAAGCCACTAGAATTTCAAGTGGGAGACAATGTACTCTTGAAAGTTTCTCCTTGGAAAGGAGTAGTTCGATTCGGTAAGAAAGGAAAGCTGAGTCCAAGGTACATAGGACCATTCCCAGTAATTCAGCAAATAGGACCAGTCACCTATCGCTTACAATTACCAGAAGAATTAGCTGGGGTACATGACGTATTTCATGTATCCAATCTCAAGAAATGCCTATCGGACGAATCGCTGGTAGTCCCTCTTCAAGACATACAGGTGAATGAAAAGTTGAAGTTCGTGGAGAAACCCCTTCAAATCGAAGACAGAAAGATTAAGTTTCTCAAACACAAAAGATTGGTACTGGTCAAAGTCAAGTGGGATTCAAAAAGAGGACCCGAATATACCTGGGAACTGGAATCGGAGATGAAGCGAAAGCATCCTCACTTATTTCAATAAATCTCGAGGATGAGATTTTAAATAAGGTGGGGAGGATGTAAGGACCTGCAAAAATGTCCATAAACAACCCGTAAGTAAAAACCCGGACCCCTGAAACCCTAATGTGCATAAAAAACCAAGAAAACATGAAATCTGGTCCTCAGGCGGGCCACGTAAATGTTAAGCGTAGCCTTACGCGGGCCGCGTCAACTTGAAGTTTGACCGGATAAGAATCCAGACCACGTGCCGTCCATGTGGCGACCCTACTCGTGACCCATCAGACCTACACGTAGACTAGGTGGCCACGCGGGCCGCGTAAGAGTTAAGTATGGGTTTACGCGAGCCGCGTAAAACCCAATTTCAGGCTATAAATAGCCTGTGCATGGGGCTTTCATACTGTGTCGAAAATTTTGATAAAAAATGAAGTTTGCTGCTCCAAATCGTGATTTCAAATAGTAAAACGCTGCTACGACTACAGGGTATTAACTCGATCGCTGCTACGATTCAATGTCCGATCGATTTAAACCAATCCGATGGATATTTAAGTGCCGCTCAAACTCGGGCTATACTTTGTCATTCGTCGTGAATTCGATGGATGTTTAAGTATTGCACTTTGTCATTCGTCGGAAGGGTTTTAATCTCGTGAGTTATCATAAATGTTGTATTAAGTTACTGACCTAGTTTCGTATGCATTGCTATTTAAATTAGGTTATCAGGCTAATCAGTAGGCTAAACTCTGCCCTTCTAAACTTGCAATGTGAGTCATTCTCTTTTTCTCAAAAATGTTTTACAATACCTTAAATTATTTTCCAGTTATAATTACAGTGATTAAGTCTTGGTTATCTTGAATCACTGGCAAGTGGGGTATTGTGCACATTACTAATTTCTCATGGTTAGGTTCATCAACCTAACAGTGATATGACCATCGTCACAAGGCTGTGACACGGCGCCAGATAAAAATAAGATAGAAGCCATTGTAATCGCTCTTATGCTGTAATTTATAACTAATGTGTCGTTTTGTTTAACCTGAATGACTCGCCAGTATTTCCCCGCTGATAAAATATTTTTAAAACATGGTTCCGACGACCTACTGTGAATCAAGGAACATGCTACGGAGCACTAACAAGCTTGAAGTGGTGGCTCAGTTAAATAAATAAACATGTTTTGTAAAACAGGGAATTTCCTCGTGAAATTCTCTATTGTAAATTACGGGGTGTGTCCCAATTTATGGAATGAAATAAGTGGGCATTTTCAAGTTTAAAAGATCCTGTTAAAACTTCCGCTGTCAACTCAAATATTAAATACCGCGGGTTTCTGTCCCGCGGCTCCTGGACCGGGTCACACCGGGACGGGGGCCGTGACAAGGTGCGTCTCTAGGATCCAATAGTCACGTCCCTTCTCTTTGTGTGGCTGCCGAATTCAAGAGGTGTGTCTCCAAGGGGTTTCGCAACCCTTGGGGTGGTAGTTATAAAGTTATGTTTTGTCAACTTTGGTCCCCATACTTTGTAACCACCATATAACTACCTTTTAACCGCCATATAACTACCTTTTAACTAATTACATAATGAACCCTCTACTTTTGACCCACATGGATTAAGGAATTATATATCAATATCCCCCCCCCCCCCTAATTTCTTAATCCATGCCTTCTACATCTTCATGCTTTAGCATCTTCATTCTTCAAGAGAATGAAATCTTCATCTTCCATTTGATCTTTTTTACTTGCACCATGATCTTTCTCCGTGTCTTGATTGCCATCATGTGCTTCTCTATCTTTATCATGACCTTGTTGTAGAAGATCCTTGCAGTCTTCTTTAATTGCCATTAGGAGAGTTGGTTCCTCGTCTTCTTGCACGAGATTTGATTCCTCTCCTCTTTGGTTTGATTCAGGACAATCTGAGGCATAATGACCAAACTTTTGGCAATTGTAGCATTTTACCTTGCTTAAATTCTTCCCAAACTTCTTTTGGTTGCTTCTATTTTTGTAAGCATTCTCTGATGCATTCTCTTCCCTTCTTTGTTTTGTATAGTTATCATGTGAAGAATCTTTGTCATCTTCTTCTTGTCTGAACTTTCCATTACGCCACTTGCCTTGTGATGAATTGAACCTTCCTTGTCCATTGTTCCCAAAACGCCTTCCACGACCATAGTTCTTGTCGCGTCGCGTATACATAAGTTTCTCTTGATTATATACCGGGTTTTCATCCACCAAACTAGTCCGTTCTTCATAGGCTTTCAACCTTCCAATTGTCTCATCTAGCGTCGTTGTTTCTAGATCGGCGAATTGTTCAATGGTTGCAACAATTTGAACGAACCTTCTTGGTATAGAACTTAGAAGTTTCCGTACTAAAGTCGGTTGATCAAAAGTTGATCCAAGACTACTTGCCCTCGTGACAATGCTTTTACCGATGGCGCAAAGTCCATTGACCGTCATGAAAGCTTCACTCAGATTGCTTCTTGGACTTGAGGACAAGTCATTTCTCCGGGCAAGAAGTATTGATGCAAACCCAAGTAATATGGGTTTTGCTAACCCAAGCCATATGAGCCTACCCCTCTTTAGTTTAGGAACTGACAGTTTGACCCATGTACTAGTTAGCAATTAAGTCTAATTTAGGAGATTAGGGAAGTGACCCACAATTGCAAGAAGTGGAAGAAAACCGTTCCCACCAGTTTATTAGTTTAAGTATCATGTTTTAGGGTTATTTTGTTTTTGTTCATGTTTTTATTATCAAATTAGGGTTCTTACCTTAAAATTGGAGATCATACCTATCTCGAATTTGGCTATTTGTAATCGCTCTTTCAGTAACTAAAGCTTTCAATTTCTATATAGTATCATCATCCTTTTAGAATTAGCAAGACCCACCATAAATATGGTGGGACATTTAGGGCCTGTTTGTTTGCCACTTAATAGCCTCTTATTACTTCATGTCTGACTGGGTCAGATTTCAGATTGTTTGTTTCATGCCTCTTAACACTTACCCAACCTCTTATTACCCTCTGACCGGGTCATACATTGTGTGGAGTCTGACTCATCGCTGAATGAACATTAGACTTCAATATCCCTCACATTTGCCCTAATTCTTTACAGCAGCTCCATCAAGCTCCACCCACCGGTCACCACTCTTCCCGTCTGCCCTCCACCCATCTACCACCCACCCGCTGCCCCTCCTCCACTCTTCCCGTTGGCCCTCCAATTCGCCCCTTCACAACCGCAATCAATACATGCACGCTTCATATCTTTGTTTGGTGTGTAACTTTGTTCCTCAATCAGCTACACCTTCTCTTGAACACACAGATTTCAACCTCTGCTCGACGAACAGTTTTCTGGTCATCACCACCGCTAATCCGCCAACACCTCCACCATCTCCGCCACCTGCACCTCCACCATCTCCGAAACCCCCAAATCGAAACCCCCAAATCAAACCCTAATCGATCCCATCATCGAACATCATCGTCGTCATCTTCATCGATCATCATCATCTCATCAACATCTTCATCTTCATCGATCATCATCATCACCGGGTGTGGCTGTCGGACCTCCGTGCGCCGCCGTGTCGCGCCACCAGGCCGGCCTCCTCCTCCTCTCCGGCTCTCTCTATCTCTGGTTCTCTCTATCTCTCTCCGATTCTCTCTCTAAATTCAGTGTATGTGTGTGTCTAGAGAATAAGGGGCGGTGTTGCAGGTATGGAGAGAAAGGGGAAGGGGGTGGGGGTGGGGGGATGATGAATACTGATGAATGATGATGATGATTGGGTTTTATAGAAAAAAAATCTATAAAAGGTTTATTTTGTGGAGAGGGGTAAAAATGTTATTTTACACTGTCATTCATATATGGAACCAAACAGCACTTTACTGGTTCAGCACTTACCCATTCAGACCCTCTTACCCATTCAGACCTCTTATTCATTCAGCACTTATTGGTTCAGATGTTTGCCAAACAGCCCCTTAGTCTGGTATAGGAATGCAGATTCTTCACATCATAATGATCAATTTTAAAATACAGATCCAATCACCCCATAAACCAAATAACATGAGAAGCTTTAATTGGTGATCTTTGGTTGTCCTTTCGGAAATTTACATAATCAAGAATGTTAATTTACCTTCGATATTCATGAATTGTTGAATAAGCTTTTTTCTTTCATCATTGGAATAGTTTTTAGTACCCTTATCCTGAATAAAACATGAAAACGTACTGTCATATATGCCATTCTTCCATTCCAATCACATTTAGTAAACTAAACTGAGTTCTTACACTATAGTCCTTATGCGTCTTTTCAATCTGGTAATGCAATGACTCGTCAACATTCTTCTTCAATTCAACTTCTAGAGTCTGTAAATAGAAAGATTAGAGAATTTATACATGATGAAGAATCATGTATATGATACATACTTTCAATCTTTCTTACTTCAAAGATAAACTCAGGTGGTACGCTGTGGTCGATGAGATTTTGAAGTTTTTGACGAATAAGATATAGCCTGTCGAAATATATGATTCAAGTGTTAGATAATTAGAAGTATTGGTGTAAGGCCCATGATTATTTTCGGGTTAAATGTACATGGTTGAAAATAAATTATTTAAATGGCAATAGTTTCTCACTACTAGAGAATTGATCATTTTTCTACGAGAATTCTAGACGAAAAAGCTCCATCGTAAAATCTAATACATTTTCGACATATTTCCAGCAAAAAATAAAAACCCTAATTTTTTCACAAGTTGGTCGCAAATGTGTCAAAAATATTCATTTAAAATTATTCGAGTATCTTAGTTAATTTTACTATTATCAAAGTGTTCCCTATCCTATAGGGGTTTTTCAGCCATAATTTTTTTTGTTGTAAATGTGTTGGAACGAAATAGGTGTAGGAAATTGCTAATTTTCGAGTTGTGCCTATTATATCCTTAGCTAGTTTTACATCTACAGGTAGTGTGTGTAAATATTTGTAATTCGATAACATACTGTTTGGGGTTCTGCTTTTCTACTATACTTTTGGCAATGTATGCAATATCATCTTCCCAACCAGTCAAGATTATCTGATCTTCTTCCAGAAGCGAGCTGCAGATAGATCATACAAAAAACACGAAACAAAGGTAAGACGGAAATGAAAGAAGTTGATCAAGTTTGGAAACTTTAACAGGCTACAAGTAAGTTTCAAAGAGTGTTGATTGTCATAAAGGCTAGAATGGCTCTTGGAAGACACAAACACATGCATATGTATGTCCAAGGCTATATGCATATATGTGTATACATATACCCATGTACATATGCATCTGTCTTTGTATAAGCAGAATGAAACCGAACTTATGATGCCAGCTAGCTTCGAAGGACCGAATGGCTTGTCGCAGGTTATTCTTGGAATTGATAGCTATTCTTTCTGCTAATTGCCTTGGCAATTCTATTTTCTCTTTCCTTGCTATGAGTTCCAGGACTTCAACAATCTGGAAACAACTAACATTTTCTTAATTCTTTTTGAATTAAAAGCGACTTGAAACTTGTTTGAAGGGTATGTAGGTTCATACCCTTGCTAGCTTTGATGTAGTTTAAAAGTATCAAATGATCACCTCTTTATTAGAAGGCGGAAGAAATTTGATCAGTGTGCAGATGTTTTGAAGGTGTTGTAACTTTGAAGCATCTTGGCAACAAAAGAACACTTTATGACATCCTCTATACCGCTCAATAACCCATCGTATGTAAAGCAATGCATCTGTGGATAGCTTGTCTGCTTCATGGAGAATGATGGCTGCACTTGATGATCGATTTCAGGTAAATTAATAGTGTTGAGTTGTTTTGTATTTAGCTTGCGTACATGCCTTGGTTAACTTTATTTATTTAGTTATATTTTAAGGTTGAAGTAAATTAATAATATACCTCTACAATTATCTTTGTTGCATCGTGCTTTGTCGGTTAACATATTTGCTTCTTTAATAAGTTCAACTATGACATGCTTCTCGAATCCTTTTAGCTCAGATAGATTAACTTCTACATGTTGAGACGACTCCTTCACATTAACTATGATACTGCTTACTTCTTCCCCCTGAAATATGTACACATATAAGCTCGTGCTGTAAGCATATTGAAATTTGCAACGAAAAGATTGAAAAAATCAGTCATTCACAACCACTAATGAAGGATTCCTCGAAAAGTTAAGGATTAAATCACGCACACTCAACTACATAGGTCTCTCTCTATATACATACGTACATACATAATTTGACTGTGTGTAAAGTGAAAATTGAACTTGAAAATAGAGTAAATTACCGTTTTGGCCCCTGTGGTTTAGCCAATTTAACCATTTCAGCTCAAAAATGAATCTTTTAACATATTAGACCCTGAGATTTCATTTTATAACGGTTTTGGCCCCTGACACTAACTTGGTTACTTATTTGAAGTTAAGCGTAAGGATAATTAGGTCATTATATACCTTAGAGATTGTTTTTGATAATTACAAAGTTCTTTTAATATATAAGAGATTATTAACATAATTACTCAAGTTTTTTTTTATTATTTTGTTATTTTCAAGATTATTATTTAGCAAAATATGTTTTAAATATACAGGTGAATATGTATTTTTATTAAGTGTTTGTTTATATAAAAGTCGTTTTAAAAATAATTTGTTTTTTTACATTTTTTTAAACCATCTATGGTTTCTAAAATTGTTTCTTTTTAAACCATTGATTTTTAAAATTGTTCTTTTTAAAGTCGTTTTTATTTTAAGTTTTTTAAACACTTCCTTTTATACCATTCTTTTTAAAATCATTTATTTCTTAAAAAAATTAAACAATTCACTTTTTTAAGTCATTCATTTTTTTTAATTTTACAAAACGACGTGTATAAAAAACAAAAGAAATATAAGATTTGAAAAAAAAATATTCTAATAAAAAATTTTCAAAATATCGTTCATTTTTCAAAAAACAATCTTAGAATAGTTTATTTCTTTTTCAAATCTTCCATTTCTTTGAACCGTTTGTTTATTCAAAATTCATTATTTATTTAACCTTTCGTTTATTAAATTCGTGCGTTTTTTAGTAACTTACACTTGTTAACTTATTTTTTTAAGGTTTTGTTTTTTGATAAACATCCTTTTTTTAATCTTCGTTTTTTAACCCACTCGTTTGTTTAATTCAAAATTGATTGTTTTTAAATTCCTTTGATTTTTTAAATCGTTCATTTTCTTAAGTACGTTTTCCCTAACAACTATAAGTAAACTAAATTCAAAGTTTCAAAAATGAAATTTTAAAAACGGTTCTAAAAGGAATGGTTTAGAAAGAAACGCTTTTAAAAATTAACGACTTAAAAAAACGAATTGTTTAAAAAAGTTAATAAAAAGATTTTAAAAAGAACAGTATATTATGAATCGTTTAAAAAACTTTAAAAGTTAAACAATTTTAAAAAGAACGATTTTAATAAACAAGCGGTTTAAATATGTATAATTTTAAAAACGATACACGGTTTAAAAGAAAGGTTAAAAAAATAAATTATTTTAAAATGACGTTTATAAAAACAAACGCTTAATGAAAATACATATTTATTTGCATATATAAAACATTTTTTATTAAATAATAATCGTGGAAATAACAAAATAATAAAAAAAAACTTGAGTAATTACATTAATAATCTCTTCAATATTAAAAGAACTTTAGTAAATATCAAGGAACGGCCCCTAAGGTATATAATTATCTAATTACCCTTACACTTAACTGTAGAAAAGTAACAAAATTAGTGTTAGAGGGCAAAGCCGTTATAATATGCAACCTCGAGGTCAAATATGTTAAAAGAATTACTTTTTGGGCTGAAAATGCAACCTCGAGGTCAAATATGTTAATAGAATTACTTTTTTGGCTGAAAATGTTAAACTAGCTAAAACACAGGGGCCAAAATAGTAATTTACTCTTCAAAATAAAACATATTTTCATACTCAAGGCACTTGGTTTCAAAATCCATATTTAAGGGCCTACAATATGAATTTATAAACTAATAAGGGCCGGTCACTTGATCTCCTTGTTACTAGAGAAATAGGTGTTAGTGACCGAGGTTTTCAAAAAAAAAAAAAAATAGAACCCCTAAAAGTTTTTTTTTTTTTTAGTGTCAATCTTGCCAATTAAAACAAAAAGCACTTTACATCAACATCGCAGGTAAGCGAGCAACAAGCTGCGCCGCTACCCCTTTCTGGATAGCAAACCCTAGGCTATTAAAAACAAACCCCTGCCCCCCTGTTGATGAGCCACTGCTGTGGACAACCTGTTGGACCCTGGTCAGCAAACGGATAGCTTCTGGAGCCAGGGATCCAAAGGTGTCGAAGGCGAAGGGGACAAATGCATGTTGGTTATCAGCACATGCTTTAGCGTGTTTGTCCATCTTTTTAGATTCTGCTTTCTTTACCGCTTGTCCTACTACAAACCCATTTTCCCTTAACCATATATTTTATTATTATTATTGTTATAATTAAATGAGTATAAGTTAGTATTATTGTTTGTATAATTATTTAGTTACTAAGCTAAGTATTGTATTATTAAATTACCATCCTAAGTGTGTGATGATAGTTAAAGGGAAACAAATAAAATTAGTTAAAGGGATATTCTAGAATTTTCAGATTCAGTGTTCTTTCTCAAACATATGGGAGCAACTATCGAAGCCAATATTTTGTTACTCTACTATAAAGTTATATAAAATCATACTAATCATGTCCTTTTGCTAGCTTTTGTCTTGCAATAATCATTTTCATCGATTTCTAGATTCTATATGTATATATGCAAGTGTAGCCGATGTTACCAGACAAATGTGTGCATAGGTAGTTGTGGCTGTAACAAATATACCTTCAAGTTAAATGTCTTGCACTCGTCTCTTGCCTGCAGAAATCATGTCATCTGTAAGTAAACGAGTTTCTTTCCTTGAAATTTAAACGACTATATAATTTTTTGTTTTTTTTTTATTATTTTCAAAGTTCATACTGAATTACTACTTTGTGTATTGTCTTGGTCAAATCTTATTCATGGCAACACAATGAGTTATTAAATTCACTGTAAATAATATCTAATCACCAGACTCAATCTCTCTGTAGTTGTCAATAACAGCTATCGCGAGCTATGTAGCGATGCACCCATATGGCGCTATAGGGTGTTTAACGACAAATAGTGACATGTAAATTATTTTATTTTAGTTTTGAGATATAAATAGCGATTCCCAATAGGTTTTTTTGTTTCATGGTTGAAAAAAGAAACGTATGTAGATATAGATGATTAATGATAGCGTATATTAGCTATTTTTGATAAAAATATACATGTAAAATATTTTTTAAATCTTTTGCTACTTTATCACTAAACATGAAATAGCGGGCGTTGTTTCGTTGCTAACGCTCATAGCATATATAGGTAGCTTGTCTCTATTTACCGCTATTCGCTATTGAAAACTATGAATCTCTCAGCACATTATGTGATCAAAAACACTAAATCATAAGATTGTATCACCTGAACCTTGTCTGCTCCATATACATCACGAAGCAAAGCCCAAATCATTGTCCGCTTTCCCACACCTGCTTGTCCTTCAAATATGAAGTGACGGCATTCGTCATCTTTTATCTACACAGATCAAAACCGTTAAACAATCAAACTAATTTTCTTTGTTTTGTAAAATATTAATCATACCGTTTTTTGCAGCTCAATTGCTTTGTCTTTGTTGCATATGAAATCCTTAAGAGTGAGGGGTCGGTATCTATCCGCCCAGATGTACTTCATTCCGTCCTTTGATTCATTAGCATCATCATCTTTAGCGGTTACAGCTACCTTTTTAGTGGGCGACACTGATAAAACTGGCGGTGGCAGCGGTGGTTGTACTGGTGGCGAAAACTGTGGTGATGTTGGCTCTGATCCTCTCTCCCTCAAGGACTCCTGATCATTCGAACTTTCGGTAGAGTAAACCTTTACCATTGTTGGAGGTTTCTCATCTTTTGCCTTAAACTTAAAACACCCCAATTCTGGAATTTTAACATAAAAACTCATTCTTGAACCCGAGCTGACAGTCGTAGTGGCTACACTTTCGCGGTCCGGGCTTGTAGCTTGGTTCAGTAGCCCTTTGTAGTAAGGACTCGGAGCGCTAAAGTTATGGATGTCATGTGTCATAGCAGCAGCAGCAGAAGTAGTAGTACTCTCTGATTCATGAGCTGTACCCGTACCTGTACCTGTACCCGTACCCGGAGCCTTCTCAGTGTAGAGGAGCCCTTTGTAGTAAGGACTGCTCATGTTCTGGAAGTCATGTGGCATAGGAGTTGGAGTTGTATTATTCTCTGCTTCAGAACTTGTACCCAGAACTTTTTCCTGAAAGAGGAGCCCTTTGTAATATGGACTTGTTCCATATTTGTTGAACTCATCAAGGTTTTCTTTAGTTAAACTAGAGTTCTTTTTTCTGTGCACCGAATGAACAACTTTTCCGGCCCAACTACCGGTTTTCAGGGAGCCAGTGGAACAAGATGATGACTTTTCCGTTATGTTCGACACACGGTCTGGGAGGAACGGGAGAGGTTCGGGGGAGACATGAGGGCTCTTCATTGTGAAAATTCTGAAAAGTTTCAAAATTTTGGAAATGAAGGGATGGTGGGGATATTTGTAACTTGTAAGCAATTGTTTTTAGTTGGCATAGTATATCACGAAGTTTAAAAAAAAAATTCGGTATGACCAATGTGCTAACGGTGTCTGGTAGGAAACAGTCTGTGGATTGGTTGTGTTGGTTAAGGTATTAACAGATTTTAATGTGTCCAATGCCCAAGCCGGCCAGGTTTGGATGCCGTAAACGGATTCTTTTGAAAACTTTAAAAAAAAATGCAAATTGATGGTATGTTTTTTTTTTATTATAAAGCGGGATGGATTACGGTTCTCTTCTCTTTAGGTTGGGTTATACTTACAGGAAAAGGATTACGGTTCTCTTCTCTTGTATGATGTCATTCCCACAAAATAATTACCGTATAATAGCTGAAGTTGTAAATGTGTTAATATTGATAAGTGATCTCATTTAGTGCCTCATGTTTTCTTATTCCCTTAATATTTTCTAAAAACTCAACCATAAAAACTCATCAATCCTCCACTACGCTAATACCATAAAATCACTGTTGTTCTTCTGTCAACTACCCTAAATATTTTTTATTTTATAATATAAAAGAAATTAAACAATTAAACACAAAAAATAAATAAACTTTAATTTTATCGTCAAAAATATTAATCAATTTTAAAAGATATAAACGGTGAATTTGATAAAATTCAAAGATTACACGATGACATTTATTTACATCAAGATACATGGTAAACGGGCAACAAGTTGCGCCGCTACCACTTTTGAATAGCAAAACTCTTTTAAAAACTACGTCCATATAAATCTGGAGGTCATAACATTACTATGCATGACCCTTTGAGCTCGACTAAGTAGGTTCACAACCTCTGTCGTTAGGAAACCAAAAGTATTAAAAGCAAATGGGATAAAAACATGTTGGTTGTCAAGACACGTTTTCTCGTGTTTGATCACTTTACCCCAAGCTGCCTTTAAAGTAGTTTGACCTACCGTAAAAACACTCCCCCTAAGCCTATAAGCAGGAAACCCCTGTTAGAAAATACATTAAAACAAATACCCTTTTATTATAAGAAAAACAACTACCTTTTTATTAGAACAAAATAAAAAGAGGGTACGTTGGCACGTTGCATAGAAAATTAAGTACGAATTCGAGCAAATTATAAATTGTAGGTTGTGGACTTGTGGTTTCTTAAGGATCGATTCATGTAGGCGTTTTTCGCTTTAGAATTTTTCGTAACGCAACAACAAATTCTCTAGCCAAAGCGGAATTTGTGTCTATGACAAGAAGCAATATCAAAAGTAAAAGAGATCTATCTAAACCATAGTAATTCTTATTGTACTTGATAAATAATGCATAACGGTATTCAGATCATCTTGTTGTAGACATTTTTAAGTTCCATATCTCCCTTCATTTTCTTATAGCAAACCAAGGAACGGAAATTCTTAAGAGGGGCAATACAATGCTTAAGCGGGTGAGGAAGTGAAGAGGTATGGTCCCAACTCCATATCCACATGGGAGGGACCACACAACTTTTCCCGTCCAACATGGCGCCTACATCAGCAAGTGAATTCAGAAGCTTCTAGAAACTTCTGGAAGGCGTCAAGGTGGCACCAAAGATGCTCCTTCCGACAGAAAGGACGACACGTGTCACCATTAATCAGGCGCCATGTAGACCTGAAACAGATCCGGGGGCAGACCGACAGAAGCCGCACGATTTCTCCGGCATGGATGAATATTGGTGCGCCACGTGTACCACTATACTGACCACAGCAGAGGGGACCAAGAGAATATTCCCCTTGGTCGGACAGCTGGCGCCCAATAGCAGCTGGCAAGGTTGCTCCTCCCTCCTTCACCCTTCGGCTATAAATAGGACCCTTCATCATTCAGGTTACCCATTCTATTCTCCTCACTTTTCACTCACAACACACACTGTTTTCTTCCTCAGAGCATTACTTATTCTCACACCGGAGCCCGGTTAAGAGGGAAACCCCCATATTCCCCTCTTAACGAGCTAACGGTGTTGCTGTTTTGCAGGATCTTAGTCATTGGCGAGTAGAGAAGGAGATTGAACCCACATAAGAGACGATCAAGCAAGTTAACCTCCGGTGTTAACCAGTGTTTCATCAGGAAGGAACTCCTTTATTTTAGGGAAAATTTTATATAAGAACTACAAAGTCCGCATTAGCCTTAATTGTATGTAGTGCATACAAATGTAGTGTGAGAGAGAAAGATATTCGTTAATTTATGTGGTTACATGATCACTTATTATTACTTTAGTCGGTATCGAAATCTAACCGCTATTGTACTGTCCTAGTACCGAACCGTTCGGTACTTGGTCATTTTCAGTTCCCACTTTTTACCATTTACGTGATCGATACTTTTGGTTCCATACCAGTATTTTGGGTTGATTTACCTTCAAATACCGTATCCAGTGGCGAAGCTTGAGATTTCCGACCGAGGGGTCGAAAACGTATATACCCTTTGTATAAAATAGATGGTCGAAAACGTATATACACAAAAATTTCTATACAAAAACTACATACTCTCCAATACTGAGCGAAGAGTTCAGGGGGTTGGCCGCCCCCTTCCGCCCCACTATGCTGCGCCCCTGACCGTATCAAGCACTTTAGGGGTACTGATACAGCACCAAGCCTATCCTTACTCTTAAATAAATATGTATATGCGATTTCAACAATTCTATATCTAACCATCCTATATGTTGTTTTAAGAAATTGTTGTTTATATGTGTGGACAAATACGGCAGCTAATATTTTCGTTTTTAGAAGTTAATAATATCATGTTGCAACGTCATAATATATTCCTTGGTTTTATCATTACATTAAAGAATATGAACACCAACGTCAAATGCATAAATTAGAATGTTATTGGACAAGTATGTATGTCAACCTCACAGCAAGAGGTGCCAAAGTGCTTTAGACAAATTTGTGAATCTGTTGACACCAGCAAAGCTTGATGATCCCTTTTTGTTTATATATATTAATTAAGATCAATAATCAAGACGGTACTCACATTATCATACAAGAAGGAATACAAATTTGTGAATCTGTTTGGTTTAAAAAAGATATAAAGAAACAATTGACAGAAATCAAAATGATGCAGTGGACATATTTGTGTTAAACATCATAACCAAATTAACAAAACACAACCGAAGCAATCAAAACTGAATGAAAACTGAGTATGCAGATGTGGAGGAATGACCCGATCCGGTCATTCCGGGTCAAATACCAACCATTAATAAGTCGTAAATAAGGAAGATATTCCCATATATCTTCACATAGAAGCTCTAGGATGAGGCGTAGGTGTTGTTCGTGTTCCTCCTGACTCTTAGAGTAGATCATGATATCGTTGATCAAAACGATAACGAAGTTGTCAAGGTAAGGTTTGCACACTCGGTTCATGAGATCCATAAAAACCGCAGGTGCGTTCGTCAACCCAAATGGCATAACAAGGAACTCGTAGTGCCCGTAACGAGTCCTGAAAGCTGTTTTGGAGATGTCCTCGTCTCGGACTCTTAGCTGATGATAGCCCGATCTCAGGTCAATCTTGGAATAGAAACTCGACCCTTGCAACTGGTCGAATAGATCATCGATGCGTGGAAGTGGGTAACGATTCTTCACAGTCACTTTGTTGAATTCGCGGTAGTCTATGCACATACGGAAGGTACCATCTTTCTTCTTGACAAACAATACTGGGGCTCCCCAAGGTGACGAGCTAGGACGAATAAAACCCTTGTCCAATAGCTCCTGCAACTGTGTGGACAACTCTTCCAATTCAGCTGGGGTACACGAGCTATAGGTGTCGCTCCAGGAGTTAGCTCGATTTGAAATTCGACTTGCCGATGCGGTGGAAGGCCAGGGAATACCTCAGGAAAGTCGCGAACGACAGAAATATCCTTAATCTTATTCTCTTTAGTCTGGGTGTCAGTAACAAGGGCTAGAATAGGCGTATGACCCTTTCGCAAACACTTCTGGGCTTTTAAGAACGAGATGATGCCTACAACAGCACCATTCTTGTCACCATGAATAGTGAGGGGTTCACCGCTAGAACGAGGAATGCGGACGATCTTCTCCTTACAAAGTATATCCGCATGGTGCTGGGATAGCCAGTCCATTCCGATAACGACATCAAAACTACCAAGGACAATGGGGATGAGATCGATGACGAAAGTCTGACGAGATAGTACGAGTTTACAAGCGTTAATGATGTGAGTGGCCTCGACGGTTTTACCACCAGCTAGTTCGACAACGTGTTTAGGGTTCAGGGGAGTTGGGGTAGGTTTAAGCATCTGACTAACTCTTAAGGACACAAAACTAGTATCTGCTCCCGAATCAAACAATACAGAAACAAAGTGGTCATCTAGTAGGAACTTACCCGTCACAACGTTGGGGTCGTTCCTTGCTTCTCCAGATCCAATCACTAATGCTCGCCCCCTTGCACCATTGTCTTCATTATTGTTTCAGTTGTTGTTATTCCAATTGCCCTGGTTGTTGTTGTTATTGTTGCGGTTCTGATTTAACTGAGGGCAATTTCTCTTGAGGTGCCCTTCTGCTCCACATTGGTAGCATCCCCTACTGTTACCCTGTTGCTGTTGGTTCTATGGGGCTTGTTGTTGTTGTTGGTTCTGCCTTGTTGGATATAGACTCGTACAATCCTTTGCTGCATGCCCTTGCTTGTTACACATCTGACAACGGTTCTTATCGCATGGTCCACTATAGAGCAAGTTGCAACAATTGCACTTAGGGTGATTTCCCTTGTACCCACCCTGGTTTTGATTACTCGCAGCCTGTTGATTGGGGCTCTTGTTTTCTTCAGTCTTTCTCTGCTGAGTCTGGGGTTGAGAGGAGCTAGAACCCTTGCTTGAGTATCCATCCCACTTACGTTTGTTGTCACTTAGAGCATCAGTAGTAGCACTAATCCGCTTGGGCAGCTTGCCCTGAACGACTGCCTAGTTAGTGAGGCGGTGCGCCAGTCGTATAACACGCTGGATAATGGGAAGGTTTGCTGAAGTCACCATACTCTGTATCTCCGGTACTAAACCCTTGATATAGAGCTCAATGCGTTTGTAAGCGGGATCACCCATGTTGGGACAAAGTGCTGCCAGGTCATTTGATCTCTTCGTGTACATTTCTATCTCAGACCCCACCATATTCAGGTTGTAGAATTCCACCTCAAGCTTGTGAATATCGTCCCTGTGGAAATATTCTTCATTGATAAGTTCCTTAAACTCATTCCAGAGAGTGGCATTAGCATCCGCCAATCCCAGCATCTACACCTGTGCGTTCCACCAGGAGAGCGCACTTCCTTCGAGTGTTCCAGTAGCATACTTAACCCGATTGTTGACATGGCATTCACACATCTCGAAGACATAATCAATCTGCTCAAACCAGGGTAGAAGACCCACGGCTCCCTCGGTGCCGTTGAAAGAGCTAGGTCTGCAATCCATGAAGGTCTTGAACGTGCATGCACGAGGTTCAGCAGGTTGACCTGTCGCGCAGGAAGAAAGGAGCAAGGTTAAGAATGACAGAATGTCTCGAGAGTAGGATCTAGACATTCTAGGATAGTTCAGAACGGTAGATTTACCTCCTGGTTGGGCTGCTAAAGCCTCCGCAACCCGTGCGTTAATCAGGGCTATCAATTGGTCCTGAGTCATTTTAATACCACCACCACGTCCTCCACCACGTCCTCCACCGCATCCACTCATGATCTTCACATCCACAAAACACAAAGTGAGAACGATGACGCAATGGTGTGAAAGGAATAATAGAAGAGAGTTTTTACCAAAGCACATAAGGTTTCAAGCACGTGTAGCCTAGTTCAGTGTGTGTGTGGTCCAAATTCGTAAAAAGCCCAATATAAGTGTGCGGCCCACTATGGTGTGCGACCCACACAACGGTGTGCGGCCTCACCATAGTGTGCGGTCTTGCATTTAGGAGTCGTATTGTGTGCAGTTTCATATGTACCTTGTGGGAGTGTGCGGTTTAGCTAATGTGCGGTCAGCTTTTGTGCATCAGATAGTTGAACAACATGCAATCTAGATTGTACGACACACTAGTGTGCGACCGTTTTGTGTGCGGTCTGTTATACTTGGCCGTAAATCATAGAAATCAGTTACACCTTTACATTTGCACGATCAATTCAATCAATTACCAGATTTTACATTAATTCATATGAACACAATCACCAAATTTTATCAATTCACATAAACCCTAATCACCATCTAATCATTAATGATATTAACATTATCATCATTTTTCCAACTAGATCAAATAACATAGTTATTTCAGCAAACCTTTATCATCAAACAATCCTGAATCATAAACCAATCCTTGCTATTATTCATCATTAACAGAGACTAACATCATAACCCACGTTCATGCATATCAATACATCAAACCCGTAACTCTCATTCCCCACAACCACCGAAACCTTTTGTCATGCAACCATAGTTTTCGAATCAACATCATCCATACAATTCAATCACATACCTTGTCCTAAACGACAATCACATTAGACTACTAACCAAACTCTATATCATGATTTGATCTTATTCATAACAATATAAATCAATCAAGCATACACAACAAAGAATCGACAAAAGAGTTCAATCAAACCATGATAGGATTTCTAACCGTGAGATTATGTGGGCACGAAGATGTCGGAACGAACAAGAGAAAGCTTTGAAGAGGGAAAGATGGGCTGCCATCGGTTTATCGAGAGAGGAAGAAGAGAGAACTATGGTTTGATATGTTTCGTGTTATTTGAAAGATTAAGGGAATCACACACACATAACCATGTGTGTGTGCGCACAAGGAATGAGCCGGGGTCAATTCTTGGGCTGCGTTTGGGCCGCAGGCCAAGACACAAGTGATGGGGGGGGGGTTTCGGTCGAGAACAGTAGCACAAGGAAAAAGGGAGTGTGCGGCCCGGTTTTAATGTGTGATCAAGTTTTAAACAACTTTTTAACATTCAACAATCCACAAATTCACTTATAACCTTTAAGTATACTCAAACAAGTTCATGCATTCCAAATACGTACACGTAATTACTATGTAACACAAAGCGTGAAAGAAACTGGTGTAGAGAAAAGGCCTCGCAAATACTAGTTGTCACAGTAAAAACCCATATTCCATTTATAATGTATTTATAGGGATAAATCCTAATTGCTAAAAATATAATATTCTTCTTTTATTCAGTTGACTATAGCCACTTTATTTAAGTATTCAGTGCTCCATAGTTGGCTTCAAGTAGTTTCACATCAAGTTACCTGAAACGCGTTTTGAAAATATTTTATCAGCAAGAAATACTGGCGAGTTCATTCCATGTTATAAAAATAAATTGTTATAACTTTACAGTATTAAGGGTAATTACAATGTTTATATCTAACAAAAACTCCAAAGTACTTGTCACTCGACGGATCTGTGACTATGGTCATATCACACATTGGCTACCCGTGTCCAATTATGAAGGTTATCAAGTAACGTATACAAACCCCATAATACTGGCAGTAATTATAGAATACAAAGACTTAATCACTGTAAGTATAACTGGAAAACATTTAAAGTTTTGCAAAGCAATTTGATAAAAAGAAGAATGACTCACAATAATGTGAGAAAAAGGAGAATGACTCATTTTGTAAACTTAGGTTTTACTATAAGCTTCCTGATAATATTTTCTTGTGAATATCCTGAGTTCCTAAATAAATTTTACAATGCACACGTGTTAGTATAATAACCCAAATTCAACTTTATCAATACATCACGAGATCAGAACCCCAACGTAGTTTACAAAGCATAGCCTTATTCAGGCAGCGCCTTGACATCCGTTGTCGGGTTCAAGATCGATCGGACAGGGTATCGAATTAGTGATCAGGGGTTAAAACACTTACAACGAGCTAGAGCTTCGTGAAAATAGGGGTATTGGGTATATAATTTTCGTGCAAAAGTTGAGAGAAAGAAAAGAAATTGAACGGCTTTGAACTAGGGATGAGCAAGTGGTATCCAATACCGATCCCATCCTGATCCCATCCCGATCCCGATCCCGAGAATACCATACCGAAGGGGTTTCGGTACCGGTATCGGTATCCACTTTTAGGTATTTGTCGGTATTGGTACAGTATGGTATCGGTATAATACCGCATTTTACCCTCAAAATACCGATACCGTACCAAACCGACGTATTTCGGTATCGGTATCGGTACCCATTTTTCACAAAAATCGGGATCGGGATTTGTCGGTATCGGGACGGTATGGTACCGGGATCGGTATTTGCCCATGCCTACTTTGAACTGCTGAACGAATGCTCTATTTATACGATTTTTGAGACCCTGTCGCGGCCCGCGGTACACTAAGCTAATCCTATCACGGCCTGTGAAACCCTCTAGCTAGGGCTTAGGTGTAATTAGTCACCGGTGTAGGTCAGCCACGTGCATGACACGTGTCATCAAACGTGACCGGAAAGTTATAAGACTTTCGCAACCCGCGAAAGGTTTCCCCTAGTCTATCGGCAGCCCGCGACAGACATGAAATTATTTTTTTCTTTTTCATTTTTCAAGCTATATAACGTTATGTTAGTTCGGTTTTCGATTACGGAGTGTTTTAGGACATTTTTTAGGGTTGTTATATCATCCCTACCTTGTTTTAAATCTCGTCCTCGAAATTCACTGGAATAGGTCAGGATACTTTCTTTTCTTATGGTTCCTAATGTATATAATATATATTTCCATATCCATAATTTTTGTTTAATGTCTTCATTTGGTAATCGCAGGAACTAGGTGAGATTGTTTTTGCACATGAAAAGATGATAATTGTCAAAAGCCATCAGTGAGGTACAATAATATTAACCACGCGTAAAACAAACCGTCCCCATGTATCAGTCTAGTCTCTTAATGACATGTTTTTGCAATGTAGTTCATGCTGCTATACATTTGAAATTTGATTTTCATGGGGCCATCTACAACCTCAACATTGTTTGGGTTAGTTTAACGAACTTTTCTTCTCTACAATTCCGGTTGCAAGCATGGATTCAAGACATTGGTTTTGGTTAAAAATATGAAGACATCGGTCGGTTCAGGAAGTTAGTGTATGTCACTTTCATCTTTAGAGTTATATGCACTGTTGCAGAAATCGGCCTAGGCGGCCGATTAATCGCCGCCTAGGCGCTAGTCGGCTACTAATCGCCTAAATTTGAGCAAATCGGTCAATTAATCGGTCCAGGTCAAAATCGGTCCTAGTCGGTCAAAAGTCGGTCCTAGTCGGTCAAAAGTCGGTCTAGTCGGACTAATCGGACCATGGTTTTTTTGCTCAAAATCGGTCCTGGTCGGGATTAATCGGTCCTGGTCGGGATTAATCGGTCCTAGTCGGGATTAATCGGTCGTAGTTGGTCAAAAGTTGGTTAATTTTTGAATTTTTATGTGAATTTTGAAGTATTATTTTTATATTATTGGGTATATATATATAATTTTGAAAAAATACATATAAAAACCCATTCCGATTAATCCCTAGGCTGTACCTCACCGCCCGACTAGCGCCTAGCGCCTTCTACAACATTGGTTATATGTATTGTTGTGTTACTGGAAAACTTTTGTAATCTTGTGTTACTTTGAAACTTTTGTATTTTATATTCTTGTGTTGTATTACATTTGTTCTAATTAATTTTTAGACAATTTGTTAATCATGGGAATTTATTAGAAATATTTAATAAAATTTCCCGAAAATTATATATATATATATATAGGACAAAGATCCGTTAGGAACCACCCTTTATTGCGAGAACCGCGAGAAACAATGTGAACACAACCAAAAATGCCTAAAAATAGCTAAAAAAACATACAAAAATTTTTTTAATATTTTTTATAAAAAAAATCGCTACTTTTAGTAGCAAAAAAATAATAAAAAAAATTTTAGATTTTTTTTTATTTTTTTAGGTTTTATGGGGGTTTAGTTTTTAGCATTTTAGCTTGGGGGGTTAGGTTTTTTGGGGGGGGGGGGGGGGAGGGGTGGGGGGTTAGGTTTTTTTGGGGATTTAGTTTTTAGCATTTAGCTTGGGGGGGTTAGGTTTTTTTAGGCTTTTTTTAGCTATTTTAGGTTGTGTTCACATTGGTTCTCGCGGTTCTCGCAATAAAGGTGGTTCTCGCATGAACCTTACCCTATATATATATATATAGGGAGCCGCTAGAATGAGAACCACCTCCAGTTGTAAGAACCGCGAGAACCACTTTCAGCCAATTAGATTTTGCCACTTAAAAGGGTAGTTTTGTCATTTCCCCACAAATGTCATTTCTCATCTTCTCTCTCCACATTAATTATGGCAGGCTTCTCTCTCCCCACCATTTATATTTGTCAGACTTCTTGTTAGGATCTGAGTTTGGTTTTGATTGTGTTTTGTGTTTGAATTAAGATGAAGATGAATGAGTCGTGCAGCGGAAATATAATGGAAACAAACTTTACACACAATCAAACGAGAGAATTGCTTTAATCAAACATTTTCCACAAAGAACCGAAAGATTGAATTTATTCCAATAACGATTACAATGCAATGTATGAATACAAACTCCCCCTCAGCCTGAGCTCACAGTGTTTGTTCGTGCAGGAAGAAGATTTTGCAAAGAGCTGAATAGAACAGTGCATGGTACTGTTCTATTTATAGGCACAAGCAAACCATTGAGGCATCTAAGCTAACGTCACCATGAAAGTGACATCTAACCTCCTAACAAACTCTAACCTCTGATTTATACAACCTCTGCTATGCTAACTACTGTTATTACATTTCATTACATTAAGACATCTAAACTACTGCTGCATCCTTCCACTGATGTGAACCCAGCAGTATTTGTCATAATCAGCAGAGCTTGACTCAAGGCAGTAGATTGAACATCAGAGCTTTAGTCTTCCATCAGTCTTTTACTAAATCAGCAGTTTGTAGGTCAGCAGTTTGTACGATCAGTAGATAGGAGGTCAGCAGTTGTTGAAACCACTTTCAAGGGGAGAGACATGTAAACAAAACATCTGCTTATTCTGGATCCACTGCTCTGATCCAGTTTTGGCTTTAATTATCTGTTCCTTTGGTAGGGTTCAATCCTAACAATCTCCCCCTGGAACAGATAATGCCAAAACTCTTCATTATTTGTAGATCTTTATTGCCTCATCAACAGTTCCCTTATTTGCCCTTTAAGTTGTAATTTAAAGGTTAAGGCATCTGTGTCATCATCATCCCTGCTAAGTGGAAGATCAAGGAGATCCTGCAAATCTTCAAGACTTAGGCCAAGTGCTTGTTCCCTTGTTAGTTTCTTCACTTCTCCACTAGACTTGAACACTGTCAGTACATGGGTCTGTTTATCAGTTTTCCACTTTAGTACTTTTGAGCCTGGTGGGTTTCTTGGGAGATTTTTATTAGATGAGGTGTTTGGTGAAGCTGGCCTATTTATGACTGACTGAGCAGCACTTGCAGTTTGATCCAAACCAAGAGTTTCTATAATCATTTTCTTTATGCCTTCTTTTACAAGGGTATCTCCTTTTATTAGCTCTTGGATGGTTTCAGCACCCAACCGTTTTTGTTGCCTTCTTTTAAAGATGGTTGCACCAGCTGGAGCAGTAGCTCTCCTGGTTTGCAGTTTTGGTGGTCTTTTTGAAACCTCTGCTTCAGGATAGTCAGGCTTTTGTGGAGCAGTAGGATCTATCTTTCTTAATTTCTCCAAACTTTTGTAGGTAGCCCTGACTTTATCTTCTTTCCATCTCAACACTTGACTCAAAGACCCATAATCAGCGGTAGCTAATTCCTCTTTCATTCTCCTCAGCTCTACCTTTTAATCAGGTACATTCTTTTTGAATTTTGCCCAATCTGGAGGAGTGTGCTTGACCTTATTCTTGATCATATCTTGAATCCTGGCTGCTTCTTGTTCAAGCTCAGGAATGGTCCACTACTTGTACATATGCTTTTCTCCCTTGTACTTCTTGGTTGCCATGATGCTTTCAATGTAGTCTTTTCTCAAAGTTTCATATGTTTTCTCTGAGATTTGTTGACAAACATTTTTTGCAAATTGCTCTAAGGATCTGACTTGAGTGAATAAAAATTGAAAATGCCTTTGAATTTCCTTGTCAGTTTTCCCTTGAGAGCTTCTTTTAGAAATATCCTCTGCCTGTTTAGCCTTGATTTTCAAGTACTCTTCAATGTTGTTAGGCCTAGGATATCCTTGAACTGGTAGCAATTTCCTTTTAGCAGGATCATCCTCATAGTAGAAGGATTTAATCTCTTCTCTAACTGCAATGAGTTCAAGAGGATATTGGAAACCTGCAGGAGTGATAATAGGGATTGGTTGTTGTACTGGAGCTGATGAGAGAGGAATAGGGTTTGGAATAAGTGCAAGTGATTTTGAAGATGTTGGTGATGGTGAATCATCATCTGGTATGAAAATCCTTCTACTTTTTATTGTAGGAGAGGCAGATGATGTTTTGGGTGGATCAGTGGTGGTATTTTTTATGGCAGTGGTTTGTGATTGACTAACAGCTGTTGAAACAACTGGTGCTTCAACCACTGTTGTCATTACAACAGATGTTGTAACATCTGATGTCTTCTGCTTTTTGGCAGGAGGAGATGGTGGTGATGTTGTTTTTGGTGGTGATGGTGGTGGTGGTAAGGCAGTGGTTGTGGTGTGTGTTGAAGTGGTGTGTGTTGAAGTGATAACAGATGTTGAAACCTCTGAAGTACCAGCAGTAGTTGATACATCAGGAGTTACAACAGCTGTTTGGGTGGAGGTTTGATGTTGGGGGCTTTTGGATGGTGGTTTTGGAGTATGCTTTGTGAGTCTGGATGGTGTGGACTTGGGTTCCCTCACTTTTCTAATGGGATTTATTTTTAGCTCAGGATTTTGAACATCCTTTAGCCCAGAACAACCCTGCGCATTCAGCTCCAAGTAAGCTCTTTTCTCCTTATTCCACCTTGACATATCCTTTGCCGCTCTGTCCCTTTTTACACTTGCTATAGCTTCATCAAGTGCATTTTGGGTAACATCAACCTTTTTGCTACCATCTGGCAAAGGCATCTGCTTGGTCATATTCTCCATTTCTGGTTCTATGTAGAGACCATCATCTACTCCCTTCTTCTTCCATTCTTTCATTTTCTCCCCCTTTTTTGGCATTATCTGAGGGTAATTGATCAATGAAAAGAACAGTTGGAGGAGCAGTGCCAGTGGTGTTTAATATGTGGGCCTTGAGTGCCTTGATGTCTTCTTGTGTGTTCTTGAACCTAGACTCCATTGTGTTTCTCAGCTCTTGTACATGTATTGCATGTTGCTGATCAGCCATTTGTTTTTATTGCTGGAGAAAAGGTTGAAATAGATTCCAGAGCTCATTTGCAGCAGGTGCTTGTGGTGGAGCAGGTGCTTGAGGTGAAATAACAGTGGATTGCATCTTTTGTACTTTCAACAACTGTTGTAGCATGTCTTTGATATTTGCAACAGCTGTATCCAGTTTGTCAACTCGTTCCGTCAATTCCAGATATTTTAAACCATCACCCAATTTAATGGGATCATCTGATTTCCCACTAGCAGTGGTTTTATCAGTGGTTGAGGTAGGGAGTGTACTCCAAACATTAACCACTTATGCCCCTTTTTCTTGGTACTGGGGTCTTCTTCCTTCAACACTTGACAGCCTTTTGATGTTGCCAGTGGTCAAAACAAATCCACTGGTGGATGTCAGAGGTGCTATGGAAGGAATTGCCTCCAAGGAAGTCTTATTGATGTAACCACTGTCCAAATGCAAACCAGTGGGTTCAGCACTTGTAGTGGCTGCTTCACTTGGATTACCACCAAGAGTTACTTGTAACTCAAGGGGTGTAACCTCCCCAGGTTGTGTTGGTGGGTTAGCAAAGATTGATACATCAGACCCAGTCATTTGTTGAGGCATGTTCTCATTGATAGGTGATTGAGAAGGGCTGGTTTGGGCCTGGTTCAAATCAATTGCATCCAACAAAAGTGTAGTTGGTGGGGGAATTGTGGATGTGATGGTTGGTGTAGAAAGAGAATTTTCCCCGGGCATTGGGCTGTGGATGATGGAAGCAAGTGATTCCAGAGCATCATATTGTGGTGTCCCTATATGTACAACCTGCTCTTTTTGAGAAGAGACAGGAGGAGTTTCGGTTATGGGTTGAGATATTTTTACCAACTGCTGTGAGGAAGAAGAAGCAGTGGTTTCTAGTGACTTTTGTGCTGTCACTGGCAGTTGCTCTGGTATCTCATCCTCCAAAGTTGCCTTTTTGATGGGTTTAGGGGGTTTTTTTAGTTTTCTTTTTGTTTGGCTTTTTGGTGATTTTAGGTGTGGGTTTCAAAGCAGTTGTTTGGCTACTTTGATCACCTTGAGCAGTGGGCTCAGCAGCAGATACCTGAGGAGCAGTGGTAGCTGCTAAATTCTGCTCAGGCACCTCTGCTTGTGTTTTGTAAGGTGTTGACATTCTTGTAAAAGTTTCAGCAGTTAAGCTGTTTATTTGAATAGATTCACCTTGTTTTATTGCAGCAGCATCATTCTTACCAAGTTTCTTTTCAAAATAGTAACTTAGAAATCTTGGAAACAGTAAGAATGCCTTTGTTTCAACATTTTTAACCAGATCATTAAAGATTACCTGAGAATAATTAAAATTTTCTTTTTGAAGAATAGCATACCCCAGGTTTTGAATCTTTAATGGTATTTCATTAAAAGCAGTGGTTTTGTTTGAAACACACATTAGGAGGGTATGAAATAAAAATCTTGTTGCAGAAGGGAAGAAACCTTTTTGTAAGGTGTCCTTTTTTTACTTCTGCATTATACCCTCTTTCCAGAAAATCATTTTTTAACTCATTTTTGGGAAAAGAAGTTTTACCTTTCTGATCATCGAGTTGAAAGACCTCTGAGATGGATTGTGGTGTGATTTTGACTGCTTTACCCTTTAACGTGGAGTTAATGGCTATGACATCGTCGCCTTGTTTGTCAAGGGTTACATTCTTCCAAAACTCCCTTTGGGTTTGCAGGTAAATGGGTGCATCTGCTATAAGCAAAGTTTTGTACTTTGACGCAGACATGAGATCAATGATGGAATCAAAAACCTCGGTGGTGCCAGGTTTTGTGAGAAGACCCAGAAGGTTATGAGAAGGTTTGTGTGGAATTTCAGTGGATTTGGCCTTTTGAGAGACCTCTTTTGAAGATGATTTGGAAGTGGGTTTCGCAGATGACTTCGATTTTGTCATTTTGGAGATGATGATCGAAGAAGATTGTGAAGAAATTTGAGAAAAACTGCTTTGAGAAGAGAATTTTTAAGAATTCAATTCGACAGTAAAACCCTGTTTGGGTGTTGAATGGGGGTTTTATAGGGAAAAAGTGAATGCTGACGTGGCAGCGGTTACAAAAGGTCTGACCACTATGTACTGCCCACATGCCAACCCCTGATGAAATGAAGGACAGTACTTTTATGAAAACTACTGATGAAGGCAGTGGTTACAACGGTAACAAATGGAAGCAGTGGATGATTTTCACTATCAGTAGATAGCACATCAGTGGATAAAACACTGATTTTGAGCATCAGTGCTTATCAGGGAAATGAGAGAACAGAGGATGGCTTTCAGCAGTGGACAGACTTTGAAGTAGAGCAGACTTTTGAACAAACAGTGGTTATGGCAGACTTTTAAGGATTTTAATGAAAACTTCATTTTTAGCTATTTTTAAGGATGGATTTTTGATTTTCTGAAAACATTTTAATGCTTTTATTCATAGAAAAACAAGATTTTGCAAAGCATGTAGTAACGTATCAACATAATGTTGGCGAGTTCACATTTTATTAGTGTTGCTTCCAAAAACCTAAGTTGTTAAATTACTCTGTTTTATAAAACATGTCATGGGAAGCTACCCCATCTTTTTAAGCTACTAAACCCGTGCCATACCGAAACTAACTGTGGTTATGTTTAGTGCCCCGCGTCAATGTCTATCATCATTGATTAGTGCCCAGGCATACTAGTTCACCCCCGTCCTCTGCGGCACGGTGTGAGGCTTGTTAGACCTAATAGCGCTACTAACTAATATCCCGTTCTCCATTGGCCCGGCGATTAATCGGTATAAAATGTGTAGGGACTTTCAGATAGAGTTATGTCTAGTTCGCTTAAGACATGTAGTATAAATAGTAAATTAAAAGGTTGTCCCACACAAGGAGACAAGGTTCCCCACATCCCACACAAGGAGATAACGTAGTTGTATCCCACACAAGGAGATAGTTGTTGTTTATTCCGTTCCCAAACCACCGAGAATACGTGCTTTTATAAAAAGTGTGAACTCACCTTAGTTTAGCTCGGCAGATAAAGGTCACTTGAGGTAATGTGGTCAACCACGTCCTATAATGGTTACCATACAAGTCAGGTTCGGATTAATGTAATACATGTATTGTTCTACACGTATTCTAACAAATTGCATACAAGCATGGTCATCACATAACACGTATGGCATAACAGTCATAACATACGTTCACATCAAAAGCCTAAAGTATACGGTTTAAGTGTACGGCCCACTGAAGAGGCCCATTATGAGTGTGCGACCTCTATATGAGTGTACGAGTCCAGCTGATGTGTGGCCCATTAGTTTCCGGGCCACAATGAGAGTGTGTGGCCACCTCTCGGGTGTGCGACCTAAAGAGTGTGCGACCCACTTTGGACGTGTAGCCTAGTTCAGTGTGTGTGTGGTCCAAATTCGTAAAAAGCCGAATATAAGTGTGCGGCCCACTATGGTGTGCGACCCACACAACGGTGTGCGGCCTCACCATAGTGTGCGGTCTTGCATTTAGGAGTCGTATTGTGTGCAGTTTCATATGTACCTTGTGGGAGTGTGCGGTTTAGCTAATGTGCGGTCAGCTTTTGTGCATCAGATAGTTGTACAACATGCAATCTAGATTG
Organism: Helianthus tuberosus; assembly: GCA_030545235.1. NCBI lineage: Eukaryota > Viridiplantae > Streptophyta > Magnoliopsida > Asterales > Asteraceae > Helianthus > Helianthus tuberosus. The sequence goes on along the minus strand of CM060428.1, from coordinate 17,306,179 downwards.
TACGACACACTAGTGTGTGACCGTTTTGTGTGCGGTCAGTTATACTTGGCCGTAAATCATAGAAATCAGTTACACCTTTACATTTGCACGATCAATTCAATCAATTACCAGATTTTACATTAATTCATATGAACACAATCACCAAATTTTATCAATTCACATAAACCCTAATCACCATCTAATCATTAACGATATTAACATTATCATCATTTTTCCAACTAGATCAAATAACATAGTTATTTCGGCAAACCTTTATCATCAAACAATCCTGAATCATCAACCAATCCTTGCTATTATTCATCATTAACAGAGACTAACATCATAACCCAAGTTCATGCATATCAATACATCAAACCCGTAACTCCCATTCCCCACAACCACCGAAACCTTTTTTCATGCAACCATAGTTCTTGCCACTAATTCTTTAATAATTAGATCTACAAAACATGGATCGAATACAACACAACTCTGATACCATGTTAAAAGACAAACATGTATAGTGTAATAGCCCAGCGTAACCGCACCATGATATTGTCCGCTTTGGCAACCAGCACGCCCTCAGCACCCTCCCCTCACGGTTTTAAAACGCGTCATTATGGTGAACGTATCAAGCCCCTTATAAGGAAACCTCCGTTCCCCTTCACAACCAATGTGGGATGTTACATATAGTGAAAACGTGACTAAGGTTTATTCATTAGAAAAGCATACATAAAAATGTGTTATGTGCCACGATTTCCCACAGGTCATATCCACGTTTATTGTTGAGCCCATTATCATGTAGTAAAGTAGTGGTAGTAGTTATTTCAGTTCCTTCTCATATGTTTAGTTATTTAATAGCAGTAGGTGTTTTCCATTGATTTTAATGAATGAAGAAATGAATTAGTCACTTCCAAAAGTCTTGTTTTCTCTCAAGTTCTTATCTATTTTCTTTAGATCAATGATTCGGTTTGTATCAATTGGTATCAGAGCCATCATGATCCCCTTTCGGACCTATGGCTGCTCAAACTCTATCCGAAACCGTGTTCCGTCAACGAGTGTACGCAACCTTCGTGAGACACAAGTTCATGTTTCAAACCATCTTCATCGAGCTCGAATTGATCCGAGCTACACTCTAAACCCCTACTTCATTACTAGGGCTATTCACGAGCCGAACCGAGTCGAGCTAGGGCAAAACTCGGGCTCGGCTCGATTATAAACCGAGTTGGCTCGGCTCGGATTTGAAATGGCGCTGGAAATCTAAGCTCGGTCTCGGCTTCGTTTGGCTCGATTTTGAAAAGAAAAATTAATACATGGCTCTCAAAATTCAGTAATCTAAAATATTATTCAATAATTTAAAAGAACATACCCAAAATAAGCTCAACCTAATACATTACAAGCCAAAATCAAGCTTAACAACACAAAATACGTTCTAAATTACAACAAAATACAATATAAGTTCATCAGCATGGTAATCAACCTTTAAATATTGTATAGATATCAAATTACACTCTGAATCACATGTAAATAATAATTAGTTTTTGTGATATATTATAATGTATATAAAAATAAGCGAAAATTACCAAAATAGCCAGGAAAAAGGTTGACTTACGAAAATAGCCACTTCATGCGTCCTTGGAGCAGGGCTTCACGTATTACGAGGGAGCTTATGCGTCTGCAAGGGTGAATGATGCGTCCGCCAATAGCCAATAGTCAAGTGACACGTGTCTCAATGATTGGCAATCAAAAGTAAGGACGCTTTGAAGGCGTCTACCAGACGCATCCACTTAAGCTTGCGTCTGGCTTAGTGTGATGCGCCTGGCTCAAACCAATCTCCGATGCGTCTTTCAGACTCGTCGGATGCGTCCGCCAAGGCATCACGTGTCAGGTGTCGGATGCCTCTTCAGAGTCTTCTAATGCGTCAAAAGACGCTTCACGTGTCAGCTTTTTGGAGGCGTCTCACGCTGCTTCTTATGCGTCCAGACCGACGCTTCCCGTGGCAGGTTTGGAAGGCGTCTGACTCGTTTTCTTATGCGTCCAGACCGACGCCTCTTCTTATGCGTCATGAGACGCTTCACGTGTCAGTTTGAGAAGGCTGAGTTGTGACGCTTGGCATGCGTCAACCGAAGACCTCTTCAGCGCATTACATGCGTCGGTGACGTATGCTTATCATAATAGTACAATTTGACGCTTTAGAAGGAGTATGGACTCTTATGAGGAGTCTTATGAGGCTTTAGCGAAAAAAGCAGTTTTCCTTTTTATTTATTTTATGTATTACTCGTTTTTTTGGTTGTAGGGACCATTACTCAAAACATTTTACAAAATTTGATCTCCAACTTTTACAAAGTTTACCTTCATATTTTTTTTTCTTTTCGTATGGCAGTTAGATTTGTGATTTACTCTGGTGGCAAATGGGAAGTCGTTGACGGGAAGCTTGAGTACGTGCTCCAAGCAGATTCACTTAGACGTGGTTTGGAAAGTTCTACTACAATTTCTTATAACACGTTTTTAAAAAATGCCTTGAAAACGAAACTAACATAGTTTGGTACAAACTAAAGGACTTCTTAAGGAAGGTTTCGGGGACGAAACCTCTTTAAGGGGGTAGACTTGTAACACCCCGAAAATATAGATTTAATATTTTAAAACTAAATGTCGGTTATGGTCAAGATAGAATAACTAGGAATAAATAACCTAGTTAATTATAAGTCTTGCAATAATAAGAAAAACATGGTTAGAAGCACTCTTTGTAAACCTGGGTAAAGTTGAGGGACTAAAAGAGGTTAAAATGAAAAATGGTTTTATTTAATTAAAACTAAAACACCAAAACACACACCTTTGTGTGTGTTCTGGTGGCAAGAATCACAAGAGCGAACAAGGCTCCTTCAACTAAACCCTAACTTGCAAGAATTGATCAAATTAAGAAGGCAATTCGAATCCAAATCGAAATCCAAGCTCAAATTGGTGATCACCTCAGTGAAGGGATCACAAGGTATGTTAAATTTCACTATATGGTTCCATCTTGAATTCTTGATGAACTTATGAAATCGAAATTCGAGCTTGCATGATTGATGTTTAGGTGAAACTAGGATGAATCCATGTCTAGGAGCAAACCCTAGTAAAAAAATTGATGAATTAAGATTGAAAAGTAGGAATTTGATAACCACCCATATATGCGTAAGTGGGTTTTTATATCTTTGTGATGAACACATGATTTAGTATGTTAAATTGGGGAAAAAAATTGATGTTATGGTGCAAGATAGTGATATTGTGCATGAATACTAGACCAAGGGTTTGATTATTGTGAATAAAACTAGGTTAAAAATTAATTAGGAGCTAAATTGATGAAAGTATGAAAATCATGCCTACCAGGTGTTTGATAAATTGCCTAAGTGAAAACATAAAGCTATAGAAGTATGATAAAACTTGAAAAGAATCATATGCAATGATTCTTGACAAAATTGGATGATATAGATGCTTTAAAGTGGCAATTTAATAATTAGCCGGGTTGTTCACTATAGGCGACTCGAGCGAGAAGGCTGGCGATAAAGCCAGGAGCGATACGCGGCATAAAGGAAAGATCTAAGGTATGCGACTTGTCGTCCCGTTACATTTATGTAGACAAGCTTAGTTAAAATATGTCTAATATTGATATAGCAAAAATGGTTGCGTTGGTATGTCATTAAGGTGATGGAATTCACTTGACAACCAAACGGGTCAAAATAAATAGTTAAAATATGTGTAATGTTGATATAGCGAAAATGGTTGTGTTTGGTATGTCATTGAAGTGATGGAATTCACTCGACAACCAAGTGGGTCAAATAAATAGTTAAAATAATAGCGATCAAAACAAAGACACCATTTGGTAAAAGTTATAACGGGTCGAACAATTTAAGAATATTGTCTTTTAAGTACTAAGAACTCATGGCACGAACCGGAATAGGTTTAAGGCGCATGATGGTTTTAATATACCATCATACGTTGATAAATGGTTATGTCGACTAAACGAGTCAAATGATGTGTTAATACCATTTGACAATTATAACTGACGACTACTTGTTGAGTTTTGTGTTCACAGGAAATTAGGGCTGCAAACGAACCAAACGTTCGGCGAATAGTTCGTGAACCGTTCGGCAGGAAGTTCGTTTGTGTTCGTTCGTTTACTAAACAAACGAACACGAACAAGAAATTTTGTTCGTTTAGTTAAATGAACAAACATGAACAGAGGTCGTGTTCGTTTGTTTATGTCCATGAACGTTCGGTAACGTGTTCGTTTGTGTTCGATACTTCATTAGTGTTTTTAGTTTTTGTATTTACTTAATACTTCAAAATTCCGACAAATTAAATATCTAACAAGTGTCAGTGTATTATATATTCTGTTCATGAACGATTGTTTGTGTTCGTTTGTTTCCATTTGTGTTCATGAACATTAGTTTGTGCTCATTTGTGTTCGTCAATGTTCGTTGCCTAAAATTAACAAACAAACACAAACGAACACGAACAAGTTCATTTCCTTAACAAACGAACACGAACATAAAATCTCGTTCGATAAGTGTTCGTGAACAGTTCGCGAACACATATATTTCTTAACAAACGAACAAGAACAAGGTCTTGTTCGTGTTCGTTTGGTTCGTTTGCAGCCCTACAGAAAATAATATATGTTTGCGATGCTTTAATTAGAAAAATTAAAGCAATAAGTATGTAAACGGGTCGATGCTATGACCCGATCCAGGTACGCATATTTAGAATTTTAGTAGAAGTGATATTTTGGCCAAATACTAGCGCAAGTCCTTCGTCGTAAAATGAAGGACTAAAATTAAGCAAAAAGCCTTTGATGGGTGATTTGGGCGAATGACCCATATGGGTTATTTAGGAACTTGTAAGGTTAATTCGGAATATAGGTAGATACTTTCGATAGGGAATTGCGAAATGTGAAAAGAAAAGAGGCAATTTTAGACTAAATTGCTTAGATCCCCTAAACGGGTCAAAACGGATCTATGCGCATAACTTGCGTACTAGTTGCGTAATTCATAAGAATTACGAACCCGAGCTAAAGAATTTGTGTTAAACACATTGGAGCATGTATTTTGACTAATTAGAAACAAATTAGTGGTTTTAAACTTAAACGGGTCAAAAGTCTTAGTAAAATAATTTCAAGCCGATGGCTTGAAATTCTATATTTTGAGAAGATAGATATCAGGTTTTAACTCCATAAGATGGAGAATCCAATTACGGTCACGTAGGAAAAAGAATTACACAAAACGGAGGTCCAGATCAAAAGTTATGTTATTTTGAAGTTGGTATTTGGTTAAAACTTAGCTGGGCAAATATGCAGCTCAAGAAAGAAACTTGCTGTTGAAAATAGGGTCTAGCGTCGCGCGACAGGTGAAGGGCTTCACCATCGCGGCACGCAACACCTGTCGCGGCATGCGACAAGAACTCCCAACACCGTCGCGGCACGCGACGGGAGTATATCCTGCAAATTTTGCTGTTTTGTTTGTTTGGCTTAAGGAACTTGGTATAACTAGTTATAAAATTATCAAAACTAACTTTTAAGTTGGTTTTGATTCTAGGTGATCGATATAGGCCTCCGGATGAAGATCGAGTGACGAACAAGAATCGAACACACCTCTCAATAAAGCTTCCGCATTTGTTCTTGGTTGTTTTATAAAAAAGTGGATTATGTAAACACTTTTACTATGTTTTAGGTTGTTGTAAACATGTTTTAACACTCGTAATGTAATAGCTTTTAATAAGTGGCATTTTCTTATAAAATGCTTACTTTAATCATATATAAATATTAATTTAGTATGGGTGTTACACCATGGTTGTGTTTTGACCTGCTCTTATGAATTACATGAACGCGCAGTATAAATTACATGTTTTGACCCATTACCCTTCCAAGCAGTAGTACCCCCTTGACCAGATGTAGCGGAGCATAAAGGTCCTTTTATGTATAAATTGAGTAAGCGGTCAGCATGGGATATTAATATCACGAAAATGTTGACATGTGTGCTATTTTGACCTTTTCAAGTGATGCACATGGACCCATGGGCACAGCTTAAGTAGGGCGGGAGGGAGAGGCTGACCCCCCGAACTTTTCGCTCGGTAGTGGAGAGTATGTAGTTTTCGTATATAAATTTTTGGGTATTGTTGGTGCATTTATGTGTCTGTAACTTTGTCTTGTTTACGTTGTATGTTATTTAGTCTTTTGTTATCGAGTCTGTAAGTTCCGTCAAGTCTACCTAGTCGGATATCCTCCTATCCTACTTGGTATGATGTTTGTCTTTGTATTTGTAAGGTATGTTAAAAACATGCTTGTGTTCATTGTGTTTAACTATAGTTAGTCTTTACTTATGTCTTCTGTTAACTTAGTAATATATTTTGTCCATGTTTAGTGTTTGACGAAGGTTCTATCTTCGTCGAACCAATGTTTGGCGAACCTTCAATCCACGTCGTTGTTTGTGTGTGACGAAGGTTTTATCTTCGTCACACATGATGCTTCGTCAATCAAGGTTCGTCTGAGGACAGTATATATAGCTTAGTGTGTTTAACAGTTAAGGTATGAGAGCATAGAGAGACTACTGAGAGTTTATCGTTCAACCATTGTGTGTATATGTTTGATGTTGTTCTCGTCCTTTTAATCTAAAGTGAATCTTTAGTTATCTGTTGTGTTGCTCGCAGTACTTTGTTTGGTTTGCACCGTCACGTGGATTCCGCACTCATGACCGTTGAAGAGGTATGGTCCCAATTCCCCGACCACATGGCAAGGACCACACCACTTTTTCATCCTACACGGCGCCTACATCAGCAAGCAAATCCAGAAGCTTCTAGAAGCTTCTGGAAGACGTCAAGGTGGCACCAAAGATGCTCCCTCCGACAGGAAGGACAACACGTGTCACCATTCATCAAGCGCCATGTAGGCCTGCAGCAAATCAAGGAGCAGACCGACAGTACCAGTACGACGTCTCCAGCATGGACAAATATGGGCGCGCCACGTGTACCACCATCCTGACCACAACAGAGGAGACCAAGAGGATATTCCCCTTGGTCGGACAGCTGGCGCCCTATAACAGCTGGCAAGGTTGCTCCTCCCTCTTTCACCCTCCGGCTATAAATAGAGCCCTTCATCATTCAGGTTAAATCATCCTATTCTCCACACTCTCACTCTTAACACACACTGTTTTATTTTCTCAGAACAGAACTTATTCTCACGCCGGAGCCCGGTTAAGAGGGAAACCCCCATATTCCCCTTTTAACGAGCTAACGGTGTTGCTGTTTTGCAGGATCCGTCGTTTGGCGAGTAACAAAGGAGATTGAACCCCACAAAAGAGACGAACAGGCTAGTTTCACCGCAGGTGTTAACCAGTGTTTCATCATTGGCGCCCACCGCAGTTTTTGCAAACCTTTTTCATCTCCTTTTTGTTTAAAACACTCTTCAACATGGCTGAAACAAACCCTTCCCACCAGGTGGACGGGGAAGTTTCTTCTTTTGAGCTCATTTCGGACACTGCGCACGTCCAAAGGGGCCAAAGGAACGAAATCATCCAAGAAGGGCAAATAAACAACGATTTCCCTAGTATCTTCGGAAGTGCATCCAAGGTTGTTAGCCAACCCACAACTGGAGCCACTTTCCAAACCCCAAGGGTCATCACCCAAACTACAAATGGAGCCACCTTCCAACCTCCGTCTGGGGTAGTCCAAACACCTCTACCGGTGCAAACACCAAGCCATGGAGCTGGACCCTCAGCTCCATCGGAACAAACACAACTGAACTTCTCTGCACTTCTAGGGCTACCCGAAGGAAAAACTCTGGCTTCCTGGTATGCCGAACAAATGGCGTCTATAAACCTCGTTTACACACAACTCAGCGCGCAACAAGCTTTGCTCCGAGCACAAGCTAACCAATCCGCTTTTGTTACTCCACCGCAAAGGTCTCTGAGTACTCACATACCTCAGCAGACCAATGCATGGAACTTACGACCTGAAAAAGAACCTGTACCAAACATCAGAAGGCCAAGCGCGCACGACACGCGCGATACTTATGGCTAAACAGAAAGCAATCATGTGCAACACTCCCATCAGCAGAGAAGACCACTTCAAAGTCGTTTAGGCCCGCGCAACATAAACGACGAGTGGGATAGCTATGATGAAGAAAACGACGAAACATACAAGAAAGAAGACACGGTATTTAGTAGATTACCACCGGACCACGAGGCGTACAAACCTCGCAAGCGCGTAGGGTACAATCCAAAAGCAGAGCATGATTACTCATTGAGTTATCGCCCAGATGACATGGCCGAAAACTCAAAATTCATCAGAGAGATTGCGACAGCCGATATCGACAAGACAAAACTGCCACACAATGTAGGCAAGTACAACGGCTTAACAGATCCCGATGACCACCTCCAAGTCTTCAATGACACAGGGGTAACAGGTAGTTGGAATCTACCAACTTGGTGTCATCTTTTCGCACAAACCTTTGTCAGCGCAGCGCGCATCTGGTTTAACAGCCTACCAGCAGGAAGAATTAAGTCATGGATCGATTTTCGAGATAAGTTCCTTGCACATTTCTCGCAACAGCGCAGACATACTAGAGACCCGGCCGATTGTCTGAATATATGGAGAAAGGATCATGAAAGCGTGGAAGATTTTATTACGAGGTATAACAAAGAATGTCTGGAGATTGGTGATGTAGGTGAAAAGATGATGCGCGCGCACTTTATGAGGGAAGTAAAATGCGACGACTTGATCAAGCGATTGAAAGGAAGAGACGGAGGCCCCAAAGATTGGGAAACCTTCATTGAGGCAGCAAAAACAATCGCGTAAATAGACAAACAATTGACCGGTGAAGACAACCGTCAATACAATTACAACCACAATGATCGGCGCAACAAGAAAAACAAAGGCCAGTCATGGAAAACATCCGGTTACAGGGAAAGGAGCCCGGCAAGGGAAGACTCGCGAAACACAATCAACCAGATCGCTCATCGCAAGGAGGTTAAAAGGGAAAACAGAGAAAAGCAGTGGACACCCTTAACAAAGACTCCTTCTGAAGTTTTGTCAACCGAAAATCACGAGTTCAAACCTCCCCTACAGATGAGAAATAAAAGGGGTCAAGACCCAAACCTTTTCTGTGAGTTTCATAAAGACACGGGTCACTTGACTGACGATTGTTTTAGCCTAAAACAAGAGATAGAAAGGGCCCTAAGAGATGGAAGACTCACTCATCTGGTGAAAGGCGGAAAGCGTGACCACCGTCAAATTCAGCGAAGGGAAGAAGGGCCGGACAACAAGAAGCTCCGAAAATTGGAAACTCACATGGTTCAAGGAGGTCCAAGAAGGCCAAGAAAGAACTACAACAAGCGCACACAAGACGACTCTTGGCGCGAGAGACAAGTTGTTTTCCCCATAGTAAGAGGAGGACTGAGTGAAAGAAGGCCCATAGTCATATCCTGTGTAATCGGTCACTACCAAACCGATTACATTTTCATTGATCCAGGGAGCACTGCAGATATCATCTACGAACAATGTTTTAATCAATTCGATCAAGAGGACAAAGCGCGCTTGGAACCGGTAGATTACCCGCTGACCGGTTTCTGCAATGAAGCCGTTTTTCCTCTAGGCCAGATATCGTTCCCAGTGCTGCTCTCAGACGGAAGAAATTCAAGGACGGAGGAGGTCACGTTCATGGTACTACCAGCGCATTCAAGGCATGATATTCTGTTGGGAAGAGAATCTCAAGGAGACTTTAGAATGATTTGCTCTGGCCCACATTCAGCCGTGGGATTCCCAACAGAGACAGGGGTAGCACTGATCTATGCAAGCAAAGAAGTCTTGGCAACAGACGAAATCAAGCCAGCAAAGGCAAGCAAATCTGTACCACGCGCAGAGGCTGAAAAATGGGTGCTAAACAGCAAATACCCAGAACAACCGGTCACCTTAGGCCCCGAAATGTCTGATCTCACGCGCGCAGCGCTAAAAAAGTTGTTATTCGAAAACATGGACGTGTTCGCCTGGACACCAGCCGATATGGTGGGTGTTCCACGGCATATAGCAGAGCACAGACTTAACGTCTCAGAGGCCGCCAAACCTGTGGTACACGGTAAACGTCATTTAGGAGACATAAAGCATGATGCTATAAAAGAACAAGTCACGGAGCTGTTGAATGTAGGCATCATCAGAGAAGTCCGATACTAAATTTGGGTAGCGAGCCCTGTCATGGTTCAAAAAGGGAACGGAAGTTGGAGAATGTGTGTAGATTACAAGGATCTAAACAAGGCATGCCCGCGCGACTGTTACGCCTTACCAGATATCGATGAGAAGATTGATTCGCTGGCAACATTCAGATGGAAATGTTTCCTTGACTGTTATAAAGCGTACCACCAAGTACAGATGGCCATCCAAGACGAGGACAAAACCGCGTTCCGCACACCGACAGGGCTATACTACTACACCAAAATGCCTTTTGGTCTAAAGAATGCAGGGGCGACCTATCAGAGACTGATGAATGAAACGTTCAGCGACGCCATCGGCAAATACATCGAGGTGTATATGGATGACTTGGTCATCATGAGCAAAGAGGAAAGTACGATGTTGGCAAATGTTCAGAAGACGTTCGACACACTGCGCGGAGTAAGCATCAAGCTAAACCTAGCGAAATGTTCTTTCGGCATGGAAGAAGGAAAGTTCCTGGGTTTCATCGTCACGAAGGATGGTTTTAAAGTAAACCCTGACAAGGTTCAAGCAATCGAAAGAATGCCTTCACCATCGACTATCAAAGAGATGCAGAAATTGGCAGGACGGTTGGCAGCACTCAACCGCTTCCTAGCCAATCATGCAGCCAAATCTTTCCCATTTATCAAGACACTCCGAAACTGCATGAAGAAAAGTCAGTTCCAGTGGACTCCGGAGGCTGAAAAAGCATTCCGTGATATGAAGGACTGCCTCATAAGGTTACCAACACTGACGGCACCAGTAAAAGGAGAACCTTTAGTAATGTACCTATCAGCTTCTGACAAAGCAGTTGGCGCAGTTCTGCTCGTAGATCGACAAGGCATACAGACACCGGTTTATTATGTGTCTTGCACTCTCAATGATCCAGAGACGAGGTATGCTATAATGGAAAAACTAGTGTTGGCTCTAATTCATGCATCAAGGCGGCTGCGCAGATACTTCGCCAATCACTTCATTCATGTCTTAACAAATTACAACATTGGCAACATCCTTGCAAGGCCCGAGATTTCTGGAAGATTAGCAAAGTGGGCGATAGAACTGGGAGGCCATAATGTTGTTTTCAGACCGAGACCAGCAATCAAGGGCCAGGTGTTAGCCGATTTCATGACAGAAGTACCTGATGACAGGGACCGAGAGTGTAAGGCAATGGAAAGAGTTGAAAGGCAACATTCGGAAGAACCATGGCTACTGTATACAGATGGCGCGTCCAACGAAGACGGCGCAGGCGCAGGACTCAGGCTGGTAAACCCAGAAAAACATGAATTCACGTATGCCATCCGGTTGGACTTCAAAAGCACGAATAATGAAGCCGAATACGAAGCCTTTCTCGCCGGTCTGAGATTAGCAATCAAGATGGGAGTTAAACACATAGAGGCGCATTAGACTCCATGTTAGTAGCGGGGCAGATTAATAGCCAATATGATGCCAAAGGAGATGTAATGGCATTATACCTAGACCAAGCGAAAGCATTGCTACAGAACTTCAATTCTTACAAAGTGCACCATATCAATCGAAGTGAGAATAAACCAGCTGACGCACTAAGTAAGTTAGCATCTACAAGTTTCCAGAATTTGGCCAAGGATGTGCGCATCGAAGTCCTAAGCAACCTGTCACGGCCCCCGCCACCGGTTTGACCCGGTCCAGGAGCCGCGGGGCAGGAACTCGCGTGGTATTTATTAATTGATGCGACAGCGGAAGATTTTAACAGGATCTTTTAAAACTTGAAAATGCCCGATTATTTTATTTCATAATTCGGGATAAAACCCCGTAATTTACAATAGAGGAATTTTACTAGGAAATTCCCTGATTTATAAAACATGTTTATTTATTTTAACTGAGCCACCTCTTCAAGCTTGTTAGTGCTCCGTAGCACGTTTTCCTTGATTTATAGCAGGTCGCCTGAAACATGTTTTAAAATATTTTGTCAGCGGGGAAATACTGGTGAGTCACTCAATTTGATAAATTTGACATATAGTTATTAATTACAGTATAAGAGCGATTACAATGGCTTCTATCTTATTTTTATCTGGCGCCGTGTCACAATGGTGACGATGGTCATACCACTATTGGGTCCCACCCCAAGTAGTGACGTTTATCACTGTTAGGATTTATTAGCCTAACCGTGAGAAATTAGTAATGTGCACAATAACCCACTAGCCAGTGATTTAAGATAACCACGACTTACTTCCTGTAATTATAACATTTGAAAATGGAGTATTGTAAAATACTTTTGATAAAAAGAGAATGACTCACTTTGCAGATTTACACGGGCAGAGTATAGCCTACTGATTAGCCTTGTAACCTAATTTAAATAACAATGCACATGAACTAGGTCAGTAACTAATACAGCATTTACGATAACTCACGAGATTAAAACCCTCACAACGAATAACAAAGTGCGATACTTACACATCCATCGAATTCACGACAAATGACAAAGCATAACCCTAATTTGGGCAGCACTTAAACATCCATTAGATAGTTTTCAATCGATTGGACATTGAATCGTAGCAGCGATCGAGTTAATACCCTGTATCGTAGCAGCGCCTTGCTATAATAATTGAAATTTCGACTTTAGAGTAGTGTACTTTCGTTTTTGAAAGTTTTCGTCGACACAGAATGAAAGCCCCTGAGCTAAGCTATTTATAGCTGAAATTGAGGTCTGTCGCGGCCCGCGTGAACCCTCAGCCAACCTTTACGCGGCCCGCGTGAAGGTCTAGTTCGTAGATTAGGGCATCCGTGTTATGCGTAGGTGTGCCACGTAGTCGACACGTGGATCTGGACGCTTATCCGGTCAAACTTGATGTTGATGCGGCCCGCGTAAGACTAAGCCAACTCTTACGCGGCCCGCCTGAAACCCCAGAATTTTGATTTCTTATTTTTCATGTACAGTAAGGTTTCAGGGGTCTGGGTTTTCATTTATGGGTTAATTTAGGACATTTTTTGAAGGTCCTTACATCCTCCCCACCTTATTTAAAATCTCGTCCTCGAGATTTACTGGAATAAGTAAGGATATTTTCGCTTCATTTCTGATTCCAGCTCCCAAATATATTCGGGTCCTCTCTTGGAATCCCATTTAACTTTGACTAGTACCAATTGCTTGTGCTTGAGAAACTTGATCTTTCTGTCTTCTATCTGTAGTGGCTTCTCAACAAATTTTAACTTTTCGTTTACCTCTACATCTTGAAGAGGTACTACCAGAGATTCGTCAGATAGACATTTCTTGAGATTGGATACATGGAATACATCATGTACTCCAGCTAGCTCCTCTGGTAGTTGTAAGCGATAGGCAACTGGTCCTATACGTTGGATCACTGGGAATGGTCCTACGTACCTTGGACTCAGTTTTCCTTTCTTACCGAATCGAACGACTCCTTTCCTAGGAGAAACTTTCAAGAGTACTTTGTCTCCTACTTGAAATTCTAATGGCTTGCGTCGGTTGTCGGCATAACTCTTTTGGCGATCTCGAGCCGTCTTCAGTCTTTCCTTTATTTGAGTGATCTTGTCGGTAGTTTCTTGTACTATCTCAGGACCTGATAATTGGCTTTCTCCTATTTCTGCCCAACAAACTGGAGTTCTGCACTTGCGTCTATACAGTGCTTCGAATGGGGCAGCTTCGATGCTTGAATGATAACTATTGTTATAGGAGAATTCAATTAAAGGTAGGTGGTCATCCCAGTTTCCACCAAAATCTATCACACATGCTCTAAGCATGTCTTCTAAGGTTTGGATTGTCCTTTCACTTTGTCCGTCTTTTTGAGGATGATATGCAGTACTGAGATTTAGTCGGGTTCCCATGGCTTCCTGGAAACTTGTCCAGAAGTGGGAAGTGAAACGACTATCCCTATCTGATACAATGGAGAGTGGGACTCCATGTAAGGATACTATTTCATCTACATACAACTTGGCTAACCTCTCCATGCTAAAGGTTTCTTTCATGGGTAGAAAGTGAGCTGATTTGGTTAATCGATCCACAATTACCCAAATTGCATCATTACCTTTTCTGGTTTTGGGTAACTTAGTAACAAAATCCATGGTTATAAGTTCCCATTTCCATACATGCATTTCTAATTGTTGTAGTAGACCTGAGGGTTTCTGGTGTTCTGCTTTAACTTGTAAACAAGTAAGACATTTAGAAACATATCTAGCTATGTCCTTTTTCATTCCTATCCACCAGAAATTATTTCTTAAATCTTGGTACATCTTATTGTTACCAGGATGCATGGTATACATAGATTTATGGGCTTCCTCTAGAATCTTATTTCTTAAGTCTCCGTGCTTAGGTACCTATATTCTTTTCTTATGGAATCTCCAAATTCCATCAGCTCCTTGTTCTAATTCATTTATTCTTCCTTTCATTCCTTCAGCATCATCCTTGATTACTGTTTCTTGAGCATTTTTCAATTGTTCCATTAAATCTAATTGTAAACTTAATCTAAGAGCACGAACTCGCTTTTGCTTTTCATGATACTTACGACTTAAGGCATCTGCAACTACGTTTGCTTTTCCTTCGTGATATTGAATATCACAGTCGTAATCACTTAGAATTTCCATCCACCTTCTTTGCCTCATGTTCAATTCTTTTTGCCCAAATATATATCTTAAGCTCTTATGATCTGTATAGACAGTAAACTTACCTCCATACAGATAGTGTCTCCAAATCTTAAGGGCAAAAATTATGGCTCCTAATTCTAAGTCATGAGTTGTATAGTTTTCCTCGTGCTTTTTCAATTTTCTTGAGGCATACGCAATTACCTTTTTGCGTTGCATTAGCACACATCCTAATCCTAGTTTTGAAGCATCACAATATACTTCAAAATCCTCCATTCCTTCTAGTAAGGCTAGAATAGGGGCATTGGTTAATCTTTGCTTCAATATCTTAAAAGCTTTTTCTTGCCTAGGTCCCCATTCTAACTTAATTACTTTACAGGTTAGCTTAGTTAATGGTACAACTATCTTGGAAAAATCCTTAATAAACCGTCTATAATATCCGGCTAATCCTATAAAACTTCTAATTTCCATAGCTGATTGCGGAACCTTCCATTTGGTGATTGCTTCTATTTTAGCGGGATCTACGTGAATACCTTCGTGATTTACCATGTGTCCTAAAAATTGCACTTCTTGTAGCCAAAATTCACACTTCGCGAATTTGGCGTAAAGCTTTTCCTTTCTTAACAAAGTTAAGAGTGCATGCAGGTGTTCACAATGTTCATCCTGACTTTTGGAATAAATAAGTATATCATCAATGAAGACAATTACAAATTTATCCAAATACGGTTTACAGATCCTATTCATCATGTCCATAAATGCTGCTGGAGCATTTGTTAATCCAAAGGGCATGACTGTAAATTCGTAATGACCATACCTAGTTCTGAAAGCAGTTTTAGGTATGTCTTCTTCTTGTACCTTCAACTGATGGTATCCGGAGCGTAAATCTATCTTAGAAAAGTATCTAGCTCCTTGCAATTGATCAAAAAGATCATCAATCCTAGGTAATGGGTATCAATTCTTAATTGTAATTTTATTCAGTTCCCTATAATCGATACACATTCACATCGAACCATCCTTCTTTTTCACAAACAACACTGGAGCTCCCTAAGGGGATGAGCTAGGTTGTATGAATCCTTTACTGAGCAATTCATCTAATTTCTTTTTCAATTCTAGCATTTCGGTGGGTGCTAATCGGTAAGGTGCCTTGGCTATGGGTGTAGTTCCAGGAATTAGATGAATTCTAAATTCTGCCTCCCTATCTGAGGGTAGTCCAGGTAGTTCTTCTGGGAATACATCCGGGTATTCTGATACTACCGGAATTTCCTTAAGTTCCTTACCCTTAGTGCTAATGATTACCGAAATCATATACACTATTCCTTGCTTTCGTTCATAACTAGAAACTTTCATTACTGAAATGAACTTCATTGGCTTTCGTGGCTTGTCTCCTGTAATTACCACTAATTCTCCTGAGGGTGTATGAATTTCTATGGAATTCTTATCACAAAGAATTCGAGCATGGTTGGCTACCAACCAATCCATTCCTAACACCACATCAAATCCGGCTAAATTCATAGGTAACAGATTTGCCAAAAATTTATGACCTAAAAGTTCTATATTTCCTTCTCGCACCACCTTATTTATTTTAACAGAATTTCCATCTGCCGTTTCGACTGTAAAAATCTGCCTAAGGTTGGTTAATGGTAGCTTAAGAGCTTGGCAAAAGGAAGTATTTATAAAACTTTGGTTTGCACCAGAGTCAAATAATACATTTGCATAGACGTCGTGAACTAGGAACGTACCAGTTATCACATCAGGAATTAGTTCTGCTTCCTGAGTAGTCAACTGGAAGGCTCTTGCGTTCTTCTTAGTAGTTCCTTCTGCAGGTTTGGCTTTGTTATCAGCTGGTTTGGCCAATTTCGGGCAGTCTGGCCTAATATGTCCAGCTTCTCCGCAGTTGTAGCAGATTGATGACTTCTTTCTCCTGCAATCTTCTTCTTGATGCCCTGGAATTTTGCAAAAATTGCAATACCCCTTGCATCTTCCAAAATGTTTTCTTTTGCAGGAATTGCAAAATGGAACAGTGGAAGATTGCCCAGTTCCCTTTTTCTTGAAATTGCTACGGTTACTCATCCGGAATCCCTGGGTAATCTTTTGGGCTACTTCCTTTTTCCGGTTTTCTTCTCTTGTCCACACCAATTCGTTAGTCAGCGTATTGGCTAATTCCACCGCATCATCGATCGTGCGGGGTCTTGCCGCTTTGACAATATTACGAATCTTGCTAATTAAGCCCCAAATATAGCGAGAAATAAGTACCGATTCTGGCGAAGCCAGGGTTGGTACCACTCTAGCAAACTCGAAGAATGTTAAAGTATACCCTCTACAATCAATACCTATCATTCGGTGATTTAAGAACTTATTTGTCATTTATTCCTTTTCGTATTCGGGACAGAATTTTCTTTCCACGAGACTCTTAAATTCTTCCCAACTCATGGCATAGGCCACATTCCTTCCTTTGGCTTAAAGTACCGTATTCCACCATTCTAGCGCCCCTTCTTTAAAAGGATGCGACGCATACATGACCTTGTCTTCTTCAGCACATTTACTAATCATAATTACTGCTTCGGTTTTTTTCCAACCAACGCAGTTCAGCAGTTGCCCCTTCGTTACCTGCAAACTCAGCTGGTTTACAGGCAAGAAACTCCTTGTAAGTGCAACCAGGTGTTGCAGCTTTCATTTTCTTAAGGAGTGGAGCTTGTATTCCCTCATTGTCGTTATTAATATGGTTGCCGCCTCCGTTTATACTATTACTGAAATTATCGTCATTTATACGCTTGCTAGGAATAATTTGTTGAGGTGCAATTGGATTTCGAGCAGCAGCAAGGATTTCTGGAATAGCATTGGCTATTCCCTGAGCAACGATATTTTCGATATCTTGCCTATTCAGAAATTGATCTTCATTGTGTTGCTCGGATTGGTTAACCTCGTTAACTGGTTCATTACCAGCGTTTGCCATCTGGTAATTAATACATATATAATTTATTAGCACCAAATAAATAATAGTTATATGCAAAATAATCACACAATTTCACAACACACGTATAGCCAAAATTGTCGATGTCTCGACTTCCGTTTTATTTTTATATTATATTATGCATTCGTACACACTGTTTATCTTACAAAAGTTTTATTTTTGGGTTATTTTACAGACTTATATCTTTACTATTATTATTATTATACAACCACAGCTTCTCTATCACACTATCCCTCATCCGCTGGCACCTCAGAAGCGACGTTCCCTCTCGTCGTACTTCCAGGAGATATGTTCTCCCACCTCCCTGATTGTATTTCCTGCATCTATCAGCTCCTCGCCAAAATGACGGAGTTCAGCTAAGTTTTCATTGCTCATTGGTGGGTTTGGTACAGGTTCTGGGTCGAACTGAGGGAAAAAGGTATAAGGATTATTTAGGAGGTTTTGGAATTGCCAATCGTTGGTCCACCATTCGTCCATTCCTTGTGGTTGGGTGTGGATCAAAGGTTCTGGGATGGCTGGTTCCAGGTTTATTGGAAGTTGGGTTGTAGCAGGATATGGAAAGAGGTTATTATTAATAGGTCTAATAATATCACAACTTGCCAGTATGCGATCTAATTCTTCCTGTAGTGGCAATTCTTCGACTTGCCTAGAACTTTCTCCAATTTCTATTCCTGTTTGCCTAGAATTTTCCCCAATTTCTATCTCTTTTCCTTTATTCATAGGATTTTCTATCTTGGGAATTCTCCTAGTTGCTGGTTTCCTTTTACGCACACGCCTCCAACCCACAAATCTTTTTCTCTTCTTTTGCTTTTGTTTCTCCGGAGGTGGAGCTTGGAATTCCATGGGTTCTTCAACATCGGCTATGTAACCAGTAAAGTCTCTGGAAACTTCTATTTTCACAGGATAGAGATTGAGATTCTCAAGAGCTTCAGATAATTCATTCATGCTGTTTAGCATTCATGAAAAACACACAAAATTTTAGGTTAAAATTTTGTAAACTAAATTTTCACAGAATCACATAACAGAAAGCAGAAAGTCTAATATTAATTATGAATATCTAATAAACTATTTTATTGAAACATTTTATTTTTAGTACAACTAAAATTTAAAATATACTAGTGGTTATTTATTTAAAGTTTCTGGCTTGTAGGTAGCATAAGTGATGATACTGGTTTGGTGATTTAATCAAAAGTTAGCATTTACTGCTACAATGGCTAACATGTAGAGATCTGCCCACTTTTCATCTAATTCATCTTCCCATGGTGGTTTAATGTCTATTTTCTGAGTTTCCTTATTGATCGTCACTCCTTTTGATTGTGACTTCCTCATTTTCTCTTGACTCTTCCTAATAATCAAACTTCTTTTATTAGGGGAAAGTGGTTTCTCATACTGTGCTTTTCGAACAAATATTCCCTCCTCAGTAGCTGCTGAGTATCTTGAGGAATTTGATTGGGATGAGGTTCCCTTATTTTTCGGTGAACTATCTAATTTAAGATAGATATCCGAGATTCTTTGCTTACCCATACTGTAACTAACAGATAGTCAGTTAAAAGCACATAATCACAAGACAGTAATTAGAAAATTAAGTATTTTTAAATACTTAATAGGCTTAAATCAGTGGCTCTGATACCACCTTTTCCTGTCACGGCCCCCGCCACCGGTTTGACCCGGTCCAGGAGCCGCAGGGCAGGAACTCGCGTGGTATTTATTAATTGATGCGACAGCGGAAGATTTTAACAGGATCTTTTAAAACTTGAAAATGCCCGATTATTTTATTTCATAATTCGGGATAAAACCCCGTAATTTACAATAGAGGAATTTTACTAGGAAATTCCCTGATTTATAAAACATGTTTATTTATTTTAACTGAGCCACCTCTTCAAGCTTGTTAGTGCTCCGTAGCACGTTTTCCTTGATTTATAGCAGGTCGCCTGAAACATGTTTTAAAATATTTTATCAGCGGGGAAATACTGGTGAGTCACTCAATTTGATAAATTTGACATATAGTTATTAATTACAGCATAAGAGCGATTACAATGGCTTCTATCTTATTTTTATCTGGCGCCGTGTCACAATGGTGACGATGGTCATACCACTATTGGGTCCCACCCCAAGTAGTGACGTTTATCACTGTTAGGATTTATTAGCCTAACCGTGAGAAATTAGTAATGTGCACAATACCCCACTAGCCAGTGATTTTAGATAACCACGACTTACTTCCTGTAATTATAACATTTGAAAATGGAGTATTGTAAAATACTTTTGATAAAAAGAGAATGACTCACTTTGCAGATTTACACGGGCAGAGTATAGCCTACTGATTAGCCTTGTAACCTAATTTAAATAACAATGCACACGAACTAGGTCAGTAACTAATACAACATTTACGATAACTCACGAGATTAAAACCCTCACAACGAATGACAAAGTGTGATACTTACACATCCATCGAATTCACGACGAATGACAAAGCATAACCCTAATTTGGGAATGGTCAAGTAGAAGCCGTCAACAAGAGCATTGTAGACGGCATCAAAGCACGACTGGGAGAGCAAAGAAGAGGCTGGGTTGACGAATTGCCAAGCATATTATGGGCCCATAGAACAATGCCCAAAACAAGCAACGGGGAGACACCGGTCAGCTTAGTCTATGGGTCCGAGGCTGTGATACCAACGAAGATCGGACTGCCATCACCAAGAATGCTCTCCATGAACATGATCAACAACGAAGAAGAAAGGAGGTTAGACCTTGACCTCCTAGAAGAAAGGAGAGAGATGGCAGCAATAAATGAAGCGAAATACAAAACAAAGCTGGAGAAGTATTACAACTCCAAAGTCAGAATCTGCACTTTTAATCCGGGAGATTACGTCCTGAGGGACAACGAGGCGTCCAACGCCGAAAAGCCCGGAAAATTAGCTCCCAAGTGGGAGGGGCCTTATGTTGTAGATGCAGTACTCGGCAAAGGGGCATATAAGCTACGCACCCTGGACGACAAAGAAGTCCCAATAACCTGGAATGCTCAACAGTTAAGAAGATGCTACATGTAAACAGCCAAAGTTTTTTCTATGTACTTGTAACGGCTGCACGCCAACACATTTGGCACTAATACAAGAAGTGTTTGGCTATCCTTTTTCATGCGAATTTCTTGTCACAACTGCATATATTACTTCGGGCATACACGAAAACATCAACGGCTCGACCTTAGGAAACGTTGTAGACCTCCAAGGCCTGTCACAAACGAGTGCACAGCTGGGTCAAAAACACAACCAAAGCCTAAAAACGCCAAATAAATACTTCGTGCCCACATAAACACGAAAGCATCGAAAACATGGTAAACAAACATTGTAAAGACCCCCAAAGCTGAACACAGCTGGGTCCACACAATAACCTGTAACTCGATCACTTCGTATTCACGAACCAACCTGCGCACATAAACGACAGAATAAACGTTGTAACTAACACAACACAACCTGTCAGCGCCATCATTCATTCGTGATACCTAATCAAAGTAATTACACATGCACATATTGTAACAATAAACAAAATTCACAAGAAACTAAAGCGCATATGAAGCATTAAACATGTTAACAATAGCAAAATGAGTCGCAGATACAACAGCTACAAGTAAAGTGTTCACGAAACATAAAGTTAAATTGTTCACGAAACTATCAAGTCGGTTACAGGGCCACCAAAGCCCATACACGGCATGCAAGCCGGATTTCTTCACTCCGGATGACTAGGACTAGCGCCCCCAGGCGCGCGATCTTCATCCCCAAGAGCCTTCTTCAATAAGGCAACACCATCAGGTTTCCGAGACAATTTATGGGCTGCTTTAACAACACCAAATTCTAAAGACGCAAACTCTTTTCGTTTTGCGGCATAAGCAGCACCACAATCCTCCTTGTAAAGCTCGAAATGAAAGTCTTTCTCATTGTTTACAGCTGCAGCCCTACCCTCACTATAACCATCCTTCCGATCGCTATTGTACCCCGCTCGACCCAACTCAAACATGTAATTGGCAAGCTCATGGGATTTTACTATACGATCAGCAATCTGCGAGAAGCACACAACAACATAAGAAGAATAATCAACGCAAACCGAAAACAAACATAAACAAATGAAGTTACCAGAGGCACCGCGCGCGAGAGCAACCACTTACAATCGGCAGATATCTCCTCAGTAAGGAGTTCAGAAGCCTTGCACTCAGCGATCTTTTTCTCAACAAATTCTTCCAACCCAGCTATACGCTCAACATACTCTTGCTCTCTCTTCTGATGCGCATGGTGGTCTTCCTCAGCTTCTTCACTGATTTTGCGCTTCTCAGCAGACATTCGCACAATTGCATCACGTTGTGCTTGCAACTCCTTGTTGGTGCGTTCACAAGCAACCTCCCAATCCTTCTGTTTCTGGGAGTTAGCCCATTTTTCTTCAGCAAGCTTGTTCTCAGCTTCGGAAACCCTCCACAACAAACCTTTCTTCTTAGAATTAAACTCCTCCCTCTCTTCCGCAAATGCCTTCTTCTCATTCTCAAACTCAAGTGTCTCTTCCCCAATCAGTTTCCACTCACGAACAATCTCTTGAGAGGTGGCAAAATAGTTAACCCCGGCACGAACATGATCATCTAGCAGTTCAAACCGGTTGCGCTTTTTCTGAAACAGCCTCTCAGCAGGAGGGAGAGACAAAGAGAAGAACTCGTGGCAGTTATCAAGCCGATTCATCCGGGAACCCTGGGTGAGATTCCAGCGAGGAGTATATGGCAAATCGTCACACGCTGGGTTATGGGTATCCCAGGAACCAGCATGAACGTTTTCAAACTCTGGACTCCGAACCACACCTGAAGTAGCACCACCGCCACCGCCTGGCGGACGCTTGGTATAAATGGTCTGACGCTGTGTAGCCTCACTGGACTCCGCCTCTGTGTCAATACCTTTGCCTCGACCATCCCCACCACCTTCTCCAACATACTCAGCATTTACATCATCTTGTTTTCTCTTCTCACCCAGATCATCACGGGGAGGGGACAGCTCAAACGTCCTCAATGGTGGAGAGGCTGGAGGAGTGATCTTTGAAATATCAATCTTGTGCGGTGCCTTGCCCGACTTGACACCTGCCATGAGACAACAATAATGCTCAAAAACAACCCGGAAGCTAAATAACAAGATTTACAACTACAAAGCCTTTACCTGTAGGAGCAGAAGCAGCATATATTTCCTCCAAAAGATTGCCACGATTTCCACTAAAAACACCCATGTCAATTTCAGACTCCGAGGGTGCAGGAGGAGCCTCCTTCTGAAGTTTGGCCCTTTTCGAGGCAAGCATAGCAGCAGCCTGCTCATCAAGTTTCCGCTTCTTATCATCAAGAGCCTTCTTCCTCATCATCTCCGTCAAAGTAGCGCTGTCATCAGGATCAGACCCACGATGCTTCTCTCCGGCCCCTAAACCAGACAATGTATCAGAAACGACAACGTAATCTAGGACAGGAAGAGTAGAGGGTCGCTTACGAGGAGTCTCATTGGCTTTTTCCTTAGCCCTCTTCTCCTTCCCCTCTGGCTTGCCAGCCTTTGTTTTTTTCCTTGTTTCCAACTGATCAGCAGTCTCAACCGGAACATCCACATCATCATCAACGGGTTCATTAACAGGCTCATGGGCAACCCCCTGCGCCGGACCTGCACGCGGGGAATGAGAAGTTAGGCCTTCAAGAGATCTATCAGATCCCTCACTCGAGAGAACAATAACTTCCTCTCGAGTAGGATCAATAGCATCATCAACATCATCTTCAACATCTTCACCTAAAACAACATTGGCATAAGCAACAAAACTCTCATTCGAAGGATGCAAGAAACGGTGGTGAATTTGATCCAACCATTTTGGTTTCCCAACCTCCTGAATCGCCTCAACCATGGCACCACCGGCCTTCGGATCTAGAACATTCAACAAGCTGTACCCAACTGCGAAAAACAAGGAGATGAGGAAGAACATACAAAAAAAAAAACTAACTATGAAACATTACATACGTTTGCCTTGATAACCATAAACAGGAACACCCAGAGGGTTGTTTGGGACCCACAACATGCTCATACCGGCACCAACCAACGCCCTCTCCTCAATTTGAGAAATAGCAGTCGCCTTGTGCGTCACTTTCTTGTACCACTCCTGTTGGGCATAATCCACCGTCACATCCACCTTCGGGATCCCTTCACTCGCTGACCGATAGTGCATATCTACCGGGATAACATCGCGGCGAATGAAGAAAAACTTTTGTTTCCAATCATGCAAGCTTTTCAGAGGAGTGGAACAACAGGGGATAACACCACCGGTCCGGGAGTTAAAAGAGTAAAAACCGCTGGTGTAAGTCACGGTGTAAAACACATTAAACATTTCAAAAGTTGGCTCAACACGGTTGGCTCTGCAGATAAACTCAAAATGGGTGACACGGGGAAGCCCAATCGCGTTGATTTGAGAGATATGGAGCCCATATTTCTTCAACACCTCAGCAGTAAACTTGGTCATCGGGAGTCTGAAGTTACCCTCCCGGAAAAAAGCAGCATATAATTTAATGTAACCAGGAGGTGCATCCATGGCGGTAGAACCTGGAGTTGGAAACTGGGCACCCCACTCAGGAAGGAAACCCATATCTCTCAACAAATTCTGAAACTCTTCCTCTTTCCAACCTATAGTCGCCTGGTCAGGGCCAGGAGGATTCTTACCCTTATTCCTCCTCCTCGACGAAGGATTCGCTCCAGACATACTGAGAGAAAATGAGAAAAGGCGATATGGATAAACCTAAAAGAGGGAGAGAGAAAGAAATATGAGAGAACACCGGAGTTCAAAATTTTGAAAAGTGAAAGGAATGAAGAGAACCGCCGTATATTTATACCCATCGCATTTAATGCGATGGGTAGTGGGCCGTCAGGAATTCAGAAGGTTATCCAATGGGGAAAAGACACGTCAGAGGAGAGAGAAACCGTCACCTTTTTTTCCGGGAGCGTGGGCGGCACACGTCTGAAAAAGGGATGGAAAGTAACTGACACCACCGAAAAGGCGCCTGTTCACCTCAGACAAGACAGGGACATCAGACAGTCACATCAGTTCTCTTTACCCCAAGTAAGGAAACTTCCTTCAGAAGAAAATACCAATACGCCATGCGCCATGCGTCCACCTGGCTCAACTTTACAAAGTTACCAATACGCCATGCGCCATGCGTCCACCTGGCTCAACTTTACAAGGTTACCAATACGCCATGCGTCCACTTGGCTCAACTTTACAAGGTTACCAATACGCCATGCGCCATGCGTCTACTTGGCTCAACTTTACAAGGTTACCAATACGCCATGCGCCATGCGTCCACTTGGCTCAACTTTACAAAGTTACCAATACGTTATGCGCCATGCGTCCACTTGGCTCAACTTTACAAAGTTACCAATACGCCATGCGTCCAGTCGGCTCACCTTTGCAAAGCTACCAGCACGCCACGCGCCACGCGTACAGTTAACTCAACTTTGCAGAATTATCAACAAGCCATGCGCCATGCGTCCAGTTGGCTCAACTTTGCAAAGTTACCAACACACCACACGCCATGCTACTATTATGATAAACCGTGCAAAATAACATGTATTCCGACAACACCAACAACCACTACCCTTATAAGTCCAGAATCCCTCCTAAACGATCAACTCAACTAGAAGGCACACTGGACTGGGGGGACTTGAAGAGGTATGGTCCCAATTCCCCGCCCACATGGCAAGGACCACACCACTTTTTCATCCTACACGGCGCCTACATCAGCAAGCGAATCCAGAAGCTTCTGGAAGACGTCAAGGTGGCACCAAAGATGCTCCCTCCGACAGGAAGGACAGCACGTGTCACCATTCATCAAGCGCCATGTAGGCCTGCAGCAAATCAAGGAGCAGACCGACAGTACCAGTACGACGTCTCCAGCATGGACAAATATGGGCGCGCCACGTGTACCACCATCCTGACCACAGCAGAGGAAACCAAGAGGATATTCCCCTTGGTCGGACAGCTGGCGCCCTATAACAGCTGGCAAGGTTGCTCCTCCCTCTTTCACCCTCCGGCTATAAATAGAGCCCTTCATCATTCAGGTTAAATCATCCTATTCTCCACACTCTCACTCTTAACACACACTGTTTTATTTCCTCAGAACAGAACTTATTCTCACGCCGGAGCCCGGTTAAGAGGGAAACCCCCATATTCCCCTCTTAACGAGCTAACGGTGTTGCTGTTTTGCATGACCCGTCGTTTGGCGAGTAACAAAGGAGATTGAACCCCACAAAAGAGATGAACAGGCTAGTTTCACCGCAGGTGTTAACCAGTGTTTCATCAACCGTGTTCGTGATAGACAGGGATTAGGTTTCCTAATAGATCCTCTGAAAAAAAACGGACCTACAGGTATATACGTTTTCGACCCCACGGTTTTATAGAAATTTTTAGGTCCGGTGACTTCTACCCCCCCCCCCCCCCGGTTGGAAATCTTAAGCTTCGCCACTGCATGGACCAATATAACACCCTAAATTTTGACATCCTTTAGACAGGTTATGATATCTCATGCATACATACCATAGCAAGAAGTTTGAAGGATAAAGTAAGAATTACATCAACACTTAAGTAATATAATGGGTTGTAAGAGATAGTGTTTGTATGTGCTTGTGGTGTTTATGGTTGTAACAATCAGAATATGAGAGACATCTTATGAAATGAGAGTATAAGTCTCTAAATTAAGTTTAAAGAACGGATAAATGTATATAACTTTATTTAACCTAGTTCGTTGGTCACAACTTATAATGGCTAATATCAAATTAGAATAAAGAGATTAAACCATATCATACTTTGAGGATACACCCAGCTCATATTCCCCGGACTGGATACCCGTACTAGAGAATCTTTAAAGATAGGATGACTAAAACTTTCGGCTAGCACAACAAGTCCTCTAGTTCTTTCAACTGCATTTTTGACCTCAGCTACCCCAACCTATAAGAAATAAACAGTTAGTTAATGATACAGTCAACTGAATAAACAGTAGTAAATGATATTCAAAGCAGATACAAGAGAGCAATCAAATTATCATTGAAGAACACAAAACGACCTTGAATGATTATATAAAGAACACACCAATACTTGTTCAACTTTGGTAACAAATTCTCAATTTTAGAAGATGTATCAAAATTCAAGGGTGATTCTTTTTTTCTCGGTTATATCTCCATCTAGAAAGATGATATGACATGAGGCAGAAGCTAAAATACTACGAATTGGGCCTTTTTATGTGCTTAATAATGCTACAAAATTCCACCAGACAATTAATAAGATAACATAAAAAAGCAAAAGATCACCTGATCAAGACAAGAGCTAGCACAAGCAAAAACATCAAGAACATGTCCTTGATCCACAAGCTGCTTCGAAAGTCCTTCATACAACTTCATTGCTCTATGATAAAAAGGAGCAGCATCTTTATCTAGATCTTTGTGACAACGAATAGGTTCAGACAAATTTTTTGACACTATCTGGAAATCAAAACACCGTTAAAAAAGACAGATTCTAGAATCCAACAGGTAACAAAAGAACTAATCTTTTCAAAAGATATTCATAGACATAATGTTAAAAGACTAACTTATAGGCGACTAGAAGAATGCAAAAAATAGGAAACATGATGTTGTAAAATTAACGGAAATAATGACTGAGATAAGAAATCTCACACATCGTGGCCCTTTGAAGGACGACCCACCCAAAACGCCAGAGTTTTAGCTCTTGAACCAGGAACACATGCACCCAGCAGATAAGCAGCTACAGTCAATGCAGTTCCAGCGCACCTTAGTGCCCTTGATCTCCCGGAACCGGCCAAGAATCTTTCTGAAGCTCATCCAAAACCAGATGCCATATCAAGTACATAACCATTAAAAGTAAACTAACAAAATAAGACTAAGTTTACAAATGGAAGTATCAACAAAATACCGAATTAGAGCGAATTCGCACTTTGCAAGAACCTTGAAACATGATCATGCAAAAGCCCATAATTAGCCCGAGAACCACCACCTGTCATAGGTCATCTTTTCTCCACAAAGAAAAACCCATCTTCTCCAAATCCTAATCCTTACTAATCTTCTTACTCCCAATTTGTAAGTGTAGCTCCTGCTGGTAACAGTGTTTTATCAGTTCGGTGTAACAAAGTCAAAGTCAAAGCCCAAGTCAATGTTATTGATTAAATTCGGATGGAAGTGAGTCTAGAGTGTCCGAACTTATGTGTTGACAAATTCGGATACAGTTATGTACTATGTTGTCCGAACTTGTGGACATGGATGCTCAGAATTTAGTGTTTTGCCCTAGCCTATATATATGGGTGTACAGGTTAGAATTGGAAATCGATCCATCACATTCATTCGTCTCAGTGAGAATGGATCTGGGTGATCAGCTTCACCTCTCACAAGTTCCCTAAAAAAATCCCCAACTCATGAACACCAACATACCTCTCAGAAGTAACCAAACCCACAACTGAATTACCCGAAATCTTCCCGATTGCCCGTGAAATGCTCAATTTCAAAAACCCAATCTCCTCCTCAACAATGCAAGTCTCAACAATGAACAAAAACACCTGATAGGTAACGGTAACTGGAGACATGGGTTTCTTGTTCCGGAGGTCGTATTCGATGATCGGGTGGAAGATTGTGTTACATATTTGGGCGAGGCTCGTACAATATTGCAATGGCCCCTGAAACTTTTGAAACCATCTCATATGAAATTTATAAATTGAGTAGTACCCTGTGTTGCGTCAGACGTGTGGATGCTACAAGAAATATGTAAGGCTTGTTTTCAACCACTTGGGCATTAGTATTCACCCTGTGACGTTTTTAACCAGTTGTACTGTAAGGTCACCTAAATCCGGATCTATAATGAACACGAATCACGTATGATATGCAGAATCCATCATACGAGCATATACTGTAAACAAAAGTATAAGAAATGAGTAGAAATAGAGAATATATTAAATATGATGCACTTGTATCACACAATCTGTAAACACACAGTTTTAGAACATACAAATGCCAAAAGTCTTTAGCATAACACCCCAAACCCATATTTATAGGAGATTTAAACATTTCCGGACACACAAGTGTTCCGGAAATCCTCCACAAATACGGAACATGTTTGGTTCAGTGTAACACAACTTTCCCTTAACAAACATCACACACACACATATATCATACTAATCCGAAATGCTTTCAGGGAAACTGTTATTCCCTGAAGCTTCCTATCCAGAATATTCTCTAGTTACAAATATTGACACTTAGACCGCTAAACTTCTAAGAAATTGATCTTCGGCACTTCATCACCAGTAGGTGCACTTACAGACTCCCCCTTCATGAATGCTTGGAGATCTTCAAAACTTTTGTTGCAAAACTTCATCAACTTTTTTAGTACAAGCACCATTCACGCACTCATGCATTACACAAAACTGTACCACCCATTGATATTGCATTGCAATCCTTCTCTTGTCTTCACGATAATGTATACCATGCCTTTGTAATCTCTTTAAGTCTTCCATCTTCAATTTTACCAACCACATAGGATCCAAAATTCAAACAATCTCATCCAATACATTCTTCCTAGAAATAACAAATTCTCTAGTCTTTCCATCAACATACTAGCTCTGAATACCTTTCAAACAATCATGATCAAATTCTCTCATTGGAATCTCTCTTACACAATTTGTTGGTTTGTATACTACCTGGTATATCTTCTTTCCTGTAACTGAGTCTTTGATGCCCAGACTTGATCTTTGATCTCTAGAACATAAACGATAATCTAAACTTTATTGAATACTGAATTTGAATACAATGGAATGATTGAATGTAATGAACGAACATGAATGAATTCTACAAATGAAATCTATCCCTATTTATAGTTTCTAAAAGGTGCGAACAAATAGACGCGTCTCTTCATGAACGGGTGTGTCTTGTAAACTTGTGGATGTGATTAAATATGAAGAGGTGTGTCCCTTGATTCAAGAGTCGCGTCCCTTTGTCTCTGATGTATTGCCACCCTTTGTGACTCCTTGTTGAATAGACGTGACCCTTCTTCACAATATACGTGACCATGCCTTCCAATCAACATGATCATGCCTTCTAATTAACATGACCATGCCTTGATACTGTCTGCTGAAATCAACCAGATGCGACTCCAAGGGTGTCGCAACCCTTGAGGGTGTTGGTTGTCAAGTTTTATCTTGACACTTTCAGCCCTTGAACTTTATAACCGCCATATTACTATCTTTAAACTAATTACGAATCAACCCTTGCACTTTGGATGTGTAATGATTATTGATTTCATTCACCCCCTAATCATGAACATCCTTAGGTTGTTGCAGATCTTGAAATCCGGGCAGTTCTCTCATAGTAGCGAACTTGATCCTTGCTAGGGCTTTTGTTAGTATATCTGCCCGTTGTAGTTCTCCACTTACATGTTCCACAGTGATATCTTCGTTCTCCACGCATTCTCTTATGAAATGATAGCGTGTATCAATGTGCTTGCTTCTTCCATGAAAGACTGGATTTCTCATGAGTGTTATTGCAAAAACATTATCCACTCTGAGTGTTATCTTCTCTTCCTTCCAGCCTGTAATTTCACTTAATAGTCTTTTAAGCCATAGT
Source organism: Helianthus tuberosus (assembly GCA_030545235.1). Taxonomy (NCBI): domain Eukaryota; kingdom Viridiplantae; phylum Streptophyta; class Magnoliopsida; order Asterales; family Asteraceae; genus Helianthus; species Helianthus tuberosus. Next base: position 17,275,789 of record CM060428.1, on the reverse strand, counting down.
GCTTGGCATGCTGCTGCAGTGGCTGCCATGAATTCTGATTCACACAATGATAATGCCACTGTCTGTTGCTTCTGTGTACACCAGGTTATAGGTGATTCTCCAAAATAGAATACCAGACCAGTTGTTCCTTTTCCTTTGTCTGTATTAACTCCAAAACTGCTATCACTATAACCTGTTATCTTACATCCTCCTTGCTTCTTGTAGATGATTCCATGCTCTTTAGTTCCTTTGATATAACGTAGTATTTGCTTCATTGCTTTCAAGTGTTGCTCCTTTGGTTCTTGCATGAATCTACTAAGCAAGCTGACTGGGTAACATAGATCTGGCCTTGTATGCAATAAGTACCTGAGAGAACCTATCAGGCTTCTGTAATGTGTTGCATCTACTAGATCTCCTTCTTCAGTCTTCGTTAATTGTGTTCCTGGATTCATGGGAATCTTTGTGTCGTTGCAGGATAACATATCAGCGTCTTTGAGTATCTTGTTGATATAGCCTGTCTGCTTGATGGCTATCTCACCCCCTGCTTAAATAACTTCTATTCCCAGATAATATGCTACCAATCCTAGATCGCTCATTTCAAACTTGTTCTTCATCTGAGATTTGAAAACATCTATCTCCTTCCTTGATGTTCCAGTGACTATCAAATCATCAACATAGACTCCGACTATTAGTGTAGAAGTCTTATTCGTCCTTGTATAGATTGCATTCTCTAAAGTGAACTTCTTGAAGTCAAGTGACTTTAGAGTTTGATCTAACTTCGTATTCCAAGCTCTTGGTGCTTGTCTTAATCCATACAGTGCTTTTGTGTTGGGATTGAACCCTATCAAAGGAACAGATAATTAAAGCCAAAACTGGATTAGAGCAGTGGATCCAGAATAAGCAGATGTTACATACAAGCCTCTCCCCTTGAAAGTGGTTTCAACATCTGCTGACCTCCTATCTACTGATCGTGCAAACTGCTGACCTACAAACTGCTGATCAAGTAAAGGCCTGATAAAAGACTAAAGTTCTGTTGTTCAATCTACTGCCTTGAGTCAAGCACTGCTGATCCGGACAAGTACTGCTGGGTTCACAGCAGTGGAAGGATGCAGCAGTTATTTAGATGTCTTTTATGTAATGAAATGTAATAGCAGTAGTTAGCATAGCAGTGTTTGTATTGATCAGAGGTTAGAGTTTGTTAGGAGGTTAGATGTCACTTTCATGGTGACGTCAGCTTAGATGCTCAGTGGTTTGCTAGTGCCTATAAATAGAACAGTGCTCTGTACTGTTCTATTAGCTCTTTGCAAAATTGTCTTCCTGCACGAACAAACACTGAGCTCTGGCTGAGGGGGAGTTTGCATTCAATCATCGCATTGTAATCGTTATTGAAATAAATTCAATCTTTCGGTTCTTTGTAGAAAATGTTTGATTAAAGCAATTCTCTCGATTGATTGTGTGTAAAGTTTGTTTCCATATTAATTCCGCTGCACAACTCATCCATCTTCATCTTATTTCAAACGTGAAAACACAATCAATACCAAACTCAGATCCAACAATTGGTATCAGAGCTTGGACAGTCAAATTTGATTTAACAATCATTTTGACATAAATAGTTCAGCTCAAAATCGTTGATACTGATAGTTTATTCGTTTGTGTTGAAAAACAGAGTAAGGTTTAATCACCATCAAAGTTGATTAATCAGTGCCTGTAAAACAACCAGGATGACATCACAATCACAAGATTATAAGAATAACATTGGCTCTCTTTTCATACCACCCATGCTTAAACGTAATGAATACAACATCTGGGAGAGAGAAGGATGGGTCACATCCTTGCTCAACAGAACACCGGATGTTGGAGGTCTGTTGTTTTTGGTCCCCATGTTCCTATGGTGCCAAGTGCTGAGGATGCAAAGAAGTTCGTTCCTAAACCAACTGAAAACTATACTGAAACTGATTTTCAAAATTTCGAACTCGATTCCAAAGCATTTAGCATCATAGCATCTGCATTACCTAATGAGATCTATGCTGGACTGTTACATTGTAATAGTGCCAAAGAGCTATGGGATGCATTGAAGGAACAGTTTGGGGGAACCGAAGAAGTTATTGAAAACAATAGGGAAATTCTGAATCAGCAGTATGAAACCTTCTGTCACATTAAGTGTGAATCATTGACCCAACAGTTTGAACGTTTTAGTTGTCTCATTAGTGAGCTAAGACTTGTTAAAGTTGAAATTCCAAAATCAACGCAAAATAGTAGGTTTCTTAGATCACTACCTGATAAATGGGACACAATTGCATTTGTGACTAGAAACTCAGCTGAGTTCAAAGATCTGACCCTGACCCAACTTCATGGTAGACTCCTGACCTATGAAAGGGAGTTGAACCAGAAAAAGAAGTTGCAAGAGTCTGGCAAAGTTGTTGATGATTATTCATTCGGTAGCACAGCTCTTTTTGGTCAGGAAGAATCTGGTAGCAGTGGTAAGGATCAGGGTTATGATCACTTCATTGATATAACTGCTGGTGGAAATTTTAACAACCCTGATCCTCACTCTGCAAATTATGCTTTTACTGCAAATTGTGAAAACCAGATGTCAGATAATTTGTGCTTTGAACTCAATGATTTGCAACACTTTTATGCCACTGACTTAGAAGAGATGGACATTTTGCATCAATTGGCTTTGCTTAGTGTAAGAACAAGCAAATTCTACAAAAGAACAGGGAGAAAATTCCCAGGGTTACATGGGAATTTAAGGGTGGGGTTGTATAAATCTAAAATCAAGTGTTACAAGTGCAATAGGCTAGGTCATTTTGCTAGGGAATGCAGGAGTCAAACTAATGGTCCTATAATCACTCATCCCAGCTCAAACCCTAGACCACAAAATCAAAGCACTGTTCACTATACCCAATATACCCCTGCAGCCCATGTTAACACTGCTCACTATGCTGCAACCCCTGTGCCTGTGCATTATGTCCAAACCACTGTTCCACAAATTCAGTACGTTCAAACCCCTGTCCCTCAGGCACAAGTGCAACCTGTTGCACCTCAAACAGCTGCTCCAGCAGTGGTACAACCAGATCAGCAAAGCTTCTTCACTCAAGGCTTTGTTGACTGGAGCAGTATGCCTGATGAGATTGGTGATGAAAATTTTGCACTCTATGCTTTTAATGAACCTTCTAATGATGAATTTTTTTTATGGCATTAGAGTCAATACCAGAGGGGGTAGAAACTGAAGGTGAACAGCTAAGTGCTGAAACAGTGGATGAAGTGACTGAAGCAGTGGTTACTGCAGTTGCTGGTGAACTGCTGCTGGGAGAAAATTCAGAAACCCTGATTGAACCACTGACAGATCCCTGGTCCGAAGATGACAAAGAAGAAAAGGAAGAGAAGAAAGCAGGTGAGAAAGAAGATAGAGCTGATGAAGAAGGTGATTATAAATGTGATTGTGCCATGATGGCTGCTGCTAAGGTAACACCTCAAGTTCTTAAAAAACTGTGTTCAGACCAATGCATTATTGCATTTGCTAACATCAAAGAGGTAAATGAAAACCTTAGAGATAAAGTCTTGTCTGATGAAGTCAAATTTGAAAAGTCATTAAAAGAACTTAGAAACAAATTGGCTGAAAAGGGTAAAGAAATCAGTGGTCTCAAAGAAGAGCAGAGCATAACCAAAACCCAACTTCAAACAATGATAGAAAAATATCATGTTTGCAAAAAGGAGTTGGAGTCCACCCAAGTCACATGTGAGAAATGGGTGGAATCATGCAAAGGCTATGAACTCTTGTTGGAAAAACAGAGAAAAAGTAATGTGAAATTTGGAATTGGTTTTAGAAAACATGATGAAATTGAAAACACTTCTTTTGAAAAATCTGTTCAAACCACTGATGAATCCACTGAATTCATCCCAACAAACAAGAGTGGCCAAGAAGTTAAAATCACTGATAAACATGGGAACAAAATCACACTTGAGAGACCAGTGGGATCCTCTACTTTTGAGGAAATTGAGAAATACCAATTTAAACCCACATGGTCTGATGAGTGTGACATTCTTGAAAACTTTAAACCCATGGATTTCACAACCACTGATGGTGTTAAAGCTCCAAAAGCAAAAGTCATTCCTCTTAAGGACATCCCAGCAGAGGTTAAAAACTCTGTTGTAAAGGAGTCTGAAAAGAGAAAGAAGAGAGAAAAGATCAATAACTTGTTCTGTGAATTTTGTGAAAAGAGAAACCATCTAACAAAAGACTGTTTTCATCTAAAAGCATATTATCTAAACAGAACAAGTGTCATTGTTTCTGCTGAAAGCTGCACCATCTGTGGTAAAACAAACCACAAAACTCAAGCATGTGTGTATCTCAAAAACTTTGATGTGAAAAAGAATGAATACACTGCTAAAACATCCTTGAGTCCATCAACATCATCTGTCAAATTCACCAAGAACCAACCACTGTTTGTGCCAGTTCAAACAGCTGTCACAAAACAGCTGAACCAAACATCTGTCAAAAGAGATGTTCAGGTTACTGATGCACCCCCTGCCAATCAGTTCAGAAAAGGAAAGGAACAACAGTCTTACCAAAGGATTCCACACGTTTATGAGACCTACAAAAGGCCCTCTAAACTTAAAGTGAACCGGCATCCTTTTGGGTACCAACAGGTGATTGGGCAAAATCCACAACAGTGGTTAGAAAGAAACAGTCCTAAAACTGTCCAAACCCCTGACCTAACCACTGTCCATCAATCTGCATCCATCCCAGACACTGTTGAGACCCCATCCAAAGCCTTATTGGCTTTGGAAACCCTAATGAACTAATCCTTTTACTTCATGTGCAGGGAGCTTCTGCATGCTTAGATAGCCTTTGGTATGTAGATAGTGGAGGCTCCAGGCACATGACAGGATGTAAAGCCCTACTCAAAGATTTCAAAATCCATGGAGGGGGTGATAACCGACGTTATAATTATTTTCCACAAAAATAATTTATACGTCACAACCATTAGTGATTTATTTCTTTGTAAAAAATTGCAATAGTAAAGGGAAAGTTCTGGGGTCTGGTACAGTACAGTCTGGTAATATAAAATTTGAAAATGTCAATCTGATAGACAATCTGAAATTCAACCTCCTGAGTGTTTCACAAATGAGTGATCAGGGGTATGGGTCATTCTTCACAAAGGAGTGTTGTGGGATTGTTGGACCAGAAATGATCAAAAAAGATTGAAGCAATAATAAAAACTGGAAAAACAAAACTTGTTGCTCAAAGAAGTGGCAATGTTTATGTTGTTGATATGTCAAAAGAGTGTCCCAGAGCTGATGCCTGTCTGTTCTCAGCTGCCTCTAACAAAGAGACAGGACTTTGGCACAGGAGACTGGGGCACACAAATCTCAAGACAATCACTGAAATTTCAAAAAAATGGCCTTGTAAGAGGTTTGCCACAAAAACTATTTTCATGTCCTGAGCACTGTGTTTCCTGTTTAAAAGGAAAACAGCATAAAAGCTCTTTTAAGTCCATTGAAGAGTCCAAAACAACCCAGTGTTTGCAAATGCTGCACATGGATTTGTTTGGCCCAGTTCAAGTCATGAGTCTCAAGAAGAAGAGATATTGTTTGGTTATTATTGATGACTTTTCTAGGTTTACATGGACTTTCTTTTTACACTCAAAAGATGAGACTGCGGGCATTTTGCAAGACTTTGTGACACAGGTTGAAAAGCAATTTCACCTTCCAGTAAAAGTCTTCAGGAGTGACAATGGCACAGAATTCAAAAATAAGGAGTTGGATGCCTTCTGTGTGAAGAAAGGGATTGTAAGGCAGTACAGCATCCCTAGAACACCAGAGCAAAATGGGGTAGTTGAAAGAAAGAATAGAACTTTGATTGAGGCTGCAAGAACCATGCTTGCTGATTCAGGTTTGCCATTAACTTTTTGGGCAGAGGCAGTAAACACTGCTTGCTATGTCCAAAACAGAGTTTTAATAAACTCCAGGCACAAAAAGACTGCTTATGAAATTCTGTATAAAATTAAACCACTTATCTCATATTTCAAAGTCTTTGGCTGCCCATGCTTTATTTTGAATTTAAAAGATTCCATCTCAAAACTTGCAGCCAAAGTAGATGGTGGTTATCATCTGGGATACTCAACCACTGCCAAGGCCTACAAAGTGTTCAATACATGGACCAAAGCAGTGGAGGAGACTTTGAATGTAAAGTTTAATGAACTTTCATCAATGAAAATCCCAGCAAATCCTGCAGATCTGTTTGATCTTGAAAAATTCACTTTTGAAAATACTGCTGTCAAGACTAACAGTGCAGGTCCATCAGAGGATTCAACACCAGACTATGGGTATGAAATCATCATCCCTCAAAGGTCTGTCAAAATGGGAAGAGCATCAGAGGTTCAACACAGCTGTCAAAGCTCAACCATTGCTACCTCAACAGTTGTTGACCAAAGTAGCCCCTTAACCACTGCTTCCACATCATCTAGCACTGTTGATAAAAGTCCTCAAACAATGGATCAAAGTCAGCATGTGTCCACACCTTTACCTCCTATTCCACCACCTTTTGAAGCCACTGCTGGATCATCAAAGTCACCAGCAGTGATTAGCTCAGATGATACACATTTGCAGCCTTCACCAACAAATGCCATCATTCCATATCAAAGAGATTTAATCTTCTTGAGATCTCATCCACCTGATCAAATCATTGGCAACATCAATGAAGGGGTGCTCACAAGAAGCCAAACCCAAAACATTTGTCTTTTTGCTGGTTTTCTATCACTCCATCAGCCAGTCAAGTACCAAGAGGCACTGAAAGACAACAGCTGGGTAGAAGCTATGCAAGAAGAGCTCCAACAGTTTAAAAGACAACAAGTTTGGGAGCTTGTACCACTGCCAAAAGATGTGAGTCCCATCGGCACAAAGTGGGTCTTCAAAAACAAAACTGATGAAAGGGGCATTGTTGTCAAGAATAAAGCCAGGCTTGTGGTTCAAGGTTACAGACAGGAAGAGGGGATTGATTATGATGAAACATTTGCCCCTGTAGCAAGATTGGAAGCTATAAGACTGTTCCTGGCCTTTGCTGTCAACCACAACATGAAGGTGTTCCAAATGGATATCAAAAGTGCTTTCCTCTATGGTAAAATTCAAGAAGAGGTGTATGTTTGTCAACCTCCAGGTTTTGAGGATCCATTTTATCCAGATCATGTCTACAGGCTAAACAAAGCCTTGTATGGCCTGAAACAAGCACCTAGGGCCTGGTATGAAACTCTTTCCACCTTTCTACTCTCAAATGGTTTCAAAAGAGGTACCATTGATAAAACACTGTTTCTAAAATGGAGAGGAAAGGATTTAATGATTGTCCAAATTTATGTGGATGACATTATTTTTGGAAGCACATGTAATAAACTGTGTGAAGAGTTTAGGGAACTCATGACAGCTGAGTTTGAAATGAGTGCAATGGGTGAGCTGCAATGCTTTCTTGGTCTCCAAGTTCAGCAAATGCAAAATGGTACTTTCATTCATCAAAGCAAATATGCAAAAGAACTTTTAAACAAATTTGATATGAATGATTGTAAACCATGCAGCACACCCATGGCAACAAATAAGCTGGTCATGTCTGATGAAAAGGATGAGCTGATTGACCAAACTTTATATAGAAGCATGATTAGGTCTCTTTTGTACCTAATTGCATCTAGACCAGACATCATGTTTGCAACATGTGTCTGTGCAAGAAGTCAATCAGCCCTTAGAAAATCCAACCTTATTGCTGTAAAAAGGATATTCAGATACATAAAAAGTGCTCCCACACTTGGTATCTGGTATCCAGCTAATGGGAATATCAAGCTTTCAGGATTTTCAGACAGTGACTTTGCTGGATGTAACACCACAAGGAAGTCCACATCAGGAGGGTGCCAGTTTCTAGGTGATTGCTTAGTTTCATGGCAAAGCAAAAAGCAAGCAGCTGTTTCAACATCCACTGCTGAAGCTGAATGCATTGCTGCTACAAGCTGTACAGCCCAACTCCTGTGGCTTCAAAATCAGTTGCTGGATTTTGGTATCACTGCCTTAAAGACACCACTTATGTTGGATAGCCAGGCAGCAGAAAATATCATCAAAAATCCAGTTTCCCATTCTACCACCAAGCACATCGACATCAGACATCACTTTGTGAGGGATTGCTATGAAAAAGGTTTGATTTCTCTGCATCATGTTCCAACTAAAGACCAGCTGGCAGATGTGCTCACAAAAGCATTAGATACAGCCACTTTTGAAAGTTTGGTCTCTAGGATTGGCATGCTAAACATGGAATAACAAGCAAAATCTTGTTTTTCTATGAATAAAAAGCATTAAAATGTTTTCAGAAAATCAAAAATCCCTCCTTAAAAATAGCTAAAAATGAAGTTTTCATTAAAATCCTTAAAAGTCTGCCATAACCACTGTTTGTTCAAAAGTCTGCTCTACTTCAAAGTCTGTCCACTGCTGAAAGCCATCCCCTGTTCTCCCATTTCCTTGATAAACAATGTTGTTCAAAAGCAGTTCTTATCCACTGATATGTTATCCACTGATAGTGAAAATCATCCACTGCTTCCATTTGTTACCGTTGTAACCACTGTCTTCATCAGTAACTTTCATAAAAGTACTGTCCTTCATTTCATCAGGGGTTGGCATGTGGGCAGTACATTATGGTCATTCCTTTTGTAACCGCTGCCACGTCAGCATTCACTTTTTCTCCATAAAACCCCCACTTCACACCAAAACAGAGTTTTACTGTCGAATTGAATTCTCAAAAATTCTCTTCTCAAAGCAGTTTTTTCTTCAAATTCCTTCCAAAATCTTCTTCGATCATCATCTCCAAAATGACAAAATCGAAGTCATCTGCAAAACCCACTTCCAAATCATCTTCAAAAGATGCCTCTTAAAAGGCCACACCCATTGAAATTCCTCATAAACCTTCTCACAATCTTCTGGGTCTTCTCACAAAACCCGGCACCACCGAGGTATATGATTCCATCATTGATCTCATGTCTGCGTCAAAGTACAAAACTTTGCTTACAGCAGATTCACCTATTTACCTGCAAACCCAAAGGGAGTTTTGGAAGAATGTAAACCTTGACAAACAGGGCGACGATGTCATAGCCATTAACTCCACGATAAAGGGTAAAGCAGTCAAAATCACACCACAATCCATATCAGAGGTCTTTCAACTCGATGATCGACAGGTTTAACTTCTATCCCTAAAAACGAGTTAAAAATTGACTTCATTGAAAGAGGGTATGCAGACACAATGATGAAAAGGGATACCTTACAAAAAGGTTTCTTCCCTCCTGCAACAAGATTTTTATTCCATACCCTCCTAATGTGTGTTTCAAACAAAACCACTGCTTTTAATGAAATACCATTAAAAATTCAAAACCTGGGATATGCTATTCTTCAAGGAGTAAATTTCAATTATTCTCGGGTAATTTTTAATGATTTGGTTAAAAATGTTGAAACAAAAGCATTCTTACTGTTTCCAAGATTTCTAAGTTACTATTTTGAAAAGAAATTCAGTAAGAATGATATTTCTGCAATAAACCAAGGTGACTCTCTACAAATGCACAGCTTAACTGCTGAAACTTTTACAACAATGTCAACACCTTGCAAAACACAAGTAGAGGTGCCTGAGCAGAATTTAGCAGCTACCACTGCTCCTCAGGTATCTGCTGCTGAGCCCACTGCTCAAGGTGATCAAAGTAGCAAAACAACTGCTTTGAAACCCACACCTACAATCACCAAAAAGCCAACAAAAAGAAAAACTCAAAAACCCCCAAAACCCATCAAAAAGGCATCTCTGGAGGATGAGATACCAGAGCAACTGCCAGTGACAGCACAAAAGTCACTAAAAACCACTGCTGCTTCTTCCTCACAGCAGTTGGTAAAAATATCTAAACCCATAGCCGAAACCCCTCCTGTCTCTTCTAAAAAAGAACAGGTTGTACATATAGGGACACCACATTATGATGCTCTGGATTCACTTGTTTCCATCATCCACAGCCCAATGCCCGGGGCAAATTCTCTTTCTACACCAAACATCACATCCATAATTCCCCCACCAACTAAACTTTTGTTGGATGCAATTGATTTGAACCAGTCACTAACCAGTCCTTCTCAATCACCTATAAATGAGAATATGCCTCAACAACTGACTGGGTCTGATGTATCAATCTTTGCTAACCCACCAACACAACCTGAGGAGGTTACACCCCTTGAGTTACAAGTAACTCTTGGTGGTAATCCAAGTGAAGCAGCCACTACAAGTGCTGAACCCACTGGTTTGCACTTGGACAGTGGTTACATCAATAAGACTTCCTTGGAGGCAATTCCTTACATAGCACCTCTGCCAACCACCAGTGGATTTGTTTTCACCACTGGCAACATCAAAAGGTTGTCAAGTGTTGAAGGAAGAAGACCCCAGTACCAAGAAAAAGGGGCATCAGTGGTTAATGTTTGGAGTACACTCCCTACCTCAACCATTGATAAAACCACTGCTAGTGGGAAATCAGATGATCCCATTAAATTGGGTGATGGTTTAAAATATATGGATTTGACGGAACGAGTTGACAAACTGGATACAGCTGTTGCAGATATAAAAGACATGCTACAACAGTTGTTGACAGTACAAAAGATGCAATCCACTGCTGTTCCACCTCAAGCACCTGCTACAAATGAGCTCTGGAATCTATTTCAACCTTTTCTCCAACAACAAAAACAAATGGCTGACCAGCAACATGAAATACATGTACAAAAGCTGAGAAACATTATGGAGTCTAGGTTCAAGAACACACAAGCAGACATCAAGGCACTCAAGGCCCATATCTTCAATACCACTGGCACTGCTCCTCCAACTGTCCTTTTCATTGATCAATTACCCTCAGATAATGCCAAAAAGGGGGAGAAAATTAAAGAATGGAAGAAGAATGGAGTAGATGATGGTCTCTACATTGAACCAGATATGGAGAATATGACCAAGCAGATACCTTTGCCAGATGGTAGCAAAAAGGTTGATGTTACCCAAAATGCACTTGATGAAGCTATAGCAAGTGTAAAAAGGGACAGAGCGACAAAGGATATGTCAAGGTGGAACAAGGAGAAAAGAGCTTACATAGAGCTGAATGCGCAGGGTTGTTCTGGGCTAAAGGATGTTCAAAATCCTGAGCTAAAAAGAAATCCCACTAGAAAAGTGAGGGAACCCAAGTCCACACCATCCAGACTCAAAAAGCATACTCCTAAACCATCATCCAAAAGCCTCCAACATCAAACCTCCATCCAAACAGCTGTTGTAACTCCTGCTGTATCAACTACTGCTGGTACTTCAGAGGTTTCAACATCTGTTATCACTTCAACACACACCACTTCAACACACACCACAACCACTGCCTTACCTCCACCACCATCACCACCAAAAAACAACCTCACCACCATCTCCTCCTGCCAAAAAGCAGAAGACAACAGATGTTACAACATCTGCTGTAATGACAACAGTGGTTGAAACACCAGTTATTTCAACAGCTGTTAGTCAATCACAAACCACTGCCACTCAACTCACCACCACTGATCCACCCAACACATCATATGCCTCTCCTAAAATAAAAAGGAGAAGGATTTTCATACCAGATGATGATTCACCATCACCACCACCAATATCTTCAACATCTCTATCACTTGTTACAATACCCAAACATGTTCCTCTCTCATCAGCTCCAGTACAACAATCAATCCCTGTCATTACTCCTGCAAGTGTCAAATTTCCTCTAGAACTTGAAGCAGTTAGAGAAGAGATCAAATCTTTCTACTATGAGGATTACCCTGCTAAAAGGAAGTTGCCATCAGTCAAAGGATATTCAAGGCCAAACAATATTGAAGAATATTTGAAAGTCAAAGCTAAACAGGCAGAGGATATCTCAAAAAGAAATGCACAAGGAAAATCTGATAGGGAAATTCAGCAGAATTACCAATTCTTGCTCACACAGGTCAGATCCTTAGAGCAATTTGCAAAAAAAATGTATGTCAACAGATCTCAGAGAGAGCAGATGAATCTTTGAGAAAAGACTACATTGAAAGCATCATGGCAACAAAGAAGTACAAGGGAGAAAAGCACATGTACAAGGAGTGGACCATCCCTGAGCTTGAGCAAGAAGCAGCCAGGATTCAAGAAATGATAAAGAATAAGGTCAAACACACTCCTCCAGAATGATCAAAGTACAAAAAGAATTTGCCTGAAAAATCACTTGAGCTGAAGAGAATGAAAGAGGAACTGGTTGCTGCTGATTATGGGTCTAAACATCAAGTGTCAAGATGGGAAGAAGATGTAGTCAGGGCCACCTACAAAAGGTTGGAGGAACTAAGAAAGAAAGATCCCACAGTTCCTCAAAAGCCTGACTATCCTGAAGCAGAGGTTTCAAAAAGACCATCAAAACTACAAATCAGGAGAGCCACTGCTCCAGCTGGTGCAACCATCTATAAAAGAAGGCAACAAAAACAGTTGGGTGGTGAAACCATCCAAGAGCTGATAAAAGGAGATGCCCTTGTAAAAGAAGGCATAAAGAAAATGATTATAGAAACTCTTGGTTTGGATCAAACTGCAAGTGCTGCTCAGTCAGTCATCAATAGGCCAGCTTCACCAAACACCTCATCAAATAAAAATCTCCCAAGAAACCCACCAGGCTCAAAAGTACTAAAGTGGGAAACTGACAAACAGACCCATGTATTAACTATGTTCAGGTCTGGTGGAGAAGTGAAGAAAATAAGAAGGGAACAAGCTCTTGGCCTGAGTCTTGAAGATATGCAGGATCTCCTTGATCTTCCACTTGGTAGGGATGAAGATGACACAGACGCCCTAGACTTTGAGTTACAACTTAAAGGTCATATAAGGGAGCTGTTGATGAGGCAATAAAGTTCCACAATAATGAAGGGTTTTGGCATTATCTGTTCCAGGGGAGATTGTTGGGATTGAACCATATCAAAGGAACAGATAATTAAAGCCAAAACTGGATCAGAGCAGTGGATCCACAATAAGCAGATGTTACATACAAGTCTCTCCCCTTGAAAGTGGTTTCAACATCTGCTGACCTCCTATCTACTGATCGTGCAAACTGCTGACCTACAAACTACTGATCAAGTAAAGGCCTGATAAAAGACTAAAGTTCTGCTGTTCAATCTACTGCCTTGAGTCAAGCACTGCTGATCCGGACAAGTACTGCTTGGTTCACAGCAGTGGAAGGATGTAGCAGTTATTTAGATGTCTTTTATGTAATGAAATGTAATAGCAGTAGTTAGCATAGCAGTGTTTGTATTGATCAGAGGTTAGAGTTTGTTAGGAGGTTAGATGTCACTTTCATGGTGACGTCAGCTTAGATGCTCAGTGGTTTGCTAGTGCCTATAAATAGAATAGTGCTCTGTACTGTTCTATTAGCTCTTTGCAAAATTGTCTTCCTGCACGAACAAACACTGAGCTCTGGCTGAGGGGGAGTTTGCATTCAATCATCGCATTGTAATCGTTATTGAAATAAATTCAATCTTTCGGTTCTTTGTAGAAAATGTTTGATTAAAGAAATTCTCTCGATTGATTGTGTGTAAAGTTTGTTTCCATATTAATTCCGCTGCACAACTCATCCATCTTCATCTTATTTCAAACGTGAAAACACAATCAATACCAAACTCAGATCCAACATTTTGATAGTCTATAAACCTTTCCTTCATTTCATGGCTTTACAAATCCTTCTGGTTGTGAGACATAGACCTCATCCTTGAGATCTAAGTGTAAGAATGCAGACTTCACGTCTAAGTGATGTACTTCCCAACCTTGATATGCTGCTAAAGCCAACATTAGTCGAATTGTCTCTATGAGCGCTACTGGTGCAAAAACTTCGTCAAAGTCTATTCCGTGTTGCTGAACATATCCTTTTGCAACCAGCCTTGCTTTGTGTCTGACCACGTTTCCGTTTGCATCTTTCTTAGTCTTGAATACCCATTTTAAACCTATTGCCTTGTGATTTCTTGGCAACTCTATCAACTTCCAAGTGTTATTTTTGTTTATCAAGTCTAACTCGGCCTTAATTGCTTCAATTCACTTTTTGTCATTAGATGCTTCCTTGTAATTCCTTGGTTCTTCTTCAGCAAGTAATAATTCTTGTGGATCTACTTGAATTTCCTCTGTCTCTTCGTATAGTTCTTCGAGACCTCTTAGTTTTACTGGAGTGTCACTAATACTCTCCGTTGTACTTTCAGAGGTAGACGGACCTCTACTTGATAATCTGCTTGAACTTCCTGATGAGTTTTGATTGTACGAATGTGCTGGCGGGGTTACATAGGAGTTTGGTTCTTCTGTCTGATCTACTCCTGAATCATCATGATGTGGCCCGCTACTACCAGGACTACTTGGTTCATTTTCTTCTTACTCTGGTGGGTTGTCATCTTCTTGAATGACAAAGTTTGTCCATTCGGGATTCCCTGAATCTACCGTTTCCATATAACTATTCCAGATCCATGGTTGACCTTCCATGAACTTTACATCTCTACTGACACATATCTTGTTCTTCGCCGGTTCATATAATCTGTATGCCTTTGATCCGTCTTCTATACCAAGGTAAACCATAGGTGCACTTCTATCATCTAACTTCTTTTGTTGATGTGGTAATACCTTAGCGTATGCTGTGCAGCCAAAAACCTTTAAGTGTTCCAGATTCGGCTTTCTTCCTTTCAATTCTTCATACGGGGTCTTGTTTACCAAAGCCTTCGTTGGAATCCAGTTTAATACATATAACGTATGTTTTATTGCTTCTCCCCAGAAATTTTGTGGCATGTTCATTGCCTTCAACATACTTCGAGTAGTTGACAACATCGTCCTATTTCTTCTTTCCACTACTCCGTTTTGCTATGGGGAATATGGCGTTGTAAGCTGTCTTGCTATGCCATTGTCTTTGCAATACTTGTTGAATTCAGCCGACGTGAATTCTCCTCCTCTGTCCGTCATTAGCATTTTTAACTTGGTTTGATTTTCTGTCTCCGTCTTTTCTTTGAACTGCTTAAAAGTTTCGAATGCTTGATCCTTGGAAGTTAGTAGATATGCCCACATGTAGCGAGTACAATCATCTACAAGTAGAAATATATACTTCTTCCCAGCATGTGTTGGTGGTGATATAGGACCACACAAATCTCCATAGACTAAATCCAGAGGTCTTAAAGATCTGAATTTCGCCTGGTTTGGAAATGGTGTCCTACTATGTTTTCCTAATAAGCATGCGTCACATACTTGATTGGCATGACTTATTTGAGGAACTCCATGTTTTAGGACCGGTTTTGACTTCCGTAACGATTGCGAACCGAACGTGTGACGTGCGGAATCCGTACACGAACGTGACCGAACACACGAGACGTAATATAATCGGTGATTCTATTGATAGATTTGAAATCGTACAAGAACCTGAATCACGTGGAGCACTTTCTCTCTCTAGCTTCTCTCTCTAACACTAGAGCTCTCCAAGTCTCCAAAATGCCAAAAGTCACAAAAGTTTTTAACTCTAACCCTAACTCTCCTATTTATAGGCCAAGGGGCTTAATGAGAGTTCTCATTAATTACATGAATGCCACCTTGCCTTTACTTAACTAAGTATTACGATATAAAGCTAGATTAGATCAGTTTCTCTGATTCTTGCTACGAATCGTATTGACGGAGGCGATAGACATAAATGCACCAACAGACTCCCCCTTGGATATTGCCGCAGCCAATCCGTAGTCAAACTCGTAGCGTCTTGTCTTTCTCTCTCTCTCTGAGTCTTCTTGAAATCTTTATCATCTCTTCAGCAACATAGACTCCCTCTTTCTTGAACAGAATCCCCGTGGATCTGTCATCAGCTTCAGCTCCCTCTTTCAGTAGACTCTTCCTTCAGGCTCCCCCTTTCGTCAAGCTTCCGTGCTTTTGGGATCGACACATTGCTTTCCGTATACAAGCTCTTCTGGGATAGTTACATGGCTCCTTGAATCCACGCTTCCTCTTGCGTTGAGCTCGTCTTCAGACTCCCCCTTAGACTCGGCTATCGGGATCGTAGTCTGGTACAACATCTGCAATTCTCAAACATTTATAAGTGAAAATGCTTTGAAATTCCAGGATTGAAAACCCTAGCTCTCTCAGCATAAGCTAAAATATTTTTACAATGAAAGCATCTTCCAATTGTCCAGGAATCGTAACCAGGCTCTATTAAACTTTCTAAATCAAGATCCTGGCTCTAAATATAATAATATGAATATATCCAGGAATACTTGATATTGTTCCCTTATCAACAATCTTCATAGATTTGGCAATTTTAGCGAACATGGTCTGAAACTGGCTCTTTTCAATAGATTATAACAATTTAAGCATCCAAATCCCTCACAGTAAATCATCCAAGTCCAAATTAATGACCTTGGAGACTTCACAAACTGTTTTTGATTTTTGATTTTTAAAAGCTTCAAGTTTCAAGTTAATGAACTTGTTTTATTTTCAGAAACACGATCAGCATACTTAGATTTTGAAACTCAGTTCTCTAACATCGGTTGTCGAAAATAAAGTGAAATCAAAATCTTTTTGTATTTTTCTGAAATAAAAAGCAGTACAGAAATATTTACAAACATATTTACAGACAATATTTTTGTTTGAGTTCACGTCAGAGGATCATATCAGTTTATGACAAATCACTAGCACCATTGAGCTTTTAAACACTTTAAGTTCTAAACGATTCACTTAGATTGTCAGTATACTGATCCACTTAAATTCTCACACAAAGTTCAATTGTTTCGAGATACGAGATTAGTGTTTTAAGGACTTAACTTATTCGCGTGTCCCACCTCAGAATATACTCCCGTATCCAGACTTCTATATTCAGTCTTACAGGTGAATGTACACTAATGATATCTGTAAGGGGTGAATGCGAGGCCATGAGAGCTCAGGCTATTGCTTTCGCAAAATCAGAGAGATGATGGCTCGACTTTAGGTGGGTCCCGTTTGGGGATCTTTTCTTCAACAGCACATGATTAGCATTTTTTCAATGTTTCATCATTTTTTATGCTGAGGGTGGGCTTTAAGATTAAAGCTGTGCAGAGTATTATACGAGGACTAGGCTATTGCTCCCACAAAATCAGAAGTCCCGGTATAATACCCCAGATATCGTCACGTACAAAGACCTAGTATGTCAGAAATAGAAAGCCTTTCAAACAAGATTTCGGGGGTTACCCATATATCCGAGAGATGTTCCCCACGAGATAAGCAAGTATTGATATTTAGGTTTATATCTCGAAAACAATCTACTAAGTGTGCAAAAACCTACTGGCACATCATCAGTGAGACCGTTTATCACATTTTAACTTTCCAATTCTTTAGCGTACTGTGATTGTCTACTGATGTACTATCATTTCCTCTTTTTACATAAAAACTCATTTTTGAATTTTATCATGTTTTTGACTTTTTCAAATTTTCTAATGTTTTTGGATTTTCTGAAATATTCTTACTCCCCCTAAAATGCAAAACCATTTAAAGAAAATTTGACAAACCGACACTGATAGCTTTGTCTCGCCATCTATTTTCTGCTTTTCGTGCACTGATTTTGCAGAAAAATATAATGTACCCCCATGATTTACAACACATTGATATTTTACAGTTTGAAAACTGTTTTTCAATCTTGTGAAATTAATCATGTTTGTTCCGCCGTGAGGGTTTCGGCATATTCACTGAACATATTTTTGTAAAAAAAAATTTATTTTTGAGAAATTTAAAAACAAACATATTTTTGATTTTTCAAAATTTTTGAAAAAATAAAAACATATTTTTGATTTTTCAAATTTTTCAATTTTTAGGATTTTTGAAATATTGTTTATTTATTTACAGAAAATCAAACAAACTCCCTGTTTAACCATCGCAGGGATCAGCAGCCTCATCTTCCCGTGCCAAGCTGCTCCTACACTCTTCTTGTTGACATTCCATTTTCTTCGGAATCACCTGCACATTCAAACTATTCAATTACTTGAACAATTTAGCCAGGTCTGTTTGACCTTAGGCATTTCAACACAATATGCATCATTTAACTTCGGAAAATCTATGTCATTTTGTACAAAGACTTTTTCAATTTTAACATCATCTTTTTCTTTATTTACCGAAGTCATTTGTTTCTTAACTGTCCATGTTTGACCTTTTGGAGTACCTCTTTTATAAAAATGTGAATCTTTTTGAACATTTTGATTCTGAACAACAACTTTTGGTTTCCAAAACTGATTTGGTTTTGTTGCATCAATAGTTGTTTTCCAACTTTGTGTTGTTCTAAGTCTGTGTGTCACTGATTTCAATGCTTGTTGTGAGTCAGTCTTTGACATTTTCGGCTTCCAAGTTTGCTTTGGGTCAAACTTGGTCGATTTCTGATTCACAACATCAGACTTCTTTTTCGTTTCCACACCAACAGGTTTCAGATTTGGACATTTGCGTGCAAGATGTCCAGTTTGATCACATTTAAAACATGTTCTTTTTTAGACATCTTTGACCTGTTGTTGTTTTTTCTGAGCATAGAACTCTTCATTAGACTGTCGTCTAAATTGGAGTTCTTTCTCTTCTTCGGAACTTGTTCTGTGAACAAAGTTCGTCTTTTTCTGATAATTTGATTTTTCTTTTTTATTCCAACTTTGTTTCTTCTTATAACCCAACCCAGCCTTCATGTTTTTCTTCTTGAAACCAGGTTTGTTATAAAAAGTTTTGTGACCTTTTCCAGCAAACTTTGGAATCTCAGATTTTTCAATCTCAACCATCTTGAAAACTTTGTCAATTTTTTCTGAAATCACATTCTGAATCGGGAATACAACATCTAAGAATAATTTGTCCAATCCAATCATGGTATAAACCAATCCTTTTGAATCATCATTCAAATTTTTCTCAGATTTTGAGTTTTTCAGATATCCTTCATGAAAACTACCTTCATTTTCATCCTGTGATTCAGATTTACCTGTATCAACCGACTCTTCTTTCAACACACTTTCAACGACCTTACCTACCACCTCTGAATCACTTGAATCATCAGATTTGGAATAGGTTACGTCAATGTTATCTGGAAATTGATCGACCATGTTGAAAGATTTTTCGACCTTTTCATCATCATAAAATGCAAACTTTTCCGGTGGAGGAACTTGATGAATCTCTGAGCCAATACCTTTCTTGTTTTGCTCAGAATCTTTACCATCGGGTTTTAGATTGAAAATTCTTTCAAGCACATATGATGATGCATGATAACTATGTAACTTGTTGTTATCCTGTTCTAAATCAGCTATTTGACGCTTTAGCTTAGCAACATCCTCAATGTAAGAATTGACAACTTGTTGCTTTATTGAATATTGTCGCTTAAGTGTATCAGTTGTTTCAGAACAGTATCTCAATCTAGATTGAACAAGTTTCATTTGACTCTTCACATTTTCATATGACTCTTTTGTAATGTGATAAGCCAATTTTATTGAATCGTATTCTTTCTTCATTTCCTGACATGCATTTTCTTTTTGAACACATTCTTCTGTCATTTTCGAAACATTTTATTTCAAAACTCCATTTTCTTTTTCTAATTTTTTACATTTTTCTGAAAGTTTTTCATCATTGTCTTTCAAAATCTTTTCGTTTTCTAACATTTCTTTGCATTTATTTTTGAAAACTTCTTCAATTTTAACAAATTCAAGATCTCTTGTTTTGAATTTTTCTTCTTTTTCAGTACAAGCACTGCACGTTTCCATGCATTTCTTGCACTGTTCAACATTTTCGTTTAAGACTTCAGGATCAAATTTTATCTCAGTGATTGGCACCTCGGCTTTCGCTTCCTTTTGTGCCTGATCAGCTTCACTCTTCTTCTGTTCTTCACCGACACCAGTACTATCATTACCAGCTTCCAAACTCTCATCCTTCACTTCTCCTACTTCTTCTTTCTTCATGTCTTGCTGTTCTTCAATAACAGCTTTTTTTCAACAACTTCTGTTATCACCTTTTCTTCCTCTTCTATCTTCACATCCTCAACTTGCACAGCTTCGACTTTAACTTCCTCAGCAACTTTCTTCAGATCATCGACTAACTCTTCAACATTTTTCTTCATTCTTTCTTCATCCCTCTTCCTCAAACTTGATTGCATGGCATGTCTTATGATTTTTTCCAGCCTTTTCGCATATGTTTTATCTTTTGGAGCAATTGAATAATATTCGACGGATAGAGGAATTACTAAAAGAACATCATCAAAAATTATGTCCCTCTTGGGAACAACAGGTTCACCATATCTGTTTACGTAGCACTCTCGCTTCTTGTCCCATCGTTTATTGCTTACAGCATTTTCATACTCTTCTTGCATTTCATTAATTCTGTTTCCACCAATGTTTCTTTCTCTGTATGTTTTCTCACTCAGAATCTCTTCTCTGGTTTTCACCTTGATTTCAGCCATGATGTTGTCTCCTCGAATCACCTGAATATAAACAACAAGATCAGTTCAATCACTAACAATCAACTGAATCAAACAAGTATCCGATCGAGTAAGTCAACAAAAATCAACAGTGACAAAGATAGGATGACAGCGAATCGGGTGGAGTGTAACTCGAACGGGTGGGACCTGAAAACAAACAAACAATTGTGATTAGCGGGTGGCAAACCGAACAACTTGCTGTTCGATTGAATGCACTAGACGACAAAAATGCTTGGTCGATCGGTTAGCCTATTTTGAATAGGATAGCTTTGAAACGGGTGAAAATCCAATCGACCCTCTGATCGATCGATCAGCACTACACGACAAATATGTTGTCCGGTCGGCTGACTATGCTTTGAATAGAGTGGGTTGTCCGATCGGCTAGCCTGTTCTATTGATGCACACTATACGACAAAACAATATGCTGGTCGATCGGTTAGAATGAT
Source organism: Helianthus tuberosus (assembly GCA_030545235.1). NCBI lineage: Eukaryota > Viridiplantae > Streptophyta > Magnoliopsida > Asterales > Asteraceae > Helianthus > Helianthus tuberosus. Next base: position 17,254,896 of record CM060428.1, on the reverse strand, counting down.
GACTCTATGACCACAAAATGATACCAACTATTATGCAAACTGTATCACGTGTACACAATAATCAATAATGGCCGACAAACAGTTTAATTGATGACACAATCTAATTGGGCCGCCCTTTAAGTCTGAATCAATTATAAAATTCACATGGGCTGCTGACACTTAACACATGTAAAACATTGGATTTCTACAAACTGTCTGATTAGGATCAAATACAAAGGATCCTAATTGTAAGAAGTGTAAGAAGGATTTATAGAGTGACAAGTGTCCAATAACCTAAAAAAACCCACTACACAAAAAAAAAAAAAAAAAAAAAAAAAAAAAAAAAAAACCTTAAACATCCACCACCACCAAAAACCTAACCCCCCCCCCCCCCCCACATCACCTACCCGCCGAGGGGGTGGGGCTTTAGGTTTTTGCGTGGTGGTGGGGGTGGGGGTGGGTGTTTAGTTTTTTTTTAGATTTTTTTTAGGTTTTTGGGGTTGGGGGGTGGGGGGTTAGGTTTTTTTGGGGTTTTGTTGGTGAGGTATAGTTTTTTTTTTTTTGTTTTTTTTTTTTGCGGAGGGGGTGGGGGTGGGTGTTTAGGTTTTTGGTGGTGATATAGTGGGTTTAGTTTTAGGTTATTGAACACTTGTCACTCTATAAATCCTTCTTACACTTCTTACAATTAGAAGCCTTTGTAGAATAACTTGAGCCACAAACTGTCATATGCACATGCAATTGATATTATCAATCATATAAGATTGTGGCCGACAACTGTGTTTCACAAGATAGATTTATTGGACCTCAAATAACTAGTGGGCTGAAGCAATGCATGTGCCGACACAATTTATATAATACAATATCTAGATTGTACCGATAATATAGACTTTAATAAACTGATTTGACTTAGACAAGGTTGACTTGACAAAGCTGATAATGTTGACTAAGATGCTTTAATGGGTGAGTTGTTATGAAACGGACTGCTGACCTTACGGTTAGGATGCTAGCCGTTCGGCTGGGATGCTAGCCGATCGGCTGGCAAGTCAACAAAGTCAATCAACTTTAAATGCTATGTAAGAGTAAATTGCCATTTTAGTCCCTGAGGTTTGTCCAAATTTGTCATTTTAGTCTAAATAGTTTTTTTTTCGCCTCTGGGTCCCTGACTTTTCCATTTTGTTGCCGTTTTGATCACACCCTCTAACTTTGTTAAAAAATGTCAGTTGTCTCAAAGGTATTTTGGTCAGATTACATATATGTTTTGTTTTGTTGCCATTTTGATCCAAAACTAATTTTATATATAAGTAAATAAAAATAAAAAAAATAAATGTCATAAAAATATATTAAAAATTTATGTTATATTTTAAATATATAAAAAAGGATACACACAAATATAAATACATATCATTTCTTTTGCAGAAAACAAAACCCAATTCTATCTCTCTCTCTTCTCTCGCAGACACCACCACCGCCCACCATTCCCGACCACCATGCACCACCACGACCACCACCGTGCACCACCACAACCACCGCCATTCACCACTACAACGACAGCCACTCACCACTATAACCCCACCCCTTTCACTCTCTTCACATGAAACCCTAAAATCACCTTTAAATCTGCTAGTGAAACCCTAGATCCGCCGCACACGGCGGCGGTGGAGACGTGGGTTATCACCCTAGAGCCTGAAATGCCGGACCACCACCACCGCTTGAAACGCCGGACCACCACCACCGCCTTAAACACTGAACCCCCACTACATTGCCTGAAAAACGCCGGGCAACGACCACCGCTTGTAGTGTTCAGCCGTATCTCTTTCTCCTAGCGACATCAAACAAATTGAAGATGCTAATATAATCACAAACATAGATTCATTTCAGGTTCTTCCTTTGCTTATCATATTAATTTGGCACATGATTTTATTGTTCTTTATGAATGTTAAGGGGTTTTTCAGATTTGGGTTTTCACAGAGGTGGGTTTTAGATTTGAGGTTAAGGGGTTTTTAGATTTGGGTTTTCATTTCGAAAATGGGGTGCTATGAAAATTGTTGTTTGTGAACGGTGGTGGTGAATGGTAGGGGTGGTGGTGACGGTGAACGGTGGTGGTGGTGGTGAATGGTAGGGATGGTGGTGTGTTTTGATTAGGGGTGGCGATGGTGGTGGTGAACGATGGGGTTGGCGGTGGTGGGGAAAGGTTGTTTTTTTGTTTCATGGAGACGGTGGTTGTGATGGGAGACAGTGGATATGAAGGTGGGTGGTGGTGTGTGGCAGAAGTAGGTAACATTGGAGGTGGGTGATGGTGTGGGGGGAGGGTTCGTGATGGTGATGGTGGTGGGTGGTGATTGTGACGGTGGTGGAAGTGGCCGGAGAGTTGTGGTGGAGGTTGCCGGAGAGTTATGTTGGAGGTGGCCGGAGTAGTTGTGGTGGTGGTGATAGAAGGAAATAGAGAGAGAAGGGGTGGGGGGTTAGAGGTTGGGGAAGAGATCTGATGTATGTATGTATAAAAAGGGCAATTTGAGTTTTCCAATAACAAAAAAAATAGATCGACCATATTTTTGAAAGATATTTTTGTTTTAAATTTTTAATATAAAAAAATGGATCAAAATGGCAATTTGAAAAATTTTAATTGAAAATCCCTAAAATACCCCTGGTTAAAAATGGGGTTTTTGGATGGAGTTAGGTAATGTGATCAATTTGGCAACAAAAGGGAAAAGTCAGGGACCCAGAGGAGAAAAAAAAACTATTTGGACTAAAATGACAAATTTGGACAAAACTCAGGGACTAAAATGGCAATTTACTCGCTATGTAAAGAATATGTTTTGGTTCGGACAGCTAGCCGTTCGGACTTCTGTCCGTTCGGTTAGGTCAACAAAGTCAAAGGCTTTTAATGAATTTCAATGATGTGTAACAATGGAAATTTTGATTCGGTTAGCTAGCCGATCGGTCAACTAGCCGATCGGCTGACATTCAACAAATCATGAACAGCAACAGTAACCATTTTATCAACTTTTTTGAACAGAAAATTCAAGATTTCTCTCAAACCGTTAGGAATTAGGATCTGAAAATTTGTAGGCTTTTAGATCAAAGGTTTTCGCATAACATATCCAAAAATTAGCAATTTTTAACCGTGAAAACTCGATTAATTTGACGTTTTACAGTTGAAAACGTGAAGAATATGAAAAAGTAAAGAAATTTGACAAATCTGAATGAAATTTGGATCTGATTCTGATGAAATCTCGAGCGATTCAGTGTGTTTGATCCGTGCAATCGAGCTCCTGCTCTGATACCACTTGTTAGGACCGGTTTTGACTTCCGTAACGATTACGAACCGAACGTGTGACGTGCGGAATCCGTACACGAACGTGACCGAACACACGAGACGTAATATAATCGGTGATTCTATTGATAGATCTGAATCCGTACACGAACGTGGAGCACTTTCTCTCTCTAGCTTCTCTCTCTAACACTAGAGCTCTCCAAGTCTCCAAAATGCCAAAAGTCACAAAAGTTTTTAACTCTAACCCTAACTCTCCTATTTATAGGCCAAGGGACTTAATGAGAGTTCTCATTAATTACATGAATGCCACCTTGCCTTTACTTAACTAAGTATTACAATATAAAGCTAGATTAGATCAGTTTCTCGGATTCTTGCTACGGATCGTATTGACGGAGGCGATAGACATAAATGCACCAACACCATGTACCAAGTTCTTTCGAGTCATTTCCTTAATAGCATCGAAGTGTAAATGGCCTAACCTTGCGTGCCATAACCATGCTAAATCTTCTGTGTTTGAGAGCAGGCAGATTGGCCTTCCAATCTTCAACTTTACTTTATACAACCTATTCCTCATTCTCATGACTCGCATTAGTAACTTTCTGTTTCTGTCGCGGATTGTTAGTAAGTCTCCATCCATTACTACTTTGCAACCGATTTCTGTGAGTTGTCCGAGGCTCAATATGTTGCTTTTCAGACTTGGAATGTAGTATACTTGAGAAACAATCTTTTGTTCTTGGTTCAGACATTCCAGCAATATTAAACCTATGCCTTTAATTTCTACGTGCGACCCGTCACCGAACCGAACTTGCCCTGTCACCTTTTCATCTAATTCTCTAAAGTGACTTCGCACTTCTGTCATGTGGTTATTGGCCCCGTTGTCTAAATACCATAGACTTTCATCTTCTGTGGTGTAACTTGCTGGTTCTATGCGTTCTTCTTTTAGTAGAACCCTTTCTTGAACAACGTTTTCTTCTTGTATTGCCATTAGCAATACGGGTGCTTCGTCTTCCTCGACGAGATTTGAATGTTCTTGTACAACATCTTTCTCAGGAAAATCTTTCTTGAAGTGTCCATACTTCTGACACTTGTAGCACTGGATCTTACTTATGTTTGTTTGGTTTCTTCCAAAATTCCTCCAATTCTTAGACTTTCCACCTCTAGGTCTATACGAAGATCCTTCATACTTAATGCCTTGCTTGTCCTTATTGTCTCGCCAGTTTCCACGCGGTTGGTTGAACCTGCCACGCCCGCGGTTTCCAAACTGTCTTCCTCTGCCTGAGTTGTTGTCGTGATGTGTAAACATCAACTTGTCTTGACTTTCTCCTGGGCTTCCTTTCTTTTGCTTAAGTCTTTCTTCGAACCTTTTTAACCTTCCGACCGCTTCTTCTAGCGTCATTGTTTCTAGATCGGAGTACTGTTCCATCGAGGCGACAATCTGAGTAAACTTATCTGGCACTGCATTTAGGAGTTTGCGTACCAGAGTCGGTTGACTCAGTGTTGTCCCTAATTCGCTTGCCCGGGTAACTACACTGTTTATCTTTGCGGTGAAGGAGTCTATAGTGTCATCTTCCCTCATTTGCATTAACTCGAATTCTGATAAAAGTGTATGCCAACGAGCCTTCTGTACCCGATCAACACCAACGTGTCTTGTCTTGAGATTTTCCCAAATTTCCTTTGCAGTTTTACAATTTGCAACTTGCAATACAACATCCTCCGGTATTGCTTGGAACAGATAAGCAATTGTCGCCTTATCTTTCTTAACATCCATTTGCGTATTTTCCGCTGGTTCAATCGTTTCCCAAAGTCCATTCACTTCCAAAATCATTTTGATGCGAATTGCCCAAACCGTATAGTTTGTTGCTTTCAAAATAGGACACTAGTATTGGGAAAGAGAACTTCCTTCCTTTTGAATTATAACTTGTGAATTTGGTACGGTTGCTCCTGACATGTCTTCCGACCGAACAATCTTCACTTTCAAAAACTTTTATCTTTCGTGGTTTCAACAAACCTCTAACCCTTAACCCCCGCGTATAACCCAACGCGTAACAATCAATCAATCTAATTCGCACTAAACCAAGGAATCAAAACCCTAGATTCCTAACCCCTGGTTCGACCCTGAACCGAAAATAAACTAACTTGCGAATTGAGAAAGAATAATAAAACCTGATCGCGAATTCCCTACGATGCCTAGAGCCTAGAGCCTGATGCTCTGATACCAATTGATGCCCGGACTTGATCTTTGATCTCTAGAACATAAGCGATAATCTAAACTTTATTGAATACTGAATTTGAATACAATGGAATAATTGAATGTAATGAACGAACATGAACGAATTATACAAATGAAATCTATCCCTATTTATAGTTTCTAAAAGGTGCGAACAAATAGACGCGTCTCTTCATGAACGGGTGTGTCTTGTAAACTTGTGGATGTGATTAAATATGAAGAGGTGTGTCCCTTGATTCAAGAGTCGCGTCCCTTTGTCTCTGATGTATTGCCGCCCTTTGTGACTCCTTGTTGAATAGACGTGACCCTGCTTCACAATAGACGTGACCATGCCTTCCAATCAACATGATCATGCCTTCTAATTAACATGACCATACCTTGATACGGTCTGCCAAAATCAACCAGATGCGACTCCAAGGATGTCGCAACCCTTGAGGGTGTTGGTTGTCAAGTTTTATCTTGACACTTTCAGCCCTTGAACTTTATAACCGCCATATTACTATCTTTAAACTAATTACGAATCAACCCTTGCACTTTGGATGTGTAATGATTATTGATTTCAGTCTTTACTTCTAGCTCGTCGTCCAACTCTTGGTGTAAATACACTGCATTTACTATCACGACTTTCTTTTTCCAAATTCACAATCAAACCATTTATATGCCCTATAGATGTTATTGTATTTAAATCAGTTCGTGTTTAAATGATATAAATCACCCGCTGGCAATGTACTCAACTTTTTAGCACGACAATTGATACAGTGCACACCATCTATTCTTTTGATCATAATCAATCTATGTTCTTCATCATAATCCCAGCTCATACTAGCATATTCGCCATGTGTATTTACATACCTTTTCTTTTGAGTTAACACTGATGCTGGATCTTCAAACCAATTTTTAAATTCAGTTGTTGTTTTTCTAGGAAGAACATCTGGATGAGGAATGTCTTCAACTTCATTCTCTTTGTAAATTTTAGACCTGAAAGACTCATATTCTATCTTTGTATTCTCAAAAGTATATACAATTGTTTAACCTTTTTTCACTTCAATCTCTGCTACATCATCATCTGATTTCCACTTTTCATCTACACCTTCAACAATCTCACCTTCTTCCAAATCATCATTAGTCTAGATTTTCTTCAGTATCTGAATCCTCATACATTCTATCATCTAAACCAGTTAAAGCATCAATCTCTTATTCCTATTCTTCAACACCTTTACCTTTACCATGTTCCACACTAATATTCTCAGTAGCCTCACTTGTTCGTTTATCACCACCACTTACTCCAGCTCCTAACTCCCCCTCAGCTGTAGCCTCGGTTACAATATTAGTAGCTTGTGAACTACTTGGTTGCTCCCCAGACTTACTAATCTGAATTTTACTTATAGAGGTGAACAGGTGCATTAAATGATTGCAACCCTTGATAAAACGTCATGACAGTTGGAGGTTGTAACTACCCAAACTATCAACTGACAGTTATATTATGTTTCTTGTTGATCAATTATGCTACTTATGCTACTGAAGAACAAATTTGATGTTGTTGAACACATTCGACGTTCATGAGCAAAGTTATAAACTTCAATTTTGATGCCGATGACCAAATTTGGTACCGAAGCCCAAATTTGGAACCCAAGACCAAAGTTACCACTGATCTTCGTTCAATTCAATATTGAATATCAATCCTATACAACACTGCCATTCCAAAACAACTTTTAAGAAAACATAAAGTTATAAGATTCTAATTCCTTACATTACATCATGAGAACTTAGAATAAGAAATACAATAACTTGAACATGCAAATTGTTTATTTTTTAGCTAATGAAATGACAAAATTAAAGAATCTTGTCTTGGTATTACAAAGGTGTTTGGCCACATGTTTCTTATACTTCTTAAATAGTTCGTCAATAATGGATTTATCGAAATGCGATGTCAACAAGGGTTCTGTAAAAGCTCTGACTGCTTTAGCTGTGTTTTCCCCGTGGATTTAGCTGGGGCCATCAAAATCATTCAAATTTTTGTAATCCGTGTCTTGTGGATCCCAGTTGACGTGAAAATTAGTCAATCTTTCGAGAGAAAACGATCCCTCATTTTGGATAACATTCCTAACTTCATCCTCGCATGGATAATAGATAGGCACATTGAATGATTTTATATCTAACTCACGAACCAGCCCCTGTGGTTTTTGTTAAAGCATACGTAGAATTAGTTTTGGTGAAGCAAAGTGGAATAACTAAGTCACTAAGACCTCATAAGGAAATATCCTTTATGTAGTTTTGAGTTTTAATTTCTTATACCTCTTTTACCATGTCCAGAAGTGATTGTGCAAGTAGCTCCCATAGACGGCAACTCTCGTCACTAGATGGATCAACAACACTCCGACCAACAAATGTTAAAACCATGCGCCCACCACAAACAATTTCCTCGGAGCGTGTTTGTAGAAACTTTGTGAAGTCGGTTTTAAATTGCTCCCCATATGCTTCGAACACATTCGGGGGACTCGTTTTTGCCATGTATATATTTAATGCATTACTTTCAAGGCCATCTGGTACCTATAGGATATTGCATACCATAGTTTGGGTCTACATATTTACACACCTTATTGCCTATTTGGACGCCCTTCAAGACGCCTCGTATAGACCTATACGAGGCGTATAGCCTTTTTCAATTTCCAAGAGAATCTCTGATTATGTCATATTTTGTCTTATTTGCCTCGTATACGCCTCGTATAGGCCTATACTGGGCGTCTAGGCGAAAAAAGACCATTTAGCCCCTGATTTAGGCCTATACTGGGGGTAAATTGATCTTTTTTGCCTCTCTTATATGCCTAGTATAGGCCTATACTAGGCGTATATAAGGGGTTTTTTTTTTTTTTAACAAACATTTTATACAATATTAATCGTTTTAGCAAACTTTTATACAAAAACAAGTTTTTTTTAATATTTAAAAAGAGAAAATTAAAAATAGACGCCCAGTATAGGGCTATACTGGGGTTATACGAAGGGGTCCAAAAGACTATAATAACCCTGTTTTGCCCCCAGTATAAGCCTAATTCAAGGGTATAATGGTCTTTTGCCCCACATAGACGCCCAGTATAGCCCTATACTGGGCGTCTATTTTTATTTTATTTTTTTGTTTTCTCTTTTTAAATACCAATAACACTAATATTAACTATAAAAAACTCATATTAATTATAATAACACTAATTTTAATTATAAAAAAACTCATATTAATTATAATAACACTAATATTAATTATAAAAAACTCATATTAATTATAATAACACTAATATTAATTATAATAACTCATATTAATTATAATAACACTAATATTAATTATAAAAAACTCATATTAATTATAATAACACTAATATTAATTATAATAACTCATATTAATTATAATAACACTAATATTAATTATAAAAAACTCATATTAATTATAATAACACTAATATTAATTATAATAACTCATATTAATTATAATAACACTAATATTAATTATAAAAAAACTCATTTTAGTATCAATAACACTAATATTAATTATAAAAAACTCATATTAATTATAATAACACTCATATTAATTATAATAACTCATATTAATTATAATAACACTAATATTAATTATAAAAAACTCATATTAATATCAATAACACTAATATTAATTATAAAAAACTCATATTAATTATAATAACACTAATATTAATTATACGATGCCTATACGAGACCTATACGAGACTTATACTATACTATACGATACGATACAACACGATAGGCTTATACAAGACCTATACGAGACTTATACTACACTATACTATACGATACGATGCGATACAACACGATACTATAGGATACGATACCACATCCATAGGCCCATACAATGCCTATACGAGATTTATACTACACTATACGATACGATACGATATGATACGATACAATACAATACGATATTAGACTATTGGATAAGATACAACACTCGTATAGGACTATAGGTGTGGTTTAGGTCCCGTTTAGGCCTATAGGCTTATACAAGACCTATATGGGACCTATACTAGACTTATACTATACACTATACGATACGATACAACACCCGTATACGTCGATAGGCCTATACAAGACCTATAAGGGACCTATACTACACTATATGATACGATAGTATCGTATTGTATCGTATAGTATGGTATCGTATAGGTCTATACGAGAGCTATACGAGACTTATACTACACTATAAGATACAATACAATACGATACGATACTATAGGATATGATACAACGCCCGTATACGTCGATAGGCCTATACAAGACCTATAAGGGACCTATACGAGACCTATACTACACTATATGTTAAAAACAATGTAATATTTCTACGATCGAATATTTTTAAAGGCCGATCTTGAAAACGGTAAAATATTTTTATAAAAAAATAAAACTTTTCTTAAAAAACAACTCAAATTACCCCACCAAAACACCCATTTTTTTACTCAAAAAACATCACCCTCAAAAAACAATCAAATTATCCTACCAAAACATCCATTTTTCAACTAAAAAAACCAACGAGGGGGTCCTAATATTAATTATTTAAAATAAAAAAACTTGTTTTTGTATAAAAGTTTGCTAAAACGATTAATATTGTATAAAATGTTTGTTAAAAAAAAAAAAAAAAAAAAAAAAAAAAACCCTTCAAGACGCCCAGTATAGGCCTATACGAGGCATATAAGGGGCAAAGGGTCATATATGAGGCCTATACGAAGGGTCCTATACGCCCAGTATAGGCCTATACGAGGCGTATTGAAGCAGTCAAACCAGAAGTGACATGAGTCAGACACTGATTTTGATGTAACCCTATACGCCTCGTATAGGCCTATACGAGGCAAAGGGTGTCTAAATAGGCAGATAAGGTGTCTGGATAGTTTGAGCCCATAGTTTATCATTGATAAAAACGTGTAGTAAATATATGTAAGACTAGATAAATGGCTATTAACCTGTAAATCAAACCTGAGAAAGCCAATGAACACTATAGGAAGAGTGAACAAGGTGCAAACTTTGATCCGGAAAAAGTCTACAATAGAAAGAACCAGGAACAGCTGAAACGAAGCAAGGGCTGAACTTTTTCCCCTTATCCTTCTTAAGCTTTGCATAAAAATCAGGCAACAACTTGAAAAGGGTATTGAAATCATTTCCAAAGAGGTCATTTAAGCATACTTCAAACTGTGGTGGTTTATAATGATTTTCTTTACACACCTCGATGACTATATCCATTATATTAGATACAACCAATAGTGTATTTTTACTAGAAGAGCATCCCAAATCTGCTATCTTGAAACACTGACCCGAGAATAGATCATGATTGCTAATACCTTTGATTATATGCTCTAGGATGGGTAGCGCTTTTCGTATAACAGTTTCCTGGAAAGAGAATATCAACATGCATATCACTTCATGCACATAGTTAAATTAACTAGTTGTGAGTGAATAGTTGCACTACTATTAAGTTAACAATAGTTGTTGAAGTCATGTAGAATCCTATTCAGATTTTCGATTTCAAATGCCTGAACTGTTGGATTAATCTTGACGGGTCAAGTCGGGTCGGGTCGGTAGCAGTATGTTTTTTAATGGGTCAAGTATTTTTAATTAGTCATGTGTTTTTTAATGTTGAAGTGTTAAGCAAGATTAAGTTAGTGGGTTAATGGGTTAGTGGCCCTAATTATTAGTTAGTGGGTTAGTGGGTCATTGTTTGTACCTATATATTGTACGTTTTCTTTAGAATGAGAAGTAGGGTTATTTTAGCAGCAAACATATTCTCTGTACGTGAGTTTTCTTTGTGTGATTAAAACCTTCAAAACCCAACAATTGGTATCAGAGCCCTAGGCTCATACCTGGTTCGTAGTACGAGAGAGGGGGCCGTTTTGAGAGTCGTTTTCGAGTAAGAGAGCAGCCATTGGCTGGGGGGCTGAAGAAGTCGCAGAAGAGAGAGTGAAAGGAAGCAGCAAGGCAGATTGGAAGAAGAGACGAATGTGTTTGTTTGTGATAAGAATGGAAATTCAAAATTGAAGACGGTGGTTTGATAATGGGTCGGTGCAAGAAGTAAATTGGAAAAATATTGGGTCAGTGGATAAGCCTTGATTTTAAATTGAAATCCAAATTTGAATTGAGTCAAAGATTGGATATCAAATAAAAAGATAAGAGAAGGCTACTGTGTGTTCGTCAAAGATAAATAATAATATTTGAAAGCAAGCAAGCTTCTGATAATTAATTGCAAGCATCCAGGTGGAATAATTATTGAAGCAACAATCGGAGCAAAGAGGTAAGTAACATGTTCGGGTAGTTATGGGCTGTTTCGGAGCTCAATCGGCGATGAAACAGAACCAAGTGGTAGTGGTATGGGGTGAGACAGGTATGCAAGAGAACCAAGCAAGAGAGCAAGAATGACGCTTCGAAAGCAAGAAAGAAGGCTGATCGAGATCAGCAAGAAAGAAAGAAGAGGCGCCACAAGAAAGAAGAAAGAAGGAAAGAGGCCGGCGTCGCTTAGCAAGAAAGAAAGAAGGCCTCGCAAGTTAGAAAGAAAGAAATCGGACCCGTACGGTTCGTTTAGCAAGAGCAAGATCCGAGCCATGTATGGTTCGTAGCCAGAAGCAAGAGCAAGAGCGAGTAGCAAGATTGAATCTTTGTAATTCAAAAGCAAAAAAAAATAAAAATAGGTAGCAAGTAGCCTGTTTATTAAAGCAAGTCAGCAAGCAAGAAGATTCGAAGTAAGAAAGCAAGAATGAGTTCGAATCAAGCAAGATTAGCAAGGCCAGCAAGTAAGACACAAGATCAGTAATCTTAGAATGCAAGTTTCGAAAGCAAGTCAGCAAGAAATCGATCAATAAGAGCATGTTGATTAGAAACAAGATGAGCAAGAACGATAACATCAAGCAAAAAAAAACAAGAACCGAGGTCAAGATTAAGGGGGTGAATGTTGGATTAATCTTGACGGGTCAAGTCGGTAGCAGTATGTTTTTTAATGGGTCAAGTATTTTTAATTAGTCATGTGTTTTTTAATGTTGAAGTGTTAAGCAAGATTAAGTTAGTGGGTTAATGGGTTAGTGGCCCAAATTATTAGTTAGTGGGTTAGTGGGTCATTGTTTGTACCTATATATTGTACCTTTTCTTTAGAATGAGAAGTAGGGTTTTTTTAGCAGCAAACATATTCTATGTACGTGAGTTTTCTTTGTGTGATTAAAGCCTTCAAAACCCAACATGAACTACATCTTGTTTAAATTTTACTTCTGAAATGTTACTTTAACTATTTTGATGTGTGACTGTAATTTTGAATGTTCAAACAGATGGATCGTTGGTAGCAGTTGCCAACACAAAACAAGTTTCAAGCAGTGGTGGACTTAAAGTGTTAGTAGGGGTAGCACGGGCTATCCCTCAACACCGTCTACGTAGTTTAAAAATACCCCTTAACTCCATTTCAGTAGTGTAAAAATACCACTCAACTTTGTTTCTGTTATATAAAGGATACCCATGATCCTAAAAAAAAATTAGAATACCTCTAACTTTTTGGGCTAGTTCCGCCACTGGTTTCAAGTAAGAAATCCACCAAGTCCATGTAGCATAGAGTCATAGACCATAATTAGTACGGATGCCAAATGCTTGATTCATAATTGTTATATTAATTACTGCAAATAACTTTTTTATTGCGAATCTTATATCATATACTTGAGTTTGTTTTTTTTTCTTTTACTCTAGAGTTAAATGTCATTTTAGTCCCTGTGGTTTGGGCTAGTTTGCCAGTTTAGTCCAAAGGTTTTATTTTTCACCTGTGGGTCCAAAAAGATTTCACTGTTGCCATTTTAGTCCACTGGGTTAACTTCATCCATTAGTTTTATTTCTGTTAACTAGAAGGGGGCGATTCGGTCATTTTATATGGCCGAATTGCCTTTCTAGTTAACAGAATTACATATAAAATGACCGAATTCCCCTTCTGGTTAACAGAAAAATGAATGAAGTTAACCCAGTGGATTAAAATGGCAACGGTAAAACCTTTTTGGACCCACAGGAGAAAAATGAAACATTTAGACTAAACTGTTAAAATGGCTCAAACCACAGGGCCTAGAATGACATTTAACTCTATATTTTAGCATACAGTTTAATTTTATTTTTCTATTAAGGAAGGTATTTGCATGTGGTTAGTTATTGACAAATTTATAGAACTTCTGTTTGTACTCATCTAGCCTGTGTTCTTAAAAGCAGACTAGCCGGGTCGGTTATTTCCAACTGAAATGTTCTTCAAATAATCATACAATTTTGCTTCAACCAGGTTTAACCGCTTTTCAATTGATCAGACAGTTTTACTTCAAACCGGACCTGCCACCGCTTTTCAAATATCAGACAATTTTTCTTCAAACCGGACCTGCCACCGCTTTTCATATACCCAGACAGTTTTTGCTTCAAACAGGGTTTAACCAGTTTGAACCAGATTTTAAGAAGTTATGCTTGTTTTATTTTGTAGTGGGAAAAACTTTAGATTTCTCTCCTGGGTGTCGTTGTGGAACATCTTAAGGCTTTTATGAAGAGGTAAGATGGTTCAAAAGTTTTGAAGTAGGCTATGTGGGATGTGGAAATTTTTAAAGGAAAGGAAAAATCATTAACCAAGTAGGCATGCTACAAGACTAGAATCAAAGACATTGGTGGACCCATGGTATTTTTTCATGGGAGCAATCAAGGGGCTTTGAAGATAATTACTAAGGCCGGAGGGTGTGGAGGGCGCCACCAAGGCCACCTCAGCCCCTATAGCGCCGCCGGCGCCATCGACCCACACCCACCAATTTAAGGTGGGGCGCCATGGAGGTCTCCTCCATCATGTTAACGGGAGGAAGGGGGTGTTCAGGTGGGGCCCATTTGTTTTGCACCAATCAAATGTTTTTTTTTTTTTTTTTTTTAATTTTGATTAATAGGGGGCTCCATCCTACACCGTGCAAATTAAAGGGGGCGTTATAGTTGACGTGGATCCTACGTGGCGCTTACGTGTCTTGATAAAGCCCCTAAGGGCTCCATCCCACACCCTCCAGCCTAATTAGGGAGCTGCGGGATGAAACCTGCGCGTTGCCGTGTACAAAGATATTTGTTCATTTTAGCCGTAAAGGCTTAAAGTAGATTGTAACTAGCGGGATGAAACCTGCCCGTTGCCGTGTACACGATGAAAATTGGATCGGTCTCGAACCAATATATATATTTAAGAAGGCATCCTTAAATAAATTTATTAAATCTAGTCCCGCCATAGAAATATCAGTTCGTTATCGGTATCTTATCGAACCGATATATAACTTTTTGATCAGACAAATTATATATGTACGCGCACATACATCCAACGTGTATTTGATTTCCAACAAATAATTGTTTTTCTTCAAAATATTGATTGTATATGATGTTTTTGTTAATTTATGCAATTTATAATTTTGGATATGACTTTTATTTACTATATTATTAATTATTTAATATTTTTTATTCCGCCTATGTAGTACATTGGTTTCTAACCTAAGATATCGTATAAAGATAAGAAAAACTAATATCAGACCATTTTTATAGCTTTATTAAAGGAGAAACAAAGATTTTTTTATCATTTTTATTTTGATTATTACAAGTTTATAATAAAAATACTGATGTAGCTAGGATCAGATCGGATCGGGTCGGTCAGACAGGGAACCCTGTATATCAACGGTTGAACACTATTAAGCCTCTTCCAAGTTGGCTGGCCAGTTAGGGCGGTTGCCAAGTGTTAAGCTAAGGGATTTTTAAACCATGGATCATAGATGTATAACAAGCGTGTAAAAGAGAGTAATAAGAGAGCTCACCTGAAGTAACGAGTTACTAGCATAACTCGATTCCCCATCGCCTGTATACATGTGTAGGATGCTTGCGACTTCCATGTCTATTGTTCCTCCGTATTTCTTTAGCTGCTTCCTGGACTCTATTAGTTTTATTGGATTATAGTTCCTGCTTCCACATATGTAAAATCATTTATAAGTCTCACATAGTCACATGTCATTACTGGGTTCTCTGGATCTAAAAGTAGTAGTAATAATATTATTATTTCAGAGACAGCTAAGGCGATATACTATTTAAAGGAAGGCGCATACGCATTTACTTCAAACAAATGAATTACAGGATTTCAAAGGCTACAAATTACCAAATGTTCATGTTTTCACGTGAATAGACGCACGCATACCAACACACTCATAAATACATAAACATAAGACCCGAAGGTATGGGGCTCGTCCCCAGCCTCGTCCTCCCGCGGCCGCCCCAAACTTCCACCCCCCAGCCCCGTGAAGATCGTCCTCCCCCAGCCGAACTCGCCGTGCCTCTCTCCTCACTCCTCACACACACACATCTATACATACATACATATATATATATATAAAGGGGTTCATCCCCCACCCCCTAGGTCCATCCCCTCCAAGCCGAGCTTACGTGGCGGTGACGTGGCGGCCCATCCCCTTGAGGATGAGGCTCTCCATACCCACTAGTCTAAGGGGACCGGGGTGGGGGTCATTTTGTGCGTGATATGTTTTTTCCACGCGTGGAAAATGCAAACAAACCACCGCCACCCTACAAAATTAACACGTGAACCTTAATTCGCGTGATAAAATTGACGCCGTGATAAATGGAACATGTGAGAGGGTGTGAGTGTTTATTGTTGTTTGTTGTGAGTGATGGACATTTCCACTAAAAAAGGTTGTGAGTGATGGAATAATGGTTCATGACATGATGGAAATTAATTGAATGTTGTGAGTGATAAATGGGTGGTGAGTGATAACCACCCCTACCCCCTTAAAAACAATCAATTTTTTAAACAGGCAAGGTGGGAATTTTTATTAGGCTGCAGGGTGTGGGATAAAGCCCCTTCACACTATAACGCCCCCTCCTTTAACCAATCCCTCCTCGTTCTTCGCGATTGAAGCTCATTAACATGATGGAGCCTCATCAATGGCGTCCCGAGTTAATATTGTGGGTGTGGGACGATGGCGCCTCCAGGCGCTATAGGGGATGAGGTGGCCCTGGTGGGGCCTCCATACCCTCCGGCCTTAATAACCAACAAACTATCCAGGCGCAACTAGCAAGATGCTAGAAAGGACTTGGGACATTACAACAGTTAATCACCAACCATGTTTACATCAAATTTTTTCCAGTTGTCTAATGTCATCGATCTCCATCTTGCTCTATGCTTCATCCACAGGTAAGTGGTCTCTTTTACCTCCTCCGTTATTTTTGTTGTTTGTATGTAGATCTCATTGAAAACCATTTAGTTCCTATACACCTGATGGCCCACAGCACCATCATGATCACACTTATAATTGCCTTTTTGAAGTTTCTTATCGATCTGGAGTTCATATGCCTTTTCTAACAGCTACTTAACCGACGAGACACTTGCTAAATCTGGGCCTCTAAATCATACAATGGTAATTAAGTTTCTGAAACGTTAGATAAAGTTAAGGTCTGGTTATTTGGACACCCTCTAATTTATTTCGACATCCTAGGTGCCCTATCTATATGCGTCGTATAGGGTTCATTATTGCCACACAAAATGTAATAACATTATATATATTGAATAACACGTAAGTGACGGGAATATCATACCTAATTGGTTTCAAAAGAAACATCTTGGAGGTTCTTCTTGGTCGTTAGCACATTCCTCGTCGTCAGCACCTTCCTCGTAGTCGTTCATGTGTTTTTCTTCCGCGTGCGACTGTAAGTCCTGTATGCATACTGCGGATAGCTTTGTGTCACGTAAGATGGTTTAGCTTTATCTACGAACTCCTGAAACAACTTAATGGTGAGACTTTGGTAACCACGACATCACATCTTATATAAACTTTTTACCTCACTACAAGAAACTACCACTTTTAGCGGCGACACTTTTAGCGGCGACATCTAAAACGTCGCCGCTAAAGGTCTTGATCCGGGACAAGGGATTTGCAATTGATCTGGGCCGTTGTTTGCTTAACTAATCGAAGGTCTAGGGTTTATCCCTGAATAAAACATGTGTAAAAAGGCTCACATCCTGTTTTAGCGGCATTTTCCCTCCAAGATGAAATCTGCACACACCGCCGGAGCACAACCTTGAGTCTGCCGGAGTGCCGCACCGCCTTCACTCTGCCGGAGCACCTCCATCTCGCCTGATTCTCCGACGCCACTTCGAAAACGGTACGAATATTCCAAATTGCTTTGTAATTTCAGTTGTTATGTTAGTAATTTGAGTAGATCTGTTGTTGATTTCATGATGTTTGACTGTTTTTTAGTCAAATACAAGTATGGTTAAGGTTGCAAGTCTTGGTGCGGGTTGGGTTGGGCTTTTTTTCAGAGCACAAGGGTTGGGTTAGGGTATTTATACATGGCAGTAGATGTACCTAAGAGAAGTTTAGATTAGGAGAAGTAGAGGTGCACAAATCGGGTTTTTGGCTCAAACTGGTTCAGTTGAAACCTTGTGGGGTTAGCTCAAAGAAAAAGTCAAACCCGGTTGTTGGTGAAATAGGTTCGGGTTCTGACCTGGCTTTTTAGGGGAAAGGCTCGGGTTTCACCGGTTTGAAATCAGGTACTGGTTTGGTTTGGGTTTGGTTTGGTTTGGGTTTGACCGGCTTGAAATTGGGTAATGTTTTTTACCGAATCTGCGTGAAAACATAATGTTCATTTGATATTTTGACATATAATAAAGAAGTTAGTAATGAAATTGGGTAATGTTTTGACCAGATTCTTTTGTTTTCATTTTTTCAACCTTTCATACTCATAGTCAATTCACCCGAACAAAAGTGATACTTTTTGAAACGTTTTTTTTTTTTTGTTACCCAGACTCATTTTCACTCAGACCTGTTCCAAACCTAGTGTGATCCAATTCCATTTAACATGACATCCAACCCAACCCGACTTGACTAGTCAGTTTTGGCACCACAAAAGACCCCATTGGAATAGACGTAGATGCCACGCTTCGACGACTATATCTTTTCTCGTTACATTTGCATCGAATAACTTTTTTTGTAACTGGTTTAGGTTCTATAGTTTTGATTTGGTAAAACTTGGGGTACTAAGGGCAATGGACGTTAATTTTTCTGTTAAATCTAGGTAAAATGACCAATATACCCTTTTAAAACCACAAGGAACATTTATATAATTAGAACACTTTTTAGTTACAGGGACTGTTTTTGTAATTTTTTTGTTTTATAACCATATCAACCAGTTGAGTCACAACATCAGAAGTCATCTTGGAAAATCCATCTTTCCACGACCTCGGTGGTCTCGTGTCTCTAATCATATGTGTCCGGTAAACAGAATTGGCAAGTTCATGTCTTGTTTGGGCGTGATTGTATGCATAAAAATTTCTGAGTTGTTGGTTCCAATGGAACGTAGAATGATTGGTCGAATGCCTAAAATTTTAATTCAGTGATTAATTTTTAAACTCGAAATTTCATAGGCAAAGAATTGCAGGGTCGCCAAACTTCAGAGATGTTCTATTTTTATTAAAGATATCTACTAAAATAGTCCTTGTAATTAAATATAATCTATTACAGAAATGGTCCTTCTAGTTACAAAAGAGTATTTTAGTCATTTTACCTGAATTTCACATAAAAGATAACGGCCGTTGGCCTTAGTACTCCAAGCGGCGACAATTGGGAGTATTAGCGGCGACAAAAGTCGCCGCTATTGCCAGAATTCTTTGTAGTGTCTGGTTCAAATCCAACAAAACTCTCTCGTCATTACAACGAACCACGCACACAACCTCCTTACCTCGTTCAACGCTAGGTCCGAAAACGCTTTCGCAGACATATGACGGGTAAAAAATGTTCGCCAAAAAACATAACTAACGTCCCAAGACTACATCGTGATATGAACGGTTTGATTGGATTGTTTTGTTTCTAATTTTTTGTTTGAATCAAATGGTCCCCATCTTTATAACAAATTTTGGCCTTATATGACATGTACAAGGCTTAATGCATCAACTACCAAAATCATATACGACATTTATAGCCCTATACGCATCGTATAAGGTTACTTTTTGCAGTCTGTTCCCCTGTAAAGTCAAACACGTCAAGTACAAACCTCTGCATCGTACCTATACCTTGTGTATAGGGCTAAACGTGTCGTATAGATAATGTACTAAATGCGTATGAAACCCTACACGAAACGTGTAACCCTATACGCGTAGGAGGTGTCCAGCGAAAAAAGGGTATCTAAATACCATCACCCTAAAAGTATTCAAACTTTTTTTCAAAGCTACTCAACTACTAGGTGCTCTCTAAAATCTAAATACCTACTTGCATTTAACTTATATTAATGTTCATTTACACTGGTGTTCGACATTCTTCAACTGAAAATTATTTAAGAACTAACAAGACACTTTAAGTACGTTTAATTAAGGTATATTATAAGTATACTAACTAACCAACGGACTTGTAGCCAGGTGTTCTTTCTAATACTAGCATGAGACCCGTGCATTGCGGCGGGTGGGAAGTTGAATGATTTTGATGCATTCGCTATGACAAACAAAAAAGAGAACCGAAAAACATAGTAGTCATATTCCTAAAACGTGTTCAGTTCAAAGTTTTGTTCTGTAATTTAAGTTAACTTTATCACAAAATTAAAAAAGGGCCAAACTATCTGTACACCTTGGTTGGCTATCTACACACTTAGGGTTTATCTACGCTGCGTATAGACCTATACGAGCGTATAGGGTTACCCCTCTACGCAGCGTATAGACCTATACGCAGCGTAGGTAAGCGGTAGGTACACGACCAGACAGTCAAACCTAGTACCATGTCAAATCAGTCTGACATACGCTGCGTATAGGTCTATACACAGCTTGTGTACATAAAGTAAGACGTTGCGTATAGACCTATACGCAACATATGTCAGACTGATTTGACACTGATACGATGTTGTCTAGGCACGTTAATAAAGCTATACGCAGAGCATATATACGAGTAGTATGATTGTAAATTCAAAAGTCTATTTAGCCATGCATCTCTGCCTTCGAATTCAAAAGTATATATACGCTTTTCGACGACATCGACTAAATAATAAAAAACATTATATATTTTTAACTCGTTATAATTTTAAGCGAGTTAACGTTGTAACCGGGTGAGAATTTATACCACAAATATGCCGAATGACCAAACAAAATTATGAAAGGTTTATATACGCTGCGTATAGCTCTATACACAGTGTATATGAACCTTGTGAAAAACTGATGCTTCAAACCCACCAAAATGACCCCAAAAGTTCAGATGGTTTATATACGCTGCGTATAGCTCTATACGCAACGTATATAAACCCTTGTTTTCTGTGCAATGATTGCTGATCAGGCTTTGCCTACGCTGCGTATAGGTCTTTACGCAACGTAGGTAAACCCTGATTCAACTAGGGTTTGGTGTGCCAATAGGCACATTGGTGTGCCAATAGGTACACCCTTACAAAATTGTAGAGTTTGTGTCCCTATGATTTGATAGCGGGATCACTATATTTATCCCTCATACTTAATTTTTGTCATCTGAATCCTTATCATTTACAAAAGTTTTTCTTTGCGTCCCTCAGTATACTTGACGTTAGAATGGACGTTAAAATGTGGGTGAAATGACACATTTACCTCTGCACCATCACCATCTTTGACTCTCTCTCTCTCTCTCTGTTTAAAACCACCACTACCAACCAACTCCCATCACCACAACAACCACCGCAGTGTTGCACCGTAATTGCCTCCAAAAGATGTGGGTCCGAATTTCCACGAAAAATAAAATTAAACAAAAATAATGATACAAAACGGACGGGTTCCAATAACTTTCCAATAGAATTACAATATTATTAATTTACAAGTCAAATGCAAATGTTGGTGGGGTGGTCTGTTGGCGGCAATGTTTTGAAAACCGGACCGGCCGGGATCCGGGTCTTCATCCGGGCCGGTTCAGGCCATCAAACCGTTCCAACATCAGGCCGGAGGTCGGGCCGGCGGGTCGCGTAGGGTCGGGCCGGTCAGGGTTTTTTTTTAATTAAATAATGGAATAAATCAATTTAAAACCTAATCTAAAAATCTCAAAACAAGATTTGACAATATGTTTGATAGTTAGTTGCAGGATTTGATACTTTTGAATGTTTTTGGATGACTAATGGTTGTGTTTTTAGTTCCTTAACCATTTGGAATTTTATCTATTTTTTCTATATTTTATATATATTTTTATATAATTTATGACGTAATCCGGTTCTTAAATCCGGTCGGACCGGTCCAACCTTTGACCCCGTAAGACGACCGGGTCGACCTCCGGTCCGGTTCTGAAAACATTGGTTGGCGGTGATAATGATGGTGTTGTGGTGGTGATAATAGGGGTGGTTGTGACAATGGTGCAAGTGATGATGATGTTGGTGGGTGGTGGTTTTCTAGAGAGAGAAAGATAGAGAGAAGAGGGAGAGGAAAAGTGTGTCTCTTAAGTAAATTGCAATTTGCGTCTCTGGGTAAAAATGTAAGTTCACTTCTTTTAATATTAAAAGTGAGTGAACATAGAGATAACAAGAGGGATGTAAAGAAACAAGTTTGTAAACCAAAAGGACTTAGATGGTGAAAATTATGAGGTATGAACAGTGTTCCAGACACTAAACCACAGCGATGCAAATTGTATTTTACTCAAAAATGTAGTTAGTAATATAAAGTTCTGATGTCAATGATATCCAACCCAGCTGGTCGGAGGTGAGAGGGTTTACCCACTTCGCGGGGTTCCCGCTCAGGAGGTCAAGGGTTCGAGACCACTCCGGTTCCAATATTGGGTAATTCCGGTGCGGCTGGACCTTAGAGGGGGCCTGGGGATCGAACCCGCGTGCGAGGGATACCAGATCAGGGGGAATTGTAAAACCCGAGATGATCTCTCAATGATATCAATAATAACTTGTGTAAGTGCGGAAACCAAACACAAGTGGATTCAAGAAAACTGTAAAGTAATAGAAACGAGAATTATCAAATCAAAACACTAATCTTGCATTCACCTTTGTCACGATGACTGATACAAGACAAGCACAAAGATCTCGAGCGGCCTATAATCTTCAACAAACTGATCAACCCTCTAAACACAATGAGGGTTTGCTTAAATACTAACTAAGATGGGTCGAGACCATCCTTAGGCCCACTCGAGATCACATAAACCCATAACATACATGCGACCCAAAATAACTAGTTAAACATTACAAAATCAACCCTTGAACTATGCAAACCTCTATGTATAAACCTTCAAGATCCAACAATCTCCCCCTAGGTTTATGCATGGAGGTTCTTCTGACTTTAACTATCACGATCACCACCCACACTATCTTTGTAACCACCAAAACCCTTTTTGTTAATGTGCATGACTGAAGCAACAGCAGCAGTCCAACCCTTTGCTACTTCTTCATATTTTTCAGTAGCTCTAATCTGGTTACGAGCTAGTACTTCCAAATCTTCATAGGCAAGATTCAGCAAATCAATTTGATCCACTAAACGAAAACTCACATCATCATCACAAACAATCACTGCTTGCCCTAGACGCTCATCATAAGCCCAAAAATGTAAGGTCTTCAGAGCACCTTTTGGAATCTTTTTCACCAAAGGAATCGTCTTTTCTTTGTCAGTTGCTGGCCAGTGCACAATCTTCATTCGCTTATTAGTGTATGGATCCCTGACGCCTTTAGCTGGCTTAACCATAGACTCTGCAATGTGCATCGAAGGAAAATTACGAAGAACTTCCCTCTGCAATCTCTCGAAAAACAAATATCCACGACCTCCGGGTCTATCATCCACATAAGGTGACTTAGACAGGTTTATCAAATCAACCTTTGTGAAAGTCTGAAACTGAGCTGGATTTTTGTACCACTCGACAGGTCCAACCTTTCTCTTTATCCACCATCTTCGGCGATCATGATCAAATCCCCAGCTAACTACACCAGATCGATTTCCAACTTTATCATAGAGAGTTTCACCAACATCCATTAAATGATGAGTTGCTTGAGCATCATCGTCATCTAGATTAAGATTCTTGTTCTTCAGAATCACAAATTCTCTTTTCTTTTTGATTTTTTCAGCCTTTTCTTTGTCTGCAACAGGATCAGTAACTCTTTTGAAATATTGTTCCATAGCAGCACTTCTTTCAGCATCATCCTTAGCAAAGGCTTTTCTTCTATTCTCTACGTCAGTCGGATCAGAAAAATCTTGTCCAAACTTCTTTTCCAGCTTTCCACGTAAATCATAAACCATATTAAATAACAGACTGACATCACCTTGAAGCTGATCAATCTGTTGATTCTTTTGCACTATGGTATCTTCAAGCTGAATGATCTTAGCATCTTTGTGAATTGAATCTTGCTCAAGCACAACTAGTCGTTTCTTCATCTCCCTCATACTAATAAACTCATCATCATCACTTGATTCATCATCAAATGGCATCCTCAACGGCTCTTCAATCCTCTTACCACTTGAACTGCCAGGTTCATCATAAACAGTTCCAGAAGGACCTGCAGCTTCAGAGATAATAGAAGGCATTGACACAATGATAGGATCAGAAGCAACATTTTCAGCTGGTGTATCTGCAGTGGTGGTTTCCAAAACACTTCTTTGAGTATCAGCATTAAACTCAAAGATATCTTCAGTAGTGGTGGTGGTTTCAGTGACATTTTTTTCTCAAAATCAAAGTCATATAAGCCATCATCATCTTCAGCAACATTCATGGATTGATCTTTGTTTTGCTCAACATACATTCCGAGTCGAGGATCCTTCCTTTTCCGCTTCAATGGCAATGAATCAGGATCCTTTGGGTTCTCACAAGGCTTTTCATTTAATACTGTAAGATTGGAAGGAGGATTTCCCATCTTATCAGTCACAGACTTCAACAACAAAGCCAAACTCTCAGCAGTAATCACAGGTGGAACAGTAGAAACAGCAACAACAGCTTCGGTTTTAGGAGGAAGCTCTTCATCTTCTCCTGAATCACCCATAATCTCTATTCCCTCATCATCAGAGTTGATTGTTAAAATCTCTGTCTCAGGCTCATTATCAACAGCACCCTGAACATCATGCTCTTCAGCAACCATTGCATTTACTGGAACAGGTTGTACTATTACTGGATCAGCAGCTACATCTTCAGTCTCTGCAAACTGACCAAATTTCTCTAATGGAATACGCCCTTCAAACTTCTTCTCAGTGCCTTTCTTGGACGTAAGGGCACCAAAACAAACTGGCCCCATGGGTTTCAGCTCCAAAGTATCACCAGATCGCTCCAAATCAGAATAACGAGCATTTAAAATCATCTGTAAAAACCTTGGATACATAATAAATTTATCTTTTCGAATCCCAGTAACATTTCGCTTCATCCCTTCAAAGATATACTTCGAGTAGTTGAACGGCTCATTTGTAATAAGTGCAACAAACGCAGCAGTTTGTGTAATGTTCAGTTGATCTGTTCCTCCTCGATTTTCCGTCATACATAAGATAAACATGTGAGCAAGTAAACGCCAATACGGGTGCAAAAACTTCTTTACGAGTGAGGGATATTTTCCTTCGTAGCTCAAACGCGGCAAAATAGCCTCTACAGTACCACTTGGAAGATCAATCGGATCAGATTCATTATCACCAAACTATAGAACTTCTCTTATCATTTGCTCAGTAATGACAATCTTCTTCTTCTGAATCTCAGCTTCTATCATCCCCTTTCCATCAGCTCCTTGTGGTTCAAATCTTGCTGTCTTCCAAAAGTCTTGAACAAGACTTTCATAGACAACTGGATTATCTCTCAGTGCATAAATAAGTCGGCAGCTATTCAACCCTTTAATCAGCGATGTATATAATTTCTTGTGCTTCTCTGGAGGAGCAGCTAAGTATCCAGCTTGATTATGTGTAGAAATAAACTTTAAATCCATATCCTACACACAACAGAAACATTAAGCACATAAGAATTTGTTAACTTGATGAAATTTATTAATAAGACAAAACATGTTCATAGTTAACACAACTGATCAACAGTCAACAAGGTCAGTCATTGGTCAACAACTCAGATTGCAAAAGTTAACATATAGACCATGAGATTTCGAGTCGAGACCGTGAGGTTTCGAGTCGAGACCTTAGACGAGACAAGAAATATCACTCGAAACCATTGTGTTTTTTACTCGAGACCAATATAACATTGACTCGAGACCTCAGTCGAGACTGATGAGGTTGCGACTCGCAAACATAGATCTCGAGTCCCTAAGGTATGTTCTTCAATCTGAGTCGAGACCTCCCAAACACCTTTTTATCTGTTACGATTTGGATCAAAATCCAAAAACACTTTCAAAATTCTTTAAAGACCAAAATATATCCAATTTTAGGGTTCATGAGCATCTTCAAATATTCATATGATGTTAAAACATTCTTCATCAAATCTTCAAGAGAACCTGCAAAACTTCAACTTAATCATCATTAAATCCATCAAACTACCTTCAACAGATTCAAAACAGCAAGTCGAGACCGGAGTAACGTCGAAAAAACGAAGGAAATCGCCGGAGAGTGAGAGAGAGTTTTTTAGTACAGTGATTGATTGTGAGTGCACAATGAGGTCTCGAGTCGAGATCCCCTTAAATATCTCAAATCTGTGGGCCGGGCCTTGAACAGTTTGGGTCGAGACCACAGTCTCGATTCGAGACCACAATTCAGTTTGAATATTGGATTTATAAACATATTTCCAATTATTTTAACAATCCAATTAAAAATCAACCTTTTCTTATACAACCCTTCAACTTCCTGAGCACGTTTTTTACAAAACAAAAACCTACAAACATAAAAATAAATAATATCGAAATATTATTTACAAAAATAAAATAAGGAAATATCATAATTGCTCAGGGATCAAATCACAGGTTTCGGGTCTGACTTCACTTATCAACACTGATCTACTACTGAGTGATCTGAACGATTGCCAGTATATTTGTCCACCTAAACTCACCTCCCTGAACCTTTTTAATATGACTGCCTATTACTAATATTTATCATGTTTTAATGTTTTAACAATGAACACCCAAACAAATACAAATCAATTCCCGGAATTATATACAGCACACTCTATCATGCAAGTAGCTTCCCTACCACATATTTCACAAGTCCAATCCAGATCTCTGAAATCTTAACTGGGAATAGATTGAGAAGAGAACAGAATAGATCTTAAGCAGAGATGGTATAATATACAGATCAAATGAGTTTTTCTCAGTTTGATATAGGTTTCTTGGGTTTCTTTTGGGCACTTGAGGGCCTCTTTCGGGTGTTGATAATTGATCTACAGCGCGACAACGTACAGCTAGGTCAGCATGTATCTGGATGCAGCAGAAGCTGACGTTGCCTAGCACCTCCAGGTCAGCATGTATCTGGATGCAGCAGAGGAGATACACGACTTTTTCAGAAAAGATTTCAGAGTCAGACCAAAATTGTGTGTATCGGGACAACATACAGACATTCAAATAGACATGAGCTAATTCCAACTGATTTTCTTTCCTGAGGTCATGTACTAATTTAGTTCTAAACAGAAACAACCAACGTTTCCAGTCTTTAAGGATAGAGCCTACCAACACATCATACTAGAGTCAAACTATTTCGATACTGGTCTTACATGAGTCAGCCCTCGACCATAATGTGAAAATTCATTTCATTTCCCAGTCATGCAATGTTTCTTTTTGGATTTTTTTAAATTTTCAATTTTCAATGTTTTTGTATTTTTTAAAATTTTTCAATGTTTTTGTATTTTCAATTCAAAATTTCTCCCCCTAAATTTGTGCATAAATAAAAACTACCTATGAATAGAAAACTTTATGAACAAATTTACTTAAAAAAAACATGCTCAGTCGGTATACCGAATCATTTTCAGAAAATCCACAAGCACTTTGAATTTTGAGCTGCTGACAGGTTTTGTAAACAAATCAGCAGCATTTGCATCTGTGTCGATTTGCTCCAGTTTAATAAGACCTCTGTCGAAGCAGTCTCTAATAAAATGGACTTTTATATGAATGTGCTTGGTTTTGGAGTGAAAAACAGGATTTTTAACAATTTGTATTGCAGCATCATTATCGCAGTAAATAGTAGTGTTGAGATAAGTCAAACCGTAGTCCTGCAATTGATGTTGCATCCACACCACCTGAGAACAAGATGCAGAGGCAGCAACGTACTCAGCTTCAGCTGTGGAAATCGCCACCGTTTGTTGTTTCTTGCATTGCCAAGAAATGAGCCTGTCACCCAGAAATTGACATCCAGCTGATGTAGATTTCCTGTCACTATCAGTGCCTCCAAAATTGCTATCAGAAAACGCAAACAGGTCAAAGTTGGAATCCCTCGGATACCACAGACCAAACCGAGGTCGGCCTTTAAGGTACCGAAAGATTCGTTTAACAGCAGTAAGATGAGAAGTTTTAGGATTAGCCTGATATCGCGCGCAGTTGCAGACAGCAAACATGATATCTGGACGGCTCGCTGTCAGATACATCAACGACCCGATCATAGACCTATAAAGACGTTGATCAACAGAAGATCCTTCTTCATCTTCAGTCAATAACGGTCTCTCTGCCATTGGTGTATCAGCCGATTTTGCGTCTGCAAGCTTAAATTTTGCTAGCACATCATCCACATACTTTCCTTGATGAATAAGAATGCCTTAAGAATTCTGTTTGACTTGTAAACCCAAAAACAGTGTCATTTCTCCGAGAGCACTCATCTCAAATTTCTTTTTCATAACTCTCTCAAACTCCTTGCAAAGCTCCTCACTTGTAGATCCGAAGATAATATCATCGACATAAATTTGAACCAAGTTCTGATCCTTGCCCACTTTCTTGATAAACAGAGTCTGGTCTATTGTGCCACGTGTGTACCCATGAGCCAGAAGATGCTCAGTTAGAGTAGCATACCAAGCTCGTGGTGCTTGGTGCAATCCATACAATGCCTTGTCGAGCTTGTAGGCATATTCTGGATGATCTGGATGAACAAAACCCGGTGGCTGCTCAACAAAGATTTCTTCCTTCACATCTCCATATAGAAACGCTGTCTTGACGTCCATCTGATACACAGTGAACCCCATATATGACGCGTAGGCTAAGAAGATCCGGATGGCTTCAAGTCGGGCAACCGGAGCATATACTTCATCATAATCCAGACCCTCTATTTGTCTAAAACCCTGAACCACCAATCGTGCTTTATTTCGAACAATAACCCCTGCAGAGTCTTGCTTGTTTCTGAACACCCATCTAGTTCTAAGTTTGCGCTTTCCTTTTGGCAACTCGACAAGTTTCCATACTCCAAGCTTCTCAAACGGGTTCAGCTCTTCATGCATAGCATCTACCCAGCCTGGTTCCTGCAAAGCTATATCAACAATTTTAGGTTCTATTTGCGAGATGTAGCAAGAGTATAAACATGTATTGATGGTCCCTAATTGGCGTCCCTGATTGGCTCCTGGTTAAAACTCCTGCATCTACAGGACCAATCACATTCTCTATAAGGTGATTTCGTTGGACACTTGTAGGAATTGCCATGTTAGGTACGGTCTCGTCTTCAGTAGAAGCATTTTGATTATCATCAATGGTGTCGCTAGTCTCCCCCTCATTAGATGCTACAGTATGGTGAACTAAAGGAGTTGTAACTATGCAGTCTTCAGGAATGGATTCAGGAAATAGTGCAGATCCTGAACCACTAGAAGTAGCACCGCTTGATGAAGCACCTTCAGGGGATTGATGGGACGTTTGTTGAGGCGTAAGGTGTTGAGTGAAAACCATTCCCGGTGGGTCAATGGTATGATTTCTTGAACTTCCTTCAGCCTGTTCATCTTCTTCAGTATCACCAAAGGACAGTGGTTGTTTGGGAGTAGACACACCTGCATCTGTAGGGACACTTGACAAAATGTTAAATGATTTAAATAATTCAGCATAATCATACAACCAATCTGGTCCAACTCTAGCGTCCGTAGCATTTTCCTCGAGCCATTCAATGTTGCACGACTCGACGACCTTTTTAGTTACTTTGTTGTATACTCTATAGGCTGAACCTTTAGCGTATCCAACAAAGAAACACTCGTCCCCTTTGACTTCAAACTTTCCATTAGCGTCCATAAGTAATAATACACATGGACAACCAAAGATACGAAAGTGTGAAACCGAAGGTTTACGTCCTTCCAGAATCTCATAAGGAGTTTTCATATGTCGTTTGTTTACTAAAGCATGATTCTGGATGTAACAAGCCGTGCTAACAGCTTCAGCCCAGAAGAAACTAGGAAGCTTCGAATCGGCCAACATGGTACGCGCAGCCTCTATAAGAGTACGATTTCGTCTTTCAGCCACTCCATTTTGTTGTGGAGTTCGTGGTGCACTATACTGTTGATCAATTCCCTTTTCAGCGCAGAATGTATCCATGGTGACATTTTTGAATTATGTCCCATTGTCTGATCGAATAGCCTTCACTTTCGTACTGGCTTGATTTTCCACCAGAGTAATGAATTGTTTGATCAAACCCGCAGCCTCATTCTTGTGACTTAGAAAGTACACCCAGGTGTATCGTGAGTAATCATCGACTATCACGAGACAATAAGCCTTCTTGCCAATACTTAACACATTCACCGGACCAAAGAGATCCATGTGAAGTAATTCAAGCACAGCTTTGGTTGAGGGTGTAGGCTTAGATTTATGAGGCTTTCGATGTGCTTTTCCCTTTGCACAAGCAACACACTTTTCTACCAACATAAAGTCTTTGATTGGTAGATCACGGACCAGTTGACCTTTGGCAAGTCGATTCAAGTTCTTCATATTCACATGCCCAAGGCGACGATGCCACAATAAACCATCATGTTCTGAAATCTTCGAAAACAGACAAGTAACTTCTTCACACGGCTTCTTGTTCATATCAATGACATAAGCATTTCCCCGTCTCTCGGCTGTCATCAAAAACCAGTCTTCAGGAATCACAATCCCTGGCTTCAATACGTAGCAGCCTTTCTTTGTAAAATGGACTGAATTTCCTCGATCACAAATCTGTGAAATGCTCAACAGATTATGTTTCAGTTCTGGGACATAATTCACATTTTCGAAGCTTTAAACGCCGTTTTTCACTGTTCCTTTCAACGTGATTCTTCCTGATTCTCCTCCCGCAAAAGAGACATATCCACCGTCAAATTCTTTTACATTGACTAGTTGAGACAAGTCTCATGTCATATGCCTGGAACAGCCACTATCCATGTACCAGAGGCGCACGGTAGTCCTCCACAGCTGTTCCTGCACGATTAGCGGGATCAGTTAGATTTAGGAACCCAGCCCATAGTGGATCTGGGTTTTCCTTGTGCATCAATGTAAGTCACTCTCTGCCACACTAAATTGTCTTTATTTAAAAATTTCGAAGGATTTTTAATGGCAGTATTTTGATGAGATGTATGAGACGAATTGGATTGCGTAGCCTTAGCTTTAGGTTTCCAATGCTTATTTGACCATTGAGAATTGTAGTTACCAAACGTTTTATATTGATTTCTTCGAAAATCATTTTGTTGATTTTGATTTTTACGTTTGGCTGCATTCCAATCTTGATCAGAAGGCTTAGCCTTACGATAGTTATTCTTCATTGTCTTAGCCTTTTCAGACGTCACTGACTCTGAACAACGATATCGGTTTGGCTTAACTTTCTGATTTTGTGCATATTTATTTTTACACTACACACTTGGGAGGTGAACAGAGTTTCTGGCGATGTGTCCAGCAACTCCACAATTGAAACATGTTTGTCGTTTCAATGTGTGGAAGTTTTGATGCTTCATAGCAGATGTGGATCTGTTGGGTTTAGAAGATTGAGCTTGCTTGACTTTTCTTGCTTGTTTAGCTTGTGCCTTTTCTGAGCATTTAGGTACCTGCTGATCAGAACTAGCACTAGCACAAGTATGAGATTCAGATGGAGTAGATTTATCTTTGTTTATAATTTTATCAGAATCATTTTGAAAGGATGTTTCAGATTCCGTTTTAATTTTCTCTTCAGAAACATTTTCATGTAATTTTTCATTTATAATGACCACCTCTTCTTTTAGACAATCAGATTCAGTTTTAATCTCGGAAGATGTTGAAACTTCATCAACACATATTTCATCTGAGTTTGATAATGGTTCCTTTTCAACCTCGGTTTCCAATGGGGTCCCATTAGGTTCAACATTAGGGACGTCCACTGAGACCGATTCAGAAGAAGAATCAGAACACTGTTGATTTTCTTGAGAAGAAGTTTCAGTGGTTTCACTGAATGTATCCTGAGGGACCTCACCTATCACACTGTCATCAGTTGAAGAGTTAGAAACATTAGAATCACAATTTTTAGCTACTGAAAAACATCCATCATCACACACATTATTCAAAGATTCATCACAAGCATTCACAGTTTTGCCCAAAACATCAGGCCCAAAAGAAGACGAAACATAACTATGAAACGAGTTCAAAAACGATTGACCAAACACACAACCAGAATCAGTTTTATCAAAAGTAGATTTAGAAAAATCAGAATTGAAAAGTTGTTCATTCCCAAACATATCTCCACACCTCACTTCAGGTACTTCATCTGCACATCTCAGTTTCGTATCCGGTTCTTCTGACTCAGGTACATCTTGTTGTAGTACTGCTTCAGACTTCTTCAGCAACTAACAACATCTCAGTCTTCATTAACCCCTATTCTTGATTGAAATCAAGTTCTGCACATGCTCACAAGCTCATAAGCAAACATTTCTTATACAACAGGGAGAGTACCATATGAACACTAGGTACATCCAAGTACTTCTACTCGGATTTCACAATTTAAATTCTTTCAACTTTTTATGACCAGTCAAATCTTCAAGAACGGTTATATTTTTAATTTTAAGAAAAACAAATAAACACTCTATTTTTGGATTTTTGGTTTTATAGAAAAACAAGACACTATTTTTGAATTTTTGAATTTTTTTAGTTTTAATTTTTACAAACTAAAACAAATAAACTCAAAATATAAACAACTACCATAATATACAATTACAATTGCAATGGGATCAAAGTTCGTTCTCAGGCAGACTAAGGAACACTTTTCAGTACGAGCCTAATCAAACTGGTCTATGCGATTGCCAATATGTTTGTCCACTTAAACTTTAACACTCAACTTTCAATTTTTCAACTTCGTGATATGCTTAAGGTAATATTATACTATTATACCCGTGTGTCCCATTCCAAGGCATACCCCCGCGATCAAGGTAAGCACAACGATTCATCGTAACAGGTGAGTATACTAATGTCATCCTTTTTATTTACAACGTTAGACCATTGGTGACAGGTCAGTACTTTCGTACAGCAGAGCGACCAATGTTTTTGTCCAACGAGGGCGAGGCAAATACCTTTTTGGTACGAATTTGGCTCTTTGAGCATTGGGAATTTTCTCATTTTGAGATTTTATTCCTTAGGGTTTTTGTCCTCTTTGGGATCTTTTAAGATATCTTGACTGTGTCTAGGTCTGCATATAATCTGGATGCAACAGAAGGACAGCCAAGATATCCCCGGATGATTCAACAATATAAAGACCCGAAACCTCAGACGTTGGCTATCTATCAACGCAAGATTTAAGACCATAAAATCATACGCCGTTGGTATGTTACCCATATGGTACATAGTTCGTTATGTTTATATCACTTAGTATCTTTTATCATTTTGAGCGTCAAGCCTATCAACATATCGCAGTAGATCCAAGTCTTTTCAGCTATGGCACCTTACATGTGTTAGTCAAACCCTTTAACACGAACATTTATTTCACTTCCCATATCATGCAATTTCTCTTTTTGGCTTTTTCATTTTTCAAATGTTTTTGTATTTTTCTCATTTTCTCCCCCTAAAACAATACATATTTACAGCAAACTCTTTTTGTATTTTCTGAGTTTTCTCCTCCTAAACTCTATATCTATCTATATGTTCCTCTCCCCCCCCCCCTAAATTTGTGCATAAATCTTGTATTTTTGCGCAAATTTACCATTTACTAGAGAAAGGACACTTTATGTACAAAGTTATAAACTAAGAAAAAGAGAGAAAAATATTTTTGCTTAACCGTTCTGTCATCAGATTGAAGACTAATCAAATTCAAATCAAAGCACTGAATTTAAACGGTACCTTTTGCTGATCTTATCTTACTTCTCTAATCTCCTCCAAAGGAAACACATCATCTGTAAAAAAATTTGAACTTTTTGCAACAGTGAAATATTACCCGTTCTATCTCTGGAACAACCGCTATCAACATTCCAGAGATTGTCAACAGCTCCTCCTTAGTTGTTCCTGAAAATTAAGGAGATTAGTAAGACATGGGTACCCAGGGCATCGTGGTCCTGGGATTTCCTGAAGCATCAAAATAAGACACTTCCTTTAAACATAAGTCCCATTTAGTTTCAAGAATTGGAGATGTAGCTGCTTTTTGTTTTGCTCTCCAAATTTGTTTAGGCTTTTCTAAATTCTTAGATGCCTTTGGCAAAACAGTTAGCTTATCAACCTTGTTATTTTTCAAAACTTGTGTAGGTTTCAAAGCTTGTTTTCTTTTTGCTTTAGCAGCATTCCAATCCCCATCAGAAGATTTAACCTTGGGATTCACATTCTTCATTGCCTTAGGTGATGATACCTTCATTGGCTTGGAATGGTAGTTATCCTTTGGTGTAACCCTCTGATTTTGCATATAATAGGGTACATAGGGACGGTGTGTGCAGTTTCGAGCAATGTGACCAGCAATGCCGCAATTGAAGCATGTTTGTCTCTTCACGTAGAAAGCATTTTGATCAGCTGAATTTGCTCTTGCAGGCCCTGAAGGATGAACTGGTCCCTTCTGTGCTTGGTTTCCTTGCACATTTCTTGCAAACGAGGATGAATTGGGATGTCTGTACTTGTCGTTAGCAGGGGCCTTCTGTGGTGGAGATTTCTTCTGATTCTTCTTGTTTTGTTTAGACTGCAAGTCTTGTTCAGAAATCTCACTAGTCTTTCTGAAAGCTTTGTTAGCACAGTCAAATGCATATTTCTCACATCTGCCATTACTGACTGGCTTAACAAAGGCATTTTTCACATCACGAGCCTTTTGAGGACTATGGCTGCCCGTTGAGAACTGTGGAGAGCCTGCTTGTCTTTGATGTTTAGGCTTCTTCTTTCCGCGTCCTTTACCTACTTGTTTCGGCTCTTGTTGCTTGATCTGAACCTTTTCATCACTAACAGAAGGTTCAGATTG
Source organism: Helianthus tuberosus (assembly GCA_030545235.1). Classification (NCBI taxonomy): domain Eukaryota; kingdom Viridiplantae; phylum Streptophyta; class Magnoliopsida; order Asterales; family Asteraceae; genus Helianthus; species Helianthus tuberosus. Next base: position 17,220,198 of record CM060428.1, on the reverse strand, counting down.
TTCATCTTGCATACTTGGAGCCTTGTTCACATTAGACTTCACTTCTTCCTTCATGTCGTCAGCTTTTACAGAATCGGAGAATTCCGGTTTATCAGATGAAACACCGGAAACTTCAGTAGAAACTTCAGCTGAATCATTAGACAAATTATCAGCACAAGACGGTTCTGCACACGACACCTTTGAGCTGCATTCACTTGAATCAACTGATTCCAATTTCTCAGAATCAGCTGCTTTAGATGATTTACATTTGGAATCAGATGGCTCAGCTGGCTCATTCGTTTCATTTGCCGATTTATTTTCAGTTACACAAGCATCAACGTTTTCGCCCAAACCATCAGGCCTGAAATTAATCACTGAGCGAAAAACCGATTTAAAATATCAAACGTCGCTATAGATTCTGGATTAGGTTCATTTATTAAATTTTCAAAAGAATCAGACTCTGATGCTTGTTCATCCCCAACTACATTTTCAACTTTAACTTCATCTGCAGGGGAAGAAGAAGCATTAGGATCAAAAGTACCCTTTGAAACAAAATTTACCGAAGGAGTCGCTCCTTTATCAACAAGTCTGCTGTTGATTGATGACTTATCAGTTTTAGGACCGTAAGCCATCTTGTCTTCATTCATCAGCTCCTCCTCAGTCATAGGTAAATATGTGTAATTATCATTGTAAGGAGGAGGAGCCTGATTGTAACCCAATCCACACCCTTTCTTTTTCTTATATGCAAGCTGTTGATCACACAAGTTTTTAATTAGTTTGCTGGAAGAATCATATTTCTTAATATTGAGTTCATTTATTTGATATCTATCTCTGATATCTTCCAATTCTTTAGTCAAAATGCATACTTTCTCCTGAGCTTCTAAGAAATGGGCTGTTTTTACACTTGCATCATCTTTGAGTTTGATGATGTCTTTTCGCTGAGCTTCAATTTTCTCTTTATAAAGTTTTTCATTCTTTGATAAAGTAAAATTTTTATTTTTTATGTCTTGATAATCTTGTATTAGCTCAGCATTGTGTAAATGATATGCCTTAACCTTTTCTCTACATTCAGGAGTGCAAAAGACAGAAAGTATCTCTTCACGAGTAATTTCTTGGGCAGCGGGTTTGTGAAACATAAATGCCATAATTTCAGTGGGTGGCTGTTACTTTTGTAATTTCCCAAAAACACAAACCAAACGAGAACCCGTGTACTCGCTAACTCAAACCCTTAGCAGTTGAAAGAACCCGCTATCTGAACCGCACCTCAAAACCTGTCAAACCGATATCACAAACAAAACAAACACCTCTTTTTTTAATTAATTAATAATAACCTTTTTTTTTTAATTAAAATATAATTTTTTTTTATTATTATAAAAGAATACTTATTATTATTATTATATTATAATTAATGATTATGTAATGATGACCCCAATGATTAATATGATAATGATTATAATTATTATTATTATATTAAAACAAAACTAAACTGTCTTCTTCTTCGTTTGAACAGACCAGTTCACAAACCCTATAATTTTTTTTTTTAAATTAGCCGCAGTCACAACAACCAACACCCGTCTTCTTCAATTCAATTATCAATGACGTTGATGATAGTTGTCGGTGATGAATGAAGGATGGTGAGATGATGTCCGGTGATTATGGATAATGATTGTAATGACCGGAGGTTTGTAAGATGCTGATGATGATGCACGAGAGATGATGAGTTGCAGGTTTCCGGCAACAAAGGTTGAAACGGAGATGGTGTGAGGAAGACGACTGTTGTCAAAATGGAGATGTAACTCGAAACCGTGTGGAGTGATGACTTGGGACCTTGAGTCGAAATGAGATGGTGAATGGCAGGGAGTCGAGACCTTAAAAATTGATGATATTGATGATGAGTCGAGACCGGCGATAAAGATGAGTCGAGACGGTGGAGAGTGACTCGAGACTGTGATAGGAGAGGGACTCGAGACCTGTTGACTCGAGACTTCAACAAGTGAGGTGGTTGAAGATTGCGACTCGAGACAATGGATGTTGATAACTCGAAATCTCGGTTGCGACTCGGAACCGTGAAAGAGATAACTCGAGACCAGTGGAGGTTGCGAGTCGGGACCGTGAAACCGTGAAGAGTCGAGACCGAAGTTGATGACTCGAGACTAGGAAGACGATGACACGAGACCTTGGTTGAAGAAAGATGATGACTTGAAACCAGATGATAACTATTGAGTCGAGACCAGTTAATGATATGTGGTGGTGACTCGAAACCGTGAATGAAGACTTTTTCAAAACATAACCCACTCGATTATTGGAAACTGATAATGAACAACTCTGATTCAATTTACCTAAAATATTGGAGTTTTCAAATCTTTCTAAAAGGTAAAGATATTTCAAAATACGAATTTTTTATAAAAGATTTAACTTTACCCTTTAAACACTTTAAACAAAAATCGAACAAGCAGAATAAGATGATTTTTAATAAAAACCGATGAATATCACGAAGAACGCGAAGAACACGATGAATGTTTTTGACGATTTTTTAACAAAAACTTCAAAAATCTTGAATATTTGATATCACACCGAGCCTAGAAACAGGTTCTTATGGCTCTGATACCACTTGTAAAACCCGAGAGGATCTCTCAATGATATCAATAATAACTTGTGTAAGTGCGGAAACCAAACACAAGTGGATTCAAGAAAACTGTAAAGTAATAGAAACGAGAATTATCAAATCAAAACACTAATCTTGCATTCACCTTTGTCACGATGACTGATACAAGACAAGCACAAAGATCTCGAGCGGCCTATGATCTTCAACAAACTGATCAACCCTATAAACACAATGAGCAGTGGCGGATCTTGCCCGTTGAACCTGCCAGGGCCGAAAGACACGGGCACTAAAATTAGCACTACGACCGAAAAACTTGCCAGGGCCGAACATAGTATATATACAAAATTTCGATTGAAATGCGGAAAATTAGCACTACGGCCGAAAAACTTGCCAGGGCCGTGGCCCTGCCACCTCTCCACTAAGAACCGCCCCTGACAATGAGGGTTTGCTTAAATACTAACTAAGATGGGTCGAGACCATCCTTAGGCCCACTCGAGATCACATAAACCCATAACATACATGCGACCCAAAATAACTAGTTAAACATTACAAAATCAACCCTTGAACTATGCAAACCTCTATGTATAAACCTTCAGGATCCAACAGGAATACCGTTGAGCTATCCAAAAAAAATATATAGTTCTGATAAATACATTGTAATTTGTATTTTTGTAAAATAGACAATTATATTGAGATGGATGGTTAAAGTAGCATTGCCTTATGCATAATCTCAAAGTATTATTATAATCACGTCTTATAGTGAAGATGATGTTCATAAGAGCATCAAGTATAACGTTTGGGCGAGTACACAAAATGGAAACAAGAAGCTTGATGCTGCATACCGTGAGGCTAAGCAGAAATCTGAAACATGCCCTGTTTTCCTTTTTTTCTCGGTATGTTTTTGTGTTACCATTAAGTACTTGTTTGTTCTAATTTATTGATGATATATTTATAATATGTTGTAGGTTAATTCAAGCGGACAATTTGTGGGGGTAGCGGAGATGGTGGGGGTTGTGTAGTGGAGGGGTGTGGTCGCCGACAAGGTGGCCGGGAAACTGGTCGGAGAAAATATGGGTGGAGCTGCTCATTTGTGGGAGAAACAATAAGTGGGCCCCACACACACATATATATCTAATAATCATTATTTAATTTAATTTGTTTTATCATTAAGGGCAATTTAGTCATTTAATAAAGATTTAACTGAGTAAACTAACATTCATCCACTTTAGGGACTACTCGAGTAACAAGTGAGCAAACCATAGAGAGCAAACATGCTATTTTGGAAAGATGGGGACTAAACGTGAAAAAATGGCAAACCACAAGGACTATCCGGGCAATTAACTCTTATTTACATGTGATTAGAATTGTAATTTGATATCTATACCACATTTAAAGGTTGATTTCCATGCTAATGAACTTATATTGTATTTCGTTGAAATTAATAACGTACTTTGTGTTGTTAAACTTGATTTTGGCTTGTAATGTATTAGGCTGAGCTTATTTTGGATATGTTCTTTTAAATTATTGAATAATATTTTAGATTACTGAATTTTGAGAGCCATATATTAAGTTTTCTTTTCAAAATCGAGCCAAACTAAGCCGAGTCAGCTCGGTTAAAACCAAGCCAAGCCCGAGCTTTGATTTCCAGCTCGGTTTCAAATCTGTGTCGAGCCAAGCTAGCTCGGTTTATAATCAAGCCGAGCCCGAGTTTTGCCCTAGCTCGGCTCGGTTCGGCTCGTGAACAGCCCTAGTTGTGGCCTGGAACCCCCTCCACGTCGGGCACACCGCCACGAATAGTGGCGCGGCACTGGCATGGGGGGGGGGGGGTGTTGGCACAATTTGATTAGTGGGTTGTTTATATTTTAAAAAAAACAATAAAAAAGTTGGGGCGTTTCCACGCCCACACCACCCCATGGTTTTTGGGGCTTGAAGGTCAAAACCCCTTCTCCTATGTGTCAGCCACATGTCGCTTTATGCTCTCCCTTTGAACCCCTACACTCCAAGTAGTCTTAAGATGAATGTGTAGACATGTTTATGTTTGGACTCCATCATGTCTTGCTTAACCGTCTTTAAGTGATCGCGAGATGGACAGGAAGATTCATAGGCTGATCAACATTAAACTATTATACCCTATTTTGTGTTTCATAGTTCCTTTAGAACCCAGGATGCGCGTGAATGCACGATGAGTATATGCAACGTGGACATCAGTTGTGGTGTGTCCGTTGTCCGGATTCACAAGGAAGTGAGGGGAGACCCATGCAGCCTCAGCCCAATACGTTTTCTAGTGTACCCACAGGTCTAATATCATTTTTAGTTAGCCAACAGGTCCAAAAGGCTTTTCCATTATTAGCCCACAAGTCACAACAATAAATAAATTGCATATTTCATGAATTCATGTGTTCTATCAAGTTATAAGGATTCTTTAAGGGTGTTTTTTTTAATAGTCTCCCTAAATCATTTACTCATTTGAAATGTTTGTGTTAATTATTTAATTATCTTGTATAACAAAAATTGGAATACTTATTAATTATTACTTCTTACTATAAAATTAAAAATAAAATAAAAAATCTTGAGTGAGAACATTATCATCTGAATGAAATATAACTTGACACGTCTTTGACTGTGTAAGTTACTATTTTTTTGTTTCTAAATCAATTTTTTTTGGATAAAAAAGAAATCAACCTTATGATAGAATCACTTATAACTTATAAACTATGATCACTTTGTTGATATATGTGCAGAAATTCGTATAACTTAGCAAAAAAAAAAAAAAAAAAAGTTATTAAACAGCAGTAGACATCGACAGGACTAGAAGCTAATGCTGGGTTGAAAAGAAACTGATAGAATACCAAGAAAGAAACAAGCGAGGTTTGGTCAAGATTTACAAGAAAGTACTTCAGAACAAATATGAATAGTTTATACTGTCATTTAAGTTCGGGTCATAAAGAAAGTATTGGGGACCAGTACTCTCCTCCAACCTTTTAGTAGGTTTGGACATGGCTAATTAGTATAAAATTCTATAAGTTTGAAAACTTGTTATTTGTATCTGCCTACTTTCAGTCTCTACATTATTCAAAAACTTGTTTTCTTTTGACTTTGTTTACACATTTTCCCCTCAAATATGACATTGAATGGAGCTAAAGACATCAGATAAAGTTAACTAATTTATTACAGTTAGTTAGTTAGTTAGTTAGTTAGTTAGTTAGTTAGTTAGTTAAATATATATCTAGACTAGGTGATGCATGCAGCCTTAAAAGAAAGAAAAAAAAAGATTGGATTAACGTGTTGAACCTTGGGTGCTATCATCAAAAGGCACATGAACAAAGCAACGCACAAATATTACTTGCAAGAAAACAATTAACATGAGTATATGGTTGGTTATTGGTTAACTATTGTTGACTGACTTTAATTCGATGTGGTTGATTAGTCAACCTCCTTTAATTCGATGTGGGCGTTCAATGTGAATCACGACAGGAGGTGTGAAGACCAGCTGCCACAGCAGCGAAGACCGTCGCTAAGCATTGGTGATTGCAAGGCGCAAGAAGAGAACTGAAGCCGTGAAGGACCGAACGGGGTGACCCAGACCGACAGTTCACCCTGCCGGAAAGAAAGACCGAAACCGGATCTTAGCCGGAAGAAAGTTCAGACCCAACTTGTGAACCAGAGAGCGAGACCAAAGCAGCAGACCGAAAGAAAGAAAGTTGGCTAATAATTAGCTAGGAAAGAAAGAAGACCGAAAAAACCGTTCAGAAAGAAAGAAAGACCGACCAAGAATTTGTAGAGCAAGAACTGACCTATGGAGTTAGTGTAGCAAGTATTGAGTCATGCGTGGCTCGTAACAAGTAGAAAGAAAATCCAATTTGGATTAAGCAAGAAGATCGGTTATGCCAAGACGCAAGAAAGATTACAAGCAAAATCCAATTTGGATTAATCTTGATGTTTTAGGTTGGTTCGGATTGAGTTCGAGTCAAGTCAGTAGCTAGCGGGTCCGAAAGTGGATCATGGGAACGTGGGTAAATGCATACTTGAAAGAGGGGTGGGTGCAGCAAACACTTCCACTCTGTTAAATTTTCTCTCCTAATATCTCCAATTTGGGAGGATGAATATATGGTCATATTTTCTTCCCTTTTCCCTCCCCTCCCCCTGTTAAATGAAACTCGGGAACATGGTTTTTTCATATTTTCATCTCTTTTCCCTCCCCTCCCCCTGTTAAATGAGACTCGGGAACATAGTGTTCGGTGTCCCCATTTGTCGGCAATTCCGCCGTCGTCCCCCGATTGCCGCACGGTGATGATTTAATCGGTGACTACTTACAGCATGAGGGAAGAGGAGAAAGAGGGGATATCTGGTGGGCCCCTTCTCTTTCAACCAGTCATAGTTTTTTCTTTTCCTTTTTTCTTTTTTTTAAGAAAAAAATATTTGGGTGAACCACCCCTTACATTTTTTTGGGCAAGAGCTCGTTAGAGAGGGAAATTGACATGGCAATAGATAATTGGGTGGGTGTAAAGTTTACCCCATCTCATAAGGGGTTCACCCCTTTCACCCTAAGGCTGAGGGTGTGGTTTAAAGCCCCTAGGGGCTTTATAGTGCAACGTCAGAGCCACATCAGCGCCATGTCACATAGGGGGCTTTAAAGCCCCTTCCTTTAACTTGCATTCAATGGTTTAAAGCCCTATATTAAACAAAAATAAAGAGCAAAAAATTTGATTGGTTGAAAAGAATGGGTCCCGCCTACACCCCCCATTTAGCGCTCGTTACTGCAATGGAGCCCTCTCCATGGCGCCCCCTCCATTGGCGCCCACGGGGTGGCTATGGGGCGCTAAAATTGATGAGTTGGCCAAGAGCGCTATACCACACCCTCTGGCCTAAGACCATGTGCAGTCATAAAGCCTCTTAGAGAGCGTTATGCGACAAATGGTGAAACGCGTAAAAGAGGGACTTTATAGGGCTTTATATCACAAGAGGGTGTAATCATAAAACCCCTTAGTCATCATTAGTCAATTATTAATTTTCAATTTTTTATAAGTAATTTCTAACTTTATAAAATAAAAAACCATTTCATTAAATTAAAAAACATTACTATAAAATTAAAAAACATTACAATAAAATAAAATAAAAACTCAAAGATTATACTTTTTTTCGATTCGCTCCTTTTGTTGTAGCGCCATCTTCAACGCTTTTCCGGTTAGGTTGTCATGCGGTTTCGAGTATAATTCAAAGTCTTAAGCCCATTGTCTATCTCGCATAATCTCGGTCCCTTCACGGTTCTCTTCCATACGTTTAGCCCCAAGGTCGTGTATGTCTTTAAGGTGTTGGTTTATCTCCGAAAAGGCATTAGTCAAGGCGGATGGCACCGACGATGACTCTGACCTCCTCGATCTTGCACCGCTTCTTCTTCCGGCGGTCGAGCTAGCTCTTCCGCTCCTTCCTCCCCGGTGAATAACATATTAACATCATTTGCGTCCGTGTTTCGAGCGTCGGATGTTGGCGTTTCGGGTTCAACCGATTTGGTGGTTTTTGATCTCTTTGACGGCCTTTTATTTGCCGACAGACCCGAAGTAGTTCCTACCGTGGTAGGGACGTTTGCCCATTTGGCGCTATTACGAAAAAATTACCAACACTTCAAGTATGGGAAATTAACTTGAGCGGCTTGGTTTTCTATTAAGGCAGCCTGTGTAATGTCCTCGTTGTTATGGCCACTTTTCCATCCATTTTTTACCCGTTAGTAAACGGATTGAAAATTTGTACACTTTTTGTTGATATCGGTCCACTTTCCCGATATTGAATCCGGTGGTCGGTAGCTATCATCCCTACCCATGAGCCCGAAAAATAGTTCCCGGAATCGGTTCCAAAGACGGTTTTATTTTGGTTGTTTGCTAAAAAAACAAAAACCGCGGTTGAAGGGATGCATTATATAAAAACCTAGATTTTTATAAAATAAAGATAGAGATAAGATGGTTTGGGAGTGTGTTGGTGTTTAAAAAAATGGGTGAAAGGGATGATTATTTATAGAAATTTAAAAGAAATATTTTTTTTTTAATTTATGTGACTTTAGAACGTTCACTTTTTTGAAATCACCACATTTCACCCCGTTATCACCTTCGCGAGAATCCGAAAATTTCAGCCCATAGCGTCAGCCATAGCGGTGTGGCCGGGCGCTATGCTCTACTTGGTCGCGATATTCCGCCCCATTACGGGTCGCCTAAGTGTTGGTTATTGAAGTAGGAAAATGTCGCCGCGTGCATGTGTTTGTTTTTACTATAAACTAGAGAGGTAGCCCGTCGCAATACGGCGGGGACTTGAAAATATTTCAGCTATTGTATCGGGGTGTTAAAATATATTAACGGATCTTTTTTCTGGAAAGTTAGATTAGGGTAATCTATAAAGTATATTTGCTAATCACAATCATTAAAATAGTAAATCTATTTTGGTACAAATAATTACACCATAAACCATTCTTGATCATTTACCCGTGATGATACCATCAATTCCTTTTCCCATGTAACTTCACAATTTTCAGATATATCTAACTATGTTTAAATTTTTATTTTCATGGTAGAACTAAACCACCAAAATCATCACAACAATAGCCACCACAAATCACAATCGCCAACACCACAACTGTCAAAACCAAACCCACCACCATCAACAAACAACACAACCACCACCATCAACACAACCACTAAATTAAAGTCGAAAAAGTAAAAAAGAAGCTCAGATTAAAACAACCTCATCACGATAATCAACAAAGCACGGCTTAGTGCCGCTACGGTTGCAACCGGACTTGCCATGCCAAGTAGCAGCCATCATCATCACCGGAAAGAACACTAGCATGCAACAACCTTCCAAAACAGTTGATCAAATAAAGACCAACAATCCTACAAACGGCAGCGCTGACAAGGCGCCGCCACACAACCACTGTGGTTCCACCACATTTCTTCCGTCACTCCGTTACCAGAACAGGTAGTTGGTCAGGATGTCTGATTTTATGGATGTAAATCTGATTTAAAGCCAAAACAAACCCACAAAAGCTGAAAAAACAAACCATATCTTACACAAACACACAATACAATGTTCCACAAAATCAGTCTTGGCTTCGCCACCGTACGTGGTGGCCGGCCACCATGCTAATCAGTCCGCCACACTCTCTATATCTCTCATCATCTCTACTTACACACATATGTGTGTGTGTGTTTGTTTGGGGGTTTACCTCAAACATTAGAGAGAAAAGGAGAAGAGATATATAGTTAGAGAGAGAAAGAGATATCTGGAGTTGTGCTTAAAACCAAAAAATGCCACAAAAGTCAAGAAACCAGCCCACGAGGCTTCAAAAAAAGCAAAACAGAGGTTAAGCATAATGTACAAATCACAATGCTTACAAATGTTGAAAGTTGTACTACTATCTATATCTATAATTTATAATACTATATTAAGAGAGCTGGGTTTTCTACCATTTTCATAATTTTATCATAGGTACAAATCTTGAACCACCATGTACAAATGAAGCAAGCCATTTTAGAGGGGGAGGAACTTGGACATTGTCCAAAGTTTTCAGACACTTTGAGGGCAATCTAGACATTTCATCCATGGAATCCATGCCCACTTATGTCTTCCATTAATTGAATTAAATTAAGGAATTAAATAAAAGTTTTATAATAATTAAAGAAATTAATTAATTAAATTAAAGGTTAGACATGCAACCTTTGAGATTTTCATGATTTAGTAGTATGCATAAATATAAATAATCTATACTACCTTATTAAGAGAACTATGATTTTTACCCTTTTGGTAATTTTACATTGTGTACACATTTTGAAGCAACATGTACAAGAGAGCCAAACTATTTTAGAGGGTGTAAACTTGCGCATTTCCCAAAAATTTAAGACACTTTAGGGGCACTTTAGTGATTTCGGCACCTTTGTAACTTATAATTAAGATAAATGTATAAAAATTTTCATCAGTACTACTCATCAATATTTTATGATTATCAGATAAATGTATAAAATTAATAATATTTCAAACATATATTTATATAACAAGTGATCAAAACCAAACTCCTCGTGGAGTTGAAAACTTTAAAAGATAAACCATGTGAAACAAACCATGCAAACTGCAGGCCAACAACGATTACACCTTAACTTTAGGTTTCATTTATGATACTGATTTCCAGTTAATTTTATTCAGTCCTAGGTGATATGCTATATTTGTTCTTTCATCCAACCATTGTTATGCATTTCGAGTTAATTTATCATAATTTACATGTTTCGTTTTGTAAGATAAGAGTGACTGGGTTTTGTAACTAACAAACTTCATGCTTAAAAGTCAACATTTATAATACATATCATAAATAAATATGATATCAGTCGGGATACCGCCGCAACGTGCGGGCTTTCCGACTAGTATAATAATAAAGTAGTAGAAGTCCTTTGTACCCATTTTCATTTTAATAAACTCATGAGTAATTCACATACATAATGTATGAGGGTGTCTTTTGTGTGTGTGAGTTTGGGGTATGAACCAAATGTGTAGTATAGGTAAATGTTTATAAGTGAAAAAAAAACATATGAAAAATGTTTTAGGTAGGTAAATGTTTAAAAGTGAAAGAAAAAACATATGAAAAATGTTTTAGGTTTCCATGTAAAAACATACATTTGTAAGTAAAAATTAATGTATATAAAAATGTAATATGTTGCTAAAAAATAAATAAACAATTTAGGGATATTCTTTTTGTTCTCGGAATAATTTAGCTTTTCTTGCAATAAACATATATGTATTTGTATGTAGGGGAGGATTATAAGAAAACTCATGATTCGTGAGAAAACAACTGTGTGCTACATATACGTCGTATGAACTTTTTTAGTATTCTTAGAAAGAAGAGTTTTCTTATAAATATTACACCGTGGGAATGAATCATAAGAAAACCTAAAATATACTAGAAATTTTCGGAAAACGACTTTTAAACAAATTTTTTATTTATTTTCCTATTATTTTCATATGTTATTAATCTTTACTGTAACAAAATAAAAAAAACAATATCTAGTTCATGAAATACATATATATAACTTCATGAGCTACATATATGTCGCTTTGTAAACTACATATATTTTTTACAATACTAAGTGTATATAGGCCTGTAAACGAACCGAACGAACACAAACATAGGCATGTTCGCGTTCGTTCATTTAACTTTAACCGAACACGAACACGAACATATAATCGAACACATTTTTTGTTCGTGTTCGTTCATTAAGAAATCGGGCATGTTTGTGTTCGTTCATGTTCGTTCGTTTAAAGCCTAATCGAACAGTTCACGAACACAAATGAACAAAAACAAAAAAAAATTAACTGAACATATTTGAATAAACATAAACAAACATAAATTAACATGATTGAACAAACAAGTCTAATATATTACAATTCATCCGAAAACACATCTAAATTAGAGTTCATAAATCTACTAAATAGTCATATTAATATAAGTAGTTAGAAAACCTAATATTTATATAAATCTAACTATTTATGTATTTACTAAAATTTAAACGAACGTTCATGAACATAAATGAACGAACACAAGGTGTGTTCATGTTCGTTCATTTAATTAAATGAACAATTTTTTTGTTCGTGTCCATTTGTTTATTAAATAAACGAACATAAATGAACTTCCCGCCGAACAAGTTCATGAATAGTACATGAACGTTCGGTTCATTTACAGGCCTAAGTGTATATTCAAAAGAGATTAAAAAATAATCAAATGGTTTGTAGTGATTTCTTTAATTTTCAAGTTTTTAGTGGTTTTTTCACGAACTAATCCTATACACACACGCTCGAGGGATGTCTGCACGATGTGGTAACGAACAAAGCACACTATCGCAGACACTGGGAAAGCACTTGAACAAGTAATTAGTGAAGTATCTATCATATAGATTTAAAGGTTTCATAAAAGGTAAAACATATTTGTTTTTTTTTTTTTTTTTATATAGCCATATCATACTTATACTAAAGATTAAAACATAAAAAAGTTATAATTATTTGAAAAAAATAAGGGAACATGCAGAGTCTACTGACGTCATCCGAAACTCCATCAATTTTAAAAGTCTCACAGATTTACAAAAGGTTGGAAATATGGAGGTGTGGGTATTCATCAGGTAGGCCATAGAAAGTAGACGAGTTTTGAAGCATTTGGATAAGAGGTGATCTAAGTTCAAAGTTGTTTGCGTTCACCCCTCTGGCGGCAATTGTTGCCCCAAAATTATCCAAGGTTGGTTGTAGAAAGTTCGGTGTGCTTATAAAAATATGGTTAATTTTAGTTGTTTTATGCACTAGTTCAAGTTTTAATATTTATAAAATCTGTGATATAAAACTATCGCACTACAATTCACGTTGGGTAAGTGCACTCATCGTTGGCGATGGTAAGATACCAAGGTCTTCCAAGGATACAGGAGTTTTAGTACCCACCAGCGATCCAGTTACAGTTTATTCAAATAATTATATAAAAACACAATCATATCGGGTTTAAGGTTATACCTTGATGAAAATCGAAGACTAGCACGATGGATGCAACGAATGGCTCTGCTACTAAACCAAATCACAAATCTCCTGCCTCTTGTGTTATGATGCAATTAGGGTTTGGGATTAAGGTTCTTTTTATAGATAACTTAATTACACTCTAGCCCACTAACATTTAGTTTCCACTCCAAGTAACTAATCCTAGACTAATTACCGGTCAACACTTTGACCTTTGTATTATTATCTATTAATAAAACAAATATCTTTAATTATTATCCAATAATAATTATTCCTCGTTTTCGTCAAGTAACAATTAATTTCCGTTAATATTAAACCACTAGTCAAAACGCTTTGACTTTATTTTATTCTTAATAAAATGACCCTTTAATTTATTATCTAATAATAAATTATTACTCATCTAACTCTTTATACGTCATCAATTATTTTCACAAAATTAATTGTTTCGCAAACAATCAATGTCTATATTGTTTCACCAAATACTCGTTTTCCAAAATTAATCCGCTTTTGTGATTTATAGTATTTAACAATTAAAAATTATTCTTTGTTCGTCGTCCAAAGTGTAACTTTTTGGATTGTACCTTAATAGTAACGTTAAACAATCGATAATGGACACCTAATTCCAACAATAGTGGTGGTTTGAAGGTCACTGGTGGTGGTGGTGGTGGTGGTGGTGGTGGTGGTGGTGGTGGTGTTCACCCCCCATCCTCTTCTCTCCCTCTTTCTCAACAACAACAACAACAAAGGATGAATGGTAAAATAGACTTTTCATCCATTTTCCAACAGTCAAACTAACGTGGAGTTTATAGAAGGGGGCAAACTAAAGCGTAAACCAAATGACGGGAAATCAGGTATCCATTTTTTAAAAAAAAAATAGGGACTCCGGTTGATACCAACCACATACCTCAGGGACGCGAATTGCAGTTTACACTAATAACTAAGTCAAAACGACAATCTTGTCATCCTCGAATGTATTATAATATAGTGTGTGTATACATATGTATTGCTAATGGCCCACCACTCCCAGGTTTGTATACTTTCAAAATTAGCAGAGAAGCAACGCCACTAGATGGCGCCTTATCCATCTCGTCCAAATATGGACGCCACTTGGCAGCCATATCAGAGTTTGCTTCCATCCGTTGGAGATGGTCTTGTAGATTTATGGCAATGATGGTACGAACTATAAAAATGAATAAAACACAATAGGTTTTCAATGAATAATGGTATGTTGTGGAGAAGAAAATGAGTTTTTTAAATAATAAGTATATTTCAGTATTTTTTTTTTAAGTTTTAACATAGATTTTAACATCGCACCAATCAAAAGCATTATGAATAAATATCAAGGTGCTACAATTAGGGTTCTTCAAAGGGTCGGAACTGAACCTTCAAGAACCGAAGACCCATTTATTGATAAAATTAGGAACTACGAATCGAACCTTAAAAGCCTATGTGGTTTCGGGTCTTAAAGGATCAAATGGGTTGGTTAAATGGTCTGATAGGTGATAATATTTATGTGTCACAGGCATTTAAAGGATAAGTGGAACAAGGGTAGGTGATAATATTTAAAACATCAACATTTTCAACCAGTAGCACTCAGGTATTGTCTAATAGCATTCAAAACTAATTAGCATTCAAACCTTAAATCGTATTTGCATAAGCAGTAGTATTCACACATATAGATGAAGAAGACGAGTTGCAGGTCTATTGAACAAAGAACAAGAGTTCAAAAACTAAACCAAACACGAATTCAAAAACTAAACTAAGAACACAAGTGCAAAAACTAAACATAAAAATTCAAAAGTCATTGAACTAAACAAAGAAGACGAGTTGCAGGTTTATTGATCACAAACATACATACTTGCAAGTTTCTTGGCAGACAAAGAAAAATTTGGACGAAGATGAGGTGATCGGTTCTTTTTTTGCACATGAAATTGTTGGTTTTACCCGAAACCTTGAAGTTGTGAAATATCAGAACCGCAAACTGATTGTTGTGGCGTTTAAGGTTTTATAACACGGTTCTAATGGTTTTGGTTCGAGACCCTGAAGGGTCGAAACCTTGTTTAGCTCATCCCTGGCTAGGATAGAGTACACTATGTATATTAATTCGTTTAAAATAAAAAACCAAGAGAATTTATCTATCCACTTGGGAATAGCCCAGTGGTGTTGGTGAGTTTAGATAGAGCTTAGGATAGAAGAGGTCAGGGGTTCAATCCCCATTGTGTGCAACGTTAGCCATTCAAAAAAAAGAAGATAATTTATCTTGGAAACGAGAGAGTATGATTATTAAATATGAACTCGCTAAGCGTAAATGTGACGTATGTTTTATGACACTTGTATTCCTAATGGCATTTTAGTAATAGTGGTTAGAATCTTGTGCGTTTGATAAAATAGACTTGTAAGGTTGTCAATTAAAATATTACAAATATTTTTGAACGGCAATTAAAATATTACAATTGTCTTTATTTTTTGCATTAATCAGTTTAAAAATAATATATCTTGTAAACATTTGTCTAATCAGACAAGATATATTAATCTAAATACTGATGTTGATGTTTAGGGTATCCGGGGCACTCGCGGGGAGGGGAATCGGTGACCCCTGTCACCGCTCGGGAACACCGGCGCCACCGGTGCGGGGAGGGGGTGCGGGGAGGGGAATCGGGGAGGAGACACCGAAGAGGGAGGGAGAGAGATGGTGGGGCCACCCACTTTTCAAACCAATCAAAACTTTTCTTTTTTTTTCTTTTTTTTTTTTTGAATAAAAAAACAATTCCCTTAAGAGGGGAGTGCCGCCATCAAATTGGGGTGCGAGGGGAGTTTAAGAGGGGAGTTGACGTGGCATAACCTGATTGACCGTGCGTAAGAGAGGAGACTCCCCTCTTAGGGGAGTGCCCCGAGTACCCTTAGAAAATTGGGGTCTTAAAAAAGCATTAAATTTCCACTTTTAAGTGTGAAGGGACTTGGATGCCGTTCAAAAAAAAAAGTGTGAAGGGACTTTGCAATAAAAAAATTGACAAACTGCATTTTAGTTTTCTTATTTTCACTCATATTTGTGAGGAATATACTAATTAAATCTCCAGAATTTACAAAAAGTATAGGCCTTTTTTATTTAGATTTACACGCTTACAATTATGGACATTTTATATGCATGTCCAAGTTATTATTTATATTTTTTTATATGAATTCAGATTTTAGTTTTTATATGCATTTCATTTACTTTTTTATATGAACTAGTAATTAAACGATGCGCGCTTCGCGGCGCAGCGCACTTGGATAGGGTTGAATCATAACACATGCTTCGCGGCAGATCAAACCTCTTCATAATGTTCTAAGCTGTTAGGATTCTAATATAAGCCACCACACATTTACCTTTTTTGTTGATAACAAAACTACAAAATGAGAGGTGTAGTATGACTTGTTACCAAAAAAATACAATCTGCAATGTCAAATCTAAGAGAAATTGTTTGATTGTATATCATGTTATAAGGCTATACGGTATGGTGATGATCCTCCCGTCCAAAAGCGAGAGCGCCTGCAACAACAACACGTGTGTTAGTTTTTCAAGTGATTTGGACATCGAAAAGTGTTCTTAATGGACCCGAAGGGTAAAAGGATAGTTTTACCTCAGGGATGTTGAGTTCAAGGCGAAATTTACGGCCATCGTAGTGGTGAAGAATTGGCCTGAATAAGTCTTCTTCTAACGGCTCGGCTAACTTTCTAGTTATGACGTGCACCTGAGCAGGGAACCGTGATTCACCAGGGTTCTTTTTGTCTTCTCATGCAAACGGGTCGATGTTTGTTCCACCAAAACGTGCAGCCTAAATCATTGAAACCATATTCCATGTTAAAGATATATAATATATGTTCTTTAACCTTTGATTTTTAAGGATTTTCACCAATACAAATCAAATACAAGAAACTTGCAAGTTAAATGAATGAGATTGAATACCTCAAAAACACCATGAAGTTGGTGGGTGGAGTAGTTGTAAAGAAAAAGAGGCAGACCAGGTGTGATATGCCTAAGAGAGTCCCGGTAGCGTGGCAGTAAACCTGAAATTCAGTTTAAGAAAAAGATTAGGCAAATTCATAACAGAATTACACTTGCATCTTACACGATAAAACGATTTCCATCGGAATACGTAAAGTTCATAAATCATATATCTTTAAAGAACTACACACAGGCACTGGCTTTTAATCAAAGCCATCTAGTTTTTTGTGATTAACAAAGTTGATGTTGTTCAACAAAACTTAGAATATAAACATAATGTTCAGAAATTTTACTCAAAAATTGTCAACTAATTTGTAAAATCTTCCAAACAACAGAATATTCCAATTTGTGGAAGAAGTCAAGAACATCAAGAGCCAACCCATGTTCTAATTTATGGTCACAATTCAACATTAACCTAAAAAGATGCTAACCATTCTCTTATCCTTATAATTCTTGCCTAATTTTCTAACCATAAAGTGATCTTTCTATATACCATCATCATCTGGAAATGTTCTAAAATATGATCTATATACAACTCCAAAAAGATCCCAAATTCTCAACCCTAAATCTAGAAAAAAATAAACAAAATCAACACAAATATGAAGTATAAAACAGCCATGAAAAAAATGCTACAAAATTGAGCAAATCAAAGAACCAAACATACCAACCGTGCACTCGACGGAAATCGGTATTGCCGCCTTTGCTCCGCCACAGCCTGGCCGCGCGCTGCCGTGCCGGGCCTCTCTCCTTCCAGATCTTTCTTCTCTTTGTGACCAGAAGCAGTGCTCTCTCTTTTCTCTTTGTGCCGCCTTTGCTCCGCCACAGCCTGGCCGCGCGCCGCCGTGCCGGGCCTCTCTCCTTCCAGATCTTTCCTCTTTGTGACCAGAAGCGGAGAGTGCTCTCGTTTTTGTCGACCTTAAAGCACTGTTGCAGAAATCGGCCTAGGCGGCCGATTAATCGCCGCCTAGGCGCTAGGCGGTAGCTAATCGCCTAATTTTAAGCAAATCGGTCAATTAATCGGTCCAGGTCAAAATCGGTCCTAGTCGGTCAAAAGTCGGACTAATCGGACCATGGTTTTTTTGGTAAAAATCGGTCCTGGTCGGGATTAATCGGTCCTGGTCGGGATTAATCGGTCCTAGTCGGGATTAATCGGTCCTAGTTGGTCAAAAGTTGGTTAATTTTTGAATTTTTATGTGAATTTTGAAGTATTTATGTGAATTTTGAAGTATTATTTTTATATTATTGGGTATATATATATAATTTTGAAAAAATACATATAAAAATCCCATTCCGATTAATCCCGATTAATCCCTATTAATCCCGATTAATCCCTAGGCTGTACCTCACCGCCCGACTAGCGCCTAGCGCCTTCTACAACATTGCCTTAAAGAACCAAATTACAAAATTGCAATATTCTACTATTCTATTGTTCATTCAGTCCGTTTATTAATATATAGGATAATTCAGATTTTAGTTTTTATATACATTTCATTTACTTTATTTGTTTTTTTTACAGGTTACAATTTACAAACGAACGTCTGTCTTTCTATATTTACTGTAACTAAACAAACATACAACAATAAAAGAATATTTTCAGCCTTTTAATGTTTGTCCAAGAATATGACTCCAAGTCACCCAAGAATTTATTCGTCCCATGTTAGAATGGTCATAACTATCAATAGCAAAGAAAGAGGTGATTGCACTTTAGTCTTTATTCACATGTATGTATCTACGTGTTTTTGGAATACTTTTACCCTTAATTAATAACACAAAGTTTATTGCTTACGAAAACCTAACATGACTCATTGACAAGAATTACTACTGATACATGAACATATGTCTCCTAATACAACTGCTCTAGCTAGGTCCTAGGCACCAAACCGAGTCAAAATAGTAGGGATAAAGTGGTAAAAAAAGGGTGCTGCTAAATGTACCCCCTTTTCTACTGAACACACCCTTCCTTCAACTTTCAAATTAATATAATTCTAACCCTTTTGTTTTTCTTTCATTTTTTTATCTTTAATTATTATTATTACTAGCATTTGTTTTTAAAACATCATTTTATTTAAAAAGAAACTTTTTTTGATTATTTGAAAAATAATCGTTTTCTTACATTTTAAACTAAAGCTAATCATTTTAATTTTGAAATGGGATTTTTTTGTTCATAGCGGCTTGAAGTGGGTATTCGAATTCAGTTTTTATAAACTATAATACATAAAAATTTAAATGAAGCTTTAAAATCAGCCAACTTAAATAACGTTTTATTTTCTTTTTACGTCTTATTACTTTTAATGAATAAAAGTTGTTAATTATATTAAAAAAAACATTTCAATAAAATAATAATACTAATAAAAATAGAAATAGACAGATGAGAGAACTAAATACGAAATAAATAAAAAATATATAATCAACTATTTTTGTTTTCAAAAAAGAGTTTTGAAAATTTTATTGTATAAAAATATCTTTTTTATTAATTTTAATGACGTTTTATATAAACATAATAAAATACTAGTAAGTGTCTTCAAATTATAGAAACATAATATTTTTTCAAAAACAATATTTGAATTGTTTTTTTTTTTTTTTTTTTTGAAAGGTATATTTGAATTGTTTAGATGGATGAAATTTGACAACTTTTAAACTATATTTTTAGAAAGGGTGTATGACTAGTAAAAAAAAGGTGCATTTAGCCAACCCCTAAAAAAACTTATATATCTCATATACATTTATCATGTATACATACATACATATATGATACACGTGTACCTACTTACATGCATGCATACATATACACATAGTAGGTCATTGCCGATCATGACCGAGTATAACCAAAATATATGTTATTAATTAATTGTGAGTTTAATTTTATTATATTAAAAAATAGTTATATCACTCATATTTTTTTGTGATTATATCAAATTAATTAAAATTGAAAAGGATGCAATTTTTTGTTGTGGTGTTGTGATTAGACCGGAAAGAACTTTTATTAAATTTATTAAATTTAAAAGATTAAGGGAACTGCTTATTTTACTTGCCAGCTTTTCTTGAAATGTAATCAACTTTAGTCATGTGTAGTTGAAAGAAAAAAAAAAGCTATTTACGAAAATAGTCATTGACTCACACCAATTACGAAAATAGCCACTTGAAGCGTCTATATACAGAGTCCTCATGTATTTGATGCGTCTTTTTGAAAAGTATCACTAAAACCCAATAGAAGATAGAAAAGTGGCATTTCAATAATTAAGCCTTGCAACCTTTTCTTGTCTGAAGCTTTTTATAAAGGCATGAGAAACCTCATCACAATTAACTTCCATTCAAACCAAATTAATTAACCAACCAACCGAAAAAGCAAGGTCCATATTTATCATTGGTGATCTAAAACATGAATAGTAACTGAAGCAGATAACACCTACCACCTTCCTTTCTTTTTAAATTATTAAATCAACCAAAATAACAATATTAACATCCAGATTAGACTTTAACAGTTTTATCCAGATCTATCCTCAAAACTCACCCTCTCAAAACCCATCACTTCCTACCTTTAACCAACATCAACTTGCCGGAAAATAATATTAAGGAAAACTCGTCGGAAAGCTTGGCGGAAACCTGCAACTCGCCGAAAAACATCGCCGGAAACTTGCCCGACGCATCCCGTGCATGACGCCTCGCTCCAAGGACGCATCCCGTGGCCACATGTCGATTTTTTATTGGGTTTTGCTCCAAAGACGCATCCCGTGCTTGAAGGACGCATCCCGCTCCAAGACGCATCCCATCTTCATCTCAGACGCTTCAAGTTTTCAGACGCATCTCGTGCATTTGGATCCGTGATGCCCTGCTCCAAGGATGCATGAGCTGGCCATTTTGGTAAGTCAACCATTTTCCTGGCCATTTTCGTAATTTTCTCAAAAAAATGAGGTTGTTGTTTAATATGGGTTGGTTTTTTAGCTTTACGTTTTTAGTGTTTAAAAGATGAACAATTAAAAACGTATGGGTTGTTTTTGAGCTTTACTTTTTTAGTGTTTAAAAGACGAACAATTAAAATGTGTGATAAAATAAATTGGGTAGGCTTTGATAAATCCATGTTTTAGTTTTGATAACTTTTACATATTTATATATTTTCTTGGGGCTGTTTGATAACTTCTGAATAGTTAAGTACTGAATCAGTAAGAGTTCTGAACCTTTAAGTGCTAACCAGTAAGAGCTCTGAACCATTAAGAGTCAGTATAATGCTTAGTCGTTCAGAGGCAAATGTCTGACCAATTCAGATTAGAGGACTTAACCACTCAGACTTTGTAAAATGCTTAACCATTCAGAGACAAATGTCTGAATCATTCAGACATTTGCTCACGAAACAAACAGTCTGAACCATTAAATACTGAGCCAGTAACAAGTCTATACCATTAAGAGACTGATTAAGAGCTAAACAATCAGCCCCTTAATAGGTTCTGTTTTATATGGGAAAGATTTTAATCACTAAAGTTGTTGATCAGTTCTGTTTAAACATAATGGAAAACATGAATAACATACCTGTTACAGCAGACAGGCCAGCAGAGAATCCAGTCAGTGATGCAGCCATTGAGTTCGACATACTTGTCAGGATGATCTGGTTCCTCCTTAGGGTGTAACGTTATGATGGTGATGAACCAAAACTAGGGAGAGAATCGGTTAGGGAGAGAGAGCTGTGAATGATGTTATGAGGGTTGTGTGAATTGTGTAACTGTCTAACTTGTGTAACCCTTTAACTCTCTAATAAACTCCTTATATATACACCCAAGAGGAAACCTAATTAGTTAATAAGGGTAATATGGTTCATCAACAATTACCAACTAATTATTAATAGGTTATTAATATATTTTGATCTATATAATATAAATGATTATAATGGCTATAAGATTAAATATTATAACAATAATATATTTAATCTCACATTCTCCCACTTAGCTGAGTAATCATTTATCATGAGTATTAGATGAGCCTGGCCAGGAGTTAACACTCATTTTAGCCTTAAACCAAGAACTATAGCAGAGAAATACAGCCGTTGAATCATCATTCGACTCAGGACCCCCATTAGTCATACTATAGCCTCAATTTAAAACCTAATAGTTATGATCAAAATACGCATAAGCCCTTTAGCGTCTGATTTGTATTTATATTTGTCTATATGTCATTACACCGGCAGAACATATGTTAGAGACATACAAAATCAAACTGAGGAAATTTTATTAATTAAAACATAAGCTAGTACAATATGCCATTAAATAAGGTCTTTAGTAAGTCCCATATTCGATACATGTTCTTCGAAAACTTTAGGTGGGAGACCTTTTGTCATCGGATCCGCAAGCATATCTTTAGTACTAATATACTCAATACAAAGATTATTTTCCTCAACTCGTTCACATACGAACAAATATTTTGTATCGAGATATAAACCAGCTCCAGTCGAACTGTTACTGTTCGAGAAACTAACGGCAGCTGAGTTATCACAGTAAAGCTTCAATGGTCTAGAAATGGAATTAACGATTTTGAGTCCAGTGATCAGATTTCTAAGCAACATTCCATGACAGGTTGCATTGTAAACAGCAATTTATTCTGCCATCATTGTGGAAGTTGTAGTTAACTGTTGTTTATGACTCTTCCATGAGATAGGTCCGCCTGCTAACATAAAGATGTAGCCTGAAGTGGATTTCTTGTCATCTTTGCATTTGGCAAAGTCAGAATCAGAATAACCTACCACTTCTAAGTGATCACTTCTTCTATAAGTCAGTTTATAGTCTTTCGTCCCTTGCAGATATCTAAGGACCTTCTTAGCTGCTTTCCAGTGATCTAGGCCAGGATTAGTCTGATAACGGCCTAGCATTCCAGCAATATAAGCGATATATGGGCGAGTACAGACTTGAGCATACATCAGGATCCTGACTACTGACGCGTAAGGTATCTGGCTCATTTGCTCTTTTTCAACCTCTGTTGTCGGACACTGGAATGAACCGAAAACATCTCCCTTAACTACTGGAGCGACGGAGGGTTTGCACTGTTGCATGTTGTAACGTGTAAGGACACGATCTATGTAAGTCTTTTGAGACAATCCTAAGATCCCTTTGTGTCTATCTAGGTGAATTTCGATGCCAATGACGTAAGAAGCATCTCCGAGATCCTTCATGTCGAAGTTATGCGAGAGTAACCGCTTCGACTCATGCAATATGTCTAAACTATTACTTGTCAATAGAATATCATCTACGTAAAGGACAAGTATAGTAAAGTTACTCCCACTCATTTTGAGGTAGGTGCATTGATCCACTTGATTCTTCATAAAACCTTGCCTCTTCATGACTTCATCAAACTTGAGGTACCATTGACGTGATGCTTGTTTTAACCCATAAATGGATTTCTTTAACTTACAGACTAGATGCTCCTGACCTTCAGGTTTAAAGCCTTCAGGTTGTTTCATGTAAACATCTTCGTCTAAGTCTCCGTTAAGGAAAGCAGTTTTGACGTCCATCTAATGCAGCTCTAAATAAAAATGAGCTACTAGGGCCATAACGATCCTTAATGAATCTTTACGAGAGACAGGTGAAAACGTCTCTTGATAATCAATTCCCTCTTTCTGAGTGTAGCCCTTTGCAACCAATCTCGCTTTGTAACGTTCCACGTTCCCATTCGGATCCAGTTTTGTTTTGAACACCCATTTACAACCTACAGGTTTAACACCGTTGGGTAATTCGACCAAATCCCAAACGTCATTTTTCTTCATGGATTCAAGCTCATCAATCATTGCTTTATTCCATTCAGAAGACTGATCACTGCTAATGGCTTCATTATAAGAGATAGGATCATTGAGCTTTCCAGCATCCATTTCAGTCAGGTAGGTAACATAATCATCCCAATTAGTAGGCCTTCTTTGCCTAGATGACCTCCTGAGTTGATTATCGGGTTCAGCGTTGTCTTGGTTTTGAGCGTTTGATGTGCCTTCGTTATGGGGTATAATGGGTTCTGATTGTGGAGATGGAATTTGTGCAGTGGCTTCAGGTGCAGTTGCATGGGGTACAAGAGGAGTAAACGGAGTAATGGTAAGCGACGAGTCTCCCCCCCCCCCCCCCGCGTCTTGTACTTCTTGCAATTCTTCGTAAGGGTTGGTACTGCTCCCACTGACCTTGAAATCCTCCAGGAACGCAGCACGCTTGGTTTCAACAATACGGGTGACATGGGATGGACAATAGAAACGATAACCCTTTTGAATGATCAGGATACCCGATAAAGAAACAGGCAACTGTTTTAGGGTCAAATTTCCTTAGGAAAGGATTATAGAGTTTTGCTTCAGCGATGCAACCCCATACTTTCATATATTTAAGACACGGTTTCCTTCCAGTCCAAAGTTCATAAGGAGTTTTAGGGACAGACTTAGAAGGAACTCTATTGAGTATATGAACAGCTGCTTTTAACGCTTCAGTCTAGAGGAATAATGGTAAATTAGTGTTGGCTAACATACTGCGCACCATGTTCATAAGGGTACAATTTCTTCGTTCAGCGACACCGTTCTGCTGAGGTGTACCAGGCATGGTGTATTGGTTCACAATCCACTGGCCCTTACAAAACTCATAAAATGGACCAGGAGCTTGACCCACATCAGTACGTCTTCCATAATATTCACCGCCTCTATCTGATCTCACAACTTTAATTTGACGATCTAATTGCTTTTCAACTTCATCTTTATAATCTTTAAAAGTTGTAAGAGATTCAGACTTTTCCTTAATAAGATACAAGTACATGTAACGAGAATAATCATTAATGAAAATGATAAATGAAGCATGTCCTGTTATGCCAGGGATTTTGTCACACCCCAATATTTCCACCTATGACCGGTGGGCCCGGTGGGGGAGTATCGTGACGTGGTTGGTAACATCATAGTCAAACAACACAATATATAAATGCACAACGGAAGCAAAAGATAGTTTTAATTTCAACCGAATAAAATTGTAATATTAAGTATCACAAGGTAGTTGAAAATAATCCACAGGCGGATTAAAATATAAAGGAAAACTGTTCAACAGACTTTGACATCTAGAGCTTGCGAGACTTGAGTAATGATGCCTGGAGTAGCCAGCCTATTTCGTCTAGTACCTGCACTTAGCCTTTTTGGAAAATACGTCAGTTTACACTGGTAAATACAACTTAACTGACTCATTTTGAAAAGAGTTTGAAAATTGATTTGAATGCACTTCGGCAAAATATCTTTTATAACTTGGGACAATTATTTGTATATAATCTTGTATACAGATTTACTTATTTGTCGTCCATCAGGGCCGGTTTATAGGGCCGGAAACGATTAACTGACACGCCACAGGTATAATGCCCACAAGGATTGTTTCCTCTAAATGGATTACCAGTTTTTACATAATGCATCTGTCAGGTGTACGCCTACACCCCGTGCTTATGTCGTGGCCATTTCTTTGAATGATGCCAAGGATATCCGGGACATGGTCATTTAACCCCCAAAAGCCATACACCAAATAATACATATTAAACGGGTCAGGAAAATACATTAATCACAATCCGATTTAAATGACTACACACACCCGACCAAGCGGTACTTTTATAGTACCGTATCCCAAGCCCGTATAGGGAAAATAAGTTAAGAGTATTTACCTGAGCAAAGTATAAGTTCAATACAGTAAGTGCACGCAGCTTTTACTGGGCTCCTAATCTGGAACGAAGGTTTTTAATATCCTATTAGAATCCTAACGGGTCTTTAATTAAGCTTAGACTGGTTAGTTTCCAAAAGGAAGACACTGTTCAAACGCATATTAAGGCGAAGACCGGTTTAGAATGTGGTTTTGACCCAACAAGCTTGTATGCTTGTTTAATATGGGTAACTTAAACACACTCTGGATTTTGAGACAAAAAGATATGGTTTGACCCGTTTCGGCTAATATATGCAAACTAGTCACATAAGCCGATCCGAACGCGAAAAGTGCGTAACGAGTAACCAAATGAATCATATACAGGTTTCCTAAGTTAATATGCCTTAAATATGTTGTGATATCAGTAGGATACCTTCCATTATGCCCAAAACGAGTTTAATCTCAATTTAAGCCCCATAGGGGTATTTTGGTCATTTTAAAGATTATAAAAGAGATTAAATGAAATTCTGAGATTCGGGTCCGAATACATCAGTAAAATAACTTATTTTATTAGGTCATATCAGTTGGTAATAGGTCTTGTTTGACAAAATGGTTTTTAAACCCATACTAGATGTTTAATACGCGTAAAAAGCCAATCTGAGTTTTCTGATCAGGTTATAAAGTTCAAAATACTTTATTTATCATATGAAATCAGTAGCAATTGGATTGGTGTCAAAATACTATGTAGAACTCATTTTATAAACAAAAAGGGTCTAATCGGTATTTACCGAATCAACGCCATAACCTTAGGTTACGAGCAGGTTAAAAATAATTAAAAATCTTTAAAAATCCCAAAATATTATATTACATCAGTTGGTAAAAGTTTTGGTGTCAAAAATTGGGTTTAGATAGGCCTTATGCTAATTGCGCCGTTTAATTAACAAAAAGCTTTTTAAGTACGCTATTGAGCATAACTCCTAATCTAGACCTCCAACTGATGTGGAATTTTAGGGATATGTTTATAAATCAGTAACAAAGATTATTGTCCTTTCACATATTCAAAATTCTCGTTTTATGGTCAAAAGGGCATTATGGTCAACATTAAGCAATTAACGGAAACGTGTAAACGAATCGGACAATCAATGAACCAACCACAGAGGGTTATACCAACATGTAGCCTGGTCCTAAGGAAGCTCTAAGGCATTTCTAAATCATACTAAATCGGGTCAGAACTGAAGTCAAAGCAAAAGTCAAAGTTTTGCGACTTTCGGTTCCGAACCGGGTCTAAACAGGAAATTGTCGGGTCGAACATGCTTAGACATGTTCTTACACTTATTATCAAGTTATATGAGTGATAAAATAGGTTACATGCCTTCTACATTGCTAATTATGCGTTAATTCGAAAATTAAGCTTCTGTTGACTTTTTATAAACAACTTTGACCCGACAAAAGTCCTAGTTAGAGTGGGAATCAGAGGGTGCCCTTTTAAGGGTTTATTGCCCACATAATTACCAACTTATAACTACTTTCAATTCGACTAATCACTGGACCATTAATGATTAATCGCTAAGTCAAATGTTAATTACGACGGTTTGACTTTTAAGCTACTAACTAAGTAAAACTTAATTAAGGAAGGTCAAGGACACTTACCGAAGGCCTAATTACGACCAGAGGTGATTGAGGACTGATCTTAAGCTCCATAGAGTCCCACAAATGCAGATGGAATGAATGCAAGAAATGTTGCAACATGAGGGACCTTTTATAGTGTTCTTGATCCATTATGATGATGAAAACTAAGTCTAAGGGGTGATCCTGATCAATAACAAGTGCCCCTAAGTCTAAAAATCAGTAGGGGTCGCGCATGGAATTGGAAAATATCTATTTAGGTCGGTTAAACGTTCATAACAGACAACTGTCAAAATTCTAGTCGCTGTGCATGCCTTACAGACCGTAAGGCTTGACCCTTACGGTCCGTAAGCTTGTTCCAGAAGGCAAAAATCTTTTGGCCTTTCAAGCTTCGAACGGGTAACTAGTGTAATACGATTTTGGGCCATTATTTTCAGTATGGGGCCTCTTGATTGGGTCATGAACAGTTTATACCACCTTGATATGATATAAAGTTTCCTTTGATCCTTTTGAAAGTGTCGTAAATGAAAGTTGTCGTGCATATCCTCGTAGGATCCCATTCTTGCGAACATGAATCGATTATTGTTAGTGTTTACCGGATTTGAGTATATCAGATGTTTATAATATACATTAGGGTCTTGGGATTTATAATGAGGTCGTTCAGAGGTGTTTAATTAACATGTCGATGCTTTAAATCCTACCATACATCTTTGACTAGATCCGGGTTTCTAACACTTTTGTCTTGTATGACACGTGTCGTTATTTTATTGAACACGAATTTTCGAGGTGTTACATCCTCACCCCCTTAAAAGAAATCTCGACCTCGAGATTTACTGAAATAAATGAGGGTACTTTTCTTTCATTGTGGACTCAACCTCCCATGTGTACTCGGGACCTCTTCGGGCGTCCCATTTAACCTTTACTATTGGCACATGCTTCCTTCGAAGCTTCTTAACCTGTCGATCCTCGATCGACACAGGTTTTTCAACAAACTTCAAGCTCTCTTCTATGTGCACATCTGTATGTGGTATGACTAGTGATTCATCATCGAAACACTTCTTCAGATTGCAGATGTGGAATACATTGTGAATTCCACTGAGCTCTTCAGGTAAGTTTAACTTATAAGCAACTGATCCGACACATTCGATGACCTCGAATGGTCCTATGTATCTCGGGCTTAACTTACCTTTCTTACCAAATCGCATTACTCCCTTCCAGGGTGATACTTTGAGCAACACTTTGTCACCTACCTCGAATATCAGAGGTTTACGCTTTAGATCTGCGTAGCTTTTCTGCCTATCTCTGGCAGCTTTCAGGTGGTCACGAATCTGGACAATCTTGTCCGTCGTTTCAAAGACTATTTCGGGTCCTGACAGTTGGACATCTCCAACTTCCGCCCAACAAACGGGCGTTCTGCACTTCCTACCATACAATGCCTCAAAAGGCGCAGCCTTAATGCTGGTATGATAGCTATTGTTATACGAGAACTCGATTAATGGCAGGTGGTTATCCAAACTACCACCTAAGTCAACCACACATGCACGAAGCATGTCTTCCAACGTTTGGATAGTACGCTCACTCTGACCGTCCGTCTGAGGATGGTAAGCCGTACTAAAATTTAAGCCCGTGCCCAAAGATTGTTGGAAACTCTTCCAAAAATGTGACAAGTACCTAGTATCTCTGTCAGAGATAATAGACACAGGTACGCCATGTAGAGATACAATCTTATCTACGTACAATTGGGCTATCATATCGAAGCTATAGGTCTCCTTGATGGGTAGGAAATGTGCTGACTTAGTCAGTCAATCTACTATCACCCATATAGTATCATTTCCTTTCCTTGTCTTCGGCAACTTGGTGATGAAATCCATTGTCACCATTTCCCACTTCCACGTGGGAAGTTCAGGTTGTTGTAGCAAACCTGACGACTTTTGATGTTCAGCTTTGACTTGCGCACATGTCAAACATTTAGCTACATAGGTAGCTATAGACTTCTTCAAGCCTATCCACCAAAAATTTGCCTTTAGATCCTGGTACATCTTATCAGCTCCAGGATGAACGGAGTACTTAGAACTGTGGGCTTCCTGGAGGATAACATCTCGAAGTCCTCCATAAACAGGAACCCATATTCGTCCATTTAACCTTAGAATTCTGTCCTTGTCATAGGATAACTGTTCTTCAGTTACTCCTAGCTTTTCATTAGGATAGTTAGCTTCCAACACAGCTTCCTTCTGTGCAGCTAACAACCTTTCGTTCAAACCATTCTTTATCTCAATGCTCTTGGCATTGATTCTTATAGGCTTCACTCTTTCCTTTCAGCTTAAGGCATCGGCGACTACATTCGCCTTGCCAGGATGGTATCTTATTTCGCAGTCATAATCATTCAAAGTTTCCATCCAACGTCGTTGCCTCATGTTCAAATCCTTTTGATTGAACAGATGTTGAAGGCTCTTGTGATCAAAATAGATCACACACTTGGTTCCATACAAGTAGTGTCTCCATAGTTTCAGTGCAAATACAACGGCACCCAACTCCAAGTCATGGGTGGTGTAATTCTTCTCATGCACTTTTAACTGACGTGAAGCATAGGCAATAACTTTGCCTTTCTGCATAAGCACACATCCCATCCCGGTGTGTGATGCTTCACAATATACCACAAATTCTTCGATTCCTTCAGGCAATGTCAATACAGGTGCATTGCTTAGCTTCTGCATAAGGATATCAAATGATTCTTGTTGCTTTGGTCCCCAGTCGAACTTAATCTTCTTCCTAGTCAAAGAAGTTAGGGGTGCAGCAATCCTTGAAAATTTTTCAATAAAGCGCCTGTAGTATCCTGCCAATCCCAAGAAATTGCGAATTTCTGTGGGCGTTTTCGGATCTTGCCAGTTCATAACTGCTTCCACCTTGGCGGGATCCACTTGGATACCACGCTCACTAACCACATGTCCAAGGAATTGGACTTCTCGAAGCCAAAACTCACACTTTGAAAATTTGGCGTAGAGTTTCTCATGATGTAGAAGTTTAAGAATACAGCGAAGGTGTTTCTCATGGTCAGCTTGGTTCTTCGAGTAGATGAGAATGTCGTCGATGAAAACGATGACGAATTTATCTAAGTAAGGCTTGCAAACGCGATTCATGAGATCCATGAACGCGGCAGGTGCATTAGTGAGCCCGGAAGGCATCACTAGAAACTCGTAATGACCATAACGAGTTCTAAATGCAGTCTTGTGTACGTCTTCTATCGCAACCCCCGATCCCTGATCCCCGGGAACGGGCGGACGCGATCACAGAGTTTCGGTGGAATCAGGTTTTTATTTAATCTCGCAGCGGAATTTACATCAGGACCGTAGTTAGGAAATATTTATCAGAGTAAAACAACCTCATTTACTATTAATAATCACATGGGTAAAACCCAAGTTTCTTATTACAATACATTTCATAGGGACAATCCCTATTTTATTGAATTTAAAACATCGTTTATTAGGTAACTTTTATAGCCACATTTTCCCCAAGCCTTCAGTGCTCTCCAGCTGGCTTTTTACTAATTGGCTTTCACATTGGGTTACCTGAAACGCGTTTTAAAAACATTTGTCAGTCGGAAATACTAGTGAGTAAATCCCAATTTAATCAAGAAACCTTTTATCGATTATAACAGTATTGAGGATGATTACAATGTTTATGTCTACACAATTACTCCATTTGGTACTATCAATCCACTGACTTGTGGGTCATATTACACATTGGCTAACTCATTGTCCAATGGTAACGTACTGTCAACCTTGACTTACTACTCACACAACATACCGGCAGTAATTGAAGAACTACAAAGACTCAATCACCGCTTAATCACATTGTAAAACAATTAAGGTTTTGTAAATTATTCCAAAAACATTAACAAAAAGAGGATAAACTCACATTGCTGTCTTAGGCTTTTCGTAAGGGTTTCCTTGATATAATCTATAATTTATACAAATGTACATTGGTTAGTATCATAACCCTTTGAAAATATTAATAATACCCTCCCCGAGACGGCATTCCAACAACTACGTCGGGCAGAACCACGACAGTTGTTACGGAACCCTAAATCAATCGGGCAGCGTAACTATTATGAAACTGGGGTTATAATACTTACAACGGAGCAGAACCTCGCTAATTAGGGGTATAGTACCCGACTATAATGCCTCTACTACAGAATTTGAGATTTAGAATTGAGATGTGAGCGACGAAAAACGAAACCCGAAGGCCTTCTTATATAGTTGTGATATTGGGTCTCCACGCGGCCCGCGTAACATACAAGCGGGGCTTACGCGGCCCGCGTCAAAGCTAGTCAACGGACTAGCTTGTCCGGCTCATCACATAGGTCCGCCACGATGTCGACACATGTCGGCATCTGGTGTCTTCGCGTGTATAGGTTTCTCGCGGCCCACGTTAGTGTAAGCTAAGGCTTACGCGGCCCGCTTGAACTAATGGAATCAACGAAGTCATCTTCAGTCTTAATACCACCCACGTGAGAGTTTGGGGTGGGTCTACGCGGCCCGCCTCAACTCCATTTTTTTCTTATTTTTATTTTATTTTATATGTTATAATCTATTTAGGGCTCGGTTTTCACATACGGGTATAATATAAGACATATTGGTACATTTTATAATATATTAGAGGGTCGGAAATATTATGAGGGTGTTGGTTTTACCGAGGGTTGTTACATTCTCCCCACCTTGTTTTAGAACTCGTCCTCGAGATCTACTGAAACAATTGCGGATATTTCCTTTGCATTTCTGACTCGAGTTCCCATGTATACTCAGGTCCTCTTTTGGAGTCCCACTTCACTTTGACTAGAACTAGTCTCTTGTGTTTAAGATTCTTGATTTTCCTATCTTCAATCTGTAGAGGTCTTTCTACAAATTTGAGTTGTTCATTTACCTCTATATCCTTAAGAGGTACTATCAATGATTCATCAGCTAAACACTTTTTGAGATTTGATACATGAAACACATCATGTATTCCTGCCATTTCCTCTGGCAGTTGTAGCTGATAGGCTACTGGTCCTATTCTTCTAATAATCTTAAAAGGTCCAACATACCTGGGACTTAGCTTTCCCCGTTTGATGAATCTTACTACTCCTTTCCAAGGAGAGACTTTCAACAATACTTTATCTCCTACCTGAAACTCCAATGGCTTGCGTCGGTTATTGGCATAACTCTTTTGTCGATCACGTACTGCTTTCAGTCGTTCCTTAACTTGAATAATTTTGTCAGTTGTTTCTTGTACTATCTCAGGTCCAGATAGTTGCTTTTCCCCAATTTCTGCCCAACAGACTGGGGTTCGACACTTTCGTCCATAAAGTGCTTCGAATGGTGCAACATTGATACTTGTGTGATAGCTATTATTATAGGAAAATTCTATTAAATGTAAGTGATCATCCCAATTACCTCCAAAGTCAATTACACAAGCTCTAAGCATATCATCCATGGTCTTAATTGTCCTTTCACTTTGTCCATCTGTTTGTGGATGATAATCCGTACTTAATTTTAACTTAGTTCCCATAGCCTTTTGGAAACTTGACCAAAAATGAGATGTAAAGCGGCTATCCCTATCAGAAACAATTGATAAAGGAATACCATGTAAAGAAACAATTTCATTTACATACAATTTAGATAATTGTTCCATACTAATTGTTTCCTTCATTGGTAGAAAATGAGCTGACTTAGTTAGTCTATCTACAATCACCCAGATTGTATCATTTCCTTTCCTAGTTTTGGGTAATTTAGTAACAAAATCCATTGTTATCAATTCCCATTTCCAAACGGGCATTTCTAATTGTTGTAACAAACCTGAGGGTTTCTGATGTTCAGCTTTAACTTGTGAACAGGTCAAACATTTAGAAACATAGACTGCTATGTCCTTTTTCATTCCTATCCACCAGAAATTTTTCCTTAAATCCTGGTACATTTTATCACTTCCTGGATGCATCGTATACTTATGGGCTTCTTCTAATATACGATGACGTAAGTTTCCTAATTTAGGTATCCACATTCTCTTTCCATGGAATCTCCATATTCCATCTGTTCCTTGTTCTAATTCTTTTAGCATGCCTTTTAATTTTTCAGAATCCTCCTTGATTACTGATTCTTGTGCTTCTCTTATCTGATCATTTAAATCTACTTGTAGATTTAATTTAAGAGAACGTACCCTTTTTGGCTTTTCATAATATTTTCGGCTTAAAGCATCTACTACTACATTTGCTTTTCCTTCATGATACTGGATATCACAATCATAATCACTAAGAAATTCCATCCAGCGTCTTTGCCTCATATTCAATTCTTTTTGCTTGAAAACATACCTTAGACTCTTATGATCAGTAAATATAGTAAACTTACTACCATAAAGGTAATGTCTCCAAATCTTAAGAGCAAAAATTATAGCTCCTAATTCTAGATCATGGGTTGAATAATTTTCTTCATGATTCTTAAGTTGTCTAGATGCATAAGCTATAACCTTTGGCGTTGCATCAACACACATCCATAACCTAACTTAGAAGCATCACAATAGACTATGAAGTCTTCAGTTCCTTCTGGTAATGCTAGTATGGGTGTATGGGTTAATCTTTTCTTAAGGATTCTAAAGGCTTCTTCTTGTTTTACTCCCCATTCAAACTTAACAGATTTACAGGTTAACTTAGTTAAGGGAATGACTATTCTAGAGAAATCTTTAATAAATCTTCTATAATAACCGGCCAATCCTAAGAAACTTCTAACCTCAGTTGGTGATTCAGGGGTTTTCCATTTAGTAATTGCCTCTATTTTCGTTGGATCTACATGAATTCCTTCATGATTGACTAGGTGTCCAAGGAATTGTACCTGTTCTAACCAAAATTCGCACTTTGAAAACTTAGCATAAAGCTTTTCTTTTCTTAATAAACTTAAAAGTGCGTGCAAATGTCTTGCATGATCCTCTTTACTCTTAGAGTAAATTAGAATATCATCTATGAATACAATTATGAATTTATCCAAATATGGCTTACATATTCGGTTCATCATGTCCATAAATGCAGCTGGGGCATTGGTTAAACCAAATGGCATGACAGTAAATTCATAATGACCATACCTTGTTCTAAATGCGGTCTTAGGAATATCCTCTTCCTGTACCTTTAATTGATGATATCTTGACCTTAAATCGTTCTTAGAGAAAAATCGAGCTCCTTGCAATTGATCAAACAAATCATCGATTCTCGGTAATGGATACCGATTCTTAATCGTAACTTTGTTTAATTCACGGTAATCAATGCACATACGCATTGATCCGTCCTTCTTTTTAACGAATAATATCGGCGCTCCCCATGGCGACGAACATGGCTGAATAAATCATTTTTCTAACAATTCATCTAGTTGTTTCTTCAATTCTTGCATTTCGGAAGGTGCCAAACGGTAAGGTGCTTTGGCAATTGGTGATGTTCCTGGTAGCAGGTGAATTCTGAATTCAACTTCTCTATCCGGAGGTAGTCCTGGTAATTCTTCTGGAAAGACATCTGAAAACTGAGTTACTACTGGAATATCTTTTAGTTCTTTTCCTTTAGTGTTAGTGATTATAGAAATCAAATACACTATAGAACCTTTTCTCATACAACTTGCAGTTTTTATCACAGAAATGAATTTAGTAGACCTAGAAGGTTTATCTCCTTTAATTATGATCATTTTACCTTTTGGTGAATTTACTTGAATTAACTTTTGATCACATAAAGTACTGGCTTTATTGGCTATTAACCAATCCATTCCTAACACAACATCGAATCCTACCAGATTCATGGGATAAAGATTTGCAATAAATTTCTGATTTAAAATTTCTATTCTTGCTCCCTGCAAGATTTCAGAAATCCTAATGGTTTCTCCATTTGCTGTCTCTACTAAATGTGGTAGTTTAGTTAATGATTGATTTAGAAATTTGCAAAACGATGTATTAATAAAACTTTGGTTTGCACCAGAGTCCAATAATACTTTAGCAAAGACATCATTAACTAAAAACATACCAGCTATGACACCTGGGATCATTTTAGCTTCATCTGCAGTCAGAATGAATGCTCTAACATTTTTAGTGTTCTTGTTGTTCATAGCTGGAGCTAATTTTGGACAGTTTGGCTTGATGTGACCTTGTTCTCCGCAGTTGTAGCATATCCTGCTGTTTTTCTTCCTGCAGTCTTCTTCCTTATGTCCTGATATTTTGCAAAAATTACAGTATATGGAGCATCTTCCTGAATGTTTTCTTTTGCAATTTCTACAGTATGGTGTAGAGGTAGAACCTATATTTTTCCCACGAGTAAAATTTCCAGAACGAAATTCTTGAGTGAGCTTCTGGGTTAGGTTCCTCCTTTGATCTTCTTCTCGGGTACGAACTAATTCATCTGTCAAAGTATTTGCTAGTTCTACAGTTTCTTCTATAGTTTGAGGTCTAGCTGCCTTGACTACATGTCTAATCTCTCCGATTAATCCCCAGATATAACGGGAGATTAACACTGGTTCTGGTGAAGCAAGAGTTGGCACTATTCTGCCATATTCGAAAAATATTTTAGTGTATCCCTTACTATCCACACTAGTCATCCTAAGATTTAGGAATTTGTTTGCTATCTGTTCCTTTTCATTAGGTGGGCAGAATTTCCTTTCTACCTTGTCCTTAAATTCTTCCCATGTCATATTGTAAGTTCTATCACTTCCTCTTGTTTGAAGGATAGTGTTCCACCATTCTAGTGCTGCATTTTTAAACAGATTAGAAGCAAACAGTATCTTGTCTTCTTCAGCACACTTACTTATCCTTAAGACTGCCTCAGTCTTTTCTATCCAGCGTAAGGTTGCAATCGCCTGAGAATTCCATTGGTTTACAAGACCAGAATTCTTTATAAGAACAACCATAAGGCATGGTTCTTCTTCTTTTGGGAATAGGCATTTGAAGTACCGGTCCATTGTTTACACTGTTTTCTGGTTCAACGGGTCGCTTACTGCTATGTTTACTTTTATTATCAGCATCTTTAACAGTTTGAAGAATATATGGCATTGCATCTATAATTCCCTGTGCCACTATGTGTTGGATAACACTATTATCCACTTGGTTTCCATTGTTATTGATACTCGGATTATCATTAACCACGTTAATGTTACTCTGGTTATCGTTATTCAGATTTCCTTGATTTCCTTCGTCGGCCATCTGAATTTTAAACATTTATCCCATATTAATAATCAATTAATATTTAATATAGTTAATCACATAACACACAATCTAGCCAAAAACGTAGATCATTGCTACTATACTCTTTTCATATACTTATGCGTCTATTACACACTAGTACAGAAATAAAGATTACAATACCAACAGAAATAAAATAGTAATATGCATCCGTACACACATATTTTATTTTATTATATTATTATTACTACCGCTTCCTCCATTCTAACATTCACGGATATGGATTCATCCAAAAATCCATATTGCGCTCATCGTATTTCCATACGAGACGCTCCCCCACCTGACGCATCTTCTCACTGCTTTCTAAGATTTCCTCCCCAAAAGTCCTAAGTTCTTGGACGTTTTCTGCACTCATTGGGGGTGCAGGTTCTAGGACTGGGTTTGGAATCTGGGGTGCGGTTTCCTGATATGGAGGTAAAAGTTCCTGAAGTTGGTAAGGATCTTCCAAGATTCCCCTAATGTAGTTATCATGGTAATAGGGATCTAAAGGGTCCATACCTGAATAGGCTCCTATAGGTGTGTCTTCAGGAATAGAGTAACGTTGCACATAGTCCTTATTCTCGTCCCACCATGGGTCGTAATTTGGGTCTAGGGGATTTGGTGCAGGTACCCTAGGAATTTCGTCAGGGTTAAAGTCATGCATTTCCACTTGGTTTTCCTGGTTTTCTATTTCCATGAGTTGTTCTAGGTTTTGTGGTTGTGGGGCTACTAGTTGTTCCAGACTTGGGTCAGCAGCAGTTGTAGCTAGGATATGGAAATTAGCTAGGCTTCTATTAAGCATATCTTGCGTATGAGCATCTGTTTCTCTCTTAATAGCTGCTAAGGCCCTTTGCTGTTGCAATTTTCGCATTCTCTTCCTACGAGCAAAAGCTTCTTTACTGAACCATCCTCATTTCTTATTAGGAAATGGTTCCTCCGACTTAGCTCTAAAGGCAAATATTCCTCCCTCCTGATCAGCAGAATACCCCGAAAGGGCAGGCTGTGATGAGGT
The DNA here is from genome assembly GCA_030545235.1 of Helianthus tuberosus. NCBI lineage: Eukaryota > Viridiplantae > Streptophyta > Magnoliopsida > Asterales > Asteraceae > Helianthus > Helianthus tuberosus. The sequence goes on along the minus strand of CM060428.1, from coordinate 17,182,645 downwards.
ACCTTCACTCTTAGGTGAATCAGACAACTGACGACTCATTTCTGAGGGTCCTTGATCACTCATTCTGTAAACTATCAAATAGTCAAATAACACATAACAAATAAATACAGTTATGCACTTATTTACATAATTTTATTTCCTAACACAAATTTCAGAATTTTAAGTGTCAGCAGAACACTTCTTTGGCTCAGACCAGTGGCTAGGCTCTGATACCACCTTCTGTCGCAACCCCCGATCCCTGATCCCCGGGAACGGGCAGACGCGATCACAGAGTTTCGGTGGTATCAGGTTTTTATTTAATCTCGCATCGGAATTTACATCAGGACCGTAGTTAGGAAATATTTATCAGAGTAAAACCACCTCATTTACTATTAATAATCAAATGGGTAAAACCCAAGTTTCTTATTACAATACATTTCATAGGGACAATCCCTATTTTATTGAATTTAAAACATCGTTTATTAGGTAACTTTTATAGCCACATTTTCCTCAAGCCTTCAGTGCTCTCCAGCTGGCTTTTTACTAATTGGCTTTCACATTGGGTTACCTGAAACGCGTTTTAAAAACATTTGTCAGTCGGAAATACTGGTGAGTAAATCCCAATTTAATCAAGAAACCTTTTATCGATTAAAACAGTATTGAGGACGATTACAATGTTTATGTCTACACAATTACTCCATTTGGTACTATCAATCCACTGACTTGTGGGTCATATTACACATTGGCTAACTCATTGTCCAATGGTAACGTACTGTCAACCTTGACTTACTACTCACAAGTAGTACAAATTTTGTATACAAAACCCCAACATACCGGCAGTAATTGAAGAACTACAAAGACTCAATCACCGCTTAATCACATTGTAAAACAATTAAGGTTTTGTAAATTATTCCAAAAACATTAACAAAAAGAGGATAAACTCACTTTGCTGTCTTAGGCTTTTCGTAAGGGTTTCCTGGATATAATCTATAATTTATACAAATCTACATTGGTTAGTATCATAACCCTTTGAAAATATTAATAATACCCTCCACGAGACGACATTCCAACAACTACGTCGGGCAGAACCACGACAGTTGTTACGGAACCCTAAATCAATCGGGCAGCGTAACTATTATGAAACTGGGGTTATAATACTTACAACGGAGCAGAACCTCGCTAATTAGGGGTATAGTACCCGACTATAATGCCTCTACTACATAATTTGAGATTTAGAATTGAGATGTGAGCGACGAAAAACGAAACCCGAAGGCCTTCTTATATAGTTGTGATATTGGGTCTCCACGCGGCCCGCGTAACATACAAGCGGGGCTTACGCGGCCCGAGTCAAAGCTAGTCAACGGACTAGCTTGTCCGGCTCATCACATAGGTCCGCCACGATGTCGACACGTGTCGGCATCTGGTGTCTTCGCGTGTATAGGTTTCTCGCGGCCCGCGTTAGTGTAAGCTAAGGCTTACGCGGCCCGCTTGAACTAATGGAATCAACGAAGTCATCTTCAGTCTTAATACCGCCCGCGTGAGAGTTTGGGGTGGGTCTACGCGGCCCGCCTCAACTCCATTTTTTCTTATTTTTATTTTATTTGATATGTTATAATCTATTTAGGGCTCGGTTTTCACATACGGGTATAATATAAGACATATTGGGACATTTTATAATATATTATAGGGTCAGAAATATTATGAGGGTGTTGGTTTTACCGAGGGTTGTTACATCTTCATCTCTAACCTTCAGTTGATGATAGCCTGACCTTAAGTCAATCTTAGAGAAGTAACTTGCCCCTTGCAATTGATCGAACAGATCGTCGATCCTGGGCAAAGGATACCTATTCTTTATAGTGACCTTATTAAGCTCACGGTAATCGATGCACAGACGCATCGATCCATCCTTCTTTTTGACAAACAAGACTGGCGCTCCCCATGGAGACGAACTAGGTCTAATGAAACCTTTAGCTAGCAATTCATCTAGCTGTGCTCTCAATTCCTTCATCTCTGTTGGTGCCAACCTATAAGGTGCCCTTGCTACTGGTGCTGCTCCAGGGATAATGTCAATTCTGAATTCTACTTGTCTATCTGGTGGTAAACCAGGTAGTTCTTCAGGAAAAACTTCAGGGTATTCAGAAATGACGGGGATTTCCTCAATCTTGGGTTTCGGCTCATCAATAGTCACTTGTGCCATGTAGATGACACAACCCTTCTTCAGACACCTAGAGGCCTTGAGCATAGACACTTGCTCAGGCAGTCCATATTGGGTATCTCCCTGAATGGTAAGTGATTCACCAGACGGAGTCTTGATCACCACTTGCTTCTTATTGCAGACAATTTGGGCCTGGTTATGAGATAACCAGTCCACGCCTAAAACTATGTCGAAACCGGCTTGCTTAAAGGGAAGTAAGGACAAAGGAAAATAGTGGTTCCTAATGGATATAACACATCCATTTAACAAAGTTGAGACGGTCTCTATGGTTCCATCAGCTAATTCCACCTCATACTTCACACTTAAGGTTTTTACAGGCAATTTCAACAACTCACAAAACTTGTTATCCACAAAAGACTTATCCGCTCCAGAATCAAACAAAACTCTAGCATAAACATCATTTATGAGAAAGGTACCTGTGATCACGTTTTCGTTCTGGATGGCCTCCTGTGCATTCATCTGAAAGACCCTGGCATTGGTCTTCTTTCCTTCCTCAGCTTTCTTTACAGATTTCGGGCAGTTTGTCTTAATGTGCCCTTTTTCGTTGCAACTGTAGCACGTTGCATCCTTCAACTTCTTACACTCTAGGGTCTTGTGTTCCGAAGATGTGCAAATCCCACATGGCCTCGCCTGAGACTGGGATTTTGACTCATATCTGCACTTCCCAAAGTGTTGTTTCTTGCAGATCTTACACTTGGGCTTATCTCCAGATTGATGCCCATCCTTTTTAGATCCAGACCCCTTCTTGTGGTCATTGTTTCCGCGATGCTTTTTGTCTGACCTTCGTGAATTATCATCATCACGCTTCCTTTTCTCGGCATCCGTGTTCCTCAGCGATCTCTGCCTAGCCGCGTCCAGTGTGAGGGACAAGGATATATCAGCTACAGACCTGAAAGTAGCTGGCCGAGAGGCCTTCACGCTTGCCTTAATTTCTGGGGCTAAACCCCCAATGAAATGAGCTATTCTTTTGGGTTTCGGGGTCACAAGATAAGGAACCAACCTTGACATTGTATTAAAGCTCGTAAGGTAAGCTTGGCAATCCAGATTTTTCATTACCAATGACAGAAAATCCGACTCAATCTTTTCAACCTCATGCTGAGGGCAGAAGTTCTCCCTGATGAGGGTAACAAATTGTTCCCATGTCATGTTGTATAGTGGAATCTTCCCAGTAGCTTGAATCAACGATCTCCACCAGGCTAAGGCCTCACCTTTGAACGATTGAGACACAAACTTTACCACATCCTTCTCAGCGCATCCGCTGATATCAACCACGGTGTCCATCTCATCCAACCATGTCATGCAGTCTATAGCTCCTTTCTCCCCAGTGAAAACCCTGGGTTTGCAAGAAACAAAATACTTGTAGGAGCAACCCTTATCACGGGGTCCTTGATTCAGTACTATTCTTTGAGATGGGACACTTTGCTGATTTGAGGACTGACGATCGTCATCGTCTTTCTTTGGTTCTTCCTTTTTGGAGGGTGGTTTGCTGTGAGCCTCAGAATGAGTCTTAGGCTTGGAATGGGGTACTGATTGGGCTCTGCTCCTAGTACCGCTTGCTTCACTGTACTGCCTATCCAAGGCTTTTGTGACAACATTGTCGATTAATGCTCGGAGTTCCGCGCCAGTCACATTGAACCTGGTGGCGTCCTGATTCTCTCTTGGCAGACTGTTAATCTCATTTGAATCAGCCATGTATCTTGAACTGTTACATAAGATATTGACATTAATTTATTTGAGAGTTTATTATGGAATTGTCTTTTATGGCAATTCATTAACCATGGTAAACACAGGCCATATTTGGTAAATTTGTTAATCATATTTATTTAGGATTTTTATTATAATTTATCCTAATTATAAAACAACAACAGTTTTATTAGTAGCACAAAAGGCCAAGTCACAAGGACATTTTTAAATCATAAGCCATGATTTCAGAGAATCAAGGCATTTAAGGTTTGAACATAGTTCATTACCTTTCTCTGACAGGGAGTCGTAGACTACTACTGTCTTTTGTCTTATATGACAATGAGTATGGCCCGTAGGCACTACATCACCTATGGATGTTTAATATATGATCATCTTAATTGATGAGTTAAACCTATGATTTATATGTCATCAGGTTAGGATAGGAATCTTTTGAATAATCCCATTATAAAGATGACGCGTGTGATTTTAACGAATCACGTCTGTCAGGAGCGTTAACATGTTTTCAGATGTTAACAGGGATTTGAATCTTTTTAAACAGGTTTTACCATTTTGGCTAAGTCTTTATAATGACCTACAAGCTAGGTTTTACCTTTTTAAGATTCTTATCAATATTCAACGCAGAACAATCCTATATTGAAATGGTTAATATGGATCTGAATCTAATTGGAGAACTACCGTCTTGGCCCTGTCTTTAAAATGACATAAGGCTAGGTCTTGTCCTTTTAGATTTTATCATTCTAATATAATGATTGATCAAAAATGTTATTTATTTATTTCACATTCTATGTTTATGCATATAGTAACAATGAAAATTTCAATTCAACCATTCCACACAAAGTTCTGAATGAGTACAAGCTTGCCCTAAACGGGACTTCTAATAAGATAACATGCCCGCGCAGGGGCTCAAACAAACAACATACCCACGCAGGGGTTTAAACAAAGACTTACCCAAGCAGGGGCTTAACAAACAAACATAACCACGCAGGGGTCAAAGCAGCAAGACAGGCCCACGCAGGGGCTCAACTGAAACAAGGAAAATACAACCAATAATTGAAGGATTCAATGGTCCTTCTTGCTCTTCCCTTTTATTAAACTTGTCAATCCCTGGAAGAAACTTTGTCGTTCCCTGCGATCTCTGTGAACTACCCGCTCAACTTGGTCTAATCTTTGAAGAATTTCCTCATGCTCTGGTGGGGAGAACCGTGGTGCCTACTGCTGGTGCTGCAATGGAGGTTGAGCAGGTACTTGGTATCCATTAGTTGGGTATCCAACTCCCCAAGGGGCTCCATATGGCCCTTATGGGTGGAGGGCATTGTAGTTTGCTGCTACAAGGTATGGGTCGGCTTCAGCATAATTATAACGAGTGTGAGCCGGCTGCTCGAACGGGTTGTATGCCATTGAACCAGTGTATGCAGGAATCGGGTTATCAAAACCCAATGGTAGTGGCTGTGGTGCAACTGGTGCAGAGTTCACCTCTGGAATTGGGTTTGAGGGCTCACCCATTTGTGGGTCTTCATGCAGTGGCGGGTAACGACTGCCACTGGAGTGTCGAGGGGTGCTAAAGTGGAAATCCCCACCTCGCGCGGATATTCTTGCGCCTGATCTCCGACGCCTTGGTGGTTCTGGAGGTGCTTGAAGAACTGGCGGCGGTGGAGGCGGTGGTGTGACTGCCACGAAACGTGAATCCCCAGAGGGATCCTGCTGCTGCTGCTACTGGTGAGGTGATGAATGGTGAGAAGGTGTGAAGTACCATTCATGCTGGTTAAACCTCGCTTGATAACTGTCTGGACCACTGTAGGGTGATCCGTGGAAGGATGAACCATCAGAGACCTCAATAGGGTGTGTGGGGGTTCCAGTCGGTGGTTCCATAGGGTCGGTGTCCTCATCCATATCCATGGCGTTATCGCCGGAAAAGTGATCCTCCGATCCCAATGGGTTAAAACCCACTGGTTCTTGAATATAGTTTGCCGGATTAAACCGGCCCTGAAAAACAGGAGTGGGGTCGCCAAAGGAACGGTGTGATGCGGACCGCTGCAACGGCAAGTAGGAGTGTCATGAGTGTTCGGGCTCGTTCTCCTATAGTGGTCCAAAGCAATGGCGGTACGAAGGTGTTGAGCTATGCGAGACCGATCGCCTAGCGGGCTCCACATTGGTCCTCCAGTTCTCTCGAGGATCGGCACTCATTGTTGTAGAAGGAGCTCGCCGGTGTGAAGGCCCGGCTTCGTGATCATTGGGGGCAGTGATTGGCCCCTTGCCTTGTCCTCCTCTTCTAAATCTTGGCAGCATTGTTAATCCTGTCAACACAAATACAAGATACAACAAAATATATAGGACAAAGTTAAAATTAAAAACAAATTTGGATTTGTCCTAAGTTCTTGTCTAGACTCGAAAATTTAGGAATGTGCAATTGTGTCATTGAGATTAAACACGAAAGGCTAGTGTTTAATTCACTCAATGTTGGCTCTGATACCAACCTGTCACACCCCAATATTTCAACGTATGACCGGTGGGCCCGGTGGGGGAGTATCGTGACGTGGTTGGTAACATCATAGTCAAACAACACAATATATTAATGCACAGCGGAAGCAAAAGATAGTTTCATTTCAACCGAATAAAATTGTAATACTAAGTATCACAAGGTAGTTGAAAATAATCCACAGGCGGATCAAAATAAAAAGGAAAACTGTTCAACAGACTTTGACATCTAGAGCTTGCGAGACTTGAGTAATGATGCCTGGAGTAGCCAGCCTATTTCTTCTAGTACCTGCACTTAGCCTTTTTGGAAAATACGTCAGTTTACACTGGTAAATACAACTTAACTGACTCATTTTGAAAAGAGTTTGAAAATTGATTTGAATGCACTTCGGCAAAATATCTTTTATAACTTGGGACAGTTATTTGTATATAATCTTGTATACAGTTTTACTTATTTGTCGTCCATCAGGGCCGGTTTGTAGGGCCGGACACGATTAACTGACACGCCACATGTATAATGCCCACAAGGAATGTTTCCTCTAAGTGGATTACCAGTTTTTACATAATGCATCTGTCAGGTGTACGCCTACACCCCGTGCTTAGGTCGTGGCCATTTCTTTGAATGATGCCAAGGATATCCGGGACATGGTCATTTAACCCCCAAAAGCCATACACCAAATAATACATATTAAACGGGTCAGGCAAATATATTAATCACAATCCGATTTAAATGACTACACACACCCGACCAAGCGGTACTTTTATAGTACCGTATCCCAAGCCCGTATAGGGAAAATAAGTTAAGAGTATTTACCTGAGCAAAGTATAAGTCCAATACAGTAAGTGCACGCAGCTTTTACTGGGCTCCTAATCTGGAACGAAGGTTTTTAATATCCTATTAGAATCCTAACGGGTCTTTAATTAAGCTTAGACTTAGACCGGTTAGTTTCCAAAAGGAAGACACGTTTCAAACGCATATTAAGGCGAAGACCGGTTTAGAATGTGGTTTTGACCCGACAAGCTTGTATGCTTGTTTAATATGGGTTACTTAAACACACTCTGGATTTTGAGACAAAAAGATATGGTTTGACCCGTTTCAGCTAATATATGCAAACTAGTCACATAAGCCGATCCGAACGTGAAAAGTGCGTAACGAGTAACCAAATGAATCATATACAGGTTTCCTAAGTTAATATGCCTTAAATATGTTGTGATATCAGTAGGATACCTTCCATTATGCCCAAAACGAGTTTAATCTCAATTTAAGCCCCGTAGGGGTATTTTGGTCATTTTAAAGATTATAAAAGAGATTAAATGAAATTCTGATATTCGGGTCCGAATACATCAGTAAAATAACTTATTTTATTGGGTCATATCAGTTGGTAATAGGTCTTATATGACAAAATGGTTTTTAAACCCATACTAGATGTTTAATACGCGTAAAAAGCCATTTTAAGCGATTTCCGGGTTATACAGGAAATCTGAGTTTTCTGATCAGGTTATAAAGTTCAAAATACTTTATTTATCATATGAAATCAGTAGCAATTAGATTGGTGTCAAAATACTATGTAGTACTTTTCATCGGATAGCTAAACAGATGCACGTAATCGCCTTCAACCCGAACCTCATTGTTATTCAAGTATCATGGATTCATCATTCATGTGGCCAAATTCTTCGTTGTGAATAGTATAACAGATTCATTTATATTAATTTAACCATTCAAGAAAAATGTTCATGCAACACTTGTTGCTATAGAAATAAAAAAGAAGGATTAATAATAGCAAGCACAAATAATATGAAAGTGTAAACAAACCTCTAAAATCCAAGCGACTTCCTAAAAGATTCCCATCAGCTCAAAAAAAATATTCAGATTTGCCCGAACCCACCCATCTCCTCTCCTTCATAATAACACAAAAAAATATAACAATTACATATCAATTCAACCTTCCAATTCCCACCGACACCTACCGTAGTTCCAGATCATCAGTTGCCCTGCCAACTGACGACTACCCATAATATTCAGATTTGAGCGAACCCACCCATCTCCTCTCCTTCAAGTTTCTTTGCCACATCCTATAAGCATAGTAGCAGAATACCTGTTGCAAGATTTTAATATCAAGTTGATTTATGATATAACCCTTAATTTACACTTCTGCGCCTTTAGGTTTCAGCAATGTCACCCCCTTCTCTTTCTGTCGAGTTCTATACTCGATCAGTACAACTCATAAACAGTATTTCATATTCACATTGTAGTAAGTAGCCGAGTCATCACTTTGTGGAAGATAGGGCAGTAGGACTCTACATTACAGTACAGTACATATAATTAAAAATAGCATGTTAACACAAACTATAATCGAATAAATGAAAATTAAGCTACATGCTTAAAATAATAAATCAAACATATTAGAATCAAATTGCAGCATCATCAAGGAGAATACTTTTACCAAAGGCCCATGAACTCCACATAGTGCTTTGACCTACTTTTAATAAAGTGGCTAGTTACAATCCACTGCTAAAACACAAAGAAGTTAGCATTAGGAAATTTTGGTAGATTTTAAATAACTAACACTACTTTTATCCAGAAGATAAATTTGCAATATATAAATTTAGAAAACAATTAGCATCTCATTCCTCAACAAAGACACATCCTTGGAGCAGTACTATACAAAAGATTGGATTCCAGCAGCTTTTGAACGCAATAATAATTTTGCTGAAGGCAAACCTAGGCAATAGCGTGCCGCCAAAATTGATTCACCGAAACCCAAGTTCCAGCAGACGCCGCCACCATTCATCCATTGATGCAAATAACTTCAAAAAAAAAAATACAGTGTATAGTCAACCAAATAAATACCGATCAAATTTCTATAGCCTATAAAGAAACTAACGGGATAGTTCAAACATACAGTGTATTTCTATAGCCTATTTTATTGGATGAAAAGTTGCATTATGTGTGCTTTTGTTGACGCCGCTAAAAAAAGTTAATAAAACCCGACTGCTTAAGCTATTTAATAAAACGAATCGCTTCTTAAAAAACAACAATGACTAAGGCTTTTTAGAAATTTTAATCCAGTCAATGTATAGCTAAAACAACTCTATCAGCTTAATAAGAATAAGATTGGCTTGTAAAAAAATCAGAGCCGTTTTAAAATCGGGTAAAAATCTAAGTAAATAAAATCAAAAGAGAGAGAGAGAGAGAGAGAGAGAGAGTAAGAATAGGATTGTGTACCCGTTCTAGTCAACCTGAAATATCATCTTTCTTTACCATCTCATAACCCATGTGATCAACTTGCGTATTATAGTCACAAATAATAACATGCACACACATGTAGATATATAATATGAACATATGATGTGCCAAAAATGCCAAAAAAAATCCAAGTATAGAGAAGCTATCCCGAAAAACAATTTGATGTGCTTCAAGCATCCAAAAAACCTACCAATGAAGTAAAAACTCGGTTTTCCCGAACACCAAAACGTCACAAAAAACACATAATGCACTCATTAATCAGTAATTTAACAGATGGTGCTAACATGACACAATTTAATACTTCAACAAAATAACAACCAGCTAACTGTAATTGGAAAATCAAGAAACCAAAAATATAAGCTTATTTTTAATGATATTTTAGGCAAACCTTATTGATTAAGATCTGCAGACATCGCCTTACGCTTTAATTCCAACGCCATTTGATCGTTTTCCATCTCCATCCTCTCGTTATCGAGTCTCGTCATCTCCAATTCCATATTTTTTCCTTTGAAAAATTTTCCAAAAACTGTTCTTTCTCCAATTCCAACATTTGTGCTTGAATATGTTGAACCAGGTAGCCATCTAAGATATTATAAAAAGTAGATGGATACGACTTCATTGAAACCAAAGATTCTTACCTTCGTAGCCGGAAGTTCCATCCGGACTTACCCTCGTCGTCGGAAGTACCATCGAAACCTAGATTCTTACCTCTGTTATCATGACCCAATAATAAGGATGACCATGCGCCTCCAATCCGGCCAGTCACGATGGCTTCTGGCTTTCTCTCACCTTCATCGCTTGTTTCCCCCTCCAAGTATCTCTGTATCTATAACATCTGTATTCTTCTTTCTCTCTCTTTACAAAGAAATTAATGGGTTATACAGCTCACAGGACACTTAGCATCATCAACGAAATTTACAAACAAATAAACAAACCATACATGAACTATATGTCGATATGCATAAAAAAACATATGAAGCCAGACATACAACTATATACAACGTAAAGATGTTACTAATTTATACCCTTCACTACCAAAACATGGTTCACCACCAAACTCAACTGGAACCAAACATCATAAAAAAAAGGATAATTGCTTAATGAAAATCAAGCAATTCGAAATTTAGTGCGATGATGATTAATGATTTATGGTCACTCGTAACACAAAACCTTACACTAACTTTAAGATTGATAGCATTATGCTCCATTGAAATAGCAGACTCTCCCAACAAAGCAATTGAATGAAACTCCAACCGCAAATCTGTGAAAAAGTGACAACATACGTAACACTTCCTACTAACATAATATAGTATAATTGAATTGGATGTGTTTGATTAACCTACTTATAGCTAAACATGTTGAAAATTGACATTTAAGAAACTTTTAGGTTCCTTCTTTTCGCTCTCGTTCATCAACTCACGATTAAAATCAATAACCTATAATATGGAAAAACTCAATATAAAAGATCTTGCTTACGAAGTTACGTTGCAACCAAAAATTGCATATAGCAAAACACCAAATCACATGCATTGGCGTGCACTTACTAAATCTATTTATACATACAACCTGCTACACACATATAAACATTATACCATACCAGCTAGAATTAGACATTGCATTAGCAACCATTTCGAGGTTATCCTCTGGAAGTGGTCAAAATTAACACGTCCAGAAAAACAAATCAATTTAACATGAGACACAAATGACTGATATAAGTTCAAATTTCCAATAAATACATAGCATAAACTGTTCATCTCATCTTTTTTGGCGTCATATTTTTTTGCAGGAAACAATTGTTTAAATAAGATCTTTTTAACACATATAATCTAAAGTTAAAATTAAAGGAAAAGAACAGATATAGAATTAGTTTTTGTTGTTGATAGAGATTCAGAGAAACCTCACTTAACCTAAACTTCCAATACCGTTACGAACAACAACTAAATCGGTTTATTTTCGTATCATTTTAAATATTGTAAAGTTAAAGCTAACCTTCTCCACAAAGTGAATCCAGAAACGTAGGTTCGCCAGCGCCTTGATTGGTAGAAGGCATTTAGACCACTGGCTAGCCTAATTTTGTTATTACATTAGAAAACCCGACCCCGTTATTCTTGGCTCCGGTGATGCGGGTTTCCAGCCTACCACCGATCAATCAAAAATTAAACCAATTCCAAAAAAAAAATTTAAAAGAAAATACAAAACTCCGCAAATGGCTATTCTGTTGATGTATAACAAAAGGTAGGGAGCAGTTGTGAAGAAAGCATAGGGCGCATATTAGAAAGAAATCACTATTAAACCCTCTTTCAAATCATAATAACAAAAATACAAATTTTACCTTTTGTAAATTAGGAATATGATCCTGTTCATCGTCACATGTAGCCAAGATAAAACTGATTTCCGCCATCTCAGCGAAGACCCTCCCCTGTTTTTCTCTCACTACTTCCCCGATAGACTAATGAGAACTCCATTCTCTCCGTTTAAATGTGAGCCTCAACTTTCGTTTTCATCTTCGATTGCCTTCATCATCTTGGGTACGCGTAAAGAAATCAGAAGAGATACCTAGCATCTTCATATGGCTAGAGATGACACATGCTTAACCAGGAGATCTAAAGAAATAGCAGGAATCAACACGTGTCAAACACCAAACTTTAGTTTATTTAATTTTAGGTCCAGATATGAAAATAAAAAGAATTTACGTTATACTTTGGAAATAGGTAATACTTTGAACATACCAGTAAGTTGTTTTAGTATTCTTTTTAATGGTGTTGCGAATGGTGTGGATGGATGCAATGTTGTTGTTTCTGATATGGAGGTATTAGCAGAAGTGGTTGGGCTTGAAACTCTATTGACCATCACGGATGTGTCATCTCCATAGTTGCTTCTGCAAGATAGTATTTGAAGAATCTTGATTTTCAATTGTCATAAAACTAAAAACAAACTATATATATTGTAGACTACAAAATCATTAAATGCTTACATGAATCTTGGCTGCTCGTTCTTTCCATGGTCTTCGAAAACAAACCCTTTGAAGCACCCTTTTGCAATAATCAAACTTTCGTCTTCTTCAGAATTGCCGGAATTGAATTGCCATATGGAATCCGATTTGGAAGTGCGAGGCAATGAGAAACAGAATGGTAGAACCGTGACAATGAGAGGATTAGAAAGAGGCAGAGTAACACCTGTCCCAGTACCAAATCTTGCAAGGTTTTCTTCTAAAATGAAAATCCACCAGGTTTAGGCCTAGTCTGCACATAAATTCATATGTTAGAACAACTACAATCCAACAAAACTGTCTTATGTGCACTATTTAGAAACAATAGGTAAAAGTAAGTATCACCATGTAACATTAAGGTATAACACAAAACATTGAACTTTACTGTATAATCTAACAAAGATACAATATAATTAAAATAAAATAGGGAGATTACACCTGTCCCAGTACCAGATCTTGCAAGGTTGTCTTTCAAAACAAAAAATCCACCAGGTTTAAGCGTAGCCTGCACATAATGGCCATAATGAATTGTTAAATATTGGCATTTTTTTTGTGAATCTTTTAAGTTTTTAATTGTACAGCCCGCAATCATTATCTCAACCTAATTTAAACATCTAACAACTACAAACTCTCTTAATCTCAATCAAATAATCCAATTGTAACAAAAGATCTAACAACTCTTAATCTCAAAACAAATAATCTAATTGTGATCGGCGACAATAGTGGGTTTCAATCCAAGGCTGGACAGAAAATAAACCCTAATTAAATGAAACTTCACCCATACATCATCAAGCTGTACAAATGGATGGACAAAGACAATACTGATAAATTCTAGATGATGAATCAACGTAGAAGAATAAGAAGAACATGCGTGTTGATATCTAGGGTTTGTCAAAGAATTTACCTACTTGTTGAATCGTTTGTAAAAGATGATGAATCCAGTAGAGCGATGAATGTGAGGGAGGCTGATAACAAAAATAAAAACTTTATTGTATCATAAATATCATTTTCAGAATGAAATTACAATAAACCCTAAAATCTTATAATCTTATAACAAAAAGATAAACATAATGTAACCCAAATAGACAAAGGAAAGGATTAACAATTAGAACCGATTAACAAAAGGAGTGATACAATAGATAAAGAAAAAGGATTAACAATTAGTAAAGAAAAGATTTCTTACTTGCTGCTTGAATCCATGGATCGAAATCTAAAAAGAGAACTTATTTGAAAATAGAGAACATTAGGGTTTCAATTGTGACCTCGAATCTATGGGATCAGTGGTGAAAAGGTACATGATAATCACCATTGTCGATTTGCTGAAGAATATTTTTGGATTTGCTGAAGATGATGCGTAGCGACGTTAGGGTTTTGAAGGTGATGATAGAGATGAAGAGTTCTGAGATGGAATGAAATTAGGATATAAAGGATCCATTTGGATCATTTGGTCGAACCGAATCCTATTCGGATCCCGTGTCCAATGAATTTGTATGTGTATTTAGAAATTATAATGGATTCCCTCCCAAACTCACAAAACACCTCCACCATAAGTTGCCACATCATAAAAAATCTCCAAATTCAAATGCCTCATGGCCCAAATCCATCTCATTTATATATATATATATATAGATGATCCGATATAAACCATGTTAATTATAAAAACTGTGAGAATAAATATAGATTATCTAAATGTTTAATCAATGGTTGTCACTGATTACACATCAACTTTTACTATTTAGTTGTGTTAAATAGTAGTTTTTAAGAGTATTTTAGTAATTGTCTTAATTTAATTAAATAAAAAGATTAAAACTAAAATTTTCTTATATAGACCTTTTCAACTAATTCCACTAATATCTTTAAATATAAAATAACTTTATATACTTTATTATTTTCCTAAAAAAAATACACCATAAAATTAAGCATTTTTTATCTTTAATTTAAGTATAATATTGTTAGTTTTAAACAATATTTTTAAAAAGTACTAAAGTAGCACTGAAAACTGTTTGTGTTGGTTTTAATGATGCTGGTTATGTCAGTGCTACTTTCAAATCTGTTTTGTGTTGATTTTGCATGTGTGAATTTCGTAACTATATGCTTTGGTTTCAATGTTGTTTGTGTTAATTTCGAACATGTTTGTGTTGGTTCGGTTTATTCTAATCAACGCATCAACCTAAATAACTAAAATTGTTAATTATGTTTGTTAGCATAAACTGTAAATATACATGTATAATCAACACATCAATTTAGAAAAAAATATATATATTTATATATATATTTTCCTAATTAGCACAACTATGTATATGTAATCAGAACATCAACTATATTAGGTTCTTGTTCTCTTTCAAACGTAATATGAATCTAATGAAACCTAAATGTTTTTTTGTTAAAATGGATTTCATAAAACGATTTTAGATGATGATACTGTAATATGTTTCATTGATTAGTAAAAACCAAAACGTATAAGAAAAGGTTTGAAATAACGAATTTAAAATTGTTTTCTTTGAAATTGATGATTGCAAATGCATATTTGATATCAAATTGTTGATGATCATTCTTTTTAATAAAAAAATGTATGATTTGATTTATTGATTGAGAGAACATAACTTAAAAGCATAAATATATGAATTATTAAAACAAAACATTATGGCTATGACAATAATACCCCTAAAACTTAGTCACTAAATCATACATATGGCAACAAACTAGTGGTTCTTACAGTTTTTAGGAAAAAGACGATTTGTATGTGATCCTACTTCTAAGAATATGGTCAATACAAAGCACTTATCTTGCATTTGACTTATGTGGATTTAGCATTTAAGGGGGAATGCATTGGAGGGATTTGCATTTGGGTGTGCATTTGGTGGGATGGTGGGTTCTTATGTTTGTTTTGTATTTATTTTATTCTTTTCTTGCTTTAATTTATTTTGATATGCATAAATAAGTTGTACACTATAAGCTTTAGTGACTTGTATATATATATATTTTTTTTTCATTTCAAATATAGTAATTGGACAAAATACAAAAAAAAATGTAATGTTTTTATTTTAAAACATAAGTTATTAATGCTACTTTAATAAAAATAATAATACAAAAATTTAAGATACGTATATACTAATGCTCGTGTTTAGAAGTTTAATGTTTTGTTTTTATAACTTTCGCTATAGGTAATGCGAAAATAAAAAAACGTACATTGATAGAAATACTTAATTATTAAAAATAAATGGAATGATGTTGATGACGTGGAACTATAAATATTGGTAAAGATGTTCGAAGGATTGAAGAGAAAATGTGTATTTTTAGTGTATTTATGAAAATATGATATGATAGCTGACTAGATACGTTTGTTAATGCATTTATAGGGTTAGGATATAATAGGAAGTTTATTTGGGTAGAAAGCCTAGGAAGTAATCTTGACCATCCATTTATTTAATCAAGGGCTTAGATTAAATGAGTGAAATTGAAGGAGAAAAAGGAGGTGCGTGGGTTTGTCTAAGGGCATTGTAGTCAATCCAAGGCAATAGTTTCTTTCTCCTCCAATTCCCCTCATTTTTTAAACGTTAATAACTCTTTCATACGACATTATTTTTTTTTATAAAAATTGCACCAAAAAACGAGCGTTTTTTATCTTTAAAACGAGTATACTATTGCTATATTTTCGAAAAATTTTCGAAAACCCAGTTGCGTAAAACGCAATGGAAAAAAAAACCTAAAAAGTGACATTTTTCTAAAACGCAATGCACCAAAAACACAAAGAAATGTCTTATTTGTAAAACGCAATGGCCAGAAAACACAAAGAAATGTCTTATTTCTAAAACGCAATAGCCTGAAAACACAAAAGAAAGTGTACTTTCTAAAACACAATGGACTGAAAACACATAAAAATGTGTTTTACCTAAAACGCAATGCACAAAAAACACAAACAAATGTTTTATTTCTAAAACGCAATGGCCAGAAAACACTTAAAATGTCTGTTTTCTAAAACGCAATTGATTGAAAACACATAAAAATGTGTTTTACCTAAAACGCAATGCACCAAAAAACCAAAGAAATTTCTTATTTATAAAACGCAATGGCCAGAAAACACTTAAAAATGTCTCCTTTCTAAAACGCAATGGCCTAAAAAAACAAAAGAAAGTGTCCTCTCTAAAATGCAATGGACTGAAAACACTTAAAAATGTGTTTTTCCTAAAACGCAATGACTAAAAACACTTCAAAAATGTGTTTTTCTAAAACGCAATGGCCAGAAAACACATAAAATGTCTTAGTTCTAAAACGCAATGGCCTAAAAACACCAAAGAAATTGTTCTCTTTAAATCGCATTGAACCAGGACAATAGTTTTGTCTGTGAATTGTCTGAACCAGGAAGTAGGAGATCAAAAACTGTCTATGAATGCAGTTTTCCAGAGGCAATGACTAAATCAAAAACCCAAATCATAAAAATGAAATTAAAGAATTTCTTACATGGATTAAAGCCGATTTCTTCAACGATTGACGAAATTTGAATGATAGAAACACTTGTCAGCGATCGAATCGAACGGATCGAGTGATTGTCTTCAAAATCATGGGAAAAAACGAGATTTTGTATGAAATTAAACTGGGTTTTCTTCAAAAAAGCTGAACACGTTGATCGGGTGTTTGAATCATTGATTGGTGACGAAAATCGCACTATAATATAGTGATTATTGAGATAGTAAGTGAAGAAAAGGTTAAAGATGGTGGGTTTTGAAATTACTGGGGAGAAGAAGGAAGAAGAAAGGATACGATTAACTAAAATACCCTTTCTCTTTATTTTAAATTTTGCCACATGTCATAATCCTATTGTTTCCTATCCTTCCTAGCTAAAATAAACTTTCTATTTGATCTTCACCCTGCATTTATAACCTTAGATTGATGATGATCTAATTACATAATAACTGAGAATGTCAAGGAAAAGTATTATATAACGTGTTCTTAGAAATATCTCTAAAAAAATTGATCAGGTTGTTATTTAAATTATCAAATTCATTTTTTTATATATTATTTTTATCTTTAACCAACAATTTTTGCATACTATTTAAGTAGCACAGATGGATTGATTTATTATTATTATTATTATTATTATTATTATTATTAATGGTCCAATATATTCAAATTTACAAAAATAAACATACAACCTGTGTAATTCATGCGAATTTTAACATAGTGTACAATGAATTAGATAATATTAATATGTCGAACTTGGTAAATCCTGAGAAAATTGGTTGAGTGTAAACAGGGATTAGGGTCAAGAGACTCTGCATTTTTTTGGAAATTCTAATAATCTCAAGTAGCTGTTACTGGTCATTACGATTTCACATTTGAATATTTCCACTGCCAGTCCACCTTTTAACTATTTTGCCTTCAACAGTTATCAGTTAAAAAAACTGAGAATAATTGCAGCGGAATGAATGTTTTTGGGTTTTTGGGTTGTGGTGGGGTGGGGGTGAGTGTTTAGGTTTTGGGTGGTGATGGGTGGTTTTATTTTGTTGTGTTAGGATCTGAGTTTGACTTGATTGTGTTGTTTTAATTAAGATGGTTATGAAAGAGAATAAAACAGAGAATAATTGCAGCGGAATGAATGTAAAACTTTATAACACAATCAAGGAAATATTAGCTTTGATCATACAATGCTTTCATAGTCAAAAGATTGAAAGATTACAATATTCAGACTTATGCATGCATGAAACACTAACTCCCCCTCAGCCTGAGCTCACTATGGTTGTTCGTACAAGATGAGTGTGTGTGCAAAAGAGCTAAATAGAACAGTATAGACACTGTCTATTTATAGTATAAATCCTAACTACTGAGCATCTTTGCTGACGTCACCTAGACAGTGACATCTAACTCTCATAACAAACTCTAAACTCTGATGCAATACAAACATTGTTACATTGAAATACTCATAAACAAACACTGATGCTTCTATCTGCTGTTGATGCTTAAACACTGTGGTTGACCATATCCTCTTGGGAATTGGTTTGATGGTGGTGCATCTGTCACTTGTACCTCTCTGGGAGCAGAGGTTTTGTTTAACTGTTTTGTAACAGCTGTTTGGACAGGCACAAAAGTCTGTTTGTTTTTTATGGAAGATTTTTGTGGACTCGCCAGTGTTTTTGAAGTGTACTATTTTCTTTTAACCTCAAAAGTTTTTGAGGTACACACACTCTTGAGTAAGATGATTGGTTTTTCCACAAATTGTGCACAAAGGTGTAGGCTCAATGACACTTGTTTTGTTTATATCAAAAGCTTTTAAATGAAAACAGTCATTTGTGGAATGGTTTATTTTCTCACAAAAATCACAAAACATGTTTTTAATCTTTTCTCTTCTTTTCCACTTTTCTACTTCCTTTGCAACAGAGTTTTTAACCTCTGTTGGGTTGTCTTTAAGAGGAATGACCTTGGCCTTGGATGCTTTGAGACCCTCAGTTGTGGAAAAATCCATAGGCTTGAAATTTTCAAGAATGTCACATTCATCATACCAGGTGGGTTTGAATTGATATTTTTCTATCTCTTCAAAGGTTGATGACCCCTCTGGTTTTTCCAAAATGATTTTGTTACCATTTTTGTCTGTGACTTTTATCTCTTGACCAGCTTTGTTTGTTGGGATTATGTCAACCAAACCAGAATCAATTTCAGCTCTGTTTTCAGTTTGGTCATGTTTTCTAAAGCCTATGCCAAACTTTACATTGCTCTTGACCTGTTTTTCTAACATGAGTTCATAACCATTGCAAGACTTCACCCATTTTTCACAAGTGATTTGTGTGGATTCAAGCTCGTTTTTGCAAACCTGGTATTTTTCTACCATAGTTTGGAGTTGGTCTTTGGTTATGCTGTGTTCATGTTTCAGACTGCTGATTTCAGAATCTTTTTCAAACAATTTGTTTTTCAACTCTTTAAAAGTTTTCTCAAATTGTATTTCATCATTTAAGATCTTGTCTCTAAGGTTTTCATTTATGATATGTACAAAATGCAACATATAAATTACATCAATAGAGGCATAAAACCAACCCTTTTTAGTACTAATGTTGGAAAAAGCGCATTTCGTTCTTCCTTTTGAATGTACAGGACCAAATGAGCTTAAAAGAACAAAAGGAACAAATAAGCAGCCAAAAACCAACATAAATACAAGAAGAAGGAATAACGTGACATGCTCGACCCTCGGCAGCATCTCCCAAGACAAAAACAAGAAAACAGAAGCTAACCACGGGGCCGTGCCCAGCCAGGCATGGGCCGTGGTCACAAGACAAAGCCAGCAGAAGCTTCTACGCCCACCACGGGGCCGTGCCTAGCTCAACATGGGGCGTGGTCAACTCTCAGATTTGCAGAATCTTGATAGTAAAGCAAATAGGTGACCACTGGGCCGTGTCCAGAAGCCACGGGGTCGTGTGAGGCCCTCTGCTGACAGTTGCAATAAATGAAGGAAGAGAAGGAGCTGGCCACGGGCTGTGCCCAATGGACACGGGGCCGTGGCGGGGGTACTGTTCTGACTATAAATAGGGGTGCTTGGTTCACTTCAAAGACATCCCTTGGCAAACCACTTCTCTCTCAGTTTTCCACCACTCTACCACCACTACAACACCAACACCCACCACCATCATCCATCTTTCATCTTTAGAGTGTGTAGTCGTCTCGGGATCCAAGATTGATAGTAAGAGTTCTTGTCAATCAAAGGCCATGCTTGGCTAATCTCTTACATCACTTGGTGAAGACAAGTCTTTAATATATTACTTTTGATTTTTAATCTTTCAGCACTTTTTAATTGGGTATGTATTAATGACTTTAATAACTAGTTTCTTATGTTGAAAGTGAATTTTATTTACCATTTCTTCATGATGTCATTGATTTGCTCATTCGTATCTTTACGGTCTATATAAAGCGTGTTAGCTACTTGGAAGGGGGTTAGAAGGGTGGTTTGGTAAACTTCTTGTCTCGTTCAGTGCATAGATCCTGCGAGGAATTGGTTCAAGCTTACTAGGACCTCCTTCAATGCCCCAAAGGTATTGGATGGCGGAGGTGCGAATAGCTTGAACCCCTCATATGTAAACTACTATTAAGACATTAAACCGGCTTCTTGGGATTGTATCCTTGCTGACTCAAACCACTTAGCCGAGGGTAACGTCACTTTCAAAAGAGGGGCCTACCACTTTTCGCATTAATAACTTATTTAATTATCTTTCAATATCCGACTCTTTGGGATTGTATCCCTGCTGACTCAAACCACTGGGTTGAGGGTAACGTCACCTTCAAAAGAGGGGCCTACAACTATAACTAAGATAATCTCTTAAAAAGTCCGTAAGTGCGGAAATCATCAGAGGGTACATTAAAGAGGAGTTGGATCCAAGTGATTCTATCTTTTCTATTTGTTTTTCATATTATTATTCTTTTAATTTTTATATTTACTTTCATGTTTGAAAAACTTTTATAAAAAATTTAGATCGATTAGACGTTGATAATAAACCGGTATTAAAAGCTCTTGTGTCCTTGGACGACCTCGGTATCTTACCAACACTATACTACGCTCGCTATGGGTGCTTTTGCCCTAGTGTGTGTTTAGTGTTAGTACAATATTGTGTTTTAAAATTTTAAAACTTGACTAATGCGTAAAACGAACTTAAAATATTAATAAAATCCTATCACGCTTCATGCACACCAACTTTTTGGCGCCGCTTTCGGGGACACAAGGATTTTAAGAAAGTTTAAAATCAACGGCCTAATTATTTTAAGCATTTTTTTAGGATTTCTCTCAATTTTTAGCAAATTCTGCGTGTTCTGCAGGCTGCAGCACGGGGCCGTGTCCATCCAGCAAGCCCCCGTGTCTAATAAACAACAGCACCAATTCTGTTTTAAGTCAGACAGTAGTTGACCATGGGGCCGTGTCCATCCAGCACGCCCCGTGTCCAACCTCCAATTACTGAAAGCAGGACCGTAAGATCCCGACGGTTGGTAAAATTTGACAAAAGCATGGATGATATTGATTATTTTTACTTTCGCCACTCTTACGGTGACTGGTGTCAACTATGTGGTGGATTTCATCATGATTTAGAATGTTACATTCTAAAAAATGATCCCCATTATCTAGTAGACCCATCGTTTTCCTGTGATAATCATCTTAAGATGGGCGAAAGTAAAAATGATCATTATTATCCAACCGAATGTCCTCAACCATCTCTTCCATACGACATAACCTCCATCAACATATGTGAAATAGAAGAAAGGATTCTCCAAAAATTAAAAGAAATAAAACTTATGATGAAAAAGAGGTGTTCATCACAGGAACAAAGTGAAGGAGAATTGGTAAGGCCACATTCGGAATCTGTCAACATCGATGACAACAAAAGTATCTCAACCTCTTGTGAAAGCATTAGCGATAGTCGTCCCTCTGTCGATTATGCCGTGAAGGACTCTCCATCGGCCCCCACAGCTGCGCTCATAGACCTGAGCGATTCGACATAAACCTTCTTTAACAAGAGCCCGGATAAGGGGAATAAAGGTTGATTCCGCCCACCAATAAGTAGTTTAGGTTTTACCCTTTCCGATAACCTCTTGCGTTCTTGCATAAATCAAGAGAAATTGAGGTACCTTATGTCGCAACCCCCGATCCCTAATCTGTCCCGGGAACGGGCGGACGCGAGCTCAGATTTTCAGTGGTATCAGGTATTTAATCTTGCAGCGGAAATTACATCAGGACCGTAGTTAGGAAATGTTCATCAGAGTAAAACCACCATATTTAATATTAATAATTACATGGGCAAAACCCAAGTTTCTTATTACAATACATTTATAGGGATAAACCCTATCTTATTGAATTTAAAACATCGTCTTTTAGGTAACTTTTATAGCCACATTTTTACTAAGCCTTCAGTGCTCTCCAGCTGGCTTTTTTACTAATTGGCTGTCACATTGTGTTACCTGAAACGCGTTTTAAAAACATTTGTCAGTGGGAAATACTGGTGAGTGAATCCCAGTTTAATCAAGAAACATTAATTAAAACAGTATTGAGAGCGATCACATTGTTTATTTCTACACAATTACTCATTCAGTACTGTCAATCCTTGACTGGCGGGTCATATTACACATTGGCTAACTCGTTGTCTAATGGTAACGTATCGTCATTCCGACTTACTACTCGCAAGTAATAAATTTTGTATACAAAACCCCAACATACCGGCAGTAATTGAAGAATTACAAAGACTCAATCACCGCTTAATCACATTGTAAAACAATTAAGGTTTTGTAAAACATTCCAAAAAGGTTAACAAAAAGAGGATAAACTCACATTGCTATCTTAGACTTCGCGTAAGGGTTTTCTGGATATAATCTATAATTTATACAAATGTACATTGGTTAGTATCATAACCCTTTGAAAATATTAAGGATACCCTCCCCGAGACGGCATTCCAACAACTACGTCGGGCAGAACCACGACAGTTGTTACGGAACCCTAAATCAATCGGGCAGCGTAGCTGTTACGAAACTGGGGTTATAATACTTACAACGAAGCAGAACCTCGCTAATTAGGGGTATAATACCCGACTATAATGCTTATAACTTCAGAAATTGTGATTGAAAGAAAGAAATGAGCGACGGAAAGTGAAACCCGATGGCCTGCTTATATAGTTGCTGAAACTGGTCTCCACGTGGCCCGCGTAAGAGAAGACATAGGGCTACGCGGCCTGCGTTGACTTCGGTCAACTGCGTAGCTTAGCTGGGTCATCAACTAGCTTGTCCGGGTGTTGGGCCACTGATGCAGGCCCAAGTGTGGAGGAACGGGCTATTTTGTATTTGGAGGCCCAAGACCGCGTAACAAAAGGGGCTTCACTAAAATGGCTCTAACTTGGGCTACAGGGGTCCGTTTTAGGCGTGTGACCAGGCGAAACGACCGTGTGAACGAGCTCCATCTTGCTGCAAACGCCTATGGCAGTTTGGGTCATCGTCCGACTGAAAAAACGCTTATTTTTATTACTTATTTGCATTTTTATGATTTTTGGACTATTTTGGGCATTTTCTTTTAGGCCGTGTGTTTGGCCCGTTATCTTTTTTAGGCCTATTTCGAATTTCGGTTTCTATTTATATGTCCCTCTAGTAATATGAATGATCAGAATTGATTTTTGAAATTATTGAATTTTTCACTTCAAATTCCGTGGCCTTTGGGTTGCAGTTTGGGGGTTGGGGAAGAACACACGGGTATTCTTAGAATCAACGTGTTTGATCTTCGTTTCCGTATCACGCGCTACATCAGCCACGTGGCCACACTGGGCTGCGCCACACTTCAGGACACTCGCGGCCCGCGTAAACTAAGGGAGTGGTCTCACGCGGCCTGCCTGAACTTAAGAAATCAGACGAATCAGGTCTAGACCTTCATACCGCCCGCGTAATGTCTTGGGGTGGGTCTACGCGGCCCGCCTCAGCTTAATATTTATTGTTTTTAATTTATTTTATATGTTATAACATATTTCGGGCTCGGTTTTCTCATACGGGGTGTATTTAAAGACATATTGGGACATTCTAAAATATACTAGAGTGTTAGAAATATTATAAGGGTGTCGGGTTATGTGAGGATTGTTATATTCTCCCCACCTTGTTTTAGAGCTCGTCCTCGAGATCTACTGAAACAAGTGCGGATATTTCCTTTTCATTTCAGATTCAAGCTCCCATGTGTATTCAGGTCCTCTTTTGGAGTCCCACTTCACTTTGACCAGAATTAGTCTTTTGTGCTTGAGATTCTTGACTTTCCTGTCTTCAATCTGTAGAGGTCTTTCTACAAACTTGAGTTGTTCATTTACCTCTATATCCTTAAGAGGTACTAATAGTGATTCGTCAGCTAAACACTTTTTGAGATTAGATACATGAAATACATCATGTATTCCTGCCATTTCCTCTGGCAGTTGTAGCTGATATGCTACATGTCCTATTCTTCTAATAATCTCAAAAGGTCCAATATACCTGGGACTTAGCTTTCCCCGTTTGATGAATCTTACTATTCCTTTCCAAGGAGAGACTTTTAACAATACTTTATCTCCTACTTGAAATTCCAAGGGTTTGCGTTGGTTATCAGCATAACTCTTCTGTCGATCACGCGCTATTTTTAGTCGTTCCTTGACTTGAATAATCTTATCAGTTGTTTCCTGCACTATCTCAGGTCCAGATAGTTGCTTTTCCCCAATTTCTGTCCAACAGACTGGGGTTCGGCACTTTCGTCCATAAAGTGCTTCGAATGGTGCAGCATTTATACTTGTGTGATAACTATTATTATATGAAAATTCTATTAAATGCAAGTGATCGTCCCAATTACCTCCGAAATCAATTACACAAGCTCTAAGCATGTCTTCCATTGTCTGGATTGTCCTTTCACTTTGTCCATCCGTTTGAGGGTGATAAGTTGTACTTAATTTTAACTTGGTTCCCATTGCCTTTAGGAAACTTGACAAAAAATGAGAGGTAAATCGACTATCTCTATCAGAAACAATTGATAAAGGAATGCCATGTAAAGAAACAATTTCATTTACATATAATTTAGATAATTGTTCCATATTAATTGTTTCCTTCATTGGTAGGAAATGAGCTGACTTGGTTAGCCTATCTACAATCACCCAGATTGTATCATTTCCTTTCTTTGTTTTGGGTAATTTAGTAACAAAATCCATTGTTATCAATTCCCATTTCCACACTGGCATTTCTAATTGTTGTAGAAATCCTGAGGGTTTCTGGTGTTCAGCTTTAACTTGTGAACAAGTTAAACATTTAGAAACATGGGCTGCTATTAGGGATGAGCAAGGCGGTATCCGATACCGAACCGATACCGATACCGCCAAATACCGATCCCGAATTTCACCCAAACTAGGTACCGATACCGAAACATGTCGGTTCGGTATCGGTACGGTATCAGTATTATACCGTATTTTGAGGGTCGGTATTATACCGATACCATACCGTACCGAAAACGCCAAAAAGTGGATACCGATCGGGATACCGAAAAGTGCACGGTATCGGTATTTCGGGATCGGGATTGGTATGGGATCGGTATGGGATCGGTATTCGGTGGCATATGCTCATCCCTAGCTGCTATGTCCTTTTTCATTCCTATCCACCAGAAATTTTTCCATAAATCCTGGTACATTTTATCACTTCCTGGATGTATCGTATACTTAGACTTATGGGCCTCTTCTAGTATACGATGACGTATATTTCCTAATTTAGGTATCCACATTCTCTTTTTATGGAATCTCCAAATTCCATCTATTCCTTGTTCCAATTCTTTTAGCATACCTTTTAATTTTTCAGAATCATCCTTGATTACTGATTCTTGTGCTTCTCTTATCTGATCATTTAAATCTACTTGCAGATTTAATTTAAGAGAATGTATCCTTTTTGGTTTTTCATGATACTTTCGGCTTAAAGCATCTGCCACTATATTTGCTTTTCCTTCATGATACTGGATATCACAATCATAATCACTAAGCATCTCTATCCAGCGTCTTTGTCTCATATTTAATTCCTTTTGTTTGAAAATATACCTTAAACTCTTATGATCAGTGAATATGATAAACTTACTACCATAAAGGTAATGTCTCCAAATCTTAAGAGCAAAAATTATAGCTCCTAACTCTAAATCATAGGTGGAATAATTCTCTTCATGATTCTTAAGTTGTCTAGATGCGTAAGCTATAACCTTTTGTCGTTGCATCAATACACATCCATAGCCTAATTTGGAAGCATCACAATAGACTACAAAGTCTTCAGCTCCTTCTGGTAATGCTAATATGGGTGTATGGGTTAATCTTTGCTTAAGGATTCTAAAGGCTTCTTCTTGTTTTACTCCCCATTCAAACTTAACAGATTTACAGGTTAGCTTAGTTAAGGGAATGGCTATTCTAGAAAATTTTTGAATAAACCTTCTATAATAACCGGCCAATCCTAAGAAACTTCTAACCTCGGTTGGTGATTCAGGGGTTTTCCATTTGGTAATTGCCTCAATCTTTGTTGGATCTACATGAATTCCTTCATGATTGACTAGGTGTCCAAGGAATTGTACTTGTTCTAACCAAAATTCGCACTTAGAGAATTTAGCATAAAGCTTTTCCTTTCTTAATAAACTTAAAAGTGCGTGTAAATGCTTTGCATGATCCTCTTTACTCTTAGAGTAAATTAGAATATCATCTATAAAGACAATTATGAATTTATCCAAATATGGCTTACATATTCGCTTCATCATGTCCATAAATGCAGTTGGGGCATTGGTTAAACCAATTGGCATGACAGTAAATTCATAATGGCCATACCTTGTTCTGAAAGCGGTCTTAGGAATGTCCTCTTCCTGTACCTTTAATTGATGATATCCTGATCTTAAATCGATTTTAGAGAAAAATCGAGCTCCTTGTAGTTGATCAAACAGATCATCGATTCTTGGTAATGGATACCGATTCTTAATCGTGACTTTGTTTAATTCACGGTAGTCAATGCACATACGCATTGATCCGTCCTTCTTTTTAACGAATAGTATCGGCGCTCCCCATGGCGACGAACTTGGCTGTATAAATCCTTTCTCCAACAATTCGTCTAATTGTTTCTTTAATTCCTGCATTTCTGCAGGTGCCAAACGATAAGGTGCTTTGGCAATCGGTGATGTTCCTGGTATTAAATGGATTCTGAATTCAACTTCCCTATCTGGAGGTTGCCCTGGCAATTCTTCTGGAAATACATCTGAAAACTGAGATACTACTGGTATATCTTTTAAATCCTTTCCTTTAGTGTTAGTGATTATGGAAATCAAATACACTATAGAACCTTTTCTTATAGAACTTGCAGTTTTCATCACAGAAATAAATTTTGTGGATCTAAATGGCTTATCTCCTTTAATTGTGATCGTTTTTCCTTTTGGTGAATTTACTTGTATTGACTTTTGATCACATAAAATACTGGCTTTATTGGCTATTAACCAATCCATTCCTAAAACAACATCGAATCCTGCCAGATTCATGGGATAAATATTTGCAATAAATTTCTGATTTAAAATTTCTATGCTTGCTCCCTGCAAGATTTCAGAAATTCTAGCAGTTTCTCCATTGGCTGTCTCTACTAAACATTCATGTGGTAGTTTAGTTAATGAATGATTTAAAATTTTGCAAAACGATGTATTAATAAAGAGTAAATTACAATTTCTGTCCTTTATGTTTGTCCCAAATTGCAGGCGCTGTCCTTTGTCTTTAAAATTGATGAGTTTTGTCCTTAATGTTTGCAAATCTTGCACGTTATGTCCTTTAAGGCAAACCCAGTTAATTTTTTTTGTTAAATCTGATCTCCCAGGGGTATTTTAGTCTTTTTACCCTGTTTACTTAGTATTATCAAAAAATAAAACAAAATGATTTTATTATTATTATTATTATTATTATTATTATTATTATTATTATTATTAGAGTAAATAAAACAGACTGATGAAGAACAGAACCCTTCACCGCCATCTCCACCACCCTTCACCGCCATATCCACCACCATCCTCCATCGCCACCGGCACTACGGCCACCATCACCACCACACTCCACCCTTCACCGACATCATCACAACCCTCCACCAAACACCCTTGTCAAAACCCCTCCAATCCTTTGCCTTCTCTCTCACCTGCCACCACCACCACCACCATCCCGCATCGATTCTCTCTCTCTCTCCTTCACCCACCACCGTCTCCACCATCACCACCCCCACTATAACCCTAACCCCAACCTGCAACAACCCAAACCAGCAACAAACACCATTAAACCTACCACCCCCCCATTGGAACCCTAACCCCAAGAACCTGCAAACCACCCAAATCAGCAACAAACACCATCTACCGACAACCATTCGCCACCTACGTGAACCCACCACCAAATCGAACCCCACCATTTACCGGCCACCATCCATAGGCATCCACAACCATTCACTGACCACCATCCACAACCATTCGCCGACCACCACCAGCATGAACCCAACCCCAAATGGAAATCCACACCCAAATCGAATGATAGACAAATACCCAAACCTAGATCGAAACCCAAACCCAGATCGAAAAACAGAAAAACACAACCCTAAATCAAAACCCGCCTCTAGTGAAACCCTACCACCGGTGAAGACGGATGAACCTACCACCGGAGAAGACGGATGAGCACAGCGACGGTGATGAGCCGGAGAAGACGAATGAGACGGTTATGTCGCCGGAATCTCTGGAGGAGCTAATCGCCTGGATGGTGGTGGTGGTGGTGGGAGGTGGCGGCAGGTGAGAGAGAGGGGGAGAGAAGAGAGAGAGTGACGGTAGGTTAGAGAGAGAGAAGGTAATATTTGTTTTTATATATATTTTTTAGAGTAATACTTACACAATAGTCCCTGAACAAAGTTCTTTTACACAATGTTCCCTGATAAGATAAAATGACAACAATGCCCTCATGTGCAAGGCACATGATCAGATTTAACAAAAAAAATTAACTGGGTTTGCCTTAAAGGACATAACGTGCAAGATTTGCAAACATTAAGGACAAAACTCATCAATTTTAAAGACAAAGGACAGCGCCTGCAATTTGGGACAAACATAAAGGACAAAACTTGTAATTTACTCATTAATAAAACTTTGGTTTGCACCAGAGTCAAATAATACTTTAGCAAAAATATCATTAACTAAAAACGTACCAGCTATGACATCTGGAATCATCTTAGCTTCATCTGCAGTCAGAACAAATGCTCTAGCATTTTTAGTATTCTTGTTGTCTGGAGCTAAGTTTGGACAATTAGGCTTGATATGACCTTGTTCTCTGCCGTTGTAGCATATCCTGCTGTTTTTCTTCCTGCAGTCTTCTTTCTTGTGTCCCGATATTTTGCAAAAGTTACAGTATATGGGGCATTTTCCTAAATGCTTTCTTTCGCAATTTCTACAGTAAGGTGCAGAAGTAGAACCTATATTTCTTCCACGATTAAAATTTCCAGAATGAAATTCTTGTGTGAGTTTCTGGGTTAGGTTCCTCCTTTGATCCTCTTCTCGAATACGAACTAATTTATCTGTCAAGGTATTTGCTAGTTCTACAGCTTCTTCTATAGTTTGAGGTGTAGCTGCCTTGACTACGTGTCTAATCTCTCCAATTAATCCCCAAATATAACGGGAGATTAACACTGGTTCTGGTGAAGCAAGGGTTGGCACTATTCTAGCATATTCAAAGAATATTTTAGTATATCCCTTACTATCCACACCAGTCATCCTAAGGTTTAGGAATTTGTTTGTTATCTGTTCCTTTTCATTGGGTGGGCAGAATTTCCTTTCTACCTTGTCCTTAAATTCTTCCCATGTCATATTGTAAGTTCTATCACTTCCTCTTGATTGGAGGATAGTGTTCCACCATTCTAGTGCTGCATTCTTAAATAAATTAGAAGCAAACAGTATCTTATCTTCTTCAACACACTTGCTTATCCTTAAGACTGCCTCAGTCTTCTCTATCCAGCGTAAGGTTGCAATGGCCCCTTCGTTGCCCGAGAATTCCATTGGTTTACAAGACCAGAATTCTTTATATGAACAACCGTAAGACACGGTTCTTCTTCTTTTGGGAATAGGCATTTGAAGTAAAGGTCCATTGTTTACGCTGTGTTCTGGTTCAATTGGTCACTTACTACTATGTTTACTCTTATTATTTGCTTCTTGAACCGTTTGAAGAATAAATGGCATTGCATCTATAATTCCTTGTGCCACTATGTGTTGGATAGCACTATTATCCATTTGATTTTCATTGTTATTGACGCTTGGATTCTCATTAACCACGTTAATGTTACTCTGGTTATCGTTATTCAGATTTCCTTGATTTCCTTCGTCCGCCATCTGAATTTTAAACATTTATCCCATATTAATGTCACAAGATAATATTTAATATAGTAAATCACATGATACGCAATCTAGCCAAAAACGTAGATCATTGCTACTTTACTCTATTTCCATATACTATTATGCATCTATTACACACTAGTACTGAAATAAAAATTACAATACCAACAGAAATAGAATCACACTAATAGTAATATGCATCCGTACACACATATTTTATTTTATTTTTATTTTATTATATTTTATTATTATTACTACTACCGTTTCCTCCGTTCTCACATTCACGGATATGGATTTATCCAAAAATCCATATTGCGCTCATCGTATTTCCATACGAGACGCTCTCCCACCTGACGCATTCTCTCACTGCTTTCTAAAATTTCCTCCCCGAAAGTCCTTAGACTACGGTCAAGGTAAAACGAAATGCAAAAGCGAAAATAAAAGATTTGAGAGATAAAAAAAATGGTACCTTGACACCGTAAATATATATATATATATATATACAATTGAATA
Organism: Helianthus tuberosus; assembly: GCA_030545235.1. Lineage (NCBI taxonomy): Eukaryota > Viridiplantae > Streptophyta > Magnoliopsida > Asterales > Asteraceae > Helianthus > Helianthus tuberosus. The sequence goes on along the minus strand of CM060428.1, from coordinate 17,151,672 downwards.
ATGACTAGGATAAAAGATGATTTTCGGGATCATCACAACTTATGATATTATAAGTAATGCTAAGGTCTACGGGACCAAAAAGACCTTCGGATCACAAATAGAAGGAAACGAATTGTTGGGGTCTCACCTTAATAAGGTCAAAAAGGTGAAAAATCGAAAGTAATAGCCTACGAGGCTAAGTGAAGGAACCTACGGGACAATAGTGTAAGGTGAGGGAACTTGTTACGATTCCCCGCGTAAAACGAGAACGGAAAACAATAAATTATGGGTTGTCAATTTCCTTGATATGAGTAATTGACTTAGTTAAAGAGAAAAACGCTAAACTAAAACTTCAATTTTAGTAAGAAATAACGTTTTTATAAATATGAATTTCGATAGGAATTTAACTGGTAAGTATGAAAGATATAAATCTTGACACTGTTAGGTGCAAGACGATATATTCGAAAAAGTGATATCTTCGAAAATGAAAGGTTGATATGAATTAAACATGATGTGACACGATCACGGTCAAGAAATGCAATGTGAGGTAGAATCACATTATAACCAAGCGAGCGGTAAAAGTAACTGGACTAATAAGTCTAGTTAGTGAGACCAGTTAAGGTCAGCAATTCAAATCAAGAAATTTGATTTGCTTGTAAGCGGTAAATTCGGTATAACTGAACCGAATAAATAAATTTGAAAATAAAAGAATTTGTTGCTAAAAGTGAAAGATTTCACTAAAGACCTTTAAACGGGTCAAAGTAACGGATTCATAAAGAATTCGATAGTATATGAAAGCGATGGATATCGCTAAGTTAATTAAACTAGTGGAAATAACGAGATTACGTTATTTCAAGTCGCATTATGTCATGTAAGATATGTAGATGATTAATAACCAAAAGTATATTACCATACTTTTCTGGTAATACTAACAATCAGTTAAAGTATGAGAAATGCTTAATTGATTATCGAGAGCAAATGCATGGAGTTGAACTTGATAAATTAGGTAAGAAAATGTTTCGGGGACGAAACCTCTTTAAGGGGGGTAGACTTGTAACATCCCAAAAACGAGTTTGGTAATCAAACCACGTTAAATATTACTGACGGGTAAAATACCGTTAGTGGTAAAAATTTACCCGGTAAATATTAGGATTTAAATAATTAATCCTAATAATAAATAAAAAGTGAATAAAAGATTTTAAGAAATAAAATGATAGAAGGCCCGAGTTAACGGGACCTAAAATAAACTTAGTCATAAATATTCCCGAACCCGCTAAGCTAACTAGGAATGTTTGACCCGGTTAATTGGAGGGAATATGAATTGTAAATAAGTAGGTTATAACCTACTTAATAATTAACGAAACATGAGGGACCAAAGTTAGATATTTGGAAAAGTTTAGTTATTAAAAACAAAAAACAAAAAAAAAAACACACCACACATAGTGTGTGCGTGTGGGAGATCGACCAGGAGAAAGCTCAGGAGAGCTCAAACCCTAACTTCAACAAATTGATCAAATTGAAGCCCAAATCAAGAGCCAAATCAATGCATGAACACAAATTCGTGATCACCTAGTCATGGGGATTACAAGGTATGTTGAATTTTATGATTTGGTGATACTTTGAGATTATGATGAACAATCATAATCGAAATTCTGGAATGAATGTTGAATCTATGAGTGTTATTGTGATTATATCTTGGTTTAGAAACAAACCCTAGTAGAAAATTTGATGAATTGTTGTCAAAACTAGGGATTTGGTAATTACCCTATTATGTGCTAAGTGGGTTTTATGTTAATATGATGAACACTCATATTAGAATGTAAGATTGATGAATATTGAGGTTATGATATAAGTTCTTGATGTAGTTCATGAACACTAGACTTAGAGGTTTGAATGTGTTGATGTAAATCTTGGTAAAGATAACTATTTATGAACTAGTTAGTAAATAAGTAATATTATGCACATTAGGTGTTTGTTAAAATGCCCGAATGAATGTTGACATAATGAAATTATGAAAGAAACGCGTAATTGGCTAACTCGACTAACTACGTGTAATACGGAATAATATGGGTTCTAAACATGATGTTGATTGAACTTAGTGTGCGTATAATATGAGTGAAGTTAGTTGACTATCGAAAGTCAAATAAACCAACATTGAAGTCGAATAGTAGTTCCGACATAGAGTTCGTAAGATGGAATAGTCGTATGTGATAATGACTAAACTAACCGTCTTACGAATTATGATGATAGTTTGAAGCTTGACAAGCTAGGTGGAGGCTTGGAAAGGAAGCGGGTCAAACGAAGCAAATAAGAAGGAAAAAACGTACTTCGGATGTAAGGTAAGTAAAACTTACACCCACTTGTAGTATATGTGTTTGTTTTATAAGCGATGAATACGATAAGGATTAGGTTCGAATCATGGGTTCCGACGAAACGAAATGGGTCGGAACGAATAAAAATGTTTTAAACCATGATTAATGCTGAAAGAGGCAAAATGGTAAATGAGTCACGAACTGGTTAAGAATTACTGAGTTCTTCTTTAAGTTACCTCATAGCGTAACTAGTAATGGGAAAATGGGTAAAAATGGAAATTTAGTCAAGTATCGACTAAAGTAAATTAAGGTTCAAAGGACATCCATGGCGTAAGCCGGATGGTAAAAAAATATAAGAAATGACTTTAGAAGAAAAGGGACCTAGTGAGAAAATCCGAAATGGGTCGGATGGGTGATTGGTAATTAAAACCCATGTTTTGTTACATATGAAAATGTTGGGTTATGTAGGTCGAACGGGTCAAATGGTGGGAATAACGCCATTTGACAAATCAACTAATGTGGTTGTCAAGTCATGTGTTTACAGGGGCGAATAGTAGTTTGGGTAATTGCGTCGCCATAAGAATATCGGTAATAAAAGCAAGGTGTCGAAACGGGTCACTAGGTTGACTCGAGCCAGGTACGTATAAATACGATTGTAGATAAACATACATTTTTGGGACAAATTAGTAGCAAATGCCCTTCGTTGTAAATGATGGGCTAAAGTTGACTAAAATGCCCTTGATGGGTAAATCGGGAAGACGACCTTTAAAGGTTGTTAGAAATAAGTGTTTTGATAGATTAAATCCTTAGGATAAGTATAAAAGGGATGATATGGGACCTTAGTGCATAAATACCCTTAACGGGTCAAAATATAAGTATTAGCGAAACGGGTTAAGAATGTGTAATAACCCATGAATTGAACCTTGTACAATAGGAAATAATCATAATAATATGTTTACAAAAGAAACAAGGGCCACATACAAGTTTGTTAGATGAAACCGCGAACGGGTCAAAAGTGTCGTAATTGAACTTCAAGCCGAGAGCTTGAAGTCTAAAATTTTGTGAAATTATATGTTGTACTTTAACTCCATATGATGGAGAATTAAATTACGGTCGCGTAGGAAAAAGAATCGCGTAAAACGGACATCTAGATTGAAAGTTATGAACATTTTTGTAAAAACTTGGATTGCTGGAAAATGCAGGTTTCAGATCTGAACTCGCTGGAAAATCGTACCTGTCGCGCCACGCGATGGGTGACCAGAAACACGTCGCGACACGCGACGATACGACGCGGCCCGCGTAAGCTAATGTTAAGTCTGTCGCGGCCCGCGACAGACTACAGAACTGGAAAATTTTCTTTTATTTCATGGTTTGTTGTTTAGAACTTGTTTAATCTAATAATTAAGCATCAAAACTAACATTTGGGTTGGTTTTGATCACAGATAAATACCAGGTGTTCCCGGACGAAGATCAAGCTCTAGGAAGGACCGAACACGATCAAAGAAATAAGCTTCCGCACATTGTTATGTCAATATTTTAATCGACGAATTATATTACATTCTGCTGTATTATTATAAAAAAAAGTAAAGGTTTTAAATTATCCGTATTTTCTATGGATACGATATAACGGTTACATGTTTATTTTCGTAAACTAAACGAAAACCGTTAAATAATACTAAGGGTGTTACATGGTCAGTGTGCTGTCACTTTCTATAAAGTCAGCTTTGGGGCAGAATGTTTGGACCCATTCCAAAGACAAAGATCTGCCCTGATTTGCACACATACCCAAAAAGATATATTCTTAAGAAGGTTTCACTTAAACCATCTTGTCTTTGCCACATTTGTCAATTTCCTTCTTCTTCAAAGCTCTCCCACCTCCATTAAAGCTTGAAGCTTCATAACTTCAAGCTTTATCTAAGTAATTACAAGGTTTTTAACCAAGAAGTCTTAATAAATATAAGCTTTACAACACTGTTTTGAGTTGTTTATGTTCAGAAATGTTTTAAAATATAGAAAAATAATTAAAACAATGAGTTTCTGTGTTCAAAAATCTTGCAGAGGTGTCACCACGGGGCCGTGGCTGGAAATTTCAACTTCAATTTTTTTTGAGATTTTCGTCTTGATTTCTTAGTATGTCGAGCCAAAATAGTGGAACATCATCGAAAGGCTCAAGAAATAACCGGAGAGGAAGAAGACCATTAATCGAAGCTACCCTCGTCCGCTATGTGTATGCATTAAGGGAAGCCATCGACGAACTGACATCGGTGGAGGAGATCCTCATCAACCGTATCAACTACTTGACGGTGGGACTAGAGAATAGCTTCCAAGAAATCAACCTTTTACACCAAAGTTTGAACATTCTTGCTATGCCACCCATGAAACCAATCTTCCCTCAAGAGGATTGGAACCTTGCGCAAGAAGTTGTTGACCTAACCGGATGGGATGACCTTCCCCAACCTCCTCAAGACAATCTACATGAGATTCCGGTCATCGTCGCACCTCCCCCACAAAATGTTGTTGATGATGAGCCTATCCTCTTTCTTCCTCGGGAGATTGAGGAAATGCTCAACGACTTTTGAGGAGCACCCTCCGGAGTGAAGCTCTAAAAAGCCCCTACTCTCTGAAAATTTATTTTCGGGTTTCTTGTTGTTTCGACATGTGAAATCCAGGGTAGAGCTTCCTTGTGGTTTTAAAATTTCTTGCATATTAGGACCTATCTATCTAATCATATGACTTTTGTAATTTTTAATTTTTAGGACTATCTTAGGACCGTTTGTATCTCGTACTCTAATATATGATGGTTTAAGTTATTGTGTGGTGTTTGGATCTTATATAATGGCTTAACAAACGAGAAAATATGAAAACTGCCAAAGGGACGTTAAAACCGCACCCAATGCGCGTAAACAGTACCTTCCGACAACTTTTTCAGCTTCCCATCATGTGCAGTACGGGGTCGTGCCCAGCCCAACACGCCCCGTGCCCGGAACTCTGCAGAAACAACTTTTGGTCAGGTAACTAACCACGGCCCGTGCCCACTGGACACGCCCCATGGTCAGCCTTCTGTTCATTTCTGTTACTGGTACTCTGGCCACGGGGCCGTGCCCGGACCACACGGGCCCGTGGCCAGGTGCCCAGTAACATAAAAAACTTGTTTTTAACACGCTTTTACACATTCAAATCAACCTAAAAACTTATTTTTGGACACAATGTGTAATTTAAGTGTGAGGGGGAAGCTAAAACCTTGAATCTTGCAAGTCCTAGTAACAAGCCTTACACAAAACTCATATTGGAACCGCTAATCACCCAAAATCTTTTCAAAAAATTTTATTTTTATACTTGTCTTGGTTTAATTTGGGAATAACAAGTTCTATAAAGGTTATGTTTTTACAAATTTACAACCGATAGCGTCGTGATAAAAGGAACCAAATAAGAAAATTATAAAAAGGCATGACAAATCTTTTTAAAATTTGATTATATATACTTGTTCACACTATAAACCCATTCCCACAATAAGTGAGTTTTGAGCCTTTATTGAACATACATACATGCATCTTTAAACTAAATGCTCATTTTGGTTTCTTGTGTGAATAGCCGCTTGCTTCTTACGACTCTAGAACTTGCCAAGACGATACATTCCCGGTCCTTACCAACTTGAACCCAAGTAAGTAAATGATGGAGGAACAGTGTTACAGGATATTCAAAGTGGGCAGTGTTTTGCATATGAGGAGCAGGGGTATATTGGGAATAGTGCACAGTGCTTTGTGTGTTTTAAGGTCTTAGGCTAGGGTGAGTAATGATTGGGCCATTGTTTTGACTTCTACATTCCCTAGCAAAGTGACCAAGCCTGTTACATTTGTAACACTTAATTTTGGACTTACCCAACCCCACTTTTAAATTCCCATGCAGTCCTGGAAACTTTCTACCTGTTCGTTTGTAAAACTTGCTGGTTCTTACACTCAACAAGGACAGTTGGTGCAAAATGTCCATCTCTTCTATATCAGTGGGATCAAAATGTTGGAGGTCATTGAGTTCAAAGGATAAGTTATCAGAGAGATCTGGTTTTCCCCATTTGCTGTGAAAGCATAATTGGGTGAGTAAGGCTCAGAGTTGAAGGCTCCACATACAGTTATGTCAATGTAATGAACAAAACTCAGTTCCTTACTACCACCAGATGACTCTTCTTGACCCAAAAGTATTGTGTTTCCAAAGGAGTAATCATCGGCCACTTTTCCAGATCTTTGCAACTTCTTTTTCTGGTTCAGCTCTCTTTCATATGTGAGAAGCCTACCATGAAGTTGGGTCAGACTTAACTCTTTGAATCCCACAGAATTTCTGGTCACAAAAGCTATAGTGTCCCACTTATCTGGTAATGATCTAAGAAACCTACTATTTAAAGTGGACTTTGCAAATTCAACATTAACCAGTTTAAGTTCACTAATGAGACAACTAAATCTTTCAAACTGTTGGGTCAGTGAATCTCCTTTAACATGATAGAACATTTCGTATTGTTGGTTTAAAACCCCCCTGTTGTTTTCTATAACCTCTTCTATCCCACCAAACTGCTCTTTCAGTGCATCCCAAAGCTCTTTAGCACTGTTACAATGTAACAGGCCAGCGTATATGTCATTTGGAAGAGCTGAGGCCACAATACTAAAAGCCTTTGCATCTAATTCAATTTTTTTGAAAATCCTGATCTGAGTAATTTTCAAGGCTCTTAGGTACTTGGACCTTGGGATCTTCTGTGCTTGGAACCATTGGAACATGAGGTCCAAAGATGACAGACTTCCAACAGCCGGTGTTTTGTTGTGCTAACACATGACCCATCCTACGTTGCAAGATATTGTATCCAGATCTGACAAGCATAGGTGGCTTGAAGAGTGTTCCGGTGTTGTGATGGTTCTGTGATTATGAAGACATCTTGGTTGTTTTACAGAAATTTTTGAATAATCAACTTTAAACGTGATTACACTTGTGCTCTGTTTTTCAATTGATACGAACAACTTAGTATCAATGAAATTGAGCTGAACTTTTATGTTACATTGATTGTTAGATCGAATTTGACTGTCCTATGCTCTGATACCAATTGTTAGGATCTGAGTTTGACTTGATTGTGTTGTTATAAGACCCTATTTCGAACATGACAAAAGTCGCAGCGGAAATACGAACCATAAAATTTCTTTCATTATAAATACCTCAACTTATTTAAAATTTAACTTTAACATAGCTCTTTCTCATAAATCCGTCATTCTCTTATTTACGATTTGAAAACATAGCTTATGTTTACTACATTATATACATCAACGTTCCCGTACAATCTCTCTAGTGACTCGATCCTCGATCTCCAATCCTTGGTTATCCTCATGACTGGTAATACCTGCGTTCACCACATAAAATTTACAACATTAGTACACATTATAAACCTACAAGGTTTCCACGTTTACATCTCGCTTCGTTAATTCTTTACATCCCAGCTTTTCCATCCTGTCATACCATCCGTGATGAGACTTCTTTGTTATTCCTGCATTTCACTTATGACTCCAGGTACACGAATAAAAAACGTAAACACTTAATCATACCGAAAGACTTGCAAACATACCTAAACTTCATGCATATTATCTCCATATATACCTACGTACACAAGTGCATACCAATCTACATGTATACTTACATATGCACACATCTACATTATTAAATACGTATCTGCATGTACACATACCAACCTCGTTACGTACACTCATGACACTATACATATTTACATACATACAACCCTAAGTGCATCATACCAAACTCATATCTGCTTACTCTCATACATACCATCATATAACCGCTCGTTCTTGCTCGCATACTTATAAACATACCCATCAAGGATACATACATTCTTACATACACTTAAATTCATAAAAACGTAAATTAAACTAGTCGTACGTAGCTTAAAACGCGTTTAAGCGAGTTCCCAAGGCAAAACGAGGCACGAAAACAGTTTTCGGAGGAACATGACCCGTTCATGCATACATCAACATAACTTGTTCATTTTACCATAACCCCTTATAAACATAATAATTTCAGTGTCGTCTATCATAAATTACTAAATTCTTGGATGTTTTGCATCCTCTTAACACCTTATCGTTCATATGCTTATTTTTGACCCGTTAAGGGTATTCGCGCATTAATTGGTCTACGACTAACCAAACTATAATCCCCACTTCTATACTTGTCCAAAACATTACACTAATCGAATAACTTGTTTCTAAGCTACTTTTAAAATCGTTTTCCGCAAAATACCCATCAAGGGTATTTTGGTCAACTTTAATCCCCTCATTTACGACGAAGAACTTTAACACATATTTACCCTCAAACGTCATGTTTAATTAATTAAAACACTTTATTACTTAATCGTACTAAGAAGTGATTACAGAAATCACTTACCTTATGCATCCGCGTTCCTATCCGCTTCCTTGCCTTCTCTTGACCCGTTAGCCATTCATGCTTGAGTCCACCTTGATATGATTCCTATACTTTCATATTACCAACATCGCATTCTCGTTAGCTTACATCATTGCACATGTTAACGACCATATCAATCACATATTTCACATTTGACTTTCATTAGTCGATTTTAGCTAACATAAAACATACAACCAAGTTCATATCATGTTAAACACATGTAATTCATCATGTCGTTCCATTTAATACGTATCGACATAACAGGTAACATACAACTTCCTATAATCCTACCTTTACGACAACTAGTCAAATCGTACTTCATATGCAGAGTTGACTTTCTGAAAGTCAACAGTTCATCTATTTAACTTTCCACTTATCATCATATACTAGTAACATCACAATAGACTATACGGACGACATTATATACGTCTTATCATACTCTTGGTGTGCGTACCACCTTTTAAGCATAACGTACAACTTATTCATGCATAAATCTTCTAAACTCATACATAACCCCTCAAAACCTACTACTAATCATCATGTATCATTCCAAATGATCATCAAACATAACATCATCATATTCCTCCTAATTCATCTAACAAGAATTCATCATACACACGTAATACATCAATCTTTCAACAAGACTTGAACATAGGTGGTGCTTCTAGTACTTATTCTCACCATAACTAACGGGTTTCACCTCTAATCATCAAATTGACACAAACCATACATAACCCATGTTCTATACGAGGATTCTAACCCTTGTACATGATTAATTTCATATTAACTCACGATTTTGAACATAACCCACTTCACACATGATCACAAATCTTAGATTTAAGACATACCTTATGATCCCCTCATGAGGGTGATCATTAATCCGTGTTCCTTCTTGAATTTGAGCTTCGATTCACCCTTTAATTTGGTGATTTAGTGGAACTAGGGTTTGGAGCTCTTGAGAGCTCCTGAAGATTCAAGAACACACACGTATGTGTGTGTTTGTGTGTGTATAGACCTTTTAATTAGTAATCAACTTTCATCTATTCCACTCTAGTCCTCGGGTTTGCCTTTTTAACATAACTGACACTACCTTTATCATTTAATACTTTTGACCATACCCTTAACTAGGTTAAATAGCCTAGTTATTTATTTCATGACGTGTCACATAAGAACATACTACAAATATTAACATTCAGATTTTTGGGGCGTTACAGTTGTTTTAATTAAGATAGTTATGAAAGAGAATAAAACAAAGAATAATTGCAGCGGAATGAATGTAAAACTTTATAACACAATCAAGGAAAGATTAGCTTTGATCATACAATGCTTTCATAGTCAAAAGATTGAAAGATTACAATATTCAGACTTATGCATGCATGAAACACTAACTCCCCCTCAGCCTGAGCTCACTATGGTTGTTCGTACAAGATGAGTATGTGTGCAAAAGAGCTAAATAGAATAGTACAGGCACTATCTATTTATAGTACAAATCCTAACCACTGAGCATATTTGCTGACGTCACCTAGACAGTGACATCTAACTATCATAACAAACTCTAAACTCTGATGCAATACAAACACTGTTACATTGAAATACTCATAAATAAACATTGATGCTTCTCTCTGCTGTTGATGCTTAAACACTGATGATGCTGAGCAGTGCTTTCCTCTAAGGTTGATCAGGCCTTTGATTCTGCGGTTCTTTAACAATCAGCAGCACTTTGACACCAACAGTTGATAGGTCTTCAATAGTCTTTTCAATCATCAGGACTTTGGTATAACGGTCTTTTGTGCACAACAGTCTTTAGGATTATCAGTTGTTAGAAGCCACTGCCATTGGAGGGAATTAAGTTGAAACACTGCTTATTGTGGATCAACTGTTGAGAACCATTTTTGGCTTTTATATCATCTGTTTTTCAAGGAAGGATTACATGGGACAACATGTTGTGTTCACATTGGTTCTCGTAATGAGAATGGTTCTCAAATGAACCCTACCCTATATATATAGGGAGAGGATTATGAGAAAATTACTTAAATGTAAGAAAACTAATATATTGTTTACCTTTTTTTGTTATTTCAGTAACATAATATGATGTTTTACTTGAACGTGTTAAATATAGTTGATTGAAAATATAATTGAACTCATAATAGAGTATTTTTTAGTACCGTAAGTTATAGAGAGTGCCAATTATCAAACTGTGTCGCTCGAACAACATTGGTACGGGTATTTGTTTCTATACTCATCGATCAATGTAAAACACATGTCAATATGCTTTTAAGCTTAACTCTTTTGGTTGCTATACCAACTGCAGGTATTGTACAGATACTTTAACAAATTGAGTTGATACCGACCAAAAGTCCGTCGTGGAACGCGAGGAATTCCACTAGTTAATTAATTAATTAATTAACTATAATACAATTATGAAAGTTTGTGAATAGTGTTCAACCTTTTGATTTTTTTTCTTTTGTTTTCTTGTCTTTTTTTTGTGGTTTTTCATACATTTATCCCGCAACTTTTAGCAATGACATTTATAACTCCTTAATTTATTTAAGATTTTGTAATCGAGTTTTACATGTTTAAATCTATGTACGTATCGGTCTAAATTCAAGTTAATTTACGTTTCGAAGTGAAATTTTCCCAGAAATGAGTTGAGCCAAATATAATATGTTCATATGCTTATTAATGTGTACGTTTTCACTTGGTTATTGTTTTGAGGTATTTTTTTCGGAAAATTAGTTGGGTCAAATATAATATGTTTCCGTGCTTATTTTTATGTATGTTTTCAATTGATCTACGTTTTGACGTAAATTTTATTCGGAGACAACTCGGGTCAAATATAATGCGTTTTCATTTGATGCTATAAATTCGAGTCGCTTTACGTTTCGACGCCCTCGCAACGCGCCGTAGCATTCTTTAACTTGAAAAAACAACAATTTCTCACATGCTCATTTAGATGTAAATTTTTATTAAAGTTATATTTAAGATAGCGTTTACGTTTCCAATTACAAGAAATTTAAAATTAGCCCGTACCGCTTTCCAATTTAAATTTATTTTTGTTGTTTTCGGTGGATGTAGAATATATGTAGATATTATTTTAAGCATATTTCTTTTGGTTGCTATACTGAACCAAAATAGATATCGACCGAAACTGCGCAGTGTAGGGCGGGTAATCTTACTAGTTATATACAAGTAGGAACTAGGAACTATAATTGCAATATAAAAATGTGGACGGGTACTTATTAATATTTAATATTGAAAGTATAATAGGAGTAACATTTATCTCTTAAAGGGATGATCACAGGTTCAATTTAAACAAGAGGAGTATTTAAGTATTATTGGTGTAAAGTATAATAGGAGTAAGATTTGTCATTAAAATTACTAAAAAAATATGAATCGTATATTAAATAACAAGTCAAAAAGAGATGACAAGAAGAATCGATAACTTTAGATAAAGAATATTTGACTATACCTATGTGGCTATGCGTCTAATTTGACTTATTCAAGACGAAACAATAACAGAACAAAAGAAAAACAAAGAAAGTACCTAAAAGAAATAAGAAATTGACCATGCACGACATGGAAGTAGAAAAGGCAGGTGATGTCATGACGTGCATTTGAAGACGTACCATATGTAATAATAGTGATCTATGGGACACTTTAAGGCTGTTTGTTTTGTGTGGTTAAACGTCTCAAGACGTTACCCATCATTACATTGGAGAAACTCCTTATCTCACCATAACGACATCTCCTTTCCCCCTTTCTTTCGCTACTGGTTTAACGACCACTACCATGGCGTCCTATTAACGCCCCAAATGACGCTTGGGTATTAGTGTTTGGCACCCTGATTTTTGAAAAAGGTCTGATGTCGATGATGAGCTGGCTGTTGGCGTTGATGGGGTCACACCCCACACCGGGCAGCCTAAAGGGTAAACAGCAACGTGCATTGAAGCTCTTTGAAGAGAGAGAGAGAGAGAGAGTATGAGTTGTCTACGACATGTTATTCATGGATGGACACATAAAAAGGAAACATTTGTGAAATTGGAGATTAAATGCCAACATAGCGCTAATTAAGAAAACTACGATATAATAAAAGTTTAATGTAACCACATACTGAAATCTATGTTATTTAACTCATTGGTATTTTGTATTATTAGTGTATAAATAATAAGAAGAGAGTGTATGTATAACCCTTTATATACAAGAATTAAAAATAAATTAAAACCAAACAATCAATCTCAAAATAGGTTAACCCTACTAAACCGAACCGGCCTTGTGTCTGGTTCTCGGTCTTATTGGTTGATAGAACTATGAAGACTAGGCCGGGGTGAGTGTTTCGCTATTCCGATCCGCAAGAACCTTGGACCCGAACCTTTTTATATATGGGCCGGTTTTTGGTTCTAGATTTATATTAGAACCACAAGAACCATTTGTATATTAGTTAGAGAGTTTAAAAATAAAAAGGTAAAAATAATACAATTTATAGAAATGGTCCAATAGATGTGTAATGTTAATGCAAAAACTAAAACATCTTCTTTGGTCTCTTCGCATTTTTCTTTTTTACGTGTTATTGTAATCGATTTCATTTAATTTTAATGCAATGTTAAAAATACATTATTTTAAAGAATAACAATGTATTTTTGTGAAACATTTTCGAGGTAGATGTATATGTATAGATGCAATATATTTAATGTCTTATTAGATGGCTTTGGATTACTAGATTATGTTTAATTGGGTATGTTCTGATATATATATATATATACACATGTATTTTTATTTTGTGATGTATACATAATGGATTCGCATAATGTTTCGAGTATAAGAATGACAAAGCGTTACTAAAACACAAGCAGGGAAATGAAAAGTAACTTAATAAAAGGATGGGTTGTTTATTGGAACCATAGGGAGAAATTCTTTGACGAAAATGTTAAAAGAATGGAAAGACGTAAGCATTCAAAGGCCTATTACATAAAAAAAATTGGCCCATCGAACCCTTTACCCGGCATATCAAAACCTCTAAGACCCGGAACCAAATAACCTTCCAAGGATCGGTTCATGGTTCTCGATTTCATCAATATAAGGATATTCGGTTCTAATGGTCCGGGTCGGGTCGGTTCTGACCCTTTGCACAACCCTAATGAAGACACGCACATTTACGAGGAAGGATATTACAAACTTATCTTTCTTATAAAAAAATTGAAAACTCCAGTAAATCAATAACATATATTAACTTTTTTTCCCTTTTTTATAAATTGAAATCTCCTTAGCTAATAGATATTTTTTTGTCACATGTCTGTTTTTTCAATTCCCCCCACCCCTCCCGTTATTTTTAGGGTTATTGGATTTTTATAATCCAAAGTTTCACCAGTTGGCCGACAATAATTCCAACTTCAAAAAATCCCTCTGACAATCCCAACTTGTAAGATTTTGGCCCCCATCGATCCTTTTCTAACTGGGTTATAACCCAGTTAGTTTATGCTGACTTGGATGCTGACGTGGCACACAACTTTATTATTTGGTGTTCTGGAGAATGATTTGGCACTCTTATCACTACCTCACCACCACCGCCACCGCCATCTCCATCTGTGTGCAAGATCTGAGGTTGAAGTTCACGCAGCAAACAAGCTAGCAAGCATGCACTAGAGGCTGGTACTCAACACACGGGTCGCCGGAGAAGATGATTGGACGTTCGCCGGAGTATCGATCAATAGGAAATTGTAATGATTGTCGTCGATAGAGTTGTTTGTTGTTTTGGATTGTTGTGCAGATGCTGATTGATGATAAAACGTAAGGTTTCATATGTCCAGCGACCTCTGTAACTCCAGCGACGGTCCAGTCGTCTTCTCCGACTACTTCTACACACTTTCTCTCTCTAGAAACCGTTTTCTCTCTCTAGAAATAGTGGCAGAGGGACGAATGAGATATACTCGAATTAATTTTTAGTTTTTGTGTATGTATAGGAAGATAGAGAAATAGATATGTGCAATCATGAAATGAGGTTATGAGTGGTGTTGAGTTGGTGTGGTGATGGAGTTGAAGGTTGTTGATGACGGTATGCTGAAGGTTAGTGATCGCTAACGGCGGTGAGCAGTGGGTGGTGGTGGGGGTTGGTATTGGTAGTAGTGGATAACGGTGGGGATGGTGGTGGGGGGTTGGTGGTGGTGATAGTGCCACATAAGCAGCCAAGTCATCTGCCACGTCACGTAGTGGTCCAAGTCATTTGCCACGCCAGCAAAAAACTAACTGAGTTCTGGTGGTCACTGACGATGGTGTGGTGGTCACTGACGCTGGTGTTGTAACAACCGATATTTTTTTCTTTTCTTTCGACTATGCTTATTTTTATACTTGCACCGATTCCATTTCAATAAAGCGCTTCGAATTATTTTTACTTATTTACACTTAAATTTTAAGAAATCATCTAATTTTTATAAAAAAGTCTTTAATAAAAAGGTTATAAAAAAAATAATAATAAGTTTTATTTAAACAAAATTTATAAAGTTTATAAATTAGCAAAAGGACTAAAGCTGAAATTTTTGGTAAAATAAAAGGTTTTATAAAAGTTTTAGTTCACAAGGGACCAATATTGTCATTTGTTAAATGTATAAAACAAGGCATTAGAAGTTTCAAAGCCATTTGTAAATATACTTCAAATATCAGGGACCATTTGTGAAATATATCAAACATTCAAAAGAACAATACGAGTTCATCCCTTTCGACTTTTCCGGCGATATTTCCGGCGAACTGTATTCCTTTATCCACTTGGTTTCGGTCCGTTCTTTTTGCACTTATATCTATCTCCAATGCATACGTATCTATATCTATCCTCTTCGATCTCTTTTCAACTCGCCCCGCACTTCTGCACGTTAAGTTCTTCAGCCCTGCGATTCATCTCTTATCACCGGAAAACGCAAGTCCGGTCACCATCTTTGCCCATACAACCGACTTTGGGGTGAGTTGTTTTTATGCTTTCTTTTCTTTTCAGTTTCTTTTGTTGCCAAGTATATGCAAATGAGTTTATTTCGTCTCCTTCGTTCATTAGCATAAATAATTGAATCCACTGTATGAGCATATTAATATTACTGAAATTAAAGTTCATATAAACCTCAACTCTTTAGTGAATATACAACATGATTTTCCTAATTAGGTAGAACACTACAATTACGTTTGAATATATAATATACTTTTATATTAAGGGGGACGGAGTTTTGTCTTTGGTAGATTAGGGTTTGCAATTCAGAAAGGGGTGGCGGCGCAGCTTGTTGCCCGTCTACCTTCTGTTTTGATGTAACTTGACAAGTATGAATGAAATCCATCAGTTTATGTTAATTATTAGGTTTGAATCATATACATTGTTAATTGCATTTCAAAGTTAATTCAAATAAATAATGTATGTATACTTGAATCTTATAAATCATTTATTTAACTTAGATTGTTAAATTGATAAACTTACTTAACGTATTTTTTTAACTTATTTTACAAATCAATAAATAATAAATAAATTAATTTTTATTTTAACTAATTTAATTATAAACACGTTTATTAATAAACTGATTTTTTTCATAATCATTGAAATATTGATTTACCTACATTAGTCTTATAAATAATAACTTACGGTACTTTTATAAATAATAATTTTTGTTTTCTTAATATAACAAATAATAAACATTATTTTACAAGTTTTTACAACTAAACCCAAACATTCCCAAAATCCAAACAGTAAATTCTCTAAGTTCCTACCATCTTCTGACCATCATTAGATCATATCAATTAAAATTACCTTTTGTTTACAATACGCTAGTCTTGGAATTTCTACATACCTACCACACGCCTTGTGAGACTTTTGCTTAGGTTACGAGGTGAGTATACATAGTCCCTTTATTCACTTTTTTATATTTTTGGGGTGATTCATGTGCCATATATCAAATTTACAAACTATTATATACTATTCACAACTTACAATTCGATTCTATGGTTTGCATGTTATCTATGTGTTATTTGAACTTACATGGTTACTATTAGTACATTCATTAACTACGATCAAGCCGCGTGGTAGTATGTTATAGCGCTATAGGATTGACACCCTATTCCCACTCCTTGGCCTTTTTAGGGGGAGATCCTTTTGGGAATGATAGAAACCACTTACTCTAGCAAGAGGTTAACCCTTTGGGTTCCTCACTTACAAGTCGACACAAGGTTTGAGTGTGCCTTAGTTTCATGTCTATATTTCAAATTGCTTTAGATATTATGCTATGCCATTGAATTGTACAAAATTTTACAATTATACTTATATGTACTAATACCCTATGTTACTCGCCAACTTTTCGTAGTTGACATTTATTTTGCACATGTTTCAGGTAACATTGTTTGATGATGCTATACAAGATTTGCCACTCACATAGGATGCTTGTTGGACTTAGATAAATAATTATGAATTTGTTTTGAACTACTTGTTTATCCTTGATGTACTGGATGTTTTAAGTTGATTAATAAATATTTAAGTTTTAAATAGTTCCATGTGCTTTTAAACCATCTACCAAAGTAATGCCCCGATGTTTTCGCCTTCGGTTGGGGTGTTACAAGTGTGACATTGGTGCTATTTGGTACAGTTTCGCATCCCTGCCGCAACGCGGGAGGCTTAATACTGGTTAATAATTATCTAACATAATATAAAGTGATTAATATGAAGGGTGGAGATACAATAGGAAGTTAATTTGGCTAGGAAGGCTAGTAAGTGATCTTGACCATCCATTTAGTTAATCAATGGCTAAGATTAAATCAGGGAAATTGAAAAGAAGAAAAGAGGCATGTGAGTTTGTTTAGGGGCATTCTAGTCAATCCAAGCCCATAGTTTCTCTCTCCTCAAATTCCCCCCCCCCCATTTTTAAACGTTAATAACTCTTTCATACGACATTATTTTTTTTATAAAAATTGCACCAAAAAAACGAGCGTTTTTTTATCTTTAAAACGAGTATACTATTGCTATATTTAAAAAAAATTAAAACCTAGTTGCGTAAAACGCAATAGAAAAACCCCCAGTTACGTAAAACGCAATGAAAAAAAAAACCTAAAAAATGACATTTTTCTAAAACGCAATGCATCAAAAACACAAATAAATGACTTATTTGTAAAACGCAATGGCCAGAAAACACAAAGAAATGTCTTATTTCTAAAACGCAATAGCCTAAAAACTCAAAAAAAATGTACTTTCTAAAACGCAATGCACTAAAAACACATAAAAATGTGTTTTACCTAAAACGCAATGCACAAAAAACACAAAGAAATGTCTTATTTGTAAAACGCAATGGTCAGAAAACACTTAAAATGTCTGTTTTCTAAAACGCAATGGACTGAAAACACATAAAAAAGTGTTTTACCTAAAACGCAATCCACAAAAAACACAGAGAAATGTCTTATTTGTAAAATGCAATGGCCAGAAAACACTTAAAAATGCTCATTCTAAAACGCAATTGCCTAAAAGACAAAAGAAAGTGTTCTCTGTAAAACGCAATGCACTGAAAACACCTAAAAAAGTGTTTTACCTAAAACGCAATGCATCAAAAACACTTTAAGAATGTGTTTTTCTAAAACGCAATGGCCAGAAAACACCAAAGAAAGAGAATTGTCTGTGCTGTGAACTGTCTGGACCAATGCAGTTTCCAGCTCAACCCCAGCCAGGGACTCTGCCCCTTGGACCCCGCCAGGGGTTGCCGCCCCTGGGACCCCGCTACCAGGGGCGCTGCCCCCGGACCCCCGCCAAGATCGTAAAACGCAATGACTAAATCAAAAACCCATATCGTAAAAATGAAATTAAAGAATTTCTTACATGGATCGAAGTGATTTCTTCAACAATTGACGATTTTTGAATGATTGAAACACTTATCAGCTCTCGAATCGAACGGATCGAGTGATTATCTTCAAAATCACCGGAAAAAACGAGATTTTGTATGAAATTAAACTGGGTTTTCTTAAAAAAAGCTGAAGAACACGTTGATCGGGTGTTTGAATCATTGATTGGTGATGAAAATCGCAATATAATGTAGTGATTATTGAGATAGAAAGTGAAGAAATGGTTGAAGATTGTGGGTTTTGAAAATGGTGGGTTTTGAAAAGGAAGAAGAAAAGGGTTGGATTGACTAAAATACCCTTTTTCTTTATTTTAAATGTTGCCACATGTCCTAATCCTATTGCTTCCTAGACTTCCTAGCCAAAATAAACTTCCTATTTGATCTTTTCCCTTAATATGAATATAATTAAATAAACTAGTATTAAGCATCCCCAGCGTTGCGGCGGGGGCGAGCACTAATTCTATACTACTGTCAGCGATCAACGACACTGAAGTTGCGACGTGTTAATGCGAAGAAATTAAACCGAAACGTAAAACATAGAATAAAATAACTAAGTTGATCTAGGACTCGCGCGTTACGATGAATCCGCGTCTATTTTTTTCCCGTTTGACAGGTTCATCGTAATCTATATATAATATATATTATTACCACTATACAAACCATAATGCATACATTATAACAATCATTGCATAAATATGTTGCAAATTATATTTATACAAGATTTTGGCAAAATTAATTAGATTATTATAAGCAATACTAATTTACAAATAAAACAACACAACTTTGAATGGCTCAAACCGATTGAATATAGAAAGATAATGACACCATTATTTGATTAGAGTACAACCACTTAAGCACAATTTATAACTATCCATGCATACAAAACAAATTGAATTGGGTAAGGTAATGAAACTATTATTTGATTAACGTACAACCACTTAATCACAATTTACAACCAAACAATATAAATGTACAATAACGCCTTACAAGACAGACTCTTAATGCACAACTTACAACTTACTAATGCACTCACTTGTTGCAAACTAATAGTATATAAATATAAATAATAATTTTATGAGAACATCACGTATGGTTAAAACATCGTTTTCATCAAATAATAACTAGCACCAATATTATATAGCAAACACAGCCACATGCTCACATGTATATAGGGTGGGCCGTGGGGACACTGCTTTGCACTTTAAATTAGTGTTGGTTTGAATATTTGGCTATTTATATCTCGTTTGCTGCATTTTTATTTAGCGTGTCTTGTTGTACGGTAGTGTTCTAGAGGTATGTGACACTTCTTATTACGGATGCAAACGTGCCTCTCGAGTTTATTAAGCAATAACACACGCTCTTTTAGGCCATGTGTAGTGGTAGAGCCTCATAAAGTCCCATAGGGGGAGGGGGGGGGGGGGGGGGGGTTATGTGACAAGTGGTGAAACACATAAGAAAATAGGGTTATATAACTTGAGTGTGTGGTGCGAGGTTATATAGATGTGGGGTTATACTATGTATATATGTGTGTGTGTGAGGGGAAACAAATATGTAGCGCTGTTATATCTATTGCCAAAATCTGGATTTCAAACCCAAAATTTACACTACCGTCGGAGCGTCATCGGAGCGTCAAGAGGCAACGGAGGTTACCCCTTCTATCACTGTAGGTCCCCCTGCACTAACAAAAAATCAGGGATGTTCTCTTAAATACAATTAAGTTTTAATATCTTATTTATTCGTCGTCAAAAACCATTTAAAAGTACTTTGGGTTATAGAAAGAATTTGGATCCTATACAATATAACTATAATTACAGCTTTTTAAATGCAATTCAAACTGGTTTGAATAAAGACAACCACTGTAAGTAGTACGTACTAATTAACATTGGTGCCTTGTAATGATTCAAGAGGGCATACTACATAAACTTGGTATAAAGTTCGAGAATAGGTTAGGTTGTTCGAAAACGGAGAAAATCTACACATATATAGGGTGACGCATAATGTGTGGGACTACAAATTTCACCTATTATATGAAGAGTTAAAGATCATTCGATGTAGCAGGGCCGGTCTGTAGGGGTGCGGGGTGGGTGACGGTATAAGGCCCAAACCCTCCAAGGGCTCAAATATTTTTAATTTTGTATAAAATTTACGTTGTACGAGATAGAATATATATGCATTGAATCGAAAGATAACATAGATGAGTTCTTATACTAGTGGTTATTGCCTTGCTTAAACAAGGAGACGTGGGTTATAATACCGATGTCTCCAAATTCTTTATTTTAGCCCTTATTTTTTGGTTTTTTTTTTTTTTTTTGTTAGTGGCATTTAATGTTTAATTTTGTCAACTGCATCTTTTCCTTTAATTAATAAATTACTTCTTACACCTACCTAAAAATCACTATTTAAATTATATCCACATAAACTTTAGTGATTGATGAGTTTATATTAAATGAAGATATTCGAATGAGGCCCAAATTTTTTATCTCTTACAGGGCCAAATTTTTGTTTTATGATTTTCGAAGACGGCCCTGCAATGTAGTATGATGTGTATGTAAAGCGTTACCCCCACACGTTGTGCTGAGAAGAGAAAGGAATGACACTGTGGGGTATGGGGCGGGGGTTGGGACGTGGGTTGGCTGAAAACGCCCAAGCCACCACCTCGGGCGGGCTTGGGTTTGGGCGTGGCCCAAGGGGCGGGAGTTTAAAGCCGGGCGTGGGGCGGGCTAGCGATCCTATGTGGCCGGCTACTATTCGCTTGTTGGCTAGGTCATAGAGGGGCATTTAAATTTCAAATTCTAACCGTTTGGCCAAGCCAAGCGGTTCACCCACCCAACATCGCTATATATATTAACCCCAACCCCACCGGCTGTCCGCTACCCCAACCCAAACACACTTGATCGATGGCCTCTTGGACACACGAAGAAGAGCTAGCTCTTGTCACGAGCGTCGTTGACGCAATGAAGGGCCGACAACCCGGTGAAACGCGTTACTGGCCAGAAGCTTTTGCTAGCTACCGGCATAACGTGGGAAACGACCGGCACAACTTAAACGCGTGCCAACATAAATGGCGCGAGCTACGGCCGAAGCTTGATCGTTTCAAAGCCTACTACGAAGCCGTTCCGAGCGGTGAGATAAGCCACGAAGACCGGGTGGCGGTGGCGAACATCGAGTTTCGGGGCAAGGAGCGGAAGCCGTTCGACAAACTCGCTCTTTTTGAAATTTATCTAACGCTCTAGGTTTTTTTTTATTTTGCAATCCTTTTTTGGTTTTTCTTTTTGTAATTTTTATGAATTTTGTAATTTTTAGGAATTTAATAAAATTTTAGGTTTTTTTTTTTTAATGTTGTGTGTATTTTTTAATTTTTGTTTTTTTTTATTTTTATTTTAATAAACTGCCAAGCCACGCGAGCTAGCCACGCCCCGCCATACCTCATGGACACGTCACTCACCGGCAGAGAGGCTCGAACTCCACGTGTTAACTCATGCCGCCAACCCCTGCCCCACCATACCCCAAGTTCTGAAACGGTATGGCTTAAAACATGTAGACATTTGTCACACATGTAAATGTCAAAAGAAAGAGTTCACCTTAATTTCTTGAATACTTGACACTTGCTGTATTTCAGTTTGGTGCTTGATCCTTGTTTGTTGTTTTGGGAAGTTATTTTCTAATTTCAATTAGGTGAGATTCATTTCGGAGTTTAGTTCCTCGTGTTTGTTTTTGTGATTATTTTATCATTTTAGTTTTGTTTTGCTTATCTCGTTTTACTTTTTTATTATACTATATGCTACTTACCGGCTTGATGGTGGGCCTTTTATTCTATATATTGTTATTAGTTTCCGTTACTTTTGTTATACTATGCTCCTTACCGGCTTTAAAAAAAAATATAGTTAACATATCATGCAAATTATAATATATGATGCAAAATGATATAATAATAACAACAACAATAATAAATGTATTTTATGCGGTTTGGTAGATAATTTCTAAGAACACAGTTATCACACTTCATGATAGTGTTAGATTATAAGTCGATTATCTTTTATGTAGTTTCATTTGTGTAACATCCTGATTTTAAAACTACATATTACTAATAATACATTTACCACAAAGGTAATAATAATAATAATAATAATAATAATAATAATAAAATCATGAGTGAATTGAATTTTCTTTAGTACGAATATAAAAGAAAAACATAACCTTAAGAATTTTAATAACATTATGAAATTTGTAAAGTAATAAAATGAATTTAGTTAGAAAATATATAAACAATATCTATAATTATGGCTTATCACTTATCAGTTTGAAAATATATAAATAATAATTAGACCTAAAGAATAGGTAAAATAAAAAATAAAACTTATCTATAATTATTGTTTATCACTTATCAGTTAGGAAATATATAAATTATATTTAAACCTAAAAGATATCAACTAAATTAGAGAAAAAAGGAGTAGGAAAACAATTATGAGGATGCATAATAATTCGACACGTGTCTCGTCATAGGTTTCTTTTATTATATAGTACTAGCGTTAAGACCCGTGTGCAAACACGAGTCGTTTCTTAGAAAACCATGCATAGCTCATATTGACAGAGAGTAAAAAATAATTAGTGCAGACTTATAAAATTGATATACACTAATGGTCAATAGGTTTATTCAACAGCAATTCCATTATGTTGATAGCAAACTACTGTTATCTATTAACTGTTAAAAACTTCTGTTGCTTTCCAACAGACTTTCCTAAAAAATGTTATCCATTATCTCCAATAGAGCTTGCCAGATAGATAGATAGTAAACAGATATGCATGTTAGTCAACCTATGTTAAAAAGGTCAGTCAACAGAAATTACAAAGGTTAGTAAACAAATGTTAAGAGAATAATCTTATTAACAAAGAATTTAGTACTCTCATTAAAAATGAGAGCTGCCAACACGAGTCGTTTCTTAGACAAGCATGCATAACACATATTAATAGAACATATAGATACGTGCATAGATAGTGTACCAAAACGTGTTATCTATTATAGCTAAAAGACAACTATAAACATAGATTATCGGTTAATATATCAATCACATACAATTTAACTGTTTACCCAAAAAGACAATATAAACTGTTTATAGACATACGTACTTCATAGAATTTGAATACAACTTAAAGTTCAACAAACGTTAACTACAAAAACACAATCACCTGCCTCAACAACTTTCAACAAAACTAAATCAAGGAATCAGCAGATTTTAGAAATCAGCAGATCTTTATTCTCTCATCAACATTTCCCGGATTTGCCCTTTGAATTGGAGCTCAAAATCCAAGGAATCAGTATCATCTTCATCCCTATCAAGCTGAAGGTTAAAAAGATATTGGAGGTCAACTGGATTCAGACCAAGTGCATTCTCCCTTGATATCTTTTCAACACTACCATCAGACTTGATCAAAGTCAAATCATGGATCTGTTTGTCAAACTTCCACTTTAGTATTTTTGGGTCTGGTGGGTTTCTTGGGAGAAGTTTTATTTGAGAGGAGTTTGGCGATTTAGGCCTGCTTGCCAACTTCTGAAGTGTTTGAGCAACTTGAGCTTGTAATTGCAACGAAGCATCATCCAATCCATATCGTAACTGATTTCTGATAGAATCTTTTCTGTGCTCAGCATACCTATTTTCATCTTCCTCATCCATCAATTGTTGTCTTTTTCTTTGGTTCAAGGCAGCGATGGATACATTTGTTGATGAGAACAAATTTTTAGATGTAACGGTCTGCCGACGTATAACAGTCCTTTCATCTTTGTATACTGGCTTTTTAGGAAGGGATGGATCTGTCTTTCTTCGCTCTTCTAACCTACTGTAAGCTCGATCAATAGACTGCTTAGTCCATTTTCCAATTTGTCTAGCAGTCCCAACCTTAGCTGCTACAAGTTCTGCCTTCATTCTCTTATACTTCAACACTTCATCCACTTCAACCTTTTTGTATTGTTTCCAGTTGGGAGCAGATTTTGGCATTTGAGGATCTTTATTCATCTTTTCAATTCTATTAACTTCCTCATTAAGAGCCTCAAGGGGCCAGTCTTTGAAATCAGATCTGTAGGCTTCGTAGGGCTTGGTTTCCATGATAGTGTCTAAGAAATCATTTCTTAATGTCTTTTCTAGCTCAGGATTTGGTGACAGATTTGACATATTCTTACTCAGGTCTCTAGCAAAATCTTCCAACTTCTTGACTTCACCAAGCCAATGTTGCATGCGAGCTGATAAATTAATGTCTCCTAGCCCTTTACACTCTTCATTTGCATTATCTTCTGCTTGCTTGCCCTTTAGCTTCAGATATTCATAAATATTCTTTGGAGTTTCAAATCCCTGAAGAGATGGGAAGGTTCTTTTAGATGGATCATCCTCTGTGTAAAATTGAGTCATTTCATCTTGAACTGCAAGCAGTTCCAGAGGGAAAGTTACTGCCAATGGGTTGATCTTTGTTGATGGAGGTGGGACGAATGGTTTGGGTGATGTTTGAATGAACGGAGTAGCTGATAACGGAATTGGTGCGGGTATATCTTTTTCTTCCTTCTCTTCTTCATGCACCATGAATTTTCTCTTTCTTGTGTAAACAGATTTTGGAGAAGGAGGAGTTAGGGAAGAAAAAGGTGCCATGACTGTAACGGTTGATTGTGATGGAAATTGAAATTGGGTAGAATCAGTGGATTGACTAACAACTGTTGAAACAACTGGTGTCTCAACGCTGTTGTCCTAACATATGGTGAAACATTTGTTGCATCAACAATTGTTTCAGTCGAGGTTGGCAGTGGTGATGAGGATTTTGTATTCTGCTTTTTGACAGGTGGTTTTTCTGGTGAGAGTTTTGTTTTAGGTGTATCAGAATCTGACTTCTTAGATTTAGCAGTGGTTTTGAGTTTCGCAGCAGTGGTTGGTTTTTCTGGTGGTGATATTGGTTTAGGAAATATGACAATAGGAGATTCGTGATCTTTCTGTGATTTTCTACTATTTGAAGTTCCAATGTTGAGCACTTCATCTTCCTCTTTTGTATGCTTCCTCTTCTGTTTTCGTTCAATCTCCTTATCTGTCTGTTTGTTAACGGAATCATCAATTCCCTTTTTCTTACCAGTATCAGATTTTCCAGGATTTTCCAGAAGTTTGCTTGACAGGCTTTGGATTTTGTTTTGGCTGATTCCTTGGTGTTGGTTTGCCAAGGTTTTTCATGGAATCATTTTCCCTCTTTTCAGCATCATCTTCATCGTCTTTTTCAAACACAGGTGCAGGGGTAGTACCAGTTAACTTTGCAATGCATTCTTTTATGCCCTTGATGCCAGCCTGTGTGTCTTTGTATCTTGCTTCAACCATAACTCTAATTAGCTTCATGTGGGAATTAAGTTGAATCTCATCCAGTTCCCTTTGAGCTGCAAGAATGGGTTGTACCGAATTCCAAAGCTCTTGGCATAACTGCTGATGAGAGGGTCGACTTTTGAAAGCATCCACCAACTGCTTCAATTGATCTTTCATATCAGCAACAGTTGTTTCCAAGGATATGATGTGACGATATCAACAATTACATTAAGAACTGAACAACGAAATTTAATAATCTTCAGCTCTTGAACAGCAGCCCTATCCTCATATACTTGATCCTCAACTTTCTTGATAAAGTGATACTTTAAATCATAAGAACCTACAGAAGGATATGATGACATTTTTAACTTGTATATTTCTTCAACTATGATGTAAAAGAAGGATATAATGATAGTAAAACATGATGAAAAGCTTCTGCACTGTTTTTGAATTCCGAAATGCAGAAAGACATCACCAAAACACCTCTTCAGATCTTCAGCTCTTGAACAGTAGCCCTATCCTCATATACTTGATCATCAACTTGCTTGATAAACCGATACTTTAAATCATAAGAACCTACAGAAGGGTATGATCACATTTTTAACTCTTGAATGTGGAGCGAAATTCATATATGTTATTTAACTTGTATATTTCTTCAAGTCTCGTGTAAAAGAAGGATATAATAATCGTAGTAAAAAGTTAAATATCAATAAACCAAAAGAATAAAAAAAAACGATGTTCTCATAATTACCATTAAGTTCTTCATTTATCATAAAGAAGTACTCCACTTTATGCACTTCAGACTTCAAAAACAGTGCAGAAGAACTCCCCACTGCTCGCTCGGAAAAAAAAGCTGAAATATATCAACACCTTCAAATAAATATTATCAACATATATCAACAGTTTAAAAGAATCCACAAACCTAAAATAACCCGCAACTGATTGTTTGAATTTTAAACAACTCTGATTAGGCTTAAATATAAACAGAGAATTAGAACAGATCAGTTCAAATTTTAAGATTCAAAATCAGAGAAAAAAAAACATACCCTCAACTTCTTCATTTATCATAAAGAAGTACTCCACTTTATGCACTTCAGACTTCAAAAATAGTGCAGAAGAACTCCCCACTGCTCGCTCGAAAAAAAAGCTGAAATATATCAACGCCTTAAAATAAATATTATCAACATATATCAACAGCTTAAAAGAATCCACAAACCTAAAATAACCCGCAACTGATTGTTTGAATTTTAAACAACGCTGATTAGGCTAAAATATAAACAGAGAATTAGAACAGATCAGTTCAAATTTTAAGATTCAAAATCAGAGAAAAAAACGTACCCTCAACGATGTTGCAACAATGATGTTGGAAAAATTTCGTGAAGTACAAAAAACTGTAGTCGCAGATGAACAGACTGAATATGCAAAGCCGAGGTCAAAGGTGAGTGTGTGAAACAGAGCTTCCATGAAACAACGATGTTGGAACAATGATATTGGAACAAAGAACTGTATATGAAGATTAACCGGCTCAATCATGAGAGCTATGCATTTGAGTAAGAGATATATGATCGCAAATATAAAGGAGAGAGATAAATTGAAATTTGAATGTGGAGCCAAATTCATATGTAGATATGAGCGAAAGAAATTTAAATGTGGAGCCAGATAATTATATCTTATTTATAGGATTAGAATTAGAATATAGATGGTTTGAATTTTGAATGTGGAGCCAGAATTTTGAATTTTATAGAATTAGAATAAACATCAGTGCTTTGAATAAGGGCAGACCTTTGAGTATAAGGCATTATACAAATGGGCAGACCTTTGAAAAGGTGGATGTGGGCCAACTTTGAATTTTAAAGTGTTTTAATATTAGGCATTATGATGTAATAATGACATAAGAAAAGCCTTGTTGGACATGCTCTCCTGCTGACACATCAGCTTTTCTTATGTCACTTGGATTTCTCTTTTTATAGAAAGTATAGATATATTAGTTTTTATAAGAAAAAGAGAGAGAGAATTAATAACTATTTTTTTATTTGTTGCGCGTGTTCTTTTAAGGCCATGCGATGTCGTCCCGTTTTCTTTAGAGTTTCATGCGTGATATATCAGCGCTACAACAACTTTTTTTTAAATTTCTCCAGTTTTCCTCAGATTCTGCGTTTTCGTTCCAGATTTCCCCAATCTAAATTATTTTAATTTTAATTAAATTTAAAGTTAATTATTTAAGAAAAAGGATGATAAACATATAAACCACATTAAACTAAATATTAGAATATCAAAAGTTACAACAATCTAAAAAAAAACACACACATGTACTTGAAAAAAAAAACGCCTACGAAATAAAAATTACATTACTCTAAAATACTTAAAACGGTAAGTCTCATACTCAACGATTTCTCAACTCACCCTTCCTTTGAAGAATGAAGTTCAAGTTGTCGTTGGTATACATCGAGTGGTCCAGAGTGATATAAGCAGTCTTTTTGTTTTTGTTTTCGGATTACGCTATCTTGTTGTTCTTTCATCAAATTCCTTCAACTTTCAACATCGGCAGCCAAGAGATGAATTTTGTCTTCTCGGTATTTCTTTTTACGCTCCGCTTCGGCTTCATTGAAGGCCTTGAATCGCTCCATGTGTGACAATATCTCTTCGGTGGATTTGGACGATTGTCCCGATTTTTTTTTGTTTTCCTAATCAGCTTTTCGGGTTCGGAAAATAAATGAGGACCACCTTTGGTGTCGTTAGGAAATTAAGCATCGGAAGATGTGGTGTATTGGCCTTCGTCATTTGTCCTTGATCTTTTTGTATGTTCCGAATCTTCACCCATCGAAGGAATAGTGGACGAATACGGGCTATGTCGAACAACATTCTATGCTTTCTTATGCGGAAAGCCAGTCTTCTTGACATTATATTTGTAGTCTTCCATTGCCTTCGAAATTATGTGTTTGTCGCCCTCACCACTTTGTCTTGCAACACCGGCTCGATTTAAATATTAACCGTTCCATTTCTTCAAAGTGTGATTTAAATCCCTCCATTTCGAGTACGCTTGATCGAGGGTTCGGTTGTTGTGACCAAGTTGTTGAGAAAGGTGTTTGATGATCTAAAAAAATTAGTTGCACAAAATATATATAAAAATAACTTGCACAAAATATATAAATAAATAACTTGCACAAAATATACTTTCTTCCAAAACCCGTCTTTTGATTGCCCATTCGATTCTAGCGCGCCTTTCAAACAATGTATCCACACCTTCACTAAACATGCCTCACCGTAATTACTTGCCTTCGCTTTTCCTTTTCCATTTTTTGTAGGTGGTTCTTCCACCTCAATCTCCTCTTCTTCTTTATTATCGGTTTCTTCAGAATCCTCCTCGTTTCCAATGCGGTAATTATGTGTAACATCCCGAAAATAAATTTGGTAACTAAACCAAATTAACTAGGGATGAGCGAGTAAAATACTATTAATAGTAAAGAGCAACCCGGGAAGAAATAGGATTTAAATAAATAAATCTTATGCTAACTAAGGTAAATTAATGCTTTATAAAAGATAAAGATTATAAAAGGATCGAGCTATCGGGACTTAAATTAAATCGGGTCGGTTGTAACCGGTAACGCCCCAAAGCCCAATTTTTATTAAGTAGTATATTTCTTATGTATGGCATGAAATAAAAGTAACTAAATTATCTAACATAGTTGGAAGATGAGTTAAATACTACGGGTTAAGTGATTAGCTAACCTAAGGGACTTAAATTTACTAAGTATGAAAGATGTTATGTGAAAGAGGTGAAAAAAAATGCAGGAAAATGTATGTGTGTGTGACGTGTTCTAGAGAGAGAGGGGGAAAAATCCTCTCCGGAATTCAAGTCACAAAATTAGTGAATTGAAGGTATAATCCAAGCAATTTCCTTGCATGTTTGAAGATTTTAACCCCCTAGCACCATCTAAACCTAAGGTATGTGATGAATTTGCGTATGATGAGCTTGATGCTTAATGGATTTTGATGATAGGATGAAACTGATGTTATATTAATGTTTATGATCATTATACTTGCTTGTATGTGTGAATACTTGAATGATTTGGAGGTTTGGATAGGTGTTCATATCTGTCTAGAAATGGGTTTTTGACATTAAAGATGAACCTGTTATTAATTGGTTAAAATTATGATTTAACTCATGATAATTAAAAGTTTATGTTAACTTGATGTTATTAAGCGTATGAACTTGTTGAGTTGAAGATACATGATAATTTTGGTTGGCAGATTAAGCTAATATGATGGTTTAATAATGATGCTCACCAAGTGTTCACTAAAATGCCTAAGTGAGTTTTACCGAATTGTATATGTGTCTATGTATGACAATAGGCAGTTTGACTTTTATCAGTCAAACTAACCTACAATAGAATTGAATGATAAATGAAGTATAAATATCTATAAGTGTGATGGTCATGGTATTAAATGGCTAATTTAATCATCTTGTGGATATGGTGTGATAGTTTGACTCTTAACAACCTAGGCGAGAGCTTGGAAAGGAATGGGTCAAACCGGTCAAGTGCGAGAGGAAGATTGAAGGGACGCTGACGGGTGGTCCATAGGACAACCCGTAAGTGCCTTAAAAATTAAGATCCCATGCTTTACACGGTTAATTGCTTGAACTTGGTAACTACTAGTTGTTTGGATTTGCAGGTGCTAAAGTGCGTAAGAAGTGGGTATTATGAAGGTTGGATGGAAGCTTGATGTTGGTGGAAACAAGATTGGAAGATTCAAGTTGTAACAAAGAAAAAAAGAAAAAGCACTTCAGTCAGCGCCGTAGCCTACGGCTCTAGCCGTAGGTTACGGCTCCCACCTTTGTCAAAATTGGTGTGCCGTAGCCCAGTTTACATCTGCCGTAAAGGAAGAATGGGTGCCGAAGCCTACGGCTGGCACCGTAGGTTACGGCGCCAAGTTTGACCTTCGTTGACCAGTGACCGCCGTAAGCTGTGGCCCTCGGCGTAGCTTACGGCGCCGATTCAACCATTCATGTAACTTACGCATTAATTAGCCATTTTATGATGTTTTATGGGGACCTATCATGGGAATTCGGTTATCTAACACTTGGAGACGAAATTTGGTTGTTCTTGGGAGCTTGAAGACTTCTTGAATCATTGTTCTTATGTTTCTAACTTATTTTGAAGATCAAGACTTTGTTATGATGTTTGTTCAAGCCATGAGTGGCTAAACTTTTTATGATTGTCTTTAGTTGAAGGTTTGTAAGACTTTATGTTTTGATTTCCTTATTTCTAGAATAACATACTTTATCTTTATGTTTTGTTTGTTATGGTTTGTGATTAGTTGTTAGTAAATTATTGATTCTTATGTTAATCTAATTTGAAATCATACGTTCTCGGTGCCGTTGGCAATCGAGATATCATGGGTAGAATTAGGCTTGGGTAAGGGTTAATAGATCATCGGGTAACAACCTCACGTTCTAGGAATCTGAGTACTTAGTTCCCTTTCATCACTACAAGTAATCACACATGAAATATGTCTATGTAGTTCTTTCTAGTGGAATGATAGCATAAATGTCAATGCAAACCGGAAACTAAAGATAGTCATTCGTCTCTAAATTTTTTACAAACCAAAGCTTTCATTTTGCAATTAGAATAGTAATTTTAGTTTTTAAAACTCAATCAACCAACCAAATTCTGAATTTACATTTCTTGCAATTTAGTTTACCTTAGTTAACTTAGAGAAACAATATAAATAGCACATATTCCACAAACTCCCTGTGTTCGATACCCACTTACCGCTATCTATTTAGTAGTATTTGAATTAAATTTGATTGTGACCACGACATCACGTCAAATTTTGGCACCGTTATCGGGGAGTAGTGTGCAACGTGTGTTATTTTTGATCTTTTTAAGTTTGTTATTTTTGTGGTTTACGCTGGGTGTGTTAGTGTGTAGGTATTTACAGGTGCATGCATACTAGGAGCTCTCATAAGCTATCACCATTGGCATTTGATCCAGAAATTGAACGGACTTTGAGAAGAAACAGAATTTTGCTAAGAGAAAACAAAATCAACGGTTCACCAACAACACCTACTACACCAATTACACCAATTAGATACATGGATCCACCGCCACCATCACCACTCACTACGGGTGAGATTACACCACCCTTTATACCATCTTCAACACAACTGCCACCAAATACTACCATTCCTACATCCACACCAGAAATCAAACCAACCAACACTACCTTACCTGAGAATACACAACCTGAATATTCTTTCAGCTATAACCCTACATCATCCACTGTTCCAGCTTATTCATCCTTTTTCCCAACATCTGGCCAATCTTCATCATGACAAATACCACCACCTAACTTATATCAAACTGGTCCATCAATTATACATTCTACTCCATTTCAACCGGGAGTGCAATTTCAACATACTTTGGGAGTAAGACAAGAGGGGTTCGATGATGGGTATGATGATGATTTTGGGGTTTATGAGGAAGAAGGATACGTGTATGGGGATGATGGAGATCAAGGGGAGTTTACTTACGTACAAGGTCAAAATCAAAGAATGTCAAGTGTTGGGGGGATTCCTCAACAACAAATTATACCTCAACAGTTGCCACCACAAGGTCCACCGATCCAAAGGCAAGTTCGACAACAACCTCATGTGGGGCCGAGAATTCAGCCACCTCAACAACAATTTGGGCCTCCACGAATGCAAGTTCAAAGACCAATGGGTCCTATACGTCCAAGGGTCCGATTGGGTGTACCAAGAAGACATATTCGAGAACACGCAAGAGGCATAGAAGCACATTTTAGACCGGTGATCACTCATAATCCTTCACCAGTAGTTATCCCTCACAATGATCAAGGGAGGACGTTCGAAGTGCGAACGAATTCGTTACAAAGTTTGCCAAAGTATAAGGGTCTAGCAACGGAGGAGCCTTATTTTCATTTGGAGGCTTACAATTCGATTTGTAACACCATTGGGGGTCAAGGATTTTCAGCTGATGATGTCAAATTGGTGCTATTCCAGTTTTCCTTAGAAGACAAGGCGAAAAAGTGATTTTATACCTTACCTTCGGCATCTATTTATACATGGGCAGAAATGCAACAAATCTTCTTGGATGAATTCTTTACCGTGCAAAAGACAAATGATGCTAGAAAAAGTTTGAGAATTTTCAACAACAAACGGGTGAGATGTTTCATGAAGCATTCGAGAGGTTTAACAAGATGATAAAGAATTGCCCTCATCATGGAATAGAGTTATGGGAGTTGATGAATGCTTTTCATGAGGGGTTATGTTCCGAAGATGCGCGTGACTTAATGTCTATCACAAATGGCACTTTTGGCACAAATTATGAGCAAGACGATTGGGAATTTTTGGAACAAATGGCGGTTACATCAAAAAGAAAAGCTCAAGCATCAAGGAGAGCACGACCGGCCATTACCCGAACTCAAGTGCATGCGGTAGATGATGGTAATGTTCAAACTTCGAATCAAATTTATGATGTTTGTGCGCTTTGTAATGAGTTGGGGCATGCGGCTGAAAATTGCCAAGGAGTGGAAGGGCAATATGAGGAGGTGAATGCATTGCAAGGTCAAGGCGGGGGTGGTAGAAATTACAATATGAATTCAAATACTTACCACCCCGGGTTACGAAACCACCCGAATTTTCGCTATGGGAACCCGGCGAACCATGCTAACCCAAATTTTCAAGGAGCTCAAGGAAATTTCATACCTCGTCAACATTACAACCAAGGTCAATTTCAACAATCGGGTGGTCAAAGTGGTTCTTTGAGTCAAACTTCATCAAGTGGGAATGAAGTTATGGATATGCTCCGGTTGATGCAACAAGATATGCAAAGAAGGAATCAACTTGATGATGTTCGCATGCAAAAAGATGAAATCCGTGACAAAGCGATTCAGTCGTTGACCACTCAAATGGGTCAACTTGCAAGTGACGTGGCATTATTGAAGAAAGCAAAAGGTCAATCACCAAGTGACACGGTGATAAATCCCAAGAACACAAAAAGCATTAACATCAATGTGGCAAGCACTGTTCCAAATACTAAATTTAATGAAACATTGCTAACTTCTTCGTATCAAGTGAATGCAGGTTTGGAAAAAGATGCCGAAGTCGAGAATGATAAAGGGTATGGAGCGCCAATCGTGCCTATCCGAGTGGGTAAACTAAAAATTCCTTATGCATTATTGGATTATGGGGCGAGCATGAGTGTGTTACCAGGTGATCTATACGACATGTATGATTTTGGTCCGCTTCAGGATGTAGACACCATGGTGAGTTTGGCGGATGAAAGTTGGAGGCGTCCACGGGGAATTGTTAAGAATGTTATGATTCGGTTGGGAGAATTCGAATACCCGGTGGATTTTCTGGTCTTAGATTATGTTACTACCGAGATGGCGTCGAACAAAGGGTGATTTTAGGTCGACCGTTTCTCTATACAGCAAATGCTCAAATCAACTGTAGAGACGAGTTCATTATTATGATCGAAAAGAGCCGTAAGTTGTTCTTTGATGTTCAGACGAGGATTATTAGTTATGAGTCCATTGAGGGGAAGAGTAGCGAATCTAATGGTCATATGAAAAGCATGTGTCAAAGAACGAAAACGAATAAACCACCGGGTCATGAAGAAAAGTATGAAGGTTTAAGCAGGAGTGTACGTGATTTTCCACCGAACGAACATGAGATGGATGCATTTTGCTCAATGGCACGAGGAAATGATGGAGATGATAGAAATCATTTCTTTGAGCCACCATAAATGGGGGGTGGCATGGTCTGGCTGAAGACCTGAAAACTTAGCGCTGCTCAGGAGGCAACCCGGGGGTTTTACATTGATCTTGTTTGTTTTGTTATTTTTCTATGTTTCAGGGCTATGGCAACGTTCAAGTGTGGGGAAGATATGCAGATCTTTGTGTGAAGATGGTGGTGGAAAGTCGAATCACCTACAATATATGGTGTGTCAAGCTTCACCAGGTTAATGTACTCTTCCCTTAATCTTGTTATGTTCTTTAGTTTTGAAATGTTTGTAGTTAGTTGGTGTGATTTTGTTGTTAAAAAAAACAGAAGTATAAAAAGAGAGAAAAGAACAAAAAGAAATTTGGGGTCTGAGTGTTAAAGCTTAAGTTGATGTTAAAGTGGTTTTTAGCGATCATTTCCTTCCAAAGCCATACATTGGGGTCAATGTATCCCAAGTGTGGGGATGCGGGAAATTTTTGTCGATTTTGAAATATTTTTGTTAAACCAAGCGAAAAACTGTTGAATTTTGAAAACTTGATATTGCCCGCATGACACATCGGAAACCTTTATTGCCCTTTCTTGGTGAGTTCTTGGGCCACACACATGATTATTAGAGATTAATTTTTTTGGTTTGAGTGGCAGTTTGTGATTTGTGTTAATAGAACTTGCATAACGAATGCTTGTTGAAGCCTAGGTTTAGCATGCTTGTGAAGATGAGAAGGGAATTTAGGTAGCTTCGTCTGGATGTGTGAGAGTGTGGGAATGGGGGGTTGGACCTCATACGTTACATATATGAGCTTAGTATTGTGAGGGGTGGGGGTTTGGTCTTTAAAAAGCCATGTTTGAGCCTTATACCATTCGGTTGTGACCCAAACCTACTTCTTACAAAAACTTTACCTATTGAGACGACCCGGTTTAGGAGATTGAGTATGTAGTGTTGATATGCTTGTATATATTGTTGAGTTTTTATGTCTTATTATCTTAAAAAAAAAAGAAAAGAAAAAGAGAAAAATGTGAGAAAAATACAAAAAGAAGTATTTAGTTGCAATAATAGTTGAGAAAGTTGATGATGTTGTGTATATAGTTGATGTTGCTTTGTTTTGTAGTAGAAATAAAAACCGGGTCAAATCATTGAGCTACTTTCACATTCCCGCTATTTCCTACCTTTACACCTAGCCCCGTTACAACCCGTAAGTCCTTTTGATTCATAAGCATGCTAAATATTTGATAGAAGGAAACTTGATTTGTATACAAGCTTATTGTCGCACAATCACACACTTGCATTAAGCGTGTTAGCATAATGTTGCTAATATTACTTGTCACCGAGAGTTTTTGTGAGGGGTGTGTCTTGTGGTGTGATAAAAAGTTAGTAAAAGGATAATATATTTTAGCTTGGTTTGCATGTTGATCGCTTGAAGTTGAAATGGTTAGTGAACGAGTTGCATGGGATAAGCAACGGATAAGTGTGGGGATGTGACGGGTGGTCCATAGGACAACCCTTAAGTGCCTTAAAAAGATTAAGATCCCATGCTTTACACGGTTAATTGCTTGAACTTGGTAACTACTAGTTGTTTGGATTTACAAGTGCTAAAGTGCGTAAGGAGTGGGTATTATGAAGGTTGGATGGAAGCTTGATGTTGGTGGAAACAAGATTGGCAGATTCAAGTTGTAACAAAGAAAAAAAGGAAAAGCACTTCAGTCAGCGCCGTAGCCTACGCCTCTAGCCGTAGGTTACGGCTCCCACCTTTGTCAAAATTGGTGTGCCGTAGCCCAGTTTACATCTGTCGTAAAGAAAGAATGGGTGTCGTAACCTACGGCTGGCACCGTAGGTTACGGCGCCAAGTTTGACCTTCGTTGACCAGTGACCGCCATAAGCTACGGCCCTTAGCGTAGCTTACGGCGTCGATTCAACCATTCATGTAACTTACGCATTAATCAGCCATTTTATGATGTTTTATGGGGACCTATCATGGGAATTCGGTTATCTAACACTTGGAGACGAAATTTGGTTGTTCTTGGGAGCTTGAAGACTTCTTGAATCATTGTTCTTATGTTTCTAACTTATTTTGAAGATCAAGACTTTGTTATGATGTTTGTTCAAGCCATGAGTGGCTAAACTTTTTATGATTGTCTTTAGTTGAAGGTTTGCAAGACTTTATGCTTTGATTTCCTTATTTCTAGAATAAGAAACTTTATCTTTATGTTTTGTTTGTTATGGTGTGTGATTAGTTGTTAGTAAATTATTGATTCGTATGTTAATCTAATTTGAAATCATACGTTCTTGGTGCCGTTGGCAATCGAGATATCATGGGTAGAATTAGGCTTGGGTAAGGGTTAATTGATCATCGGGTAACAACCTCACATTCTAGGAATCTGAGTACTTAGTTCCCTTTCATCACTACAAGTAATCACACATGAACTATGTCTATGTAGTTCTTTCTAGTGGAATGATAGCATAAATGTCAATGCAAACCGGAAACTAAAGATAGTCATTCGTCTCTAAATTGTTTACAAACCAAAGCTTTCACTTTGCAATTAGAATAGTAATTTTAGTTTTTAAAACTCAATCAACCAACCAAATTCTGAATTTACATTTCTTGCAATTTAGTTTACCTTAGTTAACTTAGAGAAACAATTTAAATAGCACATATTCCACAAACTCCCTGTGTTCGATACCCACTTACCGCTATCTATTTAGTAGTATTTGGATTAAATTTGATTGTGACCACGACATCACGTCAGATGCAAGGTAAGTAAAGCTTACACCTCCTAAAATAGAACCATAACTTATGTGATGAAAAACATTTTGGGGATAAATGAGAAATTGTAAAGATGAGACCCATGATGAGAATCGTGAGACGGGTCAAATGGTAAATAAATCTCACGTTGGTGATTCAACAAAGAATTTTGGAAATAAGACCCTAAGGTGTAAATCATAACGGGTCAAATAGCTAAAATGGTAAGTAAGTCACACTTTGGTGATTAAATAAAGAACTTTGGAAATAAGACCCTATGGTGTAAACTATAATGGGTCAAATGGGTAAAATGGTAAGTAACTCACATGTTGGTGATTAAATAAAGAATTTTGAAAATAAGACCATATGGTGTAAACCATAACGGGTCAAATGAGTAAAATGGTAAGTAAATCACATGTTGGTGACTAAACAAAGAATTGTAGAGATAAGACCCTCTTGTGTAAACCATAACGGGTCAAATGTGTAAAACTGGTATTAAATCACTTTTGTGACAAGCAATATTTTGATAAGACGAGACCCTATGGTATAAACTATAACAGGTCAAATGGGTAAGGATTGTGTTAAGTCACTTTTGATGCAAACAATATTTTGATAAGACGAGACGTTATGATATAAACCATAACATGTCAAATGGGTAAGAATCGTGTTAAATCACTTTTGGTGACAAACAATATTTTGATAAGACGAGACCCTATGGTATAAACCATAACGGGTCAAATGGGTAAGAATGATGTTGAATCTCATATCAGTGATTAACAATAAATTATTAGGTTGAGATGCCAAAAGGGTAACCAAGAATGGGTCAAATGGACACGGGTAACCAATATGTTATCACCATTTGAACTTAGTATTTAATGTTTTGTCTTGTTAAGTTTCATACTTACATGTAAGCATAATGTAAAGGCATGCATTGCCATGAACTAGCAAAGAGAATCACAAGTTATACTTTTGAAAAGGGCTTTACGACACGACTAAATATGGTTGAGCCAAAATGGGTAATTGTCCACCTCAAGTGTGGTTATACTAGTAATTGGGTAAAATGGCCCTTAGAGTCATGAATGTCTATGATGTAAAAGTATGGCTAAATGATTTTAAAATACAAGGCCATTGAAAACCTTTATGTCCTAAAGGACAAATAAATCTTAATCAGATGACGAGTTAAATGTGCCTAATATATTTCATTTAAACTTGTAAACTTCTCCCAGTTTGGTAAAAGGCTTTAAATTGACTAAAGTGCCATCAGATAATGGGTTTAAGTAATATGCCTAACCAAAAGAAAGTATGGGGAAAACATTGACAAGTAGTATAGGAGCCTTGAGCTAGAACACTCTATGCCTTCCTAACAGGTCGGTTGGGTAAAACCCTGAACCGAACAAAAGAATTAGAAATTTAAGAAACCGGGTCCGAATTATGAATATCAGGTTGAGGCTTGAAAGGAAAAGTTTGTGAAGTGCACGCTTCAGCAAAGTGCACGCTACAGCAAAAGTGCACGCTTCAGCAAAAGTGCACGCTTCAGTAGAGTGCACGCTACAGCAGAGTGCACGCTTCCGTAAAGTGCACATATTTAGTCGTCGCAGCAAACTACGTCTGAAGGCGTTTCTGTCGCGATACTCGACAGACCCCCAATTATTCAAAACACTTTCTTTTGTAATTTTAGATCCGTTAACACAAATGAAATATAAACACTAATCGTTTTTGGTGATTATGACAGGTTATAAAAAGGCGGGAAACCGAACGGAAGACAAAGCACGCAAAGAATCGAACACTCCTAAACCACCATCTCCTTGGAAACATCTTTTTCAGGAAAGATAAAGCGTAGGCATGCATGACAAAGTTTTGGAGTCTAGAACCTTGTTATTTTTGGACTGTAGTATATATCTCTAACAATATGTCATGTCAGTTCGTCTGGGTTATCAGCTAACCCAAACTCGTAAGCTATTCGTTTTATATATATAAAAAGAAAAAAAATATGGGACAAAATCACCTGGATATTCAAGATATTCGGTGAAAACGGGAATGAGTATTACATTTTTTGTGTTGTGTGGATTGAATATGAGAAATGGTAGTTTTTGGAGAAGGATAGTAGTAGATTGGAGAAAGGACTGAATGAAATGGTAATCTTTGTGTGAAAATGAGTGAAATGGAGGAATGTATTTATAGGATTTAAAAAACTTACTTTCTTTAAATAAAGGTCATATGACCGTTGTCACTTGTTCCCAAGTTTCCTCGTGAATTGAAGAGAGGACCCCGTTTACCGGGGTAACAAACTTCATTGGAATCACGAGGCCAGGCTTCACCGAACCCTCCCTGGCTCCCACACCGAGCACCCTAAGACCTAAAGAGCTGGAAATGGACAAGTCTTGCCTTGTCTCATTTGATGTTGTTGCCAAATTTACCAAATCATCCTTTCATACATTTTCTTAACAAATTGTAGGCTAGCGTTATCAAGGTGTAGTAAAGATATTTCTTCCCAAATGATTGTGGGTTTTAAGGCATTCATATTGGAATCTCTAAAACATGCTGTATCTTAAAATTTTAGAGAAAAATAAAACTACCCAAATCCTTCCACCACCTGTTTCTCTAAAATAGAGAAAAATATATAGATGATTTTCTAAATATGGAGATTTGTTATTAATCTTTATATCAGTCCTTATAAATATCTGTGAGTGTTCCCCAACCAAATGGTTGTAATTTCAAATCTTGTGTACTGCACGTGTAGTGAATTTACAAGGCGAAACAGTAAATAACTACATAAATCCTTCCACCACTCGATTCTCTAAAATAGAGAGAAAATATATCGATGCTAGAGTGAGTCTCTAAATATAAAGATTTACTACTTATCTTTATATGAATCTCTATAGTATTTGTAAGCGATTGTGAGTGTGAAAAAATAGAAAAAAAGAACATGAAAGTATTATTTAATTAAATAAAGGTAGATATGGAGAATCGGACGTGATGAGTTTTAATAAAGAACAAAAATTGGAGATAAAGGTCCCCAAGGGGACATCGGTGATAAAGGACGTGTTCCCCAACAAAGTGGTTGTGAGTTCAAGTCCTGACTTAGTGAATATATAGTTACTTTAAGAGTAAAGTAGGCAGAAAGTGTGTAATTATGAAGATGTAGTTATCTTAGGAGTAAAGTAGATGTAAAGGAGAGAGTGTGTAATTGTCGGTAAAAAAAAAACAAAATAAAGATGAGTTTCAAGAAAGAGCAAATATATCTACTATAATAAAAGAAACCAATTTTTGGACACATGTCATTCATTGAAGCCATTCTCAAATATATACTTATCTTATATTAACTAAATAAATAAATAATAAATTAATATTAAATCTTATCATACTTTAATAAAATATTATCCTCAAATCTAAATTGTTAATTTAATATATTTTTAAAACAAATGCCTCTCTTTCCTACTTATTTTATATTAAATACATAAATAATAAATTAATATTAAATGTTACCCTAATTTATTAAAAATATAATTTTTTTATTATTTGGTATAAAAAATTATATTTATTCAACTCGTATAAAACGCGGGGTTTTTAAAAATTTAACTTTTATTATTTACTATACAAAGTTACATTTATATAACCCATGTAATACACGAAGTTTTTAAAGATATAACTTTTTTATCATTTGCTATGTAAAATTAGATTTATTAAACACGTGTAATACACGGGGTTTTTAAGGATATAATTTTTTTTATTTGGTAGATTTTTCAACCCGACTATACACGAGTTTTTTAAAGATACGACGTTTTTAGTATTTAATATACAAAATTACATTTATTTAATATGTGTAATACACATTGTTTTTAAAGATATAACTCTTTTTTAGATCTATTCAACACGTGTAATATACGGGCTTTTTAAGAATATAATTTTTTTTATCATTTGGTAGATTTATTCAACCCGATTATACACGGGTATTTTAAAGATACGACGTTTTTAGTATTTAGTATACAAAATTACATTTATTTAATCTGTGTAATACACATGATTTTTAAAGATATAACTTTTTCAAGTATTTGATATATAAAATTACATTTATTTAAGCCGTACAAAATGCAAGTTTCATAAAGATATAACTTTTTATTATTTAATATATAAAATTACATTTATTCAACCCGTGTAATACACGGGGTTCTAACCTAGTATAAAAATAAAATAAAGAACTACATTAATTTGTTAAGTTTAAGAATATGTTTAGAAATTTAGGAATATGTTTAGAGTTTGTTATAGGTAGTGTTATAAAAAAAACATATATCATAATTAATTTCCAATTAACAATTATCGTCGTTATACCTCCAACTATTATTTATTAACATAATAAAATATATTTGCTAATTTCATCAATATATAAAAATATTCATGTTACGTATTAGAATAGAATCCAAACATCAAATCTAGGAAGCGGGTTTCGATATATATTTTTTGCAATAATAACTAAAAGTCTAAAACTTATTGTTGGTACTCAAAAATTATTTTAACCAATGAGTATCTAATTATCACTGACTGAAAATAGCAAAATTACATAAGTACACTATTCAAATTCTCAACACACTCTATTAAGTTGGTTATTACATCATTTTATAGCAGTGGCATGAAAACCAAAAACTTCAACTAGGGTTATGCTTTCCTTTTCTCAAACTCTCCATCATGTAATAGAAAAAAGAATCCTTGTTATTAGGGCATTGGGGGTGGGGTTTTATAACGCGTGATGGAAGTTCAACGCGTGGTTATTTGCATTTTCCCACCATCACCATATTGTTCATCACGTAATCATATGGTTTCTGTGAAGTTTTTCACGCGTGACAAAGGTTTGAGTGATGGAACATGTGAGGGGTGTAAGGTTTATTGTTGAGTGTTGTGAGTGATGACCATTGCCACTAAAAAAAGGTTAAGAGTGATGGAAAAATGGTTTATGACATGACGAAACTTGATTGAATGTTTGTGAG
Source organism: Helianthus tuberosus (assembly GCA_030545235.1). NCBI lineage: Eukaryota > Viridiplantae > Streptophyta > Magnoliopsida > Asterales > Asteraceae > Helianthus > Helianthus tuberosus. Next base: position 17,109,304 of record CM060428.1, on the reverse strand, counting down.
TGATAGAATTTTTGCAAGTGATACCACCACCACCACTCCTCTTATTATTATGTTGTCATGTGTTCTTTTTTAAAACCTAAATTTCCTCCACTCCATCATACTTTATTATTCTTCTCTGTACCTCAATATTATTTCTCTACAATATGGCTACCAACAACCCTACTTCTTCTTCTTTCCATCACCCTGATCTCCACCTCCAAATCCCTCAAGACTCCGAAGATGACACCAACCAAACCACCCCCGGTTCCGGCGACGGCTCCGGTCGCCGCCCCCGCGGCCGTCCTCCTGGTTCCAAAAACAAACCAAAACCACCGGTTATTATCACCCGTGAAAGTGCTAACACTCTTAGGGCTCATATTCTTGAAATAAGCAACGGGTGTGATGTGTTTGAAGCCGTTGCTGATTATGCTAGAAAACGGCAACGTGGGATTTGTATTGTGAGTGGTACCGGTACGGTTAATAATGTTACTCTCCGGCAACCGGCTGCTGCGGGTTCTGTCCTCACGCTTCATGGCCGGTTTGAGATATTGTCACTGTCGGGTTCTTTTTTGCCTCCACCGGCTCCACCGGGTGCTACTAGTTTAACCATTTATTTGGCTGGTGGACAAGGTCAGGTTGTTGGTGGTAATGTGGCGGGTGCTCTTGTGGCTTCTGGGCCAGTGATTGTTATTGCTGCTTCGTTTACGAATGTGGCGTATGAGCGGCTGCCGTTGGATGAAGATGAAGCGGCTGCGAGTAGCGGTGGTGCTGGTGGTGCTGGGGATGGTGATGGTGGTGGTGGTGGTGGTCACCACTTTCCTGACCCGTCTTCCATGGGTTTACCGTTTTTTAACCTGCCACTTAATATGCCAAATGTTCAGTTACCGGTGGATGGTGGTGGTTGGACCGGTAACGCCGCTAGCAGGCCGCCGTTCGGATAAAATAAGGTCAGAGAGTATGATAATTAAAACTTTAAATGTTAAAAGTTATCATCATTCATCAGTGACCATTTACCAACATTTATCTTCAACATTTATCATCAAGTGATTCAAGTCTTTATCTTTTTTTTTTTTTTTTTTTTTTTTCATTTCATTAGGGTTTTTAGGTTTTTTTAAATTTGTGAAGTAAGATCAGATGGTTATCTTCGTCTGTATTTGTGAAATTATTTTGATCTTTTGAAAAGCAAGCTTTAGTTTAATTTGCAACAAGTGTGGTGAATATTAAAATAATTAATCTTCTTTATTGGGGTTGATGAGCTCTTTAATTATAATATAAAAATGTGTAAAGATGGTCACGTATTTAATACAATGACGTTTTGCATAAGATGACAATATATTATTCTAACATCAACGTGAATATTAAACTAATTAATCTTCTTTATCAGTTCTTGGAATCTAACATATAATATATAATATTGTATTGATTAGAGTTTAATCAATCAATTTCGACTTTTAATAATCAGAAAACATTAGACGATAATTAAGAAACAATAGTTTAAGTTTTTATATGTAGAAAATCACAACAATTTCAACATTCAAAGGGATTATTTAACAATATTTTATGTTTACATATTTATAACAAACTGTTAATATGGTTTCAATTTTTGCTCCAACAATTTTTGGGGAACACTCTTAGATCTAAGGGTGTCCGGGGCACTTAGCGGGGAGCCCACCGGTGAGCCAAGTCCCCGAGCGGGAACACCGCCGCCATCAATTCGGGGAAGGCAATCGGGGAATGAGATCAGTGGGTATTCACCGATGAGGGGACTTGATTTTTTTGAGTTTTTCTTTTTTTTTTTTTTTTTGGTTTTTCCTTGTGATTTTTGAGTTTTCCTTATGATTCTTGGAAGAAGAAGAAGAAGAAGCAGAAAATGATTTTTGAGTTTTTTTTTTTTTTTTTCTTGTGATTTTTAATTTAAAAAAAACACTTAAATTTTTTTTATTACTTTTAAAAATACCCCTCAAACTTGTTTTTAATTAAATGAAATGTTCTATTTTTTATTTTTATTTAGTTTTAATTTATTTAAATTATGTTTTACTTTTATAAAAATATTTATATAAAAAAAATAAAACCAAGTCCCCCAAGAGAGGAGTGCCGCCATCAAATTGAGGGTGTGAGGGGAGTTAAAGAGGGAGTTGACGTGGTGCGTGCTGATTGGGTGTGTGTAAGAGAGGAGACTCCCCTAAGAGATGAGTGCCCCTCTCACCCTAAGATGTATGCCGCAAAATATGACTTTTTTTGCTGATCTGCAAAGTCAAAAGTGAATGTTTTCATTTTCGGAAGTCGATTTTTTGCAGATTAGATTATAATTTTTTTTGTTTATTCTATACTTTTAATTCGAATGCGCCAAAATAATATTATTTCACAATAACTTTTTGGGAGCCTATGAACATTTGTTATGTTGATGTATGAATATTATATTGTCTTAAATCATCCACTGAATTCGCAATTTGATTAGTTTTCTATATGTTGGTTACATATAATGTTATGGATTAAATAAATAAATAAATAAATAAAAACCCTATTTTTTTAATCTTTTATTTAAGTAGTCTCCATGCTGGGTTCTTAATTAGTTCGTTGCTGAATTCAATGGATAAACATGTGTTCTCGGGGATAATAATCTGGGCATGTGAAGATCTAGCCCTTTTCCTGAATAGATGCTCTGGCTTTTTATTTTTTTATTTTAAAAACTGAATAAAGTTTAAATGTTTACAGTCTCCATTAAATGTGTTTAGTATAGGAATCATTATCTTCTATATATCTCCGCATGATTATGAGTACTTGAGTTGTTGAGTTTAACAAATTTTTAGCTCTACTTGAACTCGAATTTGGCTTCATAGCTAAACAAACTTTTATGATGCAAAAATATTGGATCGAGAAGGATTCATGATAGACTCGAATTTTGTTTGAAAAGCTTAAATATTTATATAAAGATTATTATTCCTGATCTAACTATCTTAAGAATACGAAAAAAAAAAATATTCGATGACTACAAATTTCAAGTATATATATAAGCTACATCAACACATATTAGGGAAAAGGTAAAAGAAAAGTAATAGATTATTACATCATGTGTGTAAAAAATTATATGTGTAAAAAATTATATATTCTTATATATACACATGTTTCGCTAAAAAAAGTTAAGTGTGTTTTTTTCCAACGACGGATTAGGGTAAAAGTATAAAAAAAGTAATAGAGCATTACACCATGTGTGTAAAAATATATATATTCTTATATATACACATGTTTCGCTAAAAAAAAGTTAAGTGTTTTTTTTTACCAACCACGGATTAGGGAAAAAAGTATAAGAAAAGTAATAGACCATTACACCATGTGTGTAAAAAGTATATATTCTTATATATACACATGTTTCGCTACAAAAAAAAGTTAAGTGTTTTTTTTTACCAACGAGGATTAGAGAAAAAGTAAAAAAGAAAAGTAACAGATCATTACACAATGTGTGTAAAAAATTATATATTCTTATATATACACATGTTTCGCTAAAAAAAAAAAAGTTAAGTGTTTTTTACCAACGAAAGGTTAGAGAAAAGGTAAAAGAAAAGTAATAGATCATTACACCATGTTTGTAAAAAAATATATATATTCTTATATATACACATGTTTGGCTAAAAAAAAGGTTGAGTGTTTTTTTTTACTAACTGACGGATTCATCAATAATCCCTTAGTGTGTACCAACGGTCAAATCACGATAAGAGCTTTAGGTGAGTCCTTTCTTGCTTAAGTTTGAATCACTAGATACGTTAAAGTCATTTTTATATACAAGCTTAAATTCGATAAAAGCTTTGTTAAAAAAAGTATGAATAACTTAACAAAGTTCAACTCTTTTACCATTATTTCATGGCTTTTTATAACGAAGTGATACTTATATATTTAGTCAAACATATCAATAACATGATTTCTGGATACAAATCTTGACAAGTATTTGGAAGAAAAAGAGCCCTAACTTGTGTATCTAGATTAGGGTTTTAATATTACCATTAGATAAATATCACCGGCCAATGTAAGGACAACTCATGGCTCTTACCTTTAACTTTCCTGGCTAATTATGTCAGTTCATGACAATTTTTAAATTTGAACTATTTTCGTCTCTAACATTCTTGAAACATTCTAGTTTCGTAAAAACTAATGTCTGTTAAAACGCGCTGGCATAATTGGAAAAACCATGGCGACCAAACTGGCATAACAAATGTTAGTTTTTTTAGATGGAACAGACATGTTTCAAGAATGTTTGGGATGAAAATATTACAAATTTGAATTTTGGCCTAGACTAACATAATTGGACAAACGACAATAACGAAAATGGTAGTTAACTCTAAAAAAACATGCAACGTTTACTATGGGTATGCATATGCATGTATGTTGGCATGATCAAGACCATTGCTTGTAGCTAGTCTTGGCATTAGGGTTGTTCACGAGCCGAGCCGAACCGAACTGAGCGGACCTTTGCTCGTGCTTGGCTCGTTTACAAGCGGAATCGAGCGGAGCGGCTCATTTAAAACCGAGCCTCAAATTAAGCGAGCAGTTTCTGAGCAGTAAATATTTCGAGCGAGCGTTGAGCGAAGTTCGAGCGATTTGGACAACCGTGTCGCACGATTTAAATTTGTTGAGAGAGATAGTGACAATATTGAGTCTCAAGTTTTTATGTCTTTAAAAACAGACACAATGCATGTCATATATTTTTCTTATGAAGAGCGTTAGTCATATTGCACGAACAATGACGTTGAGAGCCGGAGACGATCGACTTAGGGTAACGGCATGAAACATTGAGGCGATAAGAAGACTATCGTCTATCGGTTTAGGGTTTAACTTTTAGATTAATATTATTTTTTTATTGGCGTGATTTGACTAGTACGAATAGATGTAGTTGTAAATTTGTATATAGTGGACCACAATATAATAGAGTGGTATATATAAAACTATAAATTTAATTTATATTTGTGTATATACATGTTTATATATGTATGTGTTTCTGTATATGTATATATGTACTAATTAAAATAATAATTCGAGCCGAACAGAGCCGATCGAGCGGACCTTTGCTCATGATTGACTCGTTTACAAACCGAACCGAGTAGAGCAGCTCGTTTACACCCGAGCGTCAAATCGAACAAGCATTTTCCGAGCAATTTTCGAACAAGCGACAGGCGGTTTGAACGGCCCTACTTGGCATCATGGTCTTTTTTCTTGTTCTTCATGGAGTAACATCTTCATTCTATTGATATACCAAAGTTCTTAATACAGAAATAAAAATTAATTTGTTATGGTTAGATGAAAGATTTTTCTAGGTAAAACACGGGAAATTTTGCATTCCGAGTAAGGCCAACATTATATACTCTTTTTAAAGAAGCATATATGTGTCCGTTTTAGGGTTCCAGATGCCAAAACTTCGCAGTTATTTTTCTCACGTATCTCCGGATGATTATATATTTAGGTAAACCATGTTTATCTTTGTGCGTGTGTCTGACTATTAATTTTTAAGGGCAGTTCTGAAGTTGTCTAGCTTGTGATATTTCAAAAAATTAAATTTGTAAATGAACCGAACGAATACAAACATATAATCGAACATATTTTTTAGTTCATATCCATTATTAAGAAAATGAGCATGTTCGTGTTCGTTTATGTTCGTTCGTTTAAAACCTAAATGAACACTTCACGAACGTAAACAACAAACATATTTTAATAAACATAATTTAACAAACAATAAACAACACAAATGATCATAATTGAACAAACATAAATAAACACACATGAACCTTATTAACTAAACATAAAGTAATTTTTTATATATATTAGTGATTACGATAAATTTCATTGGAGAACCAATTTTATTACTAGAAACCACAACTACCAAATACCAATTAGTTATATTTACATAAGTAGTTAGAAAGTTTCTTTATGTTTAATATTTATATAGATATAACTACTTATGTATTTAAATTGAAATGAATAAATATCAACAAATGTAGATAAACGAACATAAACGGACGTTATGAACATACATAAACGAACAAAACGTGTGTTCATGTTTATTCGTATAATTAAATGAACAATAAAATATGTTCATGTCCGTTTCATTTATTAAATAAATGAATATAAACAAACTTCATGTCGAACAAGTTCGCAAACAGTCATAAACGTTTGGTTTATTTACAATCCTACGATAAATTATAATTATCTAGTGTGCGATTGCAGATTTAGTATCAACAAATTTGCAACTACATTATGAGTGTTAACCTATCTAGTTTATGTGGAGTACTAGGATCTTGATAGAAGTCATTAATATTATTCTGCCATGAAAGCAAAGATTAAATTTTGGAGGAACAATGATTAACTCCACTTAAGCATTCAAAGTATTAATAGTTTAGCTTCACTTTTTCCTTTAACCCCAAATGGTAATAAAACAAATGCCAAATTAAGTGCTGAGTGACCCACCTCAATAATTTTTTTTATTTTGATAACTTTACCTTCACAGTTGAGGATACGAGGTACACATAAAATTATAAAAATAAATCATGTGGCTGGGGATGAAAATACAGTTAATGTTGTAACATTTAAAAAGTCACACGTGCAACCCATAAGGACTAAAGTCTGTTGATTGGTGTAGAGACATGTTTTGCATAGATCATATGGACGATGCCATTATGCCAAAGACAACCATGCAAGATATATCTTGTTTGTTGGATTTTATTATATAAGGTGAATCTCTCTCTCTCTCTCATATGTTCGGTTTACATGGATCTACTTTACGGTCTATTATCTTAGACTAGTGGGTATGGGGAGGCTCATCCCCATAAGGATGGGCCGCCACGTAGGCGCCACATCACCATCTTATGGAAGATGGGTCTCCTCTATTTTTGAGAGGGTGGAGGATGAGGCTACCCCACATAATTTTTTATTGTTTAATTTATTTATTTGTTTAACTTTTATTGTTTAATGTTTAATTTTTATTGTTTAACTTTTTTATTTGTTTAATTTTTTTATTTATTTAACTTTATAAAAACAATTCAAAAGTTAAATAAAAATAAGACATAAAAGAAGATAATAAAATCCATTACATAACATAAATAAAAATTACATAGCCTAAAATTTATAAAAAAAGAAAACATTTAAAAATTTATAAAAATTACACTACTCGTCTTCGTCTTCGTCACCGTCCCCGTCGTTTGCGTTGTTCCATATATGTTCTACCAAATCCTGTTGAAGGTTTGCATGCGTGTAGTCGTTGGTTAGCGCGAACGAGTTTAAATCCTGTTGCGTCGGATCTACCGGGACAGTATTCCCGTAAGATGCATTCTCATCATACTCACAAATCGCCCGACATTCGTCTTCAATAATCATGTTATAGAGCAAAATGCAAGCGTACATACAAAGGCGCAACCTCTTCGGTGTGAACGCACGTGCCGGTTGTTGAATGATGGCCCTTTGTTTTTTTGTAAAACACCAAAACAACGTTCGATGTCTTTTCTTGCAGCTTCTTGACGCTTGGCGAATTTTTTTCCTTTTTTCGTCCTCGGGATATGGAATAGTCTTGACAATTGTAGACAAAGACGGATATATTCCGTCAGCAAGATAATACCCGCGTCTATACTCAACCCCAGAAACTGAAAAACGGGTGTCCGGACCGGTTCCATTAACGACATCGCTAAAGATCACCGATTGGTATAGCACGTTGAGTTCGTTGAGTGAACCAGGGAGACTAAAGAAAGAATGTCAGATCCACAAATCTTGTGACGCCACGGCCTCAAGTATTAAGGTTGGATGACCGTGATCACCTCGCGTGTATTGGCCTCGCCACGCAGTCGGGCAGTTATGCCACGCCGAATGCATACAATCAATGCTACCAAGCATTCCCGAAAACCCCTGCCGTGCTTCATGAGCTTGGTACAACTGTTGAACATCATACGCGTTTGGTTTCCGCAAATATTGTTTGCTATATAGTTTCACCACATTATGGCAAAACCGATACAAACATTCCCGCGTAGTTCTTGCCGACATCTGTAAGTACTCGTCCAAAGCGTCGGCCACTGTCCCGTACGCCAGTTGGCGAATGGCCGCAATACACTTTTGTAACGTGGTGAACCCTTCATAATTCCGAGCATCGGGTCGTTGCGTGAAAAACGGGTCTAGCCCCGCCAAATCATCAGCAATCCGTGTGAATAACCGGCGACTTATTCGGAACCTTCGTCTGAAAATGTCGGCATTGTAAAGGGGTGCATCCGAAAAATAATCGTTCACCAATTTCTCGTGCCCTCCTGTCGTAAAAAATATATAAATACGGGGAAATAAGGAATAAGGATAATAAAATTTATTAATGACAAACCTTGGCGGTCTCTGTTAATCCGTATTCGTCTGGTAATAAAGCTTTCAGACGAGACGTCTTCCTCTTCCTCCTCCATAAGAATCTGCGCCGCCTTTACCACAACGTTTGCGAAAAACATCTTCTCTTCGCCCGAAGAAGACGAGGACCACCAAGAATTAGATGTCATTGTGGATGAAAAGATAATTTTTTTTATAAAAGAATGGTATAAAAATGAGAATGTTTAGGGTTGAAAGTGGGGAGAAAATGGTGAAAAATGGTATAAAATGAGATGATTTTATAGAAAAAGAGAATTTTTTTTATTAAATGTTATAGCCGTTGAACGGCTATATTTTCAAAACAATGGCCCGTCATCATCGTCGTGAGGTAGCCGGTTATCACACGACGGGGCGAGGGGGGCGGTGTGGGGGACCGGCGCCGGGCCTCGCCGGGCCTAAGCCGGCCCCCATACCGCTTGGTCTTATAGACTTATACAGCTTCCATCTAGCATTATTTTGGAAACTTCTATTTATATATAGATACGAATCTTCATGAGAATCAATTTGAAATTACACCACAAGACGATAATAATTTTAGAGTTCGTTTGGTTTGCAGAAAGGTTTTTTTTTTTTTTTTTTTTTTTTTAGGAATTGGAATTTATGAAAGGAATTGAAATTTGAAGGAATTAGAGCATTTACATTGGACCCTTCATTTCTATCTATATCAAAGCATTCACAATGAAACCTTCATATGTATACTTTCTATATAATATAGAGAGATTTCTATATAATATACAGAGAAATATAGAGAAAACAACGCTACATTGGATTCTCTATTGTAGAGAACATTTTATAAAATAACAAAGTACACTTCTATATTTAGAGACTCATTACTAACTCTTTATATATATATATATATATATATACTAGTCACTTACCCGCGCGATGCGGCGGGAGTGGCGATTTACAATAGGATACTCGTTTACCGTTAGTTTATCCGTCGTCTCGTGATATATTGTATAGTACTTAAGTTAGTTTTCTTATTCGTGATATGATGGCACTGGTTTTTCTGTTAGTTTATCGATTCTTTGGTGATATACTCGGATAAATTTTTTTAGCTGTAGATTCGGCGTGATCTTCTACAAGAAGAGTACAAAACAAGGAAGTAGATGTAATTAAAAACAAGAAGAGTTCAAAACAGTCAGGTAGCTAGACAAAACAATAAAAACAAAATGCGGGGAGTCTCTTGTATCTCTTCCTGTTTTACCAATGCATCCGTTCGCTTATGACTTTGTTGTATCTTCTCCTCTACTGTACCAGATTTCGACACATAAAAAAATATTAGACGCTTACAGGTGCTTTAAAATAGTAATTAAAAGGTAATTTCTGGAAGCAAATAAGGCACAAAATCTACTAACTTACCTTCGTTTTGATACGGATGCGATTAATTAATCACGCAACACTTCCTGGTAGACAACATTTGATGTGTAAACTCCGCGTTGTTTGAATTCTTTGGCGAGATGTACCAACACCTTCGTACTTTGTCTTGAAATCCCTCTTGATAACGCGACATAAAGTTGTCCATGTGAAAATACAGAATCCGGTAGATAAATACCAACGTTCGGAATTGTTTGACCTTGAGCTTTATTAATCGTCATGGAAAAGCTAAGTCGAATTGGAAATTGTTTTCTTTTCAGCTTGAATGGGAACATGTCATCTTCAGAAAGGGTTAGAGGGATTCTTGGCAAAAAAAACTCTTTTTCCGGCATGTTGACCGACTGCAATTTCCGCATCAATAACATTTCGCATGAAACCCTTACATATCAACCGCGTGCCATTACACAGGCCATGTGATGGATCGATATTACATAACAATATTATTGGGCATCCAATTTTTAAACGAAGCTTATGAGGCGGCAAACCACTAACATTTAGCGAGTTTAAGAACTCGACCGGATAGAAGTTGCGCTGATCGTCTTCAGCTTCATCAAAACTATAATAAACTTTTTCCTCCCCTTGAAAAATTTCAATCATTTGATTATTAATCTCGTCAACACTCTCATTTTTAGTGGACAATATTGCTCTAGAGATTATATAATCTGAAGAATATACATTATCTTCAATTGATGGAAAGATGGCATGGATCAATTCTTTTATAGCATTTTCTCTGTTGTTGCACTGAATTGTCATGTCATCGGGTATGCGGATATAGTTTCCTTCGATTGGTTCTTCAGTTCCATCGCCAACTCTTAAAAGAAATTTAGAAACCCATGGATCTTTCAGCGCTCTCATATTTATGGTCAACCGCATCTTCTTAGTCAAAGACCAAAGAGGTGACATTCGTACGCTGGAGTCTACAATCTGTGCTCGAGTGCCACGTTTAATAACCGGCAACACCTGTCTGAAGTCACCTCCCATAACCATTATCTTCCCACCAAATGGGAGACTAACACCTATAATGTCTTGGAATGTACGATCGACTGCCTCTATCGCCTGTCGTTTAGCCATCGACGCTTCATCCCATATGATTATTTTGGCAGACCGAATCAGTTTAGCGGCCCCACTCTGTTTTTTGATATTGCACATTGAATTATTTTCAAGATTAAGAGAAATCTTGAATCTCGAGTGAGCCGTTCTACCTCCTGGCATATTATTAGCCGCTGCACCTGATGAAGCTATTGCGAGAGCAATAAGACCACGTGACCGAATTTCAGCAAGCAAGGCAATGTACAAAAATGTTTTTCCAGTTCCACCTGGACCATCAATAAAGAACACGCCTAGAAGATCATTATCAACATGCATCATGATCTCATCAAACACGTTTTTTTGGTCCGGATTAAGTGAATCTTTGGCACTCAAGTGTTCATGTTCCAAAACAATCCCATACTCTTCTTGTAACTCACAATAACCTGCATCTTGTAAGTTAACATCGTCTGTTATCTTAGGAAGGTCGAATTCATTGATATTTTTACCCATGGATTGTACCAAGACACTAATTTCGGTAAGAACCATATTTTGAACTCGTTCTATACTTTGACAGTGTAACCGATGATCTTCAGACAGTGAATCAAAGTGGTCATTCCATAACTTTCGAATATCTCCAGGTTGGCAAAAAATCATTATGGTCGCAAATAACCTTCTAAGAGCATTGGGAAACTGAAACGTAGAGGCTTCTTCGAGACATTGTGATAGATATTCATCGTCTTCTATTAAGCCTAACTCAAGAGCTGCTTTTCGAAATGTCTCACACCGTTGACCATTAACTGTGCAAAGATGTTCAAAAGAAGTAGGCCCTCTGACATTTGACAAAAGTAGGCGTAAGTAGTACCTTTCTCCTTCGGCTGGAATAGCGGAAACGATACGACCTCTTTGTTTTTTACCAAAACGACGACTCCAACGGCGTGTGCTTCCATTCCACGTAAAGTGTTTTGGAAAATCTTTATACAAATGTACCCTTGCTGTTTCATCGTTTCTATTTATCTCAAAAAATGCTGTTAGCATGGTTCTCTTATCCCTTTTCCTATCAACAATATTAGGCATTATGTCATCATCTCTAAATCTAACCATCTGATTATTTGGGAGATGAAGTTGTAAGGCTAGAACAGCAGGAAAGATTTGAGAAAGAGAGAAGGAAAAAATGCGCCACATAGCCTCTGGGGGCGATATGTAGCGTGCATCTTGAAATCTTTTTTATCTCATTAACAACAACCCCTTGCTGTCACACCCGATATTTCCACGTATTACCGGTGGGGAGTATCGTGACGTAGTTGATATCATCATAGTCAAACAACACAATATATAAATGCACAACGGAAAAAAAAGATAGATTTATTTCAACCGAATAAAATTGTAATATTAAGTATCACAAAACAGTTGAAACAGATCCACAGGCGGATCAAAATAAAAAAGGAAAAATGTTCAGCAGACTTTGACATCTAGAGCTTGCAAGACTTGATTATTGATGCCTGGAGTAGCCAGCCTATTACGTATAGTACCTGCACTTAGCCTTTTTGGAAAATACGTCAGTTTACACTGGTAAATACAACTTAACTGACTCATTTTGAAAAGAGTTTGAAAATTTATTTGAAAGCACTTCAGCAAAAATATCTTTATAACTTGGGACAATTATTTAAAAATAATCTTGTATACAGTTTTACTTATTTGTCGTCCATTAGGGCCGGTTTGTAGGGCCGGTCTAGATTAATTGACACGCCACAGGTATAATGCCCACAAGGATTAATTCCTTTAAGTGGATTACCAGTTTTTACATAATGCATCTGTCAGGTGTACGCCTACACCCCGTGCTTAGGTCGTGGCCATTTCTTTGAATGATGCTAAGGATATCCGGGACATGGTCATTTAACCCCCAAAGGCCATACACCAAATAATACTTATTAAACGGGTCATGCAAATACATTAATCACAATCCGATTTAAATGACTACACACACCCGACCAAGCGGTACTTTTATAGTACCGTATCCCAAGCCCGTATAGGGAAAATAAGTTAAGAGTATTTACCTGAGCAAAGTATAAACCAAATACATCAAGTGCCCGTAGCTTTTACTGGGCTCCTAATCTGGAACGAAGGTTTTAATAACCTATTAGAATCCTAATGGGTCTTTAATTAAGCTTAGACTTAGACCGGTTAGTTTTCAAAATGAATACATGGTTCAAACGCATAACAAGGCGAAGACCGGTTTAGAATGTGGTTCTGACCCGACAAGCTTGTATGCTTGTTTAATATGGGTAACTTAAACACATTATGGATTTTGAGATGAAAACGATATGGTTTGACCCGTTTCGGCTAAATTATGCAAACTAGTTACGTACGCCGATCCGAACGCGAAATGTGCGTAACGGGTAACCATATGAGCCATATACAAGTTTCCTAAGTTAATATGCCTTAAATATGTTGTGACATCAGTAAGATATCTTCTATTATGCCCCATATGAATTTAAACTCAAATTATGCCCCGTAAGGGCATTTTGGTCATTTAAAAGGTTATAAAAGAGTTTAATTATAATTCTGAGTTTCGGGTCTGATGAAATCAGTAAAAACACTTAATTTACTAAGTGATATCAGTAGGGTAAAACCTATATGTGAATTTTATCATTTATAATCAAACTATGCGCCTTAGGGGCATTTTGGTAATTTCACATAGGCTTAAAAGGTCAAAATTGGAAACCTGAGTTTAAAACTTTTGCTCACTATTATAATATAATAGTTTACTTAAAATATCAGTAGGTATCCAACCTTATAAGTTTAAAATAGTTTTGATGCATACTATGCGTTAAAAATGCTCAAAAAGACGGTTTGGAGCCATTTCCGGGTTCTATATAGAAAGCTGATATTTTTTATTATTCCAAAAGGTTTAAAATAATTTATTTATCATATAAAATCAGTAGTAAAAGGTTTGGGGTCAAAAAGATTTGTAAAACTCATTTTATAGCCCAAAAGGGCAAAACCGGCAATTACCGAATCAAGCTTAGAACTCTATGTTATGCTCAGCCTAAAATTAAATAAAAATCTTCAAAAATCCCAAAATATTATTTTATATCAGTAGGTAAAAATTTTGGTATTAAAAATCGGGTTTAGATAGGCTATATGCTAATTATGTCGTTTATTTAATTAAAAGCTTTCCAATTACGCTAATGAGCATAACTCCTAATCTAGACCTCAAACTGATGTCAAATTTTAGGGATAAGTCTAATAATCAATAACTAAGGTTTCTATTCTTTTACATTTTCAAAAATCACATTTTAAGGTCATATGGGCATAATAGTCAACATATAAGCAATTAACGGGAACATGCATACGAATCGGGTAACTATTGAACCAAGGTGTATAATCACAGAGGGTTATACTAACATGAAACCTGGTCCAAATAAGGCTCTAAGGTATTTCTAACACATGCTACAATGGGTCAGAATCGAAAGTCAAACTATGCGACTTTCGGTTCCGAACCTAGCCTAAACTGAAAATTGTCGGGTGGAACATGTTTAGACATGTTCTTAGATTAATTACCAAGTTATATTAGTGATAAAATAGGTTACATAGCTTCTACATTGCTAAATATGCATTAATTTGAAATTAAGCTTTCTGTTGACTTTTAATATTATGTTTGACCCGACAATTGACCTAGTTAGAGTGGGAATCAGAGAGTACTCTTTTGAGGGTTTATTACCCACATAATTACCTACTTATAGGTATTTTTAATTCGAGATTTGACTGAACAAATTTTAATTAATCTCGAAGTCAAACCTTAATTACGACGGTTTGACTTTTAGCTAATTAACTAAGCTAAACTGAATTAGAAAGGATTAAGGACACTTACAAAGGTCCTAAGTATGATTAGGGATCCTAGGAAAGCTTGTTGCTGATCAGAGAAACTCCAGAAAATGAGTCTTGAGTGAACTTGAAGTGAGCAAGCTTCAAGTGTTGCAACAATGCTCTATTTATACCAACTTTGATTGCATGAGATGATGCCAACCAAGTCTACTGATGTTTTATGATGGTCCCATGTGTCCCTATAATGCCAAAACCAGTTGCAAGGCCCCCTGAATTCGAAAACCACTCATATAAGGCGGTGCAACAGGCTGAACAGGCAGCTGTCCAAAATCTGCTGCCAGCGTCGGTCTTACGGACCGTAAGAAGAAGTCCTTGCGGTCCGTATGCTCCTCTTGCGGACCGTATGCTTAAACGGTTGCGGTCCATAACCGACCCTTGCTGAAATTGCCCAGTTGCAGGGCTTGCGGACCGTAAGCCTAAGGCCATACGGTCCGTAAGCGATGACCAGAATCCAAAAATTTATAAACTTCCAAGCTTTGACCATGCATTTCTTACAAGTCCGAATCTTATGCTTTCCTTTTCAGTAGAGGGACCAAGTGCTCAGACTTT
The DNA here is from genome assembly GCA_030545235.1 of Helianthus tuberosus. Lineage (NCBI taxonomy): Eukaryota > Viridiplantae > Streptophyta > Magnoliopsida > Asterales > Asteraceae > Helianthus > Helianthus tuberosus. The sequence continues at coordinate 17,094,109 of CM060428.1, read as the reverse complement.
GCATGCTTTGCATGCACTTACACATTTTGGATTTTGTGGAAGAGTCTTGCCATGCGTTTCAAAATTTGAATCCTTCTTAAACAAGAATTTTGTACGAACTTTGTTGTAACATTATTTAAATATCCAAATTCTTTTATAATCTGAATTTTATTTATTATAGGAATAACCGGTTTAGTACATCAGATGTTTATTACAATTTATGGTCTTGGGATTTATAATTTGGTCGCTCAGAGGTGTTTAATAACATGTCACCCTTTTTAAATCCTACCATACATCTTTTAATTTGACCCGGGTTCCTGACACGTTCATCTTACATGCCACGTGTCTTTATTCCATTGGGTATGATTTTACGAGGTGTTACATCCTCACCCCCTTAAAAGAAATCTCGACCTCGAGATTTACTGGAACAAATGAGGGTATTTTTCTTTCATGGTAGACTCCACCTCCCACGTATATTCGGGACCTCTGCGGGCATCCCATTTAACCTTTACGATAGGTACATGCTTCCTCCGAAGCTTTTTAACTCGTCGATCCTCAATCGGCAAAGGCTTTTCCACAAATTTCAAGCTCTCATCTATATGCACATCTGTATGTGGTATGACTAGCGATTCATCCGCTAAACATTTCTTCAGATTGCAGATGTGGAATATGTTGTGAATACCACTGAGCTCTTCAGGCAAGTTCAACTTATAAGCCACTGACCCAACACATTCGATAATCTCGAATGGTCCTATATACCTTGGGCTTAACTTACCTTTCTTACCAAATCGCATCACCCCCTTCCAGGGTGATACCTTAAGTAATACCTTATCACCAACCTCAAACTTTAGAGGTTTTCGCCTTTTATTCGCATAACTTTTCTGCCTATCCCTGGCAGCTTTCAGGCGGTCACGAATCTGGACAATCTTGTCCGTCGTTTCAAAGACTATGTCAGGTCCTGATAACTGAACTTCTCCTACTTCCGCCCAACAAATAGGTGTTCTGCATTTCCTACCATATAATGCCTCAAAAGGCGCAGCCTGAATGCTGGTATGGTAGCTATTGTTATAGGAGAACTCGATCAATGGCAGGTGGCTATCCCAACTACCACCTAAATCAATCACACATGCACGAAGCATGCCTTCCAAAGTTTGGATTGTATGCTCACTTTGCCCATCTGTCTGTGGATGGTAAGCCGTACTAAAATTTAAGCGCGTGCCCAGAGATTGTTGGAAACTTTTCCAAAAATGTGATGTGTATCGGGTATCTCTGTCAGAGATTATTGACACTGGTACACCATGCAGAGATACAATCTTATCTACGTATAATTGGGCTAACATGTCGGAGCTATAAGTCTCCTTAATGGGTAGGAATTGTGCTGACTTAGTCAGTCTATCTACTATTACCCATATAGTATCATTTCCTTTCTTTGTCTTTGGCAATTTGGTGATGAAATCCATTGTCACCATCTCCCATTTCCGTGTGGGAAGTTCAGGTTGTTGTAGCAAACCTGACGGCTTCTGATGTTCAGCTTTGACTTGCGCACACGTCAAACATTTAGCTACATAGGCGGCTATAGACTTCTTCAAGCCTATCCACTAATAGTTAGCCTTCAGATCCTGGTACATCTTATCAGCTCCAGGATGAATAGAATATTTGGAACTGTGGGCTTCCTGGAGGATAACATCCCGAAGTCCAGCATAAACTGGAACCCATATTCGTCCATTTAACCTTAGGATTCCGTCCTTGTCATAGGATAACTCTACTCTTCAGTTACTCCTAGCTTTTCATCAGGATAGTTAGCTTCCAACACAGCTTCCTTCTGTGTAGCTAACAACCTTTCGTTCAAACTATTCTTTATCTCAATGCTCTTGGCATTGATTCTTATAGGTTTCACTCTTTCTTTTCTACTTAAGGCATCAGCAACCACATTTGCCTTGCCTGGATGGTATCTTATCTCACAATCATAATCATTTAAGGTTTCCATCCAACGTCACTGCCTCATGTTCAAATCCTTCTGGTTGAACAGATGTTGAAGACTTTTGTGATCTGAAAAGATCACACACTTGGTTCCATACAAGTAATGCCTCCACAGTTTTAGTGCAAATACAACAGCACCCAACTCCAAGTCGTGGGTGGTGTAATTCTTCTCATGCACTTTTAATTGTCGTGAAGCATAGGCAATAACTTTGCCTTTCTGCATAAGCACACATCCCATACCTGTGTGCGATGCATCATAATATACCACAAATTTTTCTATTCCATCAGGCAATGTCAACACAGGTGCATTGCTCAATTTCTGCTTAAGAATGTCAAAGGATTCCTACTGCTTAGGGCCCCAGTCAAACTTAATATTCTTACGTGTCAACGAAGTTAAGGGCGCAGCAATCCTTGAGAAATTTTCAATAAATCGCCTATAATATCCTGCTAAACCTAGAAAGCTACGAATCTCCGTAGGCGTCTTGGGCTCTTGCCAGTTCATGACAGCTTCAACCTTAGTGGGATCTACTTGGATACCACGCTCACTAACCACATGTCCAAGAAATTGGACTTCACGAAGCCAGAATTCACACTTTGAAAACTTGGCATAGAGCTTTTCTCGATGCAGCAGTTTCAGAATGCATCGAAGATGCTTCTCATGGTCAGCTTGGCTCTTCGAGTAAATGAGAATGTCGTCGATGAAGACGATGATGAATTTATCCAAGTAAGGTTTGCAGACGCGATTCATGAGATCCATGAATGCGGCAGGTGCATTAGTGAGCCCAAAAGGCATCACTAGGAACTCGTAATGACCATAACGAGTCCTAAATGCAGTCTTGTGTACATCTTCATCTTTAACCTTCAATTGAGATAGCCTGACCTCAAATCGATCTTAGAGAAGTAGCTTGCCCCTTGCAATTGATCGAACAGATCGTCGATCCTGGGCAAAGGATACCTATTCTTGATAGTGACCTTATTAAGCTCACGGTAATCGATGCACTGACGCATCGATCCATCCTTCTTCTTAACAAATAGAATTGGCACTCCCCAAGGAGACGAACTAGGTCTAATGAAACCTTTGGCTAGCAATTCATCTAGTTGTGTCCTCAATTCTTTCATCTCTGTTGGTGCCAACCTGTAAGGTGCCCTCGCAACAGGAGCTGCTCCAGGGATGATGTCAATTTTGAATTCTACTTGCCTATCTGGTGGTAAACCAGGTAGTTCTCCAGGAAAAACTTCGGGGTATTCAGAAATGACGGGGATATCCTCAATCTTAGGCTTCGGATCATCAATAGTCACTTGTGCCATGTAAATGACACAACCCTTCTTCAAGCACCTAGAGGCCTTGAGCATAGACACTTGTTCAGGCAGCCCATACTGGGTATCTCCCTGAATGGTAATTGGCTCACCAGACGAAGTCTTGATTACCACCTGCTTCTTATTGCACACTATCTGTGCTTGGTTACGAGATAACCAATCCATGCCTATAACTACGTCAAAACCGACTAACTTCAAAGGAATTAAAGACAATGGAAAGGAGTGGTTCTTAAAGGATATAACACATTCATCTAACACGGTTGATGCGGTTTCTAAGGTACCATCAGCTAATTCCACCTCATATTTCACACTTAGGGTTTTAACAGGTAAATTCAGCAATTTACAAAACTTATTATCTACAAATGATTTATCAGCTCCTGAACCAAACAATACCCTTGCATAAACATCATTTATGAGGAAGGTACTTGTGATCACATTGTCGTCCTGGACAGCTTCCTTTGCATCCATTCGGAAGACCCTTGCATTGGTCAAGATGACCTCTTCCGGCTTCTTGGCGTATTTAGGGCAATTTGTTTTAATGTGCCCTTTCTCATTGCAGTTGTAGCACGTGGCATCTTTAATCTTCTTGCAATCAACAGTCTTGTGCTCTTTAGACTTGCATAACCCACACGCAGGTGATCCTGACTTAGACTTGGACTCAAGTCTGCACTTTCCAAAGTGGCGTTTTTGGCAAGTCTTGCACTTTGGCTTTTCCTCAGCTTGTTGGCTACCCTTGTTGGATCCAGACTTCTTCCTGAAGTCAGTGCTACCTTTATGCCTCTTTTCAGATCTTCGTGAGTTATCATCCTCACGCTTTCTCTTGCCTTCTTCCGAGTTCCTCAGCGATCTTAGCCTGACCGCGTCTAAGGTAAGAGACAAAGATAGGTCAGCTGCTGATTTGAAAGTAGCAGGTCTGGATGCCTTAACACTGGCCTTGATATCTGGGGCTAAACCCCCAATGAAGCGAGCAATCCTTTTGGTTCCGGGGTTACGAGATACGGAACCAGCCTAGACAGGGTATTGAAACTGGTGAGGTAAGCTTGACAATCTAAATTCTTCATCACAAACGATAAGAAATCTGATTCAATTCTTTCAACTTCATGTTGCGGGCAATAATTCTCCTTAATGAGAGCAACGAACTGATCCCATGACAAATTGTAGAGCGGGATCTTTCCAGCAGCTTGAATGAGAGACTTCCACCATGCTAGTGCCTCTCCCTTAAAGGATTGGGATACATACTTCACTACATCCCTTTCAGCACAACCGCTGATGTTAACTACTGTGTCCATCTCATCCAACCAGGTCATACAATCAATTGCCCCCTTCTCCCTAGTGAAATCCCGGGGTTTGCAGGAAACAAAGTACTTATAAGTACCGGACTTGGTACGTGGTTTATCATCAAACACTATCCTTTTAGATGGAACACTGTTTTGATTAGATGAATGTCAATCATCATCTTTCTTTGGCTCATCTTTCTTAGAGGGTGGCTTGCTATGAGCCTCTGAATGAGTCTTAAGTTTGGAGTGTGGTGTGGATAGGGTCCTACTTCGAGTCCCGCTAGATTCATTATACTGCCACTCTATAGCTTTTGTAACAACATTATCTACTAATGCTTGCAGCTCCGCACCAGTCACATGTATCTTAGTATTTTCATGGTTTTCCACCGGATGACTGTTTACTTCTTCTGAACTAGCCATGTAGCTTTAATTGCTACATAAAATTAAATAAGGGCAAGGTTTATATAGAAGCTTATACAGTTTTATTGTTTTTGACAATTTATTAACCATGGTTTTTAATAGCCATTTTAGTTAATTTGCTAAATATATAATTATTCAGGATCTTTATCATAATCCTAATTTATTGGTTAGTAACATCACAAAAGGCCTAGTCACGTAGACAAGTTTAGTTTATAAACCAGGATTTTACATAATCGAGGTATTAAGGTTTGAATCAAAGTTCGTTACCTTTTTCTTGACAGGGAGTTGTAGGCTACTACTGTCTTTAGTCTCAGAGGACGTTAATTATAGCCCGTGGGCACTTCATCCATAAGGGATGATTATATAAATAAGGGAATTTAGAATAACCCAGTTTAAGAATAACTTATGTGATTTTATCGAATCACATTTGTCTAGCATGTTAATATGCTTTCAGATGTTTAAGGTTTTACCATCTTGGCCATGTCTGCAATGACATTTAGGCTAGGTTTTACCTTTAAGATTCTTTTTAGTATTTATCGGAGAACAACCCTAAATTGAGAGGTTAATAAGAATCTGGATCTAATTGAGGAACTACCATCTTGGCCCTGTCTTAAGGTGACACATGGCTAGGTCTTGGCCTTTTTAGATTTTGCCATTTTATTATAATGGTAGATCTTATAATAGGAATGTTATTTTATTTATTTCACATTTTATGTTTAGGTACATAATTAAATAAATGAAAATTTAAATTAACCATTCCATAAAATTTAACAAGAACAATGTTGCCCTAAACGGGACTTCTATTAAAATAACATGCCCACGCAAGGGCTTAAACAACAAGCATACCCACGCAGGGGTCAACGGAAAAACATGCCCACGCGGGGGCAGAATACATAAAAAAATACCCTCGCAGGGGTTAAACAAAAAGGCATGCCCATGCAGGGGCTGGATTGAAAATAAGGAAATACAACCAACAATTTAAAGGATTCAATGGTCCTTTTTGCTTTTTCCTTTTATTAAACTTGCCAATCCCTTGAAGAAACCGTGTCGTTCCCTGCGATCTCTGTGAACTTCTTGCTCAACTTGGTCCAGTCTTTGGAGAATTTCTTCCCGTTCTGGCGGGGAAAACCGTGGTATCTGCGGCTGCGGCTGATGTTGAGATCGAAGGGGCGGTTGTTGTTGGTATCCATAAGCTGGGTATCCAACTCCCCAAGGAGCTCCGTAGGGCCCTTCGGGGTTAAGGGTATTGTAGTTCCACGGTGCCAGGTATGGGTCGATCTCAGCATAATTGAAGCTGGTGTGAGCCGGCTGCTCAAAGGGATTATACGTTGCTGGGCCAGCGTACGTGGGAATTGGGTTGTCAAAGCCCAATGGTGGTGGCATGATAGGTGCAGAGTTCACTTCCGGGATGGGGTTTGAAGGTCCCCCCATCTGCTGGTCTTCTCGGAGCGGCGGGTAGTGGCTGCCACTCGATGGTTGAGGGGTGCTGATATGCACTCCTCCTCGCACGGACATCCATGCGTTTGATCTCCTTTGCCTTGGTGGCTCAGGAGGCTGCTGCTGAGGTGGTGGTGGTGGCGGTGTAACTGCCACGAATCGTGAATCCCCGGAAGGATCCTGCTGCTGCTGCTGAGGCGTTGAATGGTAAGAGGGTGTGAAATACCATTCATACTGGTTGAACCTTGCTTGGTAGCTATCTGGACCACGGTAAGGTGATCCATGAAACGATGACCCATCAGAAATTTCTATGGGATGTGTGGGGGTACCAGTCGGTGGTTCGGTAGGGTCGGTATCCTCGTCCATATCCATGGCGTGATCTCCAGAAAAGTGATCTTCAGGTCCCAATGGGTTAACACCCACTGGTTCCTCGAGGTAGTTTGCCGGGTTGAACCGGCTTCGGAAGATATAGGACGGGTTATCAAAGGAGTGACGAGAGTTGGACCTCTGGAGAGGGATGAACGAAGGTTGTGGGTTAACGGGTTCGTTTTCGGATTGGGGTCCAAAGGAGTGTAGGTAAGAAGGTGACGAAGCTAACGAGACAGACCGCCTCGCTGGCTGCAGATGCGGCCTCCAGTCTCCCTGTGGACTGGTGCTAATAGGGACAGGTGAGGTTCGTCTTTGAGAAAGCCCGGCCTCCTGGTCGTGGCCTGCTACAGGTGACTTTCCTTTTCTCCTAAGGAATCTTGGCGGCATATTTAGACCTGTCAACATAAACAAAGATAACAACAAGAATAATATAAAGACAAAAAATAAAAAAAATCAGGATTTGTCCTATGTTCTTTGTCTAGACTCGAAAATTTGAGGAATGTGCAATTGTGTAACTGAGATTAAACACAAAAGGCTAGTGTTTAATTGACTCAGTGTTGGCTCTGATACCAACCTGTCACACCCCGATATTTCCACGTATTACCGGTGGGCCCGGTGGGGAGTATCGTGACTTAGTTGATATCATCATAGTCAAACAACACAATATATAAATGCACAGCGGAAACAAAAGATAGATTTATTTCAACCGAATAAAATTGTAATATTAAGTATCACAAAACAGTTGAAACAGATCCACAGGCGGATCAAAATAAAAAGGAAAATTGTTCAGCATACTTTGACATCTAGAGCTTGCGAGACTTGATTATTGATGCCTGGAGTAGCCAGCCTATTACGTATAGTACCTGCACTTAGCCTTTTTGGAAAATACGTCAGTTTACACTGGTAAATACAACTTAACTGACTCATTTTGAAAAGAGTTTGAAAATTTATTTGAATGCACTTCGGCAAAAATATCTTTATAACTTGGGACAATTATTTAAAAATAATCTTGTATACAGTTTTACTTATTTGTCGTCCATTAGGGCCGGTTTGTAGGGCCGGTCTAGATTAATTGACACGCCACAGGTATAATGCCCACAAGGATTAATTCCTTTAAGTGGATTACCAGTTTTTACATAATGCATCTGTCAGGTGTACGCCTACACCCCGTGCTTAGGTCGTGGCCATTTCTTTGAATGATGCTAAGGATATCCGGGACATGGTCATTTAACCCCCAAAGGCCATACAGCAAATAATACTTATTAAACGGGTCATGCAAATACATTAATCACAATCCGATTTAAATGACTACACACACCCGACCAAGCGGTACTTTTATAGTACTGTATCCCAAGCCCGTATAGGGAAAATAAGTTAAGAGTATTTACCTGAGCAAAGTATAAACCAAATACAGCAAGTGCCCGTAGCTTTTACTAGGCTCCTAATCTGGAACGAAGGTTTTAATAACCTATTAGAATCCTAACGGGTCTTTAATTAAGCTTAGACTTAGACCGGTTAGTTTTCAAAAGGAATACATGGTTCAAACGCATGACAAGGCGAAGACCGGTTTAGAATGTGGTTCTGACCCGATAAGCTTGTATGCTTGTTTAATATGGGTAACTTAAACACATTATGGATTTTGAGATGAAAACGATATGGTTTGACCCGTTTCGGCTAAATTATGCAAACTAGTTACATACGCCGATCCGAACGCGAAATGTGCGTAACGGGTAACCATATGAGCCATATACAAGTTTCCTAAGTTAATATGCCTTAAATATGGTGTGACATCAGTAAGATATCTTCTATTATGCCCCATATGAATTTAAACTCAAATTATGCCCCGTAAGGGCATTTTGGTCATTTAAAAGGTTATAAAAGAGTTTAATTATAATTCTGAGTTTCGGGTCTGATGAAATCAGTAAAAACACTTAATTTACTAAGTGATATCAGTAGGGTAAAACCTATATGTGAATTTTATCATTTATAATCAAACTATGCGCCTTAGGGGCATTTTGGTAATTTCACATATGCTTAAAAGGTCAAAATTGGAAACCTGAGTTTAAAACTTTTGCTCACTGTTATAATATAATAGTTTACTTAAAATATCAGTAGGTATCCAACCTTATAAGTTTAAAATAGTTTTGATGCATACTATGCGTTAAAAATGCGCAAAAAGACGGTTTGGAGCCATTTCCAGGTTCTATATAGAAAGCTGATATTTTTTATTATTCCAGAAGGTTTAAAATAATTTATTTATCATATAAAATCAGTAGTAAAAGGTTTGGGATCAAAAATATTTGTAAAACTCTTTTTATAGCCCAAAAGGGCAAAACCGGCAATTACCGAATCAAGCTTAGAACTCTATGTTATGCTCAACCTAAAATTAAATAAAAATATTCAAAAATCCCAAAATATTATTTTATATCAGTAGGTAAAAAGTTTGGTATTAAAAATCGGGTTTAGATAGGCTATATGCTAATTATGCCGTTTATTTAATAAAAAGCTTTCCAATTACGCTAATGAGCATAACTCCTAATCTAGACCTCAAACTGATGTCAAATTTTAGGGATAAGTCTAATAATCAGTATCTAAGGTTTCTATTCTTTTACATTTTCAAAAATCACATTTTAAGGTCATATGGGCATAATAGTCAACATATAAGCAATTAACGGGAACATGCATACGAATCGGGTAACTATTGAACCAAGGTGTATAATCACAGAGGGTTATACTAACGTGACACCTGGTCCAAATAAGGCTCTAAGGTATTTCTAAAACATGCTACAATGGGTCAGAATCGAAAGTCAAAGCGAAAGTCAAACTATGCGACTTTCGGTTCCGAACCTAGCCTAAACTGAAAATTGTCGGGTGGAACATGTTTAGGCATGTTCTTACATTAATTACCAAGTTATATTAGTGATAAAATTGGTTACATAGCTTCTACATTGCTAAATATGCATTAATTTGAAATTAAGTTTTCTGTTGACTTTTTAAGATTAGGTTTGACCCGACAATTGACCTAGTTGGGAATCAGAGAGTACCCTTTTGAGGGTTTATTACCCACATAATTACCTACTTATACGTATTTTTAATTCGAGATTTGACTGAACAAATTTTAATTAATCTCGAAGTCAAACCTTAATTACGACGGTTTGACTTTTAGCTAATTAACTAAGCTAAACTGAATTAGAAAGGATTAAGGACACTTACAAAGGTCCTAAGTATGATTAGGGATCCTAGGAAAGTTTGTTGTTGATCAGAGAAGCTCCAGAATATGAGTCTTGAGTGAACTTGAAGTGAGCAAGCTTCAAGTGTTGCAACAATGCTCTATTTATACCAACTTTGATTGCATGAGATGATGCCAACCAAGTCTACTGATGTTTTATGATGGTCCCATGTGTCCCTATAATGCCAAAACCAGTTGCAAGGCCCCCTGAATTCGAAAACCACTCATATAAGGCGGTGCAACAGGCTGAACAGGCAGCTGTCCAAAATCTGCTGCCAGCGTCGGTCTTACGGACAGTAAGAAGAAGTCCTTGCGGTCCGTATGCTCCTCTTGCGGACCGTATGCTTAAACGGTTGCGGTCCGTAACCGACCCTTGCTGAAATTGCCCAGTTGCAGGGCTTGCGGACCGTAAGCCTAAGGCCATACGGTCCGTAAGCGATGACCAGAATCCAAAAATTTAGAAACTTCCAAGCTTTGACCATGCATTTCTTTCAAGTCCAAATCTTATGCTTTCCTTTTCAGTAGAGGGACCAAGTGCTCAGACTTTGCATGTACTTACACATTTTGGATTTTGTGGAAGAGTCTTGCCATGCGTTTCAAAATTTGAATCCTTCTTAAACAAGAATTTTGTACGAACTTTGTTGTAACATTATTTAAATATCCAAATTCTTTTATAATCTGAATTTTATTTATTATAGGAATAACCGGTTTAGTACATCAGATGTTTATTACAATTTATGGTCTTGGGATTTATAATTTGGTCGCTCAGAGGTGTTTAATAACATGTCGCCCTTTTTAAATCCTTCCATACATCTTTTAATTTGACCCGGGTTCCTGACACGTTCATCTTACATGCCACGTGTCTTTATTCCATTGGGTATGATTTTACGAGGTGTTACACTGGCTCACTTTGATCGACTTGAATAACCTGTTTGTCATGTCCTTTATAAACATATTTAAAAAGATATTTCACATATTTTGTACTTGAGCAAACTTCAACATTCATGTGGCAGTTAAACATCATCAAAAGCCTTGAGTTATATGGGACCACCCATCTATTATCAAGTGTTTTTCCTCGTAGGTCCACTTCTATCCCGGTGTCTCTCCTTCGATACAACGGATACGAATCTTCTCCTTGTGTCGTCTGTTCGTTAAATTGTCTAGGATAGCGAAAACGACAAATTTTAGGATCACCCTGCATACAAGAACTGCTTGATCGTAAATTTCCGCAAGGACCGTGAATCATGTGCTTGACAACCATCTAATGCAATCTGGGATGTCTTAGTTTGTTAGGAATTTCAGCACACACAACCTTATCATAATGGTTCGCGTTATTGATCTTGTGTTGCGGGTACATGATTAGGAGAAAATGTGCGTGCGGCAAACCCCGCTTTTGAAATTCGATGACATAGACGTATGCCTTAACTTCCCCGAGGACATGTTTCTTGAAGAGTTGTTCCTTAAGATCTTCTAATTTAGCCCGGAACACTCTTGAAACAAGGTCTGGACGATCTTGTGCAGTTTGACCAACATGTAAATTATCACATATCTCAGGCCACTTAGGATTACATGTCATTGTAAGGAATACATCAGGCTTGCCGTCATCTTGAACTAAAGTCATCACATCTAGAAACCGACGTCGCATGTCGCGAGGCCCCCCGATGAAAGATGCAGGCAACACAATTCTTTTCCCGACTCTGTTTGCATGAACCTCACCTGTATTGACGCAATCCACAATACCTTGGTACAATTCGGCCCGAATCTTAGCCTGGTTTCTCTCACAAAATTCTAAGCGTGACGTCTCAATTTTTATGTAAACATCAACCACAAACTGCTGTAGCAGCCTACCACCGAACAGAAGCACATTTTCGGTAGACCGAATCTGGAACTTGTAACAGTAGTACTCTCGCATAGCCACGGTTGTTCTACCACTTCGTGTGTTAGCCTCTGAACGATGAAGATGTATTAAAAACAAACAGTTAATAAAAATAAAACGCATTACGCTATTTTTATGATCTTCACTTAAAAAGGATAACAAATTGTTGGTACCTTCCATTTCTCCTTCGATGTTGTCATTGTTGCGAACCTCATTGATTGATACTCCGTGACGTGGTATGTTAGCATGCCACCCCGACTCACCATTAGGAAAAAATAGAGGATACGACAATGGATCGTAACAACTGAAGTACGGCTGAATAGTTTGTCTATATTCAGACCTACCGTACACAACAATACTTCGTTTATACGAAGTGATATTGTCATTACCTTCAACCCAAATACCAGCAACCTTTATAATTGTGAACTATAAGTAACTAAAATAAGCAATACTATTACATAATTGCAATTAATATAATATTATATATACCTCCGATGTCGTTGGTCGGTTGTACACCCTTTGGTCAAGTTCAACCGAAGTATTCAAAGTGACTCTATAATTGTCTAGAGGTCCTAGTTCCGCAAGTCTTCTAAATGTATCGACATATGGGTTTGTAGAAAGAACGCGTGTTAAAATCTGAGTAATACATCGATCAAGATTTGGCCATCGGAGTCTGTGATCTAACTCAGTATCAGGATCGTAAAAATACAACTGCAAGTACCTAGGGGTCCCATCCCTCAGAACTAATTGGTCGATTCTGTGATATATTCCTTTATGTGCACGAAAAGTATATACGCCGTCTCTCTTATTGTTCAATGTATCATCCAATGTCACACCCATTGAGGCAAAAGAAAAATTGGTGTTATAAGCACGAATGTTTTGCCTAAACATATCTCCAATTTCATCTTGAGACGTGAAAAGTTGGTACAATTCCTCTGGAATTTCTAAGTTTGCTAACACAGTTTTCCCACTCATACAACAAAAGGTATCAAATTCAAATTGAAATCGTTTTGCTCCACAATTAGGACATGCACCTCGTTCCTTTAAAACACGATGCTCTCCAGGTACACCATTGTAAACAAAATTATAAGGATCATCTTCTACGCTCCCATCTTGGAAGGAAGGTTGATCAACTACTTCAGCAAATTGGGGTAATAAAGTACGCAGATGAATTCGAATACCTAAAAAAATGGTTGTATTAAGTAATGAAGGTTGTAAAAGATGTCAAGTTTGAAAAAGAAATCATTGTTAAATAAATAGAAACCTCGTGATGTTCTATGCCTGACTACGTCAATTACAGAGGGGAATGTGGTTGTCGGTCATCTATCGGGGTTTGGTTGACTTGACTGCCATTTGAAATACGCATTCCATTATCGTTTCGTGTATTAGAACATCCTTTATTGTACTCCTTGCGTTTTATAGTAGAAACACTTGAGGCGTTCTCATTTGTTGTTTGTGTAATTTGAGTAATATTAGTTTGTAAACTTCTTAACGGTGTCCTTTCTGTTGACCTATTACTCATTAAAGATATTGATGAAGCACTTTGGGAGGCATCACCACTCCCAAATTTAGATACTTTGTTATTTTCTTTGCGTGCATCATAGTATCTTTTGTGATACTCTTTTCGTTTTTCAGCTTTAGTAGATGCACTCGAGCTAGAAGCATGATTACGATGGTTTGGTTGTCCATTAGTCATTGTAAATTGATAAAGTGACAAATACCTTGCAAATTAAATAAAAGAGAGTTATCATAGATGATGAAATTCTCAAATCATTACAACATTCAAACACATGACTTAGAGAAAAACAAACCGAATGATAACATTGAAATACATAATGATAACATTAAAATACATGACTTAAACCGAATATCGTGACTTAGAGAAAAAAAAAACACAAATCCTTAAAACATTGACATACATAATGATAACATTAAGTGAAAGCCAAACAAAATACTTGGTGAAACAATGGTCTCCACAAACACCGCACCCTTAAAACCTCGAAACCAAGTAACGGGATAAAAACATTCCAAGGGCTTCATATCTATTTCAATTGTAAACAACTTCCCTAATTTAGTCATCACAAACCAATTACCATTTGTCACATAATGTGTTATATCGCACCACAATGACAATGATATCGGGGGGATCGGAGGACATGATAAGACCTTAATCCAGTAATCCCCTTGTAGCATCCATAGGTCAATTGTTGTTGGTGCATAATGTCTATAGCCTACGTCTAAAGTCTAGGTCATGTCAGTAGCTTGTACAGGGGTCAAAATGTAATTTTATATTGTTTTGTAGTAATTTCGCACGAAATAGCTTGTTGCTATTTCGCACGAAATTACATAGGGTAATTTCGCACGAAATTACGCAATGTAATTTCGCACGAAATTAGTTGCCTATATATAGGCATGTGGTTCTTCTCATTTGGTACGAAATTAGTGGAAGTGTAATGAAGTGCTGTCCAATTTTCACCGTGTAATCAAGTCTAAAATCAATGAGAAGCTTGTTTTAAGTATCATACTCTGTTTCTACTCATTTCTACACTGATTCTAGGCTGTTTGTTTGTTTCCACCTCTCAAACAGTTGTGTATTGTCTCTGATTGACTCATTTGGTCGTCAAAACGATCCTACAAGTGGTATCAGAGCACAGGATGAGTCAATACACTTGAATCAGTGCTTTTTCTACTAAATTTTGGACTTCTGGACAAATTCATGGACAAAATGGACTGATCTTTTGATATTGTGTGTAAAATACAGTTTTAACAAACCCTTGAAAGAATCAGATCAAAATTCAGTTTAAAAGTAACAAAAATGGGCCAAACAGTTGATTTCGTTTGAACGGACCCTGATTTCGTTTGAAAAGTTGAGGTAATTTCACACGAAATTACTGATTTCGTTTGAATTACATCTGATTTCGTTTGAAAAAGTAATTCCGTTTGAAATGGCACTTGATTTCGCTTGAAAGTGCTATTTCGTTTGAGAAATTGATTCCGTTTGAAAAGTGATTTCGTTTGAAAACCTAATTTCGTTTGAAAAGGCTGATTTCACTTGAAAGCCTGTTTTCGTGTGAAAGTCCATTTCATTCATGGTATTTCGTTTGAAGTTCATTCTATGTAGAAAGTGTTTTCGCTTGAAAGTAACCAGTTTTCAAAACTTAAAAAAAAATTTCGAAACTGTTTTCGTAAAATGGATAATCAAGAGTTTTACAACTTCTTCGCCGGTAGTGGAATGACGGCAGCACAAACACCAGCCAGTATCGTGCAAAATGTGAACTTGGAAAATGAACTCGGCACTATGCAGAAACCGCCGAAGTTGATGAACATTGATGAGTATGCTGGGTGGTCGGAAAGGTTTAAGACTTGGGTGCAAGCCAACCATTTTGAATGCTGGATGAAAATCGAATCTAAATATGCTCCTCCAAAGAATGGTTCGGGTTTAGAGAAATCAATCGGAAGTTTGACTCCACAAGAACAAGAAGATTTCAAGGCAGAAAAGAAAATGATGATCATTCTACAACAAGCCATCAAAGAGGATATCTTAGTTCTGCTACAACATCAGGGTGATTCACAGTCTGTTTGGAATTCGTTGAAAGTAAAGTTTCTTGGGAGCATGTCTATGATCAAAAGCAAAACTACTTTGATGAAGAAAGAGTTTGATATCTTTACGGGTATAAAGGGTGAAACAACAAAGCAGTTGATTGAACGATATTGCCATCTGGTTGTTGAGATGAAGAGGTTGGGCATAACCAAGACGGATGAGGAACGGGTCGATAAATTGGCGGATGCATTGCCATATGATGAATGGGGAACTTATCTGTTGGTGTTGAAGAATAATTTGGAGTATGTGGGATTCAACCTTAGCACATTCATTGAAAAGATTGAGTCATACGAGCTTGAGTTGACAAAGATTAGAAAGATGAAGTCTTCAAGTGTTCAACAAGATGTCTCATTGTATTACAAAGGAAGTACTCCAGCAACATCAAATCTAAGTCCAAAAGTGCAGACAACCTTTAGTGCAGATTCAACTTCCGGAGTATCATCTGTCACATCAAGCAACAATAGTTCACCATTTGCAAGCTTTAAGCCAAATCCAAAGGTTCAAAACTCACCTGATCAATCCTACACTCAAAGTTCGCCAGGATCAAACAGTCAAAGTCAAGGTCCAGGAATTATGTGCAACATTGTTGTGAACATTAATAATGCCCAAGACTTTACTGAATCATCAGCGAAACAACACATAGCACTTCTTGCTTCGGTGCTTGAATCGTATGAAAGCTTGGTTGCAGGTAGAATTGGGAACCCCAATATGACAAAGGAAGACTATGATCAGATCGATCCAGAGGAGCTGGAGTTGATCGACATCAAATGGGGAATGGCAAGCTTGGTGAGAAGAGCTCAACGTTTTATGGAAATTACTGGTCGGAACAGTCTTTCAGGATCAGATCAAAAACTTGGGTTTGATAAATCGAAAGTCACATGTTTCAAATGTAAAGAAAAGGGACATTTCAAGCGGGAATCTCCAAACAGGGAGGTTAACAACCATCAAAACCCGTTCTCAAATGATTATTACAAACAAGCGATCTATCATAAGACAAGTCAACAACCATTCACCCAAACACCTCAGATCGAAAACAAGCTAGAGAAGGCTCTCTTAGTTAATCAAGATGATGAGAAGGTTGCTGAAGGCTTTAGTTGGGATAAGTACATCCCTGGTAGTGAGGGTAGGGCAATGATGGCAGAAATTGTGGAACAACCGGAATGTGTTGTTGAAACAGAAGAAGTCTTGTCTGAAGAGAGTTTGGCTGATCTTGAAGAAGTTGCTGCAGAAGTTTATTACTACCAGTCTGAACAGGAGATTATTGCTAGTTCTTTCAAATCAATAATGCCTCCTAATATGTTTGAATCTTTTGCAGGTTTTTTCAATGAGCCAACCACTGGATTCTGCCCACGATACGACGAGGAAAAAGTTCCAGTTGAAGAGATAATAGATGTCTCCAAAGAAATGAATGAAGAGACCTTAAAAGAGATTGATGATAAAGCATTAATGGTCAAGCTAAAAGAGGTAGAAACAGAATCTGTCGAATCAAAGTCTGTCAAAACCGAGTCGGTTGAAAGTGTGTCTGTCGAAACGATCAAAAAGGAGTCTGACGAGAAATCGGAAAATGAGGAGATCAAATCAGCTGAAAAGTCTGAGTCAGAGTCTGATGGTTTTGGTAAAACAGATATTAAAATTGACAATGGAGAAAAGGTTTCTGAAAAGGTTGATTCAATTCATGAAGTTCCATGCAAAAACTGTTCAAGTTCCTGCATGGATTGTCTTGAAAAAGACAAACAACTTCAAGAATTGAAGAAGTTTACTGATGAAGTAAAATTTGATCTCAGTGAGATAAAAGAAGCATATGACACTTTGGCACGATCAATCAAAATGATTAAAAAAGAAATTTTTGAAAATGACAAAGCCACGAAATTGCTAAAATCTACTGTCATGGATAAACAGATGGAAATTAACATTCATCTGGACACAATTGCTTCTTTGAAAAAAGAACTTGAGTTAATGAGAATTGAAACTGAGAGAATTGATAAGAAACTGATGAGTTATGATGCTTCATCATATGTGATTGATCAAATTCTTCCAAAACAACATGATGCGAAACCTATCTTTAAAAGTGTTCCACCCCCAATGTGGAATCATTATACTCAAAAGTATCCAGATGGGGTGGAATCTGCATTGAATCTCAAGTTAAGAACCATTGAGAATGAGTTGCCTGAGAATATTGATGTTACATTTTCTCCATCCGATACTGATAATGAGTCACAGGTGATCAAAACCGTTGTTGACCAAGTGTTAGATGAAGAAAGTGATAACTCGGAGTTTGATACTGTGAAAACACATTTTGAAAACTCCATTTCTGATTCTGAAGAAGATGGTAATTTTTTAGACAAGTTCATACCAAAATCAGATACAGTTGTGAATGATGATTCGATCAGTGTGGTTTACACAATGACCGGAACTGACAAACTTTATTCTGATTTTGAGTATCCAATTCAAAATGCCAGAATTGAAAATGTTGAAAAGGTGTTTAAACTTGTTGAGATTGATATTTCAGTGGTTAACAATAATGAGTTCTTTTCAAAATGAAAAAGGTCTTTTGTGAAACAATCAACCAACCCGGGAAAGAAAGAATGGGTGGGTAATCATGATCAGAACAAACGACATGCTAACAACTTTAAAAACAAAGGTATTGGTTTTGAAAAGAAGATGTCTAAGAATGTCAAGCCAAAAGAAAAGATGAGTGATGTTTTTGTTGCGGGTCCTAGTGTTGATGCTGAAAAGGATTATATCTTCAGTCAAAAAGCCATTGACGATTTCAATTCAGCTAAGAAGTTGAAACAGGAAACCTACAGATCAACTTTTGTTGAATATGACAAAAGAATCTGTTACCGCTGCAATGAAATTGGTCACATGGCCAAGCAGTGTGTTAAAAAGCTTGAGAAACCAGTTTTGCAAAAGCCGAAACCTAAAATTTCAACTAATGATAAGGGCAAAACACCAATGATTTCTCCCGTTCGAATTTTGAAAAGGGGTGAATCTTTGAAGTCCGAAGATAAACCGAAATCAACATTTGAGATTTGCAAAACCAATCATGGGTGGTTAAACCAAAACAATCAGTTGGAGAAAAGAAGATGGAAAATGAGCTAAAATCTGAATCAAAAGTGTGTGCAAATGATGTTAAGAAACTTGAATTTGAACTAGACAAGTTGCTTGAGGAATTTTCTCCAATTAAAGAGAAGAATTTAAAACTAGAAGTTGAACCTGTTGTTCCAAACGTCATCTTTAACATTCCGAAAATTGATGAGTCATGTGATCTAGTGTTTGGTAGTGTTCCAAAGGTAAAGAAATCATGGGCTTCATTGTTTGAATGAATTTCTGTGATGTATACAGGGGCTGCCGAGGTCGATAATTTCAAAATGGATAATGGACAGCGGAGCTTCAAGGCATATGACTGGAATGCTGGCTTTACTCTACGATGTTAAATCAATCAATGGTGGTTATGTTTGATTTGTAGGAAATCAGGGTGGCAAGATAGTTGGTGAAGGAACTCTAACAAATGGAGTTGTGTCGTTTGAAAAAGTGAACTACATAGTCGAACTTGAAAACAATCTGTTGAGCATATCACATATATGTGACAAGTCTTTTACAGTACACATTACTAAAAATGAATGTTTAATCATAAAACCTGGTTTTAAAATTCCTGAGGACATGGTGTTGATGCGAGCTCCACGAGAAAATGATTTGTATGTTCTCGATATGAGTGTCGCAACAACAACAGATTATCAGAAACAATGTTTTGTGACAAAATCAAAAGCGACTGAAAAAGAGTCAAGAATGTGGCATCGAAAGATGGGTCACATTCATGTCAGAAAAATGAATTTTCTTGTGTACAATGATCTTGTAGAAGGTGTAAATCTGAAAAACTTTCATTTAAATGATGATTGTGTAGAGTGCAAGAAGGGAAAACAAACAAAGAAGACACACCCGCAGAAGCTGTTGAATTCAATCAGAGTTCCGCTCAAAAGGCTACACATGGACCTTTTCGGACCAGTCAATG
The DNA here is from genome assembly GCA_030545235.1 of Helianthus tuberosus. Classification (NCBI taxonomy): domain Eukaryota; kingdom Viridiplantae; phylum Streptophyta; class Magnoliopsida; order Asterales; family Asteraceae; genus Helianthus; species Helianthus tuberosus. The sequence continues at coordinate 17,074,612 of CM060428.1, read as the reverse complement.
TAAAAAGTGTGAGCAGAGACTTGTACTGTCTTGTGGTCACTGATAACTTCACAAGGTTTTCATGGGTAGTGTGTATGGAAAGTAAAGATCAAACTTTTGAGTCGGTGATGGTACTATTCAAGAAGATGGAAACGCTGTACAAAGTGCCGATCAGAAGAATTCAGAGTGACAATGGAATGGAGTTTAAGAACAATCGGATGCTCGAGTTCTGCAATGAGAAAGGAATTCTTCATGAATCCAGTGCACCATACACTCCACAGCAAAATGGTGTAGCTGAACGAAAGAATCGCACCCTAATTGAAACAGCTCGAACGATGCACGCCGATTCCAAGTTGCCGATATTTTTCTGGAGTGAAGCAGTTGCAGCAGCGTGCTATACATTGAATCGCGTTCTCACAGTGAAGAAATACAAGAAAACCTGTTTTGAACTTCTTCATCGTTATAAGCCAAATTTAAAATTTTTAGAACCGTTTGGACCGCCTTGTACTTTCATTGATCCAGATGGTAAGTTTGGTGCTAAGAGTAATGAGGGTTTCTTTGTAGGTTATGCGAGTCCGCTGAAGAGGGTATTCGTTCCGTGCCTGGGGAAGATAATTCAAGTCCAGCATGTTGATTGTCAGAAGCATACTGCTCCACCACAACTTCCCGGACAAAGATTTCTGTTCGATTACGACAAACTCTGGGAGTCTTTCCAACTGCCGACTGAGCCAAGTGTAGAGGAACACGTTTTACTATACCAACATCAACAATCTATGTCACAAGATCAGGTGCTAAGACCGTTGGTAGTTTGTCAGCCCGACGTGGGTTCAAGCAATCCTACAAGTAGTACAAACGATCACGAGGCCGGTCCAAGTGGAACTGCTCACGAATCACCAGAGGAACCAGCTCCAACGTTTGATAATTCTGATGACTCAGAATCGGAAGACGGTCCGAGTTTTGATGAGGAACCAAATGTTGCAACGACAAAAGCTGAGGATCACACCGGTGATCAAGACATTACGAACTTGCAATCGGAAGTGAGTGTGCCTGACACTGCTATGCGAAGAACTTTGTCATATCATCCTTCAGAGCAGATTATTGGTGATCTTCGGAGCGGAGTAAAAACACGGGATCAGATCAACAGAGCTCTTACATGTTTTTATACATCTGTTGCTCCTTTACAGGAAGAATTTTCACTTAAGTGTTTCATCTCGCTGGTTGAACCCAAGACGTATAAAGAAGCTTTAACTGAAGAAAGCTGGGTTAACGCTATGCAGGAATAGCTGCAGCAGTTTGAGAAGCTGGGAGTCTGGAGATTAGTAGCCCTTCCTGAAAATCAAAAGTTGATAAAAACAAAGTGGGTATTCAAATGCAAGAGAGATGATAGAGGAGTCATTGTTCAAAACAAAGCACGATTGGTAGTACAGGGATTCAGTCAGCAAGAAGGCATTGACTTTACAGAGGTGTATGCGCCTGTTGCTAGACTTGAGGCGATTAGGATCTTCCTGGCGTTCGCGTCTTGGAAAGGATTCAAAGTCTACCAACTAGATGTGAAATCTGCATTCCTGTATGGCAAAATCAAAGAAGAAGTGTATGTTGGACAACCGCTGGGGTTTACTAATCCACTACACAAAAACAAAGTCTATCTTCTGGATAAAGTGCTTTACGGACTACACCAGGCCCCGAGAGCCTGGTATGAGACGCTTTCCCAACATCTGCTGGCCAACGGGTTCACCAGAGGGACAGTTGATAGCACTCTGTTTACAAAAGAGGTTGCAGGACATCTATTAATCGTGCAGATCTACGTTGATGATATCATCTTTGGTTCGACAAATGACGATTTGTGTAAAGAATTGAGAAAGTTATGAACAAGAAATTTGAGATGAGTTCGATGGGGGAGATGAAGTTCTTCCTAGGGTTGCAGGTAGAGAAAATGCCCGAAGGAATCTTCATTCATCAAACTAAATACGTGAACGATGTTCTGGAAAAGTTCAACATGTCTGAATCTACTCCAACATCAACCCCCCTGGCTCAGAATCATGGGATTTGCCCAGACGAGAGTGGAGAAAAATTGGAAGAGACTTATTATCGGTCGATAATTGGATCTTTGATGTATCTTACTGCTTCCCGCCTAGACATCATGTATCCAACCTGTCTATGCGCCCGATATCAGTCCAGCCCACGCCAGTCACACTTGACGATCGTGAAACGCATTTTACGGTATTTGAAAGGCTGCCCAAGCACCGGCTTGTGGTATCCTAAGTCTGGCGATTTCTCTCTCACAGGTTTTGCTGATTCGGATTTTGGTAGCTGTAAGCAAAATGCTAAGTCCACCACTGCAGGATGTCAGTTCTTCGGAACTCGACTTGTCACCTGACAGTGCAAGAAACAAACCTCAGTAGCGCTCTCTACCTGCGAGGCTGAATACGTTTCGGCCTCGAGCTGTTGCTCTCAGATCCTTTAGATCCAACAGCAGATGCGAGACTTTGGTTTGCAGTTTTTGGACACGCCTATGTTTGTGGACAATGAAGCAGCGATTAACATAACGAAAAACCCTGTTCACCATTCTAAAACAAAACATATAGAAATTCGACAGCATTTCATCCGTGATTGTCACGAGAAGAAATTGATTCGAATCGAATATATACACACCGATGAACAGAAAGCTGATTTTTACACCAAACCGTTTGATAAAAAGAGATTTAACTATCTTTTGAAATTAAATGGGATGAAAAATTTGTTTTCTGGGAGGGTTGTTGAATGTGAAGCCGAGGAGGACGGCGATCTGATGTGATCCACGTTGTGTTGTCAAAGTTTTTGTATAGTTTATTTTCTGCTTTTGATAAAAACAAAAACACAAAAATATGTCTTTGTTTTTAGGGGGAGAAAGTTTGCAGAAAATCCAAAAACATGATAAAAATTTCATAATCCAAAAACATTAGAAAAACTGAAAAAGAGTTTGTGTAAAAAGAGGAAATGATAGTACATCAGCTAGACAGATGCAGTACGCTAAAGATATGTAAAGTTTAAATGTGTTAAGCAGTCTTGCAGATGATATGCCGATAGGTTTTTACACATTTAGTAGATTTGTTTGGGATATAAACATAAAATCATTATTTGCTTTTATGTGGGGAACATCTCTCGGATATATGGGTAACCCCCGAAATCTTGTTTGAAAGGTCCCTCTTTCTGAGATACTAGGTCTTTATGCTTAGTGATATCTGGGGTATTATCCCGGGACTTCTGATTTTGCAGAAGCAATGGCCTAGTCCCCGGAGAATACTTTACTTTGCTTGAAATAATAGCCCCCCCCCCCCCTCAGCATAAAAAATGATGAAACATTGCAAAATGCTAATCATGTGCTGTTGAAGAAAAGATTCTCTAAAGGGAACCCACCAAAAGTCGAAGTCGTCATCTCTCTGATTTTGCGGAAGCAATAGCCTGAGCTCTCACGGCCCTCGCATTTAACCCCTTACAGATATCATCTAGGTATACTCACCTGTAAGACTGAATATTGGGATCTGGATATGGGAGTATAGTCTGAGGTGGTACACACGTAAAAGTTAAGTCTTTAAAAAACACTAAATCCGTATACTGAACAGATTGAACTTTGTGTGAAAATTTAAGAGGATCAGTATATCGGCAATCAATGCAAACTGTTTAATACTTAAAATGTAATCAAAGCTTAATGGTGTTTGTATCTCGTCGGCAGCTGATATGATCCCCTAACACACTCACAAAAATATTGTGTGTACAGTTTAGTGCTTATCATAATCAAAAATCCAAAAAGATTTGCATTTCATCTTATTTTCGACAACGAACGTTGGAGATCAGATGATCAAAGTCTTATGTGCTGATCAAGTCTGGATCATGAGGGTTGGGTAAGCAGAAGATTAAAAAATTGATTGGTAATTGCTTGAAAGTTCAAAAGTTCATTAACTTGAACTTAAATTGTTTCAGAAAGTCAGCAAACTTCATAAATTGGTCAACCAAGGTCATTAACTTGGACTTGGTAGGCTGAACAGTTGACCAAGGTCATTAACTTGGACTTGGTTAACTGGGTGTGTCGGTAAAATTTCAAAAGGTTAAAAATTTGAACATTGATTTCGCTTGAAAAGGGGATTCCCTTTGAAAAAACCTAATTCCACTTGAAAGGTGATTCCGTTTGAAAAGACCTCAGTGCATATTTCACACGAAATAAGCATGTCTATAAATAGGGGTCTAATTCCGCTTGAACTCATCAGTTCTGTTATTTCGCTTCAAAGCTCCTCATCAGGCGATTTCAAGCGAAATACTCATATCATCCTTTTAAGCCGAAACTCTGCCCGATTGTTGTTTGAAATCCATATTAAAGTTGGTTTGCTCAACTTAGATCATGGGAAAGGTGAGTTTGATGATCGATTTGACCCAGATTTGAACTGTTTTCGTTTGGTCGGCGATGACAGGACCAAAAACATAGATCTAGGGCTTGTTTGTTAAATAAAATGAACGTTAATCATATATGTGTGGTCGGAATAGGTTGTAGATCTGTCTTAGTGTTTTGATTGAACCAGATCTGTTGTTTCCGCTTGAATGACAATGAACAGGATTTTCAGACTTAGATCTAGGTTATGTTTGTGGGTTAAAATGAAATTAAATCACACTCTTATGCTTGGAATTCATCATAGAAAAAACCCAGTTAATCAATTTCATCATTTGATCATGTTGTTGTTTATCTGTAATTTCGCTTCAAACTGTGATTCCGCATGAGATGTGATTTCGTTTGAATAAGTGATTCCGTTTCAAATTGTGATTTCGCTTCAAACTGTCATTCCGTTTGAATTGATATTTCGCATGAAGTACTGATTTCGCTTGAATCATGTTATTACGTTTGAAATGATTTCGTATGAATGAATCAATGTGTTGAAAAGTTTTTCTAAGTGTTAATTTGATTGTATGTTGTTATTTTTCAGGCTTCAAATGTTCTATTTGATTCATTACATAACACTTGTTGTGTTTTTGATGAGGAGAAGATACCAAAGTTGACAGAATTCAAGAGTATTCTGGAGTTTATGAAAAGAATGCCGATTCAGAAAGCTTTGACGAATCAACATTTGGTTTTCAGATCACATATTGAGCGTTTTTGGGAGAAGGCAACTTATGATGAGGAAAACAAGACAATAAATTCAATTGTTAGTCTGAACGGCCAAGATAAACCTATAATCATCACAGAGCAACTTGTACGAGAGGTGATAGATTTTCCAGATGATGAGAATTCTCCTACAAAGTTCCCAGAGAGGATGGTAAAAGGATGCATGTTGCGGATGGGTTACAATGGTCCTCTAAACAAGGCCAACTACTTGAAAGCATGTTTTCCAAAGTCTTACAAGTTTGTTATACATTCAGTGCTGCATGCTCTCAGTCACAGAAAGGGAGGTTACAATGTGATGAGAGACTATCAAATGAACATGGTGACAGCTCTTGTGTTGAATAAGAAGTATAACTTTTCAAAGATTTTATTTCATTACATGGTAGAAAATATCACTTCAAAGAGCAAGACTTGGGTGTATCCATGATTTGTTCAGATGATGATAGATCACGCTTATCCTGATCTGGAGAGAGATGAAGAGAATGATCTGTTGGTATTACATCATATGGATAATGAGTCTTTGAAGCAATTGGCCAGATATCACCCAAACCATCCAGAACCAAAAACGAAAGCTAAATTTTTTGGTTTCATCAAAGATAAGAATTATCAAGATCCAGATCTAATCAATCATCAAAACTGGAGAAATGAGAAAGAAATGAAAGAAAAAAGTTATGCTGATGAGTTGAAAATTCTTGAAGATTTCAAAGAATCAAGAAACGAGTGGTTCTTGAAAGAAGAGAAAAAGAAGAGGAGCAGAAAATCAACTCCGAAAGTTCAAGTAGAGGAGGGCTCATCTTCTCAACCTAAGCGAAATCGTCAAAATAAAAGTGTTGAGACTATGCTTGTTGATGAATCTGAGGAGGAAGATGATGCTGAAGCTGAAGGTGAAGATGAAGCTGAAGCTGAAGCTGAAGCTGAAGTTGATGTTGAAGGAGATGTTCGTTTGTCTCCTGAATCAGCAAAGTTATTGAAATCTCTTACTGATGAAATAGAGAAGATAGCTGGTGATGATGCAGATAAAAGCTCTTCAAGCTCGTCTGATGAAGAAATTGATGAAACAGAACGTGCAAAGAGAATTAAAGCTGAGATTGAAAAAGAGAAACAACTTAAGAGAAAGAGGAGAGAAGATAAAGATGATGAGTTATACAATCCATCTCCTGAACATGTGATAGAATCTCAAACACCTCCATCATCTGGTGGGAGGAAGAAGCAGTCTACAAGAAAAAGTGTTGTTACTCCAAAGGCAGCACCGAGGTTGAAAATTTTGTTGAAGAAGAAACCAATCAAAGAACCTAGTAAACCACCTACACCACCACCTGAAACTCAACATCAACCATCTCCAATTCATTCACCACTTCATCAATCACTACCAAGACAACCATCACCAATCCAATCACCACCACATTTATCACCACCACATCAAACACCAATTCAAGAACAACCTGTTGTTACTTCACAGTCAATCTTTCAAACACCACCATCCACACAACCACCTGTTCAAACTACACCTGGTTCTTCTGGTTACAAAATTTTTCCAAATATTCCGGAGGGTATTTCTCTTAAAGAAATTGGAGATTTTAATTTTGCGACTGATGTGCAAGTTAAGAGTTTGGAAAAGAAAGTTGAAGAAGTATTGGTTGAGAACAAGAAGTTGTTGGATCGTGAGTAGAAATTGGAAAAGCGTGTTAAGTCTGTGGAAGCTGAAAATTCTTCATTGTTAAAGAAAGTTGAAGCTGATCAGGCAGAGATTGATATTCTTAAAGTGAAAGTTGCTGAGTTAGAAGAAGAGAAAGCACGTAAAGATGAGCAGAACAAGTACTTTGAGTTAAAGAACAAAGAATTGGAAGCTGCTAAAGCAATGAAAGAACACGAGATATACATGATGAATAAAGTGTTAGAAAACGTGCTTGGAAAGTCTATTTAACAAAAAATTGAAGAAATACAAGTTGTAGAGGTTAGAGCTCGACGTCAAGCTGAAATTGATGCTCAGATGATGAACAAGGGCAAGGGTATTGAAGGTGTTAGTGGAGTTACTGAAAGATCAATTGTTCCTTCAAATGTACCTGAGAATCCTCGTCCTATATCTGCAATTTCTGCTATTTTTGAAGAGGATGTGTTACTTGATGATGTTATGAATAATGAGGAAGATGTTGAAGAGGATGATAATGAAGAGGATGATGATGAAGACAAAACAGATGATGCAGATGATGTATTTTCTGCAAGCAGTCATAGTGATGATGATAATAATGACGATGATCAGGGTGGTACAGGGATTAAAGTCACTGAAACGTCTAATGAAGAGAATTTCGAAGATTATCTTCATGATGATATGAATGAAGAGCCTGAGGATGCTACAGGTGAGGGGGAGAACATTGATGATAAAAATGTTGATAAAAGAGAAAAGCTGATATTGCGTCTTGAACCTGAAGTTGAGGAAGGAGAAATCAGACATACATACACCATGGTTGATATTATTGAGATGACACGTATTGATGATCCTAACTTCAAGTTTGACTTTGAAGAAGAGTTGAATGCATTTGATATCAACCAACAGCCTGACTATCAGTACAAATATGTTGATGAGGCAGACAATTATGATAGGGTTGAGGTTGAAGACTGCAGCGATGAAGAAAGTGTGAATGAAGACACTTCAAACTTTCCAACGCTTGTTGAGTTTTTCAGTCAAGCAAATGTCGATGAATTAAGAAGGAAAGTTGCAGAATGTCTAAAAGATAAGAACTTTGATGGTACAACGAAAGATGCACAGCGCGAAGAACGTAAGAAGTGGTTTAGAAAAAGTTCTGAAAGAAAATTCAAGCGGCCATTGAAGTATTATAACAGAGATAGAGATGTTTCACTTGGTGATATCATCAGCTGGGGATTCTTGCCTCAAGTTATTCGAAGAGAATTTGGAGTACAGTACTTTGAATATATTCAGGATATAATGTCCCTACCTTGGTGGGATGTCGAAGAGTTGTCGAAAGTTAGAACTCTGGATTATCCTGTAAGAAAGCATGATGTACCCATCTGGGGTTTGATGAAATTTGAAGCTTTCAGAGGTTTCAAGCACTGGAAACCTCACTATCCAAAGAAGGTGAGGAGAGTGAATCCTGAAACTGGAAATGAAGAAACGATCTTGCATGTGAAGAAGCCTAGAGTTATCAAGAACATTCCAGTACCGAAAATGGAGCAAGATTTTCATAAGGGGTTCTTATACTGGGTATACAGCTGTTTGTCGACTGAAGCTGTGATCACCTACAGAGCTGAAAATGAAATCAGACACATCTTTGTGTATGATCCGTTATGGTTGGTAAACTGCTATGCAAAAGACATTGAATGCTTGTTTGTTAACAAGATCGGATTTAAATCTGAAGATAAAGACCAGGCTATGCAGTTTCAGAAGGTTGTTTCTATCTGCTTCCAAAAAGGTATCAATGCTGACAATAAATGGATGTCTAAGTGGCGAGAGATTGAGAAAGAGGAAGCATTGAAGGCTGAAAGAGAAAGAAAGGCTCGTGAAGATAGAGACAACATGTTAAGGCATACTGTAGTTCAAAGAATGGCTACTGAAGAAAAGAAAAGGGTTGAAGAAAACGAGAAGCTTAGGAAGCTGTTGCTGAAAAAGCCTAAGCCGAGGGAAGAAAAGTTCAAGTCGTTGTGATGAAAGCGCTGAAGACCTGACTGAAGACTCCGGCAATATCCAAGGGGGAGTTTGTTGGTGCATAATGTCTATAGCCTACGTCTAAAGTCTAGGTCATGTCAGTAGCTTGTACAGGGGTCAAAATGTAATTTTATATTGTTTTGTAGTAATTTCGCACGAAATTACGCAATGTCATTTCGCACCAAATTAGTGGAAGTGTAACGGAGTGCTGTCCAATTTTCACCGTGTAATCAAGTCTAAAATCAATGAGAAGCTTGTTTTAAGTATCACACTCTGTTTCTACTCATTTCTACACTGATTCTAGGCTGTTTGTTTGTTTCCGCCTCTCAAACAGTTGTGTATTGTCTCTGATTGACTTATTTGGTCGTCAAAACGATCCTACAATTGTCATCTCAAACATGCCAGTGCTAGCAAACATGTGAAGCTCATTTTTTACATTCACTAAAACACCTTGAACCATTCCTATAGAAGGAACGGGTGGAAAGCTTATCTCCTTGAACTGCTCCGAATTAACATCAAAACAAATCACCACATTCGTACCTCCAAGCCAACATTCGCAAACAGTGAAATATAGAGTACCACCACAAAATGTGCCTGCTGACCAATTGAAATGAGGGCTTAGGTACTCTTGTCTTGTTATGAAAGGAATATTTCTCCAAGAGTCTACTTCCCTAGAATAAACATAGACACCAAGTACACCACTCCTACGCTTTATATGCAAGACCTTGTAATCATCGTCAGCCTCAACGTACAAACCAACGGCATCAAGGTTATTTATATAGAATCCATGAGAATCAGGGGTTGACAAACGCTTGAAAGCAGTAGTTGTTGGATTCCAAAGAAGTAGCTCGTATGTATGATTCAAGCAAACACACAACAATCCATTCAAATGTGAAAGTATTGAGACATCATTATTTTGGTAATGGAATGGAAATGTAACTATGGAGCTTGGCCCATAATCATTGGATTTAAAGATGATCGGATGAATAGAGCATGTTAGGTCATCAATTAGTAGAACTCTCTGGTTAGATGAAACTAGTGAGCGAGAACAATGTATCCTTACGAAATCTTGTGTTGACAGTAACGCATACCATTGCTTACATACACTCTTAGAACGATCTACATCCTTCGCTGGCACCCTCGTTAATATCTCAAACACGATTGTATGAACAGGAAGGTCAGCCATGGTTATACCTTCGTTTAACACAAATAATGATTATTTAGTTGTCCAATCTAAGAAGATTATAGTTTGGTGAAAAATAGGTGTAACCATTACTTGTAAATCAAGTAATATAACATACTTGTAATAACATATTATAAGATTAGACAAAGTAAAGTATACTTCTACAATTACTTCAATATGAGGGAAACAAAAATCAAAACACGAAACACCAAGAGAGACTTTAATATTCAACAACTAAATATATAACAACCCCAAATGTTTCTAACTTAAACACAAACTTGGATAATGATCCATAATTTAAATATCCCGTGCCTTGACCATATCTGGTTCGTACGTAATCGTACTCAACTCCGTAGACTTCAAAATATTAACTGAAATAACAAATAAAATATAACTTTTATTAAATTACATGAGCCATTAAATCTAACTAATTTTTAGAATGTTCATGTGTAAAGCATAACATACTATCTGGTAGATGAACCAACTTGACACGTGATACATATATGATAGACTTTTGTTGCACGGCTCGAATGGAACGTATAACATCGGAAGGCTTCAGGGCAGACAAAAACATTTGTATTGTGTGACCACTGTATATTACGATTTTGGGTTCAAGTTCTTCTAATAATAATATTTTCTTACATATAATGTAAATATTATGTTTGTAATATGTAAATAATAAATAATAACTTACGTCTTATCTTGAAGAGAAAGTTCAAAACAACATCGATCACGTTTGCCTTCTATTATTCTCCCAACCACATCTATAACAAAATCAGTCAAATCGTATACACCATATTATACATACATATATAAACTTTTATATATTTAATAAAAAATATAGATAGAGAATTTATATGTACCAACAATAATTTTTTGAGGTCTCCTGTCATGCTTCAATTCTATAATGGAAGGGACCAATGGATATAAAGAAGCACCCATTGGAATCGTAAGCATAAGTGAAGAAAGCTTTGTATATTCGTTGATGACAATTTTTTTCTCGGAACAAACTAACACGTAATTCTGGTACTTTGAGTACTCATGATAGTTGAGATTCTCAATTTGGAAATTATTCAAGGAAAAAAAACCACCCATCAATGCCGCGTCATTATATATGTGTATCAAATGTTGTGGGACGAACACAACAATTTTTTGTCTCTAAAAAGAAAAGAAATTTAGTGGTGGAAAACGCTTACTCGTATAACACAAAGTAAATTAAAATAATGTTCTTACATGTTGATCAAGAAAAATAACCACTAATCTCTTTTCATCGACGTCATGCCAAATAAACTCCACCTTAACAAAGATTATATTATACCATGCTCTATCATTTCTCAATGATGAAAATTCTTCAACGGAAAAATGATCAGACGTATCCTATTAAGTGTTCAATGTTAGTTAACTAAAAAAATAAAAACTCCAGAAACTTAAATTTAAACTAAAACATGATTAAAATTAAACAACAACAAATTTAAATTTAAACTAATACATAATTAAAAGTTACATAATTAAGATTCAAACTAATTCGAGAAAAAAAACTATAGTCATCATCAAAGTTGTTCTAAGGTTCCCAAACCATTTCTTCATCCAATGGTGGTTCGTAAACCGCCCCCGGGTCAGTTTCGTACCCTTCAGCCCAGCTCGGTAGTTCTTGTGTTAAGGGGGGTTTGAAGGTGGAGGATGCATAGGCAGTATAGGAGTGTTTGCCACCGGACGATGATGCCCCTCCTTAATTTGTAGTCCACCAAATTGTAGTTGAGCGAAGGTATAGTCATACGCCCAATTCAACTCTTCATCCGTCCAACCAAATGGATCATCATGTTCAGGGTTTGTCACCGGATGAGGGTTTGCCACCGGATGTGGGTTTGACACCGGAGGTGGGTTTGCCACCGGAGGTGGGTTTGCCACCGGACGAAAAGGGTTTCTAACTTCAGGGTTTGAAGTTAGAGGGTTTGAATCAGGAAGGTTTAAATGGCGACGGGATGATCGTCCATGGTTTGTTGATCCTAGTGGTTCAACGGGAATTGGATAACCACCACCCATACCTCTCAATTGATATGTGTTTGGAGTGATTTGTAAACTGAAAAATACAATTTTGATTGGATATAAAGATCAATTGTAAAGGAAATAAAAATAGTTTGGTTAAATATAAAAAAAAGGATTGTGTAAACTGAAACATACAATTTTTATTGGATATAAAGATCAATTTTCTTACCATGTTAAAAATTAACATCAAAGTAAACTGAAACATAAGGATTGTGTAAATTGAAAAATACAAACTTAAGGGATTATACAACAAATAATCAAGCAACATATATTAACCAGTGGTCTTCATTTGTAGCCACTGTTCTTTATGTTTTTTTAGAACTATTTGAATTAATTATTCAGATTTAATAGTTAACAACGTCTGATGTTCTTGGTTTCAGCGAGAGTATTAGAAATGGATAAATAGATTCTTGGTTAGTTATAGTTGTAAATTTCTAAATTTAAATTTGTTACAGGTTTGCGAACAAAATAGGGGTTTGGGTTTTTCTTTTTGTTTCAATTTCCATTCCCATTTTGATGTTCAACAATTTGGACTTATGTATCAAAGATTTTGAATGGATTTCTTGATCGATTTTTTGGATCGAATTTTCGGATATGTGATGATTCTTTGGATTGACATTTTCAAATTGAACTTTTGGATTTTATGAACACGGTGGGATTATCAGCGATTTGGTTCTCATTGATTTTTTCGGAATTAGCGTGGCAATAAGGATGGCACCGACACGAACCTACATAAACTTTATTACACTGAAACCAAACGTAATATTCGATCATCGAGTGAACTGGATTAATCAATTCCGAAAATTTCCAATCAAAAAAGCAGAAGACAGAGTATCACCAGGATTTTGTTGCTGGAAAAATTGAAACCAAAATCGAAATTTTTTGGTTAATCGAAACGCATCAAAAGAAAATTTGAAGAGCTGGTCATTCGAAATCAAAAGTTTGGTTGGAATAAAATTATTGTAACTCTTATTTGGTAAACATAATCTTGAGTTCGACACCGTTGTGTCAAAACAAAATAAAAGGAAAACTTTGAAAACCTTTTCTTTCTCAACTTTTTAATCAGATTTTATATAAATTGGGTTATTTTAGAAAAAAAAAATCAATGTTTGTTTATAAATAATCTTATTGAGTATTTCATAATCAGATTTAGTTTTCAAAAGTATTGAAAAATAAAGTTAACTACATAAATGGCCCTTATAGCTGAAAAAGGGTATTTTAGTAATGAAAAGTGTTAATACCCTAAGTTGTTACAAAATGAAAAGTTAGAACCTTAGCATGTGATTTTAAACTATTAGTACCTTACCTTGTTACTTTATATAAACCACCTGGACTAACTGTTTAATTAACTCTTTAGTTAAATATATATATTTTTTTTAACAGAAAAATAAATTCAATATTCAACATTAAGTGTGCAATAGAAGATATGGATATGAGCTGGGATTTTCATTGCATTTTACAACTAAAACACCATTTTAGTAAATATTTTTGAAACAACACCATTTTAGTAAATATTATTTCTACCAACACTCTTTTAGGAAAAAAACTCAAGATTCAAGCAAAAAGGCTGCACATGTCATTTCTCACATCATTTTTAAATGTTTATAACATTTTTTATACGTGATTATTTAAACGTATAAATACACAGTTTCAAAGACATCATAAAAAACCTTTAAGCTTTGGGCCAAAGTTAAAAAAAAAAAAAAACAAAACCCAGAAACAAATAAGTTTTTTTTTCATTCAACATAGAAATAAAGTTTATACTTAACATTTATTTTACAACACATGTAAACTAAAATAATACATGTTACAAAACAAACAGATGTATAAGGCCACGGATAAACAATACAGATGCAAAACGCGACAGTTAAAAGTGAAAAAAGTAACCAAGAAATGTGAGAAAACTTACAACAATGCAAGAGCCTGATGTAAAAAGCCGAATAAAAATGTAAGACCTTGATGTGAAGAGCCGAGAAACAACGCAAGACCCAGACGTTTAGAGTATTGATTGATATTCTGAAATCGAAGTAAAATAGAAGATGTTAGGTTGATGTTTCGAAGGTTTGATGTAAGATTCAAAAGTAGGATGAAGTTCAACGCAAGACTTACAATTTGAAGGTTTTATTATCTCAGTTGAGTGCTTGTAGATAGTGCTTGTAGAGTTGTGATGAATGTAGTTGAATTTATAGACTTGCATGCTTCCTTTCTGACAAATCCGAACAGTCTTTGCTTTTACAACTGTATGTGAACAGTCACTCTGGTCAGTAAAAAAATCCAAATCTAAAAGGATAGCAGTAAATCTTTTGGATTCTGAAAGGTTGTCAACTGTTCAATTGTAAATCAAGAGTTGGTTTCTGAAAAAGTTTCTGAAAAGTCTTTCTGAAAGGTTGTCAACTGTTCAATTTTTTTGTCATAAAAAAAACTAAAACAATTTTAAATTATTGTTTTAGTAATAAAAATTTTGAGTTAAAAAACAAACCATTAGAGCTCATAAAAGTGGTGGCCATTTCAACCTAACTATGAAGGGGTTGATTTGGGTTTTGTTTATTCATAACATGTTAAATAATTACAATTTAGGAAAAAAAAAAAAAACTAAAAAACATGTCCAAACTTGTCTAAAGGGTTCATAAGAAAAGATAACTAAAAAATGAATATGAATTTTGAACTTTTGAAGGGTTATATGATTTAAGAAATAATGCTATACTGTGGATTAAGAAATAATGCTATACCTCGGCCCGCCTCCTTGCTTGTTCTGCAAGTTCCGACAACTCCCTATAGTCGCTCTTGTCGTTTAAGATATCATTTGCATTTGGTGCTTGGAGAACATGCAAGGTGCGGTGTGCGTGGCCCATTGGGCTTCCTCTCTCCGCGTCCATAGTCCTTCTTTGAGGTGAAAGCGGTCTGGATTAAAAAAAAGTTGCGATTGTAGTAATAAGTAGTATAATGTAGTAATGTTGATTAGTGTAAATGAATATGATTACCATTTAACAAACTGGCTTACCCTTTTTTCGATCATACTGTCCCAAGCCTTGCCACTTCAACTGTAACAGAGTTATTCAAAAAGTTTATTAAAAAGTGTTATCATTTGATGCAAGTGCAAAGCTGTTTAGAGTTTTAACCTGATTCATTGTCGGTTTCGACTTGCGGCGGGTTCAATCGCCTAAAGTTTTCTATGCTTTTTAGGGGGAAGATGGGTGCATCTCTCCACAGGGCATACAAAACACAGGTTATTGGCGGAAGCCCGCCACATTTAACATATAAAGTTTTTTTATATGTTAAATATGGCGGGTTGCCGCCAATAACCTGAGTTTTGTATGCCCTGGGAGAGAAGCACCCATGTTCCCCCTAAAATGCAAAGAAAACATCAGGGTTTGCTTGAGTTGCTGGTAGTTTTCCCACTGCATTTAGAAATCATAAATAATATAATATATATGTTAAAGAGAATTATATAATTGTCATTTAGCTATCATCGCAAATAACAAATAGATTTTTTTTAGCAAGTTGGACATTATTAATACCTTTGTTCCAACTTGAGAATAGTATAGTTGCCAAGCAAACTGCAAACCTGACCGATGGCAGCAACGACATCAGCAACAAATCCTCCAAACATCCCATAGATTCTTACCCAGCATCTGAAACATTTAAAAATTTTAATTAAAATAAATAGCAAATTGCAAGCATAGTAATCAATTCAAGTTTTATACACCGATAAAATCTTCGAAATCAAATATAAAAATTCCACACAATCAAAAACATGATACTTTTAACATGAGAAATAAGTCACATGGGTGACCGAGTACTTACCAAAGTCATGCCAGTAACTTTCGCCTTCAATGCATCTGGTGATTCTAGCAAATGCAACACCTCCGTTTGGTCCATCTCCAAAAGCACCTTAGTTGGTCCACCAACGGATACAGTGTAGTCTCAACATATCGCTTAGCTAGCTTTATTATCCAGTGTAGTCTCCGCTTGGTAGGACCTGAACATGTTCAAAGGAAAATGTTTTAGTGGATTATAGAGCTGATAAAACCGGATCAATAGAGCAAAGGAGAGTTTGCAATTTTTCTGATTTTCAGTAGTCGAGGTGCAAGGTACATGAATTCGAACACCTCCACCGTTTGGTCTGACAACAACATGAATTCTGATACATTTCTAACAACAACAGAATGAACTCGAAAGCATGAATTCGAACACCTCCACCATTTGGTCTGACAACATGAATTCGAAAAGAAATAAAAAATATACCTCAGGGCGTAACTGGCTGTGGTCTTGACTCTTGATCTTTCAGCAACTCAAATCTCCCTGAAAATAAAACTGAATCCATTAGGGTTCCGAGATTCCAGAAAATCAAAAATTAAGAATCTAAGATTTGACTTGAGTAGAGAAATTGAAATTTGAAATATATATATATATATATATATATATATATATATATAACCATGAAAAAACCCATTTACTTACAGCCTTAATGCAATCTCCTGCATCACTTGAAGCCTATTAAAGCAGCTTTCTTTATAAGAACATAATAGAAGCGCAACACCTGGCCACATCATGATAAGCTTGCTCTGAAAAACACAGCAGAAGTTTAGTAAAATGTCTGCAATAAGGTATTCGGAATAAACAATACATGCATATTGCACATGCGTTGATTTGGGTTATGACTTATGATATACCCAATATTTATTTAGATATCCTTTTAAAATTCTTTTCAAAATGACCAGGAGTAATTTGGGGACTGGAAAACCTGTTTTGAATGGGAACCCAACGTTTGCTCGTAATCTCTCCCACACAAGATGCAAGTGGTTGGTAATATGATGAAATATCTTCCCTTTATTCTCTGCAAGGAGGAATCACACCTGTAACACTCATCTAGTAATTCCAATATTTTGAAGGTTTTCGTATATATATAACGAAAATAAACATGTAATTACGATTAAGAATCCTTAGAAAATACGAGTAATTTAAAACTTTTACAACTTAAAAGTTTACAACATAAAATATATAAGTTCGTCGTTTAAAAATGACGACGAAACGCCGTGCGGAAGCTTCATTCTGATGTGTTCGGTTCTTGTAAATCGCTTGATCTTCATCCGGACATTTTGGGAGCATTCACTTATTGCCAAAACCACACAAACTGTTAGTTTTGACATGTATAATCACGTATAATCAAGTTCTAAGGGCCAACAATAGAAAAGAAACAAAATTTCTGAAATAATAAGAGGTCGCGCCCCGCGACCGTTCTCTAGTCATCCTTCGCGGCCCGCGACGATAGTCGCGTAGCGTGATGGCCTGTTTTTCACAGCAGGTCTGTTTCATTGTTGCTGCACTTGCCCAGCTACGAAAATTAACATTTAACAACTTAAAACCTGCATAACTTTTGCTATACAAGTCCGTTTTGCACGACTATTTTTCTTACGCGTTCGTAATTTAATTCTCCATCTCGTGGAGTCAATACCTGATATTAAACTACTTCAAAAATTCAGATTTCAAGCTCTCGGCTTGAAATCCCTTTTCAACACTTTTGACCCGTTTACGATTTAATCAAACAAACTTGTTAATTACCTTCAAAATGTCATGCAAATCACATTATATCAGTTTACAAACACATAGTCTACAAAAAGTGTAAGTTTCACTTACCTTGCATCCGGTTATGCTCTTTTTCCGCGTACTCGATCCGTTTGACCCGCTTCTTTCCCAAGTCTTCATCTAGCTTGTCTAGAGTCAAACTATCATCATCACAATTCGTAAGACGGTTATATTAGTCATAATCATTTACGACTATTCCATCCTACGGGTTTTATGTCGAATTTATCATTCGTCCATATCAAAATTATCATTCGATCTAATCATTGGTCGGTTTGACTTTTTAAAAGTCAATTGACTTATCAACAAATTCAAATGCACGTTTGGTTCAATGAACTCACTTAGGCATATTTCATCCGAACTCTTAACCAAATCAAATTTTACATACTAACCAGTAGGCCACGATTTCATTTAGGCATTTCATATCACTGAAAATTGGTTGTTTTTGGTGACTTGTTTAACCTGTTTACAAGTCTTCAAAAATTATGAGTTTTTTATGTGGCGTACCTCTCGGAGGGTTAGGCCTGGTGTTAAAATTTCAAGATCTAACTCTTTACCAAAAATTCGTAAAAATTCATTTACTAAGCTGCAATCAGATTCGTCACTTCTAACTGCAACTTACGGAAAAATTCATTAAAAATGCCTCGTTTATCCGATTGACGAAATTCCAATTGGAGATTCTTTTAATCGCTTAAAACTATCTACAGTAAAAATTTGAGATCATAACTAAATTCCTAAATTGAGTTATGACATTCGTAATGGGCTGCAAATTCTGCCAGAAAACGCAGCTTGAACCTTTGATACGGAAAAATTTATAAAACGCTCAATTTTCGTCGAAAAAATGCGATTCCAGTGGGGTTTTAAATATATTTCATGGAATTACATTTTAGACTCAAGAAACCCATGTTTTTGTCACTTTTTGTTCAGGTTACATCCAATACAAGTCGGCTGTAAATTCTGATCAGGCTGTTTGAATTCAGCTTTCAATTTAAGCATGTTCTTGACATCATAACACTAATTTTTAGCAATCAAAACCCTTAAAACATCTCATACAAGAATTTAGCATCAACAAAATCTGAATTTACTTGAGCTAGGCATAATTTCAATATATTCTTGTCTAGGGTTTATTCCTAAACACTATTTCACTTCAATATAATCCATACCACAATCATGCAACATCAATTTCAAATTTCTTATGTACATCAAGAATTCTCAACTTCATAAGTATCAAAAATTCGACATACCTTACGATCCTCACGACTAGGTGATCGTTTCTATGTATTCATGCATCAATTTGGGGCTTGAATCAAGCTTCAATTTGTTGATTTTGTTGAAGTTAGGGTTTGAGCCCCTTTTTTGTTCTCCTGGTCGATCTCCATCACGCACACAGACTGTGTGTTGTGTTTTTTTATTTTTGATTTTTAATAACCCAAGTTTCTCACTTAACATTATTAGCCCCTCATGTTTTGTTAATTAGTAAGTAGGCTACAACCTACTTGTCTTTAACAATATTTTGTTTTATTAACTAGGTTAAACTTTCCTAGTTAGCTTAGTGAGTTCGAGATAGTCATAACCCGTTTTATTTTAAGTCCCGTTAACTCGGGCGTCTTCACATACTTTGTTTTCTCAAAAGCTTTCGTTCAGCTTTTATTTAATATTAGGCTTATTTATTTAAAAATCCTAATATTCACCGGGTTACTTTTACCCCTAACGGTAATTTACCCGTCTTTTAGTACTAACGTAGTTTAATTACCAAATCTGTTTTCGGGGTGTTACAAGTCTACCCCCTTAAAGAGGTTTCGTCCCCGAAACCTTTTCTTACATAATTTATCGAGTTTAACTTATGCATTTGCTCTCGATAATCAATTGAGCATTGCTCATATTTTAACCAATTGTTAGTGTTACCAGAAAAGTGTGTTAATATCTTTTTGGTTATTAATCATCTACGTATCTCATACGACATAATACAACTTGAAATAACGTAATCTCGTTATTTCCACTAGTTTAATTAACTTAGCAATATTTATCGCTCGGCTCTAATGTGATTATACTTCACATTACACTTCTTGACCGTGATCACGCCACGCCATGCCAAATTTTATATCAACTTTTATTTTCAAAAATATCACTTTCCGAATATATCGTCTTGCACCTGTCAGTGTCAAGACTTATATCTTTGATGTTAATCATTTTCCGAATTCGTTTCATAATATTCGTGTTTGTTAAAGCGTTGTTTCTCACTAATACTGAATTTTAGTTTAACACTTTTCTCTTGAGCTCATGTCAATTCCAATGAATTTACGTCCAAGGATTTATTCCCTTCCATTGTCATTTTGGTAATGACTTCATCCACTTTGGTGACGTAACACAATTTAAATAATTGTGAATTCTTGTCATTTTTGCCCGTTTAAATGTTTTAGTGAAGATTCTTCACTTTTGTCAACCAGACCTTTCACAATCTCTTCGCTTTTAACCCATTTAATTAACTTAGCGAAACCCATCGCTTTTATACAAACTTTATCTCCCGTTATTATTTTACGCGGGAAGTTACAACCAGTTTCCTTGTTTTATACTATTGACCCGTAGGTTCTTTCGCTTAGCCTCGTAAGCTATTTCTTTGTATTTTCACATTTTTACCTTATTAAGGTGAGACCCCAACAATTCGTTTCTTTCCATTTGCGACCTGAAGGTCTTCTTGGTCCCATAGACCTTAGCCTCATTTATAATCTCGTAGGTTATGATAATCCCGTAGATCATCTTTTATTCAAGTCTTTATTCAAAGGTATATACATTTATATATGTATATGGCGTTAAGGCACCCCCTTTTTTTATGTTCAAAATCATTTATTTTCTCCTTGGTATTTCCTTTGACCTTGACCGTAGTCTAAGGCTACATTTGTTTTCTTTCGGACAAATTTTCCGTCTTTATGACTTCTCACATCATTTATGCGTCGGTTCATCTTATGCTCACCATTATCCAGTTTACATATATCCGCATTTGATTATGTCCCATTACCGGGCTCATTATTCTTTTGCTTTTAACGCTATCGTTATCCCGCTTGCGCTTACTCATGCCATCCGGCATTATATTATATTCGACATGTTTGACTCATTCATGTGAAATTTTATCATTTACGGATGTCAAATTCATTCTTTGTTCGACCCGTTCAACTTTAAAATAGTTGAACATAATTTATCAAAATTTCTATTTACATTATCTTGTCGTCTTTTAGTCATGACTCAAAACCCGAGTCTTTTAACTTTCCATCCGAGTTCCCGTTTCTCAGTCAACGCATGTGTTTAATCCTTACCCATCAACCGGGTATTTTACCGAAGTCGTTATTATTGCAACCCTCCCGGTATGCATTAAGACTTCGCTTCACTTTTATATTCGGACTTTGTCCTCAAGTTTGTCGTTTTACAAAAACGGTCCGTTAAGAGACACATTTGCATTCTCCGGGTTCGAGTGTAAGTACACCCCCTCCCAATGCATATCTTAATCATTTTACATGTTTGCATTCCCCGGGTTCGAGAGTAAGTACACCCCCTCCCAGTGCATATCTTAATCATTTTATATGTTTGCATTCTCCGGGTTTTACATGTTTGCATTCTCCATTCTCCGGGTTTTACATGTTTGCATTCTCCGGGTTCGAGTGTAAGTACACCCCTCCCAATTCATATCTTAATCATTTTACATTAATCTTTGTCCCTTTACTCGGGCTCATTATCCTAATGTAATACGCTTCCGTCACCCGGCTGTGCGTTTACATTATTATCTAATATTTTGCTCATTTGATTCATTTGGGTACTTTTTAATTTGTCCCACTCACCCCATCCTTACTACATCGGATGTAAGCATGTCCATCATAAAAAGTTCATAGTACCACGTGCTCACCACTTACTTGGCCAGAGTAAGCGATCAGTACCTGGTATATATGACCTTTTTATAATTTTCACATTACACCCCATGTAAGTAATGCCTCTATTTGTTTCTCTTGGAAACAATATTCCGAATAGATTTTCTATTCGAGTTTTTCCAAGTTTTTAATCTACATATACAACTTTCAATTTCTACATATGTGTTGCATATTACTATTTGTGCAATTAAATTTAAAATGTGCACCTGGTAATGCTTGCCCTAACGGGCTTCTCTTGCCATTAGCCTTGTTCGCGACCGCCACGCAATTTAGGTCCTTGATGAGCATACTCTTTGGACCGTTCCTCTATCATATCCGCGATTTGTTAAACTCTCGCTATCTTCATATGCGAGTGTCCTTCAACTAAAACATTTACAACAGTTAGTAATTTCGACATTAATGGATGCCCGTATTATAATACAAAGCTTTTCTACTATGCGCATCAACGCGTTTAATTTCGTTGACTATATCACTCCATATCGTTTTTATTGGTATAACGTGTATTACACGATAACCATATGTGTTGTTCTCAACACTTTAATCATACTAAACCATTGATATACATCTACTTACCGGATTTGCGATCAAGCTTCGAACCGAACACACTTTATTCTTTAACCATTTAGCTCTATTACCAACTTGTAACACTCATCTAGTAATTCCAATATTTTGAAGGTTTTCGTATATATATAACGAAAATAAACATGTAATTACGATTAAGAATCCTTAGAAAAAATGAGTAATTTAAAACTTTTACAACTTAAAAGTTTACAACATAAAATATATAAGCTCGTCGTTTAAAAATGACGACGAAACGCCATGCGGAAGCTTCATTCTGATGTGTTCGGTTCTTGTAAATCGCTGGATCTTCATCCGGACATTTTGGGAGCATTCACCTATTGCCAAAACCACACAAACTGTTAGTTTTGACATGTATAATCACGTATAATCAAGTTCTAAGGGCCAACAATAGAAAAGAAACAAAATTTCTGAAATAATAGGCGGTCGCGCCCCGCGACCGTTCTCTAGTCATCCTTCGCGGCCCGCGACGATGGTCGCGTCGCGCGACCGTAATGTTGATATGCCGTCGCGTAGCGCGACGGCCTATTTTTCACAGCAGGTTTATTTCATTGTTGTTGCACTTGCCCAGCTACGAAAATTAACATTTAACAACTTAAAACCTGCATAACTTTTGCTATACAAGTCCGCTTTGCACGATTCTTTTTCTTACGCGTTCATAATTTAATTCTCCATCTCATGGAGTCAATACCTGATATTAAACTACTTCAAAAATTCAGATTTCAAGCTCTCGGCTTGAAATCCCTTTTCAACACTTTTGACCCGTTTACGATTTAATCAAACAAACTTGTTAATTACCTTCAAAATGTCTTGCAAATCACATTATATCAGTTTACTAATATTCAAGGTTCAAATGACGGGTTCTTATGCAAATCTTAACCCATTTTGCATATCTACTCATTTTGACCCGTTACGGGGTATTTAACACTTTTAAGCTTAAATCACGCTTCTTTTAGCTTACACCCTATCTCCATTTTAGATCTATCCCAAGGACTCAATTAAACAAAACGCTTATTTCTAAACAACTCTTAAAGGTTGTTTTTCCCTATCTACCCCCCCCCCCCAATGACTTTTTGATCAATTTTAATCCTTCATTTGTGAATAAGGGCTTTCGCCAATAATTGACCGCGATATCGCTTCTAACTACAATACAAAATATGCGTACCTGGCTCGGATCAACATATTGACCCGTTTAATACCTTGCGTCCATAATATGTTAATTCATAGCACCGCTAAATCATAACCATTTTATCCTGTGCGCATAAGACTCGACAAGCACTTATTAGTCATTATTTGTCAAATGGTATCTACATTACCATTTGACCCGTTTGGTCTAAACGATTTAAACACTTTGCGCTTATATTGGAATGGTATCTATTTACCATTTCATTAAATAACTAAATTCAGATTTCTCACCTCTTTAGCTATGTCTCTTAAACCCTTTTTCCTTACGCATTTAGCTCGACATGACTTATGTCGCTTAGTGTTGTTCTATATTTCAACTTTTACCTATTTGTTCGTGACTAAATCACCGTTCCCCCCTTTTACTCGTTTAGGCTTACTTATAAAGTAGCCGTTCGATAAACCCATTTTTATTCATGTCACTTCATGACCATTTTGCCTCTTTATCATAAAACATAGTTTTTCATCATTAGATATGCTCCGACCCGTATCGTTTCGTGTCGGAGTCATATCTTGAATATCATCTTAATCGTATAAGAAACTTTTAGAACAAACACATATTCTACAAAAAGTGTAAGTTTCACTTACCTTGCATCCGGTTATGCTCTTTTTCCGCGTACTCGATCCGTTTGACCCGCTTCTTTCCCAAGTCTTCATATAGCTTGTCTAGAGTCAAACTATCATCATCATAATTCGTAAGACGGTTATATTAGTCATAATCATTTACGACTATTCCATCCTACGGGTTTTATGTCGAATTTATCATTCGTCCATATCAAAATTATCATTCGATCTAATCATTGGTCGGTTTGACTTTTTAAAAGTCAATTGACTTATCAACAAATTCAAATGCACGTTTGGTTCAATGAAATCACTTAGGCATATTTCATCCGAACTCTTAACGAAATCAAATTTTACATACTAACTAGTAGGCCACGATTTCATTTAGGCATTTCATATCACTGATAATGGGCTGTTTTTGTGACTTGTTTAACTTGTTTACAAGTCTTCAAAAATTATGATTTTTTTATGTGACGTACCTCTCGGAGGGTTAGGCCTTGTGTTAAAATTTCAAGATCTAACTCTTTACCAAAAATTCGTAAAAATTCATTTACTAAACTGCAATCAGATTCGTCACTTCTGACTGCAGCTTACGGAAAAATTCATTAAAAATTCCTCGTTTATCCGATTGACGAAATTCCAATTGACGATTCTTTTAATCGCTTAAAACTATCTACAGTAAAAATTTGAGATCATAACTAAATTCCTAAATTGAGTTATGACATTCGTAATGGGCTACAAATTCTGCCAGAAAACGCAGCTTGAACCTTTGATACGGAAAAATTAATAAAACGCTCAATTTTCGTTGAAAAAATGCGATTCTAGTGGGGTTTTAAAGATATTTCATGGAATTACATTTTAGACTCAAGAAACACATGTTTTTGTCACGTTTTGTTCTGGTTACAGCCAATACAAGTCGGCTGTAAATTCTGATCATGAGCTGTTTGAATTCAGTTTTCAATTTAAGCATGTTCTTGACATCATAACACTAATTTTTAGCAATCAAAACCCTAAAAACATCTCATACATGAATTTAGCATCAACAAAATCTGAATTTACTTGAGCTAGGCACGATTTCAATATATTCTTGTCTAGGGTTTACTCCTAAACACTATTTCACTTCAATATAATCCATACCACAATCATGCAACATCAATTTCGAATTTCTTATGTCCATCAAGAATTCTCAACTTCATAAGTATCAAAAATTTGACATACCTTATGATCCTCACGACTAGGTGATCGTTTCTATGTATTCATGCATCGATTTGGGGCTTGAATCAAGCTTCAATTTATTGATTTTGCTGAAGTTAGGGTTTGAGCCCCCTTTTTGTTCTCCTGGTCGATCTCCATCACGCACACAGACTGTGTGTTGTGTTTTTTTATTTTTGATTTTTAATAACCCCAGTTTCTCACTTAACATTATTAGCCCCTCATGTTTTGTTAATTAGTAAGTATGCTACAACCTACTTGTCTTCAACAATATTTTGTTTTATTAACTAGGTTAAACTTTCCTAGTTAGCTTAGTGAGTTCGAGATAGTCATAACCCGTTTTATTTTAAGTCCCGTTAACTCGGGCCTCTTCACATACTTTGTTTTCTCAAAAGCTTTCGTTCAGCTTTTATTTAATATTAGGTTTATTTATTTAAAAATCCTAATATTCACCGGGTTACTTTTACCCCTAACGGTAATTTACCCGTCTTTTAGTACTAACGTAGTTTAATTACCAAATCTGTTTCCGGGGTGTTACAACACCCTAACCATTTAACTACATATTAAAAAGACGAAAACTAAGCTGTATCACTAAATACTTAAGTAACATCTACATCATTCAGCCCTCTTCTATTGAACACCAGCTCGTTCCTTGCCAACCACACTGACCATAAAGTCGCTAGTGCCACCAAATGAATAACTTGCTTGCCATCCTTCGAGTTCCCACTGATATAAAAGACTCTGCCATATCCCGGACCGAGCATCGCCAAATTAAATGGCCCTACAAGGTTGAATTAAAAAAGCCTCATGATATATTTTTAAGCATGATGAAAGGGGTTGGGTCAAAAACCCTTTGGAACGTTTTATGTAACAGACATAGTAAAAACATAATACGTATGATGTTGTGCATACCACTCATCCATTGGTTGTTGATAGGTAACCTTGGAGTTCTGTCCCAACTTCTGGTAACTCAACATACACCACATCACCCAAGTGATCCTGGGCATGGTCTGTAATCCCGATGGTTGCAGGGATACCTTCGATTTTTGCCCATTCATGTGAGTTAGCATACTTTAGATCCTTCACAACTGAAAGCAGCAAATATGCATAATTATGAGTTACAAAACAAGTTAAATGCAAGCCACTGTAAATTTATAAGGTTTTAACTTTATATGTTTTAACATTTATGCCGCATGTGTCAAATTTGAATTTTATATATTTAACATGTGTCAAATTTTCGACTTGTTAGAAGTCATTTGCCCTGAAGGGCCACTAACCTGCAAACATAATTAGAAATAACCACACCAGTTACTTTTAAAATCAATAAGCAAATTCACAAAGCAACATCTTCTTATCTTGGTTTTAAAAAAAAGGGGGGCTTGAAGCAGTACCCTAACAGAACTTTTCAATTTCATAATTGATTCAAACATCCAACAACACATATCATTTGTTTATATAAATTACAAATTACTTGGTCAGTTGAACAAACCTATAAAACACATTGCATATCATTTTCTTACAACAATCATGAATAAAAAACCAAACTTTTTTTAACATAATCAAAACTCAAAACAGTACACATATTTAATCAGTAACATTAGATCTATAACATAAACATACTGCGAGACCCATATCATAAAATGTTTGAATTTAACAATTTGTACACATATTTAATCAGTAACATTAGATCTATAACAAACATAATCAGCTACAAACATACCAGATCTGTAACAAACATAATCAGCTACAAACATACCAGATCTGTAACAAACATAATCAGTAACATAAGCATGTAAATCAGCTACAAACATACCAGATCTGTAACAAACATAATCAGCTACAAACATACCAGATCTGGGCTGTCAATATTCCTCTAAAAACTCAGATCTGCAAAGTTATGGTTCTCATATTCCTTAGTCGTGTAACCTCAGATCTATCAATATTCATCAAAAATCCTCAAAAAAATGACGGTAGATCTGAGAAAAATTTCAGCAGAAAAAATTACCTGGCTCGACGGTGGTAAGGTAGATCTAAGTCGACGGTATCTCCACCGCTCCATCTTCATCTATAACAGAACAAACAAAACAACCTCTAAGTCGACGGTGGTACGATAGATCTAAGAAAACATTTGGCCAAAAAAAGTTCTTGGATCTTTTTTCCACCGATTGCAACTACACCAAGCTTCATCTTTCTGATTTCTGGAAAATGAAGCAGATCTACTGGGAGAGCGGCTGAGAATGAGATCGCTAGAGAGAGAGATGAGAGCGGCTGAAAGTGAGATCGCCAGAGGGAGATGAGAGCGGCGATTGTTTTGTGAAGCAAGCCCTAATTTTGATGACCCGTTCTTTTATTGGCCACGTGTTAAAAGGCATTTTCAACACTTTGTGCTTAAATGCTTGTACAATGGGCTTTAAATGGTTGTACAATGGCAAATGACCATTCTTGCCCTTCCTATATGCTTATTAGAGTAGTATATATATAGAAACGGGATCAGGAGAAAACGCCCAAAAGTGTGAGAACAGTGAGAACGCATTCTTGCCAAACACGTGGCGCGGGACATGATTAAGGTCCGAGGGGTTTTTTTGTCTTTTCAATCTTCTTTTATTTTCCCAACGTGCTATGACATTTTCTGGCGTCTAAGATTTTTTTGGCGTTAATTGTATTTATTAAACTTGTTGGCGTTGAATTAATTGTTTTTGTGTCACATAGATAATTTTTGGCGTTATAGCGTTTTCTGGTCAATTTTTGTGGCGTTTTGTATAATAATTCACTACGAGTCATTAATATTTTCATAAGATTACAATAAGACCAAATGTTTTTTTTGGCGTTTAGTGAATTTTTTGGCATTTAATACATTTGACAAGGTGCTTTACCAGCACCCGTTCTCACAGTTTTCATACTACTAGCGTTTTGGTGTTTGTAGTTTTTAGCGTTTTATATAATAATGTATTTTATTTGTAGAGTATTAGATAACAAAACAACATATAACTTGATAACAAAACAATATAAAATGAAAATAAAAAAAATTAACAATGGTAATCTAATTTCTCTTCCGAATCTTAACTGTCATCAGCCTCTTTCTTCTTGAATTTGTTTTGGCGTTTTGAACCTTTTTGAATACCTTAGCTAGATGCCAACTTTCCTACATAAACCCCGTCTTTTTCAGACGAAGCTGCTTTGTGGCATCCTGTGTTTTGGTGTGATATTCTTGTTTGGTGGCATGTCATTGATGATCAACTCTTGCTTGATGCTATTTATAATAATGGAGTCCAAAATAGCATTTTACACTTGAGTTGATTGATACGTGATCGAATAACGGTGCTCGTTTATGTTTAAGTTTGGGTTTTTACTTGACTTTTAATCTCGAATAGCCTACTTTTAATTAAATTTGTGTTTTGCAGGTTTAACGAAGATTAAGGAGCTTTTTGGGAGCTTTACGGGTCACCGGAGCGAAAAACGGACCACCGGGACATCAAACGGATCAATCGGGAGTACAAAACGGGAAAAATGGAGAACAAGAGCTGGAGAGGTCGTCGGCGACGCCCCTATGATCGTCGGCGACGCTCCTTAAAAAGCCCAAACGGGCAAGAATGCTCGTAACCAGGAAATTAGCATCGGACCAGATCAGGAATGGGGAGGGCGTCGCCGACGGGTCCCCAGGCCGTCGGCGACGGGCCTTGATTTCTTCAAACGCTAAATTTCGCTTTTTTGGTGTTGGAAACGATTTTCTATTGGTGCTGAGCCATTCAATTCGGGAGTTATACTTGTTTTTGAGTTTGAATCTTGATCTTGGAGCCACAACACACCACCACTTCATCTCCAATCCATCTATTTTCCATCCATCATCATCCAAATCAACCGAATCATTAACCGATCATCATCATCAACAACTTCAAAACCCTGATCCCATCAATCCATTCATCCGTTCATCACTACCATCCTACCACAAACCCTAATCACCAACATTCACCATCTCCAAGCGTCAAGATGATCCAATTCGAGTTCCAAACTACCGGTGATCGCATTCGTTTCATCATAAGCAGCTAAATTCTCGGGGGTTTCACCCCGGTGCAGGTTATTGTAAGTCTAGGGTTTCAACAATGTTATTAGTTTGATTTTGTGACAACTTGAATTGTATTTGAATTGATTGATAATTGTCTTGCATTTGAACTATATTTGTGAATTGTCGAATGAGTTATGAAATTTGACTTTGCGAAACAAGTTTGTGCAATTATGCCTTGTCATTCAAAAGGTTTTACTTGTCCGAAGTAACGAAGTGCATTGTGGTCCGTGATATGCGTTGATAGCAATTGGCACCTAAACTTCAAGATAGAAATCCGTTAATAACATATTCAATTGAATCAAATTTAAAACGTGTAAGAACCCTAGGATTGCAATTACCGAACCGGGTGTGAGCCTTGTTTTCTATATCTTGTTTAAACCATCAATTACATTTCTCGCAATTGTTAATCATTAGTAGTTAATCAATCCAATCACTTTAGTAATTTTATTCAACATCTTTTTTAACAAACAAAAACCACAAAAACAACTTAGCAAGCTTCATAAAAGTGACAACTTCTATAAATCATTCAAGTCCATTCGCAAACCACATACTCTTCGTGGTTCGACCCCTTGCTACCACTAGCTATCGTTAAGGGTAATTAGGGCTTATAAATATTATCTTTGACCGGAGCGTGACACTCCGATCATTGATCCCTTTATTCCATGCCGATATTCATCAAGAACAAAGCTCACATGATGGCATATCACTGTCATCATTCTCTTTTTCTTGAACATTTGTCCATCTCATTAAGCAAAATATTATTGAGATAACCCCCTTAGAAGAAGAATCCATTCAGTGAAAGCTTTGCCATCTGTGGTTATTTTAACTAACATTTTTTGGCGTTTTAAAGTGAATTGTTTCTAGAGGATATGGCGCTTGTTTTTCTGGGCGTGATCAATTCATTGTGTATAGACCCCTCTCTTATAGGAGCTTTTTGGCGCGTAGTTTAGGCGGGACTTTTTTATTGTAATAAATGATAGTAATAAAGTAACCGTCTTTTCAGTTACTGTTTTTGTATTTACTGTTTTGATCAGCTTTATCAGTTTATAGGTGATAGACGTCCCATCTTCTAAGTTTGACGTTTTTTAAATGGCGTTATGCAGACCAAGATGACAAAATACATTAACGGAGAAAATAAAATATTAAGCAGGAAAAAAAATTGTTATTTCTGGCGTTTTGTAAGCAATAACCTTTTTAGCATTTTTTTTGGCGTTTTGCAAATAAATAGAGAAATATATCATTTAGTTATCTTAAAAAAAGAAGATTACACAGAAGAAGAAAAAAAGAAAAAAAAATTAAAACCCTTCGTCAGAAGGGACTTTATTCGAAAAGTATCCATCACTTGCGTCATCTTCTTCCTCGGAGTCTTCATCTGGATCTTCATCCATGTCATCACCTTCACCTTCATCAGCTTCTTGTTCCTGAAGATTCTGAAGCCTCCACTTGAACATGTTTTGCATTAACTCCAATTTTGAGTCCATTTATGTGTTCAAACAAATGGCGTTATGCAATTCTTCCATGAAACCAAGCCCCTGCTTTGTCATGATGTTTTCAAGCCAGTAGACCTCCTGCTCTCCGCTGTTGTATATAACGGTCACCATGTCTGTTTCATCATCAAAACGCAATGATGTCATGACAGGGTCCGGCTTTACATCTGCTTTGATTGGTCCAAATTTCCTTGTTAATGCTTTCATAAGCATATGTGTTCCATGGCATTCGTTGTCCAAAGCGATGCCAAGGGATATGATACCCCTTTGTACCTCTTCTTCCATTTTCAAAATTGCCTTGATTGTCCTAACATACATCCTCCTTCTGTTGTCAAAACGTAGGACGAATCGCCTGATTGCCAGAGTGTATCTCCACCAAACGATTGTTGCCATTTTTGGCGTTTTGGTTAAATTGGCGTTTTTGGTTAAAGATGTTTTTTGTAGAAATGGATAGATTGAAGTGATTATGGAAGCGATGTTTTTACGTCGTTTATATAATGATGTTTTTGGCGCGTAATTTAGGAGGGAATTTCTTCTAATAAATGTTAATAACAGAAATTCAGTTACTGTGTTGTTTCCTCTTCCTGTAATATCCAATGCGTTTTATCACTAATTTTTGGCGTTTTATTTTTAATGGAGTTTTATTTTTTTTGAATGGCGTGTTATCATTTGATGGCGTTTTGAATTTAAGCGGTAAAAGACCCTTTTACCCTTAATGAAGCGCGTCCCACATAAAAAAATTGATGTTATTTACGAAAACGCCACCGCGCAATCTAGTCCATGGATTGTTTTGATCTGACGATCCATAAGCGTTCTCCTCCGTTCTCACACTTTCCACCGTTTTCTCTAAATCCTGACCCTATATATATATATATATATATATTGTGTGTAGGAAAGAGAAAATAATAATAAAATAAGTGTTGTAAGTTAGAGAGAGATAGAGATAAAGAATTGGATGTGGGATATTTTTAAAAAATATACAAAATTTATAGAAACGTGTGTTTTTAGATAGATTTTATATATGAAGATGGAGGCTCCAATGTGAATACTCTAATAATACTAGAAAACACACATTTCTCTAAAATTTGTTTATTTCTCAAAAACTTCCCCCATCCAACTCTCTATCCTTATCTCTATCCAACTCACAAGCGCTTATTTTATTAGTTTTCTTTCTTTCCTAAACACTCACAATAAAGATTAGGGTTAAATGTGAGCCCCTAAATATAGAGGTGTACTTTAGTTTTTATATATTTTTTTTCTGATTCAGAGATTTCAATCTAGTTGTGTTTTTGTTGTTTCCTCTTTTTCCCCCTCTATATTCTATAGAATGCATGTATATAAATGCTCCAATGTCAATGCTCTTAAGATAAAATCCTTTATATTTTCATATCATGTTTGGTTTGTAAATTTATTAAAGGAATTAAAATACCAAAAATGTTAATTGACATAAATGCCAATATTAAAACTTTTCCAAAATAACTACATCATCTTCTCCTTTAGAAGTAGAAAATAAGAAAAAAAAAATACAATAAAAGTGTTGGGTATTTTAATCATAATTGATGAATTCCAAAGGACTTCAAAGATTCCATCGATCAATAGATGGAAAGAAAGTATAAATGAAGGAATTTGTAGGAAAATATTCTAATTTCAAGTCCTTTCATTTTCAACCAAACATAACTTTTTGATTGAAATTTTCTAATTCTAATTCCATTTCCAAAGGATTTTGTAAACCAAACAAGGCCTTACAATTCAGAAAGCAAATTACATAGTATGTGTAATTAGTGTCTAACTTGAAGGCTACAGCCTACATGATAACTTGTTCACGTGATGTAGAGAGGTGATATTAATTATATAGGGGGATTCTATTGGCACACCGGCCCTCCTATCAGCACACTTTGAAACGGATCGTATAGGCATATACGATCCGTATTAGATAAAGTTAAGACATGACACACTGACAGGTGCAGGGCTTGTCTGGCGGCTGGCATATACGCATCGTATAGGCCTATACAATGCATATTAAGGCCCTGAATTATTGAGGTTTGATTCTTTGGTATGTTGTGTTTGGTTTTTGGTGTTTTGGGTTTGGTTATTGGTGTTCATTGTTGGTTATTTTTGTTTTAATGAATTTAAAATCTTTAATTTTTTATCGTTATTTATCGTATTATAGCGTATCGTGGCGTATCATATCACATTTTAACTTTTTAATAGTTCATCGTGACGTGTCGTATGATATCGTATCATCCTTGTACCGTATCGTGTCGTATCGTAGTTGTATTTTGTATATTTTTCATGTTGATGTATTCATGACGTGTGATATTTACATTATACGTAACCAAGCAAACCAATCTAAAGAGTCAAAATAAACAATCACAAATACAAATAAACTGAAACTGCAAATTTAATTACATAATAAGTTTGTATATATACATGACATCGTCCAAAATACATAAATTGTCAAAATAATAAATAAAAAAGTACAACGATCCTAAACCGTTGAATCCTGACCCTCCTGACTGGTGCCTGAGGGCCCCACCCACTGATCCACATCCTGTCCAAGGCGAGTCGACAACAGCGATATCCGCAATGGGGTCTGACCACGGTCGATAGCTGCCTGTATATTGCCCTGGATCGCTAGCATGAGAAGGGCCTCAGTACGGAGGTGATGGGCGTCTATCTGCGCCTACATACGGTCCTCCATCTGCTGTAACGCAAGCGCCACAGCTGGATGGAGCTCCCCGTACAGAACTTGATGGGGGTACCGAGGAACCCCTATGGCTGCGGTTGCGGTGGCGATCCAGGTGGCAGAGGTGGTGGGTGAGCGTAGTCATCATCGGCGTCATTGCCATCGTCCTCGGCGGCATCACCACCTTCCGGCTCTAGCAGCTCCTTTGGTAACTCGGCTGGGAGAACGACGGGGATAAACAGTTGCCTGTCCGCTCCTATAAATCGAAGCCTGAGCCTAGGGAAGTCACGCGTCACATGCATGCCGATCAGGGTCTGCCGGGTCAACCTTGTCGGCTTCACAGCGCCACCCTTGGTGAACTGTGGATCCTGCTGGGGAACAAGGCCCAACGAGTGGGTAATACGTGTGATGTACGTCCCCCCGTACAGCAGAGACCTGTCCTGCCGGTGGTACGCCACGCAAACCACTGGGCTAGACAGTGATGGAGGACGCACGTCTCCCCCCATACAAGACAGTACAAATAAAAGAGATCCCCCCCTTATTGCACCACTCGCAACTCTGCTTGCGTGGTGCAATGGATATGCCAATAAGCCTGTGCAGGTAACGGTATAGGGGGGTCTCTGATATATGAAACCCTCGACTTCGAGCGCCCAAAGCGACCAGAACCGATCACCTGCCAGAAGCTGCAGAGAGTCGAACGGGGGGCCATATGGACGGCCTCGGTGTAGAGGGACGTGTCTGTCTCCTCTAACGTGTAAAGGCCGCAGTGCACGACAAACTCTCTCAGTGACATATCATGCCACTCACCGGCTAAACGAAAACTTGTCACACCCCCAAAATCCACAAGCGGAGTATCACCGCTTGGGGGCGTGATATGACCAGGATCAAGCCACCAATCATATTGAACAATGTATTTAAGATAGATAAAATCCAACCACACAATATAATTGGTGATCAAAAGCTAGTTAACCAAGTTCAAATTAAACAGCGGAAGCATTAAACGTAAAACCCAAAACATAAGTAATAAATTCATAAGTTTAAATGTTTAACATGGGACTCGACAGTCCATGTCCCACAACGACCACGCCTCCCCGTGCAACCTCCATAGATACCTAACGACCTGCAAGGCATCTAACAACAAATCAACAACAAAGTTGAGCGAGTTCACAGTTGGGTGTTTGTTTTAGGTTGCTTTCGAAAAACATAGTTTGTCTTTAGCTGGCTTACTTGCCGTGGGGGTTACCCCATAGTTGAAAATATGATTAACCAATTCCTTCTTTCCCAAACCATGACCCGTGGGGGCTTCCCCATGTGAACCACTAGACCGTTACCATATTGACTACTGACGAAAGTAAGTTGTGCCCTAAGTCAATGTCTATCATCATTGACTGTTTGCCATGATCCATTAGTGCACGCCCGTCCTACCGGCACGGTGTGAGGTTTGTCAAACCTAATAGCGCTATTAACTAATGACCCGCTCGCCATCGGCCTCGGTGATTAAGTCGATATAAAATGAGGGACTTAGGTGATAGAGTTTTGGCTAGTAGTTTAAGGTTGTTGTCCTACCCAAGGAGGACGAACGTACGTATTCTACCCAAGGAGAATACGCAGGATTAATATTGGCATCCTACCTATGGAGGATGGCGGTACATATCCTACCCAAGGAGGATATGTAGGTTCCATTTTAGTTTCTTAACCCATTCCCAAACCACTGGGAATCCCATGCCTTGTAGAAAGTGTGAACTAACCTTGGTTTGCTCGGTTAGATTAATTACTCTAATAATCAGGAATCAAGCACATCCTAATAAGGTACAGATAATAATCAGTTTCTCATGCATGGATAACACGTATCCTACGTACGGTTTATCTACTCATTACTTCTATCACATACCACACAATTCAAATGTCACACTCTGACTTTTGTGGAAAGATCATAGTTAAAAAAATACACTTGTAACACTTGTTAGAAAATAATTTTCTATGTGTTGGAGTTTTAAGAAAATTTCGCCAGAGTTTCCTTTGTAAATGAAGGCGTCCATGCTAATAAGCATATCATTTTCTTTTCCAAAAATCATTCAACAATCAACAACAATTTACCAAGAGCAAACTATTCCATTTACAAACCAACATGAACTTGATGTTTCATAAAAACGCGTAGTAACTTGGTAAGGCGTCTAGTGGGTTTAGTTACCCTCCAAAGTGTGTTCACTTTTGTTAAAATCTCATTCTCGGGATTTTTAGATGTTCACAACTTGTGAACATATTTTACAAAAATATTTATTTACAGCATTTTCATGTGTCACTAGTATCCATATACTTACTTTATTTCCAAAAGTAGTGTAAGGATCATGATCTTTCAAAAACATCTTTTAAACTTGGTTTATTTAGGAAAATCATTCACAAGTCTTGGGTTTACAAGTTTACTAGTTTACTAGGTTTATTACTTTGTAAGAAAAATCATTTTTTATTTTCAAGTTCATGTTAGCCTAGGAGATGATTATTTCATGAAAGCACATAATCATTCCTAACTTGTTAAACCATGCTTTTAATCATGCTCTAACAAGTTCCATATGATGATCAATCATCATATTACTAGTAACCAACAAGCAAGCATCAACATATACCAAACAACATCATACTAACAATATTACATGATGTTTCATCTTATTTAAGCTTATGTTTCATGATTCAAGATTCAAGTCTTTTAGTGTTCATATGTTTCATCATAATATATCTAGTAACCACTAAAAACATGAAGAAATTAAGGATTAACAAGAAGCTTACAACTAGCTTAAAGCTAGGGAAGATCAAGGTGAAGATTGAGTGGTTAATAGCAAACGAATGAGGTCCTTCAAATTCCGAGTGTTCCACACTTCGTTAATCACCTTGATACACCTTTGAGAGCACTTGGAATGCAAGACTTGAAACGAAAATGGATGGTGTGTGGGGGACTATCTTCGGCAGAGATCAAGGGAAGGAAGAGGAGGATGAAGGTGTTGTGAGGATGGTGATGGTTATGTTGGTTATTTGTAATTTATTCTCTATTGTCCAATGTGCATTGTGTTCCCCAAGTACCATTCAAGATCTCACATAATCCAAAGGAGATTTATATGGGAATTAGGGAGATCACCAAATCTTGGTGGTGATTATGGTGGGGGCCACTCTTGGGCCGGTTCTAACCAAGGGGGGGGGTTAATTGTAAATTATTGGTAAGTAGGTGATTTAGTGGGGTGTTAAGTGTAAGACTTGCGTTTAGTGTTTTTCATGTATTATGTAATGTGTTATATAGTGCTCGGGAACCATAACTAGCTCAGAAAAATAAAAACAATGTTTCTTGCAATATTTTAGTGTTCCGGGTAATGTCCGGTTGTTCGGTTAGATACCGTTCCGTTAAAGTGCTATATTATTCCGTATAGTGTCCGTTTGTAACACTTTTAATTCCCAACACTTAGGAAAGCATACAGGACCATTTAGTCAATTTTCTGCACAAGACTAGTATGTTATAAAGCACATGTAAGTATGACGCAGTAATCAGAAAGTAGTTAAGTAATTCAGCACAGTCATTAAGCACTTAATTAACATTAATAAATTGTACGGATACATGTAATTATGAGGGTTGTCACATTCTCCCCCTATTAAGAGAATTTCATCCCGAAATTTAGCACGTGTTTACTAAGGAAGCTAGTTAAGTTGCGTGGTTTCCTGGTTTTCCTGGGGTGTCACATCATCCCACCGTTGGTTTGGAATTTCGTCCCGAAATTCTGCAGTAGCTTCAGCCCCAGTAGTGGTTGCACTTTTCCTAAACAACTGGGGATACTTGAGTTTCATTTGGTCTTCTCGTTCCCAGGTATACTCTGGGCCACGACGGGAGTTCCAACGAACTCGAACAAGAGGTATTCTGGTACGCTTGAGAACCTTAACATCTCGATCAGTAATTTCTACAGGTTCCTCGATGAATCGCAGCTGGTCGTCGATAGTGAGCTCCTTGAGAGGAACTATGAGGGTCTCATCCGACAGACACTTCTTCAGATTCGACACGTGGAAAACATTGTGAACTCCGCTGAGTTCTGCCGGTAGATTCAGCTTGTTGGCCACCTTGCCAATTTTCTCAATGATTTCGAAGGGTCCAACATACCGCGGGTTGAGTTTGCCTCGTTTCCCAAAACGAACTACACCTTTCCAAGGTGAGACTTTAAGTAGCACTCGATCCCCAACCTGGAACTCGAGTGGTTTCCTTCGCTTATCAGCATAGCTTTTCTGACGGTCACGAGCTGCCGCCATTCGTTGTCGTATCTGAGCAATCTTCCCGGTTGTATCTACTACAAGTTCTGGGCCAGTGATTTGACTGTCGCCAACCTCTGCCCAACAAAGAGGTGATCGGCACTTCCGTCTGTACAATGCCTCGAACTGAGCGGCCTGGATACTGGTGTGGTAACTGTTGTTATACGAAAACTCCACTAACGGGAGGTGTTTTTTCCCAGCCGTTACCAAAGTCGATTACACATGCCCTAAGCATGTCTTCAAGGGTTTGGATGGTGCGTTCAGATTGCCCATCCGTCTGTGGATGATATGCCGTGCTCATGTCTAATCGAGAGCCAAAGGACTTGTGCATAGCTTGCCACAATTCAGATGTAAAACGTGAGTCACGATCAGAAATGATAGAGGTTGGCACTCCGTGCCTTGATACTACTTCCTTTAGGTAGACGTCTGCTAGAGTAGAAAACTTATCCATTTCCTTGATAGCCAGAAAATGTGCAGACTTGGTCAGTCGATCCACGATAACCCAAATGGTATCATTTCCGCGTTGAGATCTAGGCAGGCCAGTAACGAAATCCATGGAAATTTGCTCCCATTTCCATTTAGGTATCTCTGGTTGTTGAAGTAGGCCTGATGGTTTCTGGTATTCGACCTTGACTCTCGCACAAGTCAAACATTTACTGACGTAGGTTGCTATATTGGCTTTCATGCTAGGCCACTAGTATGTAGTCTTTAAGTCGTGGTACATCTTATCCGAACCAGGATGTACTGAGTAACGAGACTTGTGCGCTTCATCCATCACAAGCTCGCGTAAGTTT
The DNA here is from genome assembly GCA_030545235.1 of Helianthus tuberosus. Taxonomy (NCBI): domain Eukaryota; kingdom Viridiplantae; phylum Streptophyta; class Magnoliopsida; order Asterales; family Asteraceae; genus Helianthus; species Helianthus tuberosus. The sequence goes on along the minus strand of CM060428.1, from coordinate 17,036,270 downwards.
CCGTAAAATGGGACCCAGATGTGCCCTGTTACATAGTAGGCGCCGTCTTCCTTTTGTTCTAACCGCTTCCTCAATCCTCGTAAGGACTCAGCCCTGATGTTCTCTGCTTTCAACGCTTCAACCTGAGCATCTCGTATCTGGGTAGGAAGACTAGATTGAATAGTAAGTTCTAACGCTCGCACACGTTTAGGTGTAGAATCCTTTCGACTGAGGGCGTCAGCCACAACATTGGCTTTGCCCGGATGGTACTTGATCACACATTCATAATCATTCAAGAGCTCGACCCATCGGCATTGTCGCATGTTTAATTCCTTTTGCTTGAAGATATGCTCGAGACTCCTGTGATCGGTGTAAATGGTGCACTTGGTACCGTACAGGTAATGTCTCCATATCTTAAGTGCGAAAACACTGCTCCCAATTCCAAGTCGTGCGTAGTGTAGTTCCTTTCATGAACTTTAAGTTGGCGCGATGCGTAGGCAATGACCTTGTCACGTTGCATCAACACGCAACCAAGTCCTTGGATGGAAGCGTCGCAATAAACCACAAAATCATCTGTGCCTTCAGGCAATGAGAGGATAGGCGCGCTACAAAGTCTATCTTTTAAGTGCTGAAATGCGGACTCCTGTGCATCACCCCAATGATAGGTGACACCTTTCTGAGTCAGTGAAGTGAGAGGTTGCGCAATCTTTGAGAAATCCTTGATAAATCTTCTGTAATATCCTGCCAAACCCAAGAATTGGCGGATTTCTGTTGGTGTACGGGGTGCAGGCCAGTTCTTGATCGAGTCTACCTTGGATGGATCAACATGAATCCCATCCTTGTTTACCACGTGGCCTAGAAAGTGGACTTTGCGAAGCCAGAAGTCACATTTCGAAAATTTGGCATACAACTGCTCTGTTCAAAGAAGTTCCAAAATAAGCCTCAGGTGTTGCTCGTGTTCTTCTTGACTCTTCGAATAGATCAGGATGTCGTCGATGAAAACTATGACAAACTTATCCAGGTAAGGTTTGCACACTCAGTTCATGAGATCCATGAAGACCGCAGGTGCGTTCGTTAATCCGAAAGGCATAACCAAAAACTCGTAATGCCCATAACGAGTCCTGAATGTTGTTTTAGAGATATCCTCGTCTCGGACTCTCAGTTGATGGTAGCCTGACCTTAGGTCAATCTTTGAGTAGAAACTCGACCCTTGCAACTGGTCGAATAAGTCATCAATGCGTGGAAGAGGATAACGATTCTACATGGTCACCTTGTTGAGTTCGCGGTAGTCAATACACATTCTGAAGGTACCGTCTTTCTTCTTCACGAATAACACTGGAGCTCCCCAAGGCGAAGAGCTAGGACGTATGAAACCCTTTTCCAAGAGTTCTTGTAGTTGCGTGGACAGTTCTTCAAGTTCTGATGGAGCTAGACGATAAGGTGCTCGAGCTATGGGTGCTGCTCCATGAGCTAGCTCGATTTGAAATTCAACTTGACGATGAGGCGGAAGACCAGGTAATTCCTCAGGAAATACCTCAGGAAAATCACGTACAATAGGTATGTCTTCTATCTTCCTTTCTTTCGAGGATGTATCAGAAACGAGGGCTAGGATAGCAGTGTGGCCCTTTCGCAAACACTTCTGGGCCTTAAGGAGAGTGATGATGCCCACAACAGCACCACTCTTGTCGCCATGAATCATGAGAGGTTCTTCACCAGAACGAGGAATACGGACGATTTTCTCCTTGCAAATAATCTCCGCTTGATGTTGAGATAGCCAATCCATCCCAATAACAACGTCGAAACTACCAAGTATGATAGGAATAAGATCGATAGAGAAGGTCTGACCAGCTAAGACGAGGTTACAACCCCTAACTATGTGTGTGGCTTCAAGACTTTTACCGTTTGCTAGTTCTACCGTGTGTTTGGCGCTCAAAAGTGTTGGAGTGCGCTTAAGCATTTGGCTAACTTTTAAGGACACATAACTAGTATCGGCACCCGAATCAAATAAAACAGTAACAAAGAAGTCGTCCAGATGAAACTTACCCATCACCACGTTGGGATCGTTCCTTGCATCACCCTGACCCATCACGAAAACACGTCCCCTGGCTCCATTGCCATCATTGTTTCCCCCATTATTGTTTCCGTTCCCCTGATTGTTGTTGTTGTTCTGTTTCTGGTTCAACTGGGCGTAGTTTCTCTTGAAGTGACCTTCAGCACCACATTGATAGCATCCCTTGTTACCCTGCTGTTGCTGCTGCTGATTATGTGGAGCTTGTGGCTGCTGTTGACGATTCTGATTCCCAGGACGTGAGCTCCTGCAATCCTTGGCTTCATGACCCAGCTTGTTACATCTCTGACAATGACCCTTGTTGCACGGCCCGCTGTGGTGCAAATTACATCGATTGCACTTAGGGTGATTTCCCTTGTATCCACCTTGACCTTGATTCCCAGAAGACTGCTGACCGGGGCTCCTGTACTCATCTGTCTTTCGCTGCTGGGACTGAGACTGAACTGAAGTAGAACCCTTGCCTGAATTTCCATCACACTTGTGTTTGTTATCACTGGGAGCATCAGAAGTAGTAATAGCGCTAATACGCTTGAGCAGCTTGTTCTGCTCAACTTCCTGATCAGTGAGACGATGAGCCAACCGGAGGATTTGCTGAATGGTGCCAAGATTAGCTGAGGTCACGTGGCTCTGAATTTCTGGCACCAAACCCTTAAGGTACAGCTCGATACGCTTGATAGGAGGATCCACCATAGTAGGACACAAGATAGCTAATTCGTTCGATCTCTTTGTGTATGCCTCGATTTCAGACCCCGTCATCTTCAAATTGAAAAATTTCACCTCTAGCTTGTGGATGTCGTCACGACCACAGTACTCTTCTTTGATCAAATCTTTGAAGTCGTTCCATGGGGTGGCATTAGCAACCGCCAGCCCTAGCAGTTGAACCTGTGCTTTCCACCAGGTTAACGCAGCACCTTCAAGTGTTCCAGTAGCAAATTTCACCCTACGATCTTCAGGGCATTCACACACCTCAAAAACAGACTTAATCTTCTCGAACCAGTTAAGAAGGCCTACAGCTCCTTCTGTGTCGCTGAAGGTACTAGGTCGACAGTCCATGAAGGTTTTGAAAGTGCACACAGGAGGCTGTGCAGGTTGACCTGTCGTGAGAGTAAGGAAGGACAAAGTTTATCACAAGGGTTGGTTTATGAGAGTAGGATCTAAACATCCTAGGATAGGTCGAAATAGCAGGTTATACCTCCTGCTGGAGCTGCTGCGAGTGCCCCAGCAACTCGTTCATTGATCAAAGCCGTCAACTGGGCTTGAGTTAGGTTGATACCACCACGTCCTTCGCGTCTGTTCATGGACTTCACAACGAAGTAAATATGAGTGAGGAAAGTGTCACGAAAGTGCGTAAGTGTGAGACGACAGTAGAGAGTAAGCACACACGGTTCAAATAACAGTTATCACGTTAACTAATGCACTATGTGAACTATCAAACAGACAATATAAACATAAATCATACCACCTATTGTGTCGAGTCTTGCACGTGGAGCGAAGCGTCGTTGTGGATCGTTGAGCACTGTACAGGTTATAGTCTGGTTTTGTCAAAAAGCTTTTCCCTTTTTAAAACCAAGTTCACTATAACCAATGGCTCTGATACCAATCTGTCACACCCCCAAAATCCACAAGCGGAGTATCACCGCTTGGGGGCGTGACATGACCAGGATCAAGCCACCAATCATATTGAACAATGTATTTAAGATAGATAAAATCCAACCACACAATATAATTGGTGATCAAAAGCTAGTTAACCAAGTTCAAATTAAACAACGGAAGCATTAAAGGTAAAACCCAAAACATAAGTAATAAGTTCATAAGTTTAAATGTTTAACATGGGACTCGACGGTCCATGTCCCACAACGACCACGCCTCCCCGTGCAATCTCCATAGATACCTAACGACCTGCAAGGCATGTAACAACAAATCAACAACAAAGTTGAGCGAGTTCACAGTTGGGTGTTTGTTTTAGGTTGCTTTCGAAAAACATAGTTTGTCTTTAGCTGGCTTACTTGCCGTGGGGGTTACCCCATAGTTGAAAATATGATTAACCAATTCCTTCTTTCCCAAACCATGACCCGTGGGGGCTTCCCCATGTGAACCACTAGACCGTTACCATATCGACTACTGACGAAAGTAAGTTGTGCCCTAAGTCAATGTCTATCATCATTGACTGTTTGCCATGATCCATTAGTACACGCCCGTCCTACCGGCACGGTGTGAGGTTTGTCAAACCTAATAGCGCTATTAACTAATGACCCGCTCGCCATCGGCCTCGGCGATTAAGTCGATATAAAATGAGGGACTTAGGTGATAGAGTTTTGGCTAGTAGTTTAAGGTTGTTGTCCTACCCAAGTAGGACGAACGTACGTATTCTACCCAAGGAGAATACGCAGGATTAATATTGGCATCCTACCTATGGAGGATGGCGGTACATATCCTACCCAAGGAGGATATGTAGGTTCCATTTTAGTTTCTTAACCCATTCCCAAACCACCGGGAATCTCATGCCTTGTAGAAAGTGTGAACTAACCTTGGTTTGCTCGGTTAGATTAATTACTCTAATAATCAGGAATCAAGCACGTCCTAATAAGGTACAGATAATAATCAGTTTCTCGTGCATGGATAACACGTATCCTACGTACGGTTTATCTACTCATTACTTCTATCACATACCACACAATTCAAATGTCACACTCTGACTTTTGTGGAAAGATCATAGTTAAAAAAAATACACTTGTAACACCTGTTAGAAAATAATTTTCTATGTGTTGGAGTTTTTAGAAAATTTCGCCAGATTTTCCTTTGTAAATGGAGGCGTCCATGCTAATAAGTATATCATTTTCTTTTCCAAAAATCATTCAACAATCAACAACAATTTACCAAGAGCAAACTATTCCATTTACAAACCAACATGAACTTGATGTTTCATAAAAACGCGTAGTAACTTGGTAAGGCGTCTAGTGGGTTTAGTTACCCTCCAAAGTGTGTTTACTTTTGTTAAAATCTCATTGTCGGGATTTTTAGATGTTCACAACTTGTGAACATATTTTACAAAAATATTTATTTACAGCATTTTCATGTGTCACTAGTATCCATAAACTTACTTTATTTCCAAAAGTAGTGTAAGGATCATGATCTTTCAAAAACGTCTTTTAAACTTGGTTTATTTAGGAAAATCATTCGCAAGTCTTGGGTTTACAAGTTTACTAGGTTTATTACTTTGTAAGAAAAATCATTTTTTATTTTCAAGTTCATGTTAGCCTAGGAGATGATTATTTCATGAAAGCACATAATCATTCCTAACTTGTTAAACCATGCTTTTAATCATGCTCTAACAAGTTCCATATGATGATCAATCATCATATTACTAGTAACCAACAACCAAGCATCAACATATACCAAACAATATCATACTAACAATATTACATGATGTTTCATCTTATTTAAGCTTATGTTTCATGATTCAAGATTCAAGTCTTTTAGTGTTCATATGTTTCATCATAATATATCTAGTAACCACTAAAAACATGAAGAAATTAAGGATTAACAAGAAGCTTACAACTAGCTTAAAGCTAGGGAAGATCAAGGTGAAGATTGAGTGGTTAATAGCAAACGAATGAGGTCCTTCAAATTCCGAGTGTTCCACACTTCGTTAATCACCTTGATACACCTTTAAGAGCACTTGGAATGCAAGACTTGAAACGAAAATGGATGGTGTGTGGGGGACTATCTTCGGCTGAGATCAAGGGAAGGAATAGGAGGATGAAGGTGTTGTGAGGATGGTGATGGTTATGTTGGTTATTTGTAATTTATTCTCTATTGTCCAATGTGCATTGTGTTCCCCAAGTACCATTCAAGATCTCACATAATCCAAAGGAGATTTATATGGGAATTAGGGAGATCACCAAATCTTGGTGGTGATTATGGTGGGGGCCACTCTTGGGCCGGTTCTAACCAGGGGGGGGGTTATTTGTAAATTATTGGTAAGTAGGTGATTTAGTGGGGTGTTAAGTGTAAGACTTGCGTTTAGTGTTTTTCATGTATTATGTAATGTGTTATAGTGCTCGGGAACCATAACTAGCTCAGAAAAATAAAAACAATATTTCTTGCAATATTTTAGTGTTCCGGGTAATGTCCGGTTGTTCAGTTAGATACTGTTCCGTTAAAGTGCTATGTTATTCCGTATAGTGTCCTTTGTATATCTTTTTGTAACACTTTTAATTCCCAACACTTAGGAAAGCATACAGGACCATTTAGTCAATTTTCTGCACAAGACTAGTATGTTAAAAAGCACATGTAAGTATGACCCAGTAATCAGAAAGCAGTTAAGTAATTCAGCACAGTCATTAAGCACTTAATTAACATTAATAAATCGTACGGATACATGTAATTATGAGGGTTGTCTCGGGGTCGTCAAGTTCCTCTGGTTGGTCTCCAGGCCTGGGAGCGAACTCGAAAGACGCCAAGAACTCGCAGACCATGACCCTAAACGACGGCAAGCATGCCAGATGGAACAACCTGTCACACACCGTGGTTAGTATCCATTTCGTATACAAAACAAAGAAAACACAGTAAAAAATAGTATACATGTCCCATGGAGCATGGTTGCAAAAGTCGCTAGGCGCTCTCTAGTCGGATTTAAGAGTACTCGGGAGTAGTCGGGAAGTACTCGGCCTAGGCGGAGATTACTCGGGGAGTAATTGGCCTAGGCGAACGATACTCGGGCCTCGGCAATCTACCTTGTAGCGAGTACTCGGAGAGTACTCGGAGCCTAGGCGGGACTTTTACAACCATGCCATGGATTATCGTGTCCGATGAAATATCGGGCTCTCGCCGCCTCATCCACCTCCTCGAGAGTCGTCCAATCAACGGCCGCATGGTCGCTGATCTCCATCCGCTGAAACTTTTCACATCTGTGAAAAGCCTCGGTCCTGTGCTTGAACGCTAGATAAGTATTATCTAGCAACGGATCAACATCTAGGTCACCGCGCCCACGCCCACGTCCACGACCGCACCCACCGGCCACCACTGCCCCCGCACGTCCACCTCTACCACGTCCGCCATCTCCACCTCTACCACGTCCGACACCTCCACCGCCACCACCCCGGCACCGCCCTCTACTTACAACGTCAGCCATATCAATCTAAAAATATAACAAATATAACATTTTTAATTTAATTTTTAGAAAATATAACACATTTTCTTATTAAACATAACATTATTAATTTAATATTAAATATAACCTTTTTATTATATTTAAAAAATATAACAATTTTTAATGTATTTTAAAAAAATTTAACAATAATTTTTAATATTAAATATTAAATATAACAATTTTACTTAATTTTTTTTTAAAATATGTAACATTTTTTAACTAATTTTTAAAAACTATAACATTTTTAATATTAATTATAGCATTTTTAAAGAATTTTTTTTAAAATATGTGACATTTTTAACTAATTTTTTAAATAATATAACATTTTTTATTAATTTTTTATATTAAATATAACGTTTTTAATTAATTTTTTTAAAAAATGTAACATATTTTAATTAATTTTTTAATAAATATAACATCAAATTCTACTTAAAAGTATAACATTTTTAATAAAATCCTAAGATATAAAACATTTTTTTATATTTTTTAAAACAAAAAAGAAAAAAATAATACGTTTTTTGGGCCTATACGCATCGTATAGGCCCATATTGATCGTATCACACCATCTAAGGCAAAGAAAACTATGTTATTTTGAAGCAATACGATGCATATAGGCCCATACGCATTGTATTGCCTCATCGGTCAACAAAAAAAACCTCAAAATTCCAGCTTTTAAACCCAAAAATCACACAAATTCAACAGTCAAAATACAAAATTGAATGCGTATAAATTATGAGGGTTCGGAGATACATACCTTACTAGCCTTTGATCTTGAAATCAACACCGTATGTGTGTGTATTTTGGTTTTTTGGTTCGTATTGGAAATAATAACCCCCTGTTAAAATGGGGCTTGTATTGTTTTGGCCTTTAATACGCATCGTATAGGCCTGTACGATGCGTATTACCCCCCTGAATTTTTACCCCCTGAATTTTTAAAAGGAGTAATACACATCGTACAGGCCTATACAATGCGTATTACCCCCCTGAATTTTCAAAGGACCCCCTGATATTTTTGAGAAATCAGGGGGTAATACGCATCATACAAGCCTATACGATGTGTATTAGTTTGTAATACAACAAAGTATAGGCCTATATGATCGTATTGGCCATAATAGGAAAAAATTTCATGTTTTCCTCAGTTTGACGCGTATACGTGTCCTATTTTTGATGAATTTTCCCGTATTTTGTCATTTTATGAAGTATACCTTCAATATGCGTCGTTTCGGTGACGTTCAGTTGCGTGTTATTATCGTATTCTATGATTAGGTACAATTTTGTTTAAAATCCACTTGTATTGTTTAGTGCTGTGTTATATGTATACGCGTCTTAGAATATCATTAGTTGCGTACTTTGACGTATTTTAGCGTATGTTGACGTATTTTAGCGTATTTTGACATATTTTAGTGTATTTTGACGTCTTTTAACGTATTTTAGCATATTTTGACGTATTTTATCGTATTTTAACGTATTTTAGCGTATTTTAGCATATTTTGACGTATTTTAGCATATTTTAACGTATTTTAGCGTATTTTAACGTATTTAGCATATTTTGATGTATTTTAGCATATTTTGATGTATTTTAACATATTTTAGCATATTTTAACGTATATTTGCGTATTTTAATGTATTTTTACATATTTTAACGTATTTTTGCGTATTTAGCGTATTTTAACGTATTTTAGCATATTTGACGTATTTTTGCTTATTTTGGCATATTTTAGCGTATTATACAAATAAATTATTCTTTAAAATTACAAATTAATCAATATAATGCACTATCTAGTCATTAAACAAATGAAATACATTATACAAATAAATTATTCATTAAAATTACAAATTAATCAATATAATGCATTGTCTTGTCAATATTAGGCTTCGTTATCGTTTCATACCACGCTATGCGTTCCGTGTAGTTTTCTGTCAAGTGTGCAAAGTGCTACTTCTTCGCCTGCATGTCTTACCTAGAGATAGTTCGGTGATGGCATTGGATACTCCCTCTTTAAGTTTGACGTGGATGGAATGACCATTGTTAACATATAACAGTGTAACGAACTGATGGGGGACACGTTCACGCTCTGGATGATAGAAGGGAAATAAAGTCGAACAACCTCTCATGTCTAATATGTGAACAATCACACCAAACCTATGGGTAAGAAGGAGTCCTGCCTGAGGCATCCCTCCAATGCTCTATGGGTGCTCTCCCAACTCCGGTAAAATTTATTCTCTTTAGTTGCTTGTCGTAGTCTCCCGGTAAATCACTGTCTAAAATGTACTTCCACATATCTTTGTTCACACCCATCAACTCTTCAACTAGTTGGCTCCGAATAAACCCAAAGTTGTCACACCCCAACCGATGATGGAAAGATCGGAGTGAGACGAAAACGAGATTGTTCATTGCAACATAACGCTAAAGTGACAATAATTTAGATAAACTGGTTTCATTGCATAAAACTTGTCATGTTACAATACATGGAATTTCAAAATACAACATGTTCGGATACAACGAAACAATTACAACAAAACAGAGTATAAAACTGATACAACAATTTAGAACCTAAGATGTCTATGTGTGTATCTAAAGCATCAACACTACTCCACTTCAATATCATTAGCATCATCATGCAACATGTTAAAAGTATAGTTCAACACACAAAATGCATTGGCGAGTATATAGGTTTTCATACATAGCATAAGTAAATAAGTTTAAACAAATCCACATGGCAAGCTAGCTAGATAAGATCAACAATAAACTGGCATGTGCATAAACTAGTCAACCCAAAGTTTAAACGCAACAAGCTCTTAACATAACCCAATGTTAACAGGCGATGCGTTACTCCTATAGCGTAATACATGTTAAGGTTAGGCTCGTACGAAGTTAATGACAGTTCAACACAAAATGTACAAACCCAGATTAAAGCATCAAGTATAACGTATGCATGCATGTATAAGGATTGTTTGTGCATTTTAGTATAAAAGTATGAGTTTGAGTTTAATAGATTAACTTGTTACACCTCAAAATATGGTAAAGAAAAGAGGGTTCAAGTATACTCACAGTTTTGCTAACTTTGAGCTAGGATCCCTGTAAACGTAGTTTTGTTAGGGGTAGATGAACGTAGTATAGGAATGCCGAGGTTATGATGGATCTAGTACAGGAATGCCGAGGTTATCCTACAGGCAAACGAAGGAGTGAGTTGGAGTTGGTGAATTTATGTTACGGAATTAAAGTACTGAATACGTTAAGAAAGTAATAATAAGTAAAATACCAGGAGTGTATTATGACTATCAGCGATATGTAACACGAAATCAGAATACAAAACGGAATTATGAACAGTTCGTTAACAGATTGTTTCGGACATATGCACTATTCGTGCGGACGGGCCATCCGTGCGGATGAGCCATCCGTACGAATGGACTGTTGTCGGTCAGATTTCTGTTTTGAACTTTTAAGTATTTAACAGTTATGTTCAATGATCCCGTTTAGTCTGTTAATTATAATATACGTATATTAGTAGTCTATTAATAGCATAAGTCTCACAGAAGTCATGCATGGAGGTTGTTGAACCTCATTATATAACACCAAAGCATAGATTAGTAAAACTGATCGGTTGGTCATGTTTACAGAAGGAAATACAAAATATAAACACTATTAACTACATTCCAGAATTAACCATATTGAGTATAGCAATCTGGAAGTCAGTTGACGTTTGGAAAACGTCGGAACTGTTGTACAGTGCATTCGCACGGATGAGGAAAGCCAGGTTCGTACGGATGGAGGTGTCCATTCGTATGGATCAACTGTTGGTTCATGCTGATGGACCTGTTCTTGAGGTAAATCAGCTCGGTTTTGCTTGAACTGACCCTCTATCCGACTAAAATCAGCCCCATTACGAATCTACAACTATTTTCTCAGCTTGTGAGCTTGATAGAACTCGGTTCCAGTTACGTTCGAATTTGAAAGTTTGTAAAACAAGATTTTGAAAAGAATATTAACTTCATCCTTAGCTTGGTCCTCAATAGTTGAGAGTTCAATATAGATTTCCTGTGCGAATCTGTGAAACCATGTCACAACCCCCGACCCCACCCTGGGAGCGGGAGCCGCGAACCAGTCAGATGGTATCGGTGTTTATTAAATATCCAGCGGAAAAATTTTCATCAGGATCGTAGTTAGGAAATAATTTCAGAGTTTGTAAAACACCGAACTTTTAATATTAAACAAATGGGCTAAAACCCATTTTTTAATTCAATTGTTTTTACAAGGATAAACCCAAATAAATAAAACATAATTTCTTCTTTTATTCAGGTATTTATAGCCACTTTATTTAAGCCTTCAGTGCTCCATAGCTGGCTTCTATTATCTTTACAACAAATTACCTGAAACATGTTTTGAAAACATTTTATCAGTAATAAATACTGGCGAGTTCATTCCATTTTTTATAAAAATATATTGTTATACTTTACAACATTAAGGTTTTTACATTTGTTTATATTTATCCAAAATCTAAATCAGTATTTGTCACATGGTGGCAGTTCCGATGTGACTGTGGTCATATCACTCATTGGTTCACTTTCGTCCAATGGTGAAGTTTATCAAGTAATTATATCTTACTATTATTCAAAGGTATCTGTCACTAGGCAATTCCTGTGACTCTGGTCATATCACTGTTGATCATTCTTTCAACTAGTGACTGTGGTAGTATCACTGTTGATCGTTCTTTCAACTAGTGACTCTGGTCATATCACTGTTGATCATTCTCTCAACTAGTGACTCTGGTCATATCACTCAACTAGTGATGGTTGTCATATCATTGTTGATCGTTCTCTCAACTAATAACTTTGGTCATATCACTGTTGATCATTTTCTCAACTAGTGACGCGGAACTAGTACTATATACATTTATATATAAAGTATATACTATAAAACCAATGATATCACTTTGTCAAATATATTTTCTATGGCACAAAACAAATTTGCCCAAAAATAAAATATATCATTTTCTGCCAAACTAGTAGTTATAACTTTATTATTATTACTAAATGAGTTTATGACAAGTTTAGAAGAAATATAAGAAGCTTATAAGTGGCTGGCCAATATAACTACCAAGAACAACACTGCAACAATTTACCTATATATTAAAAAAGAACTGAATGAAAAGTAATAAATAAATAAACTGAATGAACAGTAATATAAATAAATTAAAAAGAGAACTCAATGAACAGTAATAAATTAATAAACTGAATGAACAGTAATAAATAAATAAATATTAAAAAGAGAAGTGAATGAAAAGTAATAAAAATATAAATGAATGAATAGTATCGGGTACCGGTATCAAATTTACCAAACTGAGTGTATTTTCGGTATCCGTTTGACACCGGTATTCATCGGGTTTTGGTGCCCTACCAGTACCGACCGTATCAAGCCGTACTGTACCAGGTATATTCGGTAACGGTACCCACTTTTGGGGATTTCGTAACGGTATTTTCGGTACCGGTTGGTACCGAGCTCATCAAATCCTGTAGCAACGTAGCAATGCAAGTAATTGCATAGTTTAGATTACTTTTCATACACACAGTTAGTAAACTGTATTTCGTTTGAATGAGGTTTTATATATACAACTTATATTTGCTTTATTTTTTGTCTTTTTACGTAATGAATGAATTGTAGCATATAAATTAACTTGGATATTTAGATTATTGATGAGCAAATCGTATCAAATCCTCTAATCAAACCGGTACGGTACCAAATTTACTATACCAAATCATTTTCGGTACCAATTTGGTACCAACCTTTTGGCGTTTTCAGAATCGTTACTTTCGGTTCGACACCGATCTAGCACCATACCTATATTTATTGATTTTTTACCTTCAAATACCATACCGTATTGTGCCAAGCATTTTCGGTGCCGGTACCTAATTTCAATAATTTTCCGGATCGGTACTTTCGGTGCCGTTACCGGTACCAAGCTCATCCATATTTTAACGTGTTAGCACCATAATAACTGAACTGAAAACAACCGAGTTTCCAACGTGTAGGACGTGTGGGTCCTATTATTATATATTAGGTTATTTAAAATTGCTTTTTTAGGACGGATTGACTATCCTTTTCATGACATTTTTATTTATGTTTTGATATTCGGTATCCGTCTGCCCTTACTGACACGCGTTTTACAGTCATTGGGTCCCCGCCGCAACGCGTGGACGGAAATTTAACTAGTTTACTAAAATTTCAAAACTTATGCCACCTACTTTAAACGTCGATCCCCTTAGAAAGAAATATTTAATTAAATAATTTTATTATTATTATTATTTAATATATAAATGTGACTAAGATTCGATTGTGAATACCTTGTTATATTATTAAGACATAATAATTGATTTCATAGAACTGCAAGATTCTTTATTTTATCATATACATGATTTTATTGTAGAAATCGTAATGCAATAGAAATGTTAATTTGCCCAAAAATAAAATATATCATTTTCTGCCAAACTAGTAGTTATAACTTTATTATTATTACTAAATGAGTTTATGACAAGTTTAGAAGAAATATAAGAAGCTTATAAGTGGCTGGCCAATATAACTACCAAGAACAACACTGCAACAATTTACCTATATATTAAAAAAGAACTGAATGAAAAGTAATAAATAAATAAACTGAATGAACAGTAATATAATAATATAAATAAATTAAAAAGAGAACTCAATGAACAGTAATAAATTAATAAACTGAATGAACAGTAATAAATAAATAAATATTAAAAAGAGAAGTGAATGAAAAGTAATAAAAATATAAATGAATGAATAGTATCGGGTACCGGTATCAAATTTACCAAACTGAGTGTATTTTCGGTATCCGTTTGACACCGGTATTCATCGGGTTTTGGTGCCCTACCAGTACCGACCGTATCAAGCCGTACTGTACCAGGTATATTCGGTAACGGTACCCACTTTTGGGGATTTCGGTAACGGTATTTTCGGTACCGGTTGGTACCGAGCTCATCAAATCCTGTAGCAACGTAGCAATGCAAGTAATTGCACAGTTTAGATTACTTTTCATACACACAGTTAGTAAACTGTATTTCGTTTGAATGAGGTTTTATATATACAACTTATATTTGCTTTATTTTTTGTCTTTTTACGTAATGAATGAATTGTAGCATATAAATTAACTTGGATATTTAGATTATTGATGAGCAAATCGTATCAAATCCTCTAATCAAACCGGTACGGTACCAAATTTACTATACCAAATCATTTTCGGTACCAATTTGGTACCAACCTTTTGGCGTTTTCAGAATCGTTACTTTCGGTTCGACACCGATCTAGCACCATACCTATATTTATTGATTTTTTACCTTCAAATACCATACCGTATTGTGCCAAGCATTTTCGGTGCCGGTACCTAATTTAGATAATTTTCCGGATCGGTACTTTCGGTGCCGTTACCGGTACCAAGCTCATCCATATTTTAACGTGTTAGCACCATAATAACTGAACTGAAAACAACCGAGTTTCCAACGTGTAGGACGTGTGGGTCCTATTATTATATATTAGGTTATTTAAAATCGCTTTTTTAGGACGGATTGACTATCCTTTTCATGACATTTTTATTTATGTTTTGATATTCGGTATCCGTCTGCCCTTACTGACACGCGTTTTACAGTCATTGGGTCCCCGCCGCAACGCGTGGACGGAAATTTAACTAGTTTACTAAAATTTCAAAACTTATGCCACCTACTTTAAACGTCGATCCCCTTAGAAAGAAATATTTAATTAAATAATTTTATTATTATTATTATTTAATATATAAATGTGACTAAGATTCGATTGTGAATACCTTGTTATATTATTAAGACATAATAATTGATTTCATAGAACTGCAAGATTCTTTATTTTATCATATACATGATTTTATTGTAGAAATCGTAATGCAATAGAAATGTTAATTTGCCCAAAAATAAAATATATCATTTTCTGCCAAACTAATAGTTATAACTTTATTATTATTACTAAATGAGTTTATGACAAGTTTAGAAGAAATATAAGAAGCTTATAAGTGGCTGGCCAATATAACTACCAAGAACAACACTGCAACAATTTACCTATATATTAAAAAAGAACTGAATGAAAAGTAATAAATAAATAAACTGAATGAACAGTAATATAAATAAATTAAAAAGAGAACTCAATGAACAGTAATAAATTAATAAACTGAATGAACAGTAATAAATAAATAAATATTAAAAAGAGAAGTGAATGAAAAGTAATAAAAATATAAATGAATGAATAGTATCGGGTACCGGTATCAAATTTACCAAACTGAGTGTATTTTTGGTATCCGTTTGACACCGGTATTCATCGGGTTTTGGTGCCCTACCAGTACCGACCGTATCAAGCCGTACTGTACCAGGTATATTCGGTAACGGTACCCACTTTTGGGGATTTCGGTAACGGTATTTTCGGTACCGGTTGGTACCGAGCTCATCAAATCCTGTAGCAACGTAGCAATGCAAGTAATTGCACAGTTTAGATTACTTTTCATACACACAGTTAGTAAACTGTATTTCGTTTGAATGAGGTTTTATATATACAACTTATATTTGCTTTATTTTTTGTCTTTTTACGTAATGAATGAATTGTAGCATATAAATTAACTTGGATATTTAGATTATTGATGAGCAAATCGTATCAAATCCTCTAATCAAACCGGTACGGTACCAAATTTACTATACCAAATCATTTTCGGTACCAATTTGGTACCAACCTTTTGGCGTTTTCAGAATCGTTACTTTCGGTTCGACACCGATCTAGCACCATACCTATATTTATTGATTTTTTACCTTCAAATACCATACCGTATTGTGCCAAGCATTTTCGGTGCCGGTACCTAATTTCGATAATTTTCCGGATCGGTACTTTCGGTGCCGTTACCGGTACCAAGCTCATCCATATTTTAACGTGTTAGCACCATAATAACTGAACTGAAAACAACCGAGTTTCCAACGTGTAGGACGTGTGGGTCCTATTATTATATATTAGGTTATTTAAAATTGCTTTTTTAGGACGGATTGACTATCCTTTTCATGACATTTTTATTTATGTTTTGATATTCGGTATCCGCCTGCCCTTACTGACACGCGTTTTACAGTCATTGGGTCCCCGCCGCAACGCGTGGACGGAAATTTAACTAGTTTACTAAAATTTCAAAACTTATGCCACCTACTTTAAACGTCGATCCCCTTAGAAAGAAATATTTAATTAAATAATTTTATTATTATTATTTAATATATAAATGTGACTAAGATTCGATTGTGAATACCTTGTTATATTATTAAGACATAATAATTGATTTCATAGAACTGCAAAATTCTTTATTTTATCATATACATGATTTTATTGTAGAAATCGTAATGCAATAGAAATGTTCCAATAACTATTTCTATTTTTAAATTAATATTAGATAATTCTGTTATATGTGACTAAGATTTAATTGTGAATACCTTGTAACACATTTTGGTAGAAAAAGAGAATGATTCACTTTGTAACTTTTAGGGTTTAACCAAATGCCTCCTGGTAGAATCTTGGGTATAACCACTGAGCTATTTAATAAAATATGTAGTGCACTCGCGTTAAATATAATAACCCAAATTCAACTTTATCCCTACGTCACGAGGCAGAACCCCAACGAACTTAGTCGGGCAGAGCCTTAACATGCGTTATGGGGCCCTAGATCAATCGGACAGGGTATCAGTAATCAGAGGTTAAAACAATTAAAACAGGGCAGGGTTTTATTATTATAGAGTGAATAATAAAAAAAATTATATAAAGAGAGTGTAGAGATGAAGATCGAGAGGCAGAGATATGGAAGAATGAACAATAGTTGCATGTTGCTATTTATACTTGATATTTACTTGGAGAACACACTTTGGTCCTATCCACGTACGCAATTTCAAAAACACGTAAAGATTCTTTTTAAATGTTGAATTTGATTATTTTATTTCTTTTTCCGTTGAAAGTCACGTACATGTATCAATTTATGAGTTAATATTATTTTATTATTTTATTATTTTATATAATATAATTAATTCAGCTGCTTCACTTATTTGGCGGTTATAACTTTTAAAATATGACGTTTTATAAAACAATAAATATGTCATTAGAACAAGAATAATCTTATCTACATTTTGAACCAAGTTTCATTAAAAACGGAGTAGGTTCAATTATAATGCATTTTTATAATTTAATTATTAAACGGTTCCTGGGCCCGTCTAGGTACTTCATATTTCTAACAGTCAACTTACTCATAGTCTACCCATTTAATAATATAAGTTTTATATACTTTATTTTAATATAGAAAATAGAAATGATACACATATACAAGCCAATTAATTTGTATAACATTCCAACCAATAGTTTTTTTTTAAACTATATGGGTCGAATAATTATATTAAAAATAAAACTAGTTGCTAATGGTTAATAAATTTAAACAGCCTATAATTCTTATATGATGGAAATGTTACATCCTCCCCACCTTTTTTTAAATCTCGTCCTCGAGATTTGGGCTACGATGTCTTCTTCAAGTTATGTAACGTCTTCGTCAATAAGAACAGTATTAAGGTAAATGATACAGAATCTAGACATGTCAAAATTTTGTGAATACGAGTTTTACAATAAATGGGACTCAATGGTTCAACTGAATTAGTTTCAGAAACAATGTCAATTGAATAAGATGAAATGATATAATTTCCAAGGTGACTAGGTTCAAGCCAAAAAAGATATATGATCAATAGATGTCTAAGTTAAATGTTTACAAGTTGTGAATGACTTTTAGAATCAATAGAATTCTTTGTCAAAAGAAAACTTACTTTGATTATCAACTGAAGAAGACTCAGAATCAACAACCTCAAATGAAATAGAAGCTCGAAAATGATTTGTCAACTATCGAACCATGATATGAGAAAAATCAATGTGTTGACATTTATTGAATTGCAAGGATACACCGAAATACAAGAGAGTTAGTGTATCATTGTCTTAATACATAATTGCATTAAGACTATTTTCAATGATGAGTCAAACGAAAGACATACGTAGTTTTGCATGATTTGTATGATTAGGATTAGCCCAAGCTACAAGTTTATACTGACGCCGCAAGGTGTCGTAATGATTGAAATAGTTCAATAATTACGGTGACCGAACAAATTCACCGTTTTCGTAATCAACTGAAAGTTTTAATGAAATAATTTTGGATATTCATTTCAAATAAATATTATAAGATTTTCAATTGATAATGAAAGACCAAATGAATATCATAAAATTTTCGATCAATGATGAAAGAATCTTTAGAGGTACATCGGAATATAATACGAATTTGTGTACTCTTATCTTAACACATAATTGTATTAAAACTGTTTAAGATAATGAATCAACATAAATTAAATTAACAAATCCGTACATCAGGTGTGAGAATGAGATTAGCTCAAGCTTCAAATTAAAGAAAACGCCACCACAAGGTGTCGTAACCAAAAACAGGATTCAATGAAGATGAAGACTCAACAAGTCTATTATGGTTCTGAATAGATGAAGTATTTGAAAGGATGCATTTTTAAATTTTCAGTTATATTAGGGTCAAATAATAACTTAACTTAGATATTACATATCAGCGATTTTGTCTGGAATCTTTTCTGCTTCTTGCGTAGTAAGTACGAATGCTCGTGCGTTCTTCTTAGCTCCATCTGTTGTTTTTGCCTTGTTGTCGGGTGCTTTAGTCAGTTTCGGGCAATATAGTTTGATGTGTCCTGTTTCTCCACAATTGAAACAAATATTAGTTTTCCTTCTACATTCTTCCTCTATATGCCCGGTCATCTTGCAGAAGTCACAGTAGGGTGTTCTCCTAAAACGGCATCTTCCTGAATGCTTTTTGTTACAGCTTCTACAGGTAGGTTGCTCCAATGACGGTTCAGTTCCTTTCTTCTTGAATTCTTGGAAAATTTTCTGGGCTAACTCTTTCTTCTTGTTTTCTTCTCTTGTGCGGATTAGTCCATCTGTCAGGATGTTAGCTAGTTCAAATGTTTCTTCAATGGTCTGTGGTCTAGCAACCTTGACCATGTCTCGGATTTCGCTCACTAATCCCGAAATATAACGAGAAATTAGTACGGGTTCTGGTGAAACCAGAGTTGGTACCATTCTTGCGTACTCGAAGAACGTTTTCGTATATTCACGACAATTCACGTCTATCATTTTATGATTTAGGAACTCGTTAGCCATTCGTTCCTTTTTCATAAGGGGGACAAAATTTCCTTTTTGCCATTTCCTTGAATTTTTCCCAGTTCATGGCATAAGCCATGTCACTTCCTTTTGCCTGAAGAATTGTATTCCACCATTCTAAGGCTTCTTCCTTAAAGAGGTTGGAAGCATACATCACCTTATCTTCTTCGGCACATTTGCTGATTTTAAGAACAGCTTCCGTCTTTTCCAACCATCGCAGAGCAGGCGTGGCTCCTTCACTCCCTGCGAACTCAGTTGGTTTACAAGCTAGAAATTCTTTGTAGGTATACCCGAGAGTTATCGCCTTCATTTTCTTTGGGAAATGGAGTTTTGATAATATCATCATTATCTCCGTTGACACTATGGCTAAAACTGTCGTCGCGAGTATGCTTGCTACTCACAACTTTGGTGTGTTCTACGGAGTTTTTAACAACTTTAATTATTTATGGTATAGCTTTAGTTATTCCTTGGGCTATTATATTTTCTATAGCATTTTTATCCAAGTGATTTTCATTATTAGCATGAACTTCTGGATTATGTGATACTTCATTCGACATCTGAATTGCAAACATTTTCAATTATTAATATCACAGAATAATTAAAACAAAACAATAATTTCAAGAATCATATGTGCATATATATATATATATATATATATATATATATATATATATATATATATATATACATATATTTAAATCTACAAAAATAACACATATGTTACTTTGTATTAATTTCCTAACTTTATTGTTTAAGTTTTAGGTATTAAAAGAACACTTAAATAGCTTAAACAAGTGGCTCTGATACCACCTTCTGTCACAACCCCCGACCCCACCCTGGGAGCGGGAGCCGCGAACCAGTCAGATGGTATCGGTGTTTATTAAATATGCAGCGGAAAAAATTTTCATCAGGATCGTAGTTAGGAGATAATTTCATAGTTTGTAAAACACCGAACTTTTAATATTAAACAAATGGGCTAAACCCCATTTTTAATTCAATTGTTTTTATAAGGATAAACCCAAATAAATAAAACATAATTTCTTCTTTTATTCAGGTATTTATAGCCACTTTATTTAAGCCTTCAGTGCTCCATAGCTGGCTTCTATTATCTTTACACCAAATTACCTGAAACATGTTTTGAAAACATTTTATCAGTAATAAATACTGGCGAGTTCATTCAATTTTTATAAAAATATATTGTTATACTTTACAACATTAAGGTTTTTACATTTGTTTATATTTATCCAAAAACTAAATCAGTATTTGTCACATGGTGGCAGTTCCGATGTGACTGTGGTCATATCACTCATTGGTTCACTTTCGTCCAATGGTGAAGTTTATCAAGTAATTATATCTTACTATTATTCAAAGGTATCTGTCACTAGGCAATTCCTGTGACTCTGGTTATATCACTGTTGATCATTCTTTCAACTAGTGACTGTGGTCGTATCACTGTTGATCGTTCTTTCAACTAGTGACTCTGGTCATATCACTGTTGATCATTCTCTCAACTAGTGACCCTAGTCATATCACTGTTGATCATTCTCTCGACTAGTGACTCTGGTCATATCACTCAACTAGTGATGGTTGTCATATCATTGTTGATCGTTCTCTTAACTAATGACTTTGGTCATATCGCTGTTGATCATTTTCTCAACTAGTGACGCGGAACTAGTACTATATACATTTATATATAAAGTATATACTATAAAACCAATGATATCACTTTGTCAAATATATTTTCTATAGCACAAAACAAATTTGCCCAAAAATAAAATATATCATTTTCTGCCAAACTAGTAGTTATAACTTTATTATTATTACTAAATGAGTTTATGAAAAGTTTAGAAGAAATATAAGAAGCTTATAAGTGGCTGGCCAATATAACTACCAAGAACAACACTGCAACAATTTACTAAAATTTCAAAACTTATGCCACCTACTTTAAACGTCGATCCCCTTAGAAAGAAATATTTAATTAAATAATTTTATTATTATTATTATTATTTAATATATAAATGTGACTAAGATTTGATTGTGAATACCTTGTTATATTATTAAGACATAATAATTGATTTCATAGAACTGCAAGATTCTTTATTTTATCATATACATGATTTTATTGTAGAAATCGTAATGCAATAGAAATATTCCAATAACTATTTCTATTTTTAAATTAATATTAGATAATTTTGTTATATGTGACTAAGATTTAATTGTGAATACCTTGTAACACAGTTTGGTAGAAAAAGAGAATGACTCACTTTATTAACTTTTAGGGTTCAACCAAAAGCCTCCTAGTAGAATATTGGGTATAACCACTGAGCTATTTAACAAAATATGTAATGCACTCGCGTTAAATATAATAACCCAAATTCAACTTTATCCCTACGTCACGAGACAGAACCCCAACGAACTTAGTCGGGCAGAGCCTTGACATGCGTTATGGGGCCCTAGATCAATCGGACATGGTATCAGTGATCAGGGTTTAAAACACTTAAAACGGGGCATGGCTTTATTATTATAGAGTGAATAATAAAAAAAACTATATAAAGAGAGTGTAGAGAGGCAGAGATATGGAAGAATGAACAATAGTTGCATGTTGCTATTTATACTTGATATTTACTTGGAGTACTTTGGTCCTATCCACGTACGCAATTTCAAAGACACGTAAAGATTCTTTTTAAATGTTGAATTTAATTATTTTATTTCTTTTTTCCGTTGAAAGCCACGTACATGTATCAATTTATGAGTTAATATTATTTTATTATTTTATATATTATAATTAATTCAGCTGCTTCACTTATTTGGCGCTTATAACTTTTAAAATATGACGTTTTATAAAACAATAAATACGTCATTAGAACAAGAATAATCTTATCTACATTTTGAACCAAGTTTCATTAAAACGGAGTAGGTTCAATTATAATGTATTTTTATAATTTAATTATTAAACGGTTCCTAGGCCCGTCTAGGTACTTCATATTTGTGACAACTCGTAATTTAGAACCCTTCATTGTATCTCGATGTAACATGCTTGAACGTTTTGTGTTTACATATTAGTAAATGAAAGTTCGTGATTATCTTGATGTGCTATGTGTTATTAAGGTGTACGTATAAAGTATAGTTTTTATACAAGTATGTATGTAGTGAACCGGAACCAAAACACAAGGACCCGACTCGAGACCGCTTGGTCTCGAGTGAACAGTAAAACAGTTGGGCCGGTTGGGCCATGCACCTCCTTTAATCCATCCAAAACCCATTAGGGTGCACCAACTTGGAGCTAGTATATAACCCTTGTTGATAGCCAACCTTGCCATTTTGGGCAACCTACATACACTCTCCTATACACACTCTCTCCCTCTCTAAAACCCTAGAACACCATCACAAACCTCCTCTCATCTCTCTCTCGGATTCAACCGGAGGCACCAAGACTCTCGGATCAAGCTCGAGATCGTCACCCGGAAGTTGGTTCATTGATTCTTCACACCCTCAACATCTAACCGGTTAGTACCTTGTAGTTGTTTGGTTAAAATGAATGATAAGTCATAAGTATGTAGCAACCGGTTAATGTTCTTGATGCTCACTAAGTGTTTATGTGAATGATGGTGTTACTTGCTTGGAATGATTAAATGATGGATGACATATGATAACTCTTGTATGATGATGAGTGACTATGATATTTGAATGGTGAGTGTATGGGATGCTTATGATCATTCGATTTATGTTAGAAGTTATAGGACAAATGTTGTTTTGGATAATAATATGCAAAGTGCCATAACATATAGATTGTATGAATACACATTCCTGTTTTGAGTAAAACGCATGCTAGACTTAAGATTCGAATGATCATGTTTGCATAAATGATGAAAACCCTAGATGAAGAACTCATTGAATAAGATATGAATATTCAAAATTTGCTATGTTTGATCCATTTGATTAGGATGTTAGACAACAAAACATGTTTGTGAACCCTTATTGGATAGGACACCAAATCATGAAATTAAAATTCTATTGGTTCGTACAAGTCTTGGAAGTGCACCAGAATCAGCAGACAAACGAGTCGAGACCTCTGGTTTCGACTCGAGACCATCAAAATGGAAACTTGAGACCTATGGGGTTGCGACTCGAGACCAACCCATGACAACCCGAGACCTCATGATCTCGACTCGAGACCGGACTCGAGACCTTTGAGGTTGCGACTCATACCTGCACTACTCGAGACCAGACGCCCATGACTCGAGACCATCCTGGTTGCGACTCGAGACGGCATGTTCTCGAGTCGAGACCACCTAGTCTCGATTGGGCTGTTTTGTTTGACTCGGTTATTGGGCCGCCAAGGGTGACAATGTGTTTTGGGCTTGTATCTGTGCTGCTATGCTATGTGTTGATTGACTGTTTAAGATTTAGAACAGGCCCAATAACTTAAAAGATTAATTGTATGATATGTACGCTATGTGTTAGATACGTGTAGGGCATACGTGACTTCTCTACACCTAAGCCTGACCTATACTGGTAACCATATTAGGACGCGGTGACCAGCATACTTGACCAAGTAAACTAAACTGCCGAGCAACCCAAGGTGAGTTCACACTTTCTACAAAGCATGGGATTCCCAGGGGTTGGGAATGGGTTAAGGAATAGGGATTCCTCGTCCTCCTTGGGTAGGACAGTGCAGGTTCAGGAATGTAATTCCTCGTCCTCATGGACAGTTAACTCTCACTAGACCAAAACTCTATCACGAAGTCCCTCCTTTTTATGTCGACTTAATCGCCGAGCCAATGGCGAGCGGGTCATTAGTTAGATAGCGCTATTTAGGTTTGACAAACCTCACACCGCGCCGCAGAGGACGGGCGTGAACTAATGGATCTGGGCACGTCAATGATGATAGACATTGACAGTTCAGGGCACATAAACATGACTACAGTCAGCAGTCGATATGGTAACGAGTCTAGTAACATACATGGGGTAGCCCCCACGGCCGTAGAGCCAGATAACTAAACATGGGGTAGCGCCCACGGCTGGATTGCCAGAGTAATTGGGTTAAACAAATCACGTTTTCAACTATGGGGTAACCCCCACGGCAGGATGCCAGATAAAGGAAACTGTTTTCGAAACAACTTAAAACGAACACCCAACTGTGAACTCGCTCAACATTATTGTTGACTCGTTACTACATGCTTTGCAGGTCAATAGGTACTTAGCTGGAGCTTGCATGGAGAAGAGTCGTTGTGGGACATGGACAGCTGGGTGCCATGTTAAACTTTGAAACAATTAAACTTATGTTTTGGTGTTAAACGTTATGCTTCCGCTTGCAACCTAAACTATGTTTTGTTTGGACACCAATTGTATTGGTTGGATTTTATAATCACTTACATGCTTGTTCAATATGATTGGTGGCTGGATCCTGGTCAGTCGCACCTTCAAGCGGTGGTATTCCACACGAGGATTTTGGGGGTGTGACAGATTGGTATCAGAGCCATTGGTTATAGTGAACTTGGTTTTAATAAGGGGAAAGAGTTTTATTAAAATCAGACTATAACCTGTACAGTGCTCTACGATCCACAACGACGCTTCACTCCACATGCAAAGCTCGACATTCTAGGTGATATGATCTGTGTATATATTGCCTACTTGTTAGTTACATAGTACATTGCTCATGGTATGCTTTGTTGGTATAACTACTGTTGCTCGAACAAGCGTGTGCTTACTCTCTTCTGTCATCGCACTTTCACGAACCTCTCTCATCCATGTTTCCCTCTTGTATGAAGATCATGAGTGGACGCGTTAACATGACTCAAGCCCAGTTGACGGCTTTGATTAACGAACGAGTTGATGCGGCACTTGCAGCTGCACATGCAGGAGGTATATCCTGCAGTCCAAACTCATTCTAGGATCTTTAGATCCTACTCTCGTGAACCAACCCCTGTGTTAAACTCTGTCCTTTCTTTCACCCACAACAGGTCAACATGCTCAGCCACCTGTGTGCACCTTTAAAACTTTTATGGACTGCCGACCAACTACTTTTAGCGGCACTGAAGGAGCTGCAGGTCTCCTCCACTGGTTTGAGAAGCTCGAGTCAGTTTTCGAAATGTGTGAATGCCCTGAGGCGCGCAGGGTGAAGTATGCTACCGGCACTCTCGAGGGTTTAGCTCTCACATGGTGGAATGCTCAGGTCCAAATGCTGGGGTTGGTTGCTGCTAACGCCACCCCATGGAACAATTTTAAGGAGATGATCAAAGAGGAGTATTGTAATCGTGATGACATTCACAAGTTGGAGGTAGAGTTCTACAACCTCAAGATGACGGGGTCAGAAATCGAAGCGTACACGAAAAGATCGAATGAGTTGGCTATTCTGTGCCCTACTATGGTAGACCCTCCCATCAAACACATCGAACTGTTTCTCAAGGGCTTAGTGCCAGAAATCCAAAGTCATGTGACTTCAGCTAACCTCGCCACCATCCAGCAAGTTGTTCAATTGGCTCACCGTCTCACGGATCAGGCGGTGGAGCAGAACAGGTTACCGAAGCGCATAGGTGCTGCAACTACTTCAGACGTCCCTAGTGACAACAAACGGAAATGGGATGGAGCTTCAAGTAAGGGTTCGACTTCTGTTCAGTCTCAGTCTCAACAGAGAAAGACTGATGACTACAAGAGCCCCGGTCAGCAATCATCTGGTGGTCAAAGTCATGGTGGGTACAAGGGGAATCACCCCAAATGCAATCGCTGCAACCTACACCACAGCGGGCCATGCACCAGGGGTAACTGTCATCGGTGCAACAAGCCAGGTTACGCCGCCAAGGACTGCAGAAACTTGTACCCCGCAAACCAGAATCGTCAACAACAAGCCCCTCAGAACCAGCGACAACAGCAGCAGCAGCAAGGTATCAACAAAGGGTGCTTTCAGTGTGGAGCTGAAGGCCATTTCAAGAAAGATTGCCCCCAACTGAACAGGAACCAGAACAACAACAACAACAACAATAATCAGGGGAATGGTAACAACGGGAACAACAACAACAACAACAACAATGGGGCCAGGGGGCGGGTGTTCGTGCTTGGTCAAGGTGAAGCAAGGAATGACCCCAATGTTGTGACGGGTAAGTTCCTTCTCGACGACTTTTATGTTACAGTTTTATTTGATTCGGGTGCCGATACTAGCTACGTGTCACTAGAAGTTAGTCGAATGCTTAAGCGTATTCCAACACCTTTGAATAACAAGCACACCGTAGAGCTAGCCAATGGTAAGAGTTTAGAGGCCGCACACGTAGTCAAGGGATGTAAACTTATTCTTGCTAACCAAACCTTCTCTATCGACCTTATTCCTATCGTCTTGGGTAGCTTCGACGTTGTCATTGGGATGGATTGGTTATCCCAACACCGAGCAGAGATCCTTTGTAACGAGAAGATTGTTCGTATTCCTGGTTCCGGTGATGAACCTCTCATGATTCGTGGCGACAAGAGGGGTGCTGTTGAGAACGTCATCTCTTTCCTTAAGGCCCAGAAGTGCTTGCGAAAGGGCCACACTGCCATTCTGGCTCTCATTACTGACACCTCGGAGAAAGAGAAGAAGATAGAAGATTTTCCAATTGTACGCGACTATCCTGAGGTATTTCCTGAGGAATTACCTGGCCTTCCGCCTCATCGCCAGCTCGAGTTTCAGATTGAGCTAGCTCCTGGAGCTGCGCCTATAGCTCGTGCACCTTATCGTTTAGCTCCATCAGAGTTGGAAGAACTCTCTACGCAACTACAAGAACTCTTGGATAAGGGTTTTATTCATCCTAGCTCATCGCCCTGGGGAGCTCCAGTGCTATTTGTGAAGAAGAAAGACGGTACCTTCAAAATGTGCATCGACTACCGGGAACTCAACAAGGTGACCGTGAAGAATCGCTATCCCCTTCCACGCATTGACGACTTGTTCGACCAGTTGCAGGGGTCGAGCTACTATTCAAAGATTGATCTGAGATCAGGATATCACCAGCTGAGAGTCCGAGAAGAGGACGTCTCCAAAACAGCCTTTAGAACTCGATATGGCCACTATGAGTTTTTGGTCATGCCTTTTGGGCTGACAAACGCACCTGCGGTCTTCATGGATTTGATGAATAGAGTGTGCAAGCCTTACCTGGACAAGTTCGTCATAGTTTTCATCGACGACATCCTGATCTATTCGAAGAGTCAGGAGGAACACGAGCAGCATTTACGACTTATTTTGGAACTCCTTCGAACGGAACAGCTTTACGCAAAGTTCTCGAAATGCGACTTCTGGCTTCGTGAAGTCCATTTCCTAGGCCATGTGGTAAACAAGGATGGGATTCACGTTGATCCATCCAAAGTGGACTCGATTAAGAACTGGCCTGCGCCTCGTACACCAACGGAAATTCGCCAATTCTTGGGTTTGGCAGGTTACTACAGGAGGTTCATTAAGGATTTTTCCAAGATTGCACAGCCTCTCACCTCACTAACGCAGAAAGGGGTTGTTTATCGATGGAGAAATGCACAGGAGTTAGCATTTTAGCATTTAAAGGATAGACTTTGCAGCGCACCTATACTTTCATTGCCAGAGGGCCCAGACGATTTTGTGGTTTACTGTGACGCATCAATTCAGGGTCTTGGTTGTGTATTGATGCAACGAGATAAAGTTATAGCCTATGCCTCACGCCAACTAAAAGTTCATGAAAGTAACTATACTACACACGATTTAGAGTTGGGAGCTGTTGTATTTGAGCTTAAGATATGGAGACATTACCTGTACGGTACCAAGTGCACCATTTACACCGATCACAGGAGTCTTGAGCACATCTTCAAACAGAAGGAACTAAACATGCGTCAACGACGATGGGTCGAGTTATTAAACGATTACGAATGTGCAATCAAGTACCATCCTGGCAAAGCCAATGTTGTGGCTGATACCCTTAGTCGAAAGGACACTACGCCTAAGCGCGTGCGAGCATTGCAACTCAATATCCAATCTAGTCTTCCTTCCCAGATACGAGCTGCTCAGATAGAAGCATTGAAACCGGAAAACGTCAGGGCTGAAGCCCTACGCGGCTCAAGACAACGATTAGAACAAAAGGAAGACGGTGCATACTACGTAACGGGACGCATTTGGGTCCCACTATATGGCAACATACGAGAGCTTGTGATGGATGAAGCACACAAGTCTCGCTACTCGGTACATCCTGGCTCGGATAAGATGTACCACGATATTAAAACTACGTATTGGTGGCCTAGCATGAAAGCCCACATAGCAACTTACGTCAGCAAGTGTTTGACTTGTGCGAGAGTCAAGACGGAATACCAGAAACCCTCAGGCCTACTCCAACAACCAGAGATACCACAATGGAAATGGGAGCAAATTTCCATGGATTTTGTTACTGGCCTGCCTAGATCTCAGCGCGGAAATGATACTATTTGGGTGATCGTGGACCGACTCACAAAGTCTGCACACTTCTTGGCTATCAAGGAAACGGATAAATTCTCCACTCTAGCAGACGTATATCTTAAGGAAGTTGTCTCGAGGCACGGGGTGCCCACCTCCATTATCTCGGATCGTGATGCACGTTTTACTTCAAAGCTGTGGCAAGCAATGCACAAATCCTTTGGCTCACGTTTAGACATGAGCACAGCGTATCACCCTCAGACGGACGGGCAGTCCGAGCGCACTATTCAAACCTTAGAAGACATGCTTCGTGCATGTGTAATCGACTTTAGCAACAGCTGGGAAAAGCATCTGCCACTTGTGGAATTCTCGTACAATAACAGCTACCACACCAGCATTAAAGCTGCTCCGTTTGAGGCATTGTACGAGCGTAAATGCCGGTCACCTCTTTGTTGGGCAGAGGTGGGGGATAGTCAGATCACTGGTCCAGAACTTGTGGTAGACACAACCGAACGAATTGCTCAAATACGACAACGCATGGCGGCAGCTCGTGACCGTCAGAAAAGCTACGCCGATAGGGACAGGAAACCACTTGAGCTCCAGGTTGGGGAGCGTGTACTACTCAAAGTTTCACCCTGGAAGGGTGTGGTTCGTTTTGGCAAACGAGGCAAACTTAACCCACGATACGTCGGACCTTTTGAAATCATCGAGAAAATAGGCAAGGTGGCCTACAAACTGAACTTACCACCAGCTCGAGATCGTCACCCGGAAGTTGGTTCATTGATTCTTCACACCCTCAACATCTAACCGGTTAGTACCTTGTAGTTGTTTGGTTAAAATGAATGATAAGTCATAAGTATGTAGCAACCGGTTAATGTTCTTGATGCTCACTAAGTGTTTATGTGAATGATGGTGTTACTTGCTTGGAATGATTAAATGATGGATGACATATGATAACTCTTGTATGATGATAAGTGACTATGATATTTGATTGGTGAGTGTATGGGATGCTTATGATCATTCGATTTATGTTAGAAGTTATAGGATAAATGTTGTTTTGGATAATAATATGCAAAGTGTCATAACATATAGATTGCATGAATACACATTCCTGTTTTGAGTAAAACGCATGCTAGACTTAGACAACAAAACATATTTATGAACCCTTATTGGATAGGACACCAAATCATGAAATTAAAATTCTATTGGTTCGTACAAGTCTTGGAAGTGCACCAGAATCAGCAGACAAACGAGTCGAGACCTCTGGTTTCGACTCGAGACCATCAAAATGGAAACTCGAGACCTATGGGGTTGCGACTCGAGACCAACCCATGACAACCCGAGACCTCATGATCTCGACTCGAGACCGGACTCGAGACCTTTGAGGTTGCGACTCATACCTGCACTACTCGAGACCAGACGCCCAATAACTTAAAAGATTAATTGTATGATATGTACGCTATGTGTTAGATACGTGTAGGGCATACGTGACTTCTCTACACCTAAGCCTGACCTATACTGGTAACCATATTTGGACGCGGTGACCAGCATACTTGACCAAGTAAACTAAACTGCCGAGCAACCCAAGGTGAGTTCACACTTTCTACAAAGCATGGGATTCCCAGGGGTTGGGAATGGGTTAAGGAATAGGGATTCCTCGTCCTCCTTGGGTAGGACAGTGCAGGTTCAGGAATGTAATTCCTCGTCCTCATGGACAGTTAACTCTTACTAGACCAAAACTCTATCACGAAGTCCCTCCTTTTTATATCGACTTAATCGCCGAGCCAATGGCGAGCGGGTCATTAGTTAGATAGCGCTATTTAGGTTTGACAAACCTCACACCGTGCCACAGAGGACAGGCGTGAACTAATGGATCTGGGCACGTCAATGATGATAGACATTGACAGTTCAGGGCACATAAACATGACTACAGTCAGCACTCGATATGGTAACGAGTCTAGTAACATACATGGGGTAGCCCCCACGGCCGTAGAGCCAGATAACTAAACATGGGGTAGCCCCCACGGCTAGATTGCCAGAGTAATTGGGTTAAACAAATCACGTTTTCAACTATGGGGTAACCCCCACGGCAGGATGCCAGATAAAGGAAACTGTTTTCGAAACAACTTAAAATGAACACCCAACTGTGAACTCGCTCAACATTATTGTTGACTCGTTACTACATGCTTTGCATGTCAATAGGTACTTAGCTGGAGCTTGCATGGAGAAGAGTCGTTGTGGGACATGGACAGCTGGGTGCCATGTTAAACTTTGAAACAATTAAACTTATGTTTTGGTGTTAAACGTTATGCTTCCGCTTGCAACCTAAACTATGTTTTGTTTAGACACCAATTGTATTGGTTGGATTTTATAATCACTTACATGCTTGTTCAATATGATTGGTGGCTGGATCCTGGTCAGTCGCACCTTCAAGCGGTGGTATTCCGCAGGAGGATTTTGGGGGTGTGACAATATTTCTAACAGTCAACTTACCCGTAGTCTACCCGTTTAATAATATAAGTTTTATATATTTTATTTTAATATAGAAAATAGAAATGACACAAATATACAAGCCAATTAATTTGTATAACATTCCAACCAATAGTTTTTTTTAAACTATTTGGGTCGAATAATTATATTAAAAATAAAACTAGTTGCTAATGGTTAATAAATTTAAACAACCTATAATTCTTATATGATGGAAATGTTACAAACCAAGTGTAAGGGAATGAAGAATCTCGTTAAATCTTTGTAAAAACGAAAGAAAGGAGAAGAAATGGATGAAGAATAGAGGATTAACACTCACTTAGAGTGTCTGATGTGAGCTTCGTGTGATTATGAACAACAGCAATTTGAGAGAGTAAAGTGATTGTGGAAGGTTAGAAGTGAGGGAGAAGCCTTGTATTTATAAACTCGAAATTAGGGTTTAGGGTGAATTGGGCTTTTACTAATGGGCTTTGGGGCGGATCAGCCCATCCGCGCGGATGGACTGGGCTGGGCTGCAGATCTGTGCGAAGCCACCAGGCCCAAGGCCCAAGTTGCTGAATTTTGGTATTTTTGCTGAGTTAATATTATTTTATTATTTTATATATTATAATTAATTCAGCTGCTTCACTTATTTGGCGCTTATAACTTTTAAAATATGACGTTTTATAAAACAATAAATATGTCATTAGAACAAGAATAATCTTATCTACATTTTGAACCAAGTTTCATTAAAACGGAGTAGGTTCAATTATAATGTATTTTTATAATTTAATTATTAAACGGTTCATGGGCCCGTCTAGGTACTTCATATTTCTAACAGTCAACTTACCCGTAGTCTACCCGTTTAATAATATAAGTTTTATATATTTTATTTTAATATAGAAAATAGAAATGACACACATATACAAGCCAATTAATTTGTATAACATTCCAACCAATAGTTTTTTTTAAACTATATGGGTCGAATAATTATATTAAAAATAAAACTAGTTGCTAATGGTTAATAAATTTAAACAACCTATAATTCTTATATGATGGAAATGTTACAAACCAAGTGTAAGGGAATGAAGATTCTCGTTAAATCTTTGTAAAAACGAAAGAAAGGAGAAGAAATGGATGAAGAATAGAGGATTAACACTCACTTAGAGTGTCTGATGTGAGCTTCGTGTGATTATGAACAACAGCAATTTGAGAGAGTAAAGTGATTGTGGAAGGTTGGAAGTGAGGGAGAAGCCTTGTATTTATAAACTCGAAATTAGGGTTTAGGGTGAATTGGGCTTTTACGAATGGGCTTTGGGGCGGATCAGCCCATCCGCGCGGATGGACTGGGTTGGGCTGCAGATCCGTGCGAACCCACCAGGCCCAAGGCCCAAGTTGCTGAATTTTGGTATTTTTACTGATTTTAATTATTTTTAAGCGCATAATTGCATTGTATAAGTGTCGTGCATGATTAAAAGGGTGCAAGAATGTATTTTGTATGTAAGACAAGTATAAATACGTATGAATTTGCATGGAAATAAGCATCAAGTGTGTATGTAATATGAATAAACACCAAGTATGTACGAATAATGTAACACAAATATATAAAAGATAAAGTTTTCCATTATGATTGAAGTCTCAGATTTACAACGTATGAAATGAAGTACGATTACAAAGGATTACAAGTTTCCATAAAAGGAAAGTACAAAGGACTTGCTAAATAAAGAAAGTTACAAAACGTGAGGCGTTACAAAAGTAGTCTTGTTCCAACCCTAAACCCACAGCCATAGCCCGAAACCCACAATGTCCATCCGGCTTGACATCTTTTATTCTTGATATGTGGGGGTGGAACACTTTTGGAATTTAATTTTTGAATCTGAGAACATATTCAAGCATTTGATTATCAGTGATTAATGGAAACCCATGGTCCTCGCAAGGCTCATTTTTCTATGAAGCCGTTGAACGACTGCATCACAGTAACGACCTTTGAGACTTTTGAGACATTGCAGACGTAGATGGTATTAGGGAATCTTGTGACTGTACATAAGAGCTGTGTCGAGGAGGGTCACACCTACTTTGTTGTTCGGAAGGCCCAAATGAGCTATGTCTAGTAGGTTGTTCTTTTCTTTGTTGTTAGACCTTGGATGTTGCCCGCCCGCGAGTGTTTTCTTGTACGACAGGCGGTTTTTTTGTCGCTCATAAATGGGTTTATCACCGCCTTGATCTTCGATATGATGATTTTCTTCACTTGCGGGGGTTGGGTACACATTTTCTATTTCACATATTCTAATTCTGTTTCTACATCAACCTCTTCATCATCAAAAGTTGATGGATTCAGATCAAGTTTTCACCAGAAAATGTCTGTTAGGATCTGAGGCCTTCATGATTGTGTTTGTTTGTAATATTTGATCAATGAATGAATGTAAAATAGAGATTTAATGCAGCGGAATTCAAAACAAACTTTATAAACACAATCAAAGTGAAATAGTTTTCAGTAAACACATGTTTCTCATTGAGTCGAATGATTACAATACAGAAATGATTACAGAAATGCTTACATACTAAAACTCCCCCTCAGCATGATGCTCACTGGTTGATCGCTCAAGATGAAAGGATTGGAGGAGATAAACTCACTCAGTCAACCAAATGAAACAGTACAGGGTACTGTTCCATTTATAGGCAAAACAAACCACTGAAGCATCTAAGCTGATGTCACCATGAAAGTGACATCTAACAACCTAACAACCTTTAACCACTGTTCTTATACAATACAAGTGATAAACTAAACTACTGCTTTCTCCTTCCATTGTTGCATGCTAAGCACAGGTGTTGACCATCAGTGCTTTCCTCAAAGTTGATCAGTCCTTGAGTGGGCAGTCCTTTAATCATCAGCAGTACTTAGATAGCATCAGTAGATTGAACCAGCAGTGTTTAATCTTTAACAGTCTTTGGGGCTTCATCAGTAGTTTGAAGGACAGTAGCTGTTGTATACGGACAGTGAATGGAGGTCACCAGATGTTATAATCACTTTCAATGGGAAAGCCTAGTGCAAACTACTGCTTATGATGAATCCACTGTTGTGAACCAGTTTTGGCTTTACATCATCTGTTCCTCTGGTAGGGTTCAATCCCAACAATCTCCCCCTGGAACAGATGATGCCAAAGCCCTTCATTATTCTGGATCTTTATTGTCTCATCAGAAGTTCCCTAACTTGTCCTTTAAATTACAACTCAAAATCCATGGAACTTGTATCATCCCTACACAGTATAAGCTCAATGAGATCTTGTAGATCTTCAACACTGTGACAACCCTCATAATTCCATGTATCCGTACGATTCATTAATGATAATTAAAGTGCTTGACGATTGTGCTGAATCACTTAACTGCTTTCTGATTACTGCGTCATACTTACATGTGCTTGTTAACGTACTAGTCTTGTGCTGAAAAGTTACTAAATAATCATGTGTGCTTTCCTAAGTGTTGAGAATTAAAAATGTTACAAAAATATATATATAGGACACCAAACGGAATAACTTAGCACGTTAACGAACCGGTATCAAATCGAACAACCGGACATTACCCGGAACACCAAAATAATGCTAGAAGCATTGTTGTTATTTTTCTAAGCTAGTTAGGGTCCCCGAACAACCTAACACACTATATATTACTTAACACGCATAAACCACTAGCTAAATACTTAATCTCCTAACTAGATTACTAACTAATAGTTGAAACCCAACCAAGCACACCCCCCCCCCCTTGGGACGGTTACATGGGGTCTCACGCCCCTTTGATTTCTTTGATTATTTAAATTGATATCTTAGGTACTTTAGAAACACATTGACCACTAGACCATTCAATGTTGGGAGGTTATAAGGGAAACCAAGAGATCATAACCTACATACTTCTCTAACTCACCTTCATCCAAAACTCTCTCCTTCTCCCTCTTTGGTCTCGTCCGACCACCACACCACACACCACCACCATCACTTGATCACTTTCAAGCATTCTAAGAGCATACATAGGTGTTAGAGATCATACAACAAGGCTCGGTGTGTTCGGAAGTTGAAGGACCTCTCCCATCTTCTTTTATCCACCACATTTCATCACTTGAACTCCCCTAGCCTTGAGCTAGTGGTAAGAACTTAGATCTATGCATTTTTCATCTTATTTAGGTGGTTAATGATGTATCTTGATCAAAATGTTAAGAACCCTAATGAATCTTATGAAGAAGACATAAACATAAACTTGTTAGATGAAGAAATCATGATAAATACAAGTTGTTATGCATGTTGATCATTGTTTGCTAGTAGAAGTGATATGGATCATCATATGGTCTTGCTTGATCATGATTAAAAACATGATCTAGCAAGATAAGAAAGTAAGAATGTTGTAGGATGATGGAATCATCCACACATAAACTATGAACTTGAATGAATGGGTGATTTCTTGAAAAATTAAGATCAAAGTAGGTTATAATCATCTAGATCTAAAGATCCGACCACCACACCACACACCACCACCATCACTTGATCACTTTCAAGCATTCTAAGAGCATACATAGGTGTTAGAGATCATACAACAAGGCTCGGTGTGTTCGGAAGTTGAAGGACCTCTCCCATCTTCTTTTATCCACCACATTTCATCACTTGAACTCCCCTAGCCTTGAGCTAGTGGTAAGAACTTAGATCTTTGCATTTTTCATCTTATTTAGGTGGTTAATGATGTATCTTGATCAAAATGTTAAGAACCCTAATGAATCTTATGAAGAAGACATAAACATAAACTTGTTAGATGAAGAAATCATGATAAATACAAGTTGTTATGCATGTTGATCATTGTTTGCTAGTAGAAGTGATATGGATCATCATATGGTCTTGCTTGATCATGATTAAAAACATGATCTAGCAAGATAAGAAAGTAAGAATGTTGTAGGATGATGGAATCATCCACACATAAACTATGAACTTGAATGAATGGGTGATTTCTTGAAAAATTAAGATCAAAGTAGGTTATAATCATCTAGATCTAAAGATCCATGAGTGGTTTTTCAAAGGAACCAAGTTAAAAATATGAGTTTCACTAAAACTTGGATCTTACATAAACTAATCACATTCTTGGTAAATAAACAAGTGTAGAAACACTTGTGTAATAAGAAAAGTTCACAAAGAAATATTTTTAGAAGATATGATTTGAAGTTTTAAACACTTAAACTCTTTAAAAATAAAGTTTTTAAAGAACTAATCACATTTTGGAAGGTAACAAGACTTACTAAGTATACTAGTAAGTTACTACATATTTTCATAAATATTCAAGTTCATGAGTTTATAATTGATGCTTGTTTTTAACAAGTTTGGTAAGTAGAAGTTGTATATTGTAGATTGGTGATTGTTGAATGATTTTTACAAAAGAAAATGATATGCTTATAAGCATGGACACCTCCATTTACAAAGGAAACTCTGACGAAATTTTCTAAAAATCCGACACTTAGAAAATATCCTTCTAACAAGTGTTTACGAATATATTCTTAACTTTGTTTTCAAAATAAACTTCGCCAAAGGTTTTGCTACAAAATACAAAGTATCGGAGGTTGACTTTTACAAATAAAAATGGGTAAATATATATTTAGAATATATATTTTATATACTAGAACACTTGTGTGGATACTTGTTTATTTTATAAGATAGTTATATTATTTTAGGGAAAAATAATGTAACTTAGCAATGCAACTTAACATTCGAATTGTGTGGTATGTGATAGAAGTAACGAGTAGATAAACCATACGTAGGATACGTGTTATGCATGAGAAACTGACTGTTATCTGTACCTCATTAGGACGTGCTTGATTTCCTGATTATTTGAGTAATTAATCTAACCGAGCAAACCAAGGTGAGTTCACACTTTCTACAAGGCATGGGATTCCCAGTGGTTTGGGAATGGGTTAAGAAACTAAAACGGAACCTACATATCCTCCTTGGGTAGGATATGTACCGCCATCCTCCATAGGTATGATGCCAATATTTATCATGCGTATTCTCCTTGGGTAGAATACGTACGTTCGTCCTCCTTGGGTAGGACAACAACCTTAAAACTTACTAGACAAAACTCTATCATTAAGTCCCTCATTTTATATCGACTTAATCGCCGAGGCCAATGGCGAGCGGGTCATTAGTTAATAGCGCTATTAGGTTTAACAAACCTCACACCGTGTCGTTCGGACGGGCGTGTACTAATGGACTATGGCAAACTGTCAGTGATGATAGACACTAATGTAAGGCACAACTATTGTTCGTCAGTTGTCGATATGGTACGGTCTAGTGGTTCACATGGGGAAGCCCCCACTGATTATGAATATGGTTTGGGTAATAAAAGGAACTGGTTAAACATTCTTTCAACTATGGGGTAACCCCCACGGAAAATAAGCCAACGAAAGACAAACCATGTTTTCGGAAACAACTTAAAACTAAACAACCAACCGTGAACTCACTCAACTTTGTTGTTGACTCGTTGTTACATGCCTTACAGGTCGCTAGATGCTTATGGAGCTTGCACAAGGAGGAGGTCATTGTGGGATGTGGATTGTTATGTCCCATGCTTAATATCTAATCCATATGAACCTATTAAACTTGCGTTTTGAACTTTAAACTTATGAACTATGAACTTATGTTTTGGGTTTTATCTTTAATGCTTCCGTTGTTTAATATAAACCTGGTTAACTAGCTTTTGGTCACCAATTGTATTGTGGTTGGTTTTATTTACTTAATTACGTCGTTCAATATGATTGGTGGCTCAATCCTGGTCATGTCACACCTCCAAGCGGTGATACTCCGCATGGTGGATTTTGGGGGTGTGACAGATTGGTATCAGAGCCATTGGTTATAGTGAACTTGGTTTTAAAAAGGGAAAAGCTTTTTGATAAAACCAGACTATAACCTGTACAATGCTCAACGATCCACAACGACGCTTCGCTCCACGTGCAAGACTCGACACAATAGGTGGTATGATCTATGTTATATTGTCGGTTAGATAGTTCACACTGTGCGTTAATAAACGTGATAATTGCTATTTGAACCTTGTGTGCTTACTCTCTACTGTCGACCCACACTTACGCACTTTCGCGACACTTTTCTAACTTACGTTGCTTCGTTGTGAAGATCATGAACGGACGCGGAGGACGTATCAACCTAACTCAAGCCGAGTTGACGGCTTTGATCAATGAACGAGTTGCTGAGGCACTCGTAGCTGTCCCTGCAGGAGGTATAACCTGCCATATCAACCCATCTTAGGACGTTTAGATCCTACCTTCGCAAACCAACCCTCGTGTTTAACCTTGTCTTTTATTCTCGCACCACATGTCAACATGCTCAGCCTCCTGTGTGTACGTTCAAAACCTTCATGGATTGCCGACCTAGTACTTTCAGCGGCACAGAAGGGGCTGTAGGTCTTCTTCACTGGTTCGAGAAGCTTGAGTCTGTTTTTAAGATGTGGGAATGCCCTGAAGATCGTAGGGTGAAATATGCTACTGGAACACTCGAAGGTGCTGCGTTAACCTGGTGGAAAGCACAGGTTCAACTGCTAGGGCTGGCAGTTGCTAATGCCACCCCATGGAACGGTTTCAAAGAACTGATCAAAGAAGAGTACTGTAGTCGTGACGACATCCACAAGCTAGAGGTAGAATTTTTCAATCTGAAGATGCCGGGGTCTGAAATCGAGGCATACACAAAGAGGTCGAACGAATTAGCTATCATGTGTCCCACTATGGTGGATCCTCCTATCAAGCGTATCGAGCTGTACCTTAAGGGTTTGGTGCCAAAAATTCAAAGCCACGTGACCTCAGCTAATCTTGGCACCATTCAGCAAATCATCAAGTTGGCTCATCGTCTCACCGATCAGGCAGTTGAGCAGAACAAGTTGCCCAAGCGTATTAGCGCTACTACTACTGATGCTCCCAGTGACAACAAGCGCAAGTGGGATGGAAATTCGGGCAAGGGTTATACTTCAGTTCAGTCTCAGCAGTGAAAAACAGACGAGTACAGGAGCCCTGGTCAGCAGTCTTCTGGGAATCAAGGTCAGGGTGGGTATAAGGGAAATCACCCTAAGTGCAATCGATGTAATTTGCACCACAGCGGGCAGTGCCACAAGGGTCGTTGTCTGAGGTGTAACAAGTTTGGTCATGAAGTAAAGGATTGCAGGAGCGCACGACCAGCAAATCAGAATCGCCAACAACAACAACAAGCTCCACATAACCACCACCAGCAGCAACAACAGGGCAATAAAGGATGCTTTCAGTGTGGCGCTGAAGGCCACTTTAAGAGGAACTGTCCTCAGCTGAACCAGAACCAGAACAACAACAACCAAGGAAACGGGAACAACAATGGAGGCAACAATGGAGGCAACAATGGAGGCAACAACGGGGGTAACAATAATGGCAATGGAGCCAGGGGACGTGTCTTCGTGCTAGGTCAGGGTGATGCAAGGAACGATCCCAACGTGGTGATGGGTAAGTTTCTTCTGGACGATTTCTTTGTTACTGTTTTATTCGATTCGGGTGCCGATACTAGTTATGTGTCCCTAAAAGTTAGCCGAATGCTTAAGCGCACCCCAACACTTTTGACCATCAAACACACGGTAGAACTAGCAAACGGGAAAAGTCTTGAAGCCACACACATAGTTAAAGGTTGTAACCTCGTCTTAGCTGGTCAGACCTTCTCTATCGATCTTATCCCTAGCGTACTTGGTAGTTTCGACGTCGTTATTGGGATGGATTGGCTATCCCATCATCAAGCGGAGATTATTTGCAAGGAGAAAATCGTCCGCATCCCTCGTTCTGGTGAAGAACCTCTCATGATTCATGGCGACAAGAGTGGTGCTGTTGTCGGCATAATCTATTTCCTTAAGGCCCAGAAGTGTTTGCGAAAGGGCCACACTGCCATTCTAGCTCTCGTTTCTGACACATCAACGGAAGAGAAGAGAATTGAAGACATTCCTATTGTGCGCGATTTCCCTGAGGTATTTCCTGAGGAATTACCTAGTCTTTCGCCTCATCGACAAGTCGAGTTTCAAATCGAGCTAGCTCCTGGAGCAGCACCAATAGCCCGTGCACCTTATCGACTAGCTCCGTCAGAACTTGAAGAACTGTCCACGCAATTACAAGAACTCTTGGAAAAGGGTTTTATACGTCCTAGCTCTTCGCCCTGGGGAGCTCCAGTCTTGTTTGTGAAGAAGAAAGACGGTACTTTCAGAATGTGTATTGACTATCGCGAACTTAACAAGGTGACCGTGAAGAATCGTTATCCTCTTCCACGCATTGATGACTTGTTCGACCAGTTGCAAGGGTCGAGTTATTACTCTAAGATTTATTTGAGATCGGGATACCATCAGCTGAGAGTCCGAGAGGAGGACGTCTCCAAAACAGCATTCAGAACTCGTTACGGCCATTACGAGTTTCTGGTTATGCCCTTCGGATTGACGAATGCACCTGCAGTCTTCATGGATCTCATGAACCGAGTGTGCAAACCTTACTTGGATAAATTTGTCATAGTCTTCATCGAAGACATCCTGATCTATTCAAAGAGTCAGGAAGAACACGAATGACACCTGAGACTTATTCTGGAACTTCTTCGAAAAGAGCAGTTGTATGCCAAGTTATCGAAATGTGACTTCTGGCTTCGCGAAGTCCACTTTCTAGGCCACGTAGTAAACAAGGATGGGATTCATGTTGATCCATCCAAGGTTGATTCGATCAAGAACTGGCCTGCACCCCGTACACCAATGGAAATCCGCCAATTCTTGGGTTTGGCAGGGTATTACAGAAGGTTTATCAAGGATTTCTCTAAGATTGCGCAACCTCTCACCTCACTGACTCGGAAAGGTGTCACCTATCGTTGGGGTGATGCACAGGAATCTGCGTTTCAGCACTTAAAAGATAGACTTTGCAGCACGCCTATTCTCTCATTGCCTGAAGGCACAGATGATTTTGTGGTTTATTGCGACGCTTCCATCCAAGGACTTGGTTGCGTGTTGATGCAACGTGACAAGGTCATTGCCTATGCATCACGCCAACTTAAAGTTCACGAAAGGAACTACACTACGCACGACTTGGAGCTGGGAGCAGTTGTTTTCGCACTTAAGATATGGAGACATTACCTGTACGGTACCAAGTGCACCATTTACACCGATCACAGGAGTCTCAAGCTTATCTTCAAGCAAAAGGAGTTAAACATGCGACAACGTCGATGGGTCGATCTCTTGAATGATTATGAATGTGCGATCAAGTACCGTCCGGGCAAAGCCAATGTTGTGGCCGACGCCCTTAGTCGAAAGGATACTATACCTAAGCGTGTACGTGCGTTACAGCTTACCATTCATTCTAGCCTTCCCGCTCAATTTCGTGATGCTCAGGTCGAAGCATTGAAAGCAGAGAACGTCAGGGCTGAATCCCTGCGACGGTCAAGGAAACGGTTAGAACAAAAGGAAGACGGTGCCTACTATGTTAACGGACGCATCTGGGTTCCACTTTACGGAAACTTACGCGAGCTTGTGATGGATGAAGCGCACAAGTCTCGTTACTCAGTACATCCTAGTTCGGATAAAATGTATCATGATCTCAAGACTACATACTGGTGGCCTAGCATGAAAACCCACATAGCAACCTACGTTAGCAAATGTTTGACTTGTGCGAGAGTCAAGGTCGAGTACCAGAAACCATCAGGCTTACTTCAACAACCAGAGATCCCGA
Source organism: Helianthus tuberosus (assembly GCA_030545235.1). NCBI lineage: Eukaryota > Viridiplantae > Streptophyta > Magnoliopsida > Asterales > Asteraceae > Helianthus > Helianthus tuberosus. Next base: position 16,994,229 of record CM060428.1, on the reverse strand, counting down.
AATGGAAATGGGAGCAAATTTCCATGGATTTCGTTACTGGCCTGCCTAGATCTCAACGCGGAAACGATACCATTTGGGTGATCGTGGATCGATTAACTAAGTCTGCACACTTCTTGGTATCAAGGAAACCGACAAGTTTTCTACTCTAGCAGACATCTACCTAAAGGAAGTAGTATCAAGGCACGGAGTGCCAACCTCCATCATTTCGGATCGTGACTCACGTTTTACATCTGAATTGTGGCAAGCTATGCACAAGTCCTTTGGTTCTCGTTTAGACATGAGCACAGCATATCACCCGCAAACGGATGGGCAGTCTGAACGCACCATCCAAACCCTTGAAGACATGCTCAGGGCATGTGTAATCGATTTTGGTAATGGCTGGGAAAAACACCTCCCGTTAGTGGAGTTGTCGTACAACAACAGTTACCACACCAGCATCCAGGCCGCTCCATTTGAGGCATTGTACGGACGTAAATGCCGATCACCTCTTTGTTGGGCAGAGGTTGGCGACAGCCAAATCACAGGCCCAGAACTTGTAGTAGACACAACCGAAAGGATTGCTCAGATACGACAGCGAATGGCAGCAGCTCGTGTCCGTCAGAAAAGTTATGCTGATAAGCGAAGAAAGCCACTCGAGTTCCAGGTTGGGGATTGAGTGCTACTTAAAGTCTTAGCTTGGAAAGGTGTAATTCGTTTTGGCAAACAAGGCAAGCTCAATCCGCGTTATGTCGGACCGTTTGAAATTATTGAGAAAATTGGCAAAGTCGCTTACAGGCTGAATCTACCTGACGAACTCAGCGGAGTTCACAACGTATTCCACGTGTCGAATCTGAAGAAGTGTCTGTCAGATGAGACCCTCATAGTTCCTCTCAAGGAACTCACTATCGACGACCAGCTGCGATTCGTCGAGGAACCAGTAGAGATTACTGGCCGAGATGTTAAGATTCTCAAGCGTACCAGAATACCTCTTGTTCGAGTTCGTTGGAATTCCCGTCGTGGCCCAGAGTATACCTGGGAATGAGAAGACCAAATGAAACTCAAGTACCCCCAGCTGTTTAAGAAAAGTGCAACCACTACTGAGACTGAAGCTACTGCAGAATTCCGGGACGAAATTCCAAACCAACAGGGGGATGATGTGACACCCCAGGAAAACCAGGAAACCACGCAACTCAACTAGCTTCCTCAGAAACCATGTGCTAAATTTCGGGACGAAATTCTCTTAACAGGGGGAGAATGTGACAACCCTCATAATTCCATGTATCCGTACGATTCATTAATGATAATTAAAGTGCTTGACGACTGTGCTGAATCACTTAACTGCTTTCTGATTACTGCGTCATACTTACATGTGCTTGTTAACGTACTAGTCTTGTGCTGAAAAGTTACTAAATAATCATGTGTGCTTTCCTAAGTGTTGAGAATTAAAAATGTTACAAAAATATATATATAGGACAAAAAACGGAATAACTTAGCACGTTACGAACCGGTATCAAACCGAACAACCTGACATTACCCGGAACACCAAAATAATGCTAGAAGCATTGTTTTTATTTTTCTAAGCTAGTTAGGGTCCCCGAACACCCTAACACACTATATATTACTTAACACACATAAACCACTAACTAAATACGTAATCTCCTAACTAGATTACTAACTAATAGTTGAAACCCAACCAAGCACACCCCCCCCCCCCTTGGGACGGTTACATGGGGTCTCACACCCCTTTGATTTCTTTGATTATTTAAATTGATATGTTAGGTACTTTAGAAACACATTGACCACTAGACCATTCAATGTTGGGAGGTTATAAGGGAAACCAAGAGATCATAACCTACATACTTCTCTAACTCACCTTCATCCAAAACTCTCTCCTTCTCCCTCTTTGGTCTCGGCCGACCACCACACCACACACCACCACCATCACTTGATCACTTTCAAGCATTCTAAGAGCATACATAGGTGTTAGAGATCATACAACAAGGCTCGGTGTGTTTGGAAGTTGAAGGACTTCTCCCATCTTCTTTTATCCACCACATTTCATCACTTGAACTCCCCTAGCCTTGAGCTAGTGGTAAGAACTTAGATCTTTGCATTTTTCATCTTGTTTAGGTGGTTAATGATGTATCTTGATCAAAATGTTAAGAACCCTAATGAATCTTATGAAGAAGACATAAACATAAACTTGTTAGATGAAGAAATCATGATAAATACAAGTTGTTATGCATGTTGATCATTGTTTGCTAGTAGAAGTGATATGGATCATCATATGGTCTTGCTTGATCATGATTAAAAACATGATCTAGAAAGATAAGAAAGTAAGAATGTTGTAGGATGATGGAATCATCCACACATAAACTATGAACTTGAATGAATGGGTGATTTCTTGAAAAATAAAGATCAAAGTAGGTTATAATCATGTAGATCTAAAGATCCATGAGTGGTTTTTCAAAGGAACCAAGTTAAAAATATGAGTTTCACTAAAACTTGGATCTTACATAAACTAATCACATTCTTAGTAAATAAACAAGTGTAGAAACACTTGTGTAATAAGAAAAGTTCACAAAGAAATATTTTTAGAAGATATGATTTGAAGTTGTAAACACTTAAACTCTTTAAAAATAAAGTTTTTAAAGAACTAATCACATTTTGGAAGGTAACAAGACTTACTAAGTATACTAGTAAGTTACTACATATTTTCATAAATATTCAAGTTCATGAGTTTATAGTTGATGCTTGTTTTTTACAAGTTTGGTAAGTAGAAGTTGTATATTGTGGATTGGTGATTGTTGAATGATTTTTACAAAAGAAAATGATATGCTTATAAGAATGGACACCTCCATTTACAAAGGAAACTCTGGTGAAATTTTCTAAAAGTCCGACACTTAGAAAATATCCTTCTAACAAGTGTTTACGAATATATTCTTAACTTTGTTTTCAAAATAAACTTCACCAAAGGTTTTGCTACAAAATACAAAGTATCGAAGGTTGACTTTTACAAATAAAAATGGGTAAATATATATTTAGAATATATATTTTATATACTAGAACACTTGTGTGGATACTTGTTTATTTTATAAGATAGTTATATTATTTTAGGGAAAAATAATGTAACTTAGCAATGCAACTTGACATTAGAATTGTGTGGTATGTGATAGAAGTAACGAGTAGATAAACCATACGTAGGATACGTGTTTTGCATGAGAAACTGACTGTTATCTGTACCTCATTAGGACGTGCTTGATTTCCTGATTATTTGAGTAATTAATCTAACCGAGCAAACCAAGGTGAGTTCACACTTTCTACAAGGCATGGGATTCCCGGTGGTTGGGGAATGGGTTAAGAAACTAAAACGGAACCTACATATCCTCCTTGGGTAGGATATGTACCGCCATCCTCCATAGGTAGGATGCCAATATTTATCCTGCGTATTCTCCTTGGGTAGAATACGTACGTTCGTTCTCCTTGGGTAGGACAACAACCTTAAAACTTACTAGACAAAACTCTATCATTAAGTCCCTCATTTTATATCGACTTAATCGCCGAGGCCAATGGCGAGCGGGTCATTAGTTAATAGCGCTATTAGGTTTAACAAACCTCACACCGTGCCGTTCGGACGGGCGTGTACTAATGGACTATGGCAAACTGTCAGTGATGATAGACACTGATGTAGGGCACAACTATTGTTCGTCAGTTGTCGATATGGTACGGTCTAGTGGTTCACATGGGGAAGCCCCCACTGATTATGAATATAGTTTGGGTAATAAAAGGAACTGGTTAAACATTCTTTCAACTATGGGGTAACCCCCACGGCAAATAAGCCAACGAAAGACAAACCATGTTTTCGGAAACAACTTAAAACTAAACAACCAACCTTGAACTCACTCAACTTTGTTGTTCACTCGTTGTTACATGCCTTACAGGTCGCTAGATGCTTATGGAGCTTGCACGAGGAGGAGGTCGTTGTGGGATGTGGATTGTTATGTCCCATGCTTAATATCTAATCCATATGAACCTATTAAACTTGCGTTTTGAACTTTAAACTTATGAACTATGAACTTATATTTTGGGTTTTATCTTTAATGCTTACGTTGTTTAATATAAACCTGGTTAACTAGCTTTTGGTCACCAATTGTATTGTGGTTTGTTTTATTTACTTAATTACGTCGTTCAATATGATTGGTGGCTCGATCCTGGTCATGTCACGCCTCCAAGCGGTGATACTCCGCATGGTGGATTTTGGGGGTGTGACAAACACCCAGGCCCAGTGCTTGTTCCCTTGATATGTGCTTTACTTCTCCATTGGATCTGATCAGTGTCAATACATGGGTCTTTTGATCAGACATCCATTTTAGTATTTTTGAACCCAATGGGTTTCTTGGGAGAGGTTTATTTACAGATGAGTTTGGAGATGATGGCCTTTTGTAGGTTTAGAAGCATGTTTTGTTTTTCTGGAAGGTGTAGTTTTGGGTTGCCTCACATTTCTTGTGGGCTGATTTCTTTTTGGCTTAGGATTTTCTTCATCCTTTGACTCAGAAACACCCTGCTCATTCATCTCCATAAAAACTCTTTTCTCTTGCTCCCACCTGGCTTTATCCTTTGCCTCCCTATCCTTTTTAACCCTTGCTTTTGCATCAGCAATGGCATTTGTGGTCACATCAATTTTCTTAGAACCATCTGGCAAGGGTATGTCTGCAAGCATGCTAGAATTTGACTCATCAATGTACAACCCATCATCATAACCCTTTTTCTTCCACTGCTTTATTTTCTCCCCCTTTTTGGCATCAGCTGGAGGTGGTTTATCCACGAATATAATAGAGGGAGGAGCAGTGCCAGTGGTTTTCAGCAAGTGAGCCTTAATAGCTTTAATGTCTGCTTGAGTATCCATAAACCTTGCATCCATGGCATTTCTAATTTCCTGGGTATGAATCTCATGTTGTAAATCAGTATACTCTCTTTGTTTGTGGAGCAGTGGTTGAAACAGCTCCCAAAGAACATCAGGGGATGGAGCAGTGGATGCAGATGGAACATGTGGTGGTGCAGCAGTGGGTGTGGACTTTTGTGAATTTAACAACTGTTGCAGCATTGTCTTGATGTCTATAACAGATGACTCAATTTTGTCTACCCTCTCCGTCAATTCCTGATATTTCAAACCATCACCCAAGTTAATGGGATCATCTGATTTCCCACCTGCAGTGGTTGTATCAATGTTTGTCTTAGGAAACGAATTCCAAAAGTCATCCATTGATGCCTCTTGTTCTTGGTACTGGGGTCTTCTTCCTTCAAGGGAGTCTGATTGATGAAACAACTATCCAAATGTAGATCTGTTGATCCAACACTTGTAGTTGCTGCTCCACTTGAACTACTGACAGGAATTCCAGGTAATTCCAGCAGTGTAACCTCCTCAGATGTTGGTGGGTTAACAGTAATAAAGACACCAGACCCAGACACTTGTTGGAGTATATTCTCGTTGACAGGTGAGTGAGAAGGACTGGTTTGTGTCTGGGCAATATTAACTGCATCCAACAAAGGTAATATTTGTGGTGGAATTTGAGCTGTGAGGTTGGGTGTAGAAAGCGAATTTTCCCCGGGAAGTAAGCTGTGGATAATAGAATCAAGTGATTCTAGAGCATCATAATTTGGTGTCCCTGTGTTTACAACCTGATCTTTTTATGAAGATGCAGGAGGAGTTTGAGGCAAAGGTGGAAATCTTTCTTCCATCTGCTGTGAGGAAGTAGCAGCAGTGGTTATTGGTGACTTTGGTGTTGTCACAGGTATTTGCTCTGGGATCTCATCACCCAGAGTTACCCTTTTTGTGGGTTTAGGCGGTTTTTTGGATGACTTCTTTTTGGGCTTTTTGGTAATGGCAGGTGTGGGTTTCATAGCAGTGGTTGTGCAACTATGATCACCTGGAGCAGTGGGCTCAACAGCAGATACCTGAGGAGCAGTGGTTGCTGCTAAAGTCTGCTCAGGTACCTCTGCTTGTGTTTTGGAAGGTTTTAACATTCTTGTGAATGTTTCTACAGTTAAACTGTTTATTTGAAGAGGAGCACCCTGTATGAGCACATGGGCATTATCTTTTGAAAACTTTTTCTTAAAATAATAACTCAAAAATCTAGGAAATAATAAGAAAGCCTTTTTATCAACATTTTTGACCAAATCATTAAAAATTTCTTGGGAGTAATTAAAATTTTCTCCTTGCAAAATAGCATACCCCAGGTATTGAATTTTTTATGGAATTTCATTGAATCCCGTGGTCTTATTAGATACACACATAAGAAGAGTGTGAAAGAAAAATCTCATGGCAGGAGGAAAGCTGCCTTTCTGCAGAGTATCTTTCTTTATTTGCTCCTCATAACCTCTTTCTTGAAAATCATTTTGATACTCTGTTTTTGGAAAAGAATTTTTACCTTGAATATCGTTGAGTTCAAAAACTTCAGAAATAGTTTGAGGTGTGATCGAGAATTTGACACCCTTTATTGATGAATTTATAGCTACAACCTTTTTATCCACCGTTTCAAGAGTTGCATTTTTCCAAAATTCCCTTTGAGTAGCAAGGTAGACGGTTGCATCATAGGTAAGCAAAGTTTTGTACTTTGTGGATGAAAGTGTGTCGACGATGGAATTAAAGGTTGAGGTTTCACTAGGTTTGTCAAATATGCCCAAGTAATTGTGTGAAAATTTGAATGGAATCTCAATCGTAGTTGAGTCCTTTTGTTTGGTTTTACTGGATTGTTTCACCATGATTAAATCAGGGATAAAGAAGATGAAATGAAAACGATGAGGGTTGTGAAGATATTTGGGAAAACTGTTTTAGAAAGGAATTTTGAATTTGATTCGACAGTAAAAACCCTGTTTGGGGTTTTGATCAGGGTTTTATAGACAGAAAAAGTAAATGCTGACGTGGCAGCGGTTACAAAGATCTGATGGTCAAAACGTTATCCACGTGACAACCTCTGATGGAAATGGATGACAATTGTTTAGGAAACCACTGATGGAGCAATACCAGTGGTTTTTAAAGGGAAAATGAAAACAGTGGGTGACTTTAACTATCAGTGGATAGCCTTTATCAGTGGATAGAAACACTGATGTTTGACAACATTATTTATCAAAGGAAATGAGAGAACAGAGGTTGACTTTCAGCAGTGGATAGTTCTTAACAAACAGATGATTGAGCCAAAACAGTGGTTATGGCAGACTTTTAAGGATTAATGAAATATCTTCATTTTTAGCTATTTTTAAGGATGGATTTTTTATTTTCTGAAAACATTTTAATGCTTTTATTCATAGAAAAACAAGATTTTTCTTGTTATTCCATGTTTAGCATGCCAATCCTAGAGATCAAGCTTTCAACGGTGGATGTGACTAATGCTTTTGTTAGCACATCTGCCAGCTGATCTTTAGTTGGAACATGATGCAGAGAAGTCAAACTTTTTTCATAGCAATCCCTCACAAAGTGATGTCTGATGCCAAATGAAGATGGATCAATGAGATACTGAATTTTTGATGATATATTTCAGCTACTCGATTGTCCTGCATAAAAGAAGTCTTTTGAGCAATTATATCAAAATCCAATAACATATACTGAAATGACAAACAATTGGACTTTTCAGGTTGCAGCATCATCATAGTATTCTTCTAACAGAGGTTGTGTAACAACTGCTTGTGCTTAGTCAAATATTCTAGACATATAGTCTAGGAATTGATATCCCCTTGTTGTAAACTTCCATACTCTTGATGTTATGACTTTCTGAGCATGATGGTTCTTGACAAACATGCTCTCAACATATGCTGTGTTTTTGAGGGTCCACTTTTTACCAATAAGATTCTCATCCTTTGGTGGTGGAACAAGTTTTAAATTTGTTTTCCCTGAACTGTTGAAGCTCCTCTTGCATGACAAACACCCAACTTTCTGTCTTTTAGTGCCCCAATGGTACATGACTAGTTGATGAAATGGTAGAAAATCAAGAAGAGGACAAAAGTTTTGGGATAAACTTTATGTGAGGATCCCTTTTCAATTGATGTTGTCAAGATTTGGTAAAAATGGATGAGATTTAAGAGGGTCTGATGTTCAAAATGTGAGGCTGCAGATGTGAATCACCTGAGCTAACATCTGTTGGTGACTTTTGATGATCCAACAGCTGTTTGAGATGAAGATGAAAGAATCATGAATATAGGTTTGACATACTGATGATTTTTATCCATTTTTATGGAGTTTATCAACAGTGGTTTGGGAATTAACAATCTAGAAGGCTATTTTGGTCAAGTACTGCTTATTTATCAGTGGATGAGCTTTTACAACTGTTTTGAACAGCTGCTGCTCAGATGAAAGACATGGTTTTGACTTATGAGAACACAATATCATATCCAACATCTGTTGATGAAGATTTGATTTATCTGCAAAACTAAATACTTTGACAAGAAAATTTTAGGTGCAAGTTTATCATTATTATCAAAATAGCAGGGTTTTCATGAAATTTAATGAAGGTTTTCCACATGCCAGTCCTTGCTTATAACACTTTTGATATAGGTAATGATTGAATATCCCAGATGATTACAACTATGAAGTGACCTGCTCGCAATGATTTTAAAGGCCTTTTGTGAACCTTATTACCATGTGAACAATTTCTGAAAATTTGGCCTATTTTTTTTTAATAATCAAACTGGTGATACTTATGTTACCTGAACTCCCTGATATAGTGATTGTGCATGATTGATGGATGACAAATGTTTGACCAAGTATGTAGATCTCCTGTGGACTCTTAAGTGTTTTGGATTTATACTCTTTTCTTTTGAATTCAAAAGTTTTGAAATAAATACACTTTTGAGTTTTTGTGATTTTTCTTCTTTCCCTATTTACCCTTTTCATTAATAAATGTTATAACATTCACTGGAAAGGTTTTTAAGGAAGGAATACTTGATCCAGAATCATTTTCGGTAATGTTTTGAGAGATTTAGACATTGTTACAAATGCTTATACCAAATTTCACATTACACATGACCTAGACTTCTTAATCCAACACATAACCTTTGTAGGATCCTACTATTTTATCACAAGTGATTTTGAATAGATTCCGCCTCCTTTTAGCAGCTTTGGTATTTTCCATCAGAGGTTTGGAGTTGATCCCTAGTTATGTTTGATGTATATTATAAGACTGCTAATTTTCTTATGATGCTTCAACAAAATTGATTTGATCCTTTTGAAGGATTTTCAACCTTCGTTGACATGAGGTGACACCTTAGCAGCAGTCATGATGGAATCATCGTAGTTTTTCAACATAAGCACTGAATCTATAATGATTTGATTCATGATACTTCCAGTGTTACGTGATTTCATTTTGATAGATAACATCTTGGTTGTTTTACAGAATTTCTGAATAATCAACTTTGGGCGTGATTAATCGTTACTCTGTTTTTCAACAAAATACGATCAACTATCAATATCAATGATTTTGAGCTGAACTATTTATGTCAAAATGATTGTTAGATCAAATTTGACTGTCCAGGCTCTGATACCAATTGTTAGGATCTGAGGCCTTCATGATTGTGTTTGTTTATAATATTTGATCAATGAATGAATGTAAAACAGAGATTTAATGCAGCGGAATTGAAAACAAACTTTATAAACACAATCAAAGGGAAATAGTTTTCAGTAAACACATGTTTCTCATTGAGTTGAATGATTACAATACAGAAATGATTACAGATATGCTTACATACTAAAACTCCCCCTCAGCATGATGTTCACTGGTTGATCGCTCAAGATGAAAGGATTGGAGGAGATAAACTCACTCAGTCAACCAAATGAAACAGTACAGGGTACTGTTCCATTTATAGGCAAAACAAACCACTGAAGCATCTAAGCTGATGTCACCATGAAAGTGACATCTAACAACCTAACAACCTTTAACCACTTTTCTTATACAATACAAGTGATAAACTAAACTACTGCTTTCTCCTTCCATTGTTGCACGCTAAGCACTGATGTTGACCATCAGTGCATTCCTCAAAGTTGATCAGTCCTTGAGTGGGAAGTCCTTTAATCATCAACAGTACTTAGATAACATCAGTAGATTGAACCAGCAGTGTTTAATCTTTAACAGTCTTTGGGGCTTCATCAGTAGTTTGAAGGACAGTAGCTGTTGTATACGGACAGTGGATGGAGGTCACCAGATGTTATAATCACTTTCAAGGGGAAAGCCTAGTGCAAACTACTGCTTATGATGAATCCACTGTTGTGAACCAGTTTTGGCTTTACATCATCTGTTCCTCTGGTAGGGTTCAATCCCAACATTTTTTCACCAGAAAATGTCTATATCATCGAGCTGAATAATGCGTTATGCACAAAAAAAGAGCATCACACAAGCATATTAAATTAATACAATAAAACATTTTTTATAAGTCTATAAATACCTGTATTTTGCAATCTCTCAAGACGACAGTCACATAACAACCCACAACCCGTGTACAGCTGGCAGCCACATGTTGATCCGAATGATCGCAACGTGGTTAGTCTCCGTGTTAGCTCGTTTTATCATAGGTTAAGAGCATGGATGGAAACTTTACAAAGTAGGTTACGAAACAAAGGAATCTTAAGGTGGTTGTTCATTCGCTTGGTGTGACTTTCTTCCAAGTATTTCTTTATTTGCGTATATTATTTTAGTACCAAGGTGTCCACCCTTTTCACCAGGGTTTTCAGACTGCATTTCGGTGTAGTGAGTTGTTTCTTTAATGCAGCATGTGCGCCTTCAGCTCTATTTGTCGTAGTTTGGTAAAATGTCAGGGTTTAATTGGTCCATGCAGATACAAATTTATGGCGAGAGGTGTTTAACCAGTTATCCCACAGGTAATCAAAAACATTTGAAAAAAATAAACATATTCCAATTATATATCTATTTAAATGAATGTATTAACTTAAGAGAAAACGTACGTTTACGTTGTTGGTTGAGAAGGTGACTCTGAAGGTTGGTGAGGTTATAATCGTATAACTCCTCATTAGCAGAAGCACATGCTGTTTTCCACTAACAAACAAAGTCCTCCCAATCTGGTTGAGTAAATGAATTCTTGCAGTGCTTTACAATATTTTGTAAGATGTGGAACCTGCAAAGATATCTGTGTGCGGTAGGGAATATTTTTTACACTCATTTATCAGTGCTCGGTCCTTGTCCGTAAGAATTACACGCGGCTACATGCACTCGTGCAACATGGACCTGATCCTCTCCATGACCCAGACGTACGTTACCTCCTGCTCGTTTGAAAGAAATGCATACGCAACACAGAAGGTTTGGTTTGTCGACGTCAAACCCACAACTTGAAAAAATGGAAGATTATACATGTTAGTTTTGTAGGTCGCGTCGACCATAAGCACATGCGGTAATGCCCTCCCTATTTCAAAGAACTTTTCATGACAGAAAAACATATTCTGAACGACATTGGTGGAAGCTTCCGCCTGTATGTAATAGGTCATCTTTTTTTCCTGGAGGATTTGTTCCAGTCTCTTCATGGGAGTCGTTTTTTTATCGAACTTTGTGGCCCTAATCTTTTGGTGAGCATTGTGTATGTCCTTCAGAACACATTTGTTTTCAGGGTTCTGTTCGCTTACGGCCTTCTAAATTGTATGGGGCTGTATGTCTTGATCTGTCAGCTCTTGCACCAGTCTAAACTCATTAGCAGTAAGTTTCCTGGCATACGCGTAACCTTCCAGATGTTCAGCAGGGTCGTGGTTATGCTTCTTGTTAAAACTTTTGTGCAGATAATCTATCTGCCAAGCTCGACGACTTTGGTCGAGATGACCTAAGTGAAAAATATACATAACATTTATAATAATTTTTTAACAAAAAAAATATAACATTTAAAATACATTTTAAAAAATATATAACATTTATAATATCTTTAACAGAAAAAAATATAACATATAATACATTTTTTAAAATATATAATGTTTATAGTAATATTTTTAACAGAAATATATATCATTTGTACCTGATCATTTTTGTACGAAACTTCAGGGTAAGCGGGTTGCTCGTCACCCAATGACTCTTGCGCGTAAGAAGGATCACCCATGTCTTGTTGTACGCCCGAGTCACCACTAACGAAAAAGTTATTGCCATATTCTTCTTGTCCATACAAGGCACCGTAACCGGCTCCATAATACGGAGACCCATAACCATGATCATCGCTAGGCACGATAAGCTAAAAAACAACGGTTAAATCAAAACGGCACCTCTAAAAGCCTTCATAATAATATGTAAGTATATTTTTAGCTCATTCAGATCTGGCAACAACGGTTGGCGGGGCTCAACAAACAAATAAAAAAAACCAACAGGTAAAAGGTAATGGTAAGTTTAACGCCGTAGAACAAAGTAAATAAATTCTTGCCTCGTTGAGGTCTGGCAACAACAATTCATTATGATGGGGACGAAAGCCGGACACGACCTCCTCCGCGTGATCATCATTTCCTCTCATATCATAAGAATCAGAGACAGCAGACCCCTCCTAATACAAACGGTGTGCTAAGTATTTCATAAACAAAAAAAAAACAAGTTAAAAAAATGCTATACCACACTGTTTTTCGGAATAAACTTGCTCGTGTTTGTGTCGGATGACACGCCGAAGATGTAATTAAGGTTGAACCAAGACATGGTGTTAGCGAATATAAAGAAAAACGAAGACAAATTCACAGAAGACAAATCGAATATGAATCATCTTCGTCTTCGTCTTCCTTCATCGTTTATAAAGGCCAAACAGAATGCAAATTCACATGCCAATATGGGTCGTATAAGCCTATACGACCCGTATAGGGCTGGCGCAATGTTCTTTCAATCACTTTATGTCACTGTTGAGTGACAGAAAGCAAACTCGTACTATAATACGGATCGTATAGGGTTTGCATGTGAACCCACGGGGTATCTATATAATTTTGCAAGTTTTGTATTATGAGTTTATATTTTACAAGTTTTATATACATTGGATAATTAACCGAAATCGCTCCATAACCGATGGTTAACCGAACATCAGTTATGGTTATGATTAATACTTTTCAATTAACTGAACCCTCAGTTAAGGGACCATCGGTTAACCGACTTTCCACACCTACTAGGATGCTAAAATATCCAAGTTCAGGGATCAAATCTTACATTTTCCAAACTTTATTTTATATTCTTCCATATTCCAATCTCTCATTTTCCCCAATTCTTGAACCGGCAGATCATCAATTAAATCGGTGTGTGTGTGTGTGTGTGGTTTCTTCTAATATCATCATAATCATTCATATACAGCAGCAATGTCTCTAGTGTTCAGCAAAAATGATTTCATTTCTTGCTGTGGAAGCACCAAATTTGCAGAAGAAATGGTCGCCGATGGACCCTTTGCTACTTACGACGAAGCTGTTGTTGCAGCCAAGAACATCTGGTTCAATAAGGTCTGAATAATCAATCATCTGTGTTTCAGTTTATAACTAATTAGATTGAATTTTGATGTTGATAGATTTAGTGACCACAGGTTGATGTAAATGGTTGGCTTGAAGCATTCGCTGCTCATCCCCAAATTGGACAAAATTTATCTTCATCTGCTCACAACAGTTCCCCAAGTGCTCAGTTAAGCTTCTTTCTTTGTCGATCGTTTAATCGAATGATTGATGTGATTTTGGATATCATGTGTTTTAATGAAGAACTAGTATTTAGGACCCGACCCGCGCTCTTTGTGGTGGGACTGTTAAATCGAACAAAAAGTAAACGTAAAAACGTTGAACCACGCACGCGCGTTGTAGCATGTTAACTCACAAAAGTTAGACTAAAACCTAAAACATAGAAAATAATAACTAACGGGTTGTTTGTTTACCTCTTAATGGGCTCTTAATAGATCATGGATCAGACCTCTTACTGGTTCAGCACTTAATGGTTCAGACTGTTTGTTTCGCGAGAAGATGTCTGAATGGTTCAGACATTTGCCTCTGAATGGTTAAGCATTAGACTGAGTCTGAATGGTTAAGACCTCTAATCTGAGTTGGTCAGATATTTGCCTCTGAACGGTTAAGCATTATACTGGCTCTTAATGGTTCAGACCTCTTACTCGTTCAGCACTTAACCATTCAGAAGTTGCCAAACAGCCCCTGAGTCAGCTTAGGACCCGCAAGTTGTGATGGGGCCGTTAAACCACCAAAACATAGACGTAAAAATTTGAACCAGTCACGCGTGTTGCAGTGTTTTTACTCGCAAGGTTTAGATCGAAACGTAAAACAACAATTTTGTAAAAGATGAAAACTGTAGGGTACCAAAGTCAAAAGTGGAAACGTGTTAGGATTAAAAATGAAAAGTGAAAAGCGAAAACTAAAGGGGTTGAAAACTAAATGATGAAAATTAAAAAGGTTGATAAATGAAAACGAAAGAGATTGATGTGCATAAAAATGAAACTTGAGGGGTCAAAATATGTAAATAAATTGGATAGTAAAAACCTCTCACAATGTATTTTTGCTAAATTAAGGATGGATAATGCTCAAGATACTTTGCTTACATAAATGCATGTTCAGTTTTTAAGTGCAGTGCTAGAACCGTTTAAACACTTGTACCATTTGCTATAAATGTGATGCATAAGGCGGTTTGTCAACAGTCAACCATTATGTTCAATTGCATTATGCGGTTCTTGTAGTTCTGTTCTGTGTTTAAAATTGGTTCTTTAATGAACATGTCCCTTCAATTTATATTGGTAATGAAGTTGTTAGGATTTGGTTAATCTGTCAAGCAGAAAAGTGGATGTCTTTCTGCATAAGACAACATGAAAAGTGGAAATTAAGGAACTCAAACGCATTTTATCATATAAATTCTATTGTGCTTTTAACTCTAAAACACCTGCATTCTTGTTAGTTTTTTTGACTAATTGGTTGTCGGTTTCTCTGTTTGTAGATGGAGTAAAGGCGAGCAGTCCACTGCTCTTGCCACTGCAACTGATTCTAGCCTACAAGTATGAACCTTAACACCAAAACTAAAACGTGTTATATTAATGAGAAATATTCAGATGTGTGATTTGTCAACTGAGACGCAAAATTATGTTGTCTTTCAATTTAACTAATTTTGACTGTATTCACAGTTCTTGAATATAGCAAAGTGCGTGTGAATTTGGGACTGCTACATATATTTGAATTAGAGTTCTCTTTGCAGGAGTTATACGAGTGGAATTCTCGATATAAGCAAAAGTTTGGATTTGTTTTCCTGATATGTGCATCTGGAAGAAGTACTCCTGAAATTCTATCCGAGTTGAAGGTAATTTTGACATGTGCATATATATCATTTTCTGTTGGGTGCTTGCTTGGTTTTAAAATACGTGCATAACGCGTGATGCGCCCGTTGCGTTTACGTGATGCGAGAATATTGCACCAATTTTGCATAGTGCTTTCGTTGCATAATGCGCTCTGATGCACGCAACATTGTTTATTATGTTTTTCTCCCAGATTTTTTGAAATGGGTTGCGTTTTTTTTTTTTTTTTTTTAATAATTAATATCATGGTATGCTTGATTTGTACTATTATGGTTCCTAAACACATTTTGTGGTTCTAGAAACATTTTAGTGTGCTTGATTTGAAACAAAGAGCACAACTCTTATCTTCTTATTACGTCAGTTGTTTTAGTTTTAAGTATGTTTTTATAAGTTGTAATGTATAAATATTTTGTAGTATTTTCTTATAAAGAGCGAATCGCATACGTGATGCACTCGCATCGCGCGCATCGGAGCGCATCACGCAATTTAAAACCAAGGGTGCTTGGAAGCAGACAAAGAAGTATGTCATAAGAACAAATGATGAAATGAAGTTATTCTACGTATCGACTGATGTTATGCTACTCTTGTAGAGACGGTTTTCAAACAGGCCAATTGTCGAATTTGAGAATGCAGCCGAAGAACAAATGAAAATAACTGAATTACGTCTTCATAAGCTTTTCTCAAATGTAACTCAGGCTCAATCCACTACAAGCGGTGTCACTAAAGCAGAAGGTAACTTTTAGTTTCTCTATTTGGCCCATTTGTAGACAATTAGAACAATTTAGGAGGTTTTATGCGTTAAGAATAAACCATCTGTTTACCCTTCCGATTGACGTTGATCCTTTCAATGTAGAAGGTCGGATGAACATTTTGGGAGGGCATATAACCGCTCCGCCTGTAACTACACGGGTTCGCCCACCCATTACAACCCATATACTAGATGTAGCCCGCGGCTGTCCTGCAGCCGGGATCGAAGTCCAGTTAGAAATGTACAACGGCAAGCAGCCCGGCCCAGTGTTTAGTGACTCCGATAAAGACAAGTGGATACTGCAAGGCTCATCAAATACGGATAAAGACGGAAGAAGCGGTCAGCTGATGAAAATAGTCAATGATTTGAGCCCCGGTGTATACCGTATCAGTTTCAACACAGGCAAATACAACCCGGATGGCTTCTTCCCGTTTGTCTCCATTGTGTTTAAGGTTAAAGAGTGGCAAAAAATGGAACATTTTCATGTTCCTTTGTTGTTGTCGCCTTTTTCGTTCTCAACCTACAGGGGCAGCTAGGTATCGATGGTCCGTCGGGCTGTTATAAATTAGACCCAAGTTTCTATTACTATGTTATGTATTAAGTTGTGCAAGTTATTTTTACTGCTTGTTGAAATGCTGTGAACCTACGGGTTAAGCCGGGCCGGACCGAACCAGAACCAAGATATACAAAGTAAAGGGACCAATAAAATGGACTGATTATTACCTGCCCGGTCTGGTCCCATTTTGTCTCGCATTTTTCGTTTTATATATAATTTAAATTGTGGACTTTGAATATTATTATATGAAATAGTAATGCTTTGTGATTAGCAGTTAGTTTGTTTAGTTATATAGACCATGATGTATCAATATTGAAGTAATGAGAAAATTGTTAATCATGATACCTTTCACAGGTCTCTCTAATCCTGTGGCAGTTAGATCTTCGGTCATCTTCTCCAGCCAGATTTCATGTGTACAATGGAACCTTTGTAACCTGATCAATTATAAATTCTAAACCCAAAACATAACAATATGTTCTATTTTAGCCTAGTAATGCTATACTTTGTATATATGTTAGAATCTTTTGTATGAATTCAAGTTTAATTACATTAAGAGTAAAGTACAGTTTCAGTCCCTGAGGTTTACACCCGCTCTCAGGTTTAGTCCCTATTTTAAAAGAATCAACACTCCAGTCCCTGACGTATTCAATTGCTCACAATTAAAACCTTTGACCAAACGACCCTTAGTTGACCGTCAAATCTTTTAATGACAGGGAGGGCAAAAAGGTAAATTCCCAAAACTTTGAAACTTATGCTACTATTTTACTCTCCATTCTTCATTTGTAAGCCACAATCCACTCCCCCCTCTCCCCCAAACACTCCGACGACACAGGATCTCTGGCGAACTTTTCCGATCATCTCCCAAGTAAGACAATATGCTGTAATTTTGTTCACATTGCACGTCGTCGGTAAGATTTAACTTAAATTTGCATTTTTCAAGTCTGTTTATGTTTGATTCTAATCGTTCCAGTTGTATGAAACCTGAATTTTGGGTTGTTTATGTTTGATTCCAGTTAGGTTCAGGGTGCAGGTGACCACCAGGACCTACGTCAGGATCCAGTATCGGGTCCAGATGAGGAATGGCAGGGGGTTCCGGGTGGAACTCTGTTTCCAACGTCGCGGGTAGATGTGTTGCTGCACCTCTGACGTAAATATATAATGCATATATAATATATTGACCATAACTGTTGTGGATGATTTGGGTTGGGTTGATTAAATTTTGGGATTGAATGATGATCACCTAACTAGTAGGTTATGTAGAACAATTTTGTTATGGATCGAAACCATTGCAAGGTATGGGACTTGTCCCATATCGGTTGTATGGGCAATCAATGTGGGGTTTATATATCAAATGGGCTCTCTCACCCACCAGACTAGTCTTTTGGGTTGAGTTCTCTCGTTTGGTATGTAACATTGGTATCAGACCCAAACTCGGAGTGGTGGCCCACGAAGTGGTGGCCTGGAGAGAGCCAGCCATGACCAACGAGGACGTTGGCCCTTAAGGAAGGTCGATTATTTTGGAAAACTGATCGTTTTTTGTTATGTAATTGTTAATGGTGATTGAATAGTGAAATATAATTCGAAATGACGCTTATTTTAACTGTATTTGAATTGATGCTTGGGAACAAATGACATCAGTGGATGTTTGTTTGAGATGTATCAGTTGAAGTTTGTAGCATATCAGTTCATATTAGGATCAAATGATATTAGTTGAATCAGTGGATGTTTGTTTATGTTTTACGTGCTTAGGATCAAATCATATTAGTTGAATCAGTGGATGCTTGTTTGAGATGTATCAGTTGAAGTTTGCAGCATATTTATGTTTTATGTGCTTATGATCAAATGATATTAGTTAAAGTTTGCAACATATTTATGTTTTATGTGCTTATGATCAAATGATATTAGTTGAATCAGTGGATGTTTGTTTGCTGCACATAAATCTTTGATTTGAAGGGTGTTTAGGATTAGATGACATTGCTGGACATAAGTCTTTGATTTGAACAACCTGATCAGGGGTACAATAGGAATTAGACTAAACTTCAAACATGTGTAATTTTGGTAGGCATTGCTTTAACCTGTTTGACCAGTGATCAGGGGTACAATAGGAATTAGACTAAACTTCAAACATGTGTAAATTTGATAGGCATTGCTTTAACCTGTTTGACCAGAATAAATGGTCAAACATGTTTACCTGAAGGCAATTCAACTTTTGAAATTAAAATTCACTTGAAGGTGCGAAGGTCAATCACCATTCAAGTTCTAAAAGTCTACACCATTCAAGTTCTAAACCTTCAAGTTCTAGAAAGTCTACACCATTCAAGTTCTAAACCTTCAAGTTCTAGGCATTGCTAGACCTATTTGACCAGAATTACTGGTCAAGCCCGTGATAATGAGGGGAGTTCATGTTCTGCTACTAAAACTCAATTGCAATTGCGAAGTTCAATCGTAATTGAAGTTCTAACAGTCAATCCCAATTCAGGTTCTAAAAGTCAAACCCATTTGAAGTTCTAACGGTCAAACCCATTTCAAAGGAACTTCAATTCTGTTTACAGGTATTGTTACGGATTGTTGTTGATGTTAATAACATGATATTGCAGAGTAATTAAGGATAATTGGTGATTAGTTGCTAGATTAGGCAAGAGTTTTAAATATGGAGAGAAAATATGAATTATACGTTCAGGGGACTGAAACTGTAAGTAAACTTTGGGGGGTATTTTCGTCTTTTCACATAAATACAAACGGTCTCTTAGTGTCAAGGTTTTAATTGTGAGCAATTGAATACGTCAAGGATTGAAGTGTTGATTTTTTTGAAATAGAGACTGAACCTGGAAGCGGGTGTAAACCTCAGGGACTGAAACTGTACTTTACTCTTACATTAATTTTGTGTTAAAATAATATATTTACTAAAACAATTTAAGCGACAATAACTAGAGGTATAAAAACCCTATTTGGGCCCAACGACCTGGAAACCGACCCAATAAAAAAGCCGGTTTGGGCCCAACCCGACTTAGCAGTTTGATACAAGTTGGGATTTTTTTTTTGTGCTAAGAATCTTTCCCAACCCGAATCAGTTTGAACCTGCCTATAAAAACTGCTAAAATACCAATTTAAACATTAAAACCGGTTTTAAACCTGATCCAAATTGGCTTGGGTGGGTTGGGGTCTTCATCCCTAAAAACGGTTCTTAACTCGAACTGGTTTGGGTCAAACTGGTTTGAGACCAAACCAAAAAAACCGGGCCGGTTATGAACCGAACCAGTTTGATAATATACAAATGGGATGCAGGCCCGTTTTGCCCATCAGGAAAAGCCCAGCCCATCAGTTCCGACCCGATAGTGATTTGATGTTCTACAAGTGGCTCTCATTTCTAAACTTGTAAATTGCGAATTATCCTGGTTTAGTCGTTGTTCTTACGACTCTCGGTTGATCTTCATGGCGCCAACAAATCTGGTATTCTTTCTGTATATTCGCTTAATTTGATTGTTGTATTATGCAATTGAGCACTGTTGTTTACTTGATTATACCTTTAACTGTTAGAATTTACACCCAGAGTGCTTGTTTATCATTTTCATTGCATCATAGAGTGTTTAGATTGCTTTGATCGAACTGTATATCATAATTTCTTGTGCCCTGATCAATTGTCAGCAGAATTTAATCCTATTTCCAGTTGACTGATTTCCCCCTTTATCGATCTTTATCGAGCTAACGATCAAGGAAAATATTAAATAGTCAGTAATGAACAGTTAGGAATTATAAAACGATATTTTGAGATAAGATGTATTTACCCAAATAAGAGATAGAATACGATACGGTGAAGAAGCAGGAAATTGTGACACTTTGCGCAACCGGTTATTTATTAGATGTAGGTGTCCGTGTATTACACAAGTTGAATAAATGAAATGTATATTAATAAATGGTTGGCCGGTGTAGATGGAGGGCAGCCAGAGGGGTATTGTACGATAGGAGGTTCCCAACTAAACTAAAGGGGAAATTTTACAGGGTAGCAGTTAGGCCCGCTATGGTATATGGAACAGACTGTTGGGTTATCAAGAGACACAAGCGCGCAAAATGGAGGTGGCAGAGATAAGGATATGCTAAGGTGGATGTGTGGAAACACGAGGTTAGATCGAATAAGAAATGTGGTTTTTAGGGAAAGATTAGGGGTGGCTAGTATATCGGATAAGATTAAGGAGGGGAGATTGAGATGGTTTGGGCATGTGAAGCGGAGGCAAACGACGACACCAGTCAGAATAGTGGAAACTCTCACTGTGGAGGGGAGGAGAGGAAGAGGTAGACCCAAACTGACTTGGGATGAGCAAATTAGGCATGATTTACTAGAGTTGCACCTTTCTGAGTACGTTGTCCAAGATAGGACTTTGTGGAGGCATAGAATTAGGGTTAAAGACTTCTAGAGGATATTGCAGTAGGGTCTTAGGTATATTTAGGGACGTAGATTTTTCTTATCCTTTAAGTGAGTTTACAGGTGATTGCCTTCTTGTGTTTATACCCGTATGATGTTGTATGCTATTATACATGTTTTACATTATATTGTGTCACTCTCTGATCACTTTCTTGGTATTGGTGACTTCTTATTTCTATATTATTTGACTTGGTGTGTTGGTATGTTGTTTGTTTTGGAGCCGGGGGTCTCTCTGGAAGCAGCCTCTCTATCCCTAGACCCTAGGGATGGAGGCAAGGTCTGTATACATCCCACCCTCCCCAGACCCTGTAAGTAGCTTTGCTATTTGTGGGATTTACCGAGTATGGTTGTTGTTGTTGTTATTTTTAATTAAGAAATGGTGTACGAAAGGGTGAAACAAGAGAATTGGGAAAAAGAGTCTTGAGCTCACAAAATTGTGACACGTGGCGCAACCAGTTATTTATTAGGTATAGATTTGCATGTGTTGTTGTTTAGAAATGAGATGCAATGGTTCGAAATACCAACCTGTCAAAGGTTTCTATTGGATTCATCCTTTCTTAAACCTCAGATTTTGTAATCATTTTGCTATGTTTTAGTGAAAAATAATCACTTTACTTTTTAATCAAAGTAAATATACAACTGATTTGCAGCATAATTTTGAATCACTTTAATGAGAATCAAATGATCACTATACAGCAGCCGAAAACAGGATCAAAACAGAAACACAACTGATTTGCAGCATAAGTGGCTTAAAAACATCTTATATGCTTGAAAACGGAAATAAACAACTTAAAACACAGCTTGTATACATCAGGAATCATAAAATAGACAGAAAGAAAAAAAAAATCAGAGAATGTGTTCTCTTGTGATTTGACCAGGTTGAAAAAGTCAGAACTCGGATTCAAACATAATAGTAACAAATACATAAATTTAACTCATGTTTTCCTTCTGATCTTAATTGAATATGTGCTTATATAAACTTAACTGAATTCAGATCCTTAAAATATGATATACCTTGCTACTCGTCAGCATAGGAATGTGTTGGTCAGCGTAAACCTTCTAAAGGTCAACAACAAGAAGTGTTAGACGACTAACGTTGGACAAATTTGTTGCTAAGTGTAGCATAACAAGTCTGTGTATACATGTGTTATTTAGCTATAAGATTTTATGGAAAGGTTAGCTGGTACTTAAACTTTCATCATTTGGCAGGTATTGATAAAAGAGAGCTCAAATGTAAGGATCATCACACTGAACAGGCCTAAGCAACTAAATGCGCTTAACTTAGAAATGGTAAGACATAAACTAAATCGTTTCCATCAAATGTCACACATACCTTTAAAAGTCTCATAACTATTTTATTTAAACTAAAAGGAGACATATCATTCGTATTTTATCTTTCTAGGTATCCCGTCTCTTGGAAGTTTTCCATGCATACGAGGAGGATCCAAACGTCAAGCTGATTATCATGAAGGTACTCTTCATTCTGCTAAATTAATAAAAAGTTGAGTTCTTTTCACGTTATTCACAACTGACTTGTAACGGAATGTCGGTGTAGGGTGAAGGAAGAGCCTTTTGTGCTGGCGGCGATGTTGCAACTGTTGTTAATGATATTAATAAAGGTTAATGCTTATGTTGACTTTCACAGTAGTGGTATTTGCAAATTATTGTCAAGATTTTGAATTGAGTAAAATGCCCATTTTTGTCCCTGAGGTTTGGCAAGTTTCGTGACTTTTGTCCAAAGGTTTGTTTTTCCGCATCAGGATCCAAAAGGTTTGAAATCTTGCCATTTTCATCCGGCTCGTTAACTCCATCCATTTTTTTTCCGTTAGGGGTATTTCCGTCTTTTTTGTTAACTTAAAGGGCAATTGTTCTTTTTCAGGGGTATTCGGTCTTTTTGCCTAAAGTGAAAAAGACCGAATTGCCCTTTAAGTTAGCAAAAAAGACGGAAATACCCCTGAATTAACGGAGAAAAATGGATGGAGTTAACGAGCCGGATGAAAATGGCAAGATTTCAAACCTTTTGGATCCAGATGCGGAAAAACAAACCTTTGTACGAAAGTAGCAAAACTGGCCAAACCTTAGGGACGAAAATGACATTTTACTCTTTTGATGGTGTGTGTTGTTATCTGATGATATTTTTTTTGTATCAGCTGGCTGGAAAATAGGAGCAGATTTTTTCTCAAAAGAATTTACGATGAATTATTTGATGGCAACTTACACCAAACCCCAGGTAACTTAATAGTAGTTATATTTATGCATTGTTGCTTACAATATGTATGATAATCCATATGTTAACTTGAAATCATATGTGAAGGTATCACTTCTTCGAGGAATTGTAATGGGAGGTGGTGCAGGCGCTTCAATACACGGTAGATTCCGAGTTGTTACAGATAATACGGTATCCCTCTTGCCATATTCATCCACTTGAAGAAACTCTCAAGCATCTACTTTTGCTTTATTAGTGGTGATTTTTGTAAATTTCATACTATCATTTTGCAGGTTTTTGCAATGCCGGAGACTGCATTGGGGTTATTCCCAGATGTAGGTGCCTCTTATTACTTATCAAGGCTACCTGGATTCTTTGGTAATTCCAATTTTATCTTACTCATAAAGCGTTACATTTTACAGTAAAATATGATCTTTGTGAAAGAACACCTCTTAGTTACATGAATGATTAGTCGGCAATTTAAGTTGTAATTCTGCATGCTACTTTTAAATTTTATTTTCATCTTCTGGCAGGAGAATATGTTGGTCTTACGGGTGCTAGGTTGGATGGTGCCGAAATGCTTGCATGTGGTCTTGCAACCCACTTTGTCCCGTTAGAGGTACATTCCGTTTCAATTTCCAAAATTTATTTCTCTTTTTATTGATTCTCGACTGACATTTATGTGTTCTATCTTTAAACAGAAATTATCCTTATTAGAAGACGCATTATGCAAAGCTAATACGGGCAATCCAAAATTGATCAGCGATATTATAGACGAGTTCTCAAACAAAAATCCTAAGTTGAAAGAAAACAGTCAATATTTTCGGTATGTATTACTCACATTTTAATAGCTTTTTTTTGTTAACCGACATTCTTGAGTTGAGTTCTGCTACCCTATGCTGCAGATTGAAAACAATTGATAGGTGTTTCTCTCTGAGAACTGTTGAAGAAATTATCTCCGCACTTGTAAGCTCCTTTAACATGAAATGCACTCGTTTCCGTCGTTTATTGCATGACATTACGCTTTTGTCCTTTTGTAAAATCTGTTAGGAGAAAGAAGCTGATAAAAACATGGATGACTGGATCTCGTGGACTATCAAGTCGTTAAAGAACGCATCACCAACAAGTCTAAAAATTTCTCTTCGCTCTGTAAATATTCACTCTTTTCTTATATTAAATATTGTTTTTTATAAACTCATTTACAACACAAACCGATCGTTGTACAATTTTCTTGTATTGTAAAGCTATATTGCTTATGATGTGCAGATTAGAGAAGGGAGACTTCAAGGCGTTGGTCAGTGTCTTATCCGTGAATACCGTATGGTTTGTACCGTCATGCAAGGAAAATATAGCAAGGATTTCTTTGAGGTACCTGTTTATTACTTTATTTATTCTATAAAATTTCAATTCTTGACCAATTATAAAAGAAATATATAACTATTAACCATATGTTTTAAATTGTCCTTGACAAAATACATTGATTAACTTTTTATAATGCAGGGATGTAGAGCTTTGCTGCTTGACAAAGATAAAAATCCAAAGGTAAAAGATAGTTTCCGGAACCTGACAGGTTGGGTAAATGGTCAAAACCGGTTCGGGTCAAATGGGTAACTTTTAATGTGGGTCGGATCCAGTTAGGGGTGCAAACGAACCGAACGACCTTGTTCGTGTTCGTTTGTTAAGAAATATATGTGTTTGCTAATTGTTCGTGAACACTTACCGAACGAGATTTTATGTTCGTGTTCGTTTGTTAAGGATATGAACACAAAGAAGCGTTCATGAATAGAATATATATTACACAGACACTTACTAAATATTTTATTATTCAGAATTTGAAGTATTTAAATAAAATGTAAAAACTTAAAACACTAATGAACTGTCGAACATAAACGAACACGTTACCGAACGTTTACGAACATAAATGAACGAACGTGGCCTCTGTTCATGTTCGCTCATTTAATTAAACGAAGTTTGTCTAATAAACGAACAAACACAAATGAACTTTCCGTCGAACGGTTAACGAACTGTTCACTGAACGTTTGGTTTGTTTGCAGCCCTAGATCCAGTTATAGACCTAATTGCAAACATTTTTATATTTTTCCTTTTACTTATTTTAACGTTTCAAGTATCATTACAAAACACATTATTGTGATAATAATCTATCCTTTTTTAGCAAAGTGAATTAGAAGGTTTTATGCATTTGACCCGTAGAGATATTACACAACCCAAATCGACCCATTTGTGTAAAATAATGGGTTGAAAAATAGTGATATCTATTGACGGTTTCTTTGTTTCGACTTCTATATTTTAGTGGAAGCCTTCAAAACTAGAGTTAGTGAGCAAGGATATGGTTGACCATTACTTTACAGCATTAGATGATAAAGATTGGGAAGATCTCAAACTCCCTGCTAGGTCAAAGTCAAACCTACCTTCATATGCCATTTCTAAGCTCTGAACCATCAAAATTGTGTTGATTAATGACACAAGAATAATAAACATTGGTAGCTACGTTGTTTGTTGATGATCTACTTGTAAGTTTCAATGAATTTAAATCGTTATATAATTTATATTTGCTGCGTTTTAACGACTAAAACGCCTCTGCTTTATAATGAATAAAGTATGCGACTTAAATATCGGCTGGACATGGGTGAAACCGGACCGGCCAGACCAGTTTTTTCGGTTTGGACAAACATAGATTAGTCTAGATCTTAATTACATTTTAAAAGCTACAAACCATAAAGTAGTGTAGATTAATCACTAACACGTGTTCATTTTATATTTTTTAAAACTAATATAATGCTATTTAAAATCTATATAATTCCAATAGTATGATCGTTATGATTTTTATATATAACTATTATCTAAGACCCGTGCTTTGTGGTGGGACCGTTAAGCTAAACAAAAAGAAATCGTAAAAATGATGAAACACGCACGCACATTACAGCGTGCTACCTCGCAAAAATTAGACCGAAAAAGTAAAAAAATAAAAAAGAATAACTAAGTCGCCTTAGGATCCGTGAGTTTCGACGGAGCCGTTAAACCGTAAAAGTATAGACGTAAAATGTTGAAGCACATGCGCGCGTTGCAACGTGTTAACTCGTAAAATTTGGAATGAATCGCAAAATTCAGAATGAATCGTAAAGCGACAAATTTGTAAAATATGTAAAGTACATGGACCAAAGTTGAAAGTGGAAAAGTGTTGGAGGTTAAAAATAGAAAATTTTTGTGAGAAATATGTAAAAAATGAAAACTATAAGGTTAAAAGTGTAAAAGATGAAAACTATGAAGGTTATATAAAAGATGAAAAATATTAGGTTTAAAAGTGTAAGATAAAAAAAGAGTTAAAAGTAAAAGAAATTAAAGAGTAAAAAAAAGTTGAAGAGTCAAACAAAAATGAATAATATTTTTAAGATTAAAGAATATTTTATAAATTAATATATATAGTCAATATAAAAATGTATGCGTGTAGGGTACACATTATCCTACATATATATTTACAATTTACAAGTTAAAAGGAATAGTGCCAGGCAGCTTGCCTGGCACTTTCCTATTGGACCAACCAATTTTTAGTTTAATTTTATTCCCAGTTTAAAATTACACTTTCGTCCATCGTTTAAAATTATGGTTTTGCCCCCAGCTAAAAAATTAAATTATAATTTTGCCCCTAGCTAAAATTACGTTTTCGCGCCCAGCTCAAAAGAATATTATAATTTTGCCCTTAGCTCAAAATTACGCTTTTGCCCTCGATTCAAAAACTGATTTTTAATTTTGTTCCCAGTTTAAAATTACGGTTTCGCCCTCCGTTTAAAATTACGTTTTTGCCACCGGTTCAAAATAAAATGTTGTTTTTCCCTCCAGCTCAAAATTACGATTCTGCCCTCAGCTCAAAATTACGTTTTTGCCTCCGGTTCAAAATAAAATTATGTTTCCCCCTAGCTCAAAATTATTAGCTGCTTGTCACTTCCCTATTGGACCAACTCATTTTTTATTTAATTTTATTCCCAGTTTAAAATTACGCTTTCGTCCTTCGTTTAAAATTACGTTTTTGCCCCCAGCTCAAAATAAAATTATAATTTTGCCCTAGCTCAAAATACGCTTTTGCCCTCGGTTCAAAAACTTTTTTTTAATTTTGTTCCCAGTTTAAAATTACGGTTTCGCCCTCCGTTTAAAATTACGTTTTTGCCCCCAGTTAAAAATAAAATGTTGTTTTTTCCTCTAGCTCATAATTACGTTTTTTCCCACAGTTCAAAATAAAATTATGTTTTCCCCCTTAGCTCAAAATTATGATTTTGCTCTCAGTTTAAAATCATGATTTCGCCTCCTGTTCAAAATATAATTCCGATTTTGCCCTCTGTACAGACATATATGTTATGAGAGAGAAATATTTGCCTTATTGCCCCGCAACGCGGGCGGGGTAAAAACTAGTTCAAGACATAATGCGCGATATGTCTCTAAATATTATAAATACGTGTGGTGATGTTAATTTACAAAGTATAAATTAGCAACATTTTGTTGGTTTTCATTGTTGTAACTTATGCATTGGGTGTGTTTCAAAAAAGTTTTTGTATTTTTCATTTTTAACCCAAAGGTCTCTATCTTTTGCATTTAACCCCTCTAACCCATCTTTTACAATTTAACCCCCACACTTTTTATTTTTAACTTTTGTCACCTCATACTTTTCATGTGTCGCAAGTTTTTCGTTTTACGTTTCGTTCTAAATTTTGCTAGTTAACACGCCGCAACGTGAGTGTGAGGTTCAACCGTCTTTCGTCTGTTTTTTCCTGTTTGACAGACCAGTCATAACGCGTCTATTTTTCTTCGTTTAACAAGTTCGTCGTAAAGCGCGGGTCCTACATCGACTTAGTTATTATCTTCAACGTTTAACGTTTATGGCTAACTTCTTCGCATTAACACGTCACAACGGGCGTGCGTGGTTGAACGATTTTAGGTCTGTTTTTCGTTCGGTGTTATTTTTTTACCTTTTTATTTTATTTTTACGAGCTCTTCTAATGTTGGTGGCCGTTGTCAATGGTGTGGCATTAGTGCTACTTGTCACGATTTTAAGAACGTATTTAACCAATTAAGTTATTACTAATAATTTGTTTCGAGTTTACCAATATACCCCCTTTACTTAAGAAAAAACTAACTTTTTTACGTGCATATTTTTGTGTACGTGTCAATATAAATTCGATTTGCTCTACATTTCGACGTAAACATTTTCTGGAAACGATTCAAGTTAAATGTAATACGTTTTCATTAAAAAACTATTTTTTTCATGGACATTTTTATGTACGTTTCGGTATAAATTCGAGTTGGTGTATGTTTCGATGTCAACTTTTTTGGAGAACGAGTCAGGTCAAATATAATATGTTTTCATAATTATTTTATGAATGTTTTGTAAATTTTGTTTCGATCCGAGTGGAGTCAAATTGTGGTTTCTTTTTCCCTTTTTTTAAACGCTCTAATTAATCTCTTTTGATTATACGTGTCAACTTTTTCGTTATACCCGTTACATTTTGTATGTATAACTAGGGTCACATGTAATACGTTATGATTGTATAGTATAAATTTGATTGACTTTAAGTTTTGATTCAATCACATTGTTTATATAGGTTACATTGAGTTAAATGATTATGTCGAAACACGTGTTTTCATATGGTTAACGCATCACATAACGTTTGGACTAATTTATTTGATGTTTGCGATGTATAAGCGCCGCAACGCGCGCGGGTGTTATTTCTAGTTATAATTATAAATTAGTAATCCGTGGTTTCCATAATGACATATTTATCATTATATCTGATATTCTATTTGTAAATATTAGAAAATAAAATATGCATTAATGAACAATTTCATAACCAGGTACTATAAACATAGGTTTGGTTTGAATTTTATTATATGCCTCATGGTTGCCATATTATTATACATATTAATATAAAGTCATCATGAGCAGTGATATAGATTTTTAAGTATTTTTTATTCTAAATTTTGAGTATGTATTTAGTTTTTATTTTATTTTTTATCATTTATATTTTTAGTAATCCCTTAATGAAATTTATTCATTATTTAATTTGATTTTTCAAATACGTTGTGTTAGTTAGCTTATTTTAAAAATCTAACTTCGCGACAACGTTTATTTGATATAATTTTATTAAATATTTGTTTATTTTTATTCTAATTTTAGACACATTTTGTTTTTCTTTTATAACATTTAAGATACGATGTTTTATAAATTAATGTCGTTTACCTTCTTTCGTTATTCTAATAATATAGTATAATGTTTTATAATTCCCAGAATATAGTGTTGCTACATGCTTATCTTCTCCGCGTTTTGATAAAAGTCTTGTTCAAAATTGATTGAGTCAATTATGGTTGATTTTTTTGTTTATCACTATGACAATCCGAATCGAACTATCTCAACACCTTTGGAGGCATATAGAGTACCTTTTATATATAAGCTATAGCGAGTGTTGGTGAAGAACAAAACTGATATTGTCTGAACAACATTGGTACCACGTCAATTTTGAATGAACATCGATACAAATATTATACTTTTGAAACTTTTATCGATTTTTATTTTTATATTTTTTGATCGATGTAAAACATGTGTCGGTATGTTTTTGGGCATATCATAACTTTATTTTTTTGGGTTTATCTTCTGGTCGCTATATAAAGTGTCGATTATGATATCAATACTTTATTGAATGGAACCGTTACCAACTAACTTCCCGCCGCAACGCGTGGGGAAGTCCACTAGTTCTACTTAAATTGACATGCCACTTGTGCCTACACATGAGGATGCTTTTATATTATTATTATTATTATTATTATTGTTTATCATATATTGCACGTTAACATATGTCAAATTGGTAGAACTGAGTCTGAATAGATGTGCTTAGTAAGTTCCAGGGGTACTAAGTATATAATTTTAAAAAAAAAATCTTCTAAATGTTAGCTTTGTCAAACAGGGAATGAAAAAAAAAATGGTGACAAGTGAGAACTGCCCAAAGTAAACTATGATTAGTTCTATTATTTTTTAGACGTGGATAAAATTTATGTATATTTTTTTAAAATTATATCATAAAATTAAGTATTTATTCTTTTTTTATAATTACTCTACTAGTGTAATTATATATATATATATATATATATATATATATATATATATATATATATATATATATATTTTAGGACTAAAATACATGCTTGATTATATGGGGGAAATTTTCAAAAGAAAAAAAAAATATTCTTTCACGTCTCATGTTTAGTATGTTAAAAACCCATTTGTACAAAATAATCTTATCTTATTATCATTGTTGTTTTTTACTTCTCATTTTAGTATGTTAAAGCCCATTTGTACAATAATCTTATTATCATTGTTGTTACTGTTGCTATTGTTATTATCAATTATTATTTAAGAAAAATTGATCATGTAAGTGTTTTAAGTTTAACTAATTCAGGATATATAGTCTTACCTAACTAGCAAATGCATTCCATTTACTTAATTTCATAATATATATATTGTTCATGTCATCATTTTGATTTTTAGGGGTTATTGCACATAGTAGTTAACCAAAAACGATAGTTGATTGTCTAAATATATTGACCTACTAGCTCATTGCAGGGTTGAGTTATTAATTTGGATTTTCAAGATTTGGAATCTAGTTTGCTCCATAACTCAAGCAATAGAGTTGACCAAAAAATATTGATATTTATTAAGTGAAGGTCTATACATAATTTGGTCGTGTTCGTGTCTTAAACAGGTCGTGTTCGTGTCTTAACAGGTTGTGTTCATGTATTAAATAGGTCGTGTTCGTGTCTTAACATGTCGTGTTCGTGTCTTAACATGTCGTGTTCGTGTCTTAACAGGTTGTATTCTTGTCTTAAACAGGTCGTATGATACGTTGGTAATTTTTTCGTGTCTTAACAGGTCGTTTCATGTAACCTGTTTATTAACAGGTTCGTGTTTCAAAAATCTGGCACGATCAGATTTCGTGTCGTGTTCGTGTTTACGTGTTTCGGGTTCATGTCTTATCGTGTTCGTATCTTAACATATCGGGTTGACCCGTTTTGACCTATGGCAGACAAATTTTTTTTAGAAGTTGTGTATTTTGAAAAGATTTTTAGGATAATGGGGAAGTCAAACAAAAAAAAAGGTTTTTGGTGTATCCGCTGTTGCTAATAGCAGATTAGGAAGGGAAGTAAATTGTGTTGCAGTCTTGCTCAGGTAGGTGTCAGGTAGGTGTCAGATGTTTTTCTAATCCTCTATTGAGAATAGAGGATTAGGAGGAAACACTTAACCATGGTTCCAGCCTCATGGTTAAGTGTTTCCTCCTAATCCTCTATTCTCAATAGAGGATTAGGAGGAAACATTTAACCATGAGTTTGGAACCATGGTTAAGGGTTTCCTCCTAATCCTCTATTGAGAATAGAGGATTAGTAAAAACCTCCTGAGAAAGCTGACACCTCCTGAGCATGGCTGCAGAATGGGCTACTTTTCCTTCCTAATCCGCTATTAGCAACAGCGGATACACCAAAAACCTTTCTTTTTGTTTGACTTCCCCATTATCCTAAAAATCTATTCAAAATACACCATTTCTAAAAAAAATTCGACAAAGAAGTAATAAGGGAGGATCGGTAGATGGTGGAACTAGGGTGCTAGTCCTAAAGTTTCTTGTTACTAACATACCAGAGGGGTGTCAGCCATGGGATTTGGCAGGCGTCTTCCGGGCGCATGGAGAGTTAGCAGGGGTTTACATCGCGAGGAAATGAGATAAGGAAGGCCGGATCTTTGGCTTTGTTAGCTTCAAAGGGGTCAGAGACGATATGGAACTGAAAAGGAATCTCAAGCAGATAAAACTGGGAGGTAACAAACTGAAGGTAAACATTGCAAGGTTCGCTTTGGAGAACGACAATGGCTTCAATGAAGTCGGGGTAGGGGGTATAGGTCGTGAAAGTTCTAAAATGCAGCAAGGTACCTTTCAGGGTGGAAGTCATGATCATCAACGTCCGCTGGTTAGGGTGGCGAATATTCGCGAGAACGGTAGATCTTTTATAGACATTCTTCTCAACAAAACATGTCCAGTTTTGGAAGAAGAAACCGTTGACATTGATCCCTCTCTCAATACGCTTTCGGGGTTAGTCAGGAAGGCTCTGGTGGGTAGAACAACGGATTTCAAGACTCTCAGATCTTTGAATGCCATACTCTGGGAAGGCGGAATAAAATAAGTTTCAATCCAATATCTGGGAGGGTTCTTTGTTCTCCTTTCTTTTCAGATTGAGGAGGAAGCTAGTAAGTTATTAGAAGAGAAAATCACATGGAGTAAGTGGTTTTCTTCATTAGAAAGACGGAGGGGACAGTCCCTCCCTTTTGAAAGACGGGCATGGATCAACATCACGGAGTGCCGCCACACTTGTTAAAGTCCTCTGTGTTCAATTTCATTGGGGAGAGATATGGCGTGGTGGTTCAATCGTCTCAACTTCGGGTTATCGATGGCGATCTTTCCACAGAGGTTTTAGGCATTTTGACAGGCAATGGTAATAAGATCTCATGGGTTTGCAATCTGAGATGGCAAGATAAAATTTTGACAGGCAATGGTAATAAGATCTCAGGGGTGTCGGAAGACTCGGGAGCTTGGATTCCAGACTGCCTAGAGCCGTTAGAGAGGTCGGAGCCAGCCTCATCGGAATTTTTAGCGCATCAAGGTACTCCAGTTGAGCCGGAAAAGATGACTGGAGGAATAGCCGGAGAAGGAGATGTTAGGTCTCGACAGGAAGGTGAGGGAATTAAAAGTTTTTCTCAAGATGCGAAAGAGTCGACGCATGAAAGATCTGGTGATATTCCCATGCAAGAGAAGAACGTTAATTGCCAAAATAATAATTCGGTTTTTCTATTCTCGGTTCCCGAGAATAATTACAACTCTTGTAATTCCCAAGTGGGCCTTCGTTTACTGAGTCTTGGGTTCATCATGTTAATAAACAATCCCAAGGCCTAAGAAAAGACAAAGAAGTGAAGCCCCTTTTATGTTGGATAAGATGTTGGGCCTGAATGGCTCTAGGAAGGAAGGTGGGCCTAATATTGTGGGTCCGAATGGTATTTCTAATAAAGAATGTGGGCTGGATTTAAATAATAATCCAGAAGTTTCTAACCAGTCTCTTAGGGATAACACTGAGGCAGTCTCAGATGCATCAAATCACACAGAAGAAGGGGAGTTTGTCGATGATACCCAAGTTAGAAATGTAAACAACGAAATTCAAGATACTATCGTCTTTATGCAACTTGTAGGTGCAAATTTGGATTGTATTAGAGATAAATTCCAAGAAGCTATAGTGGAAGAAGGAATCAATGTGGTTTCAAGATGAATATCCTATCTATCAATATTAAGGGGGTTTGGGGCTAAAAAGAAAGCTAGTTGGATTAGAGAGTTGAAGGGGATGGAAAAGGTGTTGTTTATTGTAGTTCAGGAAACCAACCGTTCTGACATCCCGGACGTAGATATTAGTAAGTTTTGGGGGAGATCAGTTTGGGCGAAAGAGTCAGTCAATCCTATGGGTCGTTCAGGTGGGATCCTGTGCATCTGGGATCCAAGTATGTTTCAGCTCAAGGGTGTTGTTAAATATTCGAATTTTCTTATGCTCAGTGGGGTTATGAAGGGTTGTGACGAGCTCGTTAATATCATAAATGTATATGCCCCCCCAAAAGACGGTGGAAAAAAGAGCGTTATGGTCATGTATCCTCAACACTAAATCGGGGGTTGTAGGTTATCGTTGGGGACTTTAATGTGGTAAGGAGGTCTGAGGAACGAAAGAATTCTAAGTTCAAGGCGAGATATGCTAGGGATTTTAATTTATTTATTTACAACGCTGATCTAGTGGAATACGATATGAAGGGCAGTAAATTTACTTATATTGTGGAAGGTGAAAAAGGAAAGAAAGTTAGTAAAATTGATAGGGTTTTGATTTGTAAGGAGTTTCAGAATAGGTGACCAGAAGCGTGCCTGAGAGAGCTTCCTCGTGGCCACTCGGATCATAATCCTCTGTTATTATCCATTAAAGACTCCAACTTTGGCCCCCACCCGTTTTGATTTTTTTGCTCTTGGCTTGATAGACCGGGTTTTGATCTTGTTGTGTCTAAGGCTTTATCTTCATTCTTGTTTGAGGGTCCGTCGGATGTTATACTAATGCAGAAATTTAAATGCCTCAGATATCATATTAAAAATGGAGGGATGATATTCAGGGGAAGGGGAGGAAAGACTTTGGAAAGAGCTTGAAGAGTTAGAGGTTGTTATGGAAGATCGAGAGTTGACAAAAGAGGAGGAATAGATTCGTATGGAGTGTAAAAAGAATTTGATGCATATAGAAGACTCTAAAGCCAAAGACTTGAAACAACGTGCCAGGATTCAATGGGCTAGGGATGGAGACTATAATACGGCCTTCTTTCATGGGATGATTAATCAGAGGAAATCATGTAATGCTATCCCTGGGCTTTTGGTTGGTAACGAGTGGATTTCTAAACCGAAAATGATTAAAAAGGAGGTTTTCAATTTTTTTTTTTTTTTTTTTTTTTTTTTTTTGCAAAAAAAAATTGTGGAGGATATTGCCATTAGGCCTGATGTTGAGTATTCGCTTGAGAGTAAACTTTCGGATGTTGAAGCTAAAACTCTCGTAGAGTCGTTTTCGACAGAAGAGATCAAAGGTGCGGTTTTTGAATGTGGTAGTGAGTGGGCCCCGGGCCCAGATGGGTTTAATATGAAATTTCTAAAGAGTTTTTGGCAATTTTTTGAAGGGGATTTTGTGAATATTTTCAGTGCCTTTTATGATATAGGGGTAATTAATAAAGGTTGTAGTTCTTCCTTCATTGCACTTATTCCTAAAGTGAAGGATCCGGGAGGTTTGAACGATTATAGGCCGATTAATTTGGTAGGAATAGTTAATAAGGTGATCTCTAAAGTTCTTGCCAATCGGATGAAGTGCCAATCGAATGCAGAAGGTGCTTGGGTCGGTGATTTCGTCCACTCAATCCGCTTTCCTGAAAAATAGGCTTATTTTGGATGGTCCTCTAATTTTAAATAAAGTTCTTACTTGGATAAAGAAGAAGCGGGACAAAGTTTTCTTGTTCAAAATAGACTTTGAAAAGGCATACGACAATGTGAATTGGAATTTTGTTTTGATGGTCTTGTCTCAAAAGGGATTTCTTGCTAAGTGGTGTTCATGGATTTTTGGTGATCTCTAAAGTTGTTGCCAATCAGATGAAGTGCCAATCGGATGAAGAAGGTGCTTGGGTCGGTGATTTCGTCCACTCAATCCGCTTTCCTGAAAAATAGGCTAATTTTGGATGGTCCTCTAATTTTAAATGAAGTTCTTACTTGGATAAAGAAGAAGCGGGACAAAGTTTTCTTGTTCAAAATAGACTTTGAAAAGGCATACGACAATGTGAATTGGAATTTTGTTTTGATGGTCTTGTCTCAAATGAGATTTCCGGCTAAGTGGTGTTCATGGATTTTTGGCATTCTTTTTTCAGCGAGATCCTCGGTCCTTGTTAATGGATCGCCAACTTTTGAATTTCCGTGCTTCAAATGTATGAGACAAGGCGGTCCTATCTCCTCGTTTTTATTTATTGTTGTTATGGAGACTTTTTCTAGTATGATTAAAAGAGCAAGTTGGGTTGGCGTGTTAAGGGGTATAATTCTTCCGAATGAGGGACCAGTGTTAACTCACCTCCTATATGTGTTTTGATGGGGGAATGGGCTGGTAATAATACAAAAAATGTGGCTCTTTTGCTTCGGTATTTTTATTTATGCTCGGAGTTAAATATCAATATGAAAAAATCTAGTATTTTCGGGATTGGAGTAGAATCGGGGGAGGTAGAGGAGATGGCCGGGAGGCTTAATTGTAAAATGGGGTCGGTTCCTTTTGTGCACTTGGGCGTGTTAGTGCGGGCTAATATGAATAGGGTGGCAAATTGGGGATTCGTGTTTGACATTTTTGAATCGCGCCTTTTGCTTTGGAAAGCTTCCATGCTGTGTATCGGAGGAAGGGTCACTCTAATAAAGTCGGTCTTAGAAAGTATCCCGAACTATTATCTATCCCTTTTTAAATCCCCGACGTCGGTCTTGAAAGGGTTGGAATCCATAGTGATGAAACGCCTGTTTCATCATAAGACCATAACGACATAAAAATCATCGTAATTTAAATACCTTTCTACTAAAATTTAGAAAATTTACCAAAATATCCTTATGGTTGATCGAACCAAACACAACCATCAAAGTTTTTAACAAACGTTAACCGAACTACCGTATCACACATAAGTATTAAAATAACATTTACAACCCAAAAAGTGTTTTTGACCCATCTGTGACAACTTAACCGGAAGCGCATACGGGCCGAGAGGTGTGTTCGTTCCAAGCTCGCCTATTTCAAGATTGAGATTTACCTATCATACACAACACTAAAATGTTCATTAGTGTATTTTACTTAACATAAACTACAATTTTCTATGGGCATCAAGTTTCGTTTTATTATAAAAAGAACATGTTATTTTAAAGGTTTTTACTGGTGAACATTTCGCTTGCAATATGTGCATATAATGTATGTTGTGTGGGCGCTTGGGGGGCAAAAGTGAAAGTGCACTAATTTTAACGTTATTTTACTAATTTCGTGAAAATAACGCTAAAAGAGGGGGATGGTTAATATGCATCATGTGGTGGCGTTGATCGCCGAAAGACAAGGGGGTACATGCACTAATCGGCAGTTGTCTCAATTGCTGAGTGTTATGTGCCTTATGTCCAAGGCTAGATGCAAAATCACTATCGAGCCGGGGGTCTCACTGGAAGCAGTCTCTCT
This sequence comes from Helianthus tuberosus, assembly GCA_030545235.1. Classification (NCBI taxonomy): domain Eukaryota; kingdom Viridiplantae; phylum Streptophyta; class Magnoliopsida; order Asterales; family Asteraceae; genus Helianthus; species Helianthus tuberosus. The sequence continues at coordinate 16,957,208 of CM060428.1, read as the reverse complement.
ATTCCTACGGGGTAGAGGTAAGGCTGTCTACATCTTACCCTCCTCAGACCCTACCTTAACTTTGCTATGGGTAGGATTTACTAAGTATGATGATGATGATTGGTAAACTGTATCTAATGTCATTATCAAAAGGTTTACTTTGTGCAAAAGAACATGTTATTTTAAAGGTTTTTACTGGTAAAATGTATCTAATGTCATTATCAAAAGGTTTACTTTGTGCAAAAAAATAAATATTTATACATCATCTTGCCTTGTTGATCGCCACCTTATGTAGTTTGACATTTATCCGTGATGGGGAGCAAACCTAATTTTCATATTTCTATGAATAATGTGACATTCAAATATATAGATTTTGTTTGATGTCTACATTTGTGACGTATACACAATAAAAAGAACTGCATGCCGTAAATTTTTAAATCTAATGTTTAAATTCCAATATCCAAAAGACTTCATTTTATTTATGAAATGATAATTTAAAAATAGTTTTATGCTAATAAAACTGAAAGTACACAAAATAAGATAAAAAAAAAGAATTGATTTTATGTTACCTAGTGTAACAAACAAAAGCATGAATGAGTAAGTAGGGGTGCAAACGAGCCGATTCGAGCTTGTGTAACAAACAAAAGCTCGGCTCGATTCGAACTTTATTTCTAAAGCTCGAGCTCTACTCGTTTAGTATTTATTAATTAATTTATATTAATTATAATTATAATTATTATTATACATATAATTTAGTTATTTTTTTATATTTATATAAATGGTAATTATTATTATTATTATTATATAAATATATGATTAATATATTAATAAAAAAATATATAAACAGAAAGCTCATTTAGACTCGTGAGCCGGCTCGAGCTCGATAAACGAAGCTCGGACTCAGACTCGAGCTCGTTTAAGCTTGGCTCGTTCGAGCTTTTTTTCGAGCCGAGCTCAAGTAGCTCGCGAATAGCTCGGCTCGTTTGCACCCTTATGAGTAAGTAATTGAACAAGTATATAACAATCCCTATTATAATAAATTATTCTAAAAATTGTCATCTGAGCAAGTAATCTGAACAAGCATATAACAATCCCTATTATAATAAATTATTCTAAAAATTGTCATGTCTCACTATTAGAATCGTTCTCCCATATTTATCATTTATATTAATTTTAATTCAAATGTTACTTTTAATTCCATACGTGTTAAATCTTTATATAATCTCTATTTCTTCCTTATCTCTATATTTATAATTATTATTTATTTATATTTATTATTATACCTTATACCTATTAATAATAATAACAACAAACACAAATCTGACGGGACATATGACACAATTATAGGCAACACTAATTTTTTGTTTTTCGCCTAAACCATATACCAATTTAACTTACACGTTGATCCTTCCTCGTTTCATATTTATCCGATTTCCTTTTCAATATACATTTAATACATTCTTTATGTTGTTTTAATCAACTTCGCACGTTTTTCATTATTTAAATTTTACCATTTTTATAATAAAATTTTAATTCACTAGCATTTTGTTTCAGTTTTTCAAAATTTAATAGTTGTGGTTTTCATTTTTCTATTTTGCCTTCTATGATCTCACATATTTAAAATATCAAAAATAAAACCAAGTTTTACTAATTTAAGTTGTGTAATACACATGTTTTTAACCTAATATAATAATCAGTAACTAAAAACAAAATTACGGATCACAAATAATTGGCGGTTGATAAGACCATAAGGTATGGGCACCGTCAAAGGCCCGTCCCCCTCTTTTGGGCTCGTCCAACACCGCCCCCAAGGGGCCCGGCTCGGCTTTGGCGTCGGAATTCAGACGGTCAAGACGGGGCTGAAAAGTGAATGGGGTGGGCCCCTCTAACGTTAACCTGCAACCATTTAAAAAAAAAAAAATCACCCCACCACTATATATTAAACCCCTTTTCACCCCACTTTTTTTACCAAACTACTCCCACTTTTCTCCCATTTTTATAAAAAAACCTCTCCCAACCTTAAAAAAATTATGGATCCCTACAACCCAAATAATCCCAACTCAAGTTCACACCCGTTTTCGTCATCCGGCTACACACCCGTAATGGACAACACTTTTGCGGGTTACCAACAAATGCCAAACGCTTTCAACCAATACCAGTTCAACTCAATGCAAATGCAACAACCCAACATGTTGTTCAACCCATATCAAATGCAACAACCCAACATGCCGTTCAACCCATATCAAATGCAACAACCCAACATGCCACAAGTACCTCAAACACAAATCGAGGAACAAGATGATGAGATAGAGGTTGTGCCAGAAACGCAACCTGAACCTTCAAAAGAGAAAAATAAAAAGGGAAAGGGAAAGGGTAAAAAGGAAGACGCAACGGCCAAACTAATGCAACAATGGACAAAAATTGAGGAAGAGGCGTTGGCGAAAGCATGGATTAACTCTTCAATGTGTCCTATAATCGGTAAAATATTTATTTTTTTTGTTTCGTAATTTTTTCTTTGTTTCCTGTGTTTAAATTTTTTTTTTGTTATTAAATATTATTATTATTATTGTTACTAACTTGTAGATAACAATCAACTAAACGATTCGTTTTGGCAAGAAGCCCTTGATATATTCCACGGGCTTATGGAACAAGGCGAGTACAGAACCATTGATTCTATAAGCTCGAAGTGGCGCAAGATGAATACGTTGCTCCAACGCTTTTGTGGGTTTTATAACACAACGCGGGCCAACAAACCGAGTGGGTGGAATGACGAAGATGTTTTCAATGAAGCGGTGCGTTTATACGAAAATGAGAGCAAAGGTCCTTTCCCACATGTCCGTGCTTGGCTAGTTGTAAAGGATCACCCAAAATGGAAGGGATGTCAAAATGAGGTTGCACAAGCGAAACGAGCAACGAAACGGTCTAAAACTTCCGAGTCAGGAAGTTATAACGTTGGAGGCTCAACCGGTCGTTGCCAAATAAATATCAACGACGAGCCCGACTATGAGGAGGAGCCGATTGAAGATGGAGAACGTCCCCCAAAAAGGGACAAAAGTAAAAAAAATAGTGGTGGTGGTTCGAGGTTGGAAGGTGTTAGGAGTTAAAATCATTCAAGGAAATCTTTAACGACAGGCAAACCGAGAAGGTAAATATTAAAAAAAAACTAGCCGAGGAGAAGCTAAAGAAGCAACAAGAAGCGCAGGAGTTGGAGGAATGGAAAATAATGACCACCGACCTTAGCTCCTATCCACCGGAAGACCGTCCCATTTTACAAATGATGAAGGAAAAAATGGAGTGGGGGAGTGTAGTTTTTTTTAAATGTAACTTTAGGTTTTTTTTAAGTGTGTTTTTTTTTTTAATTTAAATGTAACTTTAGATTTTTTTTTAAGGTGTGTTTTTTTATTTAAATGTAACTTTAGTTGTTGTTTTTTTAGGTTTTATTTAAATATAACTTTTTTATTTTTATTTACTTTGTTTTCATTAATTAATTAAATCAAATAAATAATAATAATAAAAAAATGAAGTAGGAGCATCCCCACACCCTTGGATAGTCTCCAAGGGGAGGGTCCTTCTCCTTTGCCTACGTGGCGCTTAGGTGGAGGATAGTCCTTTGGAGACTATCCTCCCCCATACCCAATGGTCTAACAAATCATGAATCAAAATTAAATGACAACACATAATTGATGACAAATCATGAATCACGAATGATTAAAAACTTATCAAAAATCACTATTATATATATAGAGAGAGAGCGAGTGTTGTGTCCGGTTAACGTACAATATACCTTAATGTACGAGCGTACACTGTGAAATTACGCACGTTTCAAAACTCAAAACCCTAATCATGCATGTGAAAAAACCATAATCACGCATGTTGGAAAGACATAATCACGCATGTTGAAAGCCATAACATGCTTCATTACATAATTATAACATGCTTCATTACATTATTATAACATGCATGATTATGGTTTTTCAACATGCATGATTAGGGTTTTGAATTTTACAACATGCGTAATTTCACAGCGTACGCTCGTACGTTAAGCAATATTGTATTTTACTCTTTCACTATATATATAGTGAAAGTGTAATGTACAGTATGCCTTATTGTACGAGCGTACGAGAATTGAAGTTCGCACATTATAAACTTCATAACGAAAAACTCGCATGTTGTAAAATATAAGAACTCGCAAATTGAAAAACAAAAAAGTCGCATGTTGAAAGATGAAAAAATAGTATGTTGTATAAATGAGAAAATAGCATGTTACAAAAAAATCGCATGGTGAAAATGAAGTTCACATGTTGTAACTCAATCTCGTACGCTGCATACATTAACAAAAATTGTACGTTAACCAACCCATATATATATATATAGAGTAAGAGTAAGGTTATTGTAAAAATAGTTAAAAGTGTGAGAAGTATGAGAAATATTGTGGAGATGACATGTATCCTCAATCTAAATTAATTCAAAAGGGTAAACAAGTAATTTTATCATTGATTTAATTAACTGATAACCTTCCATAACCGCCACCTTTATTTATAGAAATACAATTTTTTTTAAAGATCTCTATAAAACACTACGAATAACTCTGTATAACATTACAACATTATATAACACTGCAACCACCATTCAGCACAGTAATAAGTATATAACACTAAAAAACACCATTCAACAATTCATAACACTGTAATAAGTATATAACACTACAAAACAATAACATTTTTATAACTATATATAACGCTACAACATTATATATAACACTGCAACCACCATTCAGCACTGTCATAAGTATATAACACTAGAAAACAGGCAAACACCATTTAACAGTTCATAACACTGTAATAAGTATATAATACTACAAAACAAGATATAACACTACAAATCACTATTAAACACACTACAAAACACCATTAAACAGTTCATAACACTGTAATAAATATATAACACTACAAAACAAGAAATAACACTACAAATTACTATAAAACACTATGAATAATATATAACACCATATTACCCTTTTATAACTCTGTATAACACTACAACCCCGTCGTTCCACTGTCGGCACCACCACAGCCGCTCCGCCGCCGCCGTCGTGGAGAGGTGGCCGGCGCCGCCTCTCTACTGTCTCTCTCTCTACGGTATCTATTTCTCTCGCTCGAACCCAACCACCCGACACCACCTTGCCAGAACCACTTGCCGCTTCAGCGCCACTACCTGCGACAACCCATCTGACCGACCATCAATGGATCTTTACAGATCTGGAGAAGAAGATGATACGGAGATGTCATGATTCGCGAAATTGTAGGGATTTTGATTTACAGTTTCCTATTTTCAAATGGGTATAAAGACTCTATTACCCCTACAATTTTCAAATCAGTCCATAATAAAACACAAAATTTACAATTTGGTCCCTATTGATCTCAACCATTAGATCAAAGATCTAATGGTGTAGATTCTTTCTTACCCTTCTCACAAAAAAACACGTTTTTTACAGGATCCTCTACCATATAAGACTATATATATATATATATATATATATATATATGGTATGCTATTTTTTTTTAACTTTAGGCCGAGAGGAGAGTAGGCCCTATGCAATCGTCCACCCTGCACATGGCTCGCGCTAGCCTAAATATATCATAATTATCTTGAATACAAACCACTAATATTTAGAAATCATTATGAATTATTTGATTACCAATAAATACAAAAGGTATCTGTAGGGCTGTAAACGAACCGAACAAACACAAACAAGGTCATGTTCGTGTTCATTCGTTAAGGAAATTAACATGTTCGCGAACTGTTCAGGAACACATACCAAACATACTTTTATGTTCATGTTCGTTTGTTAAAGAAATTCAGTTGTTCACGAACAGTTCGTGAACACTGGTCTCGAACACAAACGAATGCAAGCGAACACAAATGAACGTAAGCAAATAAAAAAGAACGCAAACGGACAATTAACTTGAAAATAAAAAAATAAAAATATTGTTATCCTTAAACATTGGATATAAGTAGTTAAATACAACCATCAAATGATAAATCAAAACACAAGAAGTCTAATACACCACCAAACGATGAATCAACGTTAACTAACTTAGACATAATTATCCTCAAAAATGTCTTAGCATGTCCAAATTTTAGCTAACTTAGAAAAAATAGGGTTTCAAGTTTTTAATATGTTTAGATAAAAGGTTTATTATTTATTATTTTTTAATATAATCAAACGAACACGGACGAACGTAACCGAACATATTACCAAACGTTCACGAACGCAGTCGAACGAACGAGACCTATATTCGTGTTTGTTCGCTAAGCTAACCGAACGGATTTTTTTGTTCGTGTTCGTTCGTTAAGCTAATCGAACGAACATATACGAACTTCCCGTCGAACGATTCACGAACTTGTCGCTGAACGTTCGGTTCGTTTACAGCCCTAGGTATATGTACGTTAACCAATATATGACGAAAAAATACATATTTTTTTACTGATTTTAGTAAATAATGTATTACGATATATGATTTTAAAGGTTGAGTTATAATACTAAGGAGTTTAAAAATAAGAAGTGTAAGAAACCATCATAAAGTGACAAGTGTCCATGGAAAAATCAAGTAGGAAGGGTTATTTTGTCCAAAAGAGAAAAATAATATGCACATACAAGTCACATGCTATTTCTCCCCCATTTTTTAAACATCCGTAACTTTTTATACGTCATTTGTTTTTAAAAAAATATACCATAAAATCAAACATCTTTTTATCTTTAATACGAGTATCATATGTCACACCCTGCTAGTAGCGGAAGCGTATTGTGTGTGACGTAAGAAAGGTAATCATTGCATCCAAATGAGTAACCAACATAAACCACAACGATGCCATAGATATATTGTTTTCAACAAAGATTACAAGTTTTCCAAACATAGTTTCTAAGTTCACCAACGTTCACAACGTTAACAAGACATAGTTTAAGTTATATTAAACAACACAAAATATAGTTTTTGACATAAAACATAGTGAGGTTTTGTCCCCTATATACCCATACGAAGTTGGGATATAAAAGACAAACCCTCCAAAAGTGGCTATCGTTGTTATTGACCTTCCCGTTTCCCGTAGTGGATCATCGGCTCAAGACTTGTTTCCTGAAATACATGTAGTTTTAAAAAGTCAACAAAAGTTGAGCGAGTTCATGCAGTTATTGTTATCATATGAAATCTTCGTATTCTTGCAATGAAATCCCGGTATGTTAATAGCATTTATGGAGTTTAAGGATCCATCAGTGGGTAGGGAGCCCCCTGACATTATGTACCATAAGTACGTAACCAACCCGAGACAACTTTGACATCATTGGGATCACAAAAGCACTCCTATGGCACCAACCAGGAGTGGAGCGTGTCTCAAGCTCTACAGATCTACATCTTTTGCACCTTGGTCACTAAGTGATTAATGGTTACTATGTCATCATCCTACTTATGTACATTGATCGTGTTATCATCTAAACCCATAGCTAACATTGCCCATAGTTTTGACATGTATTTCCCCTCGATTGTTTTAAAAACAAAACATTGAAATCATTGAAAGGAGGGACATGAACTCACAAGTTTGTGTTCCTTGTATGTAATACCGTAGT